>JAPQVY010000068.1:38841352-40166352 GCA_028535165.1 Quercus tomentella | reverse complement strand
GACTACAAAAACTTGTAATATAAACAATTGATTGATGACATAGCTATTGATCTTTTGGAAATTTTGCAAGTATGGAGAATAAAAAAAAAAAAGTAATTTAATGGTGGATTTGTCAAAATTCACATCCAATAAAAAAATATTGAATAAAGTTGTAGTATTAGATTACAACCAAGTATGTAATCAAACTTTGTCCTATCCTTTTCAAGTGGAATTCTTTAATTTATATTTGATTTTTAAATAACTTGTGCATTATACAAGGACAAAATCTTCCTCTAAATTGGTTTGGAGGAAAATTCATTGAACCTACACTTGTTTTAATGATACAAGTGAATGGTTTTATAAATCACCATTAGAGCATCCACATTAGTGGATGTAAAACGTTGCAAAATACAAAAAGCAATAACTTTTACATATTTTGCCCCAAAAATCTTTCACATCAGTCAAGCCAAAGTTTTCAAAATATCCATAGTTGCTACAGTAATCGTGTATATTTATACGGTTACTGTAGCTTTCTATTTTATTTTTTCTCTCTCATCCGATCTCTCTCTTCCTCTGCCGTCTTTTTCCTTTTATCTTCTCTTAAATCCAACAACAAATCATAAAATTCTTCAAACTTAATCTAAATCAAGATCCCAAATTCATCAAAGCCTCTGCACAAAAAAAAAAAAAAAAAAAATCATCAAACCCATATAAATAATCAAACCCAAATTGCAAAAGAAGAAGAAGAAGAAAATGCAAAAATAGTAGAAGAACAAGCGTCACTAATGGCGGCTTCAGTGTTCCTCAGCAGCAACTCAAAGCCACTGAGTACTTCATCACAGCCTCTTCAATGTACCCAGACCAAAACATTAAATTTCTGTTCTTTTTAATCTTACCTACCATCTTCTCAAAAAAAAAAAAAACCTTACCCATCAAGAGTTTTCTCTCTTTAACTTCTTGTTTCAACATTAGTAGAAGAAGAAGAAAGAGGAAGATGCTAAAGAAGTAAAAATGCAGAAGAAGAAAGCAGGAGAAGGAAAAGAAAAAAGAAGAAATAAGAAGAAAGAGATTATATATATTATTGGAGTCGGCGTGTGTGTTAAAGTTGGTGGGCCATGGGTAGCTATGAAATAATAAAAAAATGTGAGAAAAATATTATTTAAATAAAATAGGATATAGAATGGACAAATTGATATAGGTGTTTTGTAAAAATGAGTGTATAAAAAAAAAAAAAAAAAAAAAAAAGTAAGATCTTTTTGCAAAATAGACAAAAATTTTACATCTACCATGCGGATGCTCTTAGAAAATCTGTGCCTCCAAACTAGATACAGGCACAGTAAAAATGTTTCTAAATTAGTGGTTGTCTCCTCTTTTGCTCGCCATATATCTAATGACTTGTAAAAACAGCAAACTTCCTCTTGTTCGATCTCATACGCAAAAAAAAAGAAGAAGCAACATATTATTCATGAATAAAACATTTAAATGTGATGTTGACACAATTGCCCCATTGTGATTGGCACTGAAAATGGAATTTAGGACCATGATTCTGCATTCCACTCTGTTCATAGACCTAGTAGCATCCTCTCATGGTTTAGGATGCAAATCTAGCTTGTGTTGCAGAGACGTTAAATAACTATATTGACGTCGACCAGATTAAAAAAAAAAAAAGGAGGGCGAGACATTATACTGTTCAAAGCAGTGAACGGAGCTAAGACCATAAAATTTATGTTGAAAATCTATTTGCTTTTCATTCATGCTGAAGGGCCATGGCTGCTTTGGATATTTCAGACAACCACCCTTTTGGCCATCTGTTTAGAAGGAGATACATACTGATGCAATAGAGTAGTATTTGTGTCAAGGTAGTGGAGGACTATCACCATAAGGATGGAACAAACAAACATGGGTATTGGCCCAAAAAACCACAGGAGCAAATTAAGAGCAAAATAAAGTGCTCTTAGTCCAAGTGACCAAAAATCACTACCCCTTATTACTGCCACTTCCACATATCTCACAGGTATGTCACTATCTGGGGTGCTTATTATATAGTTTGCGTGGACAAAGTTCCTTGCTGACTGAACGAAGCACGAGAAAGCGAGGAGGAAGCAAATTAGGAGGCTTATGTACTTGATAGACATGGTAGATGACCTTGTGTCTCCATAGATTAACTCACTCTTCAGGAAGCTAGTGGAAGAATTTGCGATCCAAGCTCCAATGAGAGAACAGAGAGTTAAAGAGACTGATGCCAAGAATGTTGCTGCTGATGTGTTGGTTGATAGCACTGATAAAGCTGTGCCAACATCCCTTTTATCAATCTGCAATGACCAAATTAATAAGTATTAGAAAAACTGGGTGAGTTTTGGTTAAACTTTAATAGAAAGGATGGAAGAAGGAGTTATATACTAATACTGGCCTGCATAATTCTTTCAACCCATGCTATTTTGTCATTGTTCTCAAAGCCCATTACTGTGGTGTGAGGAAGATTAAGATATCTGTGAAGAAGGAAGAGATGGTATGCAAACATGAGGAACAACCCACTTGGGACCAAAAATAGATCAAGGTACTCCTTTTGGAAAGTCATAATTTTTCTTCTTTTAAGTACAGATTGATGGAAATGGAGAACTTAAATGGATTTCAGGACCTGAATCAGAATCAGTATCAGAATCCTGACATGACATCAAACCAAATCTGTTAAAGATATGATTAAAGAACCCCTCTTTACTAACTTTTATGCATAGTATTATCAAACAATTCTAATACTTATATATGATACAAACTCTCAACATTGTTAAGAGAGAAAGAGAGAGAGAGCAGAATACTATTTTCAAGATAGACACAACTGCATGTGTGTTCTTACACGTTCCTGTTTGGAATTTGAATAAGGCTACTTTGACTTCTTCCAAGTGGCTGCAATGACAACTAGCTTATTTCTAATGCATGGAAGTAATGAACAATTATTTTGAAAATAGAAAATAAAGAAAGAAATAGCTACCACTACCACCATACAAGTATAATGTTATAATAAACCCACTTGAAACTTATGCTAAGAAGGTATCCTCAAATGGTAACCATGAGTTCCTCTAAGATTATTAACTGAGGCATGGTCCAATTCTTTTGGGAACTTTTAGATGGCCATTAAGGGAAAAACTCATCTTCAATGACAAAATTGGTTAAGATATGATATCTACCATATGACTTTGACTTGCCAAAGTAAACATAACAAAGTTAAAATCTGAAATTTTGTACATAAGGCCCACATTTGAGCCTTTACACAAAGGTTTGGGCATGAGCCTTGACAAAGCTCCATTATTGAATGTGAACCAGAGAAAATTTTCCTTATTTAATGTTTCACGCCGCCCTCTAGAATCTAGATAACTTGTGTCCATATATCTATATTAATATTAAGATAAGCTAGTACTAGCATGACCAACTGTGAACGACTTTTCAATTACATTGACTATATATAAATGTTGTTAATCAATTAGGTAGCAATTTGAAATTAGAAATAATACTACCTACCGGGATAAATAAGAACTTAATTTCTAATTAACCTATTTCACATTCAGTATTTTTGTTGTGAAGGCATTCATAAGACACAGACTTATCTATACTGTCGCCTATAGAAATTGAGAATCTGACCGCAGAACTTCTTACACAGAATTTGGAGAGACTGTGTGGATCAAAGTGTTAAAAAATGGCTTATTAGAGCATCAACGGTGGGCTTCTCAAATGCCAAATTGTAAAGTATATTTGGCATTTGGGCCCAAATTACTCCAGCAATTGGATAGCTATACCTGGGACCGGCCAAAATTTTTTGGCATAGTGCTACAGTGCGATCTCACATATGAGATCGCACTGTAGCGCTATGCCATCCCAAAAAAAATTATTTTAATAGCGCCAGTCCATTCAACCTCTCTCTCTGTCTTGCTGGCAGGATGACCGTGGGAAATGCAAGCATTTGAAAAAGCTGGGAATAGTTGATTTTGAAAAAAGAAATGACGGTTGGAAAAGTAATAATAAAAAAAGATTAAAAGAATAATATTTTAATAAGATGGTAAAATAATAGAATTTTGGGATGTTGGGTGTATTGTAAAATGGTATGGTATAATTGATAAAGTAGTTTTTTGAGATAGTAAAATAAGATGAGATATAAGATCCGGATGTGGATGCTCTTACATTAACTATGCTATCCTCTGACCACGACAAGCAGGGTCCAATTTGGTTTGGAACCATGTTTTCTCATAATTTCTCAGAAAATCGGATCACATGTTTTTAGATTCCTACAACTAAAACTGGTGATAATATAAATATTTATCTTTAAATTTATTAAACTCAAAGTTTTCATCAGCAAATGTGCGCACAGAACAGATTATTTTGGTTAGGCATAGAATCTATGGACTTCGATTAAAAAATAAAGATCATAGAATTCAAAAAAGTTGCTCACCGAGAAGAGATAGTCTATAGACAAAAAAAAAAATCACAAATGAAAACCAGTAAAAGCTTATCAATTCAAATGTTGTAAATTTTTTTATGCCTAAAGCATTTCTAGACAGAAATTCGAATGTTTATTGCACGTAAGAAAACAGCAGACCACGTGGGATCCAAGACAAACCACGTCAACTAAATAGAATGCAATACAATACACAATATAAGAATTGACTACAGCACTCTTTTCTTGACACAAATTTCATAGGTTTAAATATTAAAGAAAGTTTTAAGAATACGCAATTTCAAGACTGACAACACCTCAATTCCCTGGCTTACAATATATGATTCATCCAACGATCATGACAATCTTAGTACATCACGTAATTGCTGCTAAGGATAAACCTCAATAAGGGACCTTAAACCAAATAAGGGTTTTATCTTGTAGTGACTGAAACCAGCCTCCACGAAGAGCTTTTCCCATTCCTTCTCGTGTCTCTCTCTTCCAGTAACCACAACCATCATCAACATGTCAAAAAAGAGTTTTGCGCTGGTAATTTCATGCTCATCTTTCTTCTCGTCAATCACTATGTCTATGATGATCACCTTTCCCTCCTTTCCTTTGTTTGAAATAGCTTCTCGGCATTTTTTCAGTACCTTCACGCATTCTTCATCACTCAAAGCGTGTAAAACCAACTGCAATTAGTTATTTTCACCATCAAGACAATGAAAACATGATGTAATTTATTTAGGCTAACCATAAATAACACAACCAAGAATAAAATCATTCTCTAAAATTGTGCCCTTCCTCATTGTATCATCACTTCACCTAGAGTTTGAAATTGACTATCAATTTGTGCATAACATGAGAGCTGTTGGAATTTGAGAATTTAAGGAATGGAGCTTGCTGGAATATCTACCAAAAGTTTGAGAAATTTTCATAGAAGTATTTTATTTCAGTACGATGAAACCGGTCTAGAATAGTACATATTTAAATATTAGAGCTTTTTAGGGTTTCTAACAAGCTTCTCTAAAAATGAAAATTACAAAAATACACAGCAGTTTTCTACGATTTTACTAAAAGACCAAAGAACCCAAATAAAATACATTAAAATGAAATAACTAAATTTAGCTTAGGTGGTCAATAATCTCTATATATTAAGAGGATTAAAAAAGTTAGTTATGATTTCAGAAAATGTCAAAAACACCTCTAATTTAATTAGATAATCCTTATTCTTAAAAAATAAAAAAAAATAGGGGGTTAATATTATAATTCAACAAAATTCAAAAACAAAAAACACTACCCGATAAATTTTTTTTTTCTAAAAATTAGCACACTCTCTATTTGAATATATCTTACACACTTTTAATACATTTTTTTTCTAAAAATTAGCACACACTAAACCTAGCCGTTTACTTATTTTCAAATCCTAAATTTTAGTTTCTTAAAATTTCATTCTTGTGTAACCTCACTAAAGTCTGTTTGGAATCCGCTTATTTTGCTGAAAACTTGAAATTGAAAACTTTTTATTGAAAGTACTATAGATAAATGTAAAAGTTAGCTGAAATAGTACAATGGGACCCATGAATAGTATCAAAAAATGCAATGGAATCCATAAATAGTAGCAAAAATAAACTGAATAGTATAAGCTGGTAAAATTAAGCCATGCCAAACAGACACTAATAATAGATAAATTCAAATTGAAAAATTATATTAAACTAAAAAAAAAAGCTTCATCGCACGTGCGGAGCACATGTGATGAATCTAATAAGTATTAATGTACAAAATTATAAAATTACAACCCTTTGACATAATTTTTGATTGTCCAGTTAATCAAGAAATTCCAGAGACATTTGTTCTGCATCATAAACATAAAGTCATAAACCAAAGCCCAAACAAACATAAACTAACACACAAATATAACAAACACAACTCCTAAAACCCAAATACACCCAATGCCTCCCTCGCTATCACATAATAAACGAACTGAACTCACTATCTCACACATGCGGGTATTTTTCAACTTCAAAAACATTATCACATCACTGCTCACACGAGAGTACTATTTTGCGAGAGCCCCACCTAGGATTATTCCACAAAACTTATTTATGAATCTCGTATTTTATTCCTTGATAATTAAGGAATATTCGTTTTTTCCGGTAAAGATAAGATTTTCTTCCCAAAAAGGGATATCATTTTTTTTTCAGAAAAAAATAGAAATAAAAATATATTGTTTCCTTCTACACTAAGAAAAATTAGAAATCTAAAACAATTTCTAACAAGATGAACATGTATGATGAAACCAGTGTACAGTAGTTATTTTTATGTAGCCCCAGAAAGACATTTTTAGATCAAGGCTCCAGAAAGAAACTAGACAAATTTTGAGACAGAAAGAATGGTAGTGGAAGGATTAAATGATGCAAACCTTAAGTAGAATGGCATCTGCCGAAGGGATAGACTGAAACATATCACCTCCAACAAAGTTCAAGTTCGAATTATCTGGCAAATTAGCTACGACATGTGGAAGCTCCAAAACTGTGCACTTCAAGTGAGGGAAAGCCTCAGAAATGATCCTAGCGCATGTTCCAGTGCCACCCCCAACATCAACCAGTGTATCCAACCCCCCAAAAACTGGCTTGCAGTCTTTTACAACCAAGTTCATCATTCCAGAATCACTGGCCATTGCCTTATTGAAACTATCATTAAAGTCAGGGTTTTGGTCAGCATAGTCCCAAAAGCCCATCCCATGTGCACTCTCAAATGGTGTGACTTTGTCCCCTCGAAACCAACTCTCCAAGAAGTGCCATGGAGAAACAAAAACTGGGTCAAGCATTGCCAGAAGAAATGGCGACAAGTTGGTGACATTATCTTTGAGGAGGATCCTAGATGAAGGTGTGAGATCATATGCTTCTTCTTCTTCTTCTTCTTGTTGATTCATATGTACTCTTGTTGTAACAAAGAAACCACAGTGCACAAGTAAGCGCATGAGACGGTGCACAAAACCAGCTTTTGTGGGATGAATTTGAAGCGCTGAAACCAACTCAGGTAGAGTAATAGGTTTCCCATGATTGTGGATTATTTCTGGTATGCCGAGCTGAAGGGCACATTTAAGTGACATGGAACCTATGAAGTTAAATATATGTTTATACAAATGAGATTGAGCTTGAAACAACTCACTTGTACCGGGACCATGAACTAGATCCATAATTTAATTTGCAGCTGCCTTAGCTCCGATGAACTCGTCCGAGTAATACAATTCAAAGCAGGAACTAAAAAATAACATTAAATATTGAAGAAAGAAATATGTGATTGCACATAAATTTTCAGAAACCAAGAAAAGTAGATTTTCCCATGAGTTCCGATAGGTGAATATAGTCCACACCTAACGGTCATAGGAAGGTGTCCAACTTTTTTGACTTTTTTTTTTTAAATTTTAATTTACAGTTTTTTTGGGGGTTTTTTTGTAATTTTATAAACCTTGGGACTAGCTTCATAGGAGAAAAAAAAAAACGAAAAAAAAACTGTGAGACTACTTTTATGTCTTTTTCTTTTATTTATCTAATTTTTTTTTATTTAGTAGGATTCACATTAGTCCAACTGTAACAAATACCACATTGTGCTTGTTAATGTTACCTTTTAAGTATTTTGAATAGTTAAAATGTTTTGGGAGTGATTTTGGTGAGGATTTTTCCTTGGGCCACCATTTGGGGGTTTTATTATGAAAAGAAAGTTAGCTTAAATGAAAAATTACCCATATATTAAGTTGGTTTTTATTTTTAACATTAAATGTTTAGTTTTCTTTTTTTCCTTATAAACTATATAAAAAAAAATTGTCATGAGTGCATGAAAGTAAATTTATACAAACATAATTTTCTATTATCTCATTTTTCTTCTCTACCAAACAAAAAAGTTTTGCTGTCTAATTAAGGCTGCGTTTGTTTTGGGTGAAAACAAAATTTGGAAAATATTTTACACTCTTGACTGTGTTTGGGTGCACATGAAAATACAGTCAAACTGAAAATATATTTCAGTTGACCGTAAATTAAGCCCTTAGAGCCAGAAATTGTTTTACACATTGATTTTACCTTCAAACAATTTCCACTCTCCTCACAGACTCACACCAAGCCAAAGGAACTAGGGAGAGAGCTACCCAAGGTCAAGCCTGTGTCCACCGCCGATAAAGCCTATGTCCACCACCGGTCAAGCCCGTGTCCACCGCCGATCAAGCCCGTGCCCACCTACCTCCTCGCGCCGGACTCACACCCAGAGAAAGAGAGAAAGAAGACCCATCCCTTAAGCCGAGCAAGGAAAGGTTACTCCGCCGACCCATCCCTCATCCTCACCGACCCATCCCTTGTCCTCGTCCTTTGCCGATCCATCCTTTGTTCTCAGGGTACTCCGCCGACCCATCTCCATCGACCCATCCCTCGTCCTCACCAACCCATCCCTCATCCTCACCAACCCACCTCCACCGACCCATCTGCCTCCATTCTTTTCCCTCAAGACCCACCTCCTTTCTTTTCCCTTAAGATCTGGGATTTTATGGGGTTCATATAGTGTGTTTTTATTTTATTTACATGATTTGGTTGAGGTAGTAACAATAATTTTTTCTTGGTTGCAATTGATTTGTTTTTGTTGGGATTTGCTTGTATTAAGGTAAGGTTTTTGACAATTTTCTGGAAATGTTTTACATGCAAAACCAAACACTGGAAATACTTTTTCATGTGTATTTTACAGTACACAACCAAACAAAAAAAAACGTTTTCCTTTCCGTAAAATATTTTCAATTGAAAATATTTTACACTCAGAAAACATTTTACATCTTGCCAAACGCAGCCTAAGATTCGAGAAACCCAAACTGACCGTGGAGGGTTGAGATAGAAAGGGAGGAGAAAGAGCAAGAGTCAAAGGAGACAAAGAGAGAAGAGAGAGCATATGAGAAAAGAAGAGATAGGAGAGAATATATTTTATAATAAATAATTTATAACAACTTGCTATAATTCCTATAAGTAAGAATTCACATATATATAGCTTGGTTGTAAAAAATTTTGGGCTTACACGCACACCAAGATAAAAAAAGAATTTTAACGTTTTGAGGATGTAAAATAGCAATTTGAGAGTTTTACAACTCCCAATACTAATGCTCTTATAACACCTATGGATGCATATATTTTACCAATTTTTTTGTAATTGTTAATACGATTTATTGTCTTACGTCAAGCATGCCTAACTAATTTGCAAATTTAGCTAAAGATATGTTTATATAAATGACACTGAACCTTCTTTTTTGGAATAAAAAATGACACTAAATCTAAAACAACTCACCCATCCATCCCCTCATCATAAATCGATTCATTTTTAATGCAGATCTATTTCAAAGCTTCTTGTGCATCTCGGTCAAGCTACTTGGTCTTATATAGATTTTTGTCATGGAGAGGTGGCCCATTACTGTTGCATAATTAGATAGGACAATTCGGTCAAGCCTGAATGTCTTGTCCAACACATAAGAATTGACTACAGCACTCTTTTTTTTGACACAAATTTCATAGGTTTAATTATTGAAGAAAGTTTTAAGACTACGCAATTTCAAGATTGACACAACTTTAATTCCCTGGCTGACACTAATCCACATGGCATTCAGGCTTACAGTACATGATTTATTCAATGATCATAAAATCTTATTACAGCACATCATTGCTGCTAAGGATAAACCTCAATAAGGGACCTTAAACCAAATAAGGGTTTTATCTTGTAGTGACCGAAACCAGCCTCCACGAAGAGCTTTTCCCATTCCTTCTCGTGTCTCTCTCTTCCAGTAACAACAACCATCATCAACATGTCAAAAAAGAGTTTTGCGCTGGTAATGTCATGCTCATCTTTCTTCTCGTCAATCACTATGTCTATGATGATCACCTTTCCCTCCTTTCCTTTGTTTGAAGTAGCTTCTCGGCATTTTTTCAGTACCTTCACGCATTCTTCATCACTCAAAGCGTGTAAAACCAACTGCAATTAGTTATTTTCACCATCAAGACAACGAAAACATGATGTAATTTATTTAGGCTAACCATAAATAACACAACCAAGAGGATAATCATTCTCTAAAATTGTGCCCTTCCTCATTGTATCATCGCTTCACCTAAAGTTTGAAATTGACTATCAATTTGTGCATAACATGAGAGCTGTTGGAATTTTAGGTTGCGGAAGCACATGCATGTCTATGAACAAGAAAAAAAGTCCACACAAGACAATATTACTTAACATGGTTTGACCAATTACGTGTGTATATCCATGAATCGAACTCATAGACTTTTAAAATAACACTTATACAAACCTCATAAACATAAACTAACGAAGAACGAAAATGCAGTAAGGCTAGATATAGTTCTAGTTTAACAAAACATTTGAGAATATAAGGAATGGAGCTTGGAATATCTACCAAAAATTTGAGAAATTTTCATAAAAGTATTTTATTTCAGTATGATGAAACCGGTCTAGAATAGTACATATTTATTAGAGCCTTTTAGGGTTTCTAACAAGCTTCTCTAAAAATAAAAATTACAAAAATCCAAGGCAGTTTTCTATGATTTTGCTAAAAAACCAAATTACCCAAATAAAATACGTCAAAATGAAATAACTAAATTAGCTTAGGTGGTCAATAATAAGTATTAATGTACAAAATTATTGAATTACACCCCTTTGACATGGTTTTTGATTGTCTAGTTAATCAAGAAATTCCAGGGACATTTGTTCTGCATCATAAACCTAAACCAAAGCCCAAACAAACATAAACTAAAACACAAAGGGGTGTAAAAGTTGAGATATGGAAAAAATTTTTGTTTGATTGAAAATAAAGTTTGTATAAATTTATTATCATGTCCTTATTTAATAAAACAAAAAGTAACACATTATACTTTAAAAAAATTGTGTATACATGGACACTTCATTAAAGTAAAAAAAAAAAAAAAAAATAGCATAAGAAATTAACCCATAATTGTTTTCTAAAAAAAGAACAAAAACAAAAACCAACCAAAATTAATGAGAAAATAAACATATGAGCACCAAAAAAAAAAAAAAAGAAAGAAGAAGAAGAAAACTAACACATCCAGAAAAAATCAAAGAAAAAAAAAAAGAAAAGAGGCCAATATGTCCAGACAAATCAGAGGAAAAAAAAAAAAAACATTGGAGGTGAAGTCCAATTGAGGGGTATTTTTGGAAGCGCATTTCATGAGTTTTCCCCTCCTAGTTTTCTCCCCATTTTGGAGAGAACTTTTTGGTGGGTCTGGGGAGAAAACACCTGAGTCCCACCATTTATTTTTCTTCCTCTCTACCCAACTAAACACACTCTAAAATTTTTTTTTTTTTCATTTTCTCTCCAAAGTTTTCCGTCCACCTTATTTTATCTCCAAACAAACGCAACCTAAAACCCAAATACACCCAATACCTTCCTCCCTCGCTCTCACATGATAAATGAACTCACTATCTCACACATGGGGTATTTTCAACGTCTTCAAAAACACTATCACATCACTCCTCACACAAGAGTACTATTTTGGGAGAGCACCACCTAGGATTATTCCACCAAATCCTTTGCAGCAAAACTTACTTACTTTTTTTTCTTTTTGGTAATCAGCAAAACTTATTTACGAATCACATATTTTATTCCTTGATAATTAAGGAATATTCGTTTTTCCAATAAAGATAAGATTTTTTTCCCAAAAAAGGAGAATCATTTTTTTTCAGAAAAAAAAAATATATATATATATATATATATATTTTGTTTTAGAAAAATTAGAAATCTAAAACAATTTCTAACAAGATGAACATATATGATGAAACCAGTGTATAGTAGTTATTTTTATGTAGCCCATGAAAGACATATGTAGATCAAGCTCCAGAAAGAAACCAGCCAAATTTTGAGACAGAAAGAATGATAGTGGAAGGATTATTAAATAATGCAAACCTTAAGTAGAATGGCATCTGCCGAAGGGATAGACTGAAACATATCACCTCCAACAAAGTTCAAGTTCGAATTATCTGGCAAATTAGCTACGACGTGTGGAAGCTCCAAAACTGTGCACTTCAAGTGAGGGAAAGCCTCAGAAATGATCCTAGCGCATGTTCCAGTGCCACCCCCAACATCAACCAGTGTATCCAACCCCTCAAAAACTGGCCTGCTGTCTTTTACAACCAAGTTCATCATTCCAGAATCACTGGCCATTGCCTTATTGAAACTATCATTAAAGTCAGGGTTTTGGTCTGCATAGTCCCAAAAGCCCATCCCGTGTGCACTCTCAAATGGTGTGACTTTGTCCCCTCGAAACCAACTCTCCAAGAAGTGCCATGGAGAAACAAGAACTGGGTCAAACATTGCCAGAAGAAATGGTGACAAGTTGGTGACATTATCTTTGAGGAGGATCCTAGATGAAGGTGTGAGATCATATGCTTCTTCTTCTTCTTCTTCTTGTTGATTTATATGAACTCTTGTTGTAACAAAGAAACCACAGTGCACAAGTAAGCGCATGAGACGGTGCACAAAACCAGCTTTTGTGGGATGAATTTGAAGCGCTGAAATCAACTCAGGTAGAGTAATAGGTTTCCCATGATTGTGGATTATTTCTGGTATGCCGAGCTGAAGGGCACATTTAAGTGACATGGAAACTATGAAGTTAAATATATGTTTATACAAATGAGATTGAGCTTGAAACAATTCACTTGTACCGTAACCATGAACTAGATCCATAATTTTGCAGCTGCCTTAGCTCCTGATGAACTCGACCTAGTAATACAATTCAAAGCAGGAACTAATAAATAATATTTAATATTGAAGAAAGAAATATGTGATTGCACATAATTTTCAGAAACCAAGAAAAGTAGATTTTCCCATGATTTCCGATAAGGTGGTCCACACCTTAACGGTCACAGTAAGGTGTCCAACTTTTTTTTTGAACTTAATTCAGGCGTTGAAGGCACAAGAACAGAACTTATTGCCGTGGGGTCTGCTGGTAGAAGATGTGAAAGAGTATGGAAATAAGTTTAGAAGAGTATTGTATTCTCATGTTAAGAGAAATGACAATAGTGTAGCCTATAATCTGGTCAAACATACTTTATGCATACTGAATTTTCAAGTATGGATGGAGGATGTTCCATCCTATATTGTTCAGTTTTTACAGTTGGATGTAACTCATTTATGTTAATGAAATTTCATAAGTTCATTCTCAAAAAAAAAAAAAAAAAAACTTTTTTTTTGACTTTTTTTCTTCTTTTTTTAATTTACAGTTTTTTTTTTTTTTTTGTCTTTTTTTTGTAATTTTATAAACCGTAAGACCAGCTTCCTAGGAAGAAAAAAAAAATTAAAATAAACTGTGAGGCTATTTTATCTCTTTTCCTTTTATTTATCCAATTTTTTTTATTTAATGCACATTAGTTCAACCTTAACAAACATCACATTATGCTTATTAACATTTCTTTTTTAGTTTTCTGAATAGTTAAAATGTTTTGGGAGTGATTTTGGTGAGGATTTTTCCTTGGGCCACCATTTGGGGGTTTCATTATGAAAAGAAAGTAAGCTCAAATGAAAAATTACCCATATATTAAGTTGGTTTTTATTTTTAACACTAAATGTTTAGTTTTTTTTTTTCCTTATAAACTATATAAAAAAAATTATGTCATAAGTGCATGAAAGTAAATTTATACAAACATAATTTTCTATCCTCTCATTTTTCTTCTCTACCAAATAAGAAAGTTTTCCTATCTAAGACTCGAGAAACCCAAACTGATCGTAGAGGAATGAGATTGAAAGGGACAGTGGCGGCTCCAGGAATTTTTCCCAGGATATTCCTTAAGAAACATAATTTTTCTCAGTGAGGGCTCCAGGAATTTTTCCCAAATGTATTGTTGTTTAGTTGTTTCAATAATTTGTTTGTCTTTTTTTTTTTTTTTTGGATAAGTGATTAATTTGTTTGTCTTTTATAAACCATAATTTGTTATATTGTTGTTTCATTAATTATAAAATTATTAATTTTTGTTTAGCCTAACATAATTTAATTTGTTTGTCTTTTATAATGTATTAGTTAATTAAATTATTAATTATTGTTTATTAGTTGCTTTCCCCAATTAATTATTGGTTAATTAATATCCCAAACAAACAAAATTAATTAGTTCAACTAATTACTATGGTCCTTCTCAAAAAAAAAAAAATAATAATAATAATTACTATGGTTGTTTGATACTTGGAATATCATACTATTACTTAACAAAAAAAAGAAAAGTCAATAAATTGTGTAGCACAAAAATATATAGGCCGTATAGCTTAAGTCCAAGTCTAAAAAAGAGTGATTCATTACATATTTTATGACCATTAGTTGAACTAACCAACTAGCACACAGCACACAACCATATTTATTAATTATTGATTGCACACTTGGACTAGCACTAGCACACAGCACACTTGCACTACCCGGCCCCATGCCCCCATCCACCCCCCAATTCAATAGACAAGACCCAATGCCCCATGGCCCCCAATCACAAGACTAGAGCCAATCAATAAAGCCAATTTATTGTATCTCACCAAAAGACACCAACACCAACACTAAAAGACAATTAATAATCTCACCAACACCAACACCAACACCGGATAATTCAGCCAAAAAAAAAAAAAAACACCAACACCGGATAAAGCCAAAACAGGGTAAATATTAGTAAAGAGAAACTGAGATGAAGAGAGAGAGAGACTGAGAGACTGAGAAGTCTAAGATGAAGAGAGAGAGAGACTGAGACAGAGATGAAATACCTTGAGGTTGAGGGAGCAAGGAGGCCTAAGGCTAAGGGGCGGCACCGTCGGGACTCGGGCAGCACATCGAGGCGAGGAAGACCGATCCGATCTCCGATCTCCTTCGATCTGGCGATCTACTTCTCCGATCCGATGATCCATTGGTTCTGGCGTTCTAGCGTTCTGGAGCTCAGTATATTGCGTTTTTGGGTTAGGTTTTTTTCTTTAGACTTTAGGTTAGGTTTCTTTCTTTCTTTCAAGCGCCATCCGTTGGTTTTTGAGAATCTGATTTCAGTATATTGGGTTTTGGTTTTTTTTTTTTTTTTTTTTTTTTTTTTTTTTTGAGAATCTGTGGGTTTGGTACTGTAATCTGTTGGGTTTGTTTTACCTTTTTTTTTTCTTTAGATTGGGTTTGCTTTACCGATTGATGTTGGGCTTTTTTCTTGGTGGGTTTGCTATGTTACAATTTTATTTTATTTTTCAGATTTTAGTTCAAATTTTTTTTTTAGCCTTTTTTTTTTTTTTTTTGCTGCTTGAAAGTAGAACAAATAATTTTTTATTTTTTTATTTGAGGGTGTTCCTATTTTTTTTTAAAGGGTAAACAAATAAAAAAATTTTAATTATTATATATAATTTTTTTTTTCAGTTCAGGGTGTTCCTTGGAACCAGTGGCAGCTTCAGGAATTTTTCCCAGGGTGTTCCTTAAGAAGCATAATTTTTCTCAATGGGGGCTCCAAGAATTTTTTCCAAATGTATTGTTGTTTAGTTGTTTCATTAATTTGTTTGTCTTTTTTTTTTTGGATAAGTGATTAATATTTGTTTGTCTTTTATAAACCATAATTTGTTATATTGTTGTTTCATTAATTATAAAATTATTAATTGTTGTTTAGTCTAACATAATTTAATTTGTTTGTCTTTTATAATGTATTAGTTAATTAAGTTATTAATTATTGTTTATTAGTTGCTTTCCCCAATTAATTATTGGTTAATTAATATCCCAAACAAACAAAATTAATTAGTTCAACTAATTACTATGGTTGTTTGATACTTGAAATATCACACTATTACTTAACAAAAAAAAAAAAAAAAAAAGTCAATAAATTGTGTAGCACAAAAATATATAGGCCGTATAGCTTAAGTCCCAGTCTAAAAAAGAGTGATTCATTACATATTTTATGACCATTAGTTGAACTAATCAACTAGCACACAACACACAACCATATTTATTAATTATTGATTGCACACTTGCACTACCCGGCCCCATGCCCCCATCCACCCCCCAATTCAACAGACAAGCCCCAATGTCCCATGGCCCCCAATCACAAGACTAGAGCCAATCAATAAAGCCAATTTATTGTATCTCACCAAAAGACACCAACACCAACACTAAAAGACAATTAATAATCTCACCAACACCAACACCTTACACCAACACCAACACTGGATAATTCAGCAAAAAAAAAAAAAAAAAAAAAAAACACCAACACCAACACTGGATAAAGCCAAAAACAAGATAAATATTAATAAAGAGAAACTGAGATGAAGAGAGAGAGAGACTGAGAGACTGAGATGAAGAGAGAGAGACTGAGACTGAGACTGAGAGAGAGAAAGACTAAAAGACTGAGAAGTCTGAGATAAAGAGAGAGAGAGACTGAGACAGAGATGAAATACCTTGAGGTTGTGGGAGCAGGGAGGCTTGAGGCTGAGGGGCGGCGCCGTCGGGACTCGGGCAGCACGTCAAGGCGAGGAAGACCAATCCGATCTCCGATCTCCTTCGATCTGGCGATCTCCTTCTCCGATCCGGTGATCCATTGGTTTTGGCGTTCTAGCATTCTGGAGCTCAGTATATTGGGTTTTTGGGTTAGGTTTTTTTCTTTAGACTTTAGGTTAGGTTTCTTTCTTTCTTTCTTTCAAGCGCCATCCGTTGGTTTCTGAGAATCTGATTTCAGTATATTGGGTTTTGGTTTTTTATTTTTTTATTTTTAGAATCCGTGGGTTTGGTACTGTAATATGTTGGGTTTGCTTTACCTTGTTTTTTTTCTTTAGATTGGGTTTGCTTTACCGATTGATGTTGGGCTTTTTTCTTGGTGAGCCTGCTTTGTTACAATTTTTTTTTTTTTTTTTTTTTTTTTTTTTTTTTTTTTTTTTCAGATTTTAGTTCAAATTTTTTTTTGGGCTTTTTTTTTTTTTTTTTTTGGTTGCTTGAAAGTAGAACAAATAATTTTTTTTTTTGTTTATTTGAGGGTGTTCCTAATTTTGATTGAGGGTGTTCCTATTTTTTTTTTAAGGGTAAACAAATAAAAAAAATTTAATTATTATATATAATTTTTTTTTTTTAGTTCAGGGTCTTCCTGGGACCCAGTGGCGGCTCAGGAATTTTTCCCAGGGTGTTCCTTAAGAAGCATAATTTTTCTCAGTGGGGGCTCCCAGGAATTTTTTCCAAATGTATTGTTGTTTAGTTGTTTTATTAATTTGTTTGTCTTTTTTTTTTTTTTTTTGGATAAGTGATTAATATTTGTTTGTCTTTTATAAACCATAATTTGTTATATTGTTGTTTCATTAATTATAAAATTATTAATTGTTGTTTAGCCTGACATAATTTAATTTGTTTGTTTTTTACAATGTATTAGTTAATTAAATTATTAATTATTGTTTATTAGATGCTTTCCCCAATTAATTATTGGTTAATTAATATCCCAAACAAACAAAATTAATTAGTTCAACTAATTACTATGGTTGTTTGATACTTGGAATATCACACTAGTACTTAACAAAAAAAAGAAAAGTCAATAAATTGTATAGCACAAAAATATATAGGCCGTATAGCTTAAGTCCCAGTCTAAAAAAGAGTGATTCATTACATATTTTATGACCATTAGTTGAACTAATCAACTAGCACACAGCACACAACCATATTTATTAATTATTGATTGCACACTTGCACTAGCACTAGCACACAGCATACTTGCACTACTCGGCCCCATGCCCCCATCCACCCCCCAATTCAACAGACAAGCCCCAATGCCCCATGGCCCCCAATCACAAGACTAGAGCCAATCAATAAAGCCAATTTTTTATATCTCACCAAAAGACACCAACACCAACACCAAAAGACAATTAATAATCTCACCAACACCAACACCTTACACCAACACCAACATCGGATAATTCAGCAGAAAAAAAAAAAAAACACCAACACCAGATAAAGCCAAAAACAGGGTAAATATTAATAAAGAGAAACTGAGATGAAGAGAGAGAGACTGAGAGACAGAGAAGTCTGAGATGAAGAGAGAGAGACTGAGACTGAGATGAAATACCTTGAGGTTGAGGGAGCAGGGAGGCCTGAGGCTGAGGGGCGGCGCCGTAGGGACTCGGGCAGCACGTTGAGGCGAGGAAGATTGATCCGATCTCCGATCTCCTTCTCCGATCCGGCGATCCGTTGGTTTTGGCATTCTGCCGTTCTGGAGCTCAGTATATTGGGTTTATGAGTTAGGTTTTTTATTTTAGACTTTAGGTTAGGTTTCTTTCTTTCTTTCAAGCGCCGTCCTTTGGTTTTTGAGAATTTGATTTCAGTATATTGGGTTTTGGTTTTTTTTTTTGAATCCATGGGTTTGGTACTGTAATCTGTTGGGTTTGCTTTACCTTTTTTTTTTTCTTTAGATTAGGTTTGCTTTACCGATTGATGTTGGGCTTTTTTCTTGATGGGCTTGCTCTATTACATTTTTTTTTTTTTCCAGATTTTAGTTCAAATTTTTTTTTGGGCTTTTTTTTTTTTTTGCTGCTTGAAAGTAGAACAAATAATTTTTTTTTTTGTTTATTTGAGGGTGTTCCTATTTTTTTAAAGGGTAAACAAATAAAAAAAATTAATTATTATATATAATTTTTTTTTTTCAGTTCAGGGTGTTCCTGGGACCAACGTGGCACTGCCACTGCTGGGAACACCCTGGGACTAACGTGGTGCTGCCACTGGAAAGGGAGGAGAAAGAGCAAGAGTAAGAGGAGACAGAGAGAAGAGAGAGCCTATAAGAAAAGAAGAGATAAGAGAGAGACAATATTTTATAATAAATAATTTATAACAACTTGCTATAATTCCTATAAGTAAGAATTCACTATAGTATGGTTGTAAAAAATTTTGGGCTTACACACCAAGATAAAAAAAAAAGGATTTTAACGTTTTGGGGTTGTAAAGTAGCAATTTGAGAGTTTTATAACCCCCAATACTAATGCCCTTATAACACCTATGGATAAATATATTTTACCAATTTTTTTGTAATTGTTAATATGACTTATTGTCTTACATCAAGCATGCCTAACTAATTTGCAAATTTAGCTAAAGATGTGTTTATACAAATGACAGTTAACCTTTTTTTTTTTTTTTTTTTTGGATAAAAAATAACACTAAATCTAAAACAACTCACTCATCCATCCCCTCGCCATAAATAGATCCATTTTTTAATGAAGGTCTATTTCAAAGCTTCTTGTACATCTTGGTCAAGCTGCTTGGTCTTATATAGATTTTTGTCATGGAGAGGTGGCCCATTACTGTTGCCATAATTTTTGTCATGGGCATGGGTAGGGTTGTCCAACACATAAGAATTGACTACAGCACTCTTTTCTTGACACAAATTTCATAAGTTTAATTATTGAAGAAAGTTTTACCATCGCATATCTTTGGTGCGATAGTTACTTTATATGTATTAATGCTTGTGTGGTGTGAGAGGTAAGGGCTAAGATTCAAATCTCCAAGATAGAGCTTTACACATATACACTTAGATTCTGTTAGAATCGAATTTCTATCTTGTAAAAAAAAAATTATTGAATAAAGTTTTAAGACTACGCAATTTCAAGATTGACACAACTTCAATTCCCTGGCTGACACTAATCCACATGGCATTCAGGCTTACAGTACATGATTTATTCAATGATCATAAAATCTTATTACAGCACATCATTGCCGCTAAGGATAAACCTCAATAAGGGACCTTAAACCAAATAAGGGTTTTATCTTGTAGTGACTGAAACCAGCCTCCAAGAAGAGATTTTCCCATTCCTTCTCGTGTCTCTCTCTTCCAGTAACCACAACCATCATCAACAAGTCAAAAAAGAGTTTTGCGCTGGTAATTTCATGCTCATCTTTCTTCTCATCAATCACTATGTCTATGATGATCACCTTTCCCTCCTTTCCTTTGTTTGAAATAGCTTCTCGGCATTTTTTCAGTACCTTCACGCATTCTTCATCACTCAAAGCGTGTAAAACCAACTGCAATTAGTTATTTTCACCATCAAGACAACGAAAACATGATGTAATTTATTTAGGCTAACCATAAATAACACAACCAAGAGGATAATCATGCTCTAAAATTGTGCCCTTCCTCATTGTATTGAAATAGCATATCATCACTTCACCTAAAGTTTGAAATTGACTATCAATTTGTGCATAACCTGAGAGCACATTTATATGAATAAGAAAAGAAATCCACACAAGACAATATTATTTAACGTCAGTAGCGGTTCCGAGATTTTTTTCCTAGGGGATTGGCAGTGACGAAGCTAAAAATTTGTCATCGGAGAGCTAGAAAAAATAAAATAATTTTTTTTTCTTGTGTATATAACTTTCATATTATATACAATAATATAAAATAGTATTCCAAATACAAAATAGTATACAATACAACTATATTGTACAATAGTCTAAAAAAGTTATTAATAGTTTAAAGATCGATAAGATAACCACTATTGAATGCATAAACAAATATAATTAAATAAATAATCATACATTTTTTGTCAAATTAATAATAACTTACTATATTTATACTAGTCTCTAAACACACACATTACGCGTGCTCGGATGCTCTTCTATTTTTTTGGGTAAAGGTTAATAATTTGTATCTATTATAATTTGGAGATTTTTTTTTTCAAACAAATAAAAATGATAAACTTAGAGATAAGGAAAAATAAGATGAACCTGAGGGAAAAGAAAACTAAATTTAAGGAGTTCTCTTAGTTTTTATTTTTAAAATTATGGTGTTTTACTATAAAAATGCTAAATTTTAGGGAATAAAAAGATGAGCATGAGGGGGGAAAAATCCTAAATTTTAGGAGTTTCCTTTTTTAATTCAAAATAAAATTTGTTATTAAACATTTATGACCTTATTTATAAGAGAAGTCACCTTTCATTAATGAATGTATTTTTGAACTACATAAAAATCTAGTTCAAAGAAGGGAATCCTCTTATATATAGTATAAATGTAAATAGAAATTAAATAATATATATATATATATATATATATATATATATATATATATAATAAAGAAGAATAGTAACACAGCTAGTAGTAGGATTAAGAGTCTGAGACTAATTGTGAAACTAAGAAAAAATAATAATAATCGATATAAGGTTATGCTTTTGAAGTGTATGACTTTTTAATTATACACATGGTCACTTTCTTAGAATTGGAGCAAGTACTAAAAGACTTCTTAGACTTGGAAATCTATAGAGTATTTATCAAACAGAGAGAAAAACTAAGAAAACATAGAAGGGAGAAAGAGAAATTGAGATTGAGAATGAGAAAAGAATCACAGATACAAATTTGTAGGTTGTAATGGTAGTGTAATTTTTTGCTGATGAAGAGAAAAAGTGCAGGGAAAAACAACTTCATTTCGTTGTCAATGGCAAAGTATGCCAGAGTCCAAGAGAGATTTTTTTTTTTTTTTAAACGAAGAAGCAAAAATTTGAAACATATTTTTCTTTCTTATAAAATTAAATATTTTAAAAGTAGTGCTAGTGACACAATACTTTCACAAAAAATTTACAACAAAATCTACATGGCAAGTTGTTAAAGGTAGGTAAAAAAGTGATGTATTAGCCAAAAAAATATAAAAAAAAGTGATGTCAGTTGTGGGTCTAGATAAAACAAGTTATAACTTGCCACTTAACTTTATAGCGGAATTATTATTAAAGTAGCATTAAGATAATCATATTCAAGCTTATTTTAGCTGGGTATAAACAAAATATAGGGTCAAAGTGTTTAAATTTTTAATTTAGGGGGTCAAAATAAAAAAAAAATAAAAAATTTATTTATATAAATATATATATATATATATATATATATATATATATATATATATATATATATATATAATTTGGCCAAGTCAGGGGTTCATTTGAACCCCATGGCTTGCATGTAACGCCACCCTGCTTAACATGGTTTAACCAATCACACGTGTATACACATGAGAAAGACAACTGTTAGGACATATGTTATTTGATGTTAGAAACATATGTCAATTTAGAATTGCCTAATCTTTTGACAAAACGCACTTTACTTGTAATTGGATAAATCTAGGATATGTTTAATACTTCAAGGAACAAGGTTTCAAGTTCAAGTATTAAAGCTATGCAAGTCTGTCCAAAAAACAAGTGAAGAAGTGTTTGATTTTAAAGCTCGACAGCTAGCATCTATCAAGGTTTAAAAAGCTGTTGAAGCTTGATACTCGACAGCTAGCTCGATACATTCCTGTTGAGGTCTAAAAAGTTATAATGCTGTACCAAGGCCCAAAGTGGCATAGTAAGCCAAACTCCATGGAAAAGATAATAATAGGCTTGAGCTCATAACAAGGAAAAAAAGGATGGTAGGCCCAAATCCATTAGAAAAGATTTAAGCTCAAGACCCACGAAGGGAGGGGTCTTAGAAATGAAGGGAAGAAAGGAAGAAGCCCAGCCTACCAAAATCAGAAAATCAAAAGGGAGTCTGGTAATAAGAACTGGGCCAGGATACCCAGGGACTGCCAGGAGCTTGGGGTCCTTAGGACATGCAGCAAAACTAGGATGAGATTAAGATAGCTCAAAAGAAGTGCCTAGAAACACAAGGAACGAAGAACATATAGGTCCTTATCAGCCACCCAATGATGCAGAAAGGAATCAGAGAGCTTGGGGATTAACAATTCATGAACAAAGGGCTGGTACCTCGGGGAACCCAGAAAGAAGAACCACAAAGGGAAGTAGTTGGGAAAATTTCAACCTGGCAGAGATAGAATCAGCTCACTCGGGAAAATGACAAAAGGAAAAGTAGCCAAAAAGCTAAATTTGAAAATGTGGGGTGTAGAAGCCTTGAAGGAAGAGAGATTAAAAGTCAGCTCTCTAGGGACACCCCAGAACGGAAAGTCAACAAAAGGCTTTTGGGGAAAAAGTACCAAAAGAAGAAAATTACGAGAAACAAGGAAGGGTCCAGCCACCAAAGTTGCTGGCACAACATGGGCTCTGGTACCCAGGGGAGTAAAAGAGGGGAATCAGTGATACTCTGGAACCCTAGGCTGATACTATAAAAGGGGAAGCATCCAACAGTGAAGGGGCATTCAGTAACAGTGAATCAAAATAGAATCGTTGAGAAAACTCTGTCAAAAACTCAAAGAAAGTAGTAAAAGAAAGAAAAATATTGCCCGGTATCCTAAAAACAGCCACAATAAAACATATTTGGATTCAAAGGGATTCAAACTTTGCAAGTCTTAGAGGCTTGGAGAGCCATCTAAGTTTGTAATTTTTAAGCTTATTTGGACCCTGTAACACGTCTTAGTGAGCACATTATAATTCACAATTAAGAAAAGTAATGAAATATCTCACATAATTTTAAGGATCCCTAGCATTTATTTTTGCGTCTTTCTTTATTACATTGCTCCTTTACTGTTTCTTGCTATTCCATACATATATATTTCTTGTTTGCTAGTATGTATGTATTGTAGGATTCTTGCTCTGTACACCACTTAGTTTGTAATCAACCCATTTAGCTACGGTGAACCAAGCCCAGTCCCTTGAAACAACAACTAAAAGGCCCAAGGTCCTTACTTCTACTTGGGCACCTTGGGCCTGGACACTATCCGAAAAAGGACCCTCACAATACCCTATCTGTCGAGATTTATGAAATTCAGTTTTTCAAAGTTGATTTCACTCCAATCTATGAGTATATGTTTAGGCTTTCTTTTCTCACAACCTTAAACATATATAAAGATTATTTTTTGGGTCGTCAAAGGTTGTGCAAGTGTGAAGCAAAGTTGTGTTCATGCAAATTATGACCGGAGACAGAATTTGCTCTAGTTCATCTTTCTCTTGAAAAAGCTGTTGTGTTTGTATACCTTAGGGTTTTGTGATCAAGGAGTTTCGTGATCTTCATCATGTGATGAACTAAAGAACTTTGTAGCCAATATCTTTCTCAAGTTAGTGATTAAGTCGCATACTGGGATCCGCGCATCTATTGGTTAGTCACGTACTAGAAGCCGTGCATTGAAAATGAGAGATTGTCACTACAGAACAAGTCCAATTGGGTATTGGGTAAGGGTTCAACTGTAGGTTGGTATAAGATACTGGGATTCCTTTATTTGTAACTGTTTGTTTTGATAATAGTGGATTCTCGGGAGTGGTGACCTTAAAATCACCCGATGGGGTTTTTGCCGTGTAGGTTTTCCTCATTCGTAAACAAATCACCGTGACAATTTAATTTCTGCTGCACTTTAGTTAATTGGTGATTTGTTTGTGCTACCATGTATTTTGCATGTTAATTGAATTAATTAATTAACTTGACTAAATCAATTGGTTAATTTATCACAATGGGTCAATCCATTCTTGGCCTATCAACAACTAAAGTCTGTGAATCAAACTCATAGACTCTTATAAATAACACTTACACAAACCTCATAAACATAAACTAAGAAAGAAGGGAAACTCAGTAAGGCTAGATATCATTCTAGTTTAACAAATCCCTTGAGAATTAAGGAATTGAGCTTGGAATTCACCAGAAATTTGAGAAATTTTCATACAGGTATTTTATTTCAGTATGATGAAACCAATCTAGAATAGTACATATTTATTAAAGCCTTTTTGGGTTTCTAACAGACTTCTTTAAAAATGAAAATTATAAAAATACACTGCAATTTTCTATGATTTAGCTTAAAATCCAAATCACCCATATAAAATACATTAAAATGAAATAACTAAATTTAGCTTAGGGTCAATAATAAGTGTGTGTTTGGCATTGGCTTAAAAAGTCAGCTTTTTTTAGTATTCAACTTATTTTTGCTACTATTTATGGGTCTCATTGCACTTTTTGATACTATTCATGGGTCACACTGTATATTTTAGCTTTATCTACAGTACTTTCAGCAAAAAGTTTTCAGTTTCAGTTAAATAAGTTGTTCTCAAACTCAAAAAATTATTGAATTATGCGCACCCCTTTGACATGACTTTTGATTGTACAGTTTATCTAGAAATTCCGGGGACATTTGCCCTACATCATAAACATAAATCAAAGCCCAAACAAACATAAACTAAGCATGTGTTTTGATAAGAATGAAAAATTAAAATTATTTTATTCAACTTATTTTTGCTACTATTCATGAACCCCATTGCATTTTTTGGTACTATTTATGAGTCACACTGTACTATTTCAATTAAATTTTACATTTATTTACAACACTTTCAACAATAAATTTTCAATTTCAGCAAAATAAGCGGTATCCAAATAGACCCACTCACAAATCTAACAAACACAACTACTCCTAAAACCCAAATACACCCAATACCTCCCTTGCACTCACATAATAAGCTAACTCACTATCTCGCACATGCAGCTATCCTTTAACTCCAAAAACACTATCACACCTCTCCTCACACAAGAGGACTATTTTGGGAGATCTCCCACCTAGGATTATTCCACCAAATCCTTTGCAACAAAACTTATTTATGAAGCTCTTATTTTATTCCTTGATGGATAAGGAATATTCGCTTTTTCAATAAAGATAAGAATTTCTTCCAAACAACACGAAATTATTTTCTTTCATAAGAAAAAAAAATAATAAAAAAATAAATTGTTTCCTTCTACACTAAGAAAAATTAGAAATCTAAAACAATTTCCAACAGATGACCGCCTTATGTGATAAAACCAGTGTATAGTAGTAAATTTTGTTGGAATATTTTTATAAAAATTACAATGTTTTTATTAAATGTTGATTTAAGTGATTTAATAGAAATCAATTTCTTTCTCAAACGCTATAAATTATATGTTGATCTTTCCTTATTAAACAACTTGAAATTCTGATATTGTGAAGGAAAAGATTTTGGTTGAAAACACAACCAGCATATATAAAGGAATATAGTCGTTGATTTCATTTCAATGAGGCCTTATATGTATGTTACTAGCAGAGTGGTGCAAAAAAAAACTACTTGATCTGCCAACCCACCCAACCCGAACCGACCCAACCCAATTTATGTGAGTCTATTACCGAGACGAGTCGGGTTGGGTGGGTTAAATAAATAATTTAGCAAATTGGGTTGAATAATGGGCTGAAATATTTCTAACCCACCACAACCCAACCCGCTAGCCTATTCTTACTCAACTTTTTTATATTATAAAATTCTACCTCATGTACACACCTATTTTATTTCTCTCATCTCTTTCTCTTTCATTTTATGTTTTTCATTTTCATATTTCTCTTCCCCAATAAACTGCAACTGCTCTCTCTAAGATTTTATTACTATTCTTACTCTATGTACATGTCTAATTTAAGATTTTGATATGTTTTTATTTTTAGTGTAATAAAATCTCAGTCATTCTAAAAATAATGAATTATTTGTGATTATTTTTAATAAAAATTACAATTTTTTCTGTCATTTTTTTAAAAAAATTTGATGGGGAAAATATTATCCAATTTAATTGAAATAATTTCATTTTGCTAATTGCATTTTTCAACCCTCCGAGTTGACACTGTTAAGCTTTTCAACCGATCCATCAGGTTTGTAGATTAGTGGGTTGGTGGCGGGTTGAAATTTTCTCAACCTGCTATTGATGGGTTGGTTAAAAATATTGTCCTCCACCTACCTAATTCAATCCATGCACACCCCTAGTTACTAGTATGGTTTTAATAATTGATTTGCAATAATAAGCAACATAAATTAGTTGTTTATGGTAATAGTTAATTATCATCAAAATAATTTAAAGGCTCTTTTGACCATAAGCTTCCATACATACAGACCATCATGAATGGCTAAAATAAGGATGTACAAAAACAAAGAATGAACAGAGGAAAAATGATGTAGTTTTATCTTGTCACCTTTACAAGCATCAGCAAATTTCTTTAACATTTGCATGGTTCTTTCTTCTTCATGTTAAAAAAAAAAAATATATATATATATATATATCCCCTTTAAACTATTTCTGAGTAAAAAAAGTACTATTAAGAACTTCCTATCTTAAAAACAGTTTAGGCTTGTAAGGATAATCAGTAAGGTGACTAGGGATAACGTGTAGAAATTATTTGTTTACTACATCGGATAAATCCGTAGACAATACTTATCATCTCAAAAGAGCGACTTAGTCTGTGCCTCAACTCAACCACCTAAAAAATTCTTGGAATTGACGGTAAATTGTTTATCATGTTATGAGATGCACTTTAATCACCAACAAGGTAATATCTCCTAATTTATTTTTGTTTTGTGGTAAAATCTAATTTCCGTAAAATATTATTTAAATGATAATTTTGAAAATTATGAAATTTAATTAATTTATGTTCTTAGGAACAAAAAATTTTATATAGCCCATGAAAGATATATGTAGATCAAGCTCCATAAAGACACCAGCCAAATTTTGAGATAGAAAGAATGGTGGTGGAAGGATTAAATAATGCATACCTTAAGTAGAATGGCGTCTGCCGAAGGGATAGACTGAAACATATCACCTCCAACAAAGTTACTGAAACATATCACCTCCAACAAAGTTCAAGTTCGAATTATCTGGCAAAGTAGCTACGACATGTGGAAGCTCCAAAACTGTGCACTTCAAGTGAGGGAAAGCCTCAGAAATGATCCTAGCGCATGTTCCAGTGCCACCCCCAACATCAACCAGTGTATCCAACCCCTCAAAAACTGGCTTGCAGTCTTTTACAACCAAGTTCATCATTCCAGAATCACTGGCCATTGCCTTATTGAAACTATCATTAAAGTCAGGGTTTTGGTCAGCATAGTCCCAAAAGCCCACCCCATGTGCACTCTCAAACGGTGTGACTTTGTCCCCTCGAAACCAACTCTCCAAGAAGTGCCATGGAGAAACAAAAACTGGGTCAAGCATTGCCAGAAGAAATGGTGACAAGTTGGTGACATTATCTTTGAGGAGGATCCTAGATGAAGGTGTGAGATCATATGCTTCTTCTTCTTCTTCTTCTTCTTGTTGATTCATATGAACTCTTGTTGTAACAAAGAAACCACAGTGCACAAGTAAGCGCATGAGCCGGTGCACAAAACCAGCTTTTGTGGAATGAATCTGAAGCGTTAAAATCAACTCAGGGAGAGTAATAGGTTTCCCATGATTGTATATTATGTCTGGTATGCCAAGCTGAAGGGCACATTTAAGTGACATGGAACCTATGAAGTTAAATATATGTTTATACAAATGAGATTGAGCTTGAAACAACTCACTTGTACCGGGACCATGAACTAGATCCATAATTTTGCAGCTGCCTTAGCTCCTGATGAACTTGTCCTAGTAATACAATTCAAAGCAAGAACTAATAAATAACATTAACATTAAAGAAAAAAAAAAAAGCGATTGCACATAAATTATCAGAAACCAAGGAAAGTAGATTTTCCCATGAGTTTAGAAAAGGTGAGTAATAATCCACACTGATTAAAATTCTACCACTGGGATAGACTTTTAACTTGTATTTTTCGAATGGGCCAATTTAATTAAAGTTCACTCATTTCTGACTTTCAGAAAGTACAGGCTTTTCTAGTGGGGTGTTCATTTTTTCGTGGCTTGACTGGGGGCGGCGTTACTAATACTTCGTTCAAACCAGACTTGATAAAAAATATAAATATTATATGTATAAAATATTATTTTATTAGTTTAACTTACCTTTTAAATATTTTTTTGCACAACTTGCATCCTCTGACTTAGATTAGTTCAGTCTAATTAAAACTTAACAACACAAATCAGTCCATTGCAAAACCAATTAATAACATAAATCATAGATATCTCTCTCATGAATCTCTTTTCTCTATTCGACTATTGGTATCTCTAATTTTAAAAATAAATAATGAGTGTTTGTGAGCTGTAAATCTATTTCTTTTTATTATAAATTTATATATTATTTGTTTGAATGCGAGTCTGATACTAATTGTATGCTTTATTAATTTATTTTTGTTATTTGTGTTAATGTGTGGGTATATAGTATAAATATAGGCATTGCTACGGTCAAGCCAGTCGGTGTGCGGATGTGCTAGCTAGGATGAGCACTGATCAAGAGTTTGAATTTATTTCTTTTGATTGTCCGCATGTGGACATTAGGAATATTTTAGATGAGGACTCTGCTGGGCTGTATGTAAACAGAGTATGCTCTGTAATTGATGGTTTTATTTAGCTTTGAATGAATTTTGTATTTTAACCCAAAAAAAAATAGTATAAATATAATATAACTTTATGTAATTTAATAATTAGGAAATATAGAAAGTTTGTTACATGTGTGGGTGTATTGTTATCATTTTATAATAAAATTTTGTTATAAATAAAGTTAGTGATTAAAAAAATAGTAAAGTTAGTGTATTATTTATATATGTATGGATGAGTGTGGCTCTTTGAGTCTATAATTAATACAATGCACATGTATTGAGTTTTTTCATTCAATTTAAAATATTTTTATAAAAACATTGACAAATAGATAATGACAAATGCATAAAAATCAAAATGGTATACAAACTTTACAAAATAAAATGGTTACACCTACCCACATTGACAATTGATAAAGAGTATTTTGGCCAAGAATTTTTCTAACTCATTTTACCCTTCATGTTTGAATTGCCTGTCGATCTCCTATGGATCATCGGGTACTAGATCCCCTTCGAGATCATGACAATGCGACATTGGCCCCAACCCATCACTCACGGTCATCGTCAGGTAGGAAAGTACTAGTCGGGTAGGCGCAATATCGACGATCAATTACACTTAGTCCTACACTGTTTGTGTGTTCTCCACTCATGCATTCTTGTAAGGGAAGAACTTGCGCACCACATCCAAAGATCTTTCTACATATTCATGTTCTCCAAATATGGGAAGTAAAGCCCTAAGATCTCAGAACATTAACTATGTATCTTTCCTACAAGGGAAGATCCTATGTTCATGGAATCTTGGTCTGCCTTGTGCCACTATATAAGCACCTAACCTCTCTTTTTTCCAAAGTACGTGCAATTTCCTAACTCTTACACTTTTAAGTTACTGGAGATTGATCTTTGACTAACCTAACCTTCAAAAGGTTTTTAGCTGACACCCCATCGGTACTCTCTGCAGGTTCTTTGTCTTTTGTTCTTCATGTACCCTAAATCACCGCAAGTGTGGACAATCAATTCATTGATGATTTTGTGCATCATCAACAATAGATAATGAAAACTTATATTGATGTCAAAATATGAAAACTTATAGAAGGAAATAATAAAATGTCGTATATTTGTGTTTTTTTTTTTTTTTTGTCGGTAACTCGATATTCAAGTTCTTTTCTTATTAAATTTTGTTTAATTTAAATTTCTTAATGATGCCATGAAAAGAAATCTTGGAGCTGCTATTCTTCAATAGCAGTTTTTCACACTTATTTAGATGGGCACTCAAAAAAGAGGTGCTCCCAAACACAATTAGTATTAACAATTTTAAATTTAATTTTATTAGCTCATACTTTCATTTGTATTTGCAGGACTTATGTGGAGCCAAGCAATCTGTAGACTTAGGATCTCATTTATGGTTCGTTTGTGTTTGGTTGGGGATGGAAAAGTGGAAAGATGGAAATTTTAATTGGTATAAATTTACTCTCATGCCCCTATTAGATTAAAAAAAAAGTACTCCAGTAATAAATTATATTTTTATTAAAAAATTGTGCATGAATGGGCACATCATTAAAAAAAATAAAAAATAAAAAAGAGTCTAAGTACCCAAAACAGATGAAGGAAAAAAAAAAAAACCATTGAAAAAAATGAGGGAAACAGGAAAAAAAATTAAGGAATTAAAAAGAAAATCAAACAAGAAAAAGGAAAAAAACTCGGATGAAAAGAATATATAAATATAAGAATTCAACTATTCAAATGAAGTTAGTGAACATTGCACACTGAAAAAAAAAAAAAAAAAAAAAAAAAAAGAGAGAGAGAGAAAAGAACCATTGCACAATATAAGACATTTTGGTCCAAATCACGCACCAGTTTTCTATGCAGTTTTCTCTTCATTTTTGGAAGATTACAGGTATATTTAGATATCGTTTATTTTGCTGAAAACTGAAAACAATAAAAAAATAATAAATAAGTTACTGTTCACGCGTGGGTTATTGTTCATTTGCCTTAATGCGCTATTTATGTCCCATGAACAGTGCAAGAGGCGCTGGTAAAAAAAAAAAAAACCAGAAACGCAAGACGCATCAGCCCAATCCAAACGTATACTACATTTTGGTGGGCTAGAAAAAAAAACATATAAACTCCACCTGTTTTTCTCCCTATTTTCTTTTCTAACCAAATACTCAAAAATACCAATTTTACTCCAATTTTCTCCCTCTCTCTCTTTTTTCATCCTCCCTAAAATCACTCCAACAAAACGGCCTTAACATCAGGGAGCAAGCTATTGAATTATTTCTATTTGAATCTTATTTGTACAACTATGTAGAAAACTACTTCCAAAAGTTCCATGTTCAGCAACTAGGCACATTCGACATGATCCGCAGCCATGGGCCCATGGGCCATGCCCAGCAAATCATCCTCCCAGAGTCATTTTAAATAGCCCACAAAAACAAAAAGCTCCGTAGCCACGTCATCGATCCGCATTAAAGCCCTCTAAATAAGCAACAGCCGTCGATGATACAAAACAATCAACGGCCAAGATCCTTTTCTTCCCCGCCACACACACTTTCTCAAAAACCAAAAACCCCGCCTTAAATAAATAAAAATTTGAAATTTCATTCTCCCTCTTTGCCACGTCATCGATCCGAACAGCACTTAACCTAATAACAAACCACAGCCGTCGATAACCCTAAACAAATCAACGGTCCACGATCGCCCTCCTCTCCCTCCCAAAATTTCAGTCTCTTCATATAAATTCCCTCCCTCTAAACCCATTTCTCTCACAAACTCACAGAATTTGAAATCCAAATCCAATTCCTAGTTCCAATCTCTGAAACCCTAACCCTAGTTTTTCAATTGCAATGGCTCGTACAAAGCAAACCGCTCGCAAATCCACTGGCGGCAAGGCACCGAGGAAGCAATTAGCCACCAAGGCAGCTCGGAAGTCTGCTCCCGCCACCGGAGGAGTGAAGAAGCCCCACAGGTTCAGGCCAGGGACCGTTGCTCTCCGTGAGATCAGGAAGTATCAGAAGAGCACGGAGCTCCTGATCCGAAAGCTCCCATTCCAGCGATTGGTTCGTGAAATCGCTCAGGATTTCAAGACCGATCTCCGATTCCAGAGCTCCGCCGTGGCCGCTCTTCAAGAGGCCGCTGAGGCTTACCTTGTGGGACTCTTTGAGGACACCAATCTCTGTGCCATTCACGCTAAGAGAGTCACTATCATGCCCAAGGATATTCAGCTCGCCAGAAGGATCAGGGGTGAGCGTGCTTAGAGAGAGAGAGAGAGAGAGAGAGATTTGTATATGACAACAAGGGGGTTGTGCTTAGTGATTACATGGTTGTTTTGGTATGTTTTAGTTTAGAAAAATTTGTAGCTTGAAGCTTTATGGTGTATCCTAGTTTTTAAATATTTTTGTTAATGAAAATTATGCCTCTCTTTCAATGCCTTAGTCTAAGTCTAATTTGGTTGATTCTATTCGGATGTTTATGTTGATTCCTCTTAATGTGAGGCCATTGAGCCATTAACTATCTTTTACAAATTGGGTAGATTAAAATTTTTGAGCAGTGACCTTTGTTTTGGTTATATGTGTAATTGAAGTTGAGTGTAGACAAATTTAAAATGTTTATTTGTGTTTGATTTGATATAGATGTGTTAGATTTTTTTTTTTCTCTTTTTGAAGTAGAGGGTTTTGATTTGTTTTTGGGCTGATTTTAACTATAGTGTTTGACAAATTATGGTTGCCTTCATAATTTTGGATTTAGGATTCCGTTGTAAAAAGTTAAAGAGGTTAAAATTTGGATATAGGTGTGGACAAGACACCATTTGCTGATTACAAACATCTTGGAAGTACATCCGGAAGTAAAATGGTATTAGGCAAAATTCTTGCTCCAATACAACTATAAGCAAACTTTCAAGTGGTAGGTGTACAAAACCCATTGCAAAAGACCATAAATTGGAAATATAGCGGTTCCTATGTTCAAGAATTTCCAATACATTATGATGGGAAAATACCGATCAATTTTAAAGAATTGTTCATCCGCATGGAACCAAGAAAACCAACCCTCAATCTCATCTGATTAGATCACTAAAAGTTTTTACTGCAGATTTGTTGATGTTTGATGAAATGCAAAGAATAAAAAGAATGTCTTGGTTGCTTTATAAAATAATAAGAGGAAATTACATTTTAACTATATCTCTTATACACTTATACTTTAAGCTATAAGAATGCAAATTTTACTTTTTTAAACTATTATCTGCATAACACTTGTCTCTCTAAGCTACGAAAATGTAGACTTATTTTCTTAAACTATTATTCGTTTGACTCTTTGCAACTCATCCCATGAATAACACTTTAGGGAAGTAACTGTATATTCTTATAACTTAGAGAGGTAAGTGTAAAAGAAGTCACAGTTTAGTAGGGTAAAGCATAAAAATATTCATAGTTTAGAGTGATAAGGTGTGCATTTTCATAGTTTAAGGTGGATAAGTCTAGAATAGGGTATAATTTAAGGCAGTAAAATGTGCATTCTCATAATTTAGGAGGTAGGTCTAAAAGCAGTCATAGTTTAGGGCCTAAAATGTAATTTTTCAAAATATTAGCTTTAAGTGCATCTTTTACATTGTGGGGGCTCTAGAAATTGTTTTTTAGAATGGTCACTAAAAAACTTAAATTATCCAAAATCTAATAAAGAAATAACCTAAATGTATCAATGTCACCAAAAAAAAAAAAAAAAAAAACCCTAAATGTATGAAGTATAACAATTTTTTTCCACTTACAATTAGAAAGAAAAAAAAAATGGATTGATAAAAAATAAAATGAGAACTGAGAATGTTGAAATGATAATAGAGAAGAAAAAATGGGGGAGAGAGAGATAAACGAATGATATTTGCTACAACTATGAACTAAGTTGCTAAGGTGAGAAAAATTATTGTGATTGTTAAGCTAAAGAGAGCATAACTGCCGGTACCGCCAAAGAGAACTTACCTCCACAATATTTATCTTAGTACCGTTTTTTAAGGAAAAATGAAATTAGAATATTTATTTATGTAATGAGTTGAACAAACTACAAATTTGAATAATTAGAGTTTTTTTTATTAGGCTTTTTGTTGAAAAATTTGATCACCTGTTGTTCGGTCTAGTCTTATTTTTGTTTTGGTAATTTTGTTATTATTTCGGCTAATTCTAATAGTTGATATTTAAAACTTTTTTAAATATATATATATATATATTTTAAGGGGTTAAGGATTAATTTGGGGGGGGGGGGGGAATTGTTTTTGGAGTAATGCTACGTCCACACATTTTCACAACAAATCTTATGCGACAAGCTAATATTGATGGGTAAAAAATGGATGTCAATATTAGGCCAAATCTATAGATATCTAAAAGCTAAAGCGTAGTTTAATTGTTGCTATGCTCCTGTAGCACCACCTCATTCATCATGTCATTGACCACATAATCTTTATTTATTTTTTTATTCTAATTTCTGTTACAAAAAATATATAAATAGATTATTGACATTACATATTCATCTTTTGCGGTTTTAACATTATATATAACTTTCCGTTTACATATTATCTACTTTAATTTAAATTTTTATCACTAAACAATTAAATCAATGAAAAATCAACAAAAAAAACCAAAAAAATAATAATAACTATACATATCTACACTATGTAAATAATGTAAGTTTTGCAATAAATTTTGCAAAACTATTTTTGCACCACATCTTTAGCATCCTTTATTTATTATTATTATTTTTTTTTTTTGCAATTTTTTACTTTGTTCAACTTTTCATCTTCTTCAACTATTGTCTTCTTTAGTCAATCTTTCATCTACTCAAATCATTGTTTTTAAAAATTTCCATTTGATTTCCTCTATAGATTTTTAAATTTATATCTTCTTAAATTTTACAGTTTCACTTTGTTCAACCTTTCATCAACTTCCACTATTCCTCTTCCATCTTAATTTTTATATAAATTTATTATTATTTCATTTCCACTCCTCTCCTTTATTCCTTCCAAGTTGTCCACGACAAAAGAGGTCAATACTCTCTCTCTCTCTCTCTCTCTCTCTCTCTCTCTCTCTCTCTCTCTCTCTCCAATTTTGTTTCTCTTTTGGTGGATTTTTTTGTTGTTTCAACCACTTATTTTTTTCCCTCTAATAGTTCCTTTTATTATTGTTGATTTAATTGTCACATCACATTTGTTTCTCTTTTTGATAAATTTGTATGGAAATTTATGCATATTTTGGTATTTTGGTATTCCAATTCTTCATCACATGTTTTTTTTCTTTATCCCAGTGGGTTGATTTGATTTGGGTTAATAATTAGTTGTTTTGCAAATTAGAATTTGATTTTTATAATGTAGGGTGATTTTTATAAAATATGAAAAGATAAATTATATAACAATAGACTGCAAACATATGTAAAAGAAGCAAGTAATGACTAAAAATACAGCAAGAAGGTCAGAAATTGCATCTTTAAGCAAATGCTTTTCTTCCAATTTAAGATTGTGGCCTTTATCATGAGCAACTGTATTTTTCTGCATTAGTACATAAATAAACTTATAAGAAAACCATCGGCAAAGAAAATAAAATTTCTACTATAAAGCAAGGTCACCCTCTTATACCTCGAACTCTAATGGAATAACCTCCCTTACAAAAACATCATGGGTGGGGAGTAGGAACTGAGGCAAATTCTGCCAAAGGAAAACAATAGATTAGCACAAAAATGCTTCAGGATAGTTAAACCAAATAAAAAAATAATTATTATTTACAGACCGTAATAGGCTATGCCCCCCATAAGAAAACACATATGCAGAATTGTGGAAGCCCATATGTAGCCGCTACCATCTTCCACATACGGACTTGATTGTACATGCCAAAGAGACGACCCAATGCATAACGTCCAAGAAAGCCATTTGCAAATTTACAAAGGTCGACCACATTTAGCATTAAAACATATCTTGGCTTCAAATGTTGCACCAAGTTCATACAAACAATTAGTTATTTATTTTTGTTATCATCCAATTGATTTTCATTATTCTTAAACCGATCAAAACCACTTTTGCCTTGACAAGGAGGTCCACCACATATCACATCAATATCACCCTTATGGGACTCTTTGAGGACACCAATCTTTGTGACATTCGCACCAATTTAAATGTTTATAACTAAACAATTAAATCAATGAAAAATGAAAAACCAAAAAGATCAACAACAAAAAACCCAAAAAAAAAAAAATCTATACATATCTATACTAAATAAATAATGGAAGTTTTGCAATAAATTTTCCAAAACTATTTTTGCACCACATCTTGAGCATCCTTTATTTTTTTTGTTTTTTTGCAATTTTTTACTTTGTTCAACTTTTCATCTTCTTCAACTATTTTCTTCTTAATTCAATCTTTCATCTCCTCAAACCATTCTTTTTTAAAATTTTCGTTTGATTCCCTCTATAGATTTTTAAATTTATATCTTCTTAAATTATACAGTTTCACTTTGTTCAACCTTTCATCTACTTCCACTATTCATCTTCCATCTTAGTCTTTATATAAATTTCTTATTATTTCATTTCCACCCCTCTCCTCTATTCCTTCTACGTTGCCCACGACAAAAGATGTCAATACTCTCTCTCTCTCTCTCTCTCTCTCTCCAATTTTGTTTCTCTTTTGGTCGATTTTTTTATTGTTTCAACCACTTATTTTTTCCACTAATAGTTCTTTTTGTTATTGTTGATATAATTGTCATATCACATTTGTTTCTTTTTTTTTTAATTTGTATAAAATTTTATGCATATTTAAGTATTTAGGTATTCAAATTCTTCACCACAAGTTCTTTTTCTATATCCCAGTGGTTTGATTTGATTTGGGTTAATAATTAGTTGTTTCGCAAGTTAGAATTTGATTTGTATAATGTAGGGTGATTTTTACAAAACATGAAAAGAGAAATTATATAACAATAGGTTGAAAACATATGCAAAAAGAAGCAAGTAATGATAAAACGTACAACAGGAAGCTCCGAAATTGCATCTTTAAGTAAAAGCTTATCTTCTAATTTAAGAATGTGGCCTTCATCATGAGCAACTGTTTTTTTTTTTTTTTTTTGCATCAATACTTAAATAAACTTATAAGAAAACAATCGGCAAAGAAAATAGAATTTCTACTATAGAGCAAGGTAACCCTCTTATACCTTGAACTCTAATGGAATAACCCCACTTACAACAACATCATAGATGGGGAGTGGGAACTAAGGCAAATTCTACCAAAGGAAAACAACCGATTAGCACTGTAGACACCGCATTTTGTACCCCTTACGACTCGGACTCCCGTTCCCCAATGATGTTGAAATTCTAAAGCCTAAAGTTGGAATAGGGTCCAATCAAATTGAAATTGACTTAAGGAAAGTATTTTTGGAAAATATAACTCTTTCTATGAATAAAGTAAGCTATTTTTGGAAAATAAATTCCACAGAAACCCTAGGTCATGCGTACGCTTAAACATGTATGCGCACGCATGCTTAAGCTCTATGTATGCATGCTTCATGCATGCATATGCATGTTAGAATTCCAGAAACTATGAAAAGCAAGTTTTGTGCATCAAAGTTTGGGTTTTGAAACGAATCCCACACGTTTGGGAGCAGTTCCAAACGAACTATAAAAAACCATACATAGTAGCTTTTCAAAAACATACAGAAAATCCTAAGGGAAAACATAAAATTCACTAGAAAAAGTGAATCAAAGAGGGAGTTTTTCACAAAACATCCTTAAGTCAATATTGGAGTTTTAAGATTACTAATCACTTCCTTGTTTGATTGTGAATAGATTGACTGGGGGAACGGTCAAAATCAAGCTAAGGAGCTTTGCGTTTTTGAGGTATAATGTTCTAGTCCCTTTCCTTTATTTTCTTCACTTTGATTCTTGTTTTTCTTTTTTCTTTTTATATGTTATAACATGATTGCTTAGTTTAGGTTTTCTTCATTTCTTTGTTTTATGCATGCTAGGTTGCTAGGTTTAGTTTGTGTGCTGTTTTGTTCTTGTTTTCTAGATTAGGGTTAGGGCGTGTATGCGTACGCATGCTTTCTGCATGGGCCTGCATACTCAAAGTATGCATATGCATACAATTGGGTTGCGTACACAGGCTCTATGTATGTGCACGCATACTCATGCCTAGAAACCCTAATCTGAAACTTTTCGCCTCTGTTTCTTTATTTTTTTTTATACCATATGCTTCTGCATTTTCTCGTTTCATGCTCTTGAGTCTCTACCTCCATGTTTTGTTTGATGTTTGTTCTTCACATGCTAGATTAGGGTTTCTTTTCAATGTTTTTCTTTGATGTGCCATGAACATGCATATAACATGATCATGCATTAATGCATAGGTGCTGTGATGTAGAAAGGTAAGTGAGGTAAGTCTTGCATTCACATGGACATGCATTTGGGTTTACCTTGATAATAAGTTTGAACATGCTTGGTTGGATGTTTAGATACCTATTACATGCTTGTTTAATACCAAGCCTATGTTCCTATCTTGATGATATATGCTCTTTTGTTTGCTGCCTTGGATATGGTTTGATATGAGATGCATGATAGATGTATGCTAGGTTTGAGATGTGATATGCATGTTAGATGTATATTAGGGTCTGGGGATGAAAATGCCATGTTGATTGCTAGATGTATGCTAGTTTGTATGTGAGTAAAGAATGACAATATTGAATGTGCCTTTAATGAGATTAAGACGTAAAATGCAATCAGTGGAAGCCGACCCACAAGTCGGGTGGGGTTGGGTGCCTAACACCTTCCTATCCCCATACTTAAACTCTAGACACATGCACTAGTAGTAGATCAATCCTTCCACGAAGACACATGCACTAGTAGTAGATCAATCCTTCCACGAAGGGCGCTATATATATGGCTCCTAGACCTAATCTAGGTGGCGACTCCATTTCTTTTCTCTGCCCTGGTCCACTCGACCGAGGCGTACTCCCCTCCCGTTACGCCCACAGTGGTGACTCCACTAAGGATAAAGAGTTTGATTCCAATGTGTCTTATTTCTTAATCTTAATAAAGGTTTGTTCAATATTTGTTTGCACACACTTCACTTGGTTCTTTTGTCGCTTTCACCCCGGTTAGTGATGAGTGGGAAGATGAGTACGCTCCATTCAAGCTAAAGTCTTTTGGAGTTCATCCCACTAACTCATAATCTATGTCATTGCCTATGATGGGATTTGAGTACGTTAACGGTTTGCCACCAATTCACTACGGTCCAGTTAGACCCAAGGTTGGAATCATGGCCCACCTAGTTGTGAGTGACTTACTGATCTGTCCCTTTAGCTCTAGGGAGCCTACCCACACTTAGCGAGATCCTAAATCCTATCAATAAGAGGGTACCATTTTATATCTCTTGTTTGTTCAACCATATATCTTGTGTTCACCTAATTCTAAAGGACAAATAAAAGATGTAAAAATTTGAGGATGACCCAAAGTTATGGCATGCCCTAAGATGTTAGGATAAAAGAAAAGAAGTTCTCACATGTAAGAGGCTTGTCCCAAAATCCAAAGGTATATCTTAACATGAAAGGCTGATAAGCCCAAATCAAAAGGCCTCTTGAAAAGGAGAACCTTGGGCCTGAGATAACAATTATGCTATGGACTTAGCTTCCAACATCCTACAAAGCCAATATGAAATTCCCTAACCTTGGGCCTCCTTGTTGCATGCCTAGACCCAAAATAATGAGAAATTCATGGATTTTGAAAGGAAGGCTACAATATATTCTAGCTAGAGGGCTACTTCAAAAAATAATGATGATAATAGATGGAAAAAGAAGAGCCCAAAGGTGATGAATACATTGTTAGCCCATATTTGAGACAAATGATTGAAAATATCCATATACATTCCAATGAAAGCCCACGACAGTAAGATGAGATCTTTATTGTAAATAGACTAAAGCCCAATGAAACAAGGGGCAAGGTTCATGAGAGGAAGGGTAGTAATTTTGTAATTGGGCCTTTATTAAAGTGGACTTTTATATCTTCTTAAATTTTACAATGTCACTTTGTTCAAACTTTCATCTACTTCCCCTATTCCTCTTCCATCTTAATTTTTAAATAAATTTCTTATTATTTCATTTCCACCGCTCTCCTCTATTCCTTCCAACTTGTTCGTGACAATCTCCCTCCCTCCCTCTCTCTCTCTTTCTCTCTCTCTCTCTCTCTCTCCAATTCTGTTTCTCTTTTGGTCAATTTTTTTATTGTTTCAACCACTTATTTTTTCCACAAATAGTTCTTTTTGTTATTGTTCATTTAACTATAACATCACATTTGTTTCTCTTTTTGATAAATTTGTATTGAAGTTTATGCATATATACGTATTTTGGTATTCCAATTTTTCATCACAAGTTTTATTTCTTTATCCCAGTGGTTTGATTTGATTTGGGTTAATAATTAGTTGTTTTGCAAGTTAGAATTTGATTTTTATAATGTAGAGTGATTTTTATAAAACATGAAAAGAGAAATTATATAACAATAGATTGCAAACATATGTAAAAAGAAGCAAGTAATGAAAAAACATACAACAAGAAGGTTAGAAATTGCATCATTAAGCAAAAGCTTATCTTCTAATTTAAGATTATGGACATCATCATGAGCAACTGTATTTTTCTACAAATGTACATAAATAAACTTATAAGAAAACAATTGGCATAGAAAATAGAATTTATAATATAGAGCAAGGTAACCCTCTTATAACTCGAACTCTAATGGAAGACCACCACTTACAACAACATCATGGGTAGGGAGTGGGAACTAAGGCAAATTCTACCAAAGGAAACAAAATGATTAGTACAAAAATGCTTCATGATATACAAAATAAAAAATATATAATTATTTACAAACCTCAGTAGGTTGTGCCCCCTATAAGAAAAATTGTAAGCAGAAATGTGGAAGCCCATATGCACCTGCGGCCATCATCCCCATCCGGACTTGATAGTTCATGCCAATGAGACGACTTAATGCATAACGTCCAAAAAATCCATTTGCAAATTTAACAAGGTCAACCACATTTTCCATTAAAACATATCTTGGCTTTAAATGTTGCACCAAGTTCATATAAACAATTAGTTGTTTATTTTTGTTATCATCCAATGGATTTTCTTTATTCCCAAACCACTTATGCTGTGACAAGGAGGTCCACCACATATCACATCAACATCACCCTTGTGGGACTCTTTATGGACACCAATCTCTGTGCCATTCATACCAATTTAAATGCTTATAACTAAACAATTAAATCAATGAAGAATCAAAAACCAAAAAAAAATCAACAACAAAAAAAAAAAAAAAAAAAAAAAAATCTATACATAACTATACTATATAAATAATTAAAATTTTGCAATAAATTTTACAAAACAATTTTTGCACCACATCTTTAGCATCCTTTATTAATTTTTGTTTTTTGAAATTTTTTACTTTGTTCAACTTTTCATCTTCTTCAACTATTGTCTTCTTAATTCAATCTCCCATCTCCGCAAATCATTGTTTTTAAAATATTCATTTGATTCCCTCTACAGATTTTTAAATTTATATCTTCTTAAATTTTACAGTGTCAGTTTGTTTAACATTTCATCTACTTCCACTATTCCTCTTCCATCTTAATTTTTAAATAAATTTCTTATTATTTCATTTTCACCCCTCTCCTCTATTCCTTCCAAATTGTCCACGACAATCTCTCTCTCTCTCTCTCTCTCTCTCTCTCTCTCTCTCTCTCTCTCTCTCTCTCTCTATATATATATATATATATATATATATATATCTCCAATTTTGTATCTCTTTTGGTCGATTTTTTATTGATTCAACCACTTATTTTTTTCCACTAATAGCTCTTTTTGTTATTGTAGTCCTAATTGTCACATCATATTTGCTTCTCTTTTTGATAAATTTGTATTGAAGTTTATGCATATTTAGGTATTTTTGTATTTCAATTCTTCATCACAAATTCTTTTTCTATATCCCAATGGTTTGATTTGATTTGGGTTAATAATTAGTTGTTTTGCGAGTTAGAATTTGATTTTTATAATGAAGGTTGATTTTTATAAAACACGAAAAGATAAATTATATAACAATATACTGCAAACATATGTAAAAATAAGCAAGTAATGATAAACTTATAGCAAGAAGGTCAGAAATTGCATCCTTAAGGAAAAGATTAATTTCCAATTTAAGATTGTGACATTCATCATGAGCAACTGAATTTTTCTACATCAGTACATAAATAAGCTTATAAGAAAACCATTGGCAAAGAAAATAGAGTATCTACTATAGAGCAAGGTAGCCCTCTTATACCTTGAACTCTAATGGAATAACCCCACATACAGCAACATCATGGGTGGGGAGTGGGAACTAAGGCAAATTCTGCTAAAGGAAAACAACCGATTAGCACAATAATGCTTCATCCCCATATGCACCTGCGGCTATCATCCCCATCCAAACTTGATAGTTCACGCCAATAAGACGACCCAATGCATAACGTCCGGGAAAGACATTTGTAAATTTAACAAGGTCAACCACGTTTTTCGTTAAAACATATCTTGGCTTTATATGTTGCACCAAGTTCATATAAACAATTAGTTGTTTATTTTTGTTATCATCCAATGAATTTTCTTTATTCAAAAACTGATTAAAACCACTTATGCCTTGACAAGGAGGTCCACCACATATCACATCAACATCACCCTTGCGGGACTCTTTGAGGACACCAATCTCTTTGCCATTCACACCAATTTAAATGCTTATAACTAAACAATTAAATCAATGAAGAATCAAAAACCCAAAAAATCAACCCAAAAAAAAAAAAAAAAATCTCTACATACCTGTGCTATAAATAATGAAAATTTGCAATAAATTTTACAAAACTATTTTGCACCACATCTTTAGCATCCTTTATTATTATTATTGTTTTTGTTTTTTTTTTGTAATTTTTTTACTTTGTTCAACTTTTCATCTTTTTCAACTATTGTCATCTTAGTTCAATCTTTCATCTTCTCAAATCATTGATTTATAATTTTCATTTGATTCCCTCTATTGATTTTTAAATTTATATCTTCTTAAATTTTCCATTGGTACTTTGTTCAACCTTTCATCCACTTCCACTATTCCTCTTCCATCTTAATTTTTTCATAAATTTCTTATTATTTCATTTCCACCCCTCTCCTCTTTTCCTTCCAAGTTGTCCATGACAAAAGAGGTCAATACTCTCTCTCTCTCTCTCTCTCTCTCCAATTTTGTTTCTCTTTTGGTCGATTTTTTACTGTTTCAAACACTTGTTTTTTCCACTAATAATTCTTTTTGTTATTGTTAATTTAATTATCACATCACATTTGTTTCTCTTTTTGATAAATTTGTATAGAGTATTATTTATATTTTGGTATTTTTTGTATTCCTATTCTTCATCACAAGTTCTTTTTCTATATCCCAGTGGTTTGATTTTATTTGGGTTAATAATTAGTTGTTTTGCAAGTTAGAATTTGATTTTTATAATGTACGGTGATTTTTATAAAACATGAAAAGAGAAATTATATAACAATTGATTGCAAACATATGTAAAAATAAGCACGTAATGATAAAACATATAGCAGAAAGGTCTGAAATTGCATCTTTAAGTAAAAGCTTATCTTCTAATTTAAGATTGTGGCCTTCATCATGAGCAACTATATTTTGCTGCAACAGTACATAAATAAACTTATATGAAAATAATTGGCATAGAAAATAGAATTTATACTATAGAGCAAGGTAACCCTCTTATACCTCGAACACGAACATAATGACCCCACTTACAAGAACATCATGGGTGGGGAGTGGGAATTGAGGCAAATTCTGCTAAAGGAAAACAATCGATTAGCACAAAAATGCTTTAGGATAGTTATACCAAATAAAATATTTATAATTATTTACAAACCTCGGTAGGCTATGCCCCCCATAAGAAAAAAAGCATGCGGAATTGTGGAAGCCCATATGCACCTGCGACCATCATCCCCATCCGAACTTGATAGTTCATGCCAATGAGACGACCCAATGCATAACATCCAAGACAGCTATTTGTAAATTTAACAAGGTCAACCATGTTTTCCATTAAAACATATCTTGGCTTCAAACGTTGCACCAAGTTCACACAAACAATTAGTTGTTTATTTTTGTTATCGTCCAATGGATTTTCTTTATTCCGAAACCGATTAAAACCACTTATGCCATCACAAGGAGGTCCACCACATATCACATCAACATCACCCTTGTGTGACTCTTTGAGGACACCAATCTCTTTGCCATTCACACCAATTTAAATGCTTATAACTAAACAATTAAATCAATGAAGAATCAATAACCCAAAAAATCAACCAAAAAAAACCAAAATCTATACATATCTATGCTATATAAATATTGGAAATTTTGTAATAAATTTTACAAAACTATTTTTGCACCACATATTTAGCATCCTTTGTTATTTTTTGTTTTTTGCAATTTTTTACTTTATTCAACTTTTCATCTTTTTCTACTACTGTCTTCTTAATTCAATCTTTCATCTCCTCAAATCGTTGTTTTTAAAATTTTCATTTGATCCCCTCTATACATTTTGAAATTTATATCTTCTTAAATTTTACATTGTCACTTTGTTCAACCTTTCATCTACTTCCACTATTCCTCTTCCATCTTAATATTTACATAAATTTCTTATTATTTCATTTCCGCCCCACTCCTCTATTCCTTCCAAGTTGTCCACGTCAAAAGAGGCCAATAATCAATCTCTCTCTCTCTCTCTCTCCAATTTTGTTTCTCTTTTGGTCGATTTTTTATTGTTTCCACCCCTTATTTTTTCCACTAATAGTTCTTTTTGTTATTGTTGATTTAATTGTCACATCACATTTGTTTCTCTTTTTGCTAAATTTGTATAGAATTTTATGCGTATTTAGGTATTTTGGTATTCCCAATTCCTCATCACAAGTTCTTTTTCTTTATCCCAGTGGTTTGATTTGATTTGGGTTAATAATTAGTTGTTTTGCAAGTTAAAATTTTATTTTTATAATTGTGAGCGCAACGCAAGAGGAGGAATACGCCTTGGCCAAGTGGACCTTGGCAGAGAAAAGATGTTGGAGTTGCCACCTAGTTTAGGTCTAAGAACCATATATATAGAGCCCTTTTGTGGAATGACTGATCTTGTTACCAAAGTATGGGTTTAGGGTTTAGGTACAACTTGGGAAGGTGTTAGACACCTAAGACTGCCTGACCCGTGGGTCGACTTCCACTCATTATGTCTTACATCTTAATCTCGTTAAAGGCAAGTTTAATATTGTATTCGTTGGAAAAATACATGTTTGTATCGCATACAAAAACATACGCAGCGGAAAATTGACAGATTTACTTCATTCGCAATTGATAACATGTACTATGTAAATTTCAGAATATAAGAACAAGAGAGTGTACCTTGGTGCGATGAAATTTAAAACCAAAGATTAGAAGTACTTGGGAACACTTCTAATCTTCACTCTCATTCCACTTGTACCCAAGAATTATGGTCTTTCAATTAGTTTATATGTGTGTGTTCAAGGGAGAATAAGAGAGTGTCCTACACTCACATACAAACCATTTCATTCTCTTACAAAATTATGTATGTTTCTTTCCTCATAACTGATTATCTAATTGGGCTAGCCTTTTGGGCCATTCCAATTGGGCTTTAATATGTGGCTTGAAGTATGACCAAAAGGAAACAAATAAGACTTCAGATCCAATGGGCCTTGGGCTTTTCTATCAACTCTTAACAAGTCCAAAGTTACCATTAATTATATTTAATGCCACTATATAAATATAATTGCACTCTAAGCCTTATTAATAAATTATATCCCAAAACTTTATTGTACATGTAACCCCTTCATAAAATATTCATAGTAATACAAAGTCATGAATGTAGACTGCCACTTTGAAGATTACTACAGCTTAATCCTTGAGTACCTAGTTTAATTCTTTAAGTTATTCATCATATATTTATGAAATCCAATTTCATAAATATATACTTTAGTAACTCCTTACTAAATTAGTTAGGTCTAACATTCTGAATAGTCAAACCCGTTAAATTTATCTCAAGGAAATATTTTATATCTTCGTTAAGAAATTATGAATTCCATCTTGAAAATATATGTTCCATCAACAATAAATGTGGCTGCCCAACATACTGAGATTTTGATCGTGACTTTAGATCTCACTCCTGATATATCAAAGCAACTTACACTTCATGATTAGGTCCATTATTCTCTCAGGATTAAGATTTCATGTAAATAGAAGTCGTAAGATTTATTATTCATTTGACAGTCATTAGGAAAATAATAAATCTCACAGCGGTCCAGTTTAATATGTCTTAACTCTTAAAACATATCAACTAGAAGTCTCCACTTCTATGATCAAGACAAATCATCTTAATTAATATGTTATAGTTTTTGTAGATGAAATGTCCAATTTCATCACCGACTACAAACTAAAATTCTGAGTTTTCAAAGAACTTGTGACTTATATCTTCTGTGACAAAATCACATAAATCACATACTATGCATCTCATGGACTATATGATAATGTCCAAATATTCATGTTACCATTATTTTAAATAATAATAAAACAACTTTATTAATCACAACATTAAGTCATACATAATGTCATACATAGCATCATACAATAGGATTTAAGGGCACCAATTCTAACATATTCTATACTCACACACACACTAGCATAAATCTAAGCATATAACATGGCATTATCATCACAAACCCTTGCATACTTCTATCATGCATCTCATATCATATCCTAGCATGCATCTATCACACATAGCATCATATATCTCATCATATCATGATCAAGGCAGAACATAGACATGACAGCAAGCAAACAAGCATATATCATATCCAAGATAGAAACATTGGCATGTTAAGATCAAAGAAACATGTTATCATATCCAATACATTCATGTTCGTCAATGCAAGGTTAAAATCAAATCTCCAAACAAATGCATGTTCATATGAATGCATGTCTTACCTTACCTTACTACACCACAGCACCTATGCATCAATGCATGGTCATATCATATCCATGTTCATGGCATTTCAAAGAAAGAGAAAAGAAGAAATCCTAATCTAACATGCAAAGAACAAACACACAAACAAATATGGAAGGCAAAGACTTGTAGGCATGAAACAAGACAAAACAGAAGCATATGAAATAAGAGAAACAAAAAAAAAAAAAAAAAGAAGGTGAATTAGGGTTTTTGGGCACGAGTATGCGTGCGCATACATAGGGCCTGTGTACGCAGCCCAACTGTATGCGTACACATACACACGCTAAAAACCCTAACCCAAAAACAGCAAGAACACAAAACAGAGTAGAGACAAAAACTATCAAATCTAACAACCTAACATACTTAAGGGTAGAAAAACAATGTAAACCTAATCTAAACAAACATATTATAACAAAAAAAAAAAAAAAACAAATGAAACAAGGAAAATATAAAGATTAAAGCAGGAAAAGGTTAAGAAAAGAAAAAGAAAGTTTAGAACTTATACCTCAAAAACAAAAGCTCATTGGCTTGATTTTGACCGTTCCCCTCACTCACATCTATCACAAACAAATAAGAAAGTGATTAGTAATCTTAGAATTCCAAGATCAAGGCCAAAAAAGGCCTTAATCAAAAAAATATTGACTTGAGGATGTTTTGTGAAAAACTCCCTCTTTGATTCACTATTTCTAGTGAATCCTGTGTTTTCCCTTAGGATTTTCTGTGTGTTTTGAAAAGCTACTATGTATGACTTTATATAGTTGAAAAATGGAGGGTTTGGAACGGCTCCCAAACAATATGGGATTCATTCCAAACCTCACACTTAATACTGAAAAACTTGCTTTTCATAGTTTCTGGAACCCTAACATGCGTGCACAGGCCCGTGTATATGACATGCGCACGTAGCTTTGGGACATGCATGCGCAAATGCATGTATGCGTACGCATGCCCTAGGGTTTCCAGGCCTTAATTTTCCAAAAATAGATATATTTATTTCATAAAAATGTTATATTTTTCCAAAAACACCATCCTCAAGTCAATTTCAATTTGATCGAGCCCTAAACCGACCTTGGACTTTAGAATTCCAACATCATTGAGAAACAGGGGCCCGAGTCATATGGGGTACAAAATGCGGTGCCTACAATAATGTAGGGATAAACATGAAAAATTAAATTATATAACAATATATTGCAAACATATGTAAAAGGATGCATGTAATGATAAAACATACTATAGGAAGGTCAGAAATTGCAACTTTAAGCGAAAGCTTTTCTTCCAATCTAAGATTGTGGCCTTCATCATGAGCAACTGTATTTTTCTACATCAATACATAAATAAACTTATAAGAAAATCATCGGCAAAGAAAATATAATTTCTACTATAGAGCAAGGTAAACCCTCTTATACCTCAAACTCTAATGGAATAACCCCCCTTACAAAAACATCATAGGTGGTGAGTGGGAACTAAAGCAAATTCTGCCAAAGGAAAACAACTGATTAGCATAAAAATGCTTCAGGATAGTTATACCAAATAAAAAAAATATTATTATTTACAGATCTCAGTAGGCTGTGCCCACTATAAGAAAACAGGCATGCGAAATTATGGAAGCCCATATGCACTTGTGGCCATTATCCCCATCCGGAATTGATAGTTCATGCCAATGAGACGACCCAATGCATAACGTCCAAGAAAGCCATTTGCAAATTTAACAAGGCCAACCACATTTTCCATTAAAACATACATTGGCTTTAAATGTTGCACTTAGTTCATATAAACAATTAGTTGTTTATTTTTGTTATCGTCCAATGGATATTATTTATTCCGAAACTGATTAAAAGCACTTATGCCTTGACAAGGAGGTCCACCACATATCACATCAACATCACCCTTATGGGACTCTTTGAGGAGACCATTCTCGGTGCCATTCACACCAATTTAAATGTTTATAACTAAACAAATAGATCAATGAAGAATCAAAAACCAAAAAAATTAAAAATAAATCAACAAAAAAAACCTAAATAATAAATAATAAATCTGTACATATCTATACTATATAAATAATGGAAGTTTTGCAATAAATTTAACAAAACTATTTTTGCAACACATTTTTAGCATCCTTTATTGTTTTTTGTTTTTTGCAATTTTTTACTTTGTTCAACATTTCATCTTCTTCAACTATTGGCTTCTTAATTCAATCTTTCATCTCCTCAAATCATTATTTTATAAAATTTTCATTTGATTCCCTCCATAGATTTTTAAATTTATATCTTCTTAAATTTTACGGTTTCACTTTATTCAACCTTTCATCTACTTCCACAATTCCACTTCCATCTTAATTTTTATATAAATTTCTTATTATTTCACTTCCACCCCTCTCCTTTATTCCTTCCAAGTTATCCACGACAAAGGAGGTCAATACTCTCTCTCTCTCTCTCTCTCTCTCCAATTTTGTTTCTCAATTGGTCGATTTTTTATTTTTTCAACCACTTTTTTTTTTCTACTAATAGTATTTTTGTTATTGTTGATTTAATTGTCACATCACATTTGTTTCTCTTTTTGATATTTTTGTATAGAATTTTATGCATATTTGGATATTTTGGTATTCCCAATTCTTCATCACAAGTTCTTTTTCTTTATCCCAGTTGTTTGATTTGATTTGGGTTAATAATTTGTTGTTTTCTAAGATAGAATTTGCTTTTTATAATGTAGGGTGATTTTTATAAAACATTAAAAGAGAAATTATATAACAATAGATTGCAAACATATGTAAAAAGAAGCAAGTAATGATCAAACATACAACAGGAATAACAGAAATTGCATCTTTAAGCAAAAGCTTTTCTTACAATTTACGATTGTGGCCTTCATCATGAGCACTGTATTTTTCTGCATCAGTACAAAAAAAACTTATAAGAAAACCATCAAAAAAAAAAAATATTATTTCTACTATAGAGAGCAAGGTAAACCTTTTATACCTCAAACTCTAATGGAATAACCCCACTTACAACAACATCATGGGTGGGGAGTGGGAACTGAGGCAAATTTTGCCAAAGGAAAACAACTGATTAACACAAAAATGCTTCAAGATAGTTATACCAAATAAAAATATATAATTATTTACAAACCTCAATAGGCTACGCCTCCCCATAAGAAAACACACATGGGGAATTGTGGAAGCCTGTATGCACTTACGGCCATCATCCCCATCCAAACTTGATAGTTCATACCAATGAGACGACCCAACGCATAACATCCAAGAAAGCCATATGCAAATTTAACAAGGTTAACCACATTTTCCATTAAAACATATCTTGGCTTTAAATGTTGCACCAAGTTCATATAAACAATTAGTTGTCAATAACCTCTCTCTCTCTCCAATTTTGTTTCCCTTTTGGTCGATTTTTCATTTTTTCAACCACTTATTTTTTCCCACAAATAGTTCTTTTTGTTATTGTTAATTTAATTGTCACATCACATTTGTTACTCTTTTTGATAAATTTGAATATTATGCATATTTTGGTATTTTGGCATTAAAATTCTTCATCACAAGTTCTTTTTCTTTATCCCAGTGGTTTGATTTGATTTGGGTTAATAATTAGTTGTTTTGCAAGTTAGAATTTGATTTTTATAATATATGGTGATTTTTATAAAACATGAAAAGAGAAATTATATAACAATTGATGGCAAACATATGTAAAAATAAGCAAATAATGGTAAAACATATAGCAGAAAGGTCAAAAATTGCAACTTTAAGCAAAAGCTTATCTTCTAATTTAAGATTGTGGCCTTCATCATGAGCAACTGTATTTTTCTACAACAGTACATAAATAAACTTATAAGAAAACAATCGGCATAGAAAATAAAATTTATACTATAGAGCAAGGTAACCCTCTTATACCTCGAATTCTAATGGAATAACCCCACTTACAACAACATCACGGGTGGGGAGTGGGAACTGAGGCAAATTCTGCCAAGGAAAAACAACCGATTAGGACAAAAATGCTTCAGGATAGTTATACCAAATAAAAAATATAATTATTTATTGACCTTAGTAGGTTGTGCCTCCCATAAGAAAACAAGCACGTGGAATTGTGGAAGCCCATATGCACCTGCGGCCATCATCCCCATTCGGACATAGTTCATGCCAATGAGACAACCCAATGCATAACGTCCAAGAAAGCCATTTGCAAATTTAACAAGGTCAACCACATTTTTCATTAAAACATATCTTGGCTTCAAATGTTGCACCAAGTTCATATAAACAATTAGTTGTTTATTTTTGTTTCCGTCCAATGGATTTTCTTTATTTCAAAACCGATTGAAACCACCTATGCCTTGACAAGGCGGTCCACCACATATCACATCAACATCACCCTTGTGGGACTCTTTTAGGACACCGATCTCTGTACCATTCACACCAATTTAAATGTTTATAAATAAAAAAATTAAATCAATGAAGGATCAAAAGCCAAAAAAAATCAACAATAAAACCAAAAAAAAAAAAAAAAAAATCTGTACATATCTATCCTATATAAATAATGGAAGTTTTGCAATAAATTTTACAAAACTATTTTTGCACCACATCTTTAGCATCCTTTATTATTTTTTGTTTTTTGAAACTTTTTACTTTGTTCAACTTTTGATCTTCTTCAACTATTGTCTTCTTAATTCAATATTTCATCTGCTCAAATCATTGTTTTTAAAATTTTCATTAGATTCCCTCTATAGATTTTTAAATTTATATCTTTTTAAATTTTACAATGTCACTTTGTTCAACCTTTCATCTACTTCCACTATTCATCTTCCATCTTAATTTTTACATAAATTTCTTATTATTTCATTTCCACCCCTCTCCCCTAGTCCTTCCAAGTTGTCCACGACAAAAGTGGTCAATACTCTCTCTCTCTCTCTCTCTCTCTCTCTCTCTCTCTCTCTCTCTCATTTTGTTTCTCATTTGGTCGATTTTTTATTATTTCAACCACTTATTTTTTCTGCTAATAGTTCTTTTTGTTATTGTTGATTTAATTGTTACATCACTTTTTTTTCTCTTTTTGATAAATTTGTATAGAATTTTATGCATATTTAGGTATTTTAGTATTCCAATTCTTCATCACAAGTTCTTTTTCTTTATCCCAGTGGTAAGATATGGGTTAGTAATTAGTTGTTTTGCAATTTAAATTTTTATTTTTATAATGTAGGGTGATTTTTATAAAACGTGAAAAGTTAAATTATATAACAATATATTGCAAACATATGTAAAAAGGAGCAAGTAATAAGAAAACATACAGCAGGAACGTCAAAAATTGCATCTTTAAGCAAAAGCTTTTCTTCCAATTTAAGATTGTGGCCTTCATCATAAGCAACTGTATTTTTTTGCATCAGTACATAAATAAAATTATAAGAAAACCATCGTCAAAGAAAATAGAATTTCTACTATAGAGCAAGGTAACCCTCTTATACCTCAAACTCTAATGGAATACCCCCACTTACAACAACATCATGGGTGAAGAATGGGAACTGAGGGAATTTCTGCCCAAGGAAAACAACCGAGTAGCACAAAAATGCTTCGGGATAGTTATACCAAATAAAAAATATATAATTATTTACAAACATCAGTAGGTTGTGCCCCCATAAGAAAACACACATGCAGAATTGTGGAAGCCCATTTGGACCTGCAGCCATCATCCCCATCCGGACTTGATAGTTCATTCCAATGAGAGGACCCAATGCATAACTTCCAAGAAAGCCATTTGAAAATTTAACAAGGTCAACCACATTTTCCATTAAAACATATCTTGGCTTTAAATGTTGAACCGTGTTCATGTAAACAATTAGTTATCGGTACTCTCTCTCTTTTTGATAAATTTATATTGAATTTTATGGATATTTAGGTATTTTGGTATTCCAATTCTTCATCGCAAGTTCTTTTTGTTTATCCCAGTGGTCTGATTTGATTTGGGTAAATAATTAGTTGTTTTGCAAGTTAGAATTTGATTTTTATATTGTAGGTTGATTTATGCCAATAGCTTCTTTTTAACTGCTAATGATTTAAGATTTTATCAAAACAAAAAGACCGTCTCCGGATAGGTGTTGTGGTGTGCCTAGCACCTTCCCCACACGTAAACAAACTTCAAAATTCAAGAATCAAGATTTTTTACCATACGTATTAGATTAGGAAAAACGACCAATTTTCTTAGCCTGAGACTGGTAATAAAATTAAATAGAGTCAGATGACCAATCACATCTTAAAAAAAACCCAATGATTGGTGGCGACTTTACCACCTTTGATAATAATAGATTAAAATTGACTCAATTCAGTCACGCACAATAGGTTACCCTTTTTTCACCCTCTTTCACAACAACCGAGCTTGTGCCTTCTTTCAAACAAGTGTTTGAGAGAGCCGCGAGCATCATTGTGATGGGTGCTCAACTGCCACGAGGCATCGCCATTAAGGTTAATAGTAAGCATCATTGTTGAAGTGCATGCAAGTAGAAAAGAGAAATTTAGATGAGAGAGAGTTATAGAGGAGAACGAGAAAAACATGGATGCACCGCCAGTGGTGATAGTAGCGGTAGTGGTGTGGGACTTGGTGGCTTATGAATGTTTTTTCGAAATTAGGATCAATGACATAGACATATGATGTGTCCAATTTTTGAGCATTAGATTATATCTATAGCTAAAATTGAAGCTATTGCATCTTAGGTGTCGCATAGGATCTCAATTCTAAGAGCATTCACCTTAACCTCAGTGTAATTTTAGCCAAATTTGATCTAAAATGCTTTATCTTAACAAACGTCAATTCAAATACACCTACACATGGCTCAATATTTATTTCACTATCCTATTTAAATGTAATTTTTTTTCTCTCGCTAAAAATAAATTTTGTTTATCTCTTCTCTATTCCCCCACCAAACCCAATATGTATGATTCAATCTTGGCCACCTCACAATGATCTAATGATTGGGGAGATTTCAACTAGTTTGTCGACAATCAAATTTTTGGGATTATGATTTATTTGTAAAAAGTAAAAGGTTAAAATTTAGATATAGAATTTAAGAGCATTCACATAAGTCTCATTGTAATTTTATTTCAAATTTGATTGAAAATGTTATTTTTAAAATTTCAATTCACATACACCTACGTCAGGCTCAATTTTTATTTCACTTTATTCACTCGCTTTATATATATATATAGGGTTGAGTTCAAGTTACAGATGTAACTCTAAATAATATTACACCATTCAATATTTTTTAATTGGATGCGAATTTTGACAAATCCACCATTAGATTACATTATCTTTGCATATTCTTTATGCTTGTAAAATTTCAAGGTGATCAAAGATTAATAGTAATGCCATCAATCAATTGTTTCCATTCAAGTTTTTGTAATTTAAAATAATGCATAAAATATGAGTTTATGGATCAAATGGTAAACACTCAATTGACATAAAAATTGGCATGAATGTTAAGAACATATAGAATGTGTAATTCAACGGTGGGATTTTCAAAATATAAATTCTATAACAAATTATTGGTTGGTGTAACATTACTTAGAGTTTCAAAAACAAAAACAAAAACAAAAACAAAAACAAAAAATCTCAAGTTACACCTAGTGTAACTTTAGTAAAGTTACGCCTCGCTTTCTTTACACCGTAGATTTTTAAGAGATCTAACAGTTAAAAAAATATCATTAAATGTTATTACTTTCCACTTCATTCCTAATTAATACTGGCATTTTTTTCTCTCTCCTTATTTATTGTTTTTCACTTGATTAAAGGGCACACGCCATTTTCAACAACCTAGAAACCATACTAATCTACTAAAGAGCATCCCACCATGGCCAAACCTCACATTTCATCAACAAGCAAGTGAAAGCTACACTAGAAATTTCTTAATTTCTCTCTGGACTTGCTGCTTCATCGCAATCTAAAACTTTTTTGTTTCCTTGGGTTTAATACTTATCTTTTCAAGAGAAAGATGGACCGTAGATTTCAAATGTATTGGGAAAATCTGGGCATGGAAACCATGTGAAAGATTTATGCAATAGTTGAAAATGGGCCGAAATTCACTAACTCGACCTGAACCCACCAATTTTGAACCTAACCAAATCCAATTTTTTTGGTCCAAATTAAATATAGGCCAACCCGCAGCCCGCCCATTTTTTTGTGGGCCAACCCAACCCGACCTGTGGCCCGCTTGTTTTTTAAACTTTTTTTTCCCTAAAAAATATTTAAAACTACATGGCAAGGAGTGCTAGACTTCTCCTAGGTACATAACATTATTATAAAAGACACAATGAACTTGTGTGTTCTACCCCTCATTTACAAGTAAATAAATAATTAAATAATTAAATAAAAGGGAAAAAATTTATACAAAAGGAATAGTAATATACTAATATCTATCTAAGTATATAACAACATGTCCAAACGAGTGCCCTTAGGGCATTGGTTAACAATCCAGTTAAGGAAAGTTTTTATGGGAAAAGAAAAAAAAAAAAAAGCAATTAATGTTTTAACAGTATTTTTCATTTCCCATAAAAGTGATGTCAAAATTTTCTTAAAATAGATTGTTAACCAATACCCTAAGGGAACTCGTTAGCATTTCCCTTTTTTTTAATCTAGGTTTCTCTAATTAATATAGTATTAATAGTAATAATGTAATATACTAATATCTATCTATGTATCTAACTAGCACAAAGCTACAAACCTGGCCACAGTAACAAAGTGACAAACAGTAAAACAAAACAAAATTAAAATAATTAATAGTAACTCAAATCAAAAGGCCAAAAAAAAAAAAAAAAAAAAAAAACTGACTCTATTATGGCACGAGATCTCATGAGCATTCGTAAAACCTAATATATATAAGTTGGGTTCAAGTTACACCTGGTGTAACTCTAAGCAATGTTACACTACCAAATAACTTGTTATTGAATTCATTTTTTGAGAATCCAACCATTGAATTACATATTCTATATGTTCTTAACATACATGCCAACTTTCATACCAATTGGATGTAATTTACCATTCGATCCATAAACTAATCTTTTATGCATTATTTCAAAATACAAAAACTTGAATTTAAACAATTGATTGATGACATGACTATTGATTTTTTATCATCTTTAAATTTTGTAAGCATAGAGAATATACGAAGATAATGTAATCTAACGGTGGATTTGTCAAAATTTGCATTGAATTAAAAAATATTAGGTGGTGTAACTTTAAACAATGTTACATCAACCAATATTTTTTAATTTGATGCAAATTTTGACAAATCCACTGTTAGATTACATTATCTTCGTATATTATTCATACATGAAAAATTTCAAGGTGATCAAAGATCAATAGTATATCATCAATCAATTGTTTAAATTCAAGTTTTTGTAGTTTGAAATAATGCATAAAAGATTAGTTTATGGATCGAAGAGTAAATTACATCTGATTTGCATGAAATTTGGCATGTATGTTTAGAACATATAGAACATATAATTCAACGGTTGGATTTTCAAAATATAAATTGAATAATAAGTTATTAGTTGGTGTAACATTACTTAGAGTCACACTAGGTGTAACTTGAACCCAACCCATATATTTATATGTATATATATATTATTTATGGTTTGACTTCAAATTTTTGGGATTAGAATATAGTTTGTAAAAAGAAAAATGTTAAAATTTAGATATAAGTTTAAAAAGTATTCACATCAACCTTAGTGTAATTTTAGCCAAATTCAATTTAAAATGCTATTGTAACAAGTTTCAATACACATACACCTACATTAAGCTCAATATTTGTTTCATTATATATATATATATATATATATATATATATATATAGGTTGGGTTCAAGTTACACCTAATGTAACTCTAAGCAATGTTACCCCACCTAATAACTTGTTATAGAATTCATATTTTGAAATTCCCACCGTTGAATTACATATTCTATATGTTCTTAACATTTATACCAATTTTTATGTTAATTGGATGTTATTTACCATTTGATCCGTAAACTTATCTTTATGCATTATTTTAAACTACAAAAACTTGAATTTTAACAATTGATTGATGACATAGCTATTAATCTTTGACTAGTGTGTAGCCCCATGCATATACACAGTACAATTAAAAATAATTACAATTATACGGTTCAAATTATACCTTTTTTTTAGAAGATGTTCAAATTATACATCGTATTAGCTTACACTTTTTTTAAATTATACATTTCTAAAATATGTAACGGTTTCTCATTATATAAATATATATATATATATATATATATATTTATATAATTTAATTGGTTTTACACTCTTCGATTTTTACACCCAATAATTCACTTGCCATAAAAAATAAAAACTTAGATGGGCACGTGGCAAAAAATTGGACTCCAATTGAAATCCAATTTAAAATATAATTGAATTCGGACTCTTCGATTTTTACATTCAATATTCACTTGGCACAAAGTTAAATAAGACACATGGCGCAAAATTGAAAATCCTATTAAAATCTAATTGGATTTTCTCTGACCGCATAGATGCATTTAAAATTAAAAACAATTTTTATTATAAAAATATAAATAATTAGTGAAATTATTTTTTTTAAAAAAATAGCATGTAACACATGCATACGTATAAATACATTTAAAATTAAGCACAATTTTTATTATAAAAATACAAATAATTAGTCAAATTATTTTTTTTAAGTAAATGTAATTAGTCACATATTAAAATTATTACCTAAATTTAATACTACTTATGATAATTTTTTCCTAATTTTTAATAAGATAGAATGTGTGATGATCTTTGTTATATAATGATTTTTATTGAGTATATGTGATTGGTTTTTTTTTTTTTTTTAATTTTATAGTTCATTAATATTATATTAGATTCTTAATATTTTGCACTCATTAACTCATTTGGCACAAAGATTAAAAAATTTAAGTGGACACATGGCACAAACTTAAATGGATAATTATGATGTGATCCTCACATAAATTTAAACACATGACACAAAATTAGATTCTAATTTCAAATTCTAATTGAACTTTTTCTGAGTTTTGCCTATATATAGATTATCTTGAAATTTTGCAAGCATAGAGAATATACAAAAATAATGTAATCTAACGGTAGATTTGTTAAAATTTGCATAAAATTAAAAATATTAATTGTGTAACTTTAACCTCTCTCTCTCTCTCTCTCTCTCTCTCTCTCTCTCTCTCTCTCTCTCTCTCTCTCTCTCTCTCTCTCTCTCTCTCTCTCTCTCTCTCTCTCTCTCTCTCTCTCTCTCTCTCTCTCTCTCTATATATATATATATACATACATACATATATTGTTTATCTCTTCTCCCTTCCCCCACCAAACTTGATTTGTACCAGACTAAAACCACCCAAACCGATGCAACCTTGGTCACCACACGATAATCCAATGGGTTGACTTCAAACTTTTGGGATTAGAATTTAGTTGTAAAAATTAAAGGTTAAAATTTAGATATAGTTCCTAAAGTGCAATGGATTAGGTTTTTCAATTAAATTCAAATATATAGTTATATTGATTAATAAAGTATAGGTATCGTTACCTTTTTAAAAGAAAATTAAACTTAATACAATGATGTGTTTGAAACTATGAATGTAATTGAAGAATTTAATATATTGCATCTAAGTAACTATTACTAAGTTTTACCAAAGTAAAAAAATAGTTTAACTTGAAAGATTTAAATACAAAATGCTTTTGTTATAAATTAAATAAGCTTCTTTTAAAAAAAAAGTATCTTTGTGTTGCCATTTTACAAACACTCCTGTCCTGTTTATCCTTGCTGCCGACATTGATTGGGCTTACCCAAAAAAAATTATAGATTGAAACTCAGATTTTCAACAGCACCACAATAGTTTGGTTCCATGGAAGATTGATCAGGTTGGGCTGAATCGACTTAATAAAGAGCCCTAAGCACTATGGAGTACGGACAACTGTTTTATTAGGATTCTAAATTCCATCTGAATGACAACATCATGTTGTGGAGTGAAGACCAGTTGAGGGGGACAGAATTTGAGAGTTGTGGTATGGTGTTTAGTATATGTGGCACTGGCAGCTTAGAAATGGTGACTCAATACAGCAGGATCAAGTCTGAAGAGACTAATTAGAATTTAGAACTATGAAATGGTAAGTTTAAATAAAGCTGTGCTGCTCTTGGGACATTCTTCTTGTAAATCTCAGAATTTCTCCTTGTCGCTAGCACTTTGCTTATCTTTTTATTTTTCTTTTTGTTTCCTACTGTGTGACACCATGCCTTTGTGCTGCTGGTGTTATTGTACTAGCTTGTCCAAATATTTTTTTAATTAAAATTTAAAATAAAGAAAAATGCATATGCATCTCATGAGAAGCTTAAAACAGGAGAAATCCTCTTAAGTTTTGAGATGGTTAAGGCGTTAAGCATATTTCACATCTACTAAATTTTTGCTCAACTATGCTTTCATTGCTTTGACTTGAAAATTGTCTTATCTAAATGTACCAACGCGAAGCCAGACAATTAACGAATTAAAGTTTGTATAAATAAGTTAATTTTATTGAAAATGATAATATAAAAGGAACATTTTCTAAACACAACCATCCAATCCTTCAAAGATTGTAACAATGTTTGTCTGATGCTCTGAGTTGGCCATTCAATTCCATTAAAAGTAATACTATTTTTTTAATTCCAAATATCCCAAGAGATACCAAAGAACCACATTGAGTCTCATCAGACTGATCAAAGTGGTGAAAACTTCCTCTCTAAGGGTTGAGCATTCTAACCACTATCCTCAGCATAACCCATGGAACTCCAAATAGTATCTACACAAATGATGTTCCCCTAATTTCCTGTTTTTCTTTCTTCATAATACAAATATCAACAATCAAAGTCCTTGCACTGTTTTAAAAAAATTTCTAATGATGTTGCTGCCCTTGGTAACAATTTATCCTCTACTCTTGTTACATTTGCTTTACTAAATCAAAAATCACAAGTTAATCCAAAGCAACAAAATATTCAATTGCAAAGTCCATAATAACATTTTTTAAATGTTTAAATTAAAATTAGCCAGATTAAACAGAAACCATTAATTTCCATTAGTGCAAATGACTACACTACAAAACATTCATGGCTTCAAATGCAGCCTCAACTGCGTTCAAACATAACCATCTAAACCCAAAGAAACAAAGCAAGACCATAACATAGATCTGGCACCCCATTCCAACCGAAAATCTTTTATCTACACAAACTCCTTCACTCTAAGCGCGCTCGCCCCTGATCCTCCTAGCGAGCTGAATATCCTTAGGCATGATGGTGACTCTCTTAGCATGAATTGCGCAGAGATTGGTGTCCTCAAAGAGTCCCACAAGGTAAGCCTCGGCGGCCTCTTGTAGCGCAGCCACGGCGGAGCTCTGGAATCGGAGATCGGTCTTGAAATCCTGAGCGATTTCACGAACCAAGCGCTGGAATGGAAGCTTTCGGATCAGGAGCTCCGTACTCTTCTGGTACTTTCGGATCTCACGGAGAGCAACGGTCCCTGGCCTGAACCTGTGGGGCTTCTTCACTCCTCCGGTGGCCGGAGCGGACTTCCGAGCAGCCTTGGTGGCCAATTGCTTCCTCGGTGCCTTGCCGCCGGTAGATTTGCGAGCAGTTTGCTTGGTACGAGCCATTGGGGTGGGAGAATTAGGGTTAGGGTTTCAGAGATTGAAACTATGAATTGGATTTAGATTTGAAATTTTGTGAATGTGTGAGAGAAATGGGATTGGAGGGAGGGGATTTATACGAAGAGATTGAAATTTTGGGAGGGAGAGGAGGTCGATCGTGGACGTTGATTTGCTAAGAATTATCGACGGTTGTGGTTTGTTATTGGGGGGTTTTAGTGCGGCCCGGATCGATGACGTGGCAGAGAGAGGAGAATGAAATTTCAAACTCTATTAGTAAAGGCGGGAATTTTTCGTTTTTGGTTTTTGAGAAAGTGTGCATCGCGGGGAAGAGAAGGATCTTGGCCGTTGATTTTTAATGTCATCGACGGCTGTTGGTAATTTAGAGAGCTGCAGTGCGGATCGATGACATGGCTGGAGGATAGTTGGCTGGCCATGGGCCATTTCATGCTCTCAATATGCCTAGCTGACGTGTAGGTTTAAGTTTTTAAGCAAGAACACCAATTAACCAATTAACTGGAAAGCACCGGAGTTGAGATAATATGAACACGTGTCTATATCATATCAACTCCAATGCGTTGTAGTATTAGAGTTAAACTTTTGCCGTTATATGTAATTGGAAAATGTTTTACTAAAATATTTTCAGTATTTTATTATATTTGTTTAATTGTAAAATTTTGTAAAACTTGAAATATGTTTTTCATTAATTGTAATTTTTTTTTGTAAAATATTGTAAAACGTTTTACTTTTGAAATTTGATAAAACATTTTACAAAAATACACAATTTTTTTTCCTCTTCCTCCTCCCATCCGATGGCTAGGTCATTGATCCAGCTACCAATGTAGACGATTTGGTCAATGCACCTCTGGCACCAACGACTAAGCCATCAACTTTGGAGGGTTGTGATTGAAAAGTTTTACATATCAAACCATACACCTTAAAATATTTTATATTTGAAAATATTTTATAACAAAACAAATGAATCATAAGAGCATCCGTAGCAGCTATTGCAAAAATTATGTCATTTTGCCACACCAAAAGCCTACTTTATTATTTTACCACATCATTTTACAATATCTCATTTATAAGATGTTTTATATTTTTACCACTTCATTTAAATATTATTTCTTAATTCTTTTTAATTCTTATTTTAAAACCTGGGGACTATAGCCACAGATGGGGACTGGGGACTGTAGCCACAAATGTCAAGATGTTCGTACCGTATGCCACAGATGTCACAAATTTAAAAACTTAGAACCTAGGGACTGACCGACTGACAGAGAAAGAGGAATAAAAAAATAATAAAATCATATGCCACAGATTTCCGTACCGTGCCAAATATGCGAGGACACTGTAGCATGTTGCAAAAACTATGAGATTTGAAACATCTGATATTTGGTGTTTTTTGGTGTTTGGTGTGCCAAATGTGCCAAATATTTGGCATTTGGCACATCTAGTGTGGGTGCTCTAAGAAACTAATACATATTTATACAAACGATATTTAGATTGAAAAAATTATCTTGCTCCCTGATCTTAAATGAGATCCAATGCATGCAGATTCGCAACTCCCATAAATTAATGTTAGAATATTGATTTTTTTTTCTTTTTTAGAATGATGTTACAACATTGATTTAATTCATTATTTCTTAATAATATAGACTAGGAATAATTACGAATTAAAGAGCTCGGTCTCTATTTGCACTCTACCTCTCGATTAAAATGTTAAAAATCTCATGTAGTGGGTCTCACTTATTAAGAGGGAGCTCAAAGTCATAAGTGAGAAAAAGTGTTAGAATATTAATTAAATCATTAAATTCATCCAAAACTTAAATGCAAAAAATTCCTTGTGTTGTGTCTCACTTACTACGGAGGAGTTTAGCCCCCCACATGTGAGGGAAGGAGAGTTTTTGAAATAATAAGCAATTTAATAATTAAGTCCTGCAAATATATGCAAACTATAAACTAATGAATTAAATTAAAACAAATTAACAAAATAAAGAAAAATGCGAATGCATCTCATGAGAAAGCTTACAAAAGGAGAAACTCTTATGAGTTTGGAGATGGTCAGTCCTATAACGTATTTCACATCTAATACATTAAGAGTTTGGAGATGGTCAGTCCTATAATGTATTTCACATCTAATACATTTTTTTTGGGTAATGATGTTATTTACTTTTAAATTGTCTCATTTGAATGTATCCAGCCATACAATTAAACAACCTATTGGTAACAACTTTTAAATAAACAAATTATACTCAACAATATGAAAATAGTATAAAAGAATTATAAGAATTACAATTTTAAAGTTAAGCACATACAATCACCAAGATCAAAATTTTACCCAATGAATCTTACACCTGTCTCCTCATTGACTCCACCAAAATTTTCTAATAAGGCTCTCCAAGTCATTGCATAGGCCTACAAGGAGTTTGAAGCAACTCAAGGTGTAGGTGGGTATTGTTTGCACTATTGCTTTGATCAAGATCTCTCTCCCTGCCCGTGATAGCAATTTTTTCTTCCACCCTTACAGTTTCCTCCAAACCTTCTCCTTTATAAAGTTGAAACTGGCTTTCTTTCTTCTCCCCACAAAAGATGGTAATCCTAGATATTTCTCATACTACTTGATCTCCGGAATCCCCAAGGCTTGTTTGATGTGCTCTCTTTTTTCCTCTAAAGTAAGCTTACTAAAGAAGATGGTGGTTTTTTTCATGTTGATTTGTTGACCAAAACAACCCCCATACACATCTAGTATCCCCAAAATATTATTGCATTCCTATTCTGTGGCCCTGCAAAAGAAAAGACTGTCATCTGCAAAAAGAAGATGTGTTAGTCTCAGGCTATTTCTGTATTCAATTTGATTGCAATGGAAAATATAGTTATTTTTTATTTGCACAATTATGCAGTCTAGGAACCAAACTTTTTTAAATAGTAATGAGAAAGATACACACTTGGTGCCATTATATTTGGATCAGATATATTACTAACTTCATATTAGTTTCCTCCAATATTTCAATAAGTTTTATTGTAAAAAGTTGTAATTTTTAGTGTTCTATTTAAAAACAAAATAGAAAGACAATAAGAGTGGTGTAGCGATTTGATCATACTATATGTGTTTATAAATTGGAAAATTGTATGATATATTTGTGACTAATATAAATAAACATGTGTCATGCCTACTTAAGAATGCAAATATCGTTTTAATAAAATAAAAATGTAAATATTCTTTAATTATTTTTTAGATTACTAATTGTTTGTTATTAATTTTTTCTTTCTTTTCTTGGGGCTTTGTTTCAATTGTTGCAAAAGTAACTAAATTTGAGCAATAATATAATATTTCAAATCAATTTCCGCTCATATAAATTTTAGCAATATAATATAAAAATTTCATTATATTTAAATAATTATTGCGCCACTTAAAATAATTAATATAAGAAAATAAATGTGTTTATTTTATTTGTAATTTTCTTTAGAAACAAACACCCACACACAGGGGAGAAGGAAAGAGATTCTAACACAAAGACATACCACAAATTCTACTCAAAAGTCAGGGTAAATTTTAAGAGGTGGTGCTACACACAACAAACTTTCTTAAGCAATGTGGAACAATCACACTTTTTTTTTTTTGAAAAAACACGCACAAGTAAGAGAAAAAGAGGTTCTACCACAAGGCACACCGAAATAAATCAATAAATACCAAATGAGTCAATATTAGATGGGAGGCTATTTCAATTTGGCCAAGGAAATGAAATATTTTGGTACAAGTTGATACTAGTGTACTATTTCAGGATTACTGCTATTTATATATTTTTATACATAAATATATATTTGTATTATTTATGTAAGTATCGATTATTAATTTTTATGTTTATCAACCTAAAATTTAAAATCCACATATTTTATAAGTCTGCATATAGCTTAAGTACATTAACCAATATATTAAATTAAATATAATATTTTTTAATATTTATTATTTTTTTTATTATACTAGCCGAAACACCAATACCAGCCAATATAGCTGAAATAAGCTAGTACAACTTGGTATTTTTTTCTAGTACATTTTGGAGGAGTATCAATACCAGTTTAATGCCCGGTATGGTATATTTCCTCAATACATCCGGTACCGGTACGATATTGACTTTCTTAATAAATATTATAAAAAAAAATTTTGAGAAATAAACACATACACACATGCACACGAGAGAGAGAAAAATGGATTCTAACATAAAGACACACCACAAACTCCACTCAAAAACTATAGTAACTTTTAAGGGAGTGTGAGACAAGTTATACTACACACAACACGCTCTCTTAAGCAATGTGGGAAATTATCCATTCTTTTTTTTAAGAAATAAACACACATACACGCACAAGGGAGAGGAAAATGGGTTCTAACACAAAGGCACACCACAAACTCTATTCAAAACCCATAGTAATTTTTAAGGAAGTGTGGGGTAAGTTATATTACACATAATACACTCTCTTAAGCAATGTGTGACACAATTACCCCCTTTTTTTTTAAGAAACACACACACATGGTAAATATTATAATGTTGATTCCATACATACATACATACATATATATTAGTGAAATGAGTTAGGAAACTTAAATGCTTAACATTAATTTTAGTGAATTCACAAAGATTATTTTTTTATGGCTTTTATGTTAGTTGTTATTAAAACAACTAGACATGAGAAAGAATGTTATATTCTAAATCTACTATTATTATTATTACTCCTAATAAACATAGTTTCTTATATAAAATTTATAAAAAAAATCATATATAAATTTATTTGAAGGTCCTGTTAACGGGTGCCCATAAGATATTTATTAATGAATCATTTTTAAAATGTTTTAATACCACTTTCATGAGAAATAGTATAAAAAAGGTGAAAAAAATCAGTTGTTTTTTTTCTTTTTTCATAAAAAATTTCTTAAAATATTTCATAAACTAGTGCCCTTAGGCATCCATAAACTTTTCTCTTTTAATATAATGTACGAGTAATTCTACGGTACCCCCCAAAAAAAAGGGGGGTACGGTACCCACTAGTAGGTAACCTGTTATACCAGGTTACTTTTTTCTCACATTTGACAGTTCCATCCTCACATTGTGCAGTTCCAACATCACATGTGACAGTTCTTTTCTCACATTTGGTGGTTCCCTTACTTTTTTCTCACATTTGACGGTTCCATCCTCACATTATGCAGTTTCAACATCACATGTGACAGTTCTTTTCTCACATTTTGTGGTTTCCTTACTCTTTTCTCACATTTGACGGTTCCATCCTCACATTGTGTAGTTCTAATATCACATGTGACAGTTTTTTCCTCATATTTTGTGGTTCCCTTACTTTTTTTCTAACATTTGACGGTTTCATCCTCACATTGTGCGGTTCCAACATTACATATGACAGTTCTTTTGTCACATTGGGTGGTTCCCTTACTTTTTTCTCACATTTGACTGTTCCATCCTCACATTGTGCAGTTCCAACATCACATGAGACAGTTCTTTTCTCACATTTGGTGGTTTCCTTACTTTTTTCTCACATTTGACGGTTCCATCCTTACATTGTGCAGTTCCAACATCACATATGACGGTTTTTTTTTTCACATTTGGTGGTTCCCTTACTTTTTTTTTTCTCACATTTGACGGTTCTATCCTCATATTGTGTGGTTCCAATATCACATATGACAGTTTTTTTGTCACATTGAGTGGTTCTCTTACTTTTTTTCTCACACTTGACGGCTCCATCCTCACATTGTGCAGTTCCAATATCACATATGACAGTTCTTTTGTCACATTGAGTGGTTCCCTTACTTTTTTTTCTCACATTTGACGATTCCATCCTCATATTGTGTGGTTTCAATATCACATATGACAGTTCTTTTGTTACATTGGGTGATTCTCTTACTTTTTTCTCACACTTGATGGTTCCATCCTTACATTGTGCGGTTCCAATATCACATGACAGTTCTTTTGTCACATTGGGTGGTTCTCTTACATTTTTCTCACACTTGATGATTCTATCCTCACATTATGCAGTTCCAACATCACATGTAACAGTTATTTTCTCACATATGGTGGTTCGCTTACTTTTTTCTCACATTTGACGATTCCATCCTTACATTGTGCAATTCCAACATCACATGTGATAATTCTTTTTTTAAATTGGGTGGTTCCTTTACTGTTTTATCACCTGGACGATCGCCAAACACTTAGAAATTTTTGGAATAAATCTATATCCAAAAGCTTATGATTCGGACTACGTTCTACTATTCTGAAGTAGGAGTAAAATTCTTATTCATCACTCTAACTTCTCACTAAGTTCTTAACTTCTGATGGCAGTTATAGAAGTTAAGTTTGAACTTTCTAACTTCCATCCATGTTGAGGAAGTTACTAAACAAGTAACCACTCCAAAGCTTACTATAAAAGGACTCAGCCATATGGAATCAAAGGAAGTTTTTCACTACTTATAGAGTTGGAATTCCTGAGTTTAAGAGAGAAAACTAATTTAAGTATCGGAGGGTTCTTGGCCAGTTCACCCTGGTCACCTTTGATCTTGTGCTTCTTTCTTTTCAGGCCTTCCAAGCAATCTCAAGCCCATTGAAACCCGAAGCATTCAGCCTACTGATTTTCTATGCACCATCAATATATACTATAAAACTCTCTAACTGTTCTTATGCAACATCTGTAACTTAATCACAGTTGTGTGTTTATTGTGGTGTCTAAGGTTGGAAATAGGGTGACTATACAATTAGCAAGTTATGCAAAAAATCCAATACAAAGATTGTTGACAATTTTAAAATTTTCAGTAAACACTTGAATTGAAACTACAGATCTAGTATGAAATAGTCATCAATCAAGGCTATTACACCAGTTTATATATTTTTTAGGCATTTTCATTAGATCCATGTGTGCGGAAGTGTCAAATGATTGTGTCCGACAGGAGTATAACCACCCCAACTAAAGTGTCTATGCAGTTTTGTTTCATAAAATTATTATTATATTTAGACCCATCTAGAACAAAATAAACATCCCAAAAAATTTTCACAATAACAAAAATTACCAATAGAAAACTAAAAACAATTAAGCACAATTGACCGATTTTACCAAAAACGAACAACCCAATCATTTTTAAAAAATTGACCGTAATGGCCTGAAACCTAGACACTTACCAAAATACCTTTGAAACCTAAAAAATAACCGAAGGACCCTTAAAATCTAAAAAAGACCAAAATACCCCCCTGAAATCTCTATTTGCACAAATGACAATAAAAATTTTATACAACCACTCTATTTTTTTCAATTTTTTTTTTTAAAACCTTCTACATTTTAATTTTAATAACATTGTTTAATAAATACATGAGCTAATAAAAAAGCCATTGATAATCCAATTGACAAAATGATGACTAAAAATCTGTCATTATAGCCAACTAATTTTTTTTTTTTTTGCCAACTATTGATGACTAAAATGTTCTATATCAACATAAAGAGAGAACTCAAATGCATGAATTTTTTCTCAACATTTAAAATCTCAAACTAAAATATTTTTTCTTAAAGTTCTTAACAACTAAAAAGTTTTATTTCAAGAGAGATGATGAAGTATCCAAAATATGTGTTTTTTGCACAAAATTCAAAATAAAGAAGCCATTGATAGACCAATTGACAAGATAATGACTAAATATCTTCCATCATAGCCAACTAAAAAAATGTCTTGCCAACTCTTGCCAACTAAAATATTTTAGAGAGAGAAAGAGTACAAATACATGGGTTTTTTCTAACAACATTCAAAATCTCAAACTAAAAAATTGATTCAAAGTGTATCTTTTCTACTATTTTTTCTTTGACAAGGCTCAATTGCATAACTTATTGATACCAAATATTGACGTATTGTTGTGCAATAGGAGAATTCATCACTTTTCTCCTTCCTCAGTCATAACTTCAATTGCATCGTCCATATATTTTGCACCAACTCTAGGAGCTCTATTCCTCCCAAACAAGATCTCAATGTCCTCCAATTTTCAATAACTTTGTTTTTATAAGCACATGCTTTTGTATTTTTCTAAGGAGGAAAAAGAAGAAGCTATGAGTTAACTTAAATAAAATAAATTGGACAATAAAACAAAGGAAAGGGAAAAAAATAAAATAAAAAGCTATACATTATGTGATGATTGTATTAGTGATAGACTTATGTAGAAATGAGAGGTATTATGTACCTGTAGAATTTTCTCAAAGCAATCTTTAAACACATGGACAAAACTTATTTATAGCTTGAAAAATGCAATACCAAGAAGTAGTTAGCACATGGCCATATAGTTGAGTTAGCCCTAGGAAGTCATTTAGTTGAACAAACATCATATATGACCCCTCTTAGCCATTTAATTTAAAATATTTTTAAATTTGAAATTTCATATTTTACACAATTGATACAAAAACTAATGTAATTTTTTTTTTTTTTTTTTTTTTTTTTTGATTGGCAAATTTTGGGTGTTATAATATTTTAGCTCTCTTGATTTGAATGCTATATGAAACCATTTTTCCACAGGTTCATACCACCTACTTGCAATTGGAGCTAAATATAGTGCTTTTTACCTCATAATAATGGTAACCTGAAATGATATACAACCCAGTTTCATGTACTACAAACAGGTCTCTTGTTGTAAAGTATCTAAAGGAAGTTGAAAAACTACAAAGAAATCCATTATAAGTATCTTGATGACTACTTATTCTGCTACTTGCTCATCATAAGAAGGAAAAAATTCATTTACAAAGAAATCCATTACAATGTGTTTCTTCACATCTATATTTGAATACCATCATGGCAATAATTGAAAAAGAGATAACCAAAAGCATCTTGCAATTGGTCTACATGTCTGGATTATTCATTCTTAAGTTCTCAACATGGCAACTTCTAACTTGTAGGAATTTTTGCAGCTCAAGTGGTAACTAAAGTATCTGCATTTACATGGTATAACTATCAACACTTAGAAAAATGAGATGTTCATAAGGGCACACCTCGTTGCATAGAGAATTTTGGTAGTTTTCTGCGCATCAAAGGGGAATTTATCAAATAAAGCATATAATAAAGACATTATGACTAAAGTGATAAACACCAAAGGAACACAAGAATTAAAAATAAATTAGTATTCTTAAAATTTATAACAAAATATTTAAATGCGAGCATTTTCTTAGCATTCTGTTTGGATTCTAATCATTTATGCAGAATACTAGACATGGTTTTGGTTGATAGATTACGTAAATCATAAATGTTGTATATGACCAAGACTTAAAAAGACATTTTAATTAACATGCACTGTAATAACAATGTTCTTATGATCTAAAACATATGCCATAATTCATATAGGACATTTAAAAATCCAGCCACATTTACAGCACCAAAAGACATCCAAACTTTTTATGCAAATTTATACTCTTATAACTCAAGAGGAAGACCACAGACCTACAAAATGTCCACTGCTATGCTGGACTGCATGCAAAATTGCAATATCAATAACAATAACTTCAAGCCCCTGCACCCTAAAAGAAAGGACCTGAGTACCCAATTCGTATATCTAACTTCCAATTCCAATTAGTACATTAACTAAGGGTCAATATGTGATAGACATAGGAATTCCCCAGATTAAAGAAAAATATAATTTATTTATATTGTAGCCTTACCATATTTTGCAAAGTACATGGTAATTCATGGGAGATACAAGAGCCACCCCACTCTGATTGGATGGAACAGGAGTGGCCTTAGAGTTCCTAAGGTTCCAAAACACAATCTCAGGAAAATTATTGTACCCATTCTCCCTAAACTTTATGTGATGCTTGCTGTGTGCATCACCACTTTTACTTAAAAATACAAGGCGACTTGCAAAGTCAACAAAATAAGCCCTTGTCATATAAAATGGAGAATACTTACAACAAATTCAAAAAGCGTAGCAAAAATCTGGATGCTCCTCCAGTATTCTTTTTCCGAAACCCTAAAATTCAAATCGAAAAAAAAAAAAAAATCAAAACCAAACGAAAACAAGGCATCTGAATCAAATTTAAAATCAATATGAATAACAGCAAATAAATAAATAAAAAATTATCATTGGTGACAGTGGTAGATTATCTGAAAGTGGTGGATGGTGAGCGGTGACAGTCGCACTCTCGTTCATCCTCTTGATCTCTTTCGTTCTCTATTTTTTTTTACCAATCATTCGGTCTCTGTTTCTTTCTCTTCTTTTTGGTTTTGTTTGCTTTTATACCCTACCCATTCTACCGGTAATAGGTTTACCACTAAACTCAAGCAAACGGTCAGGATTGAAATAAGAAAAATAAACGGCTAAGATTTGGGTGGGTACGGTACCCACTTAAAAAATAGGTGGGTACCATAGAATGACCCATAATGTACATGATTAATTCACAACTATAAATAATTAATATATGCAGTTACTCCATTGGTTAATTGTCCAATTCAATGAACTAATAATTTAATATAAATGTAAACTTTGTGGAAAGTTTTTTTTTTTTTTTGGGTATAGAGTTTCAACTTATAGGTTCTGCTTGTAATAATTGTGCTCATTATTACTAGACCAAGACATTCAATTGGTTTTTAGTATAAATGGAAATTGAATCCCAAATCTTTTATAAATTTTACCAATTAAGCTAACTAGAATGTACAAACTTTGTTGAGGTTGAAACTTAAATAAAAAGAATTTTTTATTCTCAAAAAATAAATAAAAACAATTTAAAGGAATGCAATAGATGGAAAAATTCTAAATTAATGCAAATAAAGCACCAAGAAGTAAAGTAATTGGTTCTTAATTTTTTTTAAATTAATATGGCATAATTGTTCTCTTTAGCATCCACGTCAATAAGGTTAAAAATTTGAACATTTAACAAATTAAAAAACTATTTTATCTATTTTAACACGCATCAATGGTCTAATTTTCACCATCAACCAAACGTTATTCATTTTTTTTTTAGTTTCTTTTTCACTTCCTCTCCGTTATGAAACCCAACTACGTGATAAAATAATTTTTTTTTTATGCCTTCTTGCAACAGTGAACTGCTAGTCTTGACAATTCACTATAGCAAAAAGGCAAAAAAAATTTGCCTTTGGCTCCATCAATATTTACCACCGCTGGTGATGCTGTTGCATCTCTACAAAGTCCTACGTCCACAATAAAAGAGAAACAATTACCCATCCAAAAAAAGAAAGAATGTAAGATGACCTAAGGACTACCCTTGTCCATTTACATGTTCATGCTTCCCATAAGAATTAGGATGACTACAAACGACTCATCTACTTTGCAATTGCGTCTTCCAAGCTGTTGCAATGGTTCAATGAAGCAGAAGAAGGCAAAGAAGAATCCTACAAATCTTTCCAGACAGTCTCGCGCAGTCAGATGAATTTGTCAATTCAAATCCCAACATAACACATTTCTCTAGTTCAGTTGTATTGTATTTTTCCGTACTAATCATATGCAAAGTTTTTCAGCAACTTGGAAAAGAAATGTTGCCAATGGTATTTCAAATAGCATAGTATCAAAGGTTTCAATACAATCTAAAATATCACAATAATAGCAATGGAAAGCAAAACAAGCTCAACCATCACCAAACTGTGAAATGCATTTTAATTTAACAAAAACGTAATGACAAAACACATCAACCTTGCCTAGAGGATATTTAAAAATGCACAACCCAGCAGAGATAACAATAACCGTAACACCAATTAGTGCTAATTCAAAGGATCCAAAATTAAGCAGAAGCAATTAATTTCCATTAGTGCAAATGACTACACTACTACATTGAAAGCTTCAACTACAGCTTTAAACAGCGATTAAAGATAAACAATCTAAACCTAACAACCATAACATGGAAAAAAAAAACCCTGAAAACACATAGATCTGCCCAAATTTCTTTATCTACACAAAATCCTTCACTCTAAGCACGCTCACCCCTGATCCTCCTAGCGAGCTGAATATCCTTAGGCATGATGGTGACTCTCTTAGCGTGAATAGCGCAGAGGTTGGTGTCCTCAAAGAGTCCCACAAGGTAAGCCTCCGCGGCCTCTTGTAGCGCAGCCACGGCGGAGCTCTGGAATCGGAGATCGGTCTTGAAATCCTGAGCGATTTCACGAACCAATCGCTGGAATGGGAGCTTTCGGATCAAAAGCTCAGTGCTCTTCTGGTACTTTCGGATCTCACGGAGAGCAACGGTTCCTGGCCTGAACCTGTGGGGCTTCTTCACTCCTCCGGTGGCCGGAGCAGATTTCCGAGCTGCCTTGGTGGCCAATTGCTTCCTCGGTGCCTTTCCGCCGGTGGATTTGCGAGCGGTTTGCTTGGTACGAGCCATTGAAGAAAAGCTAGGGTTTGAGAATTTGATGAAATTGATTAGCTAGGGTTTCAGAAGATTAATTGAGCGAGTGAAATGGATGCGAGATAGGAGGGAATTTATAGAAAAGGGCGTTTTGAAATTTTGGGGATGGGGTGTGATCGTGGCCGTTCGTTTTTTTTGGTGTTATCGACGGCTGTGGTTGATTTTGGAGGTTTCACGCGGATCGCGGATCGCGGATCGATGACGTGGCAGAGTTTGTTTTGTTGTTATTGGTGGGTTGAGACATGAGGGGTGAGGAAATGACTGTTCAAATATTTTTAGAGCGGGGTGATGAAAAAGAGTGGCGCGGTAGAGAAGCGATATTGAGATAAATGAGGATCGATGAAAAATGGCATTGCTGGCCTTTCATTTTGAACTAAACGTATAAATATCTTTAAAAAATAAGGGCCATTTGGTTAGCTAACTCAAACAACAATTTTCATGTTTTAAACAATTTTTCTCACATTTTAATATTTTTTTTTTACCTACACGTATATAAAAAACACTCAAACAATATTACTCAAACTAACTAACCAAACAAACTTTGTCTAGATTGACTCAATGAGTCAATCTACGCTTTTTAATCTAAATCTATTAGCAAACAATATCTTTTAAACATTTTACTATTTTTATTTAAAAAAAATGAAAACATTCATGAAGTCCATCATCTAATAGATCTTGTTCTTAATTCTTATATGAGTACTAGTATTTTTTTTTTTTTTTTTAAGTTAAAAATGTTTAGTGAGATTGCCCAACTTCATCTGGGCTATTTTGTAACAGACTTTGTTTTGATCCAAGTCATCTAACACCCTTTTTTCTCCACTTATGAATCACTTTTACCCCAAAAAAAAAAAAAAAAAAAAAAGCTCCAATTCAAATTAAACTTATCACAATATTATATAACTAGCTTCATCATACGCGCTCCGCACGTGCAGTGAGGCTCTTTTTTTATTTTGAGTTTAAAGTAATTTTTCAATTTTAATTTATCTACTATTAAAGATTACATAGGATGAGATTTTAAAGAAACTAAAATTTAGAATTTGAAATAGAGTAAACTACTGAGTTTAATGTGTGCTAATTTTTAAGAAAAAAATGGAAAGTGTGCTAATTTTTAGGAAAAAAAAGTTTCTTTAGTAGTTTTTTTTTTTTTTTTGAATTACAATTTTAACCCTATTTTTTATTTTTTAAGAATATGGATTATCTAATTAGATTAGAGGTATTTTTGACATTTTAAGAAGTCATAACTAACTTTTTGAATTCTCTTAATATATACAGAAGACAAATAACTAATTTTAAAAAAAAAATAACTACAACAAAAAAATAATAATAATAATCTTCATGGAAGTGACATTACACAAAAACAAAGTCACAACTCACAAGTAGCTGGTGTGGCTTTTATAATTAAAAGTATGGCTATTGCAAATCCCAAAAATCACACAAATATAAAATTTTCTCACATTTTATGTCACTCTCCTCCTAAAATAAAATAATACATAAAACAATAAGAGAAATAAGATCTAAAAACAAATTTTTAAAATTTGTAAAACTTTGGTTGAAGAACACACTTCCTCTGGTATGAACATTTTGAGCCAATAAATTCAAAAAATGTTCACAAACTACACTTATATACATGATTAACCTTAAATTTCAAAAATCCTACACTTTCAGACACACAAGTAGCAACTCTTAGATAGATAGACAGAGGGGGAGAGAGGGATAGAGAGAGAAGAGCAAATCCAAGACTTCACTAACCGATCAACTACCAATCTCGAAAACCACTATAACCAGAACATCCACCACCAGTCTCCAAGACCACCATAACCAGAACCCATGGTTGATCCACCGCCAATCTCCATGGCCAAAGCTTCACTTGAGCCATGGCCGTCTCTGCTTTCACCAATCTCCATGCCCAAAGATTTCTCTCTTAAACTCTCTCTGCTTTCTTTGATCTACACTGAGCCCATGACCTCAAGCTTCATCCCCTTTTCCTCTCTATTTTCGTTCTAAACCAAATCCATACTCATGGTGGAACTTCTTTCTTTTTTTTTTGTGTGTTTATTGTGATCTATAGGCTCTCTCTCTCTCTCTGATCTTGTGTTTTGTTGACTTATATTTTTTGTGATATGTCAGCATTTGATTTGTATTAGTTTTGATTTCAAATAATTTGATTTGTAAGTGTTTGGAATTTCATTTGTAATGTTCATCCTTTTTTGTAAAAAATTCAAACCCTAACTCTTTGATTCATTTTAAATTTGTTTTAGTCTTAAAAAAGTATTTTTAACAGAGATGGATAACAAAAGACTAACGAAGGTAACCTTAGGTGGGCAAAGTGTTAAATTTTAAATCACGGGTAGGTAAGGTGCAAATGAGTCAATCTAAAGGTGAGTTTACTATAATTTGCCCTTTTTTATTTTTTATTTTAGATGCCAAAGTACAAGAGATCGAGGCTAAGGTTGGACATGATCAAGGACGAGGACCAGGAAGTATATAAACCGCCATGCTGATTCAAACTATATGTTGTCCTTGATCTTCAATTCTAAACGTTGTATGGTCCCCTTTTTCTTTTTATTTGGTGTGGAGGGGGAGGAGGGGCTGAATTGCATTTTACATCATGCTAAAACTCCTAAAAACACTCCAAAAAAAAAAAAAACGTTTTTAGGAAAAAGTTGTAAATTTCACCAAATAAGGGTAGCAATTTGTGTTAGTCATGTTGAGGCATGGATATTTGTAGGAATGGCAACGGGTCGGGTTCGGGCCGGGTTTTTCCATACCCGGACCTGACCCGCGGGCCAAGACCTGTGACCCGAACTCGACCTGTTTACTAAGCGGGTTTTTTTCCCGGGGTCCAGACTCGCCCCCGCGGGCCCCGTTAAGGGATTGTGCCCAATTCGTGGCCCAACCAAAACAAAAAAAAATTGAAGCCCAAATTTATTTTTGCCTACATTCAAGCCTGCATATTCTTTAGAAAACAATGTGGCTAAACTCTGTGTTTCTGTTGCAAAGAGAAATTCATAAGAAAGGAACACTATTTTCAAATCACCGTTGTAAGGACTGAAATTGTATTGGTCCCAAAACTAGATTGGGCTCAAACGTTAACGGCCCAAACAATAAATTTGTAGAGCGTGGGTAGAAGAACTAGATTTATCCCAGAAGAAAAAACGATTGGACTTAGCGATCCAAGATGGTTTGATACAAATAAGATTATCAGGTTTTTCCTCGGAGCAAACTCAGTTGTTTTGTTTCATATGGTTCTTTTTCAGACAGAAATTGTACAATTGTTCTACAGAAATCGTACAATTGTTCTTTTTCTCTTCCTTCTTGCCCCATTGTTTCAGTGTACACTTCCAGGTTATATACTTGCAATCTTGGTGTCATCCTTATCACACACGTGTAGGTTAGATCCGGGGGACTCCTTCCTGTCTCATCTAGCACATCCTAGAACCGTCAATCAGTAGCTGTAAGGCTGCTTAATCACTGTTCAAGTATCACTTCCACATTAATGCGGCTAGAGAGTTGGTTGGAAGGCATTTAATATGGAGGTAGTAGCCTTTGAAGATATTTGTTTACCCTTCCTGTCTTACTCCTAGCCCGATATCCCCTCCTTTGTTGTGGTGTAATTCTGAAGTAAGTCCACGATGATATGGCACTCAGATTTACCTCGGACGTGAGTTTCCGAGAAGACTTTTGTCCTCGGATGCTTATTGGACCCATCTCACATTGTCTCTACTCCTCTCTTAACTTTATTCTCTTCATAGCCGAATTTGGGCATCCTCGGATGATCAAATGTCCTCGAATAGGGCCATAGGCCCAGCCAATACTGCTTTTAACAATACTTCCTAATTAATTAGCCCCCACAATAGCCCCTCAAAATCTTACTTTTCGACTCCTCGGGAGAAAATGATGATTTTGATTTTCTCAACCCATCTTGTTTATAACCCTATTCTGGATTCCTGACCCTCTATATATCTTTTTACCTGCTCAAGGCACGCTCCTGACGCTTCGTCGTCCAGAGATTGCCATCATCATAAATAGCTTTTCAAATCAACTCTATCTTGCTTACTTTTTGCAATCTCATAATTCTAGAGCTCGTACATCGAACCTGACTCTCTATCTTTCCTCTCTCTGTGCGCTTACAAATACTAGAAATTTGTCCAAGGACCCCTTTCCAAACCTGTAAGTCTTCTTAAATCCTTTAGCTTTCATTTTAAACTTGTTAACTTTTCTTCGAAGCCTTTTAGGAAAATGGGCAAGTTCCGGTGTTTGGTCGAGTCCGAGGAGAGTATGAGCAGTTTTAGGGCTAAGTATAGGATTCCACCAACAGTAGGTATGAGGTACGCTGCCTAGGGAGAATGGGCTGATGCTAAGAAAACAGGGGAGGTGGTCATCCCCATGATTGCCTTCATAGAGGGTGGGATGACTATTCCCATGGGTAATATTACTAGGAATTACCTTAGGTTTTTTAGATTATCATCCACACAGTGTGCCTCAAACATGTTTAGGGTCTTAGGAAGTATAGAAGCTTTAAATGAGAGAATGAACCTGAACCTGACCCACCACGATGTGAATTGGGTGTACAATCTGCACCATTTGAAGGGACATGGATATTACCTCAAGTCGAGGCGTCCCGAAGTAAGGCTAATCCAATGCCTCCCCACTTCGAACAAAAACTTAAAGGAGGATTTCCTAATCTTTTCCGGGGGATGGTACGATGGCCTACCTTGTCTGACTAGGGAGGGAAAACCAGGTGAAGGAATAGCCGTAGGTTTAAAAATTGTGGTTTACATCTTTCTTTCATTTATTTACATCCTCGGCCCTAACGAAATTTTATTCCAATTCGATGATTTTGCAGACAAGCGTGCTACTAAGCCCAAACTTAGCTTAGTTAACCAAAAGAGCTTGGATAGGATCTTGCAAGCCGAGGTGTACATGAACGAAGCTGACGGTCAACTCCGAGCAGCCCATTTAATTCTTGGGTACATGCCACTCTCGTCGGCATTTCAAGCGCCTAAGTGCGTGATCAAGGCTCGCGACCCTCGGCTTCACCGCATCAATGTTGCTTACCGAGGGTTTGTCATTCCAAAAGGTGTCCCACTCCCTGAAGATACCTCTTGCACTCAACCACTTTTTGTTGCCCGTCCTTCAGTAGGAGCATCATCATCCCAACCCACTCTTGAGGAAGGGGAAGAAAGAGAGGAAGAAGAAGAAGAAGAAGAAGAAGAAAGAAGTTCAGAGGAAATTGTAGATTTGTCTGATTCCTCTGACGAATTTGAGGTTTTTAATCAGACGCCACTCGTCGAGGACATTTTGGACGAAATGGGTATCCAAAGGAAGCCCCAAAGGACTCTACAGGAGCTGATAGAAAATCAGTCTGGGAAAAGTGCACCGGTGAAATCTGCACAACCTCAGATTCCTCCTCCCCCCACCAAGTCTCCTCCTCCCGCTCCTCACCAACCTCTTCCCCAACCTCCTCAGCCGGTCAAAGCTGACGTTGCTGATTTGAAAAGGCGTAGGGAGCAGAAAGGGAAAGACGTGGTGGATGCTGGAAAATCCCGTCCGACCCGAGAAGAAGAAGCCCAGCGAGCTACAAAGCAGCAAAAAGTCAGCCACTTGCCACAACGGGGCATGGAGAGAGCTGACTCTCAGCCTTTAGAGCCACAAGACTGGCTTCCAGCACCTATGTTTGGAGGTGAGCCCATGAGAGACGATGCGTCAATCTGGGACTTCAACGGGGGCATTGGGTGTCATGTCGCTTCAGCCCTGAAGGAATCCCTATTACTCCCCAAAGATATGGCCGAGCTGCGACGCATGGGGAAGAACGAGGTCTTTAACAACAGTAAAAGATATTTGGCCATGGTATGAAATCACTATTAACTTATAATCCCAATATGTACATTTGTTTTTGTTTTGTTATTTTTTTTTTTTTGGTTGTTTTTTTTTTACTTGTTGTGATGTTGACCTTTCAACTTTTAGGTCATCCAAAATACGTTTAGGCTCGAACAGATAACGAACTCCAGCTTCCAGCAACTGGAGGACGAAAGGAAAAGATGGATGGCAGTGGTGCAAACACTGACCACCTCTGAAAAAGAAGTTGCAGAGCTGAAGAAAAAGCTGACCGAGGAGGAGCAGGCCCGAAAGAGTGCTGACTCGACCTTGGACGGCGCGCAAAGGCAAGCCGAGGACCAGAGGAAGCGCCTGCACGATGCAACTGATCAATTAACTACTGCCAGGGAGCATGTGGCAGCTCTTAAAAAACAATTGGAGGAAGCCCAAAAGTTGAAGAATCAAGCTGAGAAATCCAAGGCTGAAGCTGAGAAAGTAAGGATTGATGCCGAGAAGGAAAGGGATGAGGCCGAGCAGAAGGGTTATGACCTTGGAGTGGCTGAGACCGAGGAAACCCTTAGGGTAGAGGTCCCAGCACTGTGCCGCATATACTGCGCCCAAACTTGGGATGAAGCCCTTAACTGAGCTGGGGTTGAGGCTTCATCTGAGTTGAGGAAGGCAGAGAATGTATTCTACCCTCCTGCAATCCGAGTCTCAGATCCTCCTTCTGCTCAAGGTGATAGGGCTTCAACAGTTGTTGATCCAAGTACATAAATATTGCTTCATGATCCTCCTCTTCCCAGCCAACAAGGGCCAACAAAGGAACATGCAGTTCCCAAAGGGACATCGTTGGACAAAGCTGTCGAGGTTCCTCAAGATGGGGTAACTAGCCAAGGTTTTGAGCAAGCCTTAGCTTCAACCACTTTATCTGCAGGAGAAGTCCCTAAGGAAAAAGAAAAGGTAGTTCCTCCCGAAGCAGCTGACAAAGCCCCCAAGTCCAAACTCCAAATAAAGTTGAAACCATAGTTTTTTTTTTTTTTTTTTTAAATTTATTTTTGGGTAGTGAAAGTTAATGTAATGAAAGTCCCTTTTTATTGGGTACTTTACTTTTCTAGATTTGTACAGGATATTATAATTTCCTTGTCTTTTGTTTAGGCAATTTCCATTTTGATTGCTTTTTGTTCATACATAACCATATGCTATGAAAGAGTGAATTTTGGTAATATGAGGAGAAATACAGTTTCACATATTTTAAATGAAAATCTAAGTAAAGTATGAATGCTAACTCCGCAGCACTATCAAAACATGTTTTTTAGTTTATCAACTCCAATAAATTTCCAACTCTGAGAGAATATAGCGTTTGAACAACAGGCAAGTATGGGGCACCTTAAAACGCATTAAGTGATGCTCATGGCTTTAAGATTTCAATAGAGTATTAATTTCCACTAAGTTTGTGGTCCAAGGAACCCAACATAACTTAGTTTCTGTTTAATACTTCAATAGATGTCATAGGGTATTAATTTCCACTAAGTTTGTGGTCCGAGGAACCTGACATAACTTAGTTTCTGTTTAATACTTCAATAGATGTCATAATGTATTAATTTTCACTAAGTTTGTGGTCCGAGGAACCTAACATAACTTAGTTTCTGTTTAATACTTCAATAGATGTCACAGGGTATTAATTTCCACTAAATTTGTGGTCCGAGAAACCTGACATAACTTATTTTCTGTTTAATACTTCAATAGATGTCATAGGGTATTAATTTCCACTAAATTTGTGGTCCGAGGAACCTGACATAACTTAGTTTCTGTTTAATATTTCAATAGATGTCATAGAGTATTAATTTCCACTAAGTTTGTGGTCCGAGGAACCTGACATAACTTAGTTTCTGTTTAATACTTCAATAGATGTCATAAGGTATTAATTTTCACTAAGTTTGTGGTCTGAGGAACCTGACATAACTTAGTTTCTGTTTAATACTTCAATAGATGTCATAGGGTATTAATTTCCACTAAGTTTGTGGTCCGAGGAACCTGACATAACTTAGTTTCTGTTTAATACTTCAATAGATGTCATAATGTATTAATTTTCACTAAGTTTGTGGTCCGAGGAACCTGACATAATTTAGTTTCTGTTTAATACTTCAATAGATGTCACAGGGTATTAATTTCCACTAAATTTGTGGTCCGAGGAACCTGGCATAACTTAGTTTCTGTTTAATACTTCAATAGATGTCACAGGGTATTAATTTCCACTAAGTTTGTGGTCCGAGGAACCTGACATAACTTAGTTTCTGTTTAATACTTCAATAGATGTCATAGGGTATTAATTTCCACTAAGTTTGTGGTCCGAGGAACCTGACATAACTTAGTTTCTGTTTAATACTTCAATAGATGTCATAGGGTATTAATTTCCACTAAGTTTGTGGTCCGAGGAACCTGACATAACTTAGTTTCTGTTTAATACTTCAATAGATGTCATAGAGTATTAATTTCCACTAAGTTTGTGGTCCGAGGAACCCGACATAACTTAGTTTCTGTTTAATACTTCAATAGATGTCATAAGGTATTAATTTTCACTAAGTTTGTGGTCCGAGGAACCTGACATAACTTAGTTTCTGTTTAATACTTCAATAGATGTCATATGGTATTAATTTCCACTAAGTTTGTGGTCCGAGGAACCTGACATAACTTAGTTTCTGTTTAATACTTCAATAGATGTCATAATGTATTAATTTTCACTAAGTTTGTGATCCGAGGAACCTGACATAATTTAGTTTCTGTTTAATACTTCAATAGATGTCACATGGTATTAATTTCCACTAAATTTGTGGTCCGAGGAACCCGACATAACTTAGTTTCTGTTTAATACTTCAATAGATGTCATAAGGTATTAATTTTCACTAAGTTTGTGGTCCGAGGAACCTGACATAACTTAGTTTCTTTTTAATACTTCAATAGATATGGAAACACATGATGTATGATTAGCATAAATTAAAAGAAACCCAAACTAGATTACTTTTATTAATAATAATACCTCTTGAGGTTGTTTACATTCCAAGGATGGAGTACAGATTTTTCATCTAGGTCTTCCAGATAATAGGCTCCTATTCCGACTACTGAAGTAATCTGATAAGGCCCTTCCCAATTAGGCCCCAATTTTCCCCAAGCTGGATTTTTAGTGTTTCCCAGAACTTTCCTCAACACCAGGTCTCCTACAGCTAACGGCCTCAGCTTTACATTAGTATCATAGCCTTACTTGAGTTTATGCTGGTAGTAAGCTAATTGGACCATTGCATTCTCCCTTCGCTCTTCAATCAAATCCAAGCTCTTTTCTAACAGCCCATCATTACCGTCTGGGGTAAATGTGCTAGTCCTTAACGTTGGGAAACCAGTTTCCAGAGGGATGACGACCTCAGCTCCATATGCCATGGAGAAAGGAGTCTCTCCTGTTGACTTTCGGGGCGTTGTTCAATACGTCCAAAGGACGTGCAGCAATTCCTCCACCCATTTTCCTTTCGCATCATCTAGCCTCTTCTTAAGTCCATTGATTATAACTTTGTTGACGGCCTTAGCTTGCCCATTCCCTTGAGGGTAAGCCGGCGTGGAATATCTATTCTTTATCCCCAAGTCTAAACAGTATTGCCTGAAGGCTTTACTATCAAATTGAAGCCCATTATCCGAGATAAGGGTGTATGGAGTTCCAAACCGCGTCACGATATTCTTCTAGATAAACCTCTCAACATCCACGTCTCTGATGTTAGCCATAGGTTTAGCTTCGACCTACTTAGTGAAATAATCTGTGCCGACCAGCAGATACTTTTTGTTTCCTGATGTCTTAGGATAAGGACCTACAATATCTAAACCCCACTGAGCAAATGGCCAAGGGCTAGAAAGGGGATTAAGAATTCCTCTAGGCTGGTGGATGCTAGGAGCGAATATTTGACATTGGTCACACTTTCTAACGTACTCCTGCGCTTCCTTCTGCATATTCAGCCACCAGTATCCTTGAGTAATGGCCCTGTGAGATAGGGACCTTCCCTCCGTGTGACTTCCACAAATTCCTTCATGCAGTTCCTCTAGAAGTGACTCTGACATCTCGGGGTATATACAAAGCAGATACGGCTCAGAAAAAGAGCGTTTGTACAACTTTTTGTCCTCGGATAACCAAAACCGAGAAGCTTTCCTCCATATTTTCTCGGCTTTTTATTTTCTCTTCAGGCAAGGTATCACTTTCTAGGAATTTCAGTATGAGGTCCATCCAGCTCGGCGCTAGGTTGACTTGATGGACCTGAAGCACGCCCTTCCCTGCTGGCGTGGGAGTGCACAAATCCTTAACGATTATCACCCGGGGAAAATTCCGTGCTGACGAGGTGGGGGTTGCCAAGGAATTGGCGTGGGTATTTTCACCTCGGGGAATATGTGACAAGTCAAAAGATTGAAATTTTGTTTGTACACGCTTTACTTGACTCAAATATTCCTGCATTCTTGCATCTCGGGCTTCCAATTCCCCTCTTACCTGGCCAACTATCAATCTTGAATCCGAGAACACTTCCACTACCTTTTCACCCATTTTTTGGACCATACTCATTCCCATCAACAAAGCTTCATATTCTGCTTCGTTGTTCGTGGCTGAGAATCCCAGTCTAAAGGATTTCTCAATGATGATCTTTTCGGGGGATATCAGAACTAGCCCCACTCTTGCTCCCCGTTGGTTTACTGCACCGTCCACATATATTTTCCAGGATGAGTCGTCCCGTGTGGAAATCAGGCCAACCGACTTTTCATCCATGTCATGTTGCTTCATCTCAGCTTCTTCTGGGAGCTCAGCGAACTCGACTACTAAATCGGCGAGGACCTGACCTTTCATAGAGGTGCAGGGCATATACTTGATGTCGAAAGCCCCTAGGATCGTGCCCCACTTAGCAATCCTCCCTGTATACTCTGAGCTTCTAAGTATGGACTTGAGTGGTAGCTGAGTTAGGACCACAACGGTGTGCGCCTGAAAGTAATGCGGGAGCTTGCGAGTTGCATGGACTACTGCCAAAATGGCCTTTTCTAATGATAGGTATCTCACCTTGGCCTCATGAAGTGACTTACTTACATAATAAACTGGCCTTTGAACGCCACCGTCCTCTCGTATCAAGACAAAACTCATAGCATGCCAGGCCACCGCTAAGTAGGCAAACAAGACTTCGTCCACCTCAAGGCTGGACATGATAGGCGGCTGAGATAGGTACTCCTTTAGCTGCTGAAATTCTACAGCGCATTCCTCGGTCCACTTAAATCATTTCCATTTATGCAATAAACGGAAGAAGGTTTGCACCTATCAGCTGACCGGGATATAAATCGATTCAAGGCGGCTGTCATTCTTGTCAGTTTCTGCACCTCCTTCGGATTCCGAGGTGCTTGTAAATCGTGAATGGCCTTTATCTGGTCTGGGTTCACCTCAATTCCCCTATGAGTCACCATGTAACCCAAGAACTTTCCGGAGCCTACGCCAAAGGAACACTTTGAGGCATTCAGACGTAACTTATGCCTTCTCAGAATCCCAAAAATACTCTTAAGATCCTCCACGTGCTCGGACACCACTTTACTCTTCACAACCATATCATCGATATAGACTTCAATGTTTCTGCCCTGTTGTTGTTCGAACATTTTAGTTATCATCCGTTGATAGATAGACCCCGCATTTTTCAAACCAAAGAGTATCACTTTATAATGATAGTTCCCAACGAAGGTGACAAAAGCTGTTTTCTCTTGATCATCCAATGCTAGCGGTATTTGGTGGTATCTTTGAAAGGCATCCAAAAAACTCATCCGAGGATGACCAACTGTTGCATCCCCCAACTGGTCAATCTTAGGCATAGGAAAAGGATCCTTGGGACAAGCCTTGTTGAGGTCCGTGAAGTCGACGCATACTTGCCATTTCCTAGTCTTTTTCTTCACCACCACCGTGTTGGCTAACCACTGAGGATAAAAAACTTCCTTGATAGCCCATGCTTGCTTGAGCTTGGCCACTTCACTCCTAACAGTTTCGGCGTGCTCTTTTGATGGGCACTGAGGTGGTTGCCTTTTCGGAATAATGGAAGGATTCACATTGAGTCGATGACAAATGAAGCTCGGATCTATACCTGGAGCTTCGTATGGATTCCATGCGAACACATCGACATTTTCTCTGAGGAATTCGACCAACTGCTCCTTCTCTCGCGAAGGCAGTTTAGCCCTAACCTGGAAGAATTTCTCCGGTTCGTCAGAAACAATTACCCTTTCCAAATCTTCGCATTTTGCCTCGTCGGCCGGTCCATTTAAGGGTGATGCTGGGGCTTTTAATTGCTATAAACCATTATCGGTGGTAGCCGAGGTCTTCGCCTCTGGTCGATGTTGAATAGCTGCTACCAGGCATTGCCGGGCAGCAGCCTGGCTTCCCACTATCTCCAAAACTCGGCCTCCAAATAGGTACTTTGCCTTTTGGTGTAGGGTAAAGGAGACCACACCCAAGGTATGGAGCCAAGGTCGGCCCATAATAGCCGTGTATGGAGAGAAAACATCTACAACGATGAAGTCCACCTCCACCACATCCGCACCGGCCTGCACAGGTAGCCTTATCTGACCTTTTGGGACGACCATTCTTCCCTCAAAACTCACCAAAGGTGAACTGTAAGTTGTCAAGTGCTCAGGCTTCAAACCTAGCCCGTTGTATAATTCAGGGTACATTATATCAACAGCGCTGCCCTGGTCAACCATTACCCTTCTCACATCGTACCCGCCTATTCTCAGTGTAACCACCAAAGCATCATCATGTGGCTGTATGGTTCCTACTTTGTCTTCATTTGAAAAGCCCAAAACCAATGGGATGTCCATCCTGGCTCTTTTAGACGTTGACCTACACCCCTCGGCTGGAGATCGAGATACTGATAGTACCTTGGAAGGACAAGATCCAGTCCTCCCCGGGGCAGCAAAAATAACATTGATTGTTCTAAGAGGGAGCCTTGAAGAAGTATCGTCCCGCATCTCCGAACCTGCTCGACCACTGGAGTGGTGCAATAGTTGCTTCAACTTCCCTTCTTGGACTAATTGTTCCAGATGGTCCCACAAATTCCTGCAGTCCTCCGTTGTGTGTCCGTGATCTTGATGGTAGTGGCAATAGAGATTCTGGTTGCATCTCGTAGGATCTCCTGCCATCTTATTTGGCCATTTAAAGAATGGTTCATTCCTGATCTTCTCCAGTACCTATTGCACCGGCTCCCGAAACACAGCATTAACCGCCTGGATGTTGGCAGAACCTGACTGCCCAATAAAGTCTTTTCGTGGCCGGTTATTGTTGTACCGATCCAACCTGAAATCCCTCCTCTCCTGAAGGATTACCTTAGCCTTTCCTTTTCCCTGTAGTTGGTCTTCTTCTACTCTTCTGTACTTGTCAATCCTATCCATCAATTGATGTACACTAGTGACAGGTTTACCGGTTAAAGATTTCCTCAAATCATGCTCGGCCAGAAGACCAGCTTTGAAAGTACTTATAGCCACATCATCATGTTCTCCCTCTACCTCATTAAACATTTCCCAGTATCTATCCGAATAAACTTTAAGAGTCTCACCCTCTCACATGGACATAGACAACAAAGACCCCAAAGGCCGAGAAACCCTGCTGCAGGTAATAAAGCTAGCGCCAAAAGCCCGAGTAAGTTTCTTGAGGAATCAATAGAATTAGCCCTTAAACCGTCGAACCATCTCATCGCCACCGGGCCCAAACTTGATGGAAAGACCTTGCACATCAAAGCCTCATCTCTGGAGTAGATAGCCATTCTTTGGCTAAAATGGCTAATGTGTTCCACCGAGTCAGTCCGGCCATTATATAAGGTGAATGTAGGCTGATGAAATCGCCGAGTAAGATTCGCATCCTCTATATTCCTTGTGAAGGGTGATTTTGAAACTTGGCTTAACGCTTTATTCATAGCGTTGTTCCCCAAGCCTCTGCGAGGCGGACTTTTGTACCTACGCCAATGGTGATGCTCCTCTTCATAGGAAAAGGTTTTGCTAGGCGGGGTTCTCGATCTCCGTCTATAACTAGCACCATCTGTTTCTTCGGAGGAAGGCTCGGAGCTGGGTGGAGAACATCTTCGTCGAGCGTGACGCAGCTCTCTCTTCAATTCATCAATTTCACGTTGCATGTCTCTGTCATTCTTTGCACGGGATATATGACTCTTCCCTCGAGACTGGCTTTTGCTGGTACGAGTTGTGCGTACACTTCCCTCACGGCCCTCTCTCCGTTCGAGGCTCCGGGGTGGATTGCCATGCTGGGAGCCCCTTGACTCTGCTTGGCGCGGGTCAGCATTTATCTGGTGCGGCCCCGTTGCTACCTGGTGTGGACCTGCTTCCTCCATCGTGAACGTTGTAACCGAATTTCCTTTGGCCTAGATCAAGCTCTTCCCACAGACGGCGCCAATTGTAAGGACATAAATTGTATTGGTCTCAAAACTAGATTGTGCTCAAACGCTAACAGCCCAAACAATAAATTTGTAGAGCGTGGGTAGAAGAACTAGATTTATCCAGAAGAAAAAACGATTGGACTTAGCGATCCAAGATGGTTTGATACAAATAAGATTATCAGGTTTTTCCTCAGAGCGAACACAGTTGTTTTGTTTCATATGGTTCTTTTTCAGACAGAAATTGTACAATTGTTCTTTTTCTCTTCCTTCTTGCCCCATTGTTTTAGTGTACTCTTCCGAGTTATATACTTGCAATCTTGGTGTCATCCTTACCACACACGTGTAGGTTAGATCCGGGGGATTCCTTCTTGTCCCATCCAACACATCCTAGAACCGTCATTCAGTAGCTGTAAGGCTGCTTAATCACTGTTCAGGCATCACTTCCACATTAATGCGGCCAGAGTGTTGGTTGGAAGGCATTTAATGCGGAGGTAGTAGCCTTTGAAGATATTTGTTTACCCATCCTGTCTTACTCCTAGCTCGATATCCCCTCCTTTGTTGTGGTGTAATTCTGAAGTAAGTCCACGATGATATGGCACTCAGATTTATCTCAGACGTGAGTTTCCGAGAAGACTTTTGTTCTCGAATGCTTATTGGACCCATCTCACATTGTCTCTACTCCTCTCTTAACTTTATTCTCTTCATAGCCGAATTTGGGCATCCTCAGATGATCAAATGTCCTCGGATAGGGCCATAGGCCCAGCCAATACTGCTTTTAACAATACTTTCTAATTAATTGGCCCTCACAACCGTATAAACACATTGAACTTGACTTTTCATCTTCCTGTGTAATGGACCCATGTGCAGACTTGTAACACCCTTCATTTGAAACAGTTCAAAATGCTAACAATTTTTTTTCCACATGAATTGGGAACATAAGATCATGAACACTCAACTAAGACTGAGAAAGAGCGAGGCCGTGAGAGTGAGAAGGCAAGGCGTGGCGTGACTGCATAAGTGAGGGTGTGTGCGTGAGGCAGTGACTAAGAGTGAGTGAGGGCTGTGAGGCCGTGTGCTGAGGGAGTGTCAGAGTGAGGGTGAGGAGGCGAGGGAGGCATGACTGAGGGAGTGTGGGAGTGAGGGTGAGGGAGTGTCGGAGTGAGGGAGTGTTGGAGTGACTAGTTGACTTCGTGAGCTGAAATGAGGAACTGAGCTGAAGGAGAGGGAGTGTCAGAGTGAGGGTGAGGACTGAGGGAGGGAGGCGTGAGTTCTGAGTTGCTGCTGAAGAAATGAGGGATTAGGGTTAGATTATAGGTATATATATAGGGGGTATTTTTGTAATTTCAAGGTATCGGGTTTTTATCCGGACCAAATTTCGAGTCGAGTCTTGGATTTTTTGATAAAACCCGGACCCGACTCGGACCCGCTTCGGGTTTTTTTTTTTAAAACCCATACCCGACCCTATTCCTAATCGGACCGGGTAAAACCCGACCCATTAGGGTCGGACCGGGTAAAACCCGGCCCATCAGGTCGGGCCGGGCCGGGTACCTGCGGGTCGGGCAAAAATTGCCATCCCTAGATATTTGAATACATGACTCAACCCTAACCCAACACATTTAATAATCATGTCAAACTCTCTCAACCCTAAAACAATCTATTAATTAAGGGCATTTTGGTACATTGAATGAAGATTACAATATGAATGGTAATCTTTATTACTAGGAATAAAATGTGTTGTAATGGAATAACTGAACCTATTCATAAGTTTGGTTGTGAGTTGTAACATTAAAATAAAGCTTAGGATTTATTTTATGAAATATCTTACTCATACAATTATATTTCATTAAAAATGATATTTTTAAAATTTGAGAGAGAGATGAGTTATTCTTTATGATTTTTTATTTTTATAATTTTTATGTGTATATAAAAAAAGTATATATGGAAAGTTTGTTTATTTGAAAATATATTAATTTTAGAAATTATTACACCTATTAAGGAATAATTATTACTACCCTTTTAGAGAGGAATAATTATTCCTCGTTTTAAATAATAACTATTCATAAGGAATGAATATTCTCTGAACTAAAAATATAACCAAACTAATGAATAACTAAACTATAGTAATAACTATTACATTATAATATCTATTATAATCTACCGAACATGCCCTAAGTGGGTTGACACTACACAACTCATTTTGATCCATTTACTACACAATCTAAGTAAAAAAGAAGAAGTAAAACCATAGTTTTTTCTTCTTCTTTGTTTTGGGTAAAAAGATTCAAGAGGCTTTAAAGTTTCAACAAAGACTTTATCAATATAACCATTACAAAACTTTTAAATACTTAATAATATATTTAGATTCATATTTATTTTAAAGAAAAGTGATATTAATTTATATTTTTCTGGTTATTTTGGGTTGATTGTGGGTTAAATAGGGCAACACAAAATTGATCAATTTATTAATCGTATTAAAGTGTATTGACCCATTTTTTACACAAATCTATTTACCCTAAACATTAATCCGCAAAAAATCATGTTGTGTTCACATATCATATCAAATATTGTCATTCCTACTGCAAAACGAAGTGCAATTTTTATATAAAAATAAAATTCATAATATTATCGTTCATCAAATTAGGTTTCGAGGATCGAGACTCTAAAATTTATAAGGTAACTTTATCATATAGTTATTAAAACATTAATCATTCTTTTATAAATGAGTATGTTAAATTTTTGTCACATCATCAATAACTTAAAAGTTAAAACACTTGTCAAAATAGTGCAGTAAATATTTTTTAAGTACCAAGTATCTCGTGGTTTAGTGGCATTATGAATGGCAATGGGAAGGGTCGAGGCCGAAGGATGGCATCTTCACCCCCACCTTACATGGGCTTGTCCACGTTGCCCTTCTTCATTTTTTTTTCTTTTTTCTTTTTCTTTCCTCCTGCATGTTGCCTCCTCTTCTTTCTTTCTTTTTTTTTTTTTTTTTTTTTGATTTACAGAGCAGGCTTCCTACTCTAGTGCTCATATTCTTTTTTTCTTTTGCTTTCTTTTGTGTTTTTTTTGTTTTTGTTTAGATCTGATTTTTTTTTTCTAGACATGTTTTTTATTTTTTAATAAATTTAGGTGATTGACTTTTTTTTTTGGTTGTTTATCCAGTTTTTGGTTTTAATTGGATATCATTTTTTAACAATGGTATATGCGTAAATTTATATAAACTTACTTTTTTCATCATTCTACTTTTTCACTTCCAACCAAACAAAAAGAAGAAAAATTAAAATATTTTTTATCTTCCTACTTTTCCATCCTCTTACAATTTTCTATCCCTCCACTTTTCCACCCCTCCAATCAAACAGACCCTTAATATCTATAGTTGTGTAAGTCAACAAGGGGTAAAATTAGGACAAAGTTTAGCTACAAAACTAGTTGTAGCTTAAGGCTACAAACTCACTCAATAAAATAAATATTACAACATATTTTGAAAATCTAACCGTTGAATTGCATGTTCTTACGCATTTAATACACATGTTAAATTTTGTGTCAATCGAATATCATTTACTATATGATCTATAAGCTTATATTTTGTACATAATTTTAAATTACAAAAACTTGCAATTTAAAAAATTTATTGACGACATAGTTATTGATCTTTAATTTTCTTGAAATTTTGTAAGTATGGAGGATATAAGAAGAAAATGTAATCCAATGATGGATTTGTCAAAATTCACCTCCAATAAAAAGATATTAAGTAAGTTTGTAGCCTAAGACTACAACTAATTTTGTAGCTAAACTTTGTCCGTAAAATTATGTGTGAGATTGGTTGACTCTAGAATTACTTTCACTTTCAAGTTTCACCCATCTAGTCATATAGTTGATAGGGAGTCGACTAAAGGTAGGGAGAAAAATGGCAAGATTTAGGTACAATATTTAGGTGCTGCTCCTTAGGTTCTCCTCTTAACATTTTGTCATATTGATTTTTTCTCAAATAAAAATGTATTTTGTAATTAAGTAACTATATAACTAAATTTTAATAAATGAACTTAAAAAAGTACCTAAAATATTGTACCATAATTTTGTATCAAAATTTTGTCACGAGAAAGATATGCTCACCCATCATTCAAAAAACCCTTATGTGTGCCTTCCCATCTGTCCCACACTTTCATTTCTAAATTCACATCACAGTAATAAGTTTTGACAACCGCCAATTTCGTCAATGCCTTGTTCCATTTCCTCTTGACCTTTGCTTCTTCGCATCCTCTTCTGCCCTCTTCACCAAGAAAGTCACCTTCTGATCCAGTCAAACCTCAACCCCCAACATTGCTCAGCTCACGACCCATCATATACCCACACTTTTTAAACATTTACAAGCTCGCAATTTTATTAAATTTCACACAGACCAAAGAACAAGCACTTGGTGCTCATTGACAATTTTGAAATCATAGTAATGGTACTCCCACTATTGAAGCTTGGGACGTTGGCCTTGAAGACTCTCAGCAAACCCGTGGCTAACAGGTTGAAGCAACAAGCTGCGATTCATCCAAGGTTCCGGCAGTTAATCATCGATATGGCCCAGGTACTTAACTACGTTATCCCATATTTTTACCCTCACAAACACATTTCTAATCTCATTTTATCAACTGGGTGTTGATGTGTATCATTGTATCCATTTGAATATCATTGTGGGCATGAATATATGTAGTGAACATAAGGCCACGACTCAATTCTGTAAAAAATTTGAACTTATGAAAAGGAAATCTAGGAAATGTAATATCCATTTTTGAAGCTTCCATTTCATTTATGAGTTTGTGAAATAATTATAATTCACATATGCTATATGGGTCATACTCACAAACATCTAATTGTTTCATAGTTGCTTGTGTTTAGATATTAGTTTTGTTGTTTGTGTGTAAGAGAAAAAGAAAAAAAGAAGAGAAATTAACTGAGCTCTAAATGTGTTATTTTTTATGATGATGATGATTGTAATCAGAAAAACCATCGATTCACGACACAAATGCAAAGACGCATATATGGTCATGCAACTGATGTTGAAATTCGCCCTTTGAATGAAGAGAAAGCTGTTCAGGCTGCTGTAGACCTTATTGGGGAACTCTTCGTCTTCTCGGTAACATTTATTTGCCTGTTTGCATATTATAACAATGCATGATGTTACTACTACTACAAATTTTACTAAATAAAATTGATGTATCAACTTTATACACAAAACAAAAAATTAATTTATTATGTTGTTGATGTGGCACCAATCACATACATTGCCACCTCGATTTGTAGGTCTTTTGTAAAAAAATTGTTAGATATTATAGCAGTTTCATATAAGAATCCCCCTAGCTCTTTTGCTCTCATATAGAAACAAAGGATAATAGTAGAACTTGACCACTGAAGTATGTTTTTGGGCTTGTGCTATTCTGTATACTTTTGTATATTTATGCATGTGTCATTTTATATACAAGCCAAGGTATATTTCTTATAATAAATGTATTTGCACTTTTGTCTGCTGCTGTACCATGACCAACTAGCCTATAGAAAGTTATAGAAAAATGGTACTTTGCGTTCCTGTTACTCAATGTCTTGAAATGCAGCTAATATGAAGCGCAGTAAAGTCTTAGAATGATTTAAGAAATGCCTTGAATCAAACTAACTAATATTGTGATCAGATGTGCATGATGATATGGGTTTGTGGAATATAATGTGAGGAGTGAATCTCAATGGGCCAATTCTAAAACAATGAAAGGATTTGGGGTTTTGAGTGATAGCTCTATGGTGTCTAGTATTTTGGATTCAAACCCCCCTCCTCTTTACCTAGCCAAAAAACAAAGAGAAAGGATTTGTTTGGGGAAATTTGATTCCTGTATATAAAAGTAACACAATTTAAATCTGACAACACTCTATATGGTTGACTTCAAATTTATTTGAAATATGATCCTTCCTTTCCTTTCTTTGTATCACATTGGAAGGTGAGTTTTGGGCATGAGGATGACAAAAGTGAAGTGACTTGTGTTCACAGGATGCATAGAGAATTTCACTACTCAGATTTAGGACTTGATTATTAGGTATTTGGGTAACACAAATATATAGCTGAAACACAAGGCCTGTGTTACATTGCAATTGAAGTTGCCTTGTTTAGTATATGAGAAACATTTCCATGAAAATCTTTGTAATAGCTGACTTGATTTTCCTGTGACCTTATACCCAACTGTTTGAAAATAAATACTTTTAGTTTTATTTTTATTAATGGTTAAATTAATATTATTGAGGTATTCATGCATTGTTTACATATAAAAGAAAGTAGTGTGGTTTAGCCTGCTATTTTCCACAGCCTTTCTGGCTAGAGTTTGAACTGTAAAATAGCCTTTGTTTAATGTAAGAGAAATTCTACTGCTTGGATGAGAACAAAGAAGCTTGATAATGTTTTCCAATCTTCCAACTATATATGCAGTTCTCTTTTGTTTGTAATACATAATGTGTATAACACAGTAATTGTTTGTTATATTCGAATTAATAAATCTCTTAGATTTTTTTTATTGGCAAATTACACACGCACCTGGTGGGTTTTGAACCCACGACCCCAACCTCCATCCCATTATTATGGGTAATGGAAGTTCTAGTTGAGCAATATCTCATTGGCAATACATGTCTTAGATTTTTAGAGTTAAAATATAGATGCTTTTCCCATTTCTTTAATGTGCATTGCCATCACCACTTATTTATTCATTTTTTTGAACTTGAACTGAATCACCTCCAATTTGTGCTTATCAACTACCAAATTTGAATTATTTGTGGTGCCTTAGGATTACACTAGGAATTGTCCAACCTTTTTGTGTCGCTCTTGGACGTTGTATTACAACACAAAGATAGTTTTGATTAATACCTAAAAGTTGAATAATTCTGTCCTTGCAAATATCTCGATTCCTGGTTGGTGGTCACTTTTTCTTTTTGTTTTTTGTTTTTTTTTTTTGGGGAATTTTTCATCCAAATTAGCGAATCAGATGCATTTCCACATTTTGAAAATAGATGAACTGAAAAATTCATCTTTCTTTTGGGTAAAATAGTTTTGATACTGACTTGTAAGAATGAAATGATGCACTATGATTGGTTACTGCCTACAATTTCATGATTGTAAAGCATTTGTTTTCTACCCATCCAAGGTGGTATCTATCTGACCACAGGGGAAAAAAAACACCACTTTTGCATGCATTGTATTTAATATATAGAGGGCCTTTGTAATTTGTACGTATAGGGGACAAGAATATCAATTATCTGATACATACATACATATATTTAACACATACAAATTGAATGCTTATCTCACAAAAAGCCAATTATATATCTATAGATATATTATTGACTTATCAGAAATAATTTTTACTTATCAAAAAAGATATAGATTATTTTGGGACTAAAGCTTTGTTGTTGTTTCATGATCTAATTTCTGCCTATATAGGTTGCAGGAGTTGCTGTGATCCTTGAGGTGCAAAGAAGTGCTAGATCAGAAGCCAGAAAGGAGGAAGTACGCAAACAAGAACTTGAGGTCATATGGCAATACTCATCTTTGTTAGTGAAACTTAATCCATGTGTTTAGTTCATTTTGTCTAATGAGATATCTGGAGGTCTTTCAAGAGACAGTCGGTCATGCATCCAATAAAATATATATTGACAGGCTTCTTGAGATGTCATTAGATATTTTTAGTAGAGTTCTGAATGTGTTTCTTTATTTTTATTTTATTTAATAATGGTAAGTTACACTCGCACCCAATAGGGCTTGAACTTCACTGTCTGTCCCATTTTGATGAGAGGAGGAAGTGCCAATGGAGATGGTATACACTATGGTTAAATATCAAATATTGATAATTATTAACACTTCCCTTTTCTTCCCACTTCCTCTTCTTTATGTCAGTAAATCTTCAACTTAAATTATCAAGGAAAACTAACCAGACTAAACTAAAGTAAAGTAACCAATTTTCCTAATTATCAAGGATTTCAAGTGACCAATCCAAAATTAGTTTCTTGCTTTAGGTTTCACATAGAACAATTTTGCTTTAAGAAATAGGCCAAACGGATACTTTTTGTGTTGCTCACAGCAGAATTTTGTTTTAATGGAGGTTTGGTGCATTTGGAGGGAATGCAATCAGCGCACTTTTGAGGACTTACAATTGCTTGCTTTTTTTACTGGTTCTCTTTATGATTGGGCTAGGGCTTGAGGGCTCACATCTAGTGACTCTCTTCCCTTGTTCCTTAGCTCTTTCTTACTTTGTAATTAGTTTTCTTTTCTGTTCTTCTTTTTTTCTTCTTTGTAATCTCTGATATGCTTTCTGTTTTTTTGCATAAAGCAGTTTTTGGAATATACATCTTTCTTACTTATCAAAAAAAATCATTCTGCAGTAAGAAAAATATCAGGGTCAAACAGAATTAGTTTCTTCCATTAGGGTTTCATATAGAACAATTTTGCTTTTAGAAATAGGCCAAACAGATAGTGATTGTATCGCTCACAGCAGGATTTTGTTTTAACGGAGACTTGCTGCCATCATTCTACAGTTAAAAAAAAATAAAATAAGGGTCGTGTAGCAATGTTGTTTCCTCACAAGTTGTTTTGTGAATCCTGCACACTATATAATAACTGTACCAACTGGGAAGCTCTATTTGGAGATGAGCTAGACATTCTATAGCTTCACAATATATAATAAACCTTACTGACTGGCAAGCTCTAGATTGATTAGTGGATATCATCTGGCAATGCTAAGAAGCACTGTCTAGAGAAGAGCTGAACTGAGGTTGTGATAGACTAGTACAAATGAAACTTCATGATTGGATATTTAGGGGTTTTAAAAATATCATGATATGACTTTCATTTCAGACTTTCAGAGAGAATCAATTCCAATATTCCCCACAACTTTTAACATTCCCATTATTAATTAGTACAATTCTATTGCTCTAAGAATGCACATAGTTTTGAGACAATGAATCTTCTTTTTAAAAGTTTGCTAGGAGAAGCTATATCAACACTTTTCTTTGAATTTTTGTAAGAAAATGTGCTATTTTCTTTTTCTTTTTCTTTTTTTTTGGAGAGAGAGAGCAAAAAGAGAGGGGGGGGTGTTGAAAAGAATTAAGCTAATATACTTAACAATTTGTGGATGAAGACAACAATTGGAAGGAAGACTTTACAATGGTTGTTTCCATCCTGCATTTCAGTGGAAGATATACTACAGAACTCAATTGTAAAAGAAATTGGAAGTTCTTTCTTAAATAATTTTTGTGTCATTTTTGGAAAAATGTTATAGTAAATTATAGTCATACAGACCCCATTATATTACTGCTGCCTGTTTTGTGGTTCTTGGCAAGATAAGTATAAATAAATTTCTAAATTGTGACTAAATTACATGTCCCTTTGTTCACTTTTTACTAGAAAATGAGGCAAAGAGATGAAGATATAGCTAGAGAAGTAGAACTCCTTAAGCAAAAACTTGAGGAACTGGAGCATATTGCCAAGGGACGAGGACTCAGTGGTATGTTTAACTTCAAACAGACTAATACAGACAACGAAAAGCCAGCTAAACCAGCTTGATCTAAGCACAAGAGTCTTCAAATAATTACAGATCGGAACACCACTTCAGATTAATTGAATAGTTCTCCCTCAGCAAGGGAAAGCTTTTTATTTTTTTTTATATATATACTTTTTCCCATTCTTTTGACCTTGGGTCATCTTTTCAGATTGAGATCTGGCTTTGCTTACCCCATTTGTAAATGAATAGCGAATACTATCAAAAATGAGGTTCTTTTTGTTCTGCTGGAAAATAAAATGAATGAATACAGTTGCACTGTCAACTGAGATGTGTTTGTATAATTGTATTGGTGGAAAATGGAAAATAGAAAAGCAGCTAAATCAGCTTGATTTAAGCACCAGATTCTTCCAAATAGATTTCAATTTTGTAGCACAATTTCTAATTAATTGAAATATTGAATAGTTCTCATCCCTCAGCAGGGCAAAGCTTTTTGCTTTTTTGCATTCTTTTGACCTTGGGTCATCTTTTCATTTACTCCTGGCTTCATCTACATCATTTGTAAACAAATACTATCAAAACTGAGGTTCTCTTTGTACTTTGTATTGCTGGAAACCGAAATGAAGGAATACAGAAGGGCTGTCCATTGAAGCATGTTAAGTGTTATATCATATGAATTAGATGAGACGTCTAAGTAAGTAGTTATATTTGTAGCAACATTTTCCCCCTTTGAATATAACACTATTTCTCCGCACGCACACCCCGTGCGCTCGCATACATACAGATACACACGCAGACATGCACGTGCATGTATGTATGCTGGAGGTGGAAGAGCTATTGATTCAATTCTATAGCAAGCTTAGATTAACTAGGGGGTGTTTGAGTGCCAAGCCTTCTTGTTCCAGTTCGTTTGCATGACAAGACATTGTTCTTTCTATGCACTTGGTTGGGCAAAATTTGCCAAACAGTATGATTCTAAAAAAAATTTAGGCATGCCCCAAAATCGCCAAAATCGGGTCTAATATACTCGACTTCCTACCGAAAACTAGCTCTAAGATAGATAAAAAAGGAAGTCGAGTATAGTAAACTCGATTTTGACTGAGATTTTGGTTGGAAGTCGATTTTGCTGTACTCGATTTCCAAAAAACAGTCCAACTAACTAATAAACTTTGAACGCATGCCATCCGCATAAAATTTTCTCAATATTATACTGTTTGGCAAATTTTGCCCACTTGGTTGAGAAAGGGAAATCTGTATTTGTACTTTTATGAGCCATCCGGAGAGCAGGTATTTCTAATTGATACTCTCATTTGTATTTAACCAAAATAAAGAAAAAAAAAATGATTCCATCATATCCATCAATTCCTTTTCGTATTTATACATACGTTGCTCGTTTCTGCCATTTTTTATTTTATTTTTTATAATAAACCACAAGCCTCTTGAGTGAGTCTTGACAACATACATGCGAACTTTGTGTGTCTTGGTGATAATATCATAATATGCCCCACTTTTTTCCGTACCAGTGGACTTTTATATTGACTCTACAATACGGGGACAACCGGCTTAGGTTTTCATAATGAGGAATGTGATGTTTTTTTTTTTGGTAAACCAGACGATAACATTAAAACTCAAAAAATAGTGTCAGTACAAAGTCTGTTGGAGAAGACTCCATTACAATCATCCTCCAAGACCTCAAACAAGTCCATAGGCGGACTTGATAACAAAATATACTCAGCCTCTTGCTCAGCGCCTATTTTGGCTAACATGTCAGCACACCGGTTGGCCTCACGGTAACAGTGGCTGAACTGAATCTGATGAAATCTGGACGCCAGAAGCCTACAGTCCTCCAATATGGGTGAAATTATAAAGTTTATATGGTTAGAATTCTTTAGAACGTCTACCACCATTTTTGCATCAATCTCAACAATAAGGCAGGATATATTCATGTTACAGCAGAGCATCAAGCCATCCCTTAGACCCCAAAGTTCAGCAACAAAGCTATTTGTTGATCCAATATGCCTGGTGAAGCCCGCCACCCAGCTACCATGTTCATCTCTGATGATGCCCCCACAACCAGCCCGCTCCATACAGCTCATAGAAGACCCATCCGTGTTCAGTTTCTTCCAACCTGCTGGAGGTTTCTCCCACCTAATTCTTCTATTGACTCTTTGAACTGGACTTCTAGGAGAGCTCACATAATACAGAAACTCCAGCGCTTGATTATAGATTTCAGAAGGTAGACTCGGATTTGGACTTTTCCTTTGGAACACAAACAAATTCCTGCTTTTCCACAAACTCCAAACCGCAAAGTTAAAGGTAATTCGCCATGGTGGCTTTCCTTGAACATAGCTACTCCGAACTTTCCCATTTGATTGAAGCCATTCCTGTAAATTGCTCATCCAGAAATCTCTATTTGTTTGCTTAACTCCCAGCTGCATCCATACCTGTTTGGCTCTCTGACAGTCTCTGAGAGCATGCAATATGGTTTCCGGTTCCCTTTGGCAGATGGGACATCCTTCATCAACCACCATTCCCCTCTTTGCAAGGCAATACTTGACACCAATGCTATTGTGAACACACCTCCATAAGAAAGTTTTAATTTTAGGTAGTGTCTCAGATTTCCAGATCCAGCTATTATTAAAAGGTTGCATAGAATCAGCTTCCCTGGCAAATGAATAAGCACTCTTAAGGTCAAAAATACCTCTAGCATTACCTACCCAAGCTATCCTATCCTTCCCTCCACCAACTATGGACATTGGAACAGCTTGAATGACCGATTTAATATCAATAGGAAGATCGAAAGGTAATCGGTTCCAATCCCAACCTGCATCTGTCAAAAGGTCTTTAACCTCCCATTGACTTGCTTCTTGTGTTAGCGGACCATGGATCATCTGCCGTAGAGGGCCTTTACGAGTCCAATTACCCAGCCAGAAATTGAGTTTACTGCACCTATCAATCACCCACATACTACCTTTTTCAAAGGTCTCCCTACCCTTTTTAATGGCCCTCCAGATCTGGGAACAAGGCAGTCGGTCAGAGTTGGCTGCACTGATTCTTCTACTGCTGCAATACTTTCGTTTAAGAACTTGTGCCCATAATGCACCTTCTTCTGTGTGAAGCCTCCAATTCAACTTTGCAAGAAGTGCAGTATTTCTGCCCTTGGCTTCCTGTAATCCCAACCCACCATCCTCTTTAGGCTTTGTAACTTTATGCCACCCAACCCAATGAACTTTCTTCGAAGTTTCCGATGAGCCCCATAGAAAATTTCTGTTAACCTGATCAATGCCATCCAATATTCTTCCTGGAAGATAGGTGCCCTGCATAACATAAGATGGTATGGATGCCGATGAAGCTTGAATTAAGACAGCCCGGCCAGCTAATGAGAGCATATTTGCTTTCCACCCCGCTAGCTTTTGCTTGACCCTCTCCAAAATGTAATTGAAATCATGGGATGATGTACCCGTATGCTTAATGGGAAATCCAAGATATTTACCAAGTGACGGAGTGGATGCAAACCCAAGTATATCGCACAACGACTCTCTTGTATCTCTATCTACATTAGGAGAGAAAAAAGCTCTTGACTTAGTAATACTCACTGATTGCCCTGACATCATGCAAAAATCATCAAGGACATCTCTGATAGTGGAGCAAGTCAACCCATCTGCCTTCCCGAATAACATTAAGTCGTCCGCAAAGAACAAATGTGAAAACGCAGGACCGCTTTGGGATGCCTTCACAGGCTGCCACAACTTAGCCTCACATTTTTCAAGAATAAGTTGACCGAGGTAGTCCATACAGAGGATAAATAGATACGGGGATAAGGGATCTCCTTGCCTAATCCCCCTTGAAGGATAAATTGGCTCTAAAGCTTCACCATTGACCAAAATTGAAGTTGAAACTGTGGATACACAACTCATAATGATATCAATTAAATTTGCTGGCAAATTTGCTCTAATTAGCATTTCTCTAATAAAGCTCCACTCAAGCTTATCATATGCCTTCTCCAAATCAATTTTTAGAGCCATATATCCAACTTTCCCCCCTTTTTTTTTGCTTAGAGTGTGAATAATCTCTTGCACTATGATTGCATTATCAATGCCTTTCCTTCCCGGAACAAAGGCTGTTTGGAGAGGGGAAATAATCTTCTCCAAATGAGGCCTTAATCTAGCAACAATAATCTTTGTGATCACTTTATAAGTTGTATTGCATAGACTAATTGGCCTGTAGTTACCTAGAGTCTCCGGACCCTGAATCTTTGGAATAAGAACAATGTGAGTCCTATTCAAGAACTCTGGCACTTTTCTCTCTACAAACACCTTTTTGACCATATCAATCACTGAATTGCCAACAATCAACCAATATATCCACACACATTTTAATGTGATGTCAAAAGTATAAAATGTTGGATATATATATCCACACACATTTTAATGCTCTACAAATATGTTGGAATTTGGAAATTTATTTATTTAAAAAAAAGTTCCATATCAAGGCAAGAAAATAAAAAGAATATGTAAATAATTGGATTTAGACCACAGATCTTTAAGTTATCCATAAAGTTATCTGATTCGTCTTTTTTAATTTTGGATTAAAGACGAAAGATGATCTCTGTATTTTGTGATTTGAAATTGAATGGTTATCATTGGCAGATATACCATGTTCTCTCTATTCTCTAATCTATCTCGTTTGAGTATTTAAATAATAGAAGGAATATGGCTGATTTTTATTTTTTGGATAACAATCTGTATAGCCGTCCTTTTTAAAGTCTATGCATGTATATATCACGAATGCGTGTCGACGATAAAGGAATCTGATGGACGGTAGTGGACTTGCTCTTTATACCTTTCTTGCTCCTCTCATTTTGAACTTTATCACCCTCGAGAAAAGAAAAATAAATAAAATTGTTTTTATTTTGTTTATTTTGTTGTTAGTGGAAAGGCAAAAGGAAATAGTTGCCTAGTTGGGTCTTGCTTCTCTCAAATTAATCAGCTGTTTTACTTTTGTTTAGTGCCCAATTTCACTTTACCAAGTCAAGGTTTCAGATGGGTTTACCATCTTGCATCTGATTAGTTCCCCCAAAATATTAATTAATGGGTTTTGCTTCTCTCAAACTAATTAGTACTAGTAGTTAGAGTCCAAATTTATGCCTTTTATTATTTCAATTTCCTAAAATAAATAAATAAATAAATAAATAACCCATCATATTTAGATAATTGAATTTGAAATAATAGAAGGCATAAATTTAGCATTTAATAAATTAGATGGACATGTGACATATTTTTATTTGTAGAGTATACAGTGGATCAGGAAGAGTGAGACAGAAGATTTGGACTTCTAGTAGTTATCTGTTCATTTTGAGAAATAGTTTGGTATTTAAAAGCTCTTGACACCCTTGTTAGCCAAATAATAATAATAATAATAATGAGTCATTTATTTTTGTTAATTAGTCCCACATAAATATGGTTAAATATTATTTGACCAAGTGACAATGATTTCTATTTTCCTTCACAAAAAGTGGAGTGGGGGATTTGAATCCATTTTCTCTCTATAGGAGAAATTGAATTGTATCACTATAATATAAGACTCTTACCGTAAGTGATAATGAATTATTTTTGAAAATATATCACAAAAGAAATAGACGTATGGTAACTTTTAACACAAAAATTAGTCTCATATCATGTGATTTTATGGACCATAAAATAGTGCAGCTGAAAGTAAAAAAAAAAGACCATGATTATTAAAACTAATGCACAGTAATCTTATCAAATGGTTTACTCTCTACTATTTCTTCTTCTCTGGATTCATAAAATTACAATCCCTATGATTTGTTCTTAAAATAAAGAGTTACATTTGGTATTTCAAAACTTGTTAATGTCAGAGTTGGACTCAAATCCAACTTGACTGGCTACAAATGCAATTGATCAACTAGAAGAAAGAGCCTTTGAAGACTCAGCCAAACTTGACTTGTATGGGTTTGAAAAAAAGTAAAATTTGCCCACAGATGAAATTTGGAAAGTAATAATGAAGTAAACTAGACAATTAAAGTTCTTGGTCTTAGCAGTATTATATTTTCTCTGTTTGCAAAGTAACGAAGAAGACATATTTGCTGAATTCAGCTTCGTTGATTAATCAAGCCTAGTAACCCTAATTTGCAATTTTGATTTGAGTGCATGTTCCTCTTACAGTTGGTTTGTGAGAAAATGTGGGAATATTAAATAAAGTGAAATTCATGAATTTTTGTTTGACTGACATTGTTGGGAAAATAAGCCACTGAACTGGGATTAATATATTTAGTTGGTTTCATAACATTGATTTAGAATTGTTTAGGAAAATTCCTATTTTTTATATTATTTGTTTAATAAGAAAAAGTGAGAAAGAAATAGAAAGTGAAATTTTGAATATTATTATTTTAGAATGTATGTTTAAGGAATGTAAGAAGCGCAAAATAATCTTTTTGTAAGTTTTATCTTAATAATTTATGCTTACACTTTAAAGAATTTCTTGATAAATCTATCTCATGGATTGAGATATAGAGAGAGATTTCATTAGTTTATATAGAAATTATTACATGATGAATATTTCCCATTTAGACGGCTATGTGCAAAGTAAAACATGAAAGAGAGAAACAATAGGAGAAAATCATGTATAGGAGAGAATCATGTTAATGTTTCTGACTTTCCAAAGATGAAGAATAGCTGGATATGGTAGGTGATTGAATCCTACTAATTTTTAATCACCTAAAATCATGCTTCCTTATTTTTTGCTTATTTTATGCTGCCTTGTTTTCTGCACTTTCACTCCCCCTTAAACTTGGCCGTGGATCAAGACAAAGGCCAAGTTTGGTCTTCAATTCTCGAAATGGAAGCTTGGAGAGGGGTTTGGTGAAGATATCTGCAATTTGGTTGTGAGAAGAAATAAAGTGTGTTTCTAGAGAACTAAGTTCCACTCGTCCAAGCACATAATGATAGTCCAACTCAATATGCTTTGACCTGCCATGGAAGACCGGATTAACTGTCATGCAAAGAGCACTGAGATTGTCACAATGTAGTAACGGGGCACGATAGAGTGGAATGCAAAGATCACAAAGAAGGAAAGATAACCAAGTAAGTTCAGTGGTAGTTGAAGCCATGGAACGATACTCAACTTCAGCACTAGATTGGGCCATAGTGGGCTATTTTTTTGCACTCCAAGAGATGTAATTGCTACCAAGAAATGTGCAAAAGCTAGTGGTAGATCGACAGCTAGTGGGACAACCAGCCTAATCGGCATTAGAAAAGACATATAAGTCAAGTGTGCTTAAGGCCAAAATACGCATACCGAAATGAGCAGTGCCTTGAACATAACATACGCATTTAACAAGTTGGTAATGGGCCATGGTAGGATTCTGCATGAATTTGCAAACAAAATTCACACTATAGGAGAGGTCAGGATGAGTGAATGTAAGGTATTGTAACCCACTAACAATGCTATGGTTAGGGTTGTCCAACTTACTGCCCGAACTTGACCCGGAACCACCCGATCCGACGAATTCGGCGGTCGAACTTGGGTCCCAACACTGGCGGGTCAATTTCGGATCTCCTCTTTCCAAAACTCGTGAAACCCGACTCGCTCAAAGACCATCAACTCCGACCATTTTTCCTAGATTTTCAACTATATTTTTAGCTATTCTAGCAATTTCTGGCATGATATACACCAAATCTGGTCGAATTAGTGATTCTTTCGCATGATTTGGTGGAAATCTCACCAAATCCGACAAGTTCTCACTGAATCTTGGACGGATTTGGCAGGATCTCGCTGGATTTGGCGAGACCTTGTTGCGTTTCGACAAATTCCAGTGATTTTCGGTTTCTCCCGAAATCGACACCACCTGTTGGCAACCCAAACCGATGAACCCGTTGCTATACACAGGTCGGTTGCGAGTTGGGCACAAACCCAACCCACCCAACTTGTGGACAGCCCTAATTACGATAATGGGTGGGATTGGGGTACAACTTAGTAGAGGTAAGGATATGGCGACCTTTGGATGGCATAGGAGTGGAGATGGGTTTGCAAGAACGCATTCCACCACAATCAAGGAGGTCTAATGCATAAGGCGTTTGGGAAATAAATAGACCATAAGTAGTTCGATGAACTTCTATGCCAAGGAAGTGATGGAGAAAACCCAAGTCCTTGATTGAGAACTCACAACCCAATTGAGAAATAAGCCAATAGTAATTCAAGTAGGATTATCACTAGTGTTCACCATATCGTCAACATAGAGAAGTAGCATAAGAACACCATGGCAAGAGTGGCAAATAAACAAACTGGGGTCAATGACACTACAATAGAACCCAAGTTGAAGCAAGTAGTTGCTAAGTCGATCAAACCAAGCTCGAAGAGCTTGTTTGAGACCATAGAGAGCACAATTTAGTTGACATACATAGTTAGGGTGTTCGTAATCAGTATAGCCTGGAGGTTGTTACATGTAAACTGGCGTAAATAAAGAGCCATACAGGAATGCATTTTTAATATCAAGTTGACGAATTTCCTAGCCTTTAACAACAGCAGAGTAAGAACAAGTCGAATGCTAGCAGGCTTAATAACAAGAGAAAATGTTTTTGAGAAATCTACACCATTAACTTGGTTGAACCCTTTTGCTACTATTTGAGCTTTAATACATTCAAGGGAGCCATCAGCTTTCAACTTTGCTATATAAATCCACTTACAACCCATGCTTCCTTATTTTCTGCTGTCTTGTTTTTTGCACTTTCACACTTATCACATTATCAAATACCTTCACAATTGATCAAATTGAAACACATTAAGGATTTTTTTTTTTTGGAGAAGAAATCATCACAAGGAAATTAATAGGTGTAAGTAACTAAGCACACCACAAGCGTAGTAATTGTAATGATCATTTTTAATTCTATTGTGTTGGTAGAAAAGTTTAAATATAGACTATTTTATGAGATCAATTAATATGCTTTTGGTTATGGTAACTAAAAAAAATGCAAAACAACATTTGATCTAAAAACATCCTCAATTAACGGGTTAGAAAGCAAAGTGTGAGAAAAATCTTGCAGACAAGCATGATGGGAATTCATTAACCCTTTCTGATCTTCAAAGACATTGCAATTGCATATGTCCTAATCTTTGATTGATGTTGAAAAGGCCATCGACATCTCATTAAAGAGAAAGAAAAAAAAAACAAAAGAACAAAAAAGGAAAACTAAAAGATAATGATGTCTCAAAGAACAGCAATTCGGCCAATTTTATTATAAGACGCACGAAAGCCCCCAACTCCAAACTCTCATGCTGATAAGTGGACCAAAAAAGCTTGACAAACTTTTACTAATTATTACATTTAATAAAATCAAAAAGACAGGTAGTAGAGTAGTACTGTGAATGAAAGTTTGAGGTTGAAAATGAAAAGGCACAAAAATTACGGGCTGAGTGTCTGACAGATCATCACCTTTCCTTATCACCCAAACCAACGAAATTGAAAAACCCCAAAATTCCCAAAACAGCCCCAACTGACCACCCTTTATATCAGCTACAACACAAAAAGTCTCAACCAGTAATTTTCTCAAATCCCAAGGGCAAATAATAGCAGTAGTAGTAACAAGACAAGAACAAATGCTACTACTTTAGCTTTTGCCGCGTCCACATTGCTTTGCTCCCAGAGCAGAGGAGAAGACTATGTTGTAGTGTTGTTACTTGTTACTTGTTACACTCTCTCTCTCCCACTGTGCATAAATTTTTTTTTTAAAGGAAAAAAATAACTTTTTGATTAGGAAAATAGGTATCAGAAAATTTAAAGAAAAAAATAAAAGAAAGAATGAAGCTTAGGAGGTGAGCATCTTTTTCTTTTTTTTTTCTTCGACCACTCTAGTCTTCTCGAATATTTTTGCTTTTTCTCTTTTCTTTTCTCTCTCTGTCTCTTAAAACTTCCTAGCACTTTCACTCTTTTTTATAGTTATATTTCTCAGAGCTTGAGAGGTAGAGAGAGAGAGTCTGTGAGAGTTGGATATCTTCTGAATTAAGTTTTCAACTCCTTTTTTTTCTTTTTTGGATAACAATCAGCTAAAGGGTTCTCTCTGCATCTGGTATATTACTTTTCTTTTTTTCTTTTTTGTTTTGGATCATATCTGTGTTAATATATGTCTATTGCTGTATTCAGCTAAATTCATTTCAAATTTTGGTGTTTTTCTTTTTAAGTGAATTTCTGTTAATTTTGTTGGGTTTTTTGGTTACTAAAGTTTGAGTTTTTTTCTTTTTTGGTGGGTTGTTTTTAATCAATTAGCATCGTTTCTACAGATAATTACTTCACTATTTCTTGGATTTTTTTTGTAAAGTTGTGCTAATCACACATATGTCTGATTTGAAATTATATGGGGTGTTTAAGAGTGTTTGTTTTTGGGGTGAAATGGACTAACTTTTTTTTCCCCTCTTTCTCTCTCTGTCTCTGGGGATTTATGTTTATTATACTGATAAATATGCTTATAAATTGTGTGTAATTGGGTTGCTCTTTCGGTCTAAAGTTTCATTGGTTTTGATATGAAATTGGGTTTGTTTTGTTCTGTGGATTGCAGGGCTTTGTAGTGAACTAAGGTTGGAGAGGGGTTTTTGTAATGGGGAAGGGTTCAAAGAGCAATTGTAGGTCTGCATCACATAAGCTATTCAAGGATAAGGCGAAGAACAGGGTTGATGACCTGCAAGGGATGTTCATGGATTTGCAGTTTGCCAGGAAGGAAAGTCGCACGGTTGATGTTGCTGTGCTTGAGGAGCAAGTCCATCAGATGCTTCGTGAGTGGAAATCTGAGCTCAATGAGCCCTCTCCAGCTTCATCTTTGCAACAAGTTAGTATTTGTAGTGAATTTGTTAACTTTTTTATTTATCTTGAAGTACATATATAAATTTGTATGTAATATATGTATATGTATTGCAACAAGTACATTGTGTGTGAATTAAGAATTCGTGATATTAATGCTTGAATATCGATTGGCATGATTGTGAAATCTTTGGTCTTTGTGTGATAATGTATAGGGTGGTAGTCTTGGGTCGTTCTCCTCGGATATCTGTCGACTATTGCAGCTTTGTGAGGAGGAAGATGATGCCACTAGTCCATTAGCTGCACCAAAGCCTGAGCCTAATGATCAAAGCGTGCAAGTTGGAGGTGATGTGGTCTTTCAAGAGGTAGGTTTTCTGAACTTTATGATGACTCTTGTTATGTTCTGTGTTTTATGTGAGTTTTGCTGATTACAAATTTAAGATCAGATTGGATTTGTTAATATTTGACTTTGGATGTAAGACATTAATTGGACTATGAGATATAAAAGAAAAGGGAGGGCTAAGGGCTTGTTCTCTTTTGATCCTGTTTAATAATTAAGATCCATAACATTATGATAGCTGAACATTGGGATGGCAAAAGGGTGGAGCAGGTTGGGATGTGTGGGGGGAGGTATTTTGCCATCCTTAACTAGATGGTGCCGGTGTTTATTAGAGTATCAGTGATGAGAGAGAAGAGGGAGGGGCGGCAGTGAGAGTATGGAAAGAGAGAGAGATGACAGCTTTGAGCGATGGTTATAAGATGTGTATAAATTATATATATTAATAATTAAATTAAGCACATACACTTGGGGTGGAACGGAATAGGCAATATTCCTGCCACTCTGCCCCCCTCTTCAAGGCGGGAAAACCAGCTCAGGGCGGGGCCGTTTTTCCATTTCTATGTTGACATTGACTTTTTGATGAGGTATTGATGACTTGATTTTTTGTGCTGCATTTCTTAGTAGCCTCAGTGATATGATTATAAAGGCTCATGCTCAATGAACTGAGATGAACTTCAGCTTGCTTTTTATTTTTATTTTTATTTTTGAAATGAAGCTTCAGCTTGTTTTAAGAATTTCACTTTCGTTGGTTTTGGCATATTAATAGGATCAAGTAGGCGTGTGGATATAATCTGGTAGTTATCAAAAGTGGGATTGTTCAATATAATATCATTTAAAGCTTGATAGTTGTTCATGCCTAATTTTGAGGTTCCAACTATTAACTACAAGGGAACATGGGGAATTTGACAATTTCAATGACACTAAGGAATAGAAGTTATGAGAATAATATAGTGGAGAAGAGCCTTTACAACGATTATTCGTTTTCTTGTGCTTTAATAAATGAGATTGACCTGGATGTGCCTGCTCTTCTTTTTTTTTTTGGTGGGGGGGGGGGGGGGGGGGGGGGACATGTGGCAATAAGTGGGACCTAGTTAGCAGGCCTCCCTGACCCTAGGGCGTGGATTTTGGTTTGGCTCATCATATTGGAAAGGTCGACGTTCATAAAATACCATCATAATGTGATCGAAATAATTATCTGTGCAGGTTCCTAGATCTGTCACTCAAAGCATTTGTTTTCATTCCTGGATTTAAGGTATGATTGTGTGGAATGCTTTTAACTTGCTTAATACTATACTGGAGAACCTAGTAGTAGAGTAGTTGTTTTTTAATCCTTCCAATGAAAAGAAATCACTACACATGATATAAGGGGGCAGAAAATTATGCTGTAAGTGAACTCTTTTAGCTATCATATTTATGCTTTGGTTTTTACTGTGATTGTGTTCTATTATTAATATTTTCCTTCTTAAGTTTCATTATATACATTTTTTTTATATGTTTACCAATATTATTTTCTATTGCAATATGTCACTAGGTTTGAAAATGAGCATTCGCTGATAATTGTAATTGATATCTTGCAGGGATTTAATGTGAATCAGGGGCAACAGGACCATAGTTTTCCATTGATTGGTGAATGCAAAAATCCCTCTTCAGAAGTTCGTGATATGGCAGTTAATAACTTGGAAGGGGCTTCTCAGGTGGACTATAATCAGTTTGATTTGCAACCAGATTTTGAACACAACTTCTATTCTGGTATTAATGGTACGGGTTTGTCTGCGGAGGATGCAGTTCCTCATACTTCTAGCTATCTCCCAAGTATATGCCCTCCACCTTCTGCTTTCTTAGGCCCAAAATGTGCACTTTGGGATTGTCCAAGGCCTGCTCAAGGCATGGAATGGTGTCAAGACTATTGCAGTAGCTTTCATGCTGCTTTAGCATGGAATGAAGGTCCACCTGGCATGGGTCCTGTTCTAAGACCTGGAGGCATTGGCCTAAAGGATGCTCTGCTTTTTTCTGCTCTTAGTGCAAAGGCACAAGGAAAAGATGTTGGTATCCCAGAATGTGAGGGAGCTGCAACTGCAAAGTCTCCATGGAATGCGCCTGGTAGGTTTTATTTTTTCCTTATCCTTTCTCAATTTGTTACTGGTTATTTATAATAGTTGGAACCGAGTACATTCTAAACCCAGATGACATTCTTTCTAAGTTGATTAGTTAATTCTGCTATATGCTTGCAGAACTCTTTGATCTTTCAGTTCTGGATGGTGAAACAATTAGGGAATGGCTCTTTTTTGATAAGCCTCGAAGAGCATTTGAGAGTGGGAACAGAAAGCAAAGGTCCCTGCCAGATTACAGTGGGCGTGGTTGGCATGAGTCAAGGAAGCAAGTGATGAATGAATTTGGAGGCCTGAAGAGATCCTACTATATGGATCCACAACCACTTAACCATTTTGAGTGGCACCTCTATGAATATGAGATCAATAAGTGTGATGCTTGTGCTTTGTATAGATTGGAACTGAAACTTGTTGATGGGAAGAAGAACTCCAAAGGAAAGATAACCAATGATTCAGTTGCTGATCTGCAGAAGCAGATGGGAAGGCTCTCTGCTGAATTTCTATCTGATAATAAGCGCTCTGTGAAGGGGAGGGCCAAGGTTAATGCAAAGGTTGGTGTTGGAAGCGTTTATCCCGTTCCAAATCGAATGGCACCAACAAATGGGACATATGAGTATGGGGTAAACACACCGTATGATTATCTTGTGGACAATATAAATGAATATTACCTGACATAATCAAGGAAACTTGGATGGATGTAGAACAAGCTGCGTTCTGTTTAGTTACATTAGGCAGTCTTGGAATTTATGTTTTGCACTTTTCTCTTCAGTTGTTCGGTCTTCAATAACATGAAACGAAGCTCATTATTTTTGCCATTTGGAGAATTGTGAATAGCTCATTCTCACATGACGTGCTGTATTCGACTTTCCCAGATACCGGAGCTTATTTCTAACTTCTGGAAGATGGTGACAAACAGGGAAAATGGGTGCGCCTTACCCTAGCCCATTTTTCTAACTAATTGTGATATGTTAAACACTAGAGACCATTTACTTTCACCAATACTGGAGTAGGTGGATGCATATTATTGCTATAATATATGTCATATTATGTGTTTTTGAAGTTAAGCCAATGATATTAGTCCTTAGGCAAGCCACTCAAAAGGCAGTCTGCAACATGTAATGTGGAAAGTTGCTGCTGGTATATAATATTTATCTATTTAGCTGATGTTGAAGTATCGCTCTTTAGTTTTCTTACCATGATGATCATTCAAAAAATTTTTAGTTTTCTTAACATGAGCATTCAAAAATTTGTAGATAAATGTCATTTTCAATGTTACTGTTGGTCTCTACAATACATGGGGAGGGAGTTGGCCTCTTATGACTGAAGTATTAAATTTTGGCATGTATCACCATCTGGTATTTTGCTACTAGGTCAAGAATTTCACTTTCCTACCATGTAATCCAGTAACGTAGTCTTAGATCAGGTTACATGCAAAAGCATAAACACTGATGCAACTTCGTTTGTTTTGATAGAAAACACAATGTTTTCTAGAAAATAACCAATTTTCTGGAAAGCAATTTTCAGAAAGAAGACTTGTTTTGTTGATAGTCAATAAGAATTGTATTGGAAAGAAAGTGAAGTTACAGGAACTCTCCATGTACACAGGAAGTGTACTGAACTAAAGGAAGCTTATGACTAGCAAAAAAGTACATAATATAAGGAGAGCAAGAAAAACAGTTTTAGATCCACGAGAATGTTCTTCCCCTGAAAAGTTTTTGACGATTTCACTCGCTCCAGATAGTCCACCACAAGCACAATGATATGCACCCCATATAATTGTTGCCCGTGACGACTAAAGCTCCCTCCTGCCCAACACGCCAACAACTCCACCGTGTGCTGTGGCAGTACCCAAGAAGTGCCAAACAAACAAAACTCCGAAGGTAGCTTACATGCGATGAATGAGCAAATGGTCCACCTATTTTTCAGAAAACTTTATGACCTTGAAAAAATGAGTTGAAAATCATTTTTTTGGTGACTGGCACTCTCCACTTACTAACTTACTAAATGCAAAGATCCATTGATAAAACCCACAGATTGGAATAGCTCAGCCCTGTAAGTTTCAGATAACTTGAAGAGACTAGATAAAATATTTGAAAAATTGTTTCCCCGCATATAAGGAAGAAAATTTCACCATATCAAACACACGAATGCTGTAGTTTACATGAAAAAGGACCCTACAACAATTCATTGTATAAACTGAATGCCTAGCTGTAACTTTGGCACAGAACATCAAAAAGCAAGGTCCCTCAATTCAGCATTGAAGAAGAGAACAAAAAGTAAACCAGAAACTCTCATACATTACGTAATCACATTACATTGGCATATAAAAATTACATATTTCAGAGCAAAACATTGGAATACTTGATATTTGGATAGCATATTTGTAAGACAGTTTCCTTGATGTTTTGCACAAATTATTCTCTCTTAATTCCCATGCATTAGGGTCCTACTTAAAACTACGATACTGCTTGCAGAAATAGATGCGCACTGCTTCCATCAAGATAGTTGCTGGCTTGAAATTTAATATATATTCCTACACAGCTGTTATTCCAGTGCATCAGTTCTCCTTTTAGGCACCGTCATCCTCAAGGGTGTTAACCCGTTCACATTCATCAATCCATTCACTGTATCTGCAATCACAACTTCAACATAAGAGAGAGAGAGAGAGAGAGAGAGAGAGAGAGAGAGAGATAGGGAGAGAGAGAGAGCACTTACATGTCTATTGGCTCAGACAAAGCTGCACATGCAAGGGAGAAAATGTGTAAGAATCAGTTCGATTATAATTCTCAATATTAGCAACAAATAAAATAAAATCTCAGTATTCACCATGCCTTTTTAGTTTTCTATTCCCCCTACCATCTCTAATAAATTTATGAAATTGAAAAGGGAATCACTGTTACATGTGGTAATTTCATGATAAAAAATGCTGTCTCGAATTTAATCTACTCGAAGAATATCACTTTATACATGGCAAAGCAATGCTTTGACAAATTACCTGTGACGGTGGTGCTAAAGCTCTCCTGGCATATTCTGCACGAGGCTTCCCCAATCAAGTTCTTCATATCACTGAAACCAGATAAATTCCAAAAGTAAGAATAAAACCATGTAGTCCACAACATCAACATATGGAATCGATCTTATACATGTTTGTTCACATGACCTTCCACTAGCACATAATCAGCCATATGCAATCAATTTTCATTGGACGTGTGTGCGTGTGGCCTGAAAAGGGTCGGAGGTGTGGTGGTGGCGTCCCTATCCATGGTGCCAACAAGGCATCCCAAAGAAGGGTATATCTGACTGACCCTAGGTGAATGTAGTGTGATTCGGCATTCAAGTCAAGGAATTGAATGACAAGAACAATCACATTTACCAATTACTATTCATCCTTATCTATTTGATGCAGTGGTGTGGTACAGAAAAATAATGGCAAACACGACATACTAACAGAGAAATACAATTCGTTTTCAAAAAAAAAAAAACTGCTGATGTCCAACAGTTCCCCACTAGTCAATTTGAGATAGTTGGGCCACTGGTACTTTAGACATTCCTTTACATATATGATCGTCATACAGCATACAAGAAAATCACATATATACTTACATTCTGCATTCAACACTTGTGCCATGGTTGCAGAAAGGACAGCTGAAGACAGTGTCAAGCTTGTCCATTCTCTTCTTAGGTGGTGGCTTTGTTTTTGCTTTCCTCTTCCCCATAGCTCAAATCCTTCCTTCAATACAAAACCTTTTTATTTAAAGCAAAGTCAGTTTATAATCAATACAAAACAACCAAAACAACAACAACAACAACAAATAAAGCCTTAGTCCAAATAATATGGGGTTATAGATTAAGCACACTTACATCAATTTCCAATACACACACACACACACACACATATATATATATAGAGAGAGAGAGAAATGGGTTCAAGTTAAACTTGGTGTAACTCTTGTAAAGTTACACCTTTACACCGTAGATTCATAAGAGATCTAACGGCTAAAAAAATATCATTAAATGCTATTGGTTTCAACCTCATTCATAATTAATACTAGCATTTTCTCTCTCTCTCCTTATATTAATTTGAACCAATTTCAAACATAGGGTTAAAAATGGGGAAGCGTCACTGTTTTCTTTAAAGTGTCTTCTTCTTCTTCAAAGTAATAATTCCTGGATCAAGAAAAATCTCTCCCTCTCTTGCAGACACAGAGTTACATCCACGCAATATGCACATACAAGTGGGATCATAACAGTTAACACAAACACAAAATAAAATATGCTAAGGACCACCATGCTTCATATCCTTATATTGGATCTGGAGGATTTGATATAGATTTGATAACTGGAGGCATATACAATTTCCACGAAAGATCTAAACGTAACCAAAGCAGAAAACAAAAACAAAAAAAAAAAAAATGCCAATGAACTTTGGTCCAGTTGATAACATACATTTTTTTTTTTTTTTTTTCAAGTATAGAAATGCAAGTTGTTAAAAATGGCAGTATGCCCTTTAATTAAGTGAAAAACAATAAATAAGGAGAGAGAGAAAATGCTAGTATTAATTATGAATGAGGTGGAGCCGTTAGATCTCTTATGAATCTACGGTGTAAAAAAGTTGTACCAAGTGTAATTTGAACTCATCTCATATATATATATATATATATATTAATAACAATTTTCTCAAACTTTTGCAATACCATACTCTTCAAACAAATACAAGATTCAACACTGTCTAATATATACCTAATCAAGAAACAATTTTTTGCTTAATCCACGGGCAATACAAAACCTACCTTTTTTTTGGCTGAGAGATTAAACGAAAACATAAAATAATGATTATTAAACATAATATTGCAATCAAATAAAAGCCCTAGAATGGAGTAACTAATAATATCAGATTCTAGGTCAATTAAATTGTAAAATTTATACTGTTTGGTTCCTAAGAAATTTCCTAAAAAATATATAAAAGAACCATGAAATTAAACTTCACAAATAATTTATCGGAAATTTAATAACCTCTTATCAATGCTTCGACATAATTATTTAAAATTTCAATTGCAAAAAAACAAAGAAGAGAATATATGAAATTAAAGATTTTCTACTCTTCTATCCGATTCCCTATATTTCTCGGGAACCAAAAAGAGCGAAACAGAAAAGAAAATCAAAAGGAAAAAAAAGCGTACCGACAAGCTGACGAGTCTGATTTGCGAGTTGATCAGAAACCCTAATATTTCACACACAATGAATGAGAGAGAGAGAAAGAGAGAGATACTTATGGGTGCAAGATTGTAGATATTTTGTAGCAAGTGAATGGAGTAGTAAACCCTTTCGGTCAATAAAAGGAGGAGGAAAAATAAAATAAAAACAGAGAAAATACTTTTTCTTTTCCAGGTGTAAGAGTAAGACGGAAACGGTGCTATATGAAACGGCACCGTCTTATGAGGATAATTACACAAAATTTAATTTGTTTATTACATTAATTTTTTAATTTAAGTTGTATTGGTCCTTAAAGTTTAGTTTAGTTTTTTTTTTTTTTTTTTTTAAATTTAATATTCTCTTGTGTCAAAATGAGCCAACCTACCAATTATTTATGAATAATTTTAGATAATACTTATTAAACAATAATATCTATTAATGAAGCATCTCATAAATATTTTTTATTTTATAAAGTGAAAAATAATAAGAGTTTTATAGTTTGATGGGTTGATGCCTCTTAATATTTTCAACTTAAATATCTAAGGTTTAAATTCCCTCACTCACACTATCGAATTTAAAACTATTGAATTTAAAAAAGAAGTAGACAAAATTACATCTTTTAAATCCAAGTTAATTATTATGCCGATTAGTGTTTTGTAATACTAGAAAAAAACCATTTAAATAAAAATAAGCATCTTAATAAAAAAGACTAAATTAAACTCCATCAATGACTAGTCAAAGAGGCAAAAATAAAAAGAAGCACTATATCATCCACTAAATTCACTAGCCATTGAAAATGTAAAATCAACCTGCATAACATTTGCCAACACAGTGTTTGATCTAACAAGGGAACAAAAAATACATTACACTCAAAATAAATCAAAACAAGATCATGGCTACAATCAAAATCAAGCACACATAACATTTGACTACTTACTATGTTAGCAAATTGGCCACATAAAACTCAAAATTACTTGCCAAAAAAAAAAAAACCCCAACTTGTTGGGTGTTCTTGTTCGTGAGTCTATCTAATCATCCAATCGAAGATTTTCTAATTGACTAATAATGCTCGTGCTCTCCCTCACTTAAAAACATCGTCGTGAAAAATCTATCTATCATTAATTTCCATCCATAAAAACCTTGATTCTAGCTATAGCCCTAGCACTTGTCTCCTTAGCAAGCAAATCCCTCCTCCTCTTCTCATTTTAGCTCAAATCATTATGAGATCCATTCATAGTCATACTTTAAAAATAAAATAAAAGTTAGGGTATTAAATTGATTTATTTATTAAAAAAAAAAACCATACTTCTTAGTTTTTACCTATAGTATAATTTCTTTAAGAAAAACTCATAACTTTCTTTATTGATTTTATTTTCAGAGTTTAAACCAAAACGACATCGTATTGCGGAGGCGCCAAAAAGAGAACTCCTAATAGAAAATTGCCGCTCACATGAAGGGCAGGGTATATAACAAGCCCCAGTGCCCCAACACAGTATCCCACCGTACCGATCATTTACTGCCTAATCGAAATCCCAGCGTCAACAAAGCTATTTACTGTAAGTAAATTCTCTAACGATTTCGCTCTCTCTTTATTTTCTCTTTCAATCATACTAATTTTTAGCTCCTAATGCATATATGAAAATGTAACATTTTTGCATTTAATTATTCTCAACTTTTAGTTATTTATTTTTCATGTTGTTGTGAAATTATATACATCACTTTGTGCACATTCTGCTTTTCAATCACTTTTTTTTTTCTCTCACAAACACAGTCTTTTAGAACACAACAAGGTAGTAAATTCTATGACACATGGGCCTAATGGATGCCAATGAAGGCATTATTAATGTTAAGTTTAACAAGGACGTCGATATACGATAAGAAACTGGAATAAAGAATCCAAATGGTGTTAATAAGGGACAACTGTGTTGTGTTCCAAAATCAATCATACTAATTGGTTTTTTAGCTCCGAATATTGTTTCGTGTTTTTTGTCTGTTCAATCAAGTAATGGCACATTCTATGCGTATATCCTTTGTGTATAGTATATGTCACATTTTGCAATTCAATAATTGTTATTTTTTTCTTAAATCAATGTTGTTTTCGGAGCAATTTTTGATTCAGGATTCCATTTTAGCAGTCATTTAGAAATTATGTACATCACTTCGTGCAGATTTTCTGAACCGAATATTATCAGCTTCTCACAAAAATAGTCTCTTTTAGAATACAACATTCGAAATTCTTTGACACGTGGGTGGCCTAATGGATGCCAATGAAGATGTAAATAAAGGCATTAATCTTGAGATTAATGTGGATGCAAATGAAGACATTAATCTTAAGGTTAACGAGGATGCTAATGAAGACATTGGTCTTAAGGTTATCAAGGATGCTAATGAAGGCATTAACCTTAATGTTAATGAGGATGCTAATGAAGACATCAGTCTTAAGGTTAACAAGGATGCTAATGAAGGCATTAGTCTTAAGGTTAAGGAGGATTCTAATGAAGGCATTAATCTTAAAGTTAACGAGCATGTTGATATTATAAAAGAAGATTTGAATCCAGCCGTGAAGAATCTGAAGAGGACTTATGCGGCTATGAATGGCTTTATAGAAATAACACTTTCAAATGGTCTTAAGAAGGCACAATGTGTTCATTGCGAGGAAAAATTTGTAGTGGAGCCTGGTGATGATGGTGGTACAGCTCAATTCCAGAGGCATGTGCAACAATGTGAAGGTTGTGAAGAGACCACTAAGAAGCGTTTGATTATGTCTTATAAGACATTTAGAATTAAGAATGACAATGTGCGCATACTTAAGAATTTTAATTTTGATCAAGAAAAGGTGAGAGAGGCAGCTGCAGGGATGGTGATTGGGAATGAGTGCTTATTTAAGATGTTTAAGAGCAAAGTTTTCAATTTGTTTGTGAATTCTTTTAATCCAGAGTTTGAGAGAATATCGCCTAGAATTGCAAAAGGTGATTGTCTCAGAATATATGAGGATGAGAAAGAAGAGTTGAAGGAATTGTTAGAGACTGTTGATAAGTTGAGTCTTACAGCAGAGTTGTGGCATGTGGGTAATAAAACAGTTTATGTGTGCCTCACTGGACATTTTTTTGATTCTGAAAAGAAACTGCAAAGGCGCATATTGAGCTTATGTGATGTGCCATCTCCACGATCTGGACTTGCTATTTCTGATGCTATTTTCAAGTGTCTGCTGGATTGGGGAATTGAAAATAAAGTGTCTTCAATTACAGTAGATTGTTCATCAGCTAGTGGTGTTGCTTTGGATCATTTGAAGCATAGAATTGGCTCTAATGGAAAGCTTTTATTTGGTGGTAAGGTATTTCATCAGCGTTGTTGTGTACATATCATAGATCTCATGGCACAGAATGGACTTAATGAGATTCATGATTTCGTGGACAACATACGTAAAAGTGTTAGATATCTGCGTTTATCAAAAAAATGCCTTCTCAAGTTTACTGAAATTGTCAAACAGTTGCATATGCCTTCAAAGAAATTGATTCTAGATGATTCTGCATGTTGGAATGCAACATATTCTATGTTAGTGGCTGCAATGGAGTTTAGAGAAGTATTTCCTAGATATCAAGGTGGAGATCCAGATTACACCTGGCTGCCTACTTCAGAAGACTGGGAAAGAGGTGAACAGGTTTGTCAAATTTTAAAAGTTCTTGTTGACGTAAAAAAGGTCTTTTTAAGAAGTGAAAATCTAACTGCAAGGGTACTTATGAACGGTATATGGAAGATAAGAGAAGTTTTGAGTAAAAAATCAATGGCTGAGAATCCTTATTTGCAGGCTGTGGTTCTTAAAATGAAAGGGATTTTTGACAAGTTTTGGGGTGAACTTCCCTTGTTGATAGCTTTAGCTACAGTCTTAGATCCAAGACTTAATATGAACTTACTTGAGTTTTGGTTCCGAGAAAACTATCCAGAATTTGAAGCTGAAAGAAAAATTACCTATGTTCGTGATGCCTTATATGAGCTTTTCAATGGCTATGTTGTCAGTCAAGGTTCAAGCAACAGTGGACAGTGTATGCATGGAGATGGTCCAAAAGGTTGTTCTTCTAGTGTCTGTGTTCATACTGAAGATGATGAGACACAACTATCTTTCTCGGACTCGTTTGAGCTTTACATGGAGCAACGCACTGCTGGATCTGATAAGTCTGAGTTAGACATGTACCTGGAAGAAGGACCCTGTCACAGTGCTTTGGGATCTGGTTGCAGTGTCTTGGAGTGGTGGAAAGCCAGAAGTTATGGCTACCCTATTTTGTCCAAGATGGCATGTGATATACTGTCAATACCTTTTGGTGCAACTTCAAGGTCTTCCTTGGGCACTCTGCACAGAATTGTTGATCACTATCACGCATCTATGTCAAAGGAGATGGTGCAGGCATTGAGTTGTGCAGCAGATTGGTTAAATTGCTCTAATGGAATTAAAAGTTCCCCAGATGTTAGTATTTTCTTTTTCGATATAAAAAATTAGTTAAGGTCACATACTAAGTATTTTAAATCTAATGGTTGTTGCTTCTCTTTGCAGTATGAAATAAACTTTGTCAAAGAGATATGGCTACCTTGGGGATTATAGTTGTTTGCAGGCCCATGATGAAACTTCTGTATGTCTATTTCATTCTTCTGAATGCATCATTTTTTTATTTTATTTTATTTTTATTACAGCACCAATATTTATTGACATAATATGCATAACTATACTCTTAAATTTCTGCTGTTGCAGGTAAATCAGTTCTGTTATTGTGGAGGGTGCTAGAAGTGATTGCTTGTGTTCCATTATCTTCATTTTGTAGGCATAGGATGATGGCATATCAAATTTAAGTTGTTTACGTTTTCTTTGGCATTTGGTGAATTGGTGTTGTGTCTAATCTGTTATATTTAATTGTAAAACCTTTATTATATATACAATCTGTTTCTGTTCAATTATTTTTATTGGAGAACTTTTTAGTTTTCTTTCCTGATCATTGGATTTCGATAAGAATGAAATAGTCAAAGATACAGAGATGTAATCGTTTATACATAATGATGCCTATAAAAACAGAAAGTGCCACTTTTGCCACCATTCTGCTTAATTTTATTTCTAGTGTTCAGAATGTGGCTGTTAATAGTGGTAAACATGATCGATTCGGATCTTCTTTGTTGTGCTGGGTGCCATTTATGGTGATATTTGCATAATATTTCTCCAACTTCACCCTGTACCATTAGTCTTTTCAGATGCATTCAGAAATTGCAATTGGAATTTTAGAAGTAGATTCCATAATTTGTCCTTCTCCCGATTAAGTATGCTCTTGCATCTTTCTCTCATTTTCATTTCTTTCTTGTACTTTCTGATCACGTAGCAGTGATTCTGGCTATGCTTATTCTTTATGATCATGATCCACAAGGAATTGCTCCTAAGTTGCAATTTCAATGGTCATGCTCGATTGCTTGTGGATTTGCAACAATAAGTTGTTTTTCAGATGATATTATTTAGTCATATGCATTCCCTTCCGCATTTCCTGGTTCAACCATATGCATGGCTTCATTCTAAAAGCATTTTATCTTTTTCATCTTAAGCTGCCCTTACATCAGGAAAAAAAATGTGTTTTTTCTACCAATAAATTTTTTGTATGATTGCTCAACAAGTACTGATAAATGTAGTGGAAACTGTAGCATTGAATGGTTTACAATATTGAAGAAAAAAAATCCCGGAACAGAAGAAGAGGCATTAGCAATGAGTTATGCAATATCTGACTGCCACTTTTACAGCTAAAAAATGTTCGTCTAGTAACTAAACAAGGATGAGTAAATGATATTTTTTTTTTTTTAATTATGGATTTGTTAGAATAATGGTTAAATAATGTAATATATTTATTTATTAATTGGTTTAAAATTTTGGGATAAGTATCCAAGTAAAAGTGGCGTGGAGTTTAGTCTTGACTTGAGTCTAGTTAAATGATACTTTGTGTGCGGGTGTGACCGAACATTCTAAGCTATCTTTGCTAAGAGACCAACGGGTATTGACGAGGTTGATCTTACCACACCACGTTAATTGTTGAGATTTTTTCCCAAATAAACAAATTTAGTATTTTCTTGACTAACTTTCAATTACAGCTTACTCTTATGGTTTCATTTGGTTCTATAACAATCCATACACACAAACTTTTCAATTGTAATTTTTTTAATTTTTATTATTTGGATTAAAAAGAAAATGGCATTAACATGGTCTCTTTAAAGGGCAAGACTTAGGTACAGTACTTATGTGTTATTCCTTAAGTTCCATTTTTAAGATTTTGTCATGTGGATTTTTTCTCATAGGATGAAAGTGTATTTTTTAATTAAATAATCATATGGCTAAATCTTAAGAGGGGAACTTAAGAAACAACACATAAGGTACTGTATTTAAGTTTTGTCCCTCTTTAAAATAGCTTAGGAGTCCAATATGGGGGATATGGAAGATAAACCCTAAAAAATAACACCCACATTGGCTTTCCTATACATAATCCAAAATAAAAGTTTATTACAAAACTTCTCTTATGGAGAACACCACCTTTTTCCAAATATCTTGTTCATTTTTTGAAGAGTGGGTGTGGATGTTTTGAGAAGGGGAGGAGATAACTGAAAAAGGAATGAATAAAGAATATTAAATAAAAAAGAGTTTAGAATAGAGAATGATGTGCATGTATTGAAAACATTTAGCTAAAACAGAAAAAAAAATATTATTAAGAGTGAGATTTGTTTTGGATGAATTCTTAAGGGTGAGTTAATATGAATGCTATTAAGGGTCTTTGGATAGAATTCTTTTTTTTCTTTTTTTAATGAAAAAAGATTTTATTGAACAGAGAAACAAATTACAAACAAAAACTAGCTTCCTCTCCAACAATAGAAACAAAACAGGGATGGTAGCTACCCCAATCAAAGGAATAAAAAAAATTACAAGCAAAAGACCACTTAGTTAGGGAGTGAGCTATCATATTGGCTAGCGTAGGAACCCAAGAGATAGAAACATTAGAATGTATTGATATTATTTCGACGAGATTGTTATTGGGTAAATTTTAATAAATTATATAACTAAAATTTTATCTGTGATTAATAGAAAAATTCAATATCTATTTTTGTATTTATCAGAAGAAGAATTAGTCTCACTAAAAACCTATATATATATATATATATAACACTGATTTAGGGACTATTTGGTATTACTTTTGGAAGGGTAACAAATGCTATAATGGGATCCCTTAAAATTTAGAGATTACAAGTTTAAAATAATAAAGAAAATTAAATTAAATTACACTGTTGGATTTTAAGTGTGAAGTTGTTTGATTTTAATCAGGCTTGTTTGGTACGATTCTTATTTTAGGGTGTTTAAACACTACCAGTTTTCAGGAAGGTTTTAAAGAAAGTGATAGTGGTGTATATCCAAAATGGCATAAGTTTTGGACACATAACACAGACCTTAAACCTCTATAACTCATACTCATTTTTCAATGTGGGATTTACTCACTATTTTTTCTTTTGAGAATACTAAGTACTTTAATACACACGTGGAGAGACGGGAGAAAGTCTTAAGGAAACTGATAATAATGTACTCTTAATAGTTTTTTATATTTAGTGTCCGTTTGACATGATTAATTTTGCCAGCTTATTTTACTATTTAGTTTATTTTTGCTACTATTCATAAGTCTTACTTAGGGATGACAATTTTTCCCTGTCTTGCTTAACCCGCCTTTTCCTGCTTTGCCCTGCACGGATTTTCCCCACCCTGCAAAGGTGATGGGGCGGGAATGGAGCAAGATTTTAGCCTCGCACCACGGGGCGGGGCGGGGATAGGTTTAGACTTTTTAGACCCACCCTACTTGCCCCTTCCCGTCCCTGCCCTACCTCGCCCTGTGTTGTTAAGAGTTATAATTGTAAATTTTTCATACCATAAAATCCTACTATTTAAACAAAAATATCAATATTAACTTATTTTATTCTCTCCAATGTAGTTCTTTGCCTTTATTTTGTCATGTGTTATACTATGAGATTTTATTTTTTTATTTTTTATGATTGTCTTGTTAAACACTTAGATATATTATTCAATTATTTCTAAAAATTGATTTTATTTGATGGGATGAATTAAGTTGTAATTTCAAGCATATTTTTATTAATTAAATAGGTTTCATTAAAAAAATTGTACTAGTTGTAGGGCAAATTAATAAAAGTAGTAGAGTTTTACAAGATGGGGCGGGGCTTCGCAGGGCCCCAAGTGGCGGGGACAGGGCAAGAAAATTTTCTCCGTCATGCGGGGTGGGGCGGAGATGGGGCAAGATAAAATCTTGAGGGACGGGGGCGAAGACTCTATCCTTCGGACCCACCTCGTCCCATTGCCATCCCTAGTCTTACTGTACTATTTCAGCTAATTTTTACTTTTATCTACAGTACTTTGAGCAAAAAATTTTCAGTTTCAGCAAAATAAGTGGATTCAAAATATACCCTTCATTATTTTATGAAATTTCAGCTCTAAAATATTGTGAAATGCAAAATTTTAAGTAATCGAAAAGAAAACAAATAATACTATGTAAAAAACAGGCCAAAATGGCCAACTGGCCCTAAAATTGTAACTATTTAGTTAGTAGGTTCCGTTTACAAACTATATCAGTTACTAGCATCTCGAGTCTTTGAGGCTCGATTTTCGCTTATAAATCGAGTCTCAAAGACTCGATTTCCATGGTCCGATCTGACATATTTTTTGACGTGGCGATGACATGGAAATCGAGTCTTAAAGACTCGATTTCTAACTTTTATAAACAGCCCACAGCCTAGCCAGAACTTCATCAGAGCAGAAAAAAAAAAAAAAACACCAGAAACAGAAAGAGAGAAGATCGAGATTGGAGCAGACCACCGCCGCGAGACCCAGGCCGCGCACCGTGAGCGAACCAACGCCAGCTCGCGCGCGGCCTGGGTCGAGCCCCGTCGCGACCTGGGTCGCGTGCAGGCTGCGCATCGTGCGAGAACCAGGTCGCGACGGCGCGCGACGCAGGCCGCGCACCGTGCGCGACCCAGGTCGCGACGGTGCGCGACCCAGGCCGCGCGAGACCCAGGTCGCGCGTGGCCCAGGCCTACTTCGGCTCCTATCTGATCTGATTCTTCTTTCTCCCTCTAATCTGAGTCTTCTTTCTCCCTCTGATCTTTCTCCCTCTAATTTCTGGATTTCTTAAAATTTTTTTTGGGTATTTGGCTTGTACGAGAGACTGAGACTTAGAATTTTTTCAAATTTTTTTGGTTTATAAATCGAGTCTTAGAGACTCGATTTCCAGGTAGGCAAGAAATGCCAGATCAGAACATGGAAATCGAGTCTTTGAGATTCGATTTATAACCAAAATCGAGCCTCTTAGACTCGAGATGCTAGTAAATAATATAGTTTGTAAACGAAGCCTACTAACTAAATAGTTACAATTTTAGGGCCAGTTGGCCATTTTGGCCTAAAAAACAGAATCTAACATGAAAGACGAAAATTAAAAGTAAATGGCGAAAAAGAAGAACCCAAATATTTATCAAATGAACTTTAGTTTAAAAAAAGAAAAAGAAAAGAAAAATCTCAACTTCCTGCAGACAATACTCTTTTACAGCAAGCATACATACAGCCATGGCAATTGGCAAACGGAGGACTTAATAACAGTTAACAGTAATAGTAAGAAAAGAAAACATATGATTTATGAAGCGAAAGAGCGAGCTGTAACTGTAGAGTTTAATTTTTGAAATTGTGATTCCAAAACCCTAAACCCATCCACACACCAATGCATCTCCTTCAACTTCAATCCCTCTCTCCCCCTCTCCCTCTCCCTCTACTTCCAAAACCCCTAAATTTAATCCCAAAACTACCCCTCAAAACCCAAAGAAACCCCTTACCAGTCCTCTCATGCTCTCCCACCGACCAAGAACTACAAGTCCTGGAAGCCGCCATGTTGGACTCCGACGAGAAGAGCCTCCCCTGCGTGCGAACCTACGAGAACGACTCTTCTCGCCTCGCTCTCGTCGGAGCCGTCTCCTTCCACCAGGCCTTGACTGCCGCCGCTGCCGACGGCGGTCGTGCCGCCGACGAGCACCTCGACTCCGGCATCCCCGCTATGGTCGTCGAGACCGTGTTCCCCGCCCGCTCCGATGACCACAGCACCGTCTCCACTCGACTGGTACCTTCATTTCCATCACCTTCTCTATCTTTCAGTTACGTTTTATAGAATTCTAAATAAATTGATAGAAATCATAGTTATGATAGAATTTGCATAATTGCATTTGCCTCTAATTTCGAAAGGAGGGATCATGTGGGTTTTGATTGAATTAGTGGTTGAGATTAAATTGCTAAGTGTGTATAGATAATAGATGAACTTATTTTCAATGGCTTATTTTGTTTAGAGCATCCACAGCAGTGGATCTATAATTTTAGCTATTTAGTATCAATAAAAGTTATTTTGTAGCAGTGGATCTATTTTAGCTTTCAATACAATAAAATAATATAACCACTGCAATAAAATAATATATCTCACTATCCAAAAAATATCCACAGCACCAACCACAATCACCTCTACCATCAGCCACAGCCACAACCACCACCACCCCTGGCCACAACCACCACTCTACTTTGGCAACCACAACACAACATAGAAAAAAAAAAACAAAACCACAACCACAATCACAACCCCATCGCCACCAGTCACCACAAACCACCAGTGATGACAACCAACCATGACAACCATAACCACAACCCACTGCCACTGCTACAACCACAACCACAACCATAAACCACAAAACTCATAGCCAAAATCCACAAAACCCACTGCCAAAGCCAAAATCATCCACCACCACCACCACAACCAAAATCCACAAACCCACTGTCAAAATCATCCACCACCACTACCATAGCCAAAATCAACCACCACCACCACAGCCACCAAACCCATATGAAAATACATTAAAAAAAAAAACTCAATCACAGCAAAGAGAATAGAGAGATGGGCGGCAGCGGTGGCTTGTGGCTGGTGGCGTGGGTCTGAGGCTGATCAGCGGCAGTGAACGAGGGAGCTTTGGTGACGTCGTGGATGAGGATGAGTCGAGCTTCGTGGGTCAGTGACCGGAGTTGAGAGAGTGAGACCGGAGTTGAGAGAGTGAGCTTGAGAGAGATGAGCTTTAGAGATGAGATGAGAGTGAATGAGAGAGAGAGAGGCATGGTGTGAAAGAATGAAAAAAAAAGGAGCAAGTGTTATTTTAATCACCGGCAGTATAAATTTTTTTTTTTTGCTCTCAGCTACAGTGCACATCTATCTATAGATGTGCACTGTAGCAAATCAGCTAAAAAAAATAAGTATAGCTCCACTGTTGGAGCTTGCTTTTTGTGTGTGAGGAGCTAAAATATACCAATATAACTTTTTAGCACCACTGTTGTGAGTGCTCTTAGAAAAATAAGTTGCGTAAAAGTAACTACTAGGTACAGTTGTACGCGGAAGAAGCGAAGTTTTAAAAAGCTTTACTTAAGCTGGTGGTGAAAACGAGCTGACATTTTAAATTAAAACAAATAGATAGACCCGGATCAGTGAGGGTACGATTGAAACAGTAGATGACTAATAAGTGTGGTGCAGTCTCTCTCATTATGATCTTTTGGGTTGTATTAGAACCTGCCAGGTAAGTACTACATGAATGGGAATTTTTATTGCATGGTTTGTATATGTCTTGTGTACATGTAGCCGACCTTGATTAGTTTGTTTAGGATTCATAGCTGATCCCAAAATTTTCGGGACATGGTGGTGGTGGTGGTGGTTGTTGTTGTTGTATTGTGGTTGATTGGTTATTATGCTGGTTCTGAGTTCTTCCTACTTCTTCAGGGTTCTTAATGACCTTTAAAAGTACCTGGTGTTCAGTTTCTCATTCTACGATCCTTTCTGTTGGTCTTGATTATGTAGGCATGAATAACCTTGCGAAGTAATGAATTGTTATTTGAGTTCCATTGTTGAATATATGTCTAAAGTTATTTTCTTTAACAGTTTTTGCCTGCTAGGAAAGTTAGCGAAAGAGCGAAAAAGCTCAGGAGGTCTATATCAGAAGATATGCTGTTGAGCACCACCTCTAGAAATATACTTGCCATGACATTTAGACAAGTAGTTTTGGAACAGCTTTGGAGCTTTGAACTGGTTGTTTTTAGACCTGGGTCAGAAAGAAATATGGAGGATCTGGAAAACCCGAGAGAGGTTTGTCATCCTTTCTTATGTATTAAGCTCTTGCATTTTGGTGTCTGCATCGCTTTTCCATAAATTGTAATATCATATAAATATGTCTGCCCTGCAGGTGCCACATTGATACTGATAGGTTCAGTTCTCTTATGCCTTTCGTATCAGCAGGTCCCTGCATCTTTTTCTCTTAGCTCATCAGATGAAAGGGCTATCGCTGTGCTTGCGGAAGCTATTTGCATTTCTGCTCTTCAAAGCACTGAAAGACATTTCCTCGATAATATATTGAGCAAACCTTCAAGTAATATCTTCCGTTGGTTTCGAAAGCCCACAAGGATTGCATCAAAAGATTCCTCAGTCATCATATACGAGTTATTTGAGGATGAGATAATTGAAAATGCCAAGACTCTGTTAGAAGATTTTAATTCAACAAAGGAAGCCTATAAGCCCAAGACAACAGAATCAAAGCACCATTGGTGGATGCTGTCAGGACAGACTGAATTGGAAAAGATTGGTGGTCCACAGTTCAGTGCTTGGACAAGGGAGTATGTTCCTGCTTATAGGCTACAAATTGACACAGATATACTCAAGAATATAAAATTTGAGGGCTGGAAAAAGTCTACAAATAATCGGTGGGAAGTACTTCTCACGCACTCCCAAATGGTTAGACATGCATTCTTTACTTCCTTGGGTTTTAGGCTTTTAATGGTATTTTTTCTTGTTGTGACAGATGTGGGCATTTATACATGTTTGAAGTATCTGTAACCACTTTAGGTCTCTGGCTTAAAATTATTTAAAAATTTAAAATAGGATAGCAATGTGCATGATGAAGAATGAAGAACCCCCCTCTTCACTTTCCTTCTCTTCCTCCCTCAGAAAAAGAAAAGAAAAGAAAAGAAAAATAGTGCAGAGGCAGTTTGGTGATCACTTAAGTATTAAGTGTGATGAAGCTGTATTTGTAAAATGCTTTTACAAGGATTGATTTTACTTTAACTTGTTAATCCCAATCTATTGGGATATATGTTTGATTGGGTTTTTGTTTTATAGCATTGATGCTATTTCAATCTAGCTTATCAATTAAATTTTGCAGGTTGGATTGGCAGGCATTTTAGATCTCTACTATGAAGATCTTTACTCGCTGCCCAACAAACAGCTTTCATGTGGTGTGGTCGCAAATTTTGCAAACTTGTCCAACAAAAAGGTACCCAATTAATTAATTAATTAATTAATTTTTTTCCTTTCTGGTAAAAACAATTGGAGCCTTGATTTTGCATGGTTTGCAAACTGATATGAGCAATGGTTTTCTTGGCTCTCTGGCACTAAGAAAGGAATTTCAATGAATTTTAGAAATAAGAAGGTTTTTGGTGCTCCGAATATTTTGAGATTCAAGAATGAATCATTAGAAGACAGTGGCTCTGGTGTTTTGAATTTGTGATCGTTAGAAGACAAGTGCAATCCTTGCAATACTAAAAAAAAATTGGACACTGGTTATGAGCAGGTGTAAGGTGATACAATATATACTTGTGGGAGAGAGTTGTAGTGAGCATACATCATTACCCCAGTAAACAGTGATTTTGCTAGTAGTTCAACATATATTCACAATTTTAGAGTTTATCATGAATGATCAGTCTAACAATTGTTGCGAATGAGCTCTAACTCAAATTGCACCTCATCCCCTTGTAAGAGTAAAAGGTGGAGAGTGGGGTTGTGCGTTCAAGGCCTACTAGCTGCATATCTAACTTACCAATAAAGAAAAATTTTCTAAAGATATATATACACACACACACATATATATATATAAAATTTTTTTTTCTGGATATTTTGGCTTTGGACATTCAAGAAAAAACAGTACTCCTTTTGGTATTTCAGATAGATCTGGAGAATCTCCAAGTGAACTCATACTGCAGTCAAATTTGAAACTTTTATAGGGGTACTCTGACTTAGTTTGTTGTGTTGCTTACTGGTACTTCTTGTTCACTATCTCGTTTGACTCCTTGTCAGCATCTTTTTCTGGGGCTTCAGTGCTAACTCCTTTCAACAAAACCTTATCCTAAGTCCCAACTAGTTGGAGCCAACTGGGTGTCTGAAATTGGTGGTAAACTTATTAGGGAAAAGCTGTGCTTGATCTCTGATTAAATTATTTTGGTTGAGATAACGCTTTTTTCAATTCAGGTGAGTTCTGTTAATTGCTCTGGGCTAATATGTTCTGTAACTTGCAGAGGAGCTCTTCTTGGTTGAAAATGATGTCTGTTAGCCTTGCGAGTGGAGTTTTTCTAGTTATAATCAGTGCTCTTGGTCAACTTGGTTTGCCTCATCTAGGCAAAGGAGGAAGGTACCCTGTAGAACATAGGCCTCTTCCATCATCTGAAGTTGACTGTGCACTAATCCAGTCTCTGGATGCGAGAGAGGTATTTATGCACTGAGATAATTATATGTTTTTACAAATTTAAATTACTTTGGTTTAAACATATATGATACTTATCAAAAAAAAAACACACACATGGCAGTTCATGTGAAATTAATGTGCGAGGATATGGAAGAATAAGAAGCAGGGAGGTTGCTTCCAAGTTCTCCCAAGAATTGCCCTCCAGATATAGCAATTCTTATATCTATTTGTTCACACTTTTGACTGTAAAATAAATATCTTATATCAAATACCTCCCTCTGGGTGAGGCAACTATAAAACACGTTGGCCCCTTTGTAATCAAATGGTAAGTGTAAGCCAAGGCTTAGCCTTATGTGGCAAACCTTTTTATGATTCAACTCATACCGCTTGCACTATATGTTAATTTAATGAAAATTAAAAAACAAGGATCAACCATGTATGAGGCTATAAGCTACATTTCAAATTTGTTTGATTCTAATGTATATTCCATCACTTTTCTTGTTTCTTTGTTATGTTCTGTTTGTTTAATATATTTTAGCACATTCCTAATATAGTTTAACTTGTGATGATATTATAACTGCGGGACTTAAAAAAAAAATCTCATTACCACTCTATCACTAATTGTATAAATATGTTGAAGTACATTTTCTGTTATGGCTTACTTTGTGATTTTGAGGGGGTAGAATGCTATGCCTTTTACTTCAAATGGTCACTTGCATTAATTCCATATTGTTGGGGTGTTATCATAGTTGGAGCTTTAATTGTAAATATATATTATTTCCTTTATTGTAAAGATTTAATAGTTAATTGAATTTGAATAGTTGGAAGAATTCTGCGTCTCAATTGTCAAAAAGATAAAAGATGCTTTTGGTTGGGCCGGTGATATAAGCACTGAAACAAGTATTGGTGCTTGGACTGGGGAATTACCATCCTACCTGAGGATGGTTGGTGAAGCCGATTCCAATATAGAAGGCATTTCAACTGCCCCTTCAGACAAAATTGACACAGACATGAGAATTTCTGCCCATGATATTGCTAGTTATCAGGTAAACTCAAATTTTTTATACTATCTTTGCCTTATTTCTTGCATTTTCTTTGTCACAGCGTAATTAAACAATAAAGGAGAAACATAAACCTAGATAGTTTTATGATTCTAGTATCCACATTCTTAGCATTTTTTTTGGGATGGTATCATGGTAACTGAGGATTATCAACTTAATAAGTAGTCATAGTTGGTGTGATTTTATTCACTGTAAATCATTTTGTGAATGCTGAGAACAGAGAAGAAAGTAATGACCAATAGTTGTGGGAAATGTATAAATTCAATGGTCTGTTCTAGACTGGTTTATTTGACCAAGTCTAGCTGGCTATAACATTGATCTCATTTGTTGAAAAGCTTTCTGTATTGCACTAAGCAAAGGGCAAGTGTTGTCTGGGAGATGCTGAAAATCTTGTCACTTTGTGATTGAGTGATTGAGATGCTGAATTTGAAGTGGCATTACTCACTTGAATATGAAAGGACTTGCTCTCATCTTTCTGTTTTTAACATATGACTATAACCCAATATCACTGATTCTAATTTTCCATCAGTACAACCTTGTTTGATAATTGAACTACTCTAATTGCTTAAGTAAAAACTAGAGTAAAGATCTTTACCTCAATTGATCTGCTTCATAATGATGTTGATCAGCATCAGTTAGCGTTGGCAAAAAATATTTATTTACTTATTTATTTTTTAAAAAGAAGAAAAAATTGGGACAATTACTCCGTTCTGTTCATAATGATGTTGATCTCCACCTCTACTTCAATTCCAACTTTTATTGGCCTTCTCCTCTCTTATTCATCCATTCCCAAATGTGTTTTCTTGATGCACATGCACAATACTTAAAATTTCCTTGGGGTTTTGAGTTTCATATATCTGTAACAACCATTGGGTGGTCCATGATGATCACTCTGTATCTTTTGTGAATTTAAGAATCAAATGAAGAAAAGGGAATGTTCTTACTTCATTTTGGCTATAGCACAGTACATAACCGAAACTGTTTAGTGTGGGTGTGCCATGCAATTTTATTGGTGGTATGTTAATATCCTGGAAAATATTGTCTTGATCATATTATCGTTTGTTGCTTATCTTGCCCTTACAAATTATAGCGCCCTCTGCTTCTTTTTTGTTGGGGATGCATTGCTGTCAATTTGCTTATTTTTAATATTTGTCGAAATTTAGGTGGTTTTCTCAATTGATGGAAAGCTAGTTGGGTTCCAACCTACAAGCCGGGTTGCTGTTAATCGTTGGGCTGCTAATCCCTTAGCAAAGGAGTTGTATGGTGGAAGAAAGCTCTCCCCTGGTAGGTGCTGATTTGCTTATACTTGAAAGTCACTGTGTCTTGAGTTGCTGCTGAATTAATATGGTTTGTCCTTTTGGTCCTGGCTCGAGTAGGTTTTATTGAACCTGGTCTCAAGGTCCGTCATCCCGGTGAGCTAGTTGTAATGGAGTTGCTGATGTCGGAAAATCCAGATGCCTGTTTTGCTTTGGCCAGGCCTTTTCAATGATCATTGCCTAGCTGTTATATGTGAAAACTACTGCCTGTAGCTTGTCATTCTATCCCCATAGGGTTTAAAGCCATTATACTGGAAATTCATATGTTAGATTATATCCCACAGGAAATGTTTTGTCCGAATATCCAAATACCATTCTAGCCTTTCTAGGTGTTAGCATCATTAGCCCTAAGATTTGAAGGAATTGTTGGAAGATGAGTTTAAATTATTATAGGAAAGAAGGGGATGATCTTTTCTCTAAACAATTTCTTGTTGATAGAATATATTGATTGCAGAGAATGCAAGAATGCTACTTAGGGTAACTTTAATTGTGATAGAAGCTACTTAGGTTGTGTTTGACATTGGCTTAAAAAACCAGCTTTTTCTACTATTTAGCTTATTTTTACTACTATTTATGGGTTCCATTGCACTTTTTGGTATTTTATCTACAGTACTTTCAGCAAAAAGTTTTCAGTGTCAGCTAAATAAGCTGTTTCCAAACGGACTCTTAGTGTAACTTTAACTGTGCATGAGGGGGTGTACGTGTGTGTGTGTTTTTTTTTTTAAACAGAATCACCTCTAAAAAAAAACTAAAAATATAAGCAATTTCGTAGTAAAAAAAAAGGCGAGAGGTAATCTTTATGCCTTTTCATTGTGAAATATGTATACCTGGACAATATGCGGGGACTTGGTGGCTAACATGAAATATGCTGTGACATTTGCTTTAAACAAAACACCTACAAAATAATTATTCCTGGCCGTTTTCATCTTTGCAGGGAATATAGAAGATAAAAGAAAAAAAAAAAAAATCTAAAATATTACCAATAAATGAAATGAGATTTATAGACATTACATTGCTAAAAAAATGATTATTACGTATATGAGTTGAGATACACATTGTGAAAAAATTCTCAAATGGAAAAGGGGGGAGCCATGAAAAAGTGATGTGCAAATAACAAGAGGCTTTTTTCCCCTCATAAAATGGGTTTCTGAATCACTTAAAACTGAGTATGAGTCAAATCATAGTTCAGAGCCTCCATTGCAGGAGTGGGGAATTCTCAATCCAAAATAACATCTTCAGAAATATGACTAACATACAAAGAATGAGCCATTAGATTTGATCCAAACGAGAGAGATGGGAACCCGAATTAGTGATAGCTTTCATGACATTGGCATTGTCTTATGAAAAATTGTCTTTAAATGGACTTAAGCAGTAAATTTAGTGGGAGTTAAATACCTAATTTTAAATTTTAAATTTTGAAGGAAGGAGTTTATCTTTTCAGTAATTGTGCTTAAAACTTGAGGTTTATTTTAAGGATGAGGGAGAACATGAGAAAACAAATAAAGAGGAGAGAGAAGATAATAAATGTTTAAACTATTTTATTAATAAAAAGCGATTTAAAAAAAAAATTAATAAATTTTTTTAAAATTTTGAAAACGTAAACAATGAGAGTTTGTTATATTTCCTTTTAGTAAAAGAAAGAGTTTTAAAAGAAAGAGTTTGTTATATTTCCTTTTAAAAGAAAGACTAGAATGTGTATACTGTGGCTCTGTGATGGTGTGTGTATTGTGTACCAAAATGTAAATACCACACGAAGAAAAATGAAAGAGAAGTACCCAGCTGATGCCCTCTTTGTTCTCATTTTTGTTTTTGTGTTCTCTTTGCTTTGATGATTGCTGGCTATGTTTTGTTTTTGTGTTCTCTTTGCTTTGATGATTTCTGGCTATGTTGTGTTGGTTTCCTCTATTGGTGTTTGGCTGAAGTGAAACCACAAGGTTAATATTCAAGCTAAAAAATACGAAACCAGAAAAATGAGTAAAAGAAGAAAAAAAAAGGACAAAGTTCTACAAAATTAGTTGTAGCCTAAGGCTACAACTTTACTCAATATCTTTTTATTGGAGGTAAATTTTGACAAATCCACCATTAGATTACATTTCTTCTTATATCCTCTATGCTTGTAAAATTTCTAAAAAATTAAAGATCAATAGTTATGTCATCAATAAATTGTTTAAATTGCAAGTTTTTGTAATTTAAAATTATGCATAAAATATAAGATTATAGATTTTATAGTAAATAATATCTGATTGACACAAAATTTGACATGTGTATTGAGAGCGTAAAGAACATACAATTTAACGGTTAAATTTTAAAAATATACAGTAATGTTTATTTTATTGAGTAAGGTTGTAACTTTAAGTTACAACCAACTTTGTAACTAAACTTTGGCAAAAAAACAAAAAGAGAAAGGAAGCTCATGGTTGTTTGTAGTCTCTTCTTCTCTGTTGTTTCTGCTTCTCCTTCTTTCTCTGTCTCTATTGCTATTTTTGGTTCTCTTCTCTTCCTCCGATGTGTTTGTTTTGATTTGTTTTGCTAGATATTTTGGGGGGTTTCAGGGACTGTGTTTGGGTCTTTGACAATGGGTTTTCTCATAGAGGTTTTTGGGTGTATTTTAATGGGTATTTGTTGTCGATTTTGGGTATTTTTCTGTGTTTTTTAGGAGGGCTTTTTGCTGGGGTTTTGGGGCCAATTCTAGGGAAGAAGATAAAAAAAATGGGAAGGAGATGAGGGAGAGGCAGAGGGAATTTCTGGAGGGGCTGAGAGCTTGCTAGCATCTGAGGGTGTCTCCTCATTTTATGGAAAAGATTCTGGTGAGTGAGGTAGGGGGAGTGTACTGTCAGTGTGGGCTGGCAGTGAGAGAGAGAGCCGGTTGGCAATGAGAGAGAGCCAAAACTTGGGGAGCAAGGCCAAGAATGACACTTGGTGTCATCCTAGGCAAAAACTTGGCATAATCTCAACAATATTTCTCAAAAATATCTCTGGAACCTTCTTGAACATTCTTAATTTTGGGTAGTTGGCCACTCATGGACTGCGAAATGGCATGATCTTAACCCTCCATATGTAACAATTGATTGAAGATTAGCATTTAGCACAACATAAAAAGGGACCTACTTTAATTTGGATATGCCTAATAAAAAGGAAAACTAGTTAAATTTTCAAAGAATGACACGTTCGATGAAAAATCAAGTAATCTTAAGGGTTAAAATGTCTTTTTAGCACATATTGAAATCAAATTAAGCCAAAAACACACCATTTTTTCATGAAAAATTCAAAGAGATACTTTTCACATTTTCACAATAACTCACCCAATTCAGGCATGATTTTTGTTTAAAAAAAAAAAACCATTTGAAGAGTATTTCATGGTATTAAGTTCACCAAATTCTTAACTTAAAGCTCAAAATCTAGCAAAATTTAGGGCCGGATAAAATACGGTATTGATACAATGAAATGCTGTTTTTTGGTTCATGTAAACATGAAAAAGGGTTGTATGTTTTATTGAGTTGTTGTGGTCTATGACTATGATTATTACTTGATAAATTTTAAGCTATATTGTTTGATATCTCATTTGTGTTTGAGTTTTCCAATGAATGTAATATTGTAAAAATTTAAATGTAGTAAAAAATTTTAAAATTCGAAGTCATTTAGAATTTGCAAATTGTTTGTCTTTTTCTGACAATTGGGTCTCGTCATCTCTTGCATTTAGGTTTGCTAGAAAGGTTATGGAGCTGATGAAGACACTTGAGAGCCAATTAAGGGATTGGGGTATTGCAAAGAATTGAATTCTATTACATTCTTATGGGATATTCTATTTTCTTATATATATTTTTTCTAATTATGCATGTAGATATTTTATAGCTACGGTCCATTTTACAAGAATTGTATTAAGACTATAAATGAATTTGCCATTGATGGTTACAAATCAAAGATCTTATCTTTACTTATGACAAACTTACTGGTAAAGGTAAGATCTTTGACTTGTAACCATCAGTGACAAATTCCTCTATAGTCTTAATACAGTTCTTGTAAAATGGACTGTAGCTATAAAATATTTACATGCATAATTAGAAAAATATATAAAAAATAGAATATCCCATAAAAATGTAACAGAATTCAATTCTGTGTAATACCCCAATCCTTTAATTGGCTCTCAAGTGTCTTCATTAGCTCCATAACCTTTCCAGTGAACCTAAATATAAGAGATGATGAGACCCAATTGTCATAAAAAGACAAAAAATTTGCACATTCTAAAAAAATTTGGATTTTAAACTTTTGTACTACCTTTAAAATTTTACAATATGAAAATTCAAACACAAATGAGATATCAAACAATATAACTTAAAATTCATTGAATAATAATCATAGTCATAGACCACAACCACTCAATAAAACAAACAACCCTTTTTCATGCTTACATGAACCAAGAAACAGTATTTCATTGAATTTAATAGATTCTTACCATTTTAGAGAGAGTGCATGCTTGAATTTATTTTAGCATTTCCATGTAAATATTCTAACAGGATAGTAGACTTCAATTTAGCAATATATTGACAAATAAGAATGTCAAGTGCATGAATTGAGACATATTAATCAATATTTTCCAAATTATTCTATAGACAAATATAGAAAAAATATCAATAATTCCTTTTGAAGTCTTCAAATCTAATTTATTATCGTCAAAAATAAAATAAAAACATCAAATGACTACAAGCATATTATTGAGAAAAATAACTTTTTAGTAATGAAGTGCAGCTTTGTTAGCATAGGTGCACAATGACATACTTGTGTTCTCAACCTTCAATCAAATGCAAAGTTCACATGAGTTATAAAAGTAGAGACTGATATACGTGTTCTAAATAGTATGCTTAACAAACATTTTCCACAAATCACTTTAAACTTTGGTTTGAAATTCAAATACCTTAAGACATAATTCACGTGTTTTTTCATCTCTTTGGGGTCACCATAACATATTCCTAATAACTTATCAACTTCAAACACCTCCTCATCTTCTCCATCAGCCTCATCACTATCATTATCATCACAACTACCATCATTAGCAACATTTTTTGTTCCAAACAGATTTGCATACTCTTGTGGAACATCATTACTTTTAATTAGGGAAACTAACAACATAATCCACTCATCTAGAAACAACAAAAAATCCTCTATAGATTCATTTCTAACCTAATTTGCCAAGGATAAACTAATATTAGAGCTTTGCATTTAAGCATGAAATTGCCTATATATCAATAGAAGAAAATATACTCGAAAAATCTACCTCTGTCTCTGGATGGTCTAACTTGAGACTTTCACAAGCATATTGGTTCAAGTTAACTACTCATCTCTATAACAGCAAACAAAGGAAATAAATTAGTTCCAAGACATAATGATGATGATAAGTTGACATCTAATTCAGGTTATTATATTTTGTGGCTTAAAGAATAGAACTTATTGTAACAAGATGTAGATTGAACAAATTAGCTCCAAGACATAACCCAGTTGACATAGCACCACAACTGGAGTAAAGGTTTAGTAATGTAACCTTTGGCTTAGGGTGATCTTGAACTTGAGAAAGTTCTTCAAGTTCAACCCGATTCATATCACACTCATAAGAAATTGTCGATGATGCCTCACAGATACTAAGCCTCCCTTCTACAAGTTCATAAGGAGGAAAAAATAGGAGAAATGAAAATAAAGTATTTCAAATTTAAAAACACAAATACAATTTGTTGCGAATAACACAAAATTACAACATGCACACACACACATCACACAATCAATCAAATTGGGGTATTACAATCTCCCCCACTTAAATTCCTAACGCTCTCGTTAGGGCCCACTTTGTGGGGTAGTGTCTCTGAGCTCACACGAGATTACTGGGTCGGCTCTGATACCATATGTAACGACCCAAGGAAAAGCGCTAGTCATATCTGCGATATACCTCAAAAGGACTAGTCACAATTGAGGCTCCTTGTAGTTGTTAATAAAGCCTAGATCTACCCAGTAAATACTCAATATGGGACTCATCACATACCCACACATATCACACAATCAATCAAATTGGGGTATCACAATCACATAATATAAAAATTAGAGAACGTATATAAGGACTTGAAATCATACATTCAAAGGAATCCTAGCCATTAATAATTTTTCAACTAAGCAATCCAATGGGTTATCATCTCGAAAATCTGAATAGAATATGCGCTTGCTCTTGATAAGATTATGACATTTCTATATGACCTACGGAAAACATTTTTAATTAGAACTAGGCATTATCAGGCTAAATATTGAGGACCGAAATCAATTAAGAGATGATGTTAAGATGACACTTACTATATCCTCGGCTCTATAATATCATTGAGTTGTAAAATAAGAACTTCCATCCACAGCCTCAAACATCTCCACAATCTTGTAGATATAATTAGGCTTTCTTTCAGCAGCCTAAACACAACAAACAAACAAACAAAAACTCAAGATAGACTATCAAAATAAAATATACAATAAGTAGCATAACATTTCAAATTAAAACTTACCTTAATGTGAGCATCATCATTAAGATTATAAATAATTTGACCATTAACTTCTGCTTAAGTGTAATGGCGTCGAACTTGAATAATTTGGTTGAATCATCCTTACTTCTCATGAACTATCATCATCATCACATCACTTATCAAAAAGATTTATAATATCTCATTATATAATAGTAGATCTAACCATCTAAGAAATATCTCATTACAGAAATATCTCATTACATTATAAGCCTACATCTATAAAATTTTTTTTTGAGAGAGTTTCAATCTATGGCGTCCGCTCCTGATAATTGCTCTTTATCATCAGACCAAGACACCAAGCGGCTTTTGGTGTAGGCGGAGATTGAACTCTAGATCTCTTATTCAACCATCAGAGACTTTACCAGTTGAGCTAACTAAAACCCACAAGCCTACATCTATAATTAAAATATATTACATTACTCATCAATGAAACAAAAAGGACCAAATTAAAACAACATAATTTTAGTTTAAATCACAACATTACTCTTCATTAACTGTGATTTGAAATAGAGCTTGATGGCCATCTTCCATCTTTGTTCATAAAAAGTCAATATCCATAAGTGCTTTTTTAGGTTTTGGGGGTATTTCTGTCATTTTATAAGTTTCGGGTCTTCTTGTCATTTTTTTAAGGTTTCGAGGATATTTCGGTCATTTTTTTAAGTTTAGGGTGTATTTTTATCATCTTAGAGGTTTTAGGGGCATTTTTGTTATTTTATAGGTTTTGAGGATATTTTTGTCATTTTATAGGTTTTAGGGGTATTTCAGTCATTTTTTTAGGTTTGGAGGGTATTTTGGTCGTTTTAAGGTTTCGGGGGTATTTTGGTAAATTTAGGTTTTGGGTTATTTCAGTCATTTTTTTTTAGGTTTAGGGGGCATTTTGGTAATTTTAAGGTTTTGGAGGTATTTTGGTCATGTTTTAAGTTTTGGGGGTATTTTAGTCATTTTTAAGGTTTAGGGGTTATTTTGTTAATTTTTAGGTTTTGGGGGTATTTTGGTCATGTTTTAGGTTTCTGGGATATTTTTGTCATTTTTAGGATTTAGGGGGTATTTTGGTTATTTTTAGATTTCATGGGTATGTTTTAGGTATTGGGGGTATTTCGGTAATTTTTAGGTTTCGGTGGTATTTTGACAATTTAAGAGGATTTTAGGAGTACTTTGGTCATTTTGAAGTTTTATGGCCAATTTGGTAATTTTTGTAAGGTTGAATTTTATCAATCATCTTATTGGCTTTATTCCGTGCCAAATTTGCTTGTATTTTAGCAATTAGCAACCCTGTATTTAGGTGGGAATCATGTAAGGGTAGTCTATAAGAGAGTGTGAAGAAATGCTCAAGATTGTGCAAAGAAGCAGGGACTCGTGATTGGATCTCGCGGGTGGCTCGTGGCTTGCAAGCCGTCAGAAGTTGCACACGTGCTAAGCATGCAGAGAAGCTGAACCGTCATGCCAACTGTAGCACTACAAGACAAAAAGTCCAGTCTGGCCATTCAGTTTCCTCGCGGCTCAGTCAAGTCGCGAGGCCAAGCCGCCAGCCAGCTTTGTTTTGAAAAACTGACTCTTCGTATTCCACTCTCACCCTAGTATATATACCCCTTATACTCACGAAATGTAGAGAGCTTCCAGAGAGAATTTTGAGAGAGAAACCCTAGAGAAAAACAAAATTGACTAATCTCCAATCTTCACATAGTGACTCTTCAAATTCCTCTACTCTCACCCTCTCCATTGTTACATCTTTGAGAGGTTCATTACCAAAACCTTTTCTTACCATACCCACATCTGTGAGAAGACCATTTGGTGTTTGGGAAGCAGTTAGGAAGGGACCAATTTCATATTGGTTGATGCTATGGTCAGTAGTGGAATCCGGTAAGCTAAAGAAGAAATAGGTTCGGCGTAACCTCGTTGGAGTAGGAGCTTGGAGGGCTTCGGTACACAGGGTAGATTAGGCTTGGAGGGTCTTCTGCTGTTCATGTATCCCAACTACATTCTTTAGTGGATTATTTACCGCTTGGAGGGCGGCGGAGAGGTTTTACGCCAAGGGCTTCGGTTTCCTCTTCGATAACACATCGTTGTGTTGTCTCTGTGTTTGCATCTCTCTTCCCTTAATCTTTGCCATTTAATTTTTGCTGTGGATGTGATTTTATTTGGTTTAAATTGTTTATCAATTCTGTTATAAGCTTATGTTCATTTTCCGCACATACATTGTTTGATATTAAGCTTGAATTGGTAATTTGTAAATTGGGGGTCTAAACGTTCAAGGTGTTTTATACACTAATTGAATATTCAATTTTGATTATTGGGTAATTGGGTAGGTTAGGGTTTACTCATAACAATTGGGTTTGGGTTAGAATTAATTAGTTAAATGGGTAATACCCAAACCCTACCGGAAAATTTTGGGTAATATCAAAATCCTACCCGATTACTTTTTACCTATTAAGAACCAGGTATTACCTGAAATATTTGGAGCAAGTAGGGTTGTATATCTATTACCCAATGAGTATTACCATCGCTATTTATACCAAATTCTTATAGAATTTAATCTCGAATCCAAATATTTGATAGTGAAAATCCATCCAAATGTTTAAAGGTTCTCATTTCTTATTTAAACTAGTGTGTCTTAGCATGATGATTAAGAATAATCATCATAGAGTGAATGTTATAGATTGGAATTCTATCATATCTATACAAAAATGAAAAAAAAAAAAAAAAAAATCCCTAAAGGCTAAATAAACTTCAAACTAATTGGCAATAATCATCAAATTACTTGGTTCCGTAGCAATACATGAATTTCATAAAAATTATATAGACTCATTTGTTACCATAAATTTCTATTTTTTTAAAGAAACAATTTGATATCATAGCAAATGGGGGCATCCCCTTTCACCACAATTTATAAAAGTAACCATATCATGCCTCCACAATTGAAGTGCAGGATCCTAAAGTCCCTTATTTTATAGTAATCAAACAAAGGCAACTTCAGTTAGTCACAAAAGTCTCTTATTTAATAGCTTTAAATTTAACTCACACCAGCTAGCTGACTAGATAAAAAAAGGCGCTTGCTGAAAAAATATATCACCAGTCAGCTGACTGGTAATAGAACAGTTGTTGCTTGCTAGTAGCCAGAAATATCAATGATTATAAGATGTACAATGGAATTACTCAACAATGTATTTTTTCATTAGAAGATTTTTCTCAGTCCTTACAACAGATATTGCGCTCATAATTTTAAAATTTACACCCTCGTCTCCTTTTACTTATGGAGGATTACATAAGTCCTAGACACCAAACACTAACTTCTAACCATCCAATAAAAAACGGTCATTGAGAAACAGGAGAAAGAGGGGAAAAGAGGGAATGGGAAAGGGGGGATGATACAAAGACAATCTTTTTCTAATAATTTTAGATCCATTCCTTTGGATTGAAATCAACATAACGCCCTCTTTGCAATTGCTGCCATGCCTCATGCTGGTCTGTGAATGGCATATCCTTCCTTTTTTCTATGATTGGAATGTAAGCAGGAACCACAGAATTGACACATTCTACAAGTTGAAAATAGATGCGAGCATGAAGAGAATTGAAGTGCAACGAAACAAAGGATTCTTATTTAAAAAAACATATGATGAGACATCAATTCAATATTCTCAAGCAATTACCAGTGGTTTAGATCATAGTGGTTTAGATCATCAAAAAATATTCCCCCAACCCCCTGCCTCTCACCTCAGTGCTGAACATACCGTTAGGTAGTCAATACAGAGCATAACTGTCAAACATTCAATAAGTTTCACATGTAAGATAAATAGAGCCAAATTAATTATAGAAGCTCACTAGTATCCTATTCAACCAATGAAAACATACAACAACCAAAGAAAACTGGACTAAACAAGCCTGCTAACTGATTTGCACCAGCAAGGAGATAAAACCAATAAGCATTAGTTTGTTGATTAGGAGAGTGATATAAAGATAACGTAAGCACTGAAGATGAGACTTTTGATGATCATTTTGAGCCTGAAATTAAAAGGGCAGACCAAGCTCGACTTATCATTTGGGTCACTTTGAATTGGATATGTCCAAAATTGGCCAGTGTAACCTGCCCCATAAAGGGTTAGGAATACAGATCCAGAGCCAACAATAACAAGATATAAAACTCACTTTAGATTCCTAAATAACTTGAGATGAATGTAAAGTCACAAATGAGTTGAATTCATGGCAGTTTGGGGAGCCAAACTTTGATGCATTCCCTTCACTTTGGGCACCACAATTCATCCTAATACACAAACACCCAAACAACACAAGTTCATAAATTTTAAATCCCATACTTGATATAAATGTTGAGATATCAACCCAACTTGTACATGTGAGTGCATTAAGTTAACATACAAGCACTTTTCTGAACCTACGAAATAAGGTCAATATCAGCATGCCTAAACACACAAAATTAATTTCTAAAATATAATAACTTTTTGAAAATAAAAAACCAAACCAGGTATTCACAATTCTCCTTATCCTTAAGGCTGCTATAGATGCACAATTGAATGTAATGTCAAACTACCATTCTTAATCTAGACTATGTAGTGTGTGTGTGGGTAATAAGAATAAGAATCAGCGCATAGACATCAAAGTTCGAATTTTCTCATCTCTAATCCCCATCTGAAAAGTGGGGGTTTCCTTAATTCTCTCCAATTGCTGCGTGACTTTTTTCTGAACAAGATCGAGCGAGTTGAAGAGTTTCTGAGCAGGTGTGAGGGATGATTTTGATTTCTTCTTATTGATAATGTAGTGAATGATATGGAGAAGATTCTGAAGCACTATATCATCATCGGTCGTCGAAGGCACCCGAAACTGGAACCGATCAGCAGAGATCGACAAATGAGGATTCATGATTTTAGGGGCATTGACAGGAGTAAATGGACTCCCAATCTGTTGCTGTTGTTCTCGAGATGAGAAAAACAAATCGGGAATAACACTCTTCGGACTCCCAAATTCAATTTGTTCTTGTTCTTCTTCCCCCTGAGGTTGAGGAGAAGGAGAAGAGTATATGAAAAACGAAACAGGAGTCCCATTCCATCGAGAAGCCATGGATTGGATGAATATTAGGGTTTCGGAGAGATTGCAAGTCTGTAAAAAAACAGAGTCCGTTGCGGAATCGGAATGAGGGCAGAAAGTGGAAGTGTTGTTACGGTGGAGAGTGGAGACAGAGTGAGTTATATATACTATAGGGGCTGATGCCGGTTTGCCACCTGCGTTTGCGTTAAGCTGACGCGTTCGCGTTTTGCTTAAACGCTGTCGTTTTTTCGTTTTTAAAAATTTAAAAACCCGAGTTTCGCTCCTTTCGTTTTTTTCCCCCCCAAAAAATTATATATATATATATATATTAACTAATATTTTTTCTAGATTCTAAAATAAATAAATTCTACGCAACTTTTCAATCAATTAAAATTTAAAAATACATACAAGTTTTGTGTGTATTAAAAAGTTGATTTTTTGTGAGTTTAGAAATAGGGGTAAGGTTAAGGGATTCTATGTTTTCTGAAATTCGTAGTTGTAATTTGGAATATAAAATTGATAAATAAAATTATTATGATGTGAAAGTTTGTAAGACCTCTAAATTGGTGTGGCATAATATTAGAAAATTAACATAAAAATTAATTTTTTAATTTTATTTTATGTTATATAATAATATAGATTAGACAAAAAAACCTAAAAAAAAAAAAAAAAATTCACAATTCACAATTTCATAATGAATTGAATACTAAAACAACAAAGTAGCATCTCATCATTGGCCTGAACAGCGATGAGCAGTAACCTTGTTCATCACAGTACCCCCTTCTCTAGAAAAAATTACTCGAAAAAGTAGCATTGTTCATCACAATGTTGTATCGTTATTGCATTTACGAGTTCATGAGAGAGAGAGAGAGAGAGAGAGAGAGAGAGAGAGAGAGAGAGAGAGAGGTTGCAATGATTCTTTAATCCAGATATCCTTCGACTGAAGATGTTAAGATCGATATCCTCTTTAATTCTGTTGTTTCCTTTTCTTTTCATTTTTTCCCTCTCCCGTGTCTAGGACGTACCTAGAATAATAATAATAACAAATTTACTACCAGATATGTGTTGGACACATTTGTAACCATATCTGACCCATACTTATTTTGGACAGAGGTATTTTGCCATTTTTGACATATCTGTGCAACCTAACAGGATTGATAAAAATGAATCGGAGTGGACGAAAGGACATAAAGTGAAATGCAAAATACCAAGAATGAAAAGAAATTTTGAAAGTTTTGGGACAAAAATCTAATTTCATGTACAATTTAAGGAAGAGAACAATAATTTTAGCCCTTTTGTTTTTTACAACATTTTTCACTACTTCCTAAGATTAAGTTGTGGTTGGAGACATCATTTTTACATTAGTCTATCACAAAACAGCTTTTATTATACATCAATTATAATAGATCATGTCAACTATTGTAGAAAAAAACATGGTGCTAAAATAAATGATAGGTACATTGACTTCTAACATACAAAATTCATTAAACGCATCTAAATGCAAGTTATTATCTTGTGATTATTGGTTTGAGTTGAATTCAATTTCTCAACCTCAAAATCATCTATATATATATATATATTAATAGGCAAAACTTAGAGAAAGTTCAATTAGAATTTGAAATTAAAATCCAATTTTGCGTTATGTGTCTAAATTTATGTGGGGACCACATCATAATTATCTGTGGGGCCTAAGAATTTGATAAACCTGGCCCACTCCACACTAGGGCCCAAGGCCCACGCCGAGGAGAGATGTTGCTGAGGAGGTACAATTAAAATCCAAGTGGCCTAGAGTTATTGCCGAGGACGATTATGTCCTCGGCACTCCTGAACCCAGGAGGAAAAGACGGGGCGCCAACAAAGGCAGCCCCTCCCTGAGCGCCCCCAGAAGGAAGGACGGGTACAGTGGGACACGCACGGAGGTACAGTGTAGGAGCGGTTCAAGGAGAAGCTGTCACCTCCACATTAAATGTGCCCAACTAACGTTCTGCCCGCATTAATAAGGAAATGACCCCTGAACAGTGCAGCATTGGTTGCCGCAACTAACAGAAAGTTGGGAAAGGTGGCCGATGGGACAAGCACTCGAGTAGTGATCTGCATGATCAACAGATGGAGGGTCAAGATCAACTGAGAGGGGCTATATAATGTAAGAAACCCCTCCATGAATGAGGGAGAGGAAAAAGAGGGATCCAATAGTAATATGTATCGCCTCTAAGACCATTGTAACAGAGCCTTAAAGAAATAATAAGAACATTGAGTTTCTCGGACGAAAAAAGCCCGAGGACGGAGTTCCCAGCTTTGGCTTGCATATCTATAACTCAATCCTTTTACGATCGTATCTAGTTGTTGCAATCCTTACTAAAACCTAGCTCTTGAACCTACTCTCTACAAATTTATTGTATTGGCCTAGTTGGGCTCGAATCCGCTTCAATCCCAAAAGAAGTGTACGGACCTAGTCCCTACAATTGGAGCCGTCTGTGGGAAGAGCTTGTGTGTTAGTGAGGACGACAACCAGGCATGGTAGGATCAGGCCCTCATCAAGCAGGCTCTCGTTAGCCCGAACCAGCCAAATCCCAACAACAGGGTAACTTTCTTAACCCCGAACGCGATCGAAATGAGGAGAATGGAAGGTTTCGAGAGGGAAGTGTGAACACCACTTAAACCAGCAAAAGCCATTCTCGTGTGGGCAACCACATGCTCCAAAGACAAAATAACAACCGGGCCACGCGATCAGAAGAAGTTAGGAGTCACGTATCCCAGAGACAGAATGATAGGTGGGCCATGCAGCGAGAGATAGACGACTTGAAGAAAAAGTTCCACCATGCATAACGAAGGCAATCCCATTCCAAGCATGACATGCCCTCCGATGACGAAAGTGACGACGATTATAGGCAGAGATCGAGAACTCCCCCAAGTGAGACTTTCTCTCACGAAGAGGAGCATTTCCGGAGGCGCGAGCATGAAAGCCCATCCCCCAAGGGCTCGGGATACGATACCATGAGCAGGGCACTAGACCAACTCTCCAAATCGCCCTTCACGCACTGCATAGAAGGGGCTACGCTCCCTCGACGGTTCCAGCAGCCAACCTTCACCCTTTATAACGGCAAAACAGACCCTGTGGAACACGTGAGCCAGTTTAACCAAAGGATGGTTGTCCATTCCAGAGACGAGGCACTAATGTGAAAGGTTTCCCATCCAGCTTGGGACCTGTGGCGATGAGATGGTTCAATGGCCTGAAGACGAATTCCATAAATTTGTATAGGCAGCTAACCCAAGCCTTTGGCGCCCGTTTCGTTACAAACAGTAGAGCTCCTTGGCCCTTGACTGCGTTGTTATCGTTGTCCATGCATGATGGAGAAACTCTAAAAGCCTACTTGGACTGTTATTGGGAGATGTACAATGAAATGGAAGGCAATTTTGACGAAGTCACCATCAGCACCTTCAAAAGTAGCCTCCCAGCCGAGCACGGCTTGAGGAAATCTTTGACAGGCAAACCTGTCACCAGTGTGCACCAATTGATGGATCGGATTGACAAATACAAACGAGTAGAAGAAGACCAGTTGCAGGGTAAAGGAAAAGAGAAGGTTATCCCACAGGAAATGAGGGATTTCATGTCGGACCGATACAACAGCAGCCGACCGAGGAGAGATTTCATAGGGAAATCCGGTGCAACCAACACGCGAACTGTTAACGCTGTATTCCGAGAACCAGTACACCGGGTGTTGGAGAAGATCAAGGACGAGCCATACTTTAGATGGCCAAATAGGATGGCCGAGGAGTCCAAGAAGCGCAATCAGAACTTTTATTGCCAATACCACCAGGACCATGGGCATACCACGGAGGATTACAGGAACCTTTGGGACCACCTGGACCAGCTCGTCTGAGAGGGAAAGCTGAAGCACCTCCTGCATCATTCCAGTGGTCATCAAGGTCAGACCCACCGGGAACCCCAGAGAGACGCTGCCCTAAGGCCACCCGTAGGGACGATCAACGTAATCCTAACTACGTTAGGAAGAATAGGCGTGCGCCCTTCTCGAGTATTATCTGTGGCCCAGCTGCCTGCTGGGGAGTCCTAGCCAAGGATGAAGAGGGCCAGAAGGAATTTTCACCCGGCCTTAAGCTTTTCAGAAGAAGACATGGTCGGTACCATCCAGCCCCATGATGACGCGCTGTTGGTCACCCTCAGAATCGGGGACTACAATGTGAAAAGGGTGATGGTGGATGGCGGCAGCGCTACCGAGGTCATGTACCCCGATCTCTACAAGGGGTTGGGATTAAAATCGGAGGATCTGACGCCCTATAGCTCCCCTTTGATGACCTTTGACGGGAAGCTCGTTGTCCCAAAGGGCATGATTAGGCTGCCCATCCAGACCGGCCCAGAGACAGTGGAAGTAAACTTTATCGTGATGGACACTTACTCTTCCTATACGGCCATTGTCGGCAAACCCTGGCTCTATACATTGGGGGCTGTCGCCTCCTCCTTGCACTAGAAGTTGAAGTTCCCGTCAGGGGACCAAGTCCACGAAATCCAGGGGGACCAGTCCATGGCGAGGCATTGTGTGGTGGCCGCTGTCTCCCATCGGCTCAATGCGGGGTCCTCGGCCTCTGCTGAAAGGAGCTTACAGCAATCAAAGGCCCCAACTACGCCCCATGACCTAATCGCCGACGAGGCGAAATGCGAAGACTTGGAAGAGGTGGTTATTGGCGGCGACTCGGAAAAATTCTTTCGGGTAGGGGCTCAGCTGCCTCTTCAGGAGAAGGAGGAGCTGATTGAGCTTCTTAAAAGAAACGTTGACATATTCGCATGGGATGCCTGTGATGCCCCCGGGATCGATCCAACCTTCATCTGTCACCATTTCAATGTCAACCCGTCCGTCATTCCTAAGAAGCAGCCACCTCGTCGGCCGTCGAGAAAGCACGCCGATGCAATTAGAGACTAGGTGATAAGGCTTAAAGGTGCGGGGGCTATCAAAGAGGTCTTTTACCCCGAGTGGTTGGCCAACACTGTGGTGGTCAAGAAGAAAAGTGGGAAGTGGCGAGTTTGTGTGGACTTTACAGACCTAAATAAGGCGTGCCCTAAGGACCCCTTCCCAATGCCTCGGATAGGCCAGCTAGTGGATGCGACAGCCGGCCATCCTCGGATGAGCTTTTTAGATGAGCTTCTTAGATGCCTTTCAAGGCTATCATCAAATACCACTAGCATTGGAGGATCAAGAGAAAACGGCCTTCGTGACACCTACTGGAAACTACCACTACAAGGTAATGTTGTTTGGTTTGAAGAACGCAGGATCCACTTATCAACGGATGATGACGAGAATGTTCGAGCCACAATTGGGCAAGAACATCGAAATCTATGTCGATGACATGGTGGTGAAGAGCAAGGTAGTGTCCAAACATTTAGGGGACCTCGGCAGCACCTTTGACATCTTAAGGAAGCATAAGCTGCGCCTGAATGCTTCCAAATGCTCATTTGGCGTGGGATCAAGCAAATTTTTGGGTTACATGGTTACTCATAAGGGAATCAAGGTTAACCCTGACCAGATCAAGGCCATAAACGACCTGAAACCACCGCGAAACACAAAGGAGGTTCAAAAGCTCATGGGGATGATCGCAGCCCTTAACCGGTTCATTTCCAGGTCGGCGGATAGATGTAGACCGTTCTATCTCTTGATCAACAAGTGGAAGGGGTTTGAGTGGTCCGAGGATTGTGTTGTGGCCTTTCAGCAGCTCAAGGAATACTTATCCCGGCCACCTATCATGTCCAGCCCCGAAGCCGATGAAGTCCTGTATGCATATATTGCTGTGGCCCCCTATGCTGTGAGCTTGGTGCTAATACGGGATGACAATGGTATCCAAAAGCTGGTCTATTACGTGAGCAAGTCACTGCATGAAGCTGAGATCAGATACCTACCCCTGGAGAAGGCCATACTGGTTGTAGTCCACGCCACGCAGAAGCTTCCCCATTACTTCCAAGCCCACACGGTGGTTGTCCTAACCCAAATACCCTTGAAGTCTGTACTCCGGACCGCTGATTACATTGGAAGGATCGCCATATGGAACACGATTCTGGGGGCTTTCGACATCAAATACATGCCCTGGACCTCTATAAAAGGCCAAGTCCTGGTTGACTTATGGCCGAATTTGCTGAACCACCAGTGGAAATAATAGTAAAAGAGCAGAACATGGATGGAAAATCGGTTGGAGTAATCTCTGCACCAGAGCCCCCACGTTGGAAGGTGTACATTGATGGCGCAGCAAATAAAAGGGGATCCGGAGTGGGGCTAGTCCTAATATCTCCCGAACAAACCGTCATAGAGAAGTCCTTCAGACTTGGGTTCCCGGCCACGAACAATGAAGCCGAGTATGAGGCTCTACTACAAGGAATCGCCATGGTACAAAAAATGGGAGGAAGAGCCGTGGAAATGATCTCGGACTCAAGACTGGTAGTGGGCCAGGTAAAGGGGGAGTTAGAGGCCAGAGATGCGAGGATGAAAGAGTACCTTAGTCGGGTCAAACGCCTGCAGTCGGGCTTCGATCTCTTCAACCTATCGCATATCTCCAGAAGTGGAAACACTCATGCGGACTCACTGGCCATGCTTGCCACATCCTTGGCGGGGGATTTGCCATGAATTATTCTTGTCGAGCATCTGGATAGAACGAATGAAGGATCAAAAGGCATGATCCCTATTCATGACGTCAGGGAGGGCCCCAGCTGGATGGACCCTATGGTGAGGTTCCTCAAAGATGACATCTTGCCTAAGGAAAAGTTGGAGGCAGAAAAAATACAAAGGAAAGCTCCTCGATTTTGGCTGTCCGAGGACCATAAACTGTATAAACGCTCATACTCCGGACCATATTTACTATGTGTCCACCCTGAGGCATCAGAGCTACTGCTTGAGGAGCTGCACGAAGGGATCTGCGGGAGTCACATAGGAGGAAGATCCTTATCCCACCGGGCCATTACCCAGGGATATTGGTGGCCGGGGATGCAGAGGGAAGCCTTGGAGTACGTTAAGAAGTGTGACCAATGCCAAAGGTTCGCCCCGAATATTCATCAGCCGGGCGGGATCCTCAACCCTCTGTCCAGTCCATGGCCGTTCGCCCAGTGGGGCCTGGATATTGTAGGACCTTTCCCGAAGACAGCAAGAAATAAGAGGTATCTACTGGTCGGCACGGATTACTTCACCAAATAGGTCGAAGCCGAGCCTCTGGCCAACATTAGAGATGTGGATGCTAAGAAGTTCATCTGGAGAAACATCGTTACACGATTCGGGGTCTCTCGCACCCTCATTTCAGATAATGGACTCTAGTTCGATAGTAAGGCCTTCAGAAGATATTGTTGCGAGCTGGGGATCACTAACAGGTACTCAACTCCAGCTTATCCCCAAAGGAATGGTCAAGCCGAGGCCGTCAACAAGGTCATAGTTAAAGGGCTTAAGAGGAGACTGGACGACGCAAAGGGAAGATGGGTGGAAGAGCTGTCGCACGTCTTATGGACTTAATCGGACTACTCCACGACGGTCCACAGGGGAGACACCTTTTGCCCTGACCTATGGGGCTGAGGCTGTTATCCCTCTAGAGGCGAACTTCCCAACACTAAGGACGGATTCCTTCACCCCAGACAGTAACGATGAACTACTGGGGAGGAACTTGGACCTGATCGACGAACGAAGAGAGAAGGTAATGATCCATTTAGCCTATTACCACCAGAAGCTCAAACAGGGTTATGATGCCAACGTGAAGCTCAGGCCGCTAGCACTAGGAGACTTAGTGCTGAGGAAAGTCGTTGGTGCTGCGAAGAATCCGTCTTGGGGAAAGCTTGGACCTAGTTGGGAAGGGCCATACCGAATTACTTCAATCGTGGGGATAGGAGCTTTTTACCTAGAAGACTTAGACGGAAGGGTTGTACCCCGTCCATGGAATGTAAATAACCTGAGAATGTACTATTATCAATAAAAACATTTCTCCAGTTCAGATTTTAAGTCTATTATGATTGTATGTCTCGCATCTTGGCAACCATCTAAGTGCTAGACAGAACCAAGGTCTTGCATGGTCCTCGGACTCAGACCTATGGGGAAACTAGACACTCCAAGAAAATCTAAGTGCTAGATAGAACCAAGGTCTTGCATGGTCCTCGGACTCAAACCTATGGGGAAACTAGACACTCCAAGAAAATCTAAGTGCTAGACAGAACCAAGGTCTTACATGGTCCTCGGATTCAAACCTATGAGGAAACTAGACACTCCAAGAAAATCTAAGTGCTAGATAGAACCAGGGTCTTGCATGGTCCTCGGACTCAAACCTGTGGGGAAACTAGACACTCCAAGAAAGCCTAAGTGCTAGACAGAATCAAGGTCTTGCATGATCCTCGGACTCAAACCTATGGGGAAACTAGACACTCCAAGAAAATCTAAGTGCTAGACGGAACCAAGGTCTTGCATGGTCCTCGGACTCAAACCTATGGGGAAACTAGACACTCTAAGAAAATCTAAGCACTGGACATGGCCTAAAAACACGTTTGGCACCTCGGATTGTGCACTTAACACCCTAGAAATATGTGTAGACGCAGACTAAGCATCCCCTGGGCACTGCCAAGCTAGAATTCAGGGATTTAATTTCAAATATATCATATGCACAACCGTTCACACATGTCAAGATAACTAATTCAAAAACTATGAGATTCGTAGCAATAGTAATATCGGCGAAAGCAACAAACGTATAATTTAAAGGAAAAAGGAAGAAAGGAATTTCATACATATGGTCAAAGAGTTTAATTACAAGCAAATCCCAAAGTCCTCAAAACAAAAAGGGAAATTAATTGACAGATAAACTAAAAGCTAATACAAAAGTTGGCCGGGGTTCTTACTTCTTCAACTTTGTCTTGGCCACTTCCTGGGGAGGCTGAGCAGGATTAGCCTTAAGACCCTGGGAGACATCCCCTTCCTGGGGAGGCCGAGCAGGATTAGCTTCAAGGCCCTTGGAGACATCAGCAAGGGGAATGGTCTGAAGGGGCTGCACTAAGGGGGTCGACTCCTCGACATCAGAGACCTGAGCACTGACTGTGGACTTGGCAGCCTCCTGGGACACTTCAGGATTTAGACCTTCAGGTGTTTCTGTCGCCCCATGAAGCTCTCCCCCTTTTGTCGGCTCCTCAGGAGAGGGAACGAACTGAGCAGTTTCTGGCTGAGCAGCCTTAGCCTCCTGTGGAATGATCACAGCCTTGGAGCTGGCAGAGGCGGTCTCACGGATGGCCGGATAGTACAACTTCTCTGCCTTCCACAGATCGGACGAAGCCTCCACCCCAGCTCGTTTGAGGGCTTCATTCCAGACCTGAGAGTAGTAGAGCCTGCATACACCAGGGATTTGAGCTTTAAGAATGGCCTGGGTATCAGCCACCCCTGCGTCGTAAGCCTCTTCCTCGGCTTTGTCCTTGGAGGTCTCGGCCTCTGTCCTGGCAAACTCAGCCTCTGTCTTGGCCCTCTGGGCTTCGTCCCTATCCTATTCTGCGACGCCCTTAGCATTCTCTGCCTCGGTCAGTTTCTTCTTTAAATCGTCGATCTGCTCCTTGGCGATCTCCAATTGCTCCTTGGCAGCGCACAAGCGCCTCGTCTAGTCCTCGGCCTGCTTTTAGGCATCGGCTAGGCCTGCTTCATCACTATCCCTGGCCTTGGTCATCTCCTTTAAATCCTCCCTTGCCTTCGTGAGGTCAGCCTCGAAGTTTTTAAGGGTTTGCGCAGCCTCCATACGCTTACTGCGCTCAAGTTCCACGGACTTGCTCTGCCCCTTAGCCTCATCCTCCAGCCTATAGGTGGCCTGGACGGCCTGCCAATTGGAATAAACACACTATGAATAGGAAATTTAGTAGCAAAAATCGACGGGGTCACAAGGAGTAGAAGCCTTACCATACCCAGGTACCTCTTCATGCTAAGAAAGACCTCTTGCATCCTCATATTCTCCAACTCTTTCATGTCAGCAGGAAGCAGCAGAGTCCTCTCCAAAGCATCGGCCACATAAGCGCCTTCACCGTCGTGGAAGCTCCTCAGTGATGCATCTTCCATCAGCGGCTCCCCGTGGAGCATTGGGGCAGGAAGCTAAGCATGGGGCTCGGATTGGGTGCCGACCTTTTTCTCTTTGCCTTAACGCCCAATTTTTAACTGTTTTAAGGCTCGCGGGGCTTCACCCTCCTCTTGAGAGGAGCGAGACTTCCCCCCGTCCATTGGCCCTTTACCCTTGGAATCCCTCTTCCTCTTTAGGTCGGTGGGCTCAGGCTGAGGAGGCAAAGTCGATTGGGGAAGGGCGGGAAGTTTGGATTGGGGGGAGGGTGTTTGTGCTCTAGAAGGGGAAGACCTGGTTCGAGTAGGCTGAAGCTGTGAGGAAGGAGGAGGAGGGTTGGATAGCGACTTCCCTGACGCATCCTTCCCCGACTGACCCTCAATCAGGTCGTATAAGTTTGCCTGGGGCTTCTTCTTAAAACCCATCTCCGCCTTAGAAGATGTCTCCACTGAAAAAAGATCTGCCTCGGACAAGTTTGGGTCACCCAAGTCACCGGAAAGATCCTCGAATGGATCAGTTTGGTCAAACACTCTGAATCCTTCTTCGGATAAACCTAAGTCACCCTCGGCCTCCGCTGCTTGGTGGGACGAAGAAGAGCCCACCAACGGAATGCCCTTTGGGACAGGAGATCCTTCAGAGATCAAAAACCCGTTCTCGGCTACAGTGATTTTCTAAAATCGTGGATCGTTAGCTCTGATCACGTGCTTCGGGGCGGCAAATGACTTTTGGATAGGATCGTACCCCAAGATTTTGTGAGCGGCCCTGACTTGGTTGTCCTCTTTGTTTACAAAAACCGCCGCCTTGAGAATGGTGTCCAAATCCTCCCGGTTGGTCAGATGAAAATGTCGGTGAAAGGCGTGGAGATCTGCAAAAAGAAAGTATGTTCATAGTTAGTAACCGAACCATACAGGCTAAGATGCCAAAAAAGATTAGCCCCCTCCCACTCTCTACACCCCACCTGGTTCTCCCTCCACAGTTGGGCAATGAAGGCCATCGTGCCACTCCCCGGATACAATAAGGAAGTCCTTGTTCAATCCTTTGCTGGACTCAGGGAGGCACTGGATTAGCTGGACCCTATTGTCTCTCATCTTTATGTAGTAGGATTTACCTCTCAAATGTTGGAGGTTGTAGCACCAGTTCACGTTATGATGGGTCAGTCTTAGCCTTATTTTCTCATTTAAGGCATCCACACAACCCAAGATCCTAAACACATTTGCAGCACATTGGGTGGGCGCTAATCTGAAATGCCTAAGGTAATCCCTCATTATCGGCCCCATGGGGATCCTCGCACCCCCTTCTATAAAAGCGAGAATGGGAATCACCACCTCGCCCGCTCTTCTCTTAAAATGCCACTCCCCCTCCTTGCAGTACCTCAATCCTACATTGGGGGGTATCCTATAGTCGGTGATGAACTTTTCCATCGCCTCTTCGGTCTTAACCAACTTTTTTAATTTGCCCATCTCTAGAAACCGCTAAAGAGACTCAGGGGAATGACGGAAAAAAGAAAGGAAACAGAGAAAGACAAACCTAGAAGAGAGAGAGAACGTGAGTTAGTGAGAGTAGAGAACTTACAGAGATGAGGAAACGTTCCTCGGATGGGCTTTTTATGCTGGAAAGAGAGACTTGAGTTTATCTGGAAGCTTAACTGAACTCAGGGTATGTGCGCAAAGAAAACTCTTGAGTGTAGAAATAAGGGGACAAATCAGTTCAAATGGGAATTTATACCTGCCACCAAAATAACTGTGCGGGTTTTCCTGCCCGTAAAGATAAGGAAATCTTCACCATTAGATCACCATTGCACCGTTGAACGTGGGGAGCGCAGAGCCGCCCGTATTTAATGAATACACGCTTCATATACCAAGATGCCAGTAACGTGCCTCGGGCAGACGAAGAGACCCTGGTATTGACAGATGACAAGACTTGACAAGCCATGATAGAGGCCCGATGTCATCAAAACCCTCCTCTCCGTTCGAGGAGCCGGACAGTAGGATTTTGAAGGGCTATTGTGGGGCTTAAGAATTTGATAAACCCGACCCACTCCACACTAGGACTCAAGGCCCACGCCGAGGAGAGATGTTGCCGAGGAGGTATAATTAAAATCCAAGTGGCCTAGAGTTATTGCCGAGGACGATTATGTCCTCGGCACTCCCGAACTCGGGAGGAAAAGACGGGGCGCCAGCAAAGGCAGCCCTCCCTGAGTGCCCCCAGAAGGAAGGACAGGTACAGTGGGACACGCATGGAGGTACAGTGTAGGAGCGGTTCAAGGAGAAGCTGTCACCTCCACATTAAATGCGCCCAACTAACGTTCTGGCCGCATTAATGAGGAAATGACCCCTGAACAGTGCAGCGTTGGTTGCCGCTAATAGAAAGTTGGGGAAGGTGGCCGATGGGACAAGCACTCAAGTAGTGATCTGCATGATCAACAGATGGAGGGTCAAGATCAACTGAGAAGGGCTATATAATGTAAGAAACCTCTCCATGAATGAGGGAGAGGAAAAAGAGGGATCCAGTAGTAATACGTATCGCCTCTAGGATCATTGTAACAGAGCCTTAAAGAAATAATAAGAACACTGAGTTTCTTGGACGAAAAAAGCCCGAGGACGGAGTTCCCAGCTTTGGCTTGCATATCTATAACTCAATCCTTTTACGATCGTATCCAGTTGTTGCAATCCTTACTAAAACCTAGCTCTTGAACCTACTCTCTACAAATTTATTGTATTGGGCTAGTTGGGCTCGAATCTGCTTCAATCCCAAAAGAAGTGTGCGAACCCAGTCCCTACATTATCCACTTAAGTTTGTGTCATGTGTCCACTTAAGTTTTTTAATCTTTGTGTCAAGTGAGTTAATGAGTGCAAAATACTAAGAATTTAATATAATTGAACTCATTTTTTATTTTATTTTTTAAAAACCAATCACATATAGATAATCACACAACAAAAATCACCACACGTTTTATCTTATTAAAAATTAGAAAATGAAATATCATAATTAGTACTAAATTTAGGTAAGGATTTTAATATGTGATTAATTACGTTTACTTTAAAAAAAAAAAGACTAATTATTTATATTTTTATGATAAAAATTGTGTTTAATTTTAAATATATTTATATGTATGCATTAATGCATGTGTTACATACTATTTATTTAATTATTTATAATAAAAATTGTGTTTAATTTTGAATGCATCTATACGTTTGCATGGGTTACATGCTAGTTAAAAAATAAACTCAAAATACAAAATAGAAATGTTATTATAATCTGAATACATAATTTCATGAAGTGAGGCTAAAGTACAATTTTTGTAAATGATGTTGGTAAACTGTAATTAACTGGGAAAAAATTGTTAATTGACTGTATTACAAGTCTATATAGCATACCAGAGCATGTGTTTATGCTGTTGGCCACTTGTACTTATGTATGTGAAGATTTCACAACTTTGGACAGTTTATAATTGAACTTCTAACTTGATTTACCAAAATAATAACTGGTGGAAAACATTCAGGGAAAATACCTTCTAGTTGTTGAGACTTGAGAGTTGAGACCTGACATTGCGGTTAGAAATGTGGTTTATGTTCCTAAATGAATGTACAACATTTTTTTCAAAATTGGTGTTTTTTAGGGCCATTTCTTGGGTTCCTATATCTGAACATATCAATTAAGCCAGAATGGAATGATCACAATTCCGGATATTCAGCTAAATCCAATTTTTCATGGTTCTATTGGCCACCTAGGATGCACCACTCATACTCCTAGATCTTACATAACGGTTGGACATGACATGAGAAAAAACAGTCCCCAATTTTTTGTGAGTTCACCAGCTAGCAGATTTGTAAAAGAAAGGTTCTTGCTGAAAAATATTTCTCAAGACTTACAGCAGTTGTCACCTGCTATCTACCAAAATCATATCAATAATTCTTCTATTCAACAATGTTACCAGAAGATATTTATTAGTCCTCACAAAAGATAGTGTCTTCATAATTTTATGATTTACACCTCTATCACCTTTTAAGTTTTTAACTAGTGGGATTACACCTGTCCTACACACCAAGCACTAACTTCTAACCATGCCCAAAAAAAAAAAAAAAAAAAACACATTGAAAAACAGAAGAAAGAGTCCAAGGAGGGATTGGGGAAGGGATGATACAAAGACATTAATTTTGAACAATGTTAGATCCATTCCCTTGGATAGTCAGGGGCGGAGCCGGAGTGGAGTGATGGGGGCATCTACCTCCTTGACTCCTCTTAAAATTTCCTTGTATACGTATTAGTCTTAGGGTGTGTTTGTTTGGAGGTAAAATAGGGTGGATGAAAAACTTTGGAAAGAAAATGGGAAGGAAAATTTTTTGGAGTGTGTTTGGTTGGGTGGGGAGGAAGGAAAATAAATGGGGGAGTTTAGGTATTTTCTCCCTAGTCCCATCAAAAAGTTTTCTCCCCAAATTGGAGAGAAAACTTAAAGGAGAAAATGATGCTACTTAATAGAAAAAAAATGCCCATATGCACTTGCATATGACCAATTCGTCCAATTATTTATTTATTTATATTTTATTTTATGCTATTTTGGGGATGTTGCCTCCCCCCCCCCCCCCCCCCTTTTCTTTGTTTAACTAGACATGATTTTCATTTTTTAATAAATTGGGTAATTTTTTTTTTTTTTGGTTGTGTGGTTGTTTGTTACTTTTTTTGTTTTAATTGGCCATAACTTTTTAACAAGGGTATATGAGTAAATTTATACAAACTCACTTTTTTTATCCCTCCACTTTTTCACTCTCAACCAAACAAAAAATAGAGAAATTAAAATCTTTTATATCTTCTCACTTTTCCATTATTTCACAATTTTCTATCTTCTCACTTTTCCACCCCTCCAACCAAATGAACCCTTAAGTAGTTACCATTATGGAGAAAAAACTAAAAAAGAACTCCCACTTGATTGAAAGTGATTCTAACATAGGAAAAAAAAAAATGAAAACAAAATTTCTTTCTCAAACTCCAAATCATATCACCTTTTTACCCATTCCACTATTCTTATAAATAGCTTTTTTCTTGTCTCATGTTTTGCACCTACTTCACACTATTTTTTATTTTCCTATCATTATTTTCACCATTTTCACAGTATTTTATTATCTAGAGATACAATAAATTTTACTATTTATGTCTTACAAATTAGCATGTTACCAATCACAAAAAATAATTTCAAACATTTATTCATTAAACTTCTTTTATAATGTTTTTTTATTCTACTTTTCTCTCTCCTCTCTCCCCTCAATCCTCTTTCTCCTGTTTGAGAACTCAGCCTCTCTTCCTCTCTTATTTTGACTCTTAGCTTCTCTTCCTCTCTCTAGAGTATGTTGCTGTCTGATACCTGTCGCTAATCTTGCTAGGTCTTTTTCTCTTGAGGTGTTTTTTTTTTTTTTGGGTTGGGTTGTGTGTATGTTTTTTTGGTTGCTGTTGATTTTTTGGTTGTTGGTAGTGGTCCAATCTTTGTGGTTGTGGTTGGTTCGCAGGGGTAGTTTGTGGATCGTCAACGGTGCTCTGATATCTGTAGTTTCAGTGGTTAGTGGAATGGTTTTGGATGTGGGTTGTGGTGGTTGTCTGCCTGGTGCTTGTGGGAGGGGTGATCATGTTTTTTTTTTTTTTTTTTTTTCAAAGGTAGGGTTTAAAAAAATATGTTATTTCAATGGGTGATGTGCTAAATTAAGAAATGTAATGTAGGATGTGTTGTAAAGTGACGTGTTAAAATAGAAAAAGTAGTGAAAATATAATTTTTTTTTTTTTGGGTGCTAATGCTCTTATATTGTTTAGAACTTGAGATGATATCATATTACCATTCACATTTTTTTTTAATTGTATTTCATTGATTATCATATTAGTTTGCAAGTATTTTGTAAGAAAAATAAGGGTAAAATACATTTAATAGTTATGAGGTTTGGGTTAATGACAGTTAGGTTTAAAATTTTTCAAAATTGATCAACTTGGTCCTTAATCGTCGTTAGAGAGATGAGAAAACAGAACAACCGTTTAAGGTTTAATTTGGATTTACTGGTTGAAAAGTCTTGAATTTAACTAAACGTATTTTACCTGAAAAATAAATATATTTTTAACAATTAATTTTTTTAATTAAAAAAACTGCATTAGAAATAGAAATTCAAGAAAGAAAGATTTTTTTTTTTGAGAACAAAAAAAAAAAAAACAAAGAATTTAGATTCCATTGGCATTTGGTCAATATGATAAAATTTGTATTTGCATTTGTGTCACTGTCAGTAAATAACTAAATAGTAAAGGGTAAATATAAATAAATCCTTTTTGGTCTGCCATTTCAGCCATCGTGAACTACGCTTCTTGTCTCTCTCTGTTAAACCCTAAAACCTCTCTGTTGCTCTCTCTCCGATCTCCACTCCATATATATCATTTCTATCACCATTTGTGTTGTGTGCGAGTGGTAATCAAATCAAATTAAATCAAAGCAAAGCAATGGCCATTTGTTATCAAGCTACTCCAGCAAAACCCGTAGTGCTCAGACCCACAACCACTTTCAAACCCGTTAACTCCTTCCGTTGCAACCTGTCTCTTCCCTCCAAAACCCTCGAATTATCCATTTCCGAACCCGAACCCGTTTTCTCCTCCGTCAAAACCTTCGCTCCTGCCACCGTGGCAAATCTCGGTCCCGGCTTTGACTTCCTCGGCTGCGCCGTCGATGGCCTCGGCGACTCCGTCTCCCTCTCCGTCGACTCCTCCGTCCACCCCGGCCAGATCTCCATCTCCAATATCTCCGGCGACCCTTGCTCCAAGCTCAGCCGTAACCCTCTCTATAATTGCGCCGGCATTGCCGCCATCGAGGTCATGAAGATGCTCGGAATCCGATCCGTCGGCCTTTCTCTCTCTCTCCACAAAGGCCTTCCATTAGGTTCCGGACTCGGATCCAGTGCCGCTAGCGCCGCCGCCGCCGCAGTCGCCGTCAACGAGATTTTTGGTGGGAAACTCGGCTCCGAGGAGCTCGTACTAGCGGGATTGAAATCGGAGGAGAAGGTTTCGGGTTATCATGCTGATAACGTTGGCCCGGCAATCCTGGGAGGGTTTGTTTTGATCAGAAACTACGAGCCGTTGGATTTGAAGAAATTGACATTTCCGGGGGATAAAGAGCTTTACTTTGTATTGGTGACTCCTGAATTCGAAGCTCCGACGAAGAAAATGCGGGCTGCTCTGCCGTTAGAGATAGCAATGGCTCATCATGTGTGGAATTGTAGTCAAGCTGGGGCATTGGTGGCTTCAGTGTTGGAAGGGGACTTGGTGGGGTTAGGGAAGGCTTTGTCGGGAGATAAGATCGTGGAGCCGAGACGGGCGCCATTGATTCCGGGGATGGAAGCCGTGAAAAAGGTGGCGATTGAGGCTGGGGCGTTCGGGTGTACCATAAGTGGGGCGGGGCCGACGGCGGTGGCTGTGATAGATTGTGAGGAGAGAGGGGAGAAGATTGGGGAGAAGATGGTGGAGGCATTTTGGAATGAAGGGAATTTGAAGGCGGTGGCTTTCGTGACGAGGCTTGATCGGGTTGGTGCGAGGCTTGTTGATAGCAATCCTAGATGATGATCATGACTGTGATCTTGATTGCAATAAAGGGTATGTTTTGTATTTTGGTGAAAAAGCTTTGGTTTTGGTTTGGTTAGTTTTTGCGGAGGATAATATGATGTCCAATAGCTTTGAAACAATGGCAGTAATTGTATTCTCAGTTGATGCTATATAGAATATAGCATTCTCTGAGTGTATGATAAGTAATAACATTCTCTGAGTGTATGCTATTGCCTTGCAATGCTTATTCTGTAGGCTGTAGAGAATTATGTCATTATGTCACGTATTGCCTCAATTGCTGGTCACGTTCACAGAAAAACTGGGGTATGCATTTTGGATCCTGAAAATTTTTCCCCCTGTCTCATCTGTGTTGAATATATCACTTCGTTCATATGATACTACTTGGATTGTGTATGTCATTCGAAAATTCGACGATGAGGCCAATGGGATTAATTATCAGATTAGATTTGACTAGTGTATCAGTTTTGTGTATGTACCGCTTGGTATATACTGTTTTAGATTCTGACTCACTACTTCCTTAAAAAATTACAGACTCTATCCAAGGAGTTCTGAGCTTATGACATGATGCTGTGAGGCTGAAGTTGGGTTTAAGGTTGTGTTTGGTTGCTGTAAAACGTTTTCCGGAAAAGGAAAATGTTTCCATGTGTTTGGTTGCATTTCAAAAAATTTTCCGGAAAATATTTTCTGGTGTTTGGAAAAGAAGAAGGAAAACACAAATCCAGAAAAACACAAGCCACAACCCAGAAAAAAATCATCAACGACGACAAATCCAGTCTGACGATTGACGGCGCGATCGCGATCTCGCCTTCTTCGCGAGATCGCGATCGACGGCGCGATCTCGCGAAGCGTCGATCGCGATCTCGGATCTTCCTCTCTCGCCTACATACGAGATCTCGCGATCGACGCTTCGCGAGATCGCGCCGGATCGAGATCGCGAGATCGCGATCAACGGCGCGATCTCGCGACGGCGCGATCTCTATCTTCGCGAGATCGCGATCGACGGCGCGATCTCGCGAAGCGTCGATCGCGATCTCGGATCGCGGTCGTCGGACTGGAGCTCGCGAGATCGGCGCGGACTGGAGCTCGGAGTTCGCCGGCGATCGTCGGACTGACTGGAATGTTTCTTCTCCTCTCGCGCGCGCGCTCTCTCTCTCTCTCTCTCTCTCATTTTCCGGAAATACTTTGAAGGGAAAATAGAAGTGTAAAATGATTTCCGTGGTCAAAGGCATTTTTTTTCGGTCAACGGATTTCAATTTCCGGAAAATAGAATTTTCCGGACCAACCAAACAGCCTCATTTCCGGAAAAGCATTTCCGGAAGTGATTTTCACCCAAAACAAACACAGCCAAGTGGAAATTCTAGCAACAAAAATGATTAAAGTAAAGAAAAATATAGTAGGATTGAAGTTGGAACAATCAAATATCAATTTATAGACTCAAAAGAGCTCAAGAAATATTCAAATCTCAAATTTTATGAAATAGTTGAGAAAGGCTGCCTATGACTACTCAAAAGAGGCTATTTATAATAGCCTTAACCTCGGAATCCTATCCTTCATCTTACATATGAGATATAACATTAAATTATAAACATCCAATTTCATTAAAAGTCATATGCTAGACACATAACCTTTTAAAATACTAAAGACATAATAACAACTTAAATATGACAGAGAAATAAAAGACAATGGACTAATGGGCCTTTCTGTTAGGCTTAAATTTTTCTACATCATGACACTTTGCCCACGCACGCTTGATTTAGGACAGAAAAGTGCTCTTACGTCACGGTGGCACAAGCTGAGTAAAGGTTCTATCGTGTTGAGCCTTTATGGTCTATATGCCTCTGATACTATTTGCATTGCTTGTGCATTAGATTTGTTGCTTGATCAGCAGGTACAATTTCAATATCCAAGAGTGCATATTTATGTTGTTTGGGGGAAGGACTCTGAATCTTGGTGCATTGAGCATTTTTTAAGTGGGGAAGCAGATGCCAAGCAACATATTGCAGACCAATATGATATGTTTGACAGGGCCTAATAAAAAACCTAGAGCAGATCTCCTTTCTATCCTTCATATGATATCCTAAACATGATTGTAACTGGTTATAGGCAGATGGGATACTGGTCTAATTATCGTGGACTATCTGTTGCAACCCTAGAGATGCTTTATACAAAATAACCAAACCGTTCTAGTTCAAGTCAGCATTTGTACAGTATGGTATGGCATGGAGGAACTACAGATAAGCCTCGTGGATGGGTTTTTCCAAACAACGGAAAGCAGTTAAGAATCGCAGTTCCAAACTTAGTTACCAGGACTTTGTCTCACGTTCATGACTAAATGGCGCTGATATTCCAAGTATATTGCATATATGTGTTCCTTGTTGCCACAAAGTTGCTTACTTATGCAGTTATACTTATAGGTTCATTCTCTTTGGAGATGGTCATAAGAATTCAAACTTCTCTGAGCTTATAAATAAGATCACAACAAATGTAAGTAAAATATAATGAGAAAAGTTACTATTTTTTTTGTTACAGATAAAATGTAGTGTATGACACTGACATATCCTGTGACCTTGTTTCGTAGGTTTTTGATGCTGCTGTAGGTGACCTTGTATTTGTCACTGTTGTGTGAATTCTTGAACATAGAATAAATGGTGAGTTCTGAGGGCCTCCTAGACTCCTAGTAAACTCGCAATACTATGGTGAGTACTTGTCAGTTGTTACATCGTACGTAGTAGATAAATTTTTGTATACGTTTATATCAACATTGCTTTCTAACTTCTGTTGACTGAAAAAAAAAGAAAAGAAAAGAACAAAACTTGTGTACCTTAGATGAGTGAACAATAAAAGGATCTGTACCAGCAGATCTTAGATGGAATGGAAGATAGGAAAATTATCTCAGCAACCCTCTTATTGCAGAGTTTTATATTCCCCAGCCATTTCCCTCCTAATTCTGGTACTGCTTACCTTCTTTTTCTCGTTACATGCATATCATGTATGAGTTTCCTCGTAGAGCTCATATGATGGTTTCCTTGTTCTTATTGGAACAACTATCAACTGTGGCTAAGTTACTTTTTAAGCAACAAATTCTGACTTAGTTTTTGAGGGCTGAATTTATACAGTCATCTGAATGCATAGCAGAACAAATTTGGAAACAGTCTTCTTTTTCAATAATGTACCACAAGATTATAGAGAAAGTTTAGGCCCCCCCTCCCTCTCTCTCTCTTCTGTTCTCTTTCTTTTCTCTTTCATTTCTCATGAACATTTCTTTTACTATGGAACAATCATAATATATCAGATGGTGGATATTTTTTATCAGGTTACTCAACCATTCAAATTTAATGTGGTTCAACACACAAAAATATATTGTAACTTCCAATTGTTCTTATGTAATCTCTCATCTGCCATTCATTTCTTTATCTTGCAGGTTTAGCTTGTCTATAATGTTTTTTGCGCTTAGTAAGTCTTCATTTTGACAATCAATGATGTAATTTTTTTTTCCCGTATCTTAATAGTACCTTTAAATTTTCTTAATAGTACCTTACCCAATAGTGCCAACTCTGGAGTTCTTCAAATTTTCAGGAAAAACAGTGAGCACACTTGGCCTCATTGTGATTATCATCTCTATTTTTGTGGTTTGCATAATCAACTCTAGGCTATACTGCCACCCTGACATCAATACTCACAGTGCTACAGCTTTCCCCCTCATCAGGGGAAGTGGTACCTTGGTGAGTAGCAATGAACGAATATGATTCCAAGTATGATCTTTTGCTGAAAACTATTTGACTGAGGAACTCAAATCCCAAAATCTAGACTGGTTGCTATTGGTTCACCAGAAGTATAACTGTCATGTCATCAAGTTGCTTTTGTTATCTTTCAAAATTACTTGGCCTTCTTGTGGGATATTTTAGCCGGATTCTAAGTGCTTGAGCAGGTTGATACTAGCAGTAAATTTGTCTCATAATTTGTCAAAAAAAATTAGTTACTTTTTATAGGGTTGAATAAGATTTTGTGTGCGACACATTGCACGCAAACCTTTTGTCACTTTGGGCAGGTATTAATACTTTAATAGGGTCACAAATGAGAGTAATTAACATTATCACATTTAATGTAATGTACGTTGCATTGAACAATAACTCCATGGTTTTATAGTATGAAATTATGGTATGAAAATCATGACATGAGAGGATTAAGCTTTAGTATCCCCGATAACAAATCTGCAGGTCATTCAACTGTGGATGTGTCCTCCCTATTTTCATGGCTTTGTGAAGGCAGAAAATGAAAATGATTTGAAATAATTTGATCACCATGGGATCTCAAGCTCTGATACTAGATAATGTAGAGGTTATGTGAATAGGCTAACTATTAAGAGGTGTATAGGGAAATCAGAGCTGCTTAGAGCGTGAATGGGATCTCAAGCTCTGATACTAGATGATGTAGAGGTTATGTGATTAGGCTAACTATTAAGAAGTGTATAGGGAAATGGGAGTTGCTTGAGTGTGAATGAAGGCTTTGATATAATGCCTTCATAAGAGAAATCCTCCCTTTGGTAGCTCTTGACTAATTCTAAAATTTCATTCATAAAATTGATTGTCATACTCGCGTGCAAAGTTTTTATACTTCTATAGAGAAGTCTTGGTTTGCATACATCTGATTGGCTTGTGCTAAATGTAATCTAATTGGCCAGCAAGTAAGAACAACCTAACTAAACTCTTTCAAAAGAGTGATACTAACAATACTACAATTTTACTACATAAAGCTTATAAATCGATGTGTCATCAATCGCCTAAAACCAATTCAAATAGGTGGTTGAAGCCCACAAATAACATTTATAATCATATTAATTTCAAAGTTTTATGTAGTAAACCCTGTAGTACCTTAGGCATTTTCTGTTACAAAAAACTACTCTTGCTCTTGTTACAAAAGACTAGTAAATGATTGGTTACAAAAGGCTATTAACATGCTATTACAAAATCTTAACATGCAATTACAAAAGATTTTGTGATAGCATGTTAATAGCCTTTTGTAACCAGCTACTAGACTCTAGTCTAGTAACAAAAGATTTCCCAACATAAACACCAATTATTTGAATTTGAATTTTTGTGTGTTTTGATAAAACTTTTGGTAGCTTGATTAAGATTCCCCCTATTTATCTATACTGTTAGTAACAGGATTTCATGTTTGAGTTTCAATATTTTGCGTACTAAAATACCCTCACTCAAATTTTTAAACTCTCTAAAATACCCCTATCTTTTAGTTAAATAATTTTAAAATAAAAAGCACAAACAGGTTAAAAGAGTAATTTATTATTTTTAAAAAAGTTCTTAAGTTTTAGGCTTTCAAACTTTTATTAAAATCTTAAAAATTAGGACATTATCTCTATTTCACTTTTAAAAATTATTTCAGTAAACCTAAAAAAAAAAAAAAAAGAGCCTTATTGCAAGCATAAAGTGCGTGTGATGAGTTTAGTAATATAATAAGATATTGTGAAGAATTAAAAAAAAAAAATTCAAACCATACTTGAAAATGAAATTAGAAGAAAGAAAGAAAGAATTATCTTATCATTTGTCTTATGCCAAAAGACAGTCTCATAATTGATTGGGTCGAACCAGGGGCGGAGCTGTGTTGAAGGTTGGGGCGGCCATGGCCCTCCCAAAATTTTGAAAATTTTGAAATTATATATATAATTATTTTAATATTTTCAAAGTTTAGTCTATAAAAATAAGAGTTGGCCCCTCCCCTCCCCCCCAAAATAGTTGAATTAGTACAATGATACTCTTAAAAAAAATAATTGGTCTAATAGTTATAGAGATATAATTTTATTTTTCGCAATTCTATTTTTTATTGTAAAATGTGCTTTTACATCTGTTAAATATTTGATAAAGTTTGGCATCAAACATGTTTGAATTTATCTTTTTTAACCCATTATGTGGCGATTAACAAGTCATCGACTCATTAAAAAAATCTTGTCACTAAAACTACACATGAAATGTGTCTTTAGTTGACACATAATAAGTTAGAGTAAGATAGATTTAAATATGTTTGGAGCCTAACTTATTTTAATGTCTTTAGTTGCATGTTTTTGAAATTTTCATTAGTTCAATTAAAAGATTTTTTACTTTAGTATAAAATTTGATAATTTGTATTTAAAATGAAACTTTTTAAGAATTTTCACTATGAAAATGGAAAATATGAATTTTATTTTAGAAGGATCGTCATCAAACATAACTTTGATCGAAAATACTAAGCTCTTTTTTTTTTTGTTGGGTGAGTGTATATATATAACTTATCAAATAAAAAAGCATGTATATATGTGTGTATATATAATAAAAAAATGTGTGTGTGTGTGTGTATATATATATATATATGTATATGAGGGTTGTCTTGATAAATATATTAGTGCTGCAACTTGTCCCCCCAAACAAAAATTCCTAACTTTGCCCCTGGGTCAAACCACCCGTAAACTGCACATGTTATAAGAATACACGACTTATAGAATTCAAAGAAAGATTCTAGCCAATGGGCTTATAATTTGATGGCACTATGTGCTCTTATGTTGCATGTCGTGGGTTTGACTTGCTTCCTCGACTCCTCCCCCATAAACGAGAAAAATGGGAAAAACACATAATAAACCTTATAATTTAGGAGTGCATAAAATCTAACCTATATATAGTTTCAAAATTAATAAATCAAACTTTGAAGTAAAAAAAAAAAAAAAAAGTATCAAATTAAATCTTGAGTTTTCAAAAAGTAATAAATTAAATATTCAGGTTTTAAAAAGTAACAAATTAATTATTTTTCAAATTAAGTGAAACGAACAATATGATTGAGGTTTAGTATAAGTTGAGAATTTAATTGATTACTTTTGAAAACATTATGGTACAATTTGTTGTTTTTTAAAATCTTAGTGTTTAATGTTTAATTCATTAATCTATTAGTTTTAACTTGTTATTTCTCTAAACTATACAGTTTAAACTGAGATATCTTTCAAAAAAGAAAAAAGTAAGACCTCAAGTATTTTGTGGAAGCATAGCGGGAAAAGCAAACCTCATGAGGAAAAAGAAAGAAAGTAATATTAGGGATATTATAAAAACTACTACATAAACTTTACAAACCGATATATTTCCAAGTACCAACACAAAAAAGTAATTTAAAATTATTTATTATATTGTTGAAATAGTACCAAAATCACATTAATTGATACATCAATTTAAAACCATTGTAATAAAATTTGTAACAAATTTATCATTTAAGAAAATAAAAAACTACGAGCTAAAAACTCATCTTCAAATAGGTGGAAAAGTAGCCCCTCATCGAGGATTCATGTGCGGACGAGAGGAAAGTAAGCTCGTGCCTCGTGCCATGCCCTAACTATTATTCACTTCCCATTATCCTCTACCATGCACCTTACATTACCCGAAAATTAATTGCCAACATTATCCATGCATAAACAAATCCGATTGATACTTGAATATCAACGTTATAAAAACGAAGGGAAAAGTTTTATTATACAGCAATTGCTGCGTAATAGATTATGTGTCAGCAAAAAGAAAGCAAAATGTGCCCCGTAATCAAGAAGCACGAGGTCTCTCGACTTCCTAGGAGCTTTGTAAGCATCTTATTCCTTAAAGTTTTCCGTTCCTTTTCATTTGGCTCCAAAGGAAATTTTAAGTCTTACCATTAATTGAATATCCTAGTCTCATTGTGGGGAGGGTTTAATATCCGAGGAGGAGTATTTGTGTTAGTGTTAGATTCTTTTTTTTAATTGTGATTTAAAATTACAAAACCGCATGCAGGTATATATATAAAAGGGTCAAATCTATTAAGCACATGTGTTTCAAAAACTGAAACCACTGCATACTTTTGGTGTGATGGTTACTTTATAAGTATAAGTGCTTGTGGAGTGTAGGGGGCAAGGATCGAGATTTAAGTCTCCAAGAGGGAATTTCACACACATATACACTTAGATTAGGCTAAAGTAGAATTTCTATCATTTAAAAAAAAAAAAAAAAAAACTAAAATAGTAGTGTTTCAATTTATGAATACAAACAGCATGTGTAATAACCATCTTTCATTTATTAAGGGTCTGTTTGGATACCGTTTATTTTACTGAAACTGAAAAATTATTGTTGAAAGTTGAAAGTTCAATTAGTGTATAAAACACTATGAACGTTTAGACCCCCAATTAACAAATTACCAATTCAAGCTTAATATCAAATAATTAATGTGCGGAATATGAACATAAGCTTAATATAGAATTGATAAACAATTTAAACCAATTAAAATCACATCCATAGCTTAAATGGCAAAGATTAAGGGAAGAGAGATGCAAACACAAGGATAACACAACGATGTGTTATCGAAGAGGAAACCGAAGCCCTCGGCATAAAATCTCTCCGCCGCCCTCTAAGCGTTAAATAATCTACTAAAGAATGTAGTTGGGATACATGAACAGCAGAAGACCCTCCAAGCCTAATCTACCCAATGTACCTAAGCCCTCCAAACTCCTACTCCAACGAGGTTCCACCGAACCTATTTCTTTTTTAGTTTACTGGATTCCACTACTTGACCATAGCATCTATCAATATGAAATTGGTCATTTCTTAACTGCTTCCCAAAGCACCAAATGGCCTTCTCACAGATATGAGTATGGTGAGAAAAGGTTTTGGTAATGTACCTCTCAGGGATTTAACAATGGAGAGGGAGAGGGAGAGAGTAGAGGAATTTGAAGAGTCTCTATGTAAAGATTGTAGATGAATCAATCTTGTTTTTCTCTAGAGTTTTTCTTTCAAAATTCTCTTTGGAAGCTCTCTACATTTCGTGGGTATAAGGGTCTATATATAGTAGGGTGAGAAAGGAATGTGAAAAGTCAGTTTTTCCCAAACAGGGTGGTCTGGCGGCTTGGCCTTGCGACTGGGCTGAGTCGCGAGTTCAAGCTGTTAGCTAACGGCCTGGCCAGCCTGGGACTTTTGTCCTGTAGTGCAATAGCTGGCATGACTCTTCAGCTCCCCTGCATGCTCCACACGTGTGCCACTTTGGCGGCTTGCCAGTCGCGAGTCACCCGCGAGTCCAACCGCGAGTCTCTGCATCCTTACACAATCTTGAGCATTTCTTCACACTCTCTCACTCACTACCCTTACATGATTCCCACCTAAATACAGGGTTACTAATTGTTAAAATACAAGCAAATTTGGCATGGAATAAAGCCAACAAGATGGTTGATAAAATTCAACCTTACAAAAGTACTGTAGATAAAGATAAAAATTAGTTGAAATAGTACAGTGGGCCCCATAAATAGTGTCAAAAGTGCAGTGGGGCCATGAATAGTAACAAAAATAAGCTGAATAGTGAAATAATTTTAATTTTTAATTCTAACCCAAACGCACACTAAAGCTCTCCCTCTTCCTTTGTGGCTATATATGCAGATCAGCTATATATCTTCTTCTTCTTCTTCTTCTTTTTTTTATTATTTTTATTTATTTATTTTTTAAATATAATATAATAGCTGTATGTCTCTGTATTGTACTTTGTGTTTTGCAGCAAATATGATTGACAAAACCTTTCACATAGTGATGTACCTATGGTTTGCCATGGGCCGTCTAACCTCCTTCCTCCACTTCTCGAACAAGCTTGCTGAGAGAGGCCACAGAGTCTTTCTTGTTGCCTACCAAAACTCAAGCTAAGCTAGAGCCTTTCAATTTGCACAAAAACCTCATTTCTTTCATCCCAATCACTGTTCCACATGTTGATGGCCTCCCTCCAGGTTCTGAAACTACCTCGGATGTTCCTTTCCCATTGTATTCCCTTATCATGACTGCAATGGACCTTACTGCACCCTCCATTGAATCTTCTCTTCGTGATCTCAAATCCCATTTTGTATTCCATGATTTCACTCACTGGTTACCACCATTGGCATGCCACCTAGGCATTAAGTCTATACATCATTGCACCATTAATTAGCCCCGCGACTGTGGGGTATTTGTTAAGCCAAGAAAGAAAAAACAATGAAAAACCATTAACTGAATCAGATTTTAAGGCACCTCCACCAAGCTTCCCACCTTCTTCAATCAAGCTATTTCCCCATGAAGTTCGACAATTTACCTCTACAACACTGAAACAATTTGGCAGAGATGTATCATTGATGGAACGACTAATGATCTCTTTCAGTGATTCTGATGCTATTAGTTTCAAAAGTTGCAAGGAGCTGGAAGGGCCTTGAGCACTACCATCAGGTGTGTCAAATGCCAAATATTTGGCATTTGACACACCAAACACCACTATTCAAGTCTCATGAGGTGTTCCAAATGTGTCAAAATTTTACAACATGCTACAGTACCGTGATAAGTTTGGCACCGTACGGATCAATATAGCACATTTGTTTATTATTTTTTTATTCATCTTTCTCTCTCATCCCAATTAAAATATCTCTTTCATCTTCTCTTTCAGCCACACATTCACCGCCTCCATCTCCACTCTCCTATACTCTTTTCTTCTCCCCTCTTCCCTTTTGCTCTATTCTCTTCCCATTCAGGAATCATGAGCCACCACTGATTTCCTCTCTACCATCTCACAAATTCCATCATCACTGTGTAAACACAAAATTTCCCAATTGCAGAAAAATCAAACAATTGAAAGAAATATGGTTTGCAAATATAAATTTGTATTGATGAATAATGAGTACAATCTCTATTTCAATTCTTTTACAAAAGAATACCCTCTGATTCTATCTTCATTGAACTTGACTCGAACAAGGAATTTTCTTGACTTTGGTTGGAAGATGGATTGAACGATCTTCACAACAAATCTTTAGCTTTAAGCTTATTAGAGATTTATTGTTCTTCAAGTCTTTGAATGTGAAGGCTCTTAGGTTGAAGTTCTTCGGGGCTTTAGAGGCTTGATCCATTGAGCTCCAAATATTTGGATTTGTTGAAGTTTATGGAGGCTCTTTAGCTTAATTCCAATAGAACTTCAAAGAACTCGAACAAGAGATCTTCTTGACTTTGGTTGGAAGATGGATTGAACGGTCTTCACAACGAATCTCTAGCCTTGAGCTTGCTAGAGATTTGTTGTCCTTCAAGTTCTTCAAGCCCTTTGAATGTTCTTCAAGTTCTTCAAAGATTCTTGAGACAGAATTTCTCCAGAGCTTGGCCTCTTGAAAACTTGGTGTGGAAAATGAGAGGGGATGTCCTCTATTTATAGTGATTTTAGAGGATAAGCTCTACTTCGAATTGATATACTTGAAAGTATGTAGTAGACTTTTGATTGACCCAAATTCTTCTTAGAGATAATTATCTCTATTTATCTATTTTGATAAATATCATATTTTGATAAAGATAATAATCAATAAAGATAAATAATTATCTCTATTTAATTTATTGTAATAAAGATAATTATCTATCAATTTTGAATAGAAAATTTATCTTTATCTTGTGGGCCAAATGACAATTGGCAAATTTTAATATGCCAATGTGATGTCAATTTGGATGACATATGTCATCATTTGGCTTAATTAATTTAATGACATATTAATTTGGAATTTCTCACTAAATTTTTGATGTGACATTTTGTAATTGGCTTGACAAAATTTTGCCTCCTACACACTGATCTATAAAATCTCTTTCACCGGTTTTTTTTTCCCCTTTTGTTCGCTCTGTCCTCTTTGTTCTATCTCATACACTAAATCGGTTTAGTTCTCTTCCACGCCGACGCCGACTATCAATTCCACGCTGACGTCGACGCCAACGCATCAGTTCCATGTCGATCTCTCTCTAGCTGTGGTTTTTTTTTTGGCTGCGGTTTGATGGGTGGATTCGGATGGGCAAATCGGTGGTGGGTGGGTTCGGATGGGCAGATCGCCATCCACCACGCAGCGCTGTCCATCTCAGATCGCCTTGGTTTTTTTTTTTTTGGTGGATGTAGGTTGAGTTTCATGGGTTGTAATGTGTTGATGTTGGTGGGTTATGGCGGTGGGTGGGCTGATTTTCATGGGTTGTGATGGGCTGATGTTAGTGGTTTATGGCGGTGGGTGTGGGTTGATTTTGGGTTTTGGTTATGGTTGTCGGCGGTGGTGGATTGCGGTGGTTGTAGGGGTGGGCTACTATGGGCAATGGCAGTGGTGGTGTGTTATGGGCAATGGTGGTGGTGGACTGTGTAGTATATATTACCATTTGAAGTTTTTTTAATGATATTTTAATGTGATGAATATATTATTTTAATGTATGAGATTGAAGAATAGAACATCTGATAAATGGTATATTTTAAAATGATGTGCTAAAATAATAAAGTAGGCTTTTGGTGTGTCAAAATGACATTTTTTATGGAAGACCTGATGGTGATGCTCTTTTACTGTGACTACGTTGAAAGACATTTCATAAAGCCTATGATTCTTGCAGGGCCAGTAGTGCCTGAGCCACCAACTATAGCATTAGAAGAGAAATGGACAAAGTGGTTGGATAGCTTCAAGCCCAAAACTGTGATATTTTGTGCATTTGGAAGTGAATGCATTTTAAAGCTAAGTTGCACGGACACGGACACGGACACAACACGGACATGGACACGAGGATACGGCAATTTTATAAAAATAAGGATACGACATCGCATGGACACGACAATTAAATAATTAATTAAAATTTATATTTAGGCATATTTTTTAATATTTTTAGACATAAAATACGTTTATGTCTAGAATTTAAATTATGTAAGAATTACAAATAAGTAAACTAACACCCAAAGTAGTACAATAATACACATAAAATGTTTAGAGTACAAATCAAAAGTTTAAATAGGCTACATTCAATATCAAACTATAAACATTATAATTTATAAGGCAAAACAAAAGGCTGAGTAAAGAAGAAAAAAAAAAAATTCATAATAAAAAGTATAACGTCATTGTACTGTGATAGTGAGAGTGGGATTAAAAAAAAAAAAGCGTTATAAGTTATAACTTATAAGTAACAGTACACCCATTCAGTGCATTCACCCAAATATCGGAGAAAGAAAAAAAAAAAAAAGAGAGAGGGAGAGAAGAGAGAGGTTGGACTTGTTGTCCACGCCGAGAGAGAGAGAGAGAGATCGGAAGGGACAGGGCATAGCGTCGACGTCTATGGAGCTCACTGATCAGCCCGATCTAGCTCCAGCGAGGGACAGAGGGCAGCAGTAGCGGGCAGAGGTCAGAGGAAGGGTGGGTTGAGAACTTGAGATGTGGGTTTCAACTTTCAGTCTAATGACTTCTCAGATTCTAAGCTTTAGGGTATATCACAAAATCAATGGTATTGGTAAGTCCATCTGTCAAAATTTGTGATTTTTTTTTTCATTGCTGGTGTGTCGGACGTGTCGGCGTCGTGTCGGAGAAGCGAAAAAAAGAAAAGAAAAGAGACACTGCTTAGACACCAGAGTCAGGCAAGTTGTACTGGTTCCGGTGTCTGACACGTGTCGAAAACCGATACGTCACCAAAAATGGCGTGTTGGTGCAACCTAGTTTTAAAGGTAGATCAGTTTCAAGAACTAATTTTGGGTTTTGAGCTAACAGTATGTCTTTTTCGGCTGCACTAAAACCACCAATGGGCACTGAGACAATTGAATCTGCATTGCTAGAAGGGTTTGAAGAGAGAGTAAAGGGAAAGGGGATTGTTCAAGGGGATTGGGTTCAGCAACAGTTGATACTGAGGCATCCTTCTGTGGGGTGCTTTGTGACACATTGTGGATCAGGTTCTATGTCTGAGGCCATGGTGACTGAATGTCAAATGGTTTTGCTGCCTAATGTTGGGGATCAAAGTATCAATGCAAGGCTGATGGGTAGAGATATCAAAGTGGGAATTGAAGTTGAGAAAGGTGAGGAAGATGGGCTGTTTACAAGGGAGGGTGTGTGCAAGGCAGTGAGGGCTGTAATGGATGAAGATAGTATGGTGGGGAAAGAGCTCTTGTTGAGCGATGCGCTGGAAAACTCCTACATTGATAGCTATGTTCAAAAGCTGCATTCTCTCAAGTGATTTTATGGTATTCATATTTGGATGAGTTTGGAGGTTAGCTAAATATGATGAACCGATATTTCATCATAACTACTATTCTTAGGCCTATATTTGCTGATGTTTTAAGTGGTAATGTTTGAAGTGGTAATGTTTGAAGCTTTTTAGTTTCGTTCAAATAAACATTTAAGGAATGAAGAATGCATGAGTGCATGATGTTGGATTTGAATGATGAGGATATGAAGTTAAAGATGAATTATATTGTATTAGAGTTTAATAATGATTCCCTTTGAAGGATGAATTCCAATTTGTACAATTTAGATAATATATAAAATTCAATCTAAAAATTAAGTTCAAGTCAGAATGTGAGAAATTTTCCTGCATTTTAAGCACGTAGGTTTATAAGAATGAGATGTCATTTACGTGAGAAACAAAAACTTCTTAATTACAATTTACAACTAACATGTAGCGCTTACCTAAATCATAATCTCTATCAATTTTATTAGTAAAGGAGGCTAATCGTAATAGGGTGAGACAACAATAACCCAAAATAAGAAAAATGATTGTTGGAGTTATAAGGGGAACTTGTGTAATACTATGAAGAATCGATAAAATGATTGGTTAATAAAGGGCTTATAGGCGAGAAACTTTGTTGTCCTTGGACAATATTTTCCACCACAAAAATTATGCTTAATGGTTATTGCAAATTTGTCCCAATGATACAACTAAATTCGTTGATAATTCTTCAAGCAGCACTCTTGAGAAAATTCTTGTGAATTCCTATAGAAATAGTGAACACGTACTCATAAATGAATATGCATAACTATTTATAACCAAGGGGTTATAGCCCTTCAAAAGGCACCTTTAGAGAGACAATTTGGATGGTGTTACTTAACATTCACAAAACATACTAGTTGTTTGAAGCACTTCAAAACCATTATCTAATAAATTTCTGTAGAAAAACTACTTTTCGAAAACTCAATAGATCAAAATTTACACTTGGATCAATAGAGCTTAATGACTCGATAGATCGACATGCTATTGAGGTAGGTGTAAAAAAAAAACAAACAGAAAAGTTAGGAAATCAACCCACACAAGCTTCAAACGATCGACATGAATTGAGTTGACTCAATTGATTGAGATAGGAACCGAGCCCTCAATTTGATTCTTCAACGACATTCTCTCGATTTTTAACCTTTTATATATTACAACCTACTTTGTATATATGTATATCCAATATGTTTGACACTTTATTATGCATAAGGGAAAGAGTCATTCAACTTAAACTTCCCCTTAGTGTAGTAATCTCAAAGTCCCAAGAAGTTAAAAGGTTGTTGTCATTTAAACCAAAACTCTTTATCTTAGAACTAGAGAAAACACACACATGAAGATGTCCCTAAACACAAAAAATTCACATCTTGTTAGCACCGCTATGGCCTTGTGCTACTCCTTGAACTCATGAGCATTTACATGAGAAAACCAAACTCTTGTTCAAAAGCGAGACCACTTCTATTCTTCAATATGCTTATGTTACTGTTAGAAGTATGTGGTTAAATGATTAAATTTACCATATTCTAATAGGTTATGCTTTTGGGATAATTGGCAATTTTATATGGTATCAAAGCAAGAGGCTTTAAGTCTCTACCTCCCATTTAAATTCCCATGTGTTGGGCCTCACCTATTAAAAGGTAGTTTCGGCCCACATGTGAGGAGGAGTGTTAAAAGTATGTAGTTAAATGAGTAAATTTATCATATCCCAATAGTTTAAGTTTTTGAGATAATCGGTAATTTAATATTTACTCAGACATTTAACTTGTAATTAATTACATTAAGAGTAAAAAACCCATTCTCTAAACATAATAGGCAACACTTACCCATCCTAAATGAGACCATAAACTTAAGTACCCAACTAACCACTTATCAATAGCATGTTGTTAGCCATTCAACCATCTTTTGCAAATGAATCTGTAAAGGGTATTTTCGATAAAAGTAATTGACTTATAAGCAGAAGGTTAGGAGAGCAGACGACCTCTACAAGACCGCCGGCTTCACAAAAAGATGACGGAGGAAATAACAGAGGTGACGTACCCTTAATAAACCGACGGTACTTTCAATAGGATGACGCCGCCACAAGAGCCGACGGATACATCTCCCCCAAACCGACGGGAGAACCTGAGGCGACGAGTGACCATAAGGTTGACAGAATGGAGAAGCTGACGGGTCCTAAGTGGTCTTGCTTGGCCTTCATGAATACTCACGTATGGAAATATCTTGCATATCATGCATGAAGACCTTGTTATGTTCCCGTATCTTCCCCATATGGAAAGACATCCTAGAATCTCGGAAACCCTAATACCATATCTCCTCTACAAGGAAAGATCCCTACTTCTGAGGGATCTTGGTTCCCTACTCACCTCTATATAAGCACCAGACCTCCTCTTTTCTCAGGTACGCAGAAAATCCCTAGCTCTCTCACTATAGAGTTCTTAGAGATTTCTCATTCACTGACTTGACATTCGGAGGGTTTTTGGCCGGTACCACACCGGTGCCTTTTGTTTGGTCTTTTTGTTCTTATTCCACAGGTACCCATTGGTGTGATTTGGAGCCTACAACTCACTGACAATTTTAGCACATCATCAATTGGCGCCATCTGTGGGAAGCAAGTGATAAGCTACATCGCTGTTTCAAAGACTAAGAGTTTTATGGTCCTGACACGATCGATGGCCACTACCAACCAAGAGACCGAGAGCCCGCCCAACGCATTGGAAAGGCAGGTGCAAACCCTCGCTGCAGCGGTTGAACGGCTCACTTAGCAGTACCACGAGTTGGAACGACAGTTAGAGCAGCGGAATGATCAGGAGCCAAATGATCAGAATGACGGGTAGGGCAGGGATGAACGCAACGACAATTGTCCCCCGATGAATGATCACTAAGAAAGGGACGACCAAGAGGAGAGTAATGCCATCAGTAGACGAGACTAGCAGGATACAAGTCGTCCCTCCGAGTTGGAAGTCGGCACGTTGCACATGGCGCAAGAGATGCAGATGATGAAGGAGAAGACGGATATGATGATTAGTGCCCTGAAGGGTTAAGTGTCCAGTAGCTTGGTCGAACTAGCCCACCATATCGACTCCCCCTTCACCGCATCGGTCACATCCTTCCCCTCGACCACCTAGAATCGTTCAAAACCCTCATGTACCTATAGGGGGTTCCGAATGAGATTATGTGCAGGGCATTCCCCACTATACTGAAGGGGCCAGTGCGGGTATGGTTCAACAAATTAACCCCCAACACGGTATCCACCTTCAAAGAGTTAAGTAGACACTTCGTCACTCATTTTATTGGGGGGTAGAGGTACAAAAGAACCTCGACAAGTTTACTGAACATTAAGCAGTTGGAAGATGAGAGCCTAAGGTTGTATGTGACCCGTTTCAATAGGGAGGCCCTCTTGATTGATGAAGCCGACGACAAAGTTTTCGTCACTGCATTCACCAACAGGCAGCAATCTGGAGAGTTCCTTTTCTCTATTTACAAGAACGACCTGAAGACGATGGCCGATTTGCTATACAAGGCCACGAAATACATGAATGCCAAAGATGCAATGATCACCTGAGGAAGCAGATCGAAGAAGAGGGAAAGGCAGGACGATCCTCGTCCGGACAGAGGAAGAAAGTCAGCCCGAACGAGTGACCGAAGGGGCATCAGGAGATCAAAACCCCCGTCGGGGAGGACGATGAATTTCACTCCTTTGAATACCCCGTTGGACCAAGTCCTTATGCAGATAAGGGATGACGTGGCGCTAACTTGGCCGAACAAACTGAAGAGCGATCTGAACAAGAGGCCTAGGAACAAGTATTGCCGTTTTCACCGAGACCATGGGCATGATACTTCCGAATGCTACGACCTCAAGTGGCAGATCAAAGCCCTCATCAAGTAAGGGAAGTTACAGTGGTTCGTCAGGGGTGGAGAAAACCTACCAAGGGACCCCGAACCCAACCGGCAAGCCAAGGAAAGACCCAAAGCCCTGCTCGGAGAGGTAAGGGTAATCATAAGAGGAAACTTTATGGCAGGATCATCTAAGAAGGCAAGGAAAATGTACTTTCGAATGGTGCAGAGCGTCTAGATATTTAGACGGCCTTCTAAAGCAACCAAGGTTGACAACCCTGCCATCAGCTTCACAGAAGAAGGTGCTAGACGACTACACCACCTTCATGATGATGCCCTGGTTATTAGCTTGTCAATTGCAGACTACAATACCCAACAGATGCTAGTAGATAACGGGAGCTCAGCAGATATCCTCTATTACCCTGCATTCCCGGAGATAAAGGTTGACAAAGAATGTTTCCTACCCTCGGACACACCGTTAGTAGGATTTGGTAGCACCAAGGTCTTCCCCGTGGGAATTATCACCTTGTCGGTAACCATTGGGAGGTACCCTCAGCAGCTCACTAAGGAAGTCAATTTTCTGGTCGTCGATTGCTCCTCTGCCTACAACGCCATCATTGGTCGAGCTATGCTAAACGCATGGAGGGCGGCCATGTTAACATACCACCTGCTAGTAAAGTTCCCAATGGAGTACGGGATAGGAGAAGCATGAAGGGACTAGATGGCCGCCTGTGAATGCTATGTTGCCATGCTGGAGATGGATGATCACTTACAAGCTTTGAACATCGAAGAAAGGAAAGTTGCAGTAGAGCCAATGGAAGACCTGGAGGAGATCTCCTTGGACGATAACATCCCAGGCCGAATCACTCATATTAGCACGCAGGCTGATCCCTCAGTTCACAAAGAGCTTGCCCTCTTCCTAAAACACAATCGGGACGTCTTCGCTTGGAGCCACGATGACATGTCAGGGATCAGTCCGAATACCATGGTCCACAAGCTCAACGTATGCCCGTTCTTCCCTCCGGTCCGGCAGAAGAAGAGAGTCTTCACCCAAGAAAGAGACAAAGCCATAGCCGAAGAAGTACGCAAACTACTGGAGGCAGATTTCATTAGGGAAGTCTACTACCTAGAATGGTTGGCCAACGTAGTCATGGTCAAAAAAGCAAATGGCAAGTAGAGAATGTGTATAGATTTCACCGACTTGAACAAGGCATGCCCAAAAGATAGCTACCCACTCCTGCGAATCGACCTCCTCGTAGACTCTACAGCTAGCTACTAGCTGTTAAGCTTCATGGATGCCTTCTTCGGATACAATCAGATCATATTGGATGAAGCTGACCAAGAGAAGACCTCATTTGTCACGAGCCAGGGACTCTTCTGTTACAAAGTCATGCCGTTTGGACTAAAGAACGTTGGGGTGACATACCAAAGGCTTTTGAACAAGATGTTCTCTCGGCAGATTGGGCGGAACGTAGAAGTGTACATGAACGATATGCTCGTAAAAAGCGTAAGGGAAGTTAGCCACCTAGACGACCTTTGGGAAACATTTGAAACCCTTCGCCTCTACAATATAAAGCTCAACCCTAGTAAATGTGTGTTCGGTGTAGCGTCAGGAAAATTCTTGGGCTTTATGGTGTCACAGCGCGGTGTGAAAGCTAATCCCGACAAAGTTCGAGCAATAATGGAGATGACTCCTCCAAAAAATATCAAGGAGATGCAAAGCCTGAATGGTAGGGTTGCAGCCCTTAACAGGTTCGTTTCCAGGGCAACGAATAAGTGTCTGCTCTTCTTTAAGATACTAAGGAAGGCTTTCGAATGGACCAACGAATGCCAGAGGGCTTTTGAGGAATTAAAGGCATACCTCGCATCCCCACCATTGATCAGTCCATCCGAACCCGGTAAAGAGCTCTCCCTCTACCTAACCGTATCACCAACAGCCATCAGCTTCGCTTTTATCTGGGAGAAGGACCTAGTACAGTTACCCATCTACTACACTAGCAGAGCGCTTCGGGGAGCTGTATGGAGATATCCTCCAATGGAGAAGCTAGCCTTTGCACTGATCATAGCTGCCTGAAAACTCAGGCCGTACTTCCAAGTGCACACTATAGTGGTCCAAACAAACAAACTTCTGCGGAAAGCAATGAACAACCCGGAGGCAGCGGGGCGACTAGTTCTATGGGCAATAGAGCTCGGCGAGTTCGACGTCCAATATCGACCTAGAATCGCGATCAAGGTACAGGCTTTGGTTGATTTCATTGCGGAGTTCACCACAAAAGAAGATGAAGAGGAGAGGCCGACAACATGGATGATATGGACAGACGGTTCCTCCAATCAACGGGCCGGGGAAGCCGGGGTCCTGCTACGGTCACCAGAATGAGATACAATAGAGTGTGCAGTCCGCCTCCAATTCTCAATGACCAACAATGAGGCGGAATATGAAGTGGTCCTCTTGGGCCTCGACTTGGCTAAAGTAGTAGAGGCCATGTCAGCAGTCATACACTGTGATTCGCAAGTTGTCATCGGGCACATCAACGACGACAACGAGGTAAAAGGGGAACGGATGAGAGAATATCTGAGCATGGTCAAAAGAAAGGTGAGCGAGGGACTCTCGGCCAAGTTTGTGCAGATCCCAAGGGAAGAAAACGAGCAGGCGGACCGTTTGGCCAAAGCTTCATCCGTAGAGTATGTAGACGTCACTAATCAGGTACTATCATTTGTCCAATATTCTCCTACCATTGACAAGGTAGAAGTACAGGTGATCCCCTTGGGAACCAACTAGACGATGTTGATCGTATCCTACCTCAGGAATGGGACACTCCTAGTAGACCGCAACGCTACCTGTAGGTTGAAGGTATAGTCATAATGTTTCGTACTAGTCGGGAATGTCCTTTACAAAATGGGCTTTTCCCATATGTATCTGAGGTGCCTAGCCCCTGCTGAAGCAGACTATGTCATGAGAGAAGTACACAAGGGAGTATGTGAAAACCACTTGGGGGCACGCTCGTTGATTCACAAGCTGATACGAGTCGAATACTATTGGCCTACTATGCAGAAGGACACCCAGTCCTACGTAAAGGTGTGTGACAAGTGCCAATGCTTCAACAACATAATATGACAGCCATCGGAGGAACTTACACCAATGAGCGCCCCCTGACTATTCGCCCAAAGAGGATTGGACATAGTAGGACCCTTCCCCATAGCAATACAATAGCTCAAGTTCCTTGTCGTAGGGATTAACTACTTCACCAAATGGGTCGAGGCAGAACTATTGGCCACTATCACGGAGATAAATGTTTGAAGCTTCGTCTAGAAAAGTATCATTTGCCGCTTCGGAATCCCAAGGTCTCTGTCTCCGACAATGGAAAGCAATTTAACAATAACGCATTCAGAGATTTCTGCCAATAGTTAGGGATCAAGAACCATTACTCCTTTACTGCTCACACCTAGGCCAACAAACAAGTTAAGGTTACAAACCGATCCCTGCTCAAGATGATCAAGACTCGGCACAAGGGGGCAAAGGGCATATGGCCGGATGAACTACCCGACGTCCTATGGGCGTATAGAACGACGGTTTGCACATCAACGGGGGAGACACCTTTCCACCTCGCATTCGTAAACGAAGCCGTCATCCCAGCGGAAGTTGGGCTAACTAGTTATCGGATATCCCACCATAATGAAGAAGGGAATGAAAAGGGGATGTGCCTACAATTAGATCTTCTTGACGAAGTCAAAGCGACGGCAGAACAACGAATCACTCGTTATCAAGACCTAATGGCAAAACACTACAACGTCAAAGTCAAGCCTTGCCATTTTCATGTTGGAGACCTAGTTCTAAGGAAAGTGACGATGGCCACCAGAGACCCCGCACAAGGCAAGTTAGGCCCTAACTGGGAAGGACCTTACAGGATCATCGACTACCATAAAAAAGGGACCTATCACCTAGAGACGCTTGATGGACAAAGGCTCCATCACCCATGGAACACCGAGCACTTGAGGAAATACTACCAGTAGTAGTCGAATGCAGCTTATTTTGTCGCTTTCTTTTTATTTATGACAAAGTTGGATATTGAGAGATGTTGAAATTTTAATGATGTTAAGTTTCTTTTTAGCTCTTCTATTATTAATAAGACTTGAATGGATTATTAGAAACGTTGTCCTACTATAACATTTAGTGAATCGCCCAGAAATTATACTAAGTCCTACTTACGGGGTGGACGAACGACCAAGGATACCGACGGGTACCTGGTCACAAATCATATTAAGTCCTACCTACGGCGTGGACGGACGACCAAGGATACCGACGGGTACCTGATCTCAAGTTATATTAAGTCCTACCTATGGGGGACAGAATGACCAAGGATACCAACATATACTTGGTCTTAAGAGAGTCGTTAAGTAAAAAAAAAAAAAAAGGCAAAAATTGCTACGGGAAAGACAGATGAAGTAAAATGTCGATGGCACAAATACGACGGGGGCATGTACACTTATAATAAAAATAAATATAAAAAAAACATAAGCAATGGATAAAAGCAGTAGATATAAACTCAAACGGGTAAATGTTTTTACATAAAAGCCTAAAAGAAGGGGCGTCCACCATTGTCTTACAAATAAACTTATAAAAAGGAGATTTAAATACAATTGAAAAGAAGAAGGGTAGAAGTCAAGACGGAGGAACATCAGAAATAGTCGGATCCACAGTAGATGGACCATCTGCAGTAGATGTGCCATCAGCAGTAGACGGGACCACAGGAGCCACCGGGCCTTTAGGGGCAGGTTGGACGACGACCTTAGCATTAGTGTCCTTCACCTCCTACTCAACGGTATAGGCAGACTCGTCGGTCTTGTTGCTAACGGCGGTGTTCCTCCTAGGAGTCGGCGAGACGGTGTCATCTATGGCGATCTGGGATAAGTCCAGATCAGGATAGACAGCTTCAACTTGCTTTAAGCAGCCGTCAAACCCATCACCATAAAAACTTTGCACTCGTTGAAAAAGGGCTATGAAACTTGGAACGTTGCCACAGTGTCAACTTTGGCCTTGTCCATCTGCTCATGAAGAGTAGCCAGCTCTGTCGTTAGGTTGGTCTTTGCTTTCTCTGCCTCCTCACAATGACGGGTCTTCTTCTTAAGCAAGGCAAGCTTCTCCGTCAGCTCCGTGTTGAGAGTACAGATGGCCTCTTTGTGCTGATCTCTCTCCTTGTTCTCTATCTCCTGACACTTGCGGAACCGTCGGATCACCCCTTCATTGGCCATGCACCTGTCCTGAAGGGCCTTCATCCGTACCAACGCCTGAAATAAAAACGACGGTTAGAATGGGAATACAAGAATTACAAAGTACTATAAGTGACAGAGACATACCTTCGACAGATCATAGAGACTAGAAGCCCCCAGGTCCTTTGAAGAGTGTTCACCATAGGGATCCAAGTTCGTCTCCTTGATGATCGAATTGACCATCTCAACGGCATAATTCTTATGGGTGACCAGCCTCTGGATGGGTTTGGGGACGACGAGCCCTTTCCTAACTCCATGACGAGGGAGAGGAGGGGGCGGAGGAGACTTCTGCTGTTGATCCCCAATAGATGGGCCCATCCCCTTCTTGGACGGACAAATGTCCTTGGCATTGCCCTTCCTCTTTTGAGCAACCCTAGGGCCCACCTTAGGGCCCGACACTGACGCCTCCCCCTGCTGCTTGCACGCGGCAGCAGACTTCCTCACCAATGCCCTTTGCCTACCAACGTCCATCTTTGAAAAAAGTTAACAAAGAAAGTTAGAAAAATAATAGATGGACTAAAGAATGAACGAACACGGATACTCATGACATTGAGAAAATGCGTGCACCGACGAACTATAGGCGTCGGTTCTGGACCACCACAGAATGCGTGGAGTGTCTAGGGTGACTAACTATTCATCACCCTAGACATTCCTCCGTTTGAAGGGAATCTCCAAAACACGTCGGATTAAACCCTCCTGTTCGTAGCTGATTTATGGACGGGCTTGGGCTGAAAAGGAAAAAAAAGAAAAAAAAGAAAAGGTGTTAGATACATAGCAAAAGTAGATGGGGTAGTAAAAAATAAAAACAGGCGACACACCTGACTCCCTCACAATGTCCTAAATATTATCAAACCTGTCGGGCATACCATCCTACTTCTTGGGTCTACACACCTAGTTCGTCCCTTGAAAAAAAAAAAAAAAATCTATTCTTCCAATTCCCATTTGAATCAGGCATGTCAGACACCAGCCTGAATGACATTTTTCTTGCTAAGAAGTGATAAATGCCCTTCGGTGAGGAGATTTGCTGAGGCTCGTAGCAGTAGAAGAACTCGTCGAGGGTAAGATGACAGTTGCCACCACTTAGCTGACCCCATATCACTTTAACCCCAAGGAATATCTTCCACGCATTGGGAGCTATTTGGCTGATGGATAGACCTAGGTAGTTGGCCAACTGACAGTGTAGCTCTGTTAGCGGCAACCTCAAACCTGCAGCAAACATGGCATCATACATGCTGACGTTTGCTATTTTTCCCGAGTAATACTTCTCAAACTTCCTTGGCAGACGGATGGGAATGTTCTCAGGAATTTGGAAATGGTCATGAAGTTTGTTGAAGACATTTGGGGACATGGTCGGGTAGAAATCGTTCACCGTCCATATCAGAGGAAGGATGAAGGGCCTAAAACCATCACCATCCACTTGACCCACCATCTCCTCGTCACCTTCTTCCTCTTCATCCTCTTCGTCATCTTTCTCCCCTTCTCCTTCTTCCTCTCTTTCCTCCTCCTCGTCACCCTCTTCCTCCCCTTCCTCCCTGGCAAGAGAGTGAGTAGACAGTTCCCTCTTTGGGGACTAGGTTACAACCTCCTCGGGCTTGCACCCTAACAGATAGACCTCATTGTAGCCTGCACCCTTACGGATTGATGACGATTGTTCACTCGTCGCTTCTATATCACTTGACATCTATTCACCTACAAGCGACAGAGGTATTCTAAGAGCCCATTTGACGGGTCTCTAAGCAAGTAACGACCAACTAGGAAAATAAATGAAAAATAACAAAGGAAGAGGCGAGGAAACTTACCAAGAGTGGATGACAGCTCGAAGTGACGGATTCCTCAAAGACGGCGAGGTAGTACGGTGACGGTTGCTTGTGAACGACGGCGTGACACAGCCATTTTGGCCTTAAAGCTCTCAAGGGATGAAAAATCAAAGTAAAGAGAATAACTAGAGGAGGAGGAATTATTTATAAAGCATAGAGGCACGGTATATGAAGCGACGCCTCTGATTAGAAACGAGGCTAACCAACAGGTGCCACGTGTCACCTAGCATTTAAACCTAGGGCTGCCTATGCCATTTAATGACACTTTCTTCAATAAAACTCTAATTAATGATCATAAATACCCATATTACTCCAAGGCCCGTCAGCTACAGCCAACAGACCCTTGGAGTAGGGGGCAGCTGATAGGGGTTTTTTCGACAAAAGTAATTGACATATAAGCAGAAGGCTAGGAGAGCAGACGACCTCTACGAGATCGTCGGCTTCACAAAAAGATGACAGAGGAAATGACAGAGGTGACGTACCCTTAATAAACTGGCAGTACTTTCAATAGGATGACACTGCCACAAAAGCCGATGGATACATCTCCCCCAAATCGACGGGTGAACCCGAGGCAATAGGTAACCATAAGGTTGACGAAATGGAGAAGCTGACGGGTCCTACGTGGTCTTGCTTGGCCCTCACGAATACTCACGTATGGAAATATCTTGCATATCATGCACGAAGACCCTGTTACGTTCCCATATCTTCCCCATATGGAAAGACATCCTAGAATCTTGGAAACCCTAATACCATATCTCCTCTACAAGGAAAGATCCCTACTTTTGAGGGATCTTGGTTTGCTACTCGCCACTATATAAGCACCAGACCTCCTCCTTTATCAGGTATGCAGAAAAATCCTTAGCTCTCTCACTATAGAGTTCTTAGAGATTTCTCATTCACTAACTTGACCTTTGGAGGGTTTTTGGCCCGTACCACATCGGTGCCTTCTGTTTGGTCCTTTTGTTCTTATTCCACAAGTACCCATTGGCGTGATTGGGAGCCTACAACTCACTGACAATTTTAGCATATCATCAGAAGCTATTAAAGGTTTGGGTTTTCGCTATTGGTGATTCTTTTAGAAGAGTTTCAATCTCATTCCAATGGATATTGTCCTTACCAAATCTTAAGACAATGCTTTGGTGAGAGGATTTGTCAAGATATTACTTGACGATTGAGAGTAAATTGGTCTTTTAATAATACATTTTGTTTGTTTCGATGTTAATGTTTTCTAGAAGATAAGTCATTTTCCAAAAATTATTTTCCATAAAATTATTTAATTTTCCTATGTTTGGTAGCAACTTTAAATGAGTTAGAAAACAATCTCATAACTTCCCATATTTAGCTTGTTGTGAGATTGAGTTGTTTTCCAAAAAAATTTAGTAGAAAACAATCTCTATAAATAAGTCATACTTTTTATGTTGACCAAAGATAGTTTTTGTACGGTCCATAAGTCTGGTACAGGTGCAAGGCCAGGGTCCACATAAATCAGGTATAGGCCTAAGGCCAAGGCTCACATAAGTCAGATCCTCTCAGATCGTACCGACCAAGTGATGGGGGGTCTGAGAACGGTATGGTGCAAAATTGATCTGAGGCATCACTGAGAACGCCACGTAGTGCCTTGGGGATATCTGCCCGCCGAGCATAGATTTGGAGGTTAGCACAAGTTCCAACGGGGTCAAGTTAGAAATGTGCGGTGGGTCCCATCTGATCAGGAATTTAGGTTAGAATGGGGCCTTCCATTTTGGGAAAAACCACCACTCATGATGGCAAACCCACTAAGGGAAGGCTATAAAAGGTGTAAGCGATGATGAAAAAGGGGTTGGCAAATCTGGAAGAGAGAGAGAGAGAGAGAGAGAGAGAGAGAGAGAGAGAGAGAGATACACGAGAGGGGAAGAAAGAGAAATAGTTGGAAAGGCGGAAGCTCGGTACTTATCCCGAGACTTCACGGGAAACACACTTAAAGGGGATAAAGCCAAAGCAGGGTTAAAAGCTCCTACATTTGGGCTGTTGGGCTTGCATAAAAGAGATCTAACCATAGTAGGAAATTCAATGCCCACTCAAAACAAATAAATTGTGAGCCCAACTTCAAAGGATCCAAAGTCATTTGGGTTGGGGCTCGCTTAGTTTTCCTTTGACTTATTTTTTTGATAATCCAAAATATTGTAAAATGCAAAAAACTATCTTCACACGTAGTTTTCCATCGAAACAAATGGAGCGTAAAAGTGAGAAAGAGGTGGGAGCGTAAAATGCAAAAAATACATTTTAAACCTTATAATTTAGAAGTGTATCAAATCTAGCCCTATATATGGTTTCAAATTTAATAAATCAAACTTTGAAATTTAAAAAATAACAAATTAAAACTTGAGTTTTCAAAAAGTAATATATTAAATGTTAAGGTTTTAAAAAGTAACACATTAAACATTTTCTCATTTAAGTGGAACGACAATATGATTTCCATTTAAGTGGAATGGCAATATGATTAAGGTTTAGTATAAGTTAAGAATTCAATTTATTACTTTTGAAAACATCAGGGTACAATTTGTTGTTTTTTAACATCTTAGTGCATGTTTAATGTTAATTAACCCTAAAAAAATAGTGTTTAATGTTAATTTGTTACTTCTCTAAACCATAGAGTTTAAACAGGAATATTTTTTACAAAAGAAAAAAAAAAAACCCTCAAGAATTTTGTGGAAGCAAAGTGGGAAAAGTGAACCTCATTACAGATGGAGTAATATTAAGAATATTATATAATCTATGACATAAATTTTACAGATGGATCATTTGTTACCGAGTACCAACACAAAAAAGTATTTTTATTTTTTTAGAGAGTTTCAACTTATGATGTCTGCTCTTGATGATAACTCTTTATTTATTATGTTGTAAATGTAATACTAATTGCATTCATTCTGTCATCAATTTGTAACCATCATAATAAAATTTCTTGTAAAAAACAAATAGCATCTCATCGGATTTACGTGAGTTGGGGAAGCATCAGCTCCACTCACACTACAAGAAACTGGACCTATAGTAGCATTTATGAAATGCCACTCTAGCCAAATTAAAAAAAATTAATTTGACCTATAGCAGCATTTGCAATTTTAAAAATTTCATAAACATATAAAAATAAAAATAAAACAAAAATAATAGATCTAAATAGGCAAAAATTTGTAGAACTAAAAAAATCGAACACAAACACAATAAACAACCTAGAAACATCAAACACAAACAATGAACAACCCAGAAAAATATATCACTAAACTATATTAAAAAATTAACAAAAACAAAACCATTGATCACCCCTACAACCCTCCACCACTACTGTCGGAACCCACTACATGAGACACCAAAACCACCGCAAAAAAGCTCATACCTTTTATTAAAAAAAACAAAAAAAAAACGAAAGCACCACCGCTTACGAGATTAGCCATGCACTGCCACCAATGACCACCGCCAAGAGGAACAAGAGAGTGAGAGAAGGAAGAAAGCCGGAGATCTCAAGAAGACAAAGATAAGGGAAAAAGTCAAATATAGGGCCAAAATTGGCAATTAACTCCAATTGCCAAACTATATAGTTAGTTGGCAACATTTTGAAAGAATATATCAGACTAACATCTCAAGTTTTAGAAACTCGATTTCCTCCCCCAAACTTGAGACTCTAAGGTTCGATTTACGTGGTGTGATTTGGCTCTTTTCCACGTGGTATCCACCTGGAAATCGAGCCTCTAAAACTCGAGTTATATCTCGACACTTAGAGCCTTGATTTTTGTGTTATGAGAATTACGTGGTTTATCCACGTGGAATCCACCTGGATATCGAGTTTTAGAAACTTGGTTTGCTAAAAGGGAAATCGAGTCTTAGAGACTCGATTTGTAAGCTGTGGTGGATATTAATCCATGTAGTTTAGGGCAGCTTCACTCTTGTCCTTAGTCCTCATAAATCTCTGTTGTGGGTCTCTCGGGCACATTCACAGCTCCCAGCAGCTGAGACTCTTATACTCTCTCCCTCTCTCACTCTCTTTCACTCTCATACAAGACTCACCCCCATTACAAAACTTCAAATCATTCTAACACAAAACTCACCCCCATTTACACATCCTTATGTCAGGTAAGGTTTTTATAACACTCACTCTCTCTAGTTGTTAGTGTATATATATGTATTGTTAGGTTATTTTATGGGTATGTATCATGACTATTTTTTTTTTTTTTTTTTGGTTTGATATTTTTCTTTATATTTTTGTTAGAATGATTTGAAGTTTTGTAATGGGGTGCGTTGTGTGTTTAGTTTTTTTTGGTTTGAGTATGAAATGATAATGATTGAGTGTGTTTGTATGTGATAGGGTGAGTATATGCAAATGTGGGGTTTGTTTGTATATGCATATGATGTAACAAGTTAGTGTATATATTTGCTAGGCTTCTATAAAAAGTAAAAAATATTTAAGATATATTTGTATTGTTAGGTTTTTATTAGTTATTTTGAATGGGTTTCCGAAATGCAAAAGGAAAAAGGGAGAAGAATGGGGGAAGGTGGGGAAAATTTGCCAAAGAGAATTTTGAATGGGTTTCTGAAAGGCGTAAATGCAGTTTTAGTCCTACATTTTGCACTTTTTTCATTTTAGTCCATACATTTTGTTTTTACCACTTTTAGTCCCTAAACCAATTAACACCTGACATTTAGGTCCTTTCCGTCACTCAACTAATGGCAAAAGCTGATGTGGCTGACGGTGGAATAAAAAAATAATATAATCACACACATTAATTAATTAAATTAAAAACAAAAATTAAAATAAATAAAAAAATTCATTAGTTTTTGGGAAGAATATGACTGTTCATATTCTTCCCTAAACATGTTTGATTGCCTAGAAATTTAAAATGTCACATCAGCATCTAATTTTTTTTTTTTTAAAAATAATTTATCAATTTAAAAAAAACAATAGCAGAATTAAAATTCAAAAAATACATAAATTTAGATCTGAGTTCATGTTCAACAATAACACAATGAACACAAACCCAGATTTAAATATAACAACACACACCCAAATTTTCTAGCATTTTCTTGCCATTTCTTGTCAACCAAACACAAAAACACACACAAACCGTGGCAACCAATGGACTCAAGGTAGTGAAGAACTTCATCCTTGAACTTAGATTGGTTTTAAGGAAAATTAAGATACTCTTATACATTTTCTTGGCAACCAAACAAATTTTTCAGTTTCACAAAAAAAAAAAAGAAAAAAAAAATTCCAGATCTGACAACCAACCAAAATTTTGATGTCAATCCTAAGATCTAAACATTTTTCACAAACCCATCAAATCCCCTTATACACAAACCCAACAATTTGTCTATCACAAACCCAAAAACTTCATTTCACAAACCCATATTATCCCTTTTAAAATTTATCAAAAATCCAAAACAAATACAGCAAACTCAACCTAGATAAAGAGAGAGAGAGATGAGAAAGTGAGGAGGGAAAGGGGTTTCCGATCTAATTGGAAACCCATACGATGGTGCGGGCGGCGGCAACCTACCACCTCACCATGCTCCTCAACCTCACCCTCATACTCACGCCCACTCTCACCACCAACACTAGCAAATGATTCTCGACGATAACAGTGGCGGGGACGAGGACCATGAAGTTGAAGTCGAAGTCAAGGCGAGCCGAGATGTGGGTCGAAGACGAGAGTTGAGACATGGGTTCGAAATGTGGGTCCAAGACGAGGTGCATTTATGCCTTTCTAAAATGCAAAAGGAAAAGTGTAGGGACTGGGTCAACGCACTTCTTTCGGGAGAGAAGCGGGTTCGAGCCCAGCTAGCCCAATACAATAAATTTGTAGAGAGTGGGTTCAAGAACTAGGTTTTAGTGAGGATAGCAACGACTAGACACGGTCATGTGTGGGTTGTGTTACGGACATGCAAGCCAAAGCTGAAAACTCCGTCCTCGGGCTTTTCGTCCCAAAAACTTAATATTCTTCTTATCTCTTTAAGGCTCGGTTACAATGGTTCTGGAAACAATACGTACTATTCTTGGTCCCTTTTTCTCCTCTCTTATTCATGGAGGATTTCATGCATTATATAGCCCCTCCCAGTTGATCTCGACCCTCCATCTGTTGATCATGCAGATCATTACTTGAGTACTTGTCCCATCAGCCACCTTCCCCAGCTTTCTATTAGTTGCGGCAACCAACGCCGCACTGTTCAAGGGTCCTTTCCTCATTAATGTGGCCAAAATGTTAGTTGGTCACATTTAATGTGGAGGTGACAACTTCTCCTTGAATCCGCTCATACACTGTACCTCTATGCGCGTTCCATCGTACTCATCCTTCCTTCTGGGGGCGTTCAAGGGGGGGCTGCCTCTGCCCGCGTCAAGTCTTTCCCATCCGGAGTCTGGAGTGCCGAGGACATAATCGTCCTCGGCAATACCTACCGGCCACTTAGGATTTTATTTGTACGTCCTCGGCAACATCTTTCCTAGGCTCAGGCCTTGGGCCCTAGTATAAAGTGGGTCGGGCTTATCAGACTCTTAGGCCCCACAATAGCCCCTCAAAATCCTGCTGTTTGGCTCCTCGGGCGGAGAGGAGGGTTTTGATGACATCGGGCCTCTGTCATGGCTTGTTAAGTCTTGTCATCTGTCAGCACCAGAGTCTCTTCGTCTGCCCGAGGCACGTTCTTGGCGCCTTGGTATACGAAGCGTGTCTTCATTAAATGTGGGCGGCTCTGTGCTCCCCACGTTCAACGGTGCGATGGTGATCAAACGGTGGAGATTTCCTTAACTTTACGGGCGGGAAAACCCACCTAGTTATTTTGGTGGGAGGTATAAATTCCCATTTGAACAGATTTGTCTCCTCATTTCTGCACTCAAGAGTTTTCTTTGCACATACATTTTGAGACCGGTTAAACTTCCAGATAAACTCAAGCCTCTCTTCCAGCACAAAAAGCCCATCTGAGGAACGTTTGCTCATCTCTGTAAGTTCTCTGCTCTCTTCTGGGTTTATCTTTCTCTTGTTCCTCTCCTTCCTCCGTCATTCCCTTGAGTCTTTTTAACGGTTTCTAGGGATGGGTAAATTAAAGAAGTTGGTTGAGACCGAAGAGGCGATGGAAAAGTTCATCGTCGACTATAGGATACCCCCCACTGTAGGTTTGAGATACTGCAAGGAGGGGGAGTGGCATTTTAAGAGAAGAGCGGGCGAGGTGGTGATTCCCATTCTCGCTTTTATAAAAGGGGGTGTGAGAATCCCCATAGGGCCGGTAATGAGGGATTACCTTAGGCATTTCCGATTGGCTCCCACCCAGTGCCCTGCTAATATGTTTAGGATCCTGGGTTGTGTGGATGCCTTAAACGAGAAAATGGGGCTAAGACTAACCCATCATGACGTAAACTGGTGCTACAACCTCCAACATTTGAGGGGCAAATCCTACTACATGAAGACGAGAGACGATAGGGTCTGGCTAATCCAGTGCCTCCCCGAGTCCAACAAAGGATTAAACAAGGACTTTCTTATCGTGTCTGGGGAATGGCACGATGGCCTTCCTTGCCCAACTGTGGAGGGAGAACCAGGTGGGGTGTAGAGAGTAGGAGGGGGCTAATCTTTTGTGCCATTCTAATTGGTATGGTTCGGTAACTAACTATGAGCTTGCTTTCCTTTTGCAGATCCACACGCCTTTCAACAGCATTTTCATTTGACCAATCGGGCGGATTTGGACACCATCCTCAAGGCGACGGTTTTTGTAAACGAAGTGGACAACCAAGTTAGAGCCACTCACAAAATCTTAGGGTACGATCCTATCCAGAAGTCATTTGCCACCCCGAAGCACGTGATTAGAGCTAACGATCCTCGGCTTCAGAAAATCACCGTAGCCGAGGGGGGGTTTTTGATCTCTGAAGGGTCTCCTGTCCCAGAGGGCATCCTGTTGGAGGGCTCTTCTTTGTCCCACCAAGCAGCGGAGGCCGAGGGCGACTTGGGTTTTTCCGAGGAAGGGTTCGGAGTGTTCAAGCAAGCTAGTCCATCCGAGGATCCTTTCGGTGACTTGGGTGACCCAGATTTGACCAAGGCAGATCTTTTGTCAGCGGAGACATCTGCTACGGTAGAGATGGGTTTTAAGAAGAAGCCCCAAGCAAACTTATACGACCTGATTGAGGGTCAGCCGGGGAAGGATACGTTAGGGAAGTCGCCATCCAACCCTCCTCCTCCTCCACAGCCTCAGCCTGCTCGGACCAGGTCTTCTCCTTCTCGAGCACAGCCATCCTCCCCTCAATCCAAACTTCCTGCCCTTCCCCAATCAACTCTGCCTCCTCGGCCTGATCCCGCCGACTTAAAGAGGAAGAGGGATTCCAAGGGTAAGGGGCTAATGGACGGGGGGAAGTCTCGCCCCTCTCAAGAGGAGGGTGAAGCCTCGCGAGCCTTGAAGCAGTTAAGAATTGGGCGTCAAGGCAAAGAGAAAGAGGTCAGCACCCAATCCGAGCCCCACGCTTGGCTTCCTGCCCCAATGCTCCACGGGGAGCCACTGATGGAAGATGCATCCCTGAGGAGCTTCCGCGATGGCGAAGGCGCTTATGTGGCCGACACTTTGGGGAGGACTCTGCTGCTTCCTGTTGACATGAAAGAGTTGGAGAATATGAGGATGCAAGAGGTCTTTCTTAGCATGAAGAGGTACCTGGGCATGGTAAGGTTTCTACTCCTTGTGATCCCGTTGATTTTTGCTACTGAATTTCCCATTCATAGTGTTTGTTCCAATTGGCAGGTCGTCCAGGCCACCTATAGGCTGGAGGATGAGGCTAAGGGGAAGAGTAAGTCCGCGGAACTTGCGCAATAAGCGTATAGAGGTTGCGCGGACCCTTAAAAACTCCGAGGCCGACCTCACGAAGGCAAGGGAGGATTTAAAGGAGACGACCAAGGCTAGAGACAGTACTGAAGCGGGCCTGGCCGGTGCCCAAAAACAGGCCGAGGACCAGATGAGGCACTTGCGCTCTGCCGAGGAGCAATTGGAGATCGCCAAGGAGCAGATCGACGATTTAAAGAAGAAACTGTCCGAGGCAGAGAGCGCTAAGGGTGTCGCGGAATGGGCCAGGGACGAAGCTGTGAGGGCCAAGATAGAGGCTGAGTTTGCTAGGACGGAGGCCGAGACCTCTAAGGACAAAGCCGAGAAGGAGGCTTACAATGAGGGGGTGGCTGATACCCAGGCCATCCTTAAAGCTCAAGTCCCTAGTGTATGCCGGCTCTACTGCTCCCAGGTCTGGAATGAAGCCCTCAAACAAGCTGGGGTGGAGGCTTCGTCTGATCTGTGGAAGGCAGAGAAGGTGTACTATCCTCCGGCCATCTAGGAGACTGCCTCTGCCAGCTCCGAGGCTGTGAGTGCTCCACAGGAGGTCGAGGCTACTCAGCCAAAGGCTGCTCAATTTGTCCCCACTCCCGACGAGCCTATTAAGGGGGGAGAGCTTCCTGGGGCGACAAAAACACCTGGAGGTCTGAATCCTGAAGTGCCCCAAGAAGCTACCAAGTCCACAATCAGCACTCAGGTCTCTAATGCCGAGGAGCCGGCCCTTTTGGTTCAGCCCCTTCAGGTCATTCCCCTTGTTGATGTCTCTAAAAGCCTTGAAGCTAATCTTGCTCAGCCTCCCCAGGAAGGGGATGTCTTCCAGGGCCTCAAGCCTAATCTTGCACAGCCTCCCCAAGAAGTGGCCAAGACAAAGTTGAAGAAGTAGGGGCCCTGACCAACTTTTACATTTGTTTTCAACTTAGCTGTTAATTAGTTTCCCTTTTGTTTTGAGGACCTTGGGATTCGCTTGTAATCAAACTTTTTGACCATATGTATGAAATTCCTTTCTTCCTTTTTCCTTTAAATTACACGTTTGTTGCCTTTGCTGATATTACTATTGCTGCGAACCTCAGGGTTTTTGAATTAGTTATCTTAATGTGTATGAGTGGTTGTGCACACGATGTATTTGGAATTAAAGCCTAGAATTCTAACTTACCCGCGCCCATGGGACACTGAGTTTGCGTCTGCACATATTTCTAGGGGGCTAAATGCATGATCCGAGGTGCCGAGCGTGTTCTTAGGCCATTTCTGGTACTTAGATTTTCTTGGAGTGTCTAGTTTCCCCATAGGTTTGAGTCCGAGGACCATGCAAGACCTTGGTTCTGTCTAGCACTTTAGATTTTCTTGGAGTGTTTAGTTTCCCCATAGGTTTGAGTCCGAGGACCATGCAAGACCTTGGTTCTGTCCAGCACTTTAGATTTTCTTGGAGTGTCTAGTTTTCTCATAGGTTTGAGTCCGAGGACCATTCAAGACCTTGGTTCTGTCTAGCACTTTAGATTTTCTTGGAGTGTCTAGTTTCCTCATAGGTTTGAGTCCGAGGACCATGCAAGACCTTGGTTCTGTCTAGCACTTTAGATGGTTGCTAGGATGCGAGACGTATAATCATAATAAGCTTAAAATCTAAATTGGAGGAACGTTGTTATTAATAATAATACCTTCTCAGGTTATTTACATTCCACGGACGAGGTACAGCCCTTTCGTCTAAGTCTTCTAGGTAGAAAGCTCCTATTCCTGCGACTGAAGTAATTCGATATGGCCCTTCCCAATTGGGTCCCAGCTTTCCCTAGGATGGGTTCTTCGCAGCACTCACAACTTTCCTCAGCACTAAGTCTCCTGGTGCTAGCGGCCTAAGCTTCACGTTGGCATCATAACCCTGTTTGAACTTCTGGTGGTAATAGGCTAAATGGATCATTGCCTTTTCTCTTTGTTCGTCGATCAGGTCCAGGTTCTTCTCCAGTAGTCCATCGTTACTGTCCGGGGTAAAGGAATCCATCCTCAATGTTGGGAAGTTTACCTCTAGGGGGATAACAGCCTCGGCCCCATAGGTCAGGGCAAAAGGTGTCTCCCCTGTAGACCGTCGTGGAGTAGTCCGATAAGTCCATAAGACGTACGGCAGCTCTTCTACCCACCTTCCCTTAGCGTCGTCCAGTCTCCTTTTAAGCCCATTAACTATGACCTTGTTGACGGCCTCGGCTTGACCGTTCCCTTGAGGATAAGCTGGAGTGGAGTACCTGTTAGTGATCCCCAACTCGCAGCAATATTTTCTGAAGGCCCTACTATCAAACTGGAGTCCATTATCCGAAATGAGGGTGTGAGGGACCCCGAATCGTGTGACGATGTTTCTCCAGATGAATTTCTTAGCATTCACGTCCCTGATGTTGGCCAGGGGCTCGGCTTCGACCCACTTGGTGAAGTAATCCATGCCGACCAATAGGTACCTCTTATTTCCCATTGCCTTTGGGAAAGGCCCCACAATATCCAGGCCCCACTGGGCAAACGGCCATGGGCTGGATAGAGGGTTGAGGATCCCTCCCGGCTGATGAATATTTGGGGCAAACCTCTGGCACTGGTCACACTTCTTGACGTACTCTAGGGCTTCCCTCTGCATCCCTGGCCACCAATATCCTTGAGTAATGGCCCGATGGGATAGGGATCTTCCTCCTGTGTGGCTCTTGCAGATCCCTTCGTGCAGCTCCTCGAGCAGTAGCTCTGATGCCTTAGGGTGGACACACAGTAAGTACGGCCCGGAGTATGAACATTTGTATAGTTTGTGGTCCTCGGACAGCCAGAACCGAGGAGCTTTCTTTCGTATTTTTTCCGCCTCCAACTTTTCCTCGGGCAATACGTCATCTTTGAGGTACCTCACTATGGGGTCCATCCAGTTGGGGCCCGCCCTGACTTCATGAACAGGGACTATGCCTTTTGCTCCTTCATTCGTTCTATCCAGATGCTCGACAAGGATAATTCGAGGCAGATCCCCTGCCGAGGATGTGGCAAGCATAGCCAGTGAGTCCGCGTGAGTGTTTCCACTTCTGGAGACGTGCGATAGGCTGAAGAAATCGAAGCCCGACTGCAGGCGTTTGACTCGACTTAGGTACTCTTGCATCCTCGCATCTCTGGCCTTTAATTCCCCCTTTACCTGTCCCACTATCAATCTTGAGTCCGAGATCATCTCCATGGCCTTTCCTCCCATTTTCTGTACCATGGCGATTCCTTGTAGTAAGGCCTCGTACTCGGCTTTGTTGTTTGTGGCCGGGAACCCAAGTCTGAGGGACTTCTCTATGACGGTTTGTTTGGGAGATATTAGGACTAGCCCCACTCTGGATCCCCTTTGATTTGCTGCGCCATCAACGTACACCTTCCAACGTGGGGGTCTTGGTGCAGAGATTACTCCAACTGATTTTCCATCCATGTTCTACTCCTTTGCCATTACTTCCACTAGTGGTTCAGTAAATTCTGCTATTAAGTCAGCCAGGACTTGGCCTTTTATAGAGGTCCGGGGCATGTATTTAATGTCGAAAGCCCCTAGAATCATGTTCCATATGGTGATTCTTCCAGTGTAATCCGCGAACCGAAGTACGGATTTCAAGGGTAGTTGGGTTAGGACAACCACCGTATGGGCTTGGAAGTAATGGGGAAGCTTCCGCGTGGCATGGACTACAGCCAGTATTGCCTTCTCCAAGGGTAGGTATCTGACCTCAGCTTCATGCAGTGACTTACTCACGTAATAGATAGGCTTTTGGATACCATTGTCATCCTGTATTAGCACCAAGCTCATAACATGGGGGGCCATAGCAATATATGCGTATAGGACCTCATCGGCCTCGGGGCTGGACATGATAGGTGGCCGGGATAGGTACTCCTTGAGTTGCTGGAAGGCCACAACACAGTCCTCGGACCATTCAAACCCCTTCCACTTGTTAATCAAGAGATAGAACGGTCTACATCTGTCCGCCGACCTGGAAATGAATCGGTTGAGGGCTGCGATCATCCCTGTGAGCTTTTGGACCTCCTTTGTGTTTCGTGGGGGTTTCAGGTCATTTATAGCTTTGATTTGGTCGGGGTTAACCTCAATTCCCCTATGAGTAACCATGTAGCCCAAAAATTTGCCTGATCCCACGCCAAATGAGCATTTGGAAGCATTTAGGCGCATCTTATGCCTCCTTAAGACGCCAAAGGTGCTGTCGAGGTCTCCTAAATGTCCGGACACCATTTTGCTATTCACTACCATGTCATCGACATAAATTTTGATGTTCTTGCCCAATTGTGGCTCGAACATTCTCGTTATCATCCGTTGGTAAGTGGATCCCGCGTTCTTCAAACCGAATGGCATTACCTTGTAGTGGTAGTTCCCAGTAGGTGTCACGAAAGCCGTCTTCTCCTGATCCTCCAGTGCTAGTGGTATTTGGTGATAGCCTTGAAAGGCATCTAAGAAGCTCATCCGAGGATGGCCTGTCGTCGCATCCACTAGCTGGTCTATCCGAGGCATTGGGAAGGGGTCCTTAGGGCACGCCTTATTTAGGTCTGTGAAGTCCACACAAACTCGCCACTTCCCATTTTTCTTCTTGACCACCACAGTGTTGGCCAACCATTCGGGGTAAAAAACTTCTTTGATAGCCCCTGCACGCTTAAGCTTTGTCACTTCATCTCTAATCGCATTAGTGTGCTCCCTCGACGGGCGACGGGGTGGCTGCTTCTTGGAAACGGTGGACGGGTTGACATTAAGATGGTGACAGATGAAGGCTGGATCAATCCCAGGAGCATCGCAGGCATCCCAGGCAAACACGTCGATGTTTCTTTTGAGGAACTCAATCAATTCCTCCTTCTCCCGAAGAGGCAGCTGAGCCCCTACCCGAAAGAACTTCTCCGGATTGCCGCCAATAACCACCTCTTCCAAGTCTTCGCATTTCACCTTGTCGGCGGCTGTGTCAGGGGGTGAAGTCGGGGCCTTTGATTGCTATAAGCTTTTTTCAGTAGGGGCCGAGGACTCCGCATTGAGACGATGGGAGACAGCAGCCACCACACAATGCCTTGCCATGGACTGGCTCCCACGGATTTCGTAGACTTGGTCCCCTGACGGGAATTTCAATTTCTGATGCAAGGAGGAGGTGACAGCTCTCAGTGTATGGAGCCAAGGTCTGCCGACGATGGTTGTATAGGGAGAGTAGGTGTCCACCATGATAAAGTTTACTTCCACCGTCTCTAGGCCGGTCTAGATGGGTAGCCTAATCATTCCCTTTGGGACAACGAGCTTCCCATCGAAGGTCATCAAGGGGGAGCTATAGGGCATTGGATCCTACGATTTTAACCCCAGCCCCTTGTAGAGATCGGGGTACATGACCTCGACGGTGCTGCCACCATCCACCATCACCCTTTTCACATCGTAGCCCCCGATTTTGAGAGTGATCACCAGCGCGTCGTCATGGGGCTGGATGGTACCGTCCATATCCTCTTATGAAAAGCTCAAGGCCAGGTGAAAATTCCTTCTGGCCCTCTTCGGCTCTGGCTAGGACTCCCTGGCAGGCAGCTGGGCCACGGATAATACTCGAGAAGGGTGCACGCCTGTTTTTCCTGGCGCGGTCAGGATTACATTGATCGTCCCTACTGGTGGCATTAGGGCAGCGTCTCCCTGGGGTTCTTGATGAGTCTAACCTCGATGACCACTGGACTGATGTAAGAGGTGCTTCAGTCTTCCTTCTCGGACGAACTGGTCCAGGTGGTTCCAAAGGTTCCTGCAATCCTCCGTGGTATGCCTGTGGTCCTAGTGGTATTGGCAATAAAAGTTCTGATTGCGCCTCGTGGACTCTCCAGCTATTTTATTCGGCCATCTAAAGTATGGCTCGTTCTTGATCTTCTCCAACACCCGATGTACTGGTTCTCGGAATACGGCGCTAACAGCTTGTGTGTGTGTTGCGCCGGTTTGCCCCATGAAATCTCTTCTCGAGCGGTTGTTGTTGTACCGGTCTGACCTGAAATCCCTCCTCTCCTGGGGGATAACCTTCTCTTTTCCTCTACCCTGCAGCTGGTCTTCCTCTACTCGTTTATATTTGTCAATCCGGTCCATCAACTGGTGCACACTGGTGGCAGGTTTGCCTGTCAAGGACTTCCTCAAGCCATACTCGGCTGGGAGGCTACTTTTGAAGGTGCTGATGGCGACTTCGTCGAACTTGCCTTCCAGTTCGTTAAACATCTCCCAATAACGGTCCAAGTAGGCCTTTAGAGTTTCTCCGTCATGCATGGACAACGATAATAGCGCGCTCAAGGGCCGAGGAACCCTGCTATTCATAATGAAACGGGAGCCAAAGGCTTGGGTTAGCTGCCTATACGAATCAATGGAATTCGTCTTTAGGCCATTGAACCATCTCATCGCCACAGGTCCCGAGCTGGATGGGAAAACCTTGCACATTAGCACCTCATCTCTAGAATGTACAGCCATCCTTTGGTTAAATTGGCTCACGTGCTCTACTGGGACTGTTTTGCCGTTATAAAGGGTGAAGGTTGGCTGCTGGAACCGTCGAGGCAGTGTAGCCCTTTCTATGCGGTGCGTGAAGGGTGATTTGCAGAGTTGGTCCAGTGCCCTGCTCATGGCATTTCCTAAGCCCCTAGGAGATGGGCTTTTTTGTTCGCGTCTCCGGAAATACTCTTCTTCGTGAGAGAAGGTCTCGCTCGGGGGAGTCCTCAATCTCTGCCTATAATCGTCATCACCTTCGTCATCGGAGGGCATGTCATACCTGGAATGGGATTGCCTTCGTTGTGCATGGTGCAACTTTTTCTTCAAGTCTTCTATCTCTCGCTGCATGGCCCACCTATCGTTATGTCTCTAGGATACGTGACTCTTAACTTCTTCTGGTCGCGTGACCCGGTTGTCATTTTGTCCTTGAGGCACGTGGTTGCCCACACGAGAATGGCTTTTGCTGGTTTGGGTGGTGTTCACACTTCCCTCTCGAAACCTTCCATTCTCCTCGTTTCGATCGCGTTCGGGGTTAAGAAAGTTACCCTATTGTTGGGATTTGGCTAGTTCGGGCTGACGGGAGCCTGCTTGATGAGGGCCTGATCCTACCATGCCTAGTTATCGTCCTCACTAGCACACAAGCTCTTCCCACAGACGGCGCCAATTGTAGGGACTGGGTCCGTGCACTTCTTTCGGGAGAGAAGCGGGTTCGAGCCCAGCTAACCCAATACAATAAATTTGTAGAGAGTGGGTTCAAGAACTAGGTTTTAGTGAGGATGACAATGACTAGACACAGTCATATGTGGGTTGTGTTACGGACATGCAAGCCAAAGCTGAAAACTCCGTCCTCGGGCTTTTTATCCCAAAAACTTGATATTCTTCTTATCTCTTTAAGGCTCGGTTACAATGGTTTTGGAAACAATACGTACTATTCTTGGTCCCTTTTTCTCCTCTCTTATTCATGGAGGATTTCATGCATTATATAGCCCCTCCCAGTTGATCTCGACCCTCCATCTGTTGATCATGCAGATCATTACTCGAGTACTTGTCCCATCAGCCACCTTCCCCAACTTTCTATTAGTTGCGGCAACCAACGCCACACTGTTCAGGGGTCCTTTCCTCATTAATGTGGCTAGAATGTTAGTTGGGCGCATTCAATGTGGAGGTGACAACTTCTCCTTGAATCCGCTCATACACTGTACCTCCATGCGTGTTCCATTGTACTCATCCTTCCTTCTGGGGACGTTCAAAGGGGGGCTGCTTCTGCCGGCGTCAAGTCTTTCCCATCCGGAGTCTAGAGTGCCGAGGACATAATCGTCCTCGGCAATACCTACCGGCCACTTAGGATTTTATTTGTACGTCCTCGGCAACATCCCTTCTCGGCTCGGGCCTTGGGCCCTAGTATAAAGTGGGTCAGGCTTATCAGACTCTTAGACCCCACAAAAAGCAAGAGGAGAAGGACGGGGTAGGTGGAGAAAATTTATTGCCAAAGACATAATGGGGATGGGTGGGGAAAATTTATTGCAAAGAAATAATGCAACATTTTTTTTTTTCTGAATTAATAATGCAATATTCTCATAAAAAAAAGAAAAAGAAAAATGCTTGATGTTTCATATGCTGCCTTATGGTGACGTTTTTCTCCATTTCCCCATGCTATTTTAGTACTGAAATAGCCCTACTTAAAAAATAGTCCTGCTTGATATTACGTAATATAAAGCAGACTAAACAAGTACAAATGCAAACTTAAAAAATTCGGGTCTTTTTTAAAAAAAATTTATTTTTTGATATTCGGTTTTTTTTTTTTTTTTGGGTGTGTGCGTAAAACGCCACTATAAACCCCTTACCACCTCCATAATGGTCGATAGGCCCGGAAAGTAAAAGCTTGTGTCTCGTGCCTTAGCTACCATCTCTACATTATTTCTCTTACCATTATCCTCTACCAAACTAATTGCCAACATTAGACAAGAATAAACAAATCCAGACATACCCCACTAATAATTAATATCAACATTATAAAAACAAATCTAAGCTTCTACGTACGCCAAGGAGAAAAAAAGAAAAAGAAAAAAAAGAAGAAGCTCATTTTCAAGAACAAGCCCAATAGAAAGCATCAGAATCAGGTCTCTCTCCACTTCCTAGGAGCTTCGTAAGCACCCTATGCCTTAATTTTGCCGTTCAAATTTTCATTTGGCTCCAAAGAAAATTTGAAGAGTTACCATTAATAGAATATCCTGGTCTCATTGGGGCCAGGTATATATATAAAGAGCATTGGTTATAACAAACAGTAGTGTGTGTTCATAAAGTGTTAATAACAGATTTTGCTCATATATAAAAGCTCTCCCTATTCATTTGTAGATATATGCAGATCAGATTTTGCTCAAAAATTTGTATTTGTATTTTATAATAGCTATATATCTCTATTTTTAATTCTCTAACTTTTTTTTGGTAACCTTTTAATTCTCTAACTTGTGTTTTGCAGAAAATGAGTGACAAAACCTTTCACATCGTGATGTACCCATGGTTTGCCATGGGCCATCTAACCTCCTTTCTCCACATCTCGAACAAGCTAGCTGAGAGAGGCCACAGAGTCTCTTTCTTGTTGCCAACCAACACTCAAGCTAAGCTAGAGCCTTTCAATCTGCACAAAAACCTCATTTCTTTCATCCCAATCACTGTTCCACATGTTGATGGCCTCCCTCCAGGTTCTGAAACTACCTCAGATGTTCCTTTCCCATTGCATTCCCTTATCATGACTGCAATGGACCTTACTGCACCCTCCATTGAATCTTTTCTTCGTGATCTCAAACCCCATTTTGTATTCCATGATTTCACTCACTGGTTACCACCGTTGGCATGCCGCCTAGGCATTAAGTCTATACATCATTGCATCATTAGCCCCGCGACTGTGGGGTATTTGTTAAGCCCAGAAAGAAAAATCAATGAAAAACCATTAACGGAAGCTGATTTTAAGGCACCTCCACCAAGTTTCCCACCTTCTTCAATCAAGCTATTTCCCCATGAAGTTCGACAAGTTACCTCTGCAACACTGAAACAATTTTGCAGAGACATAGCATTCATTGAACGCCAAATGATCTCTTTCAGTGATTCTGATGCTATTAGTTTCAAAAGTTGCAAGGAGATGGAAGGGCCTTACTGTGACTACGTTGAAAGACAATTCAAAAAGCCTGTGATTCTTGCAGGGCCAGTAGTGCCTGAGCCACCAATTATAGCATTAGAAGAGAAATGGGCAAAGTGGTTGGATAGCTTCAAGCCCAAAACTGTGACATTTTGTGCATTTGGAAGTGAATGCATTTTAAAGAAAGATCAATTTCAAGAACTGGTTTTGGGTTTTGAGCTAACAGGTATGCCTTTTTTGGCTGCACTAAAACCACCAATGGGGACTGAAACAATTGAATTTGCGTTGCCAGAAGGGTTTGAAGAGAGAGTAAAGGGAAGAGGGGTTGTTCATGGGGATTGGGTTCAGCAACAGTTGATACTGAGGCATCCTTCTGTGGGGTGCTTTGTGACACATTGTGGATCAGGTTCTCTGTCTGAGGCCATGGTGACTGAGTGTCAAATGGTTTTGCTGCCTAGTGTTGGGGATCAAATTATCAATGCAAGGCTGATGGGTAGAGATTTCAAAGTGGGAGTTGAAGTTGAGAAAGGTGAGGAGGATGGGCTGTTTACAAGGGAGGGTGTGTGCAAGGCAGTGAGGGCTGTAATGGATGAAGATAGTTTGGTGGGGAAAGAAGTAAGAGACAACCATGCTAAATGGAGAGGGTTCTTGTTGAGCGATGGGCTGGAAAACTCCTACATTGATAGCTATGTTCAAAAGCTGTGTTCTCTGCTCAAATGAATTTATGGTATTCATATTTGGATGAGTTTGGAAGCTAGCTAAATAAGATGAATCGACATTTCATCGTATATAATTACTGTTCTTAGACCTATATATATTTACTGACGTTTTAAGTAGTAATGCTTGAAGCTTTTTAGTTTCGTTCAAATAAACATGTAAGGAATGAAGAATGCATGATGTTGTTTTATTTATTTATTTATTTTATAGAAAATAAAATTTCTACTCTAACCTAATCTAAGTGTATATGTGTGTGAAACTCCCTCTTGGAGACTTGAACCCTAACCCTTGCCTTTCACCTGGGACGGACCTAGGGTTTCAAGATAGGGAGGCCGGAGATAAGCGAAAAAAAAAGTCAAAAAAATTCAAATACATATCCATATAGTATTAATAAACTTTCAATTAAGACAAATACATAAAAATCATTGTTTGTTAATATATTAAGATGTAATCATCTACCAACAAAAACAAAAGACACAAAGCACTATTATTTCTTAATACACATGACACTATTTTTTTTTTTTTTTTAAAACTTTTTTTTAAAGATTTATATGGACTGGGTTGATAATTCATGATTTTGGAGGGGGTCCACGCTACAAAGTAAGGGGGCCCAAGTCTAATTTTTATTTATTTATTTATTTTTTACTAAAAATTAAACTACTAAAAAAAAAAAAAAATTTGGGCTGAGGAGGGGTCGGGCCCCCACTTGGGTCCGTCCCAGACCCCTACACCTTACAAGCACCTATACTTGTAGAGTGACCACGCACCTATATTGTATTAGATTCTAATAATGATTCTCTTTGAAGGATGAATTTCCATTTGCACGATTTAGATTAAGTTCAAAGTTAGAATGTGAGAAATTTTCCTACATAAATTTGTTCACTTACGTTTATAAGAATATTCTTCTCAAAAAAAGAAAAAAGAAAAAAAAAAGCTTATAAGAATGAGATAAGTCATTTGAGAAATGCTACGTTCACAATATTTTCACAACAAATCATAGGTGGTTAATTGTTATTGGTTCTAATTTGAACCTACCACTAAAATTACTTTTCTACCTTACCGATAACAACCTATAACAACTTGTCATATAGAATTTGTTGTGGACATATAATTTTTCTAGAGATTATGATTTTAGGTAAGCGCTACATGTTAGTTGTAAGAAGTTTTTGTTTCTCACGTAAATGACTTAAGAAATGATATGTTCACAACATTTTCATAACAAATTCTATATGACAAGTTGCTAGTAAATGACGACTATTTGTAATAGGGTGAGAAAACAATAAATCAAAATAAGAAAATTTAGCCCAAAAAATAAGAACAAAAGTTGAGAACTGGTCCACTTTTTAGCCCTCCAAACCAAAAAAAAAAAAAAAACTTAGATTACTGATCCTTGGTTCTATTATTGAAAAAAAAAATCAATCACAAAAAAAAAAAAAAAAAAAAAAGAATCTCAAACTCATACCAGTTGAATAGAGTCATAAAGAGAGTATTGCTTCTTCCTTCACTATTGACTGCAACGCAACACACACCAGACATGACGCAACACACCTCCACCCATCTATGAATTTGCATCACATTACCGGCTACCCAATCTTTACATTAGTATTCTCTCTCCCTCTCTCTCTCTCTCTCTAACCGAAAAGGTATGAGTTATATTTAGAGATTTTTTTTTTCCACTAATTTTTTTTGAAAAATAATTTTATCTTATAGAAAACTAAATAAGGAAAGATAAAATAAGGGAAGATAAAAGATTGTTTTCTCATTTATTTAAGATTGCTACCTTAAAAAAAGCTTTCTCCCCTCTCCCCGTGTGTGTGTTAAAAATACTTAGTATTCTCAAAAAAGATTACTACCAAAAATAGAAAAATAAGATAGTTTTATAGAAAATACTTTTTAAAAAACAACTCATTTTTCTAAAAAACATTATCGATGAAACAAATAAAATGTTAATATTAGTAGTTGACTATTTTGAGTTTGCATTAGCTGAGTTGGGGTTATTTATTTTATTTTAATTAAAAAAAAAAAACACTTAGTAGAGTTATCGACAATTAATTTGAGTGTTTCTTTTAAAGACAAGAGTTTTGTCTTTTAGTTTAGAGTGTTTATCTCAAATTTGACTTTACATTATCTTACTATGTTATTATATTATCTTTTTCTTTTTTTCTTTTCCATGAAATGACAATTATAAGTGGTTCTTGTCCTTTTTATGTGTTGGTTTTTGGTTAATTAGGGCTCGTTTGTTACCGTTATTTAAACAACAGTTTTCAGTGTTTAAACAATATTACACGAATTTTCACACATTTTTTTTACCCACATATATTACCAAAAAATACAAACAACATTACTACATGGGCCCTTAGACTTGGCAAAATTATGTTCTCTATTTCTACACCATATTGCTCAATAGCTTAAACAAAAACTTTGAATTGAAAAAAAAAAAAAAAAAAAAAAGAAAAAAAAAAAGAGGAGAAAAACCAAGTCAAGTCATGTGTCAATTCGTTTTAATAAAAAATTTCAGTCTTGGGTTAAGTATTTTTCATTCAGATTCAGGTTAGGTTCAATTTCACCATGTCTATGAATCATTAAAAAAAAAAAAAAAAAATTCATATTGTAATAGAAGAATGGCCTGAAAATATCTTCATAAAAGTAAAAAGGCCCAAAACCGGAAGCCCGAACCCAATCCGAACCTGTCTGCTGACCTGAGAAGTCCATAATCGAACAAATTTTAGAAATTTCATTAATCTATCTGTCTATCTAACCCGTCACATGATCCGACCCGTGAACACCGAAACCCATAAATAAAAGTCCACCGAAGCAAAGACCCCACTCTCTCTCTCTCTCTCTCTCTCTCTCTACCTCTAGGGTTTTTGGAAGCAGAGTGGGAAAAAAAAAGCAAACAAAAGCGAACCTCTCAGGCTCTGAAGAACAAAGAAAAAAACACAGACAGGTTAGGGTTTAGTTAAATTTATCATCGGAATCAATGGGACGAGGAAAGTACAAGAACAAGCCCACTGGCAAACGCCAGTTCTCCACTCCCGAGGATATCCGTAATTACCACTCTTCCTTCCTTAATTTTATTTATTATTATTATTTTTTTTCAAATTATATCTTTCTGTGTCTGCAATTAATTTTAAATCTAGGTTTTGAATTTTTGAACTTAGGTTTTTGTTACTGAATTAATATGATTATTTGTTTAGTTAATAAGACAATATTCTTGAATTTAAAAAAAGAAAAAGAAAAAGATTTTGGGTTAGCTGAAGACTATGAATTAATATTTGTTTTATTTTTATTTATTTCTTTTATTAAAACAAAATTAGTTTATGTGAATTTTAAATTAATGTTGGGTTGGGGCTAATGATTTTTATGTGAAATATTGTTACTCTAGATTGTTGAAATTTCAGAGTACAAGCTTTGAATTTGATTAGGAAAATACAACTAAGATTTATTTGATCTGTCTCACGAAAATGCCGAAATTAAGAAAAGGAAACTGAATTTGTCAAATATATGTTAAAGAAAAAAACTGATTCACTAACAGATGTTGGTTCTTGATACTCCTTTTTTTCCCATATATTCTTTTTGGGCCTCAAAAATTTTTCATAGGCATCACAGCGAGCGAGAGAATATCTGAATATCCACATGAGCATAAAAATGATTAACAGACAGGGCTGAATGCTTGCTTGGATTACCCAGCAACTGGTTCTAGTGGGTGACGGTGGTTGCTCATAGGTTTTATTTTACAACTATAAGAGTACTACCTTCTTTTTTATTTTTTATTTTTTATATAAATTTTTAATTTTTTTGAGAGATTGGGAAGGGAACATAAGCCATAAGGGTATTGTAAAATGTAACATGAACATACCACATGCCAATGTCTTCTGGTATGTCATCAACACCTGCTTCATCGTCAATACCGATTAAGGTCTTTTCTTTCCCATTAAGTTTTGCTTAATCTAACAAATAAGAATATATTTTGGAATTGGAATTGGATATCTGTAGGTTTGGTAGTAGAATGGTAAATGGAATTTTCATTTGCATGTTGGTATCTACTTCAATTTGAGATGAAGTTAAAGAGTATGACTTTAATGGTGGCAAAGTTTAGTATTACTGACTTTAAAATTTTTTGTTTGTGATTTAATGATTGCAGTTGCTGGTACCTCCACCCGTCCTCGCACTTTTAGACAGGTTTCTCCCTCTCTTGTGCACTCTCGCACTCACAGAAGTGTTTTTATGATGCACATTATTAATTAATTCAAAGTTTTTCCCTAATTTGTTTTATGTTCATATGCATATTTTATGTGGTAAAATTTTAATTTATGGTATTATAAGCAAGTGAAACTTTTTGATGTTATTAGCATGAAGCTGAACATCAAGAGGAAGAATCTAGGGAAGAGTCTGATGAAGAATCTGGAGAAGAATCTGAAGAAAGCCTTGAGGTTAGTTACTATTACCAGTTATCTATGTTGAAGGCTTCATTTCCTTATTTTTGGTTTATCTTATGGGTTGGTTCATCCGCATGAAAACTAATACTTATTCTCATATAATATTTGCAGAAGCGGAAAGGCACACAAGGCATTATTGAGATTGAAAATCCTAATTTGGTAAAGCCAAAGTCCATGAAAGCAAGAGATGTTGATGTAAGTGCTACCAAATTTCTCATACATACCATCAGTTATAAAATAAAACCCAAAAAATGTAATGATATTTTTTCTTGTGCAGTTAGGGAAAACAACTGAACTTTCCAGGCGTGAAAGGTTTGTGAATGGTCATTTTCTTCCTTCAAGGGGACAATATATGATCTGTTTCTTAAGTGGGAGCTCTTTTTGTCTATGAAAAAGAGAACTTGTGGTTTTCTAAAATTATTTGGTCTTTCCTAAAGATAAAATTTTGGGTTTTCGTAGAAAAACACCTAGCTTCTATGGAGTGCATACTTCATTTTAGTTTTTAAAACATTCATGTGCAGTATATATATCTTCTAATTTTGTCTATCTTGCAGAGAGGAGTTAGAGAAACAGAAAGCTCACGAGCGGTATATGAGATTGCAAGAACAGGGGAAAACAGAACAAGCGAGGAAAGATTTAGGTTATTGATCATGATAAACTACTCTTTTTCACTTTTTAATCAATTGTTTCAGCTTTGGAGTTTATATATAATGTTGGCTATGGATGCTGATTTTCAGTATGCAGATAAAAATTGCCTGCAATCTTAATTTTTTCATTAAGTTACAAATTAACTAGATTTGTTTTGTAGTTACAAATACTTCTATTACCTCTTTCTGTTATGTTTTTATCTTGTTTGATATTGTCTAAATTTTGAAGGCTTATTATTGGCCAAGATCAGAGGAAAGTGAGCAATGTAGGGATTATTGAAATATTCTTTAGGGTGTGTTTACATTTTTCTGTTCATGCAGGGAAGAAATATTGCAGGCCTTTTAATGTTTTCTTTTGGTTGCTCATGCAGAGCGTTTATCCCTTATACGTGAACAAAGGGCAGAAGCTGCTAGAAAGCGAGAAGAAGAAAAAGCTGGTATGATTTTTAGATCATTAAAGGTTGCCTTGTCTCTTTTATTTTTTAATTTTAAATATTTAACATCTTGATACTAATAATGTCATTTATTTCAGCCAAAGAACAGAAGAAGGCTGAAGCTCGCAAATGATCTTTGTGGATAGTGTTATGTCAAGAAATTTATACTGTTGAAAAATTGATGCCAGAGGATTTGTGCTGTCCTTCATTCAAGAAATTTCTGCCTATTGTTTTACTTGCTAGTTCATTTATAATTCAACAGTATAAATTGTGCTACTAACTGTGCAACAATTGTTTTTGTATTTTGGATTAGTAATTTATTTGACTATGTTCGTGTCTTGAAACACCTTGAAATTTATAGTTTTCCAAAATCTTTAAGCTTTTTATTTGTGGGCAACATATTCAATATTACCATATATTGAGAACTTTACAATGACAATATTATTTCTAATATGGTACAAGGTTTCCTAGGTCAAGTGGTAGTTATAGTAGGAGTAGATTATATCAATTTTCTTGCGGTAGAAAGTTTGCACCAATGCTGCCTGGGCATTCTACTGACATACACAGTCCAAAAAAATTTATATTGTATTGGCTTGTAGCACTGGGGTCGTTTGAGTTAATTAATAGGGGAAACCGAAATGGTTCTATTGTGACTCATTGTGATTTTCCCATTTTTCATCTTCATGCTAATCACTATACTTATCTTCAATGCTTTTGCGTTGTCATGAAATGGGACCGGTAGACCCACGTGCAATTTGTGGACGCTCCCCTCGACATTCATCACTGCTCCCACTTTGTGAATTGTCTTTCCGTGGAGTCTAGATAAACCATTTGGTGCATCTTCAACGGCCAATATTAAAGCCATGTAAGGAACTGGCAATTATTTCATTCAGAAATTGCCTTTATGTGTCTCTTAATTAAGTGGTTTGATAGATTCTCTGACTCTGAAATAAATCTGTAGGTAGCATCCAAAGACTTTTGGTGCATAAAACATTACTCCCCACCCCCCACCCCCGGCTTCCTCTCTTGCAAAACGACATGAATATAATTAAAAGTAAGAAGCTGCGGGGTCTGTAAATCTGGATCATGAGACCTTTCCATTTTGGAGAAAATGTTCAGTAAGTCGCCATCATAGCCATTATAGTGATTTGCCAATTGTGTATGTCATGACTGAATACTTATGTATTGACCAAAATGTGCGGACCTGTGTATCCTTGTTCAGTGTAATTAGTTGGACAAATTTGACCCTTTTTTAGTCAGTATGAAGTTACACACACATCCCGTAGGTATTGAATCCACGATCTCATCCAGTAGGTATTGAGCTAGAGCTCATTGGCCGCACAAATATAACACTTGGTTGATTTTAATTGTTGAGTTTGACATGGTGGTCATTCTTAGCAGTTTGTGAAAATACCCAAAAACGTTGATTTTGGGTATGCAGTGAAGGTGTTTATGAAAATATCTACAACTTAGAAGTTTTTGAAGTAATGCTAAGTAACTATTACTTTACGTATTCAAGAATGTGACCTTTGAACTCAGGCTTCACATCTTTCTCATTTGCTTCCGGGTTTTAGTAGATTCGTTTCATTTTTACTCTTCCTACTTTGTTTTTGGCTTTGCATGTCTTCAGTTATCATTTTTGAAAGTTAGTTTGACTTGATCCATGTATGATTGTTACTTTCTTTTTTCTTTTTTAAGTAGATCTCAAGCTTGTTATTTAGATTGTGGATTTGGGTGTAGTTTATATGTAGAGGAACGGTAGGATTTTTCTTAGCATTCCACGCTCCAACCAGAAAAATTGTTGAACTCTATGGAATGGCCTCGGTTATCCTTCAACAATATCTTTCTTATTGTGGAGGATGGTAAGATTTATCAAGGGCACATTAAATTACTAGAAGGTTTGTTTCAATCCATCAAATGTGATGCTAAAGTAATGGTTGAATTCATTAGGAAGGCAAAGAAATCTGTTATTAACAGGACGCCATGTTTGAATTTGGCAGTACTTTTGCCATCATTTGTCTTTAATGATTAAGGAGAAAGAAATCTGTGTGATGTTCTCATTTCTATTGTGAAAAATTCATATTATTTGTACCATTCCTATACAATAGTATGTCATGTGAATCTATATGGTTACAATATTTTTATTTTGTACGACTATATTGAGATGTGCCATGCAATCATTAACCGTATACATTCCATAGCTATGTTAATTAAGTGGAAGTTGTAGCCATTTGCTACAACCAAGTTTGTAAAAAAACTTTGTCATATAGATATATACATGCTTAAAAAGTTGTCATGACTTATGAGTGAAATTTATGGTGTTCTTTTGTGTTAGAATCACATTCCCTCTCATTTGTGTGTGAGTGTGTCATATAGATATATACATTCTTAAAAGGTTACCGTGATTTTTTTAGTGAAGTTTGTAGTGTGCCTTTGTGTTAGAATCTCATTTCCTCTCATTTGTGTGTGTGTGTTTATTTCTCAAAAAAGAAAAAGATTAAAACATAATACACACTTTAAAAAAATTCCAGAAAAGAAATGAAGACAAATAAAAATAAATAAATAAAAATTTCACAAAGGAGTTACAATCTAATTGATTAACATAGGATGAATTTGGTTTAGCTTTTTGAAATTGTTTTTTTTTTTTTTTTTTTTTTTTTTTTTTTTGGGAAAAGTGGTAGTTTTAAAAAATTCTTTTTAATTTGAACTTTTTAAAAAAGCAAAATGTTTGGTAAAAACGGTTAAATAGTACTTTTTGAAAAAACTAAGTGTTTGATAAGCATTTATCAAAATTGTGGTTTAAGATGTAAATTACCACAAAAAAAATAATACATATAAGAGAATTCTTCACGGTTCATACTTTTGTGTGTGTGTGTGTATTTTGGAGAGAATTCATACTTGTAATTTTACGTTCTTAATAAGAACTAGCCTTTGGGCACGCTCAAAGGCTCTTAATTTTTTTTTTTTAAAGATTAATTTTCATTCATCATAATTTGGGATTGCTATATTTTTCAATGACAACAATTCTTAGGGGTATGATGAGTGTTATGTGTGTGTGTGTTTGTGTGAAACAATTTTTTCGTATAAAAATCTCATCACACCCCTAGAAATTTTTGTAATTAAAAAATGTAGCAACCTAGAATTATGATGAAAGAAATTTAATCTTTACATAAAAAATTTAAAAGCCTCTCACATGTCCTCATAGGCTAGTAATTCCTAAAAATTTCAGTTAAGAGGTTTTTTTTTTTTTTTTGTTTTTTTGTTTTTTTGTTTTTTTGTTTTTGTTTTTGTTGTTTTTTTGAATGTCAAAGCTTTTTATTTATTGCAATTCGAGATTTATGTGTTTGCCAATTATTGAAATAGATGGATCCGAGAGTGATTAAATCTTGTATAGAAAAATGAACACACCTGAACCTACACTCACATTAAATCTTGTATAGAAAAGTGAACACACCTGAACCTACACTCACACGTAAACATTTTCCCATCCAATTGAACATGTAAAATCCTTATGTAAAGCTTACCCACATAAAAGGGTCCAATTCTACAAAAGTCCATGACTACAGATTAACATTTCAAATGAATTTGTGGTCTCGTTTAACCAAGTGATTGCTTTGCCCTTAGACTATTGGACCCGAGTAAAACTTGGATGCATAAATTATCCTTAAATTTAACCAAATTTCCAAACCATAAATAATTAGTGATGATGAATAATTCCAAATCCAGAATTTGTCCCGAACTAATTACATAGTGTAAGTGTGTAACTACAGATAATGTCATCAAGAAATTTTGGACTCTTTACACCCTTTTGATTGAGATATCAAATTACTGTGTTTGCCAACTATTTTAAAAAAACTATTTAATTAAGGATGAATATTACATTGGTACATCAGAAATGACAACTTGCATAAACTAAGCAAATGAATCTTCCAACCAATTACAATCATCATTAATAAAAACAACCGACTTTGCTAACATTATCGCAACACTATTAATTTGGATGGAAGAAAGCAATGAAGAAACAAAATGTACATGAATCTATAATTTGGGATTATAGAAATTCAAAGCTTGAACAGAAAGAGACACATTTGTTGTTGGGGATTTCACCGAATCAAGGAGTAATAATGAAAGAACAAAATGAATACATCAAGTAAATAGAAATTAGTAATTGACTTTGAACCATAATTGAATGTTATCCTTAGACAATATTTGTTCCCATACGCAAGTTGCTAAAGGGCTTCTATAAACTTGTCCCCAAGTTATTGGGTTCTACAAATAGCAATTTTAGAGAATACCCATAGGAAGTCTTATGTTTCTTTAAACTTACTTTTTTTTTTTCAAGTGAACATAAACCTTTATTTATACCTATAGGGTTATAACCCTTCTAAAGGTACATATGGAGATTTAAAATGTTTCATAAAACCGTTCATAAGGCTTGAAACATTTTCAAACATTCAAAACAGTTATCAAAAAATTCTGCAGAAATTCAGTTTTCACGAGTCTTGATTGGTCGAGAGGAATGGAGCATCGATCGAAAACTCTTTTCGATTGATCGAACAAGAATCGAGTATCGATCGAACCAGGTAGAGACTCCAGGATAATTTTCTTCAACAGTTCGATTGGTTGAGCAAAAGTTTCGATCAATTGAACATTCTGAATTTTGAATTTTCACTTAGAAAATTCCAAAACTTGAATTTTCACTTTATTCATTTATCAAATGAATACTTTCCAACCTTATATCATTATTACAACCTATCCATGTATACCTATATATACAACATTTGTTTCAAAGATGCCAACACCAATAGCAAACTGAGCAACATAATATGTATAATGAAGTGTCCACATTCCACAATGCTTTGAACTGCAGAACAACTCTACAGGAGGACCTACAATTAGGGGTGTTTGCGGTGCGGTGTGGTGCAGTTTTGGATCATTTTTAGCACTGCACTTTGCGGTGCGGTTTAGCTAAAACCATAACTGCATCGCACCTTATTTTTGCGGTCACATGTGCGGTGCGGTTTAAAGTTTAGCCAAAACCATAACCGCATCGCACCTTATTTTTGCGGTCACATATGTGGTGCGGTGTATAAGATGCAGTTTGAATGATTTGAAATTGGTATATATTTCAAATTTTGGGCTTTTTCTACTTAGTCCAAAACTAATTTTTCCCTTTATTTTGGTCCAAGTTTTAAACTATTGAGCTAGTTTTTCTTTATTTTGGGCTGGCTTTCTTAATCAACACTTGCTAGGGTTATCAAACTTTTTTTTTTTTTTTTGAAAAACTAGGGTCATTAAACTATTAATACTATATTTAATATTAAAAATAATTAAAAATATTAATATATAGAGAGGGTGCGGTGCGGTGTAGTTTTCTTATTATAAAACCGCAAACCGCACTGCATTATGCGGTGTGGTGCGGTGCGGTGCACTGTTACTTGCGGTGCGGTGCTGTTATGCTATTTTGCGGGCAGTTTTGGTGCGGTTTGTGCGGTTTATGCGGGTTGGTGAACACCCCTACCTACAATGATCTTAAACCACATAGGATGCGGAGAAGTCCATTGAGTTGAATCCAACACACACTCGAATCATTGTCAAATCCCCACCTAGTCCCACACAATCCATACCAAATTATTTCTGAAACCAATGTCTATGAAGCCCCTATTCTTGCATCTTTACCTTAAATAAGATTGGTTTTATACACAAATTATATTGAAAAACAGTCCCCTTCTAATTAAACATCTCTATATAAACTAATTGGGAATATCAAAAAAATATAAATGACAGTTACAATACATCATGGTAAATTTTTTAATAAAAATTTAATATATACGAAAACTTAATAGATTTGTAAAGATGGTTTCAACACCATTTATTTCATTTTGTTAAAAAAAAAAAAAAAAAAAAAAAAAAAAAAAAAAAAAAATTCACTACAGATTTCAACATCTAAAATTACATCCAATTGGCACTGGACTACTAATAACAAAGAGCACTGATTAACGCTCTCCCATTGAAGAAACACTCATTAAGGCCTACATGTGATTAATGCAGCAACAAGTATATCCATTCAAGTCAAAAACCATACAGAGGATTCTTGTGCTATGACTTACAGCTTGTGAAGCTTCATCTCCTTCATAGGAGGCTCTAACCCCCTTCATGGGAGGCTTTAGCTTCAGTTTTTTTAGTAGAGCAGTTATCCGAAACTTCATTCAGCTATTTTAGTAGTAGTTATCCAAAACTCTTGTCAAAGATAACCAAGTTTTTTATTTATTTTTTAATTTTTTTAAAGAATTTGAACGTGGGTTGGATTTGGACGTGGTATTTGAAATTTTTTGGATTTGTTTTTAACTTTTAGTTATTTTTAGCAGAGTAGTTATTTGAAAATTTTGTTATAAATTTGAATTTTATTTTATTTTATTTTTTTGTGGATAAATTTGAACGTGGGTTATTTTTAGCGAAAATCTGAATGTGTTTTTTTTATTTTTTACATGTCTAACCCTACCATTTAAGATTTAAAAACTGGTAAACTTGAGAGTATTTTGGATATCAAAATTGAGAATTCCAAATGGGGACGCCCCTCAAATAATAGTATAGATAATAGTGTAGATAATAATAATTTTTATATTATGACTACATGTTTATAATAAATGACTCTTTTAATTTTAATTTTAATGGAATACACAATTATTGGATTCTCTAATACTACGGTCACAAGCTATTTTTCAATATTTTTATAAATTGTTGATGTAACCAATTTTTACCGGTTTTCATTTTGCCTCACCACTAACATTATATTTTTACTTAACAATAATCACTTAAAACATTAAAAAAAATGTAAAATAGTTTATAACTATAAGAATTTTCGGCAATTATTATCTTAAAAAGTTAAAACTTGGTCGAATATATCTCAACAAAATAAATTTTATTAAGAATTATCTTTTAAATTTTGCAATTATTAGACTCATTAATGCTAAGATTACCACAATTTTCCAAAGCACTCAGTGTCACATACTCAAACCAAAACCTCTTTTTTTTTTTTTTCTTCTTTTATTCCTTCCATTTTTTTTTTTTTCACTTCTTTTATTCCTTCCTTTTTTTTTTTTTTCACTTCTTTTATTCCTTCTATTTTTTTTCATCCACACGTCTAGCCCTTCTTTTCTTCATTGTCGTCTTCCTTGACTTTTTGTTATTTTGTTCCACACACAACTTCTCTCCCCCTCCCTCTCTTTCTACCCCACAAAATGAATAATGAATAACAGAACCACCAAGCTTTCACTCACACTTAGGGTTGTCCATTAACCCATTAGACTCGACCCACTCGTTTGATTTGATCTGACCTGAAGACCCACGGTCAGATCTGAATTTACATACGAGTCGGGTGCGGGTTTGTTAATTAAAAAAAATTGGTTTTTTTGGTCGATTTCGGTCCATTGATTTCTAACCCGTATGAACCGACTTGACCACCCATATTATTAAAAAGCAAAAACACCTGTTTTCTTAAGTTTTAGAAAATTTTCTCTCCCTCTCTCTCACTTACTTTAATCTCACTTTCTCTGATCCGTGTATAGCCTTACTCACACTCGTAGACTCCACCATGCCATCTTCAACCAAAACCACAAATCAAGCCCTAGCCTTTACAACTCTAATCCCACCTTCCATCTCCAACAATTTCCTTTACTATGTTGCCACTTTCAACTCCCCACTTCACACGAGGAGATTCTTTTGCCTTTGCTCACTGTGTTTCTTGTTTGACCGGGTGAATTTGAGAATTCAAAATAAAGCTAAGAATAATTTAGGGATTATAGGCAGAATTAGCAAAGGTAATATTGTAAGCAAGCGTGCGTTTTCATATTCCATCTCAAAAAGTGCAATGCCAAAATGCACTTTTAGGTTGATCGTGATTTCAAAAATCACGATATGAAAATCTTACCAAACGCTAAAAAATTAAAAAAATCCCAATTTGAAATCGCATTCGTGGGTTTTGGCCCCAAAACTCTGAACCAAACCGGCACTTAGTAGATAAGTTTTCTCCAATATCTCAAACGCAGCCGTTGTTTGAGTCATAATAAGTCATTACAAATTCTTCTCACTTACCAACTTCATTATGTAATGATGGAGAAACAAAAATAGTATGATCAGTCGTGGCGATGATTTCATTGCCATTAATTTGTCATGTATATTTAATGGCTGATAATAATTAATAAATTAACAATAACGTTTAGGTGGTTACACAATTTTGGGAGTTTGCTTGATAACATGCTATTTTCTCATCATAATTGTGGAATCACATCAGTAGTCAGTTTTAGAAATCAACGGTGGCAATTAGATTTTGTGAAAGGTTTTGTGAATAAAAGTTTGTAAACATAGCAAAGGTAAATTGTAATATCCAATTTAACTATAGAGTCGTGAAAATTGTTTCCGTATATTTTAAATTAGCAATAAACTTATCAAACTATGTAATTAATTGAATAATTTCCTATTAATCATTGATTTCACACACACATATATATAATAGCCTCTGAGCACGTGCGTGAGCGCGTGCTCAGAGGCTCTTCTATTTTTTGGATAAGGATTAATTTAGAGCATTTATTATAATTTGAAATTATTACATTTATTATAAAACAATTTGAAAACCATCAGGAGAGTGATCATATTTTGTAGGTAACATTTTAATAGGAGTTAAAGATGTATCTACTTATCAAAAAAAAAAAAAAAAAAAACATGTATATATCTATTTAGTTTAGTTTTTTTGTTGATAACTATTTAGTTTTTTTTTTTTTTTAAATAATAATAAAGTAGTATCAGAAACTAAGGTTTTTTTTTTTTTTTTTTAATAGAAACATAGGTAGTTTAACTAATTTTTCTATTAAAAAAAAAAACCAATAAAGGTATAGTTGCTTTAAAGCAGTAGGTTAGTGGAAGAATGTTTCTATTTTGTAGGTAATGTTTTAGTGTAAGTTAGATATGTAATTTTATTGGACTATCCTTTAGTTTTGTCTCTACTTAAACCTAGGGGTGTAGGGGTATTTTAGAACAAAAAAAAAATCCGGTCCAAACAGAGGAAACCCCTTAAATAGTAGTATAGATATATTGATACATATGTATATATAGTAAAAATGCACCCACAAATATAATTCAAGAATCATAAATAAAAGAATAAAAGATCAAGAGTAACAATTCTTATAAAATTCACTTCTGGACTCTAGTCCTTTATATCAAATAGACAATGCATGTAAATTGGAGCTTACTCTATGAACAGATTGTGTTGTATAGAAAATGGACACGTGCAATTTGTACCCTAAAAAAGAAAATAAAAAGTTGTATATTATATTTGATAGCCTTAAATTAATTGACCTGGACAACTGACTTGTATATGAAAAAAATTTGTTGTAGGAACACCTGAAATCATCTCTCTCGCTTTACATTCTCAAAAGAAAAAAAAAAAAAAACTCTCTCGCTTTAATTAGAGGAGCTAGTGATAACTTTAACGTAGGTGTTTGGGTAGGGAGGGAGAAAATCCCAGTGGTCATTCATAAGAATTATAATCTTATAGTTTACATTTACTTTTGGTTTATTTCGTTAAAAAAGGTTTTTGAAATTTACTAAAAAAATGGTTTTTTGAATTTTTTTTTCATTATAATAAAACTGAATAAAATTTCTGTATTTGGTTATAATCATAAATATATATATTTTTTTTTGGGGTCGTATGGAAAATCATTAGTATTTCATGTGATTTTGAGTAACAAATGGTCAACAATCGGGAGCCTTAAATAGGAGGGAGAGAGAGAGAGAGAGAGTGAGTTTATCATTGAGAGAAGTTTTTTTGTGGTGTGAAGTTTATTTGCGGTGGTTTAATGATTATGTAATGTTTTTGAAAATTTTGTTTGCTCTTAAAAAGTAGGAAACATTTTCTGCGCTAATAAGCTTGTTTTTCATTGATTTGTGTTTTCTGTCTTACCAAATACACGAAAAAAAAACATATTTTGCTAAAATAAATAGAGCGTTAAATCTTATATATTTACATTGTTTATGGAAGCAAGGCTCATGTTATACATTAGATTACATTATTGCCTTTTAAAAAGATTTGTATACAAGCAGGGGTGGCTTTAAAATTTTTTCTAGGGTGGTCATTAAAAAATTTAAATTATACAAAATATAATAAAACGATAATTTAAATATTTGCTACAATTATGAGTCAAGTCACTAAGGAGAGTAAAATTGTTGCAATTGCAAAGTCAAAAAGAGTATAACTGTCATCACTATCAAAGAGAACTCACAACCACAATATTTTTCTTAGTACCATTTTTTAAGGAAAAATGAAATTAGAGATTATTTTATGAGAGATGCTACGTTCACAACATTTTTACAACAAATCATAAGTGGTTAGTTATTATTGGTTCTAATTTGAACCTACCACTGAAATTACTTTTTTTCCTCACCAATAACAACCTGTAACAACTTGCCATATAGAATTTGTTGTGAAAATATTGTGGACATAGCATTTTTCTTATTTTATTGAATATGTTGAACGATCTACAAATTTAAATGATTAGCGATTTTTATCTTTTTGTTCTATAATAAATTTTTTGTTGAACAATTTGTTCACTTGCTGTTATTTGGTCTTGTCTTGTTTTTGTTTGGTTTATGTTTGTTGTTATTTGGGCTAAAATTTATTGTTGTTATTTAAGATTTTTTTTTTAAAAAAATTTATAAAAGGGATTAAGGATTATGTTTAGGGGGAGGGGGGGTAGAATTAATTTTGGAGTAATGCTACGTCCACAAAATTTTATAATAAATCTTATGCAAAAAAACTGTTATTGGTGGGTATAATAATAATATCGGTATTTGGGTCAAATTAGAATTAGTAACGGCTTACTACATTGAATTTATTGTGAAATTATTGTAAAAATGTTGTGAATGAAACATTATTCTTATTTTTGTTGAACCCAAATTTTTGTAATTCTCAAGTCATGGTGTTCAACATTTTTATTATGGTGGCCACAATAGTTTAGTTTAGCATATAATATTTTTTTAGTAAGTGTATATATACATTTTTTTGCAAGTCAAGTGCAAGTCAGGGTGGTCCTGTGACCACCCTGGCTTGCAAGTGGAGCCGCCAATGTATACAAGTTGGGTATAAAATGTTTAGGACGGTTCCTTAATTATATTTTGAACACAAGTTGAGTTTAAGCTTATTTTCAAACTAGATTACATTATTCAAGCTTAGATTTTTTTAATTGTCAAATAAGCTCAAGCTTGTTCACGAGTTATTTGATTAAATTATTCTTTTTGTAAATATTATGACTAAAATTTTTTATCAATTCACAAATTTATGCTAAAGTTGAAATTATATTATTTAAGCTAATTAAGTAAAATGATTTATTTATTTATTTTTTTTATTTTTATGAACTTAGATTTACCAACCTTGTATTATTAATGCTAAAAAAACTTATTGTTATTTTTCTTTTATTAAAAATTTTATATACTCTCCATTACAAATACACTATTTGTATTATAAATAATATTTATTATCTCATCACCATTTGTCTCATTCATCTTATCAATCTTGTAAACCCTATACGGCTTGGATCAATAGTATAATTCCTTAATTCTAGGGGTGTGCATGGGTTGGGTTGGGTTGAGGGGATTTTTCGACCCAACCCACCATAGTGGGTTAAAAAAAATTCAACCCAACCCAACCCACATGGATTGGGTTGGGTTGGATCGAACCCATGGGTTGGAAATTTTTTATTATTATTACTATTATTATTAAATTGAGCAAAAAAATATATCTCACTTGCCACCTAAGTTGATAAAAAAAATATACATGAACTAGTATTTCAACTCAGTTATTAAAAAAAAAAAAGTATAACCAATTGAGTTGATAAATAAAATATACATGAACTAGTATCCCAACTCAGTTATAAACAAATAAGAGTGGAGTGAGAGAGTGGGAGTGGGAGGCGGTAGAGAGAGAAATAAGATTGTTAGGGTTTGCGAGGTAATTGAGTTTTATATAGGAAGAGCTGAATATGAGAAAAAAATAAAATAAAACAATTATTAATTATATAATATAGTTTTAAATATATATAATTTAATTAAATATATAGGTGGGTAGGGTCGGGTTAAGCAATTTGTGATTTTTATGACTCAAACCCAACCCGACCCACTATTAAAAAAATTTTCATGACCCAACCTAACTCACCCATCCCTAAAAATCAACCCAACTCGGTGAGTTAGGTTGGGTCGGGTCGTTTTTGGCGGGTTGGTTGCATACCCCTATTTAATTTTGTATGTTCAATGCTTTGGCAACCTAAAGCAAGATTTGGCACACTTTCTTTCCCATTGAGGGGAGTCCTTTAAGAATAGAGCATTATCTCATAAGTTCTTTATGAAGTTCGAAACAAAGGAACAAAAAAAAGTTCTTTATGGCCTCTTTGTTTTGAGACATTATGGCTTTGGGGTCAACCTCGGAAACTAAGAAGGAATCCAAACCATGAGCTAAAAGTGGATGTGCTCCTATTATATGATAATACATACCACCTCCCACTTTTAGCGCACTTGTTTGATGAGTTAAGCCTAAGTGCTTTATAAGTCAAAAGCTAGCCCTTACAACTAAAAGCAGGTGTGAGAGACTGGCTTTCAAAAAGAGACAGACATCGACACCTCTTTTTTGGGGTTATGTGAAGTTGCCACTTATTTTTCTAGAACAAAAAATAAGAAAAACTGTAAAAAGAGTATAAAATATCTAAATAATACAAATTCTCATTAACTTGAATGAATTACAATTTGATAAAAAGAACTGATGTTGCACAAAATTAGTAGGCTGAATGCTTCTACTTCAATGGGCTTATGGTTGTAGTGAAGGCTTGCAAGGATGAACGCACTTATCAAAAAGGCGACTAGGGTGAACCGGCCAAGTCCTCTCCGATGAATAAGTCAATTTCTCTCTCGAAAATCAAGTTCCAACTTCTGGGGAGTAATGTTAGAAAAAACTTGCCTTGATTTGATACCAGCTGGTCTTTATATAGGGAACCTTGGAGCGGTTATTAATTTAGTAACTTCCCCAGGATTTGTGGAAATCAATGAATTCTGACATAACTTTCTCAACGGCTATAGAAGTTACAACTGCTGAGGGAAGTTAAGCATTTGTGAGGAATTTGTGGTGATGAATACGAGCTTGGTTCCCACTCCAGAATTCCGTAAGATTTTCCTAAGTGTCATGTGGTCGTCCGTGCGCTTTGCCTCTGGACGACTCCTTTGTCCATAGACGACCTTCCTGAATGTTTGACCATTGGCTCATGGACGACCCCTATGGACGAACCAGAGATGAACATTTTTTGCTATCCCATCAGTTGCCCCCTTGTCCAGGGGTCGTCCAAGGATTTTGTTTGGGATTTAATTCGCACCTTTATGGTCCTGACATAACTTCTTCTTTCTTCTTCTTCTTCTTCTTCTTCTTCTTCTTCTTCTTCTTCTTTTTTTTTTTTTTAAAGGCCACGTGTCATGATTTTCTTGGTTGACCTGCTGTGTCGATTGCGTTTTTCAAAGGGATTGCCACGTGTCGCCTTCTTAATGGCTGGCGTTGCTTCACTGACCCCGCTTCTGGGCCCTATAAATAGGTACATTCTCTTTCTTTCCCTTCACCTTTCTCATAATCTCCCCTCTACCATCTCGTCCAAGGGCCTCGTCTAGCTCTCATCTTAGTTTTGTCAGGTATTTCCTCTTCCTTTTTAGGTTTCCGTCTTAATCTTTCTTTATTTTGGTCATGTCTTCGTCTAGTAGTAGTCTAGAGAGAGAGATAGAGGAGTACCAAGACGTTTCTTTTGGGAGTTATGAGAGTGGTGAGGGTAGCACGAGCTACGGTAGTAATTCCTTAGACGAGGACTATTCATCTGGGGTTCCTGGTATTCCCTTAGAGGAATTCCAGGAGATGCAACGCAAGATGGCCTCTAGAGTTGGGACTAGCTCGTCCAGAGGGCCACCTAACCCTCAAGACGAGGAGGAAGAAGAGAATGTGATCTATAGCTGTGCCCCTGAGGTAGCGTCCACCTTAGACGCCCTCAAATTGAAAACCCTTGTAGATAGATACCAAATCCATAGGGAGTTCAACCCTCGTCTACCCATGGAAGGAGAATGGAGTTGTTCTCCTTCTTCTGGTTTGGGAGTATATACATCTTACCTTTTAGTTGGCCTTAGATTTCCCCTAAATTCTTTTTGTAGAGGTCTTCTCCATAGGTTGGGTATTGGACCTAACCATCTCAACCCCAATGGATGGAGGACGATAGTTGCCATGCAAGTGCTATGGCGTGAGGCATTGGAGGGGGACCTTCCTATCACAGTGATCGAATTCCTCTATTGTTATAAGCCTTCAGAGATAAAGAAGTCTGCTGGTTTTTACCAGTTCTCGTCCAGAGGCCCTTACTATAGTATGATAAAGGGCCGTAGTTTGTCTGACAGGCTCTAGAAAAGAGAATTTTTTATTATTTCCGGAAATTGGGCTGGTGACCTAGTTGATGTGGGTAATGCCCCCTTCCCACCTTTTACTAGCCCTCTAGGTCACCTTCATCCTAAGGGTATGTCTTCTTTCCATTTTATTTTACGTTTATTATTATTATTTTTTTATATCTATTTTATAACTTTCAGTCGTCCAACCCTTTTTTCTTTATTGATGCAACTGTTCTTCGTCCACGCTTGGACAGATTTTATTTGGATCGAATTGATTGAGTTCGTGCCTTCCCTGGGAGAACCTTTCACAATCTAGTGACTTTTAGTCGTCTAGTTGCATGGGGTCTTAGCCCAGTACCTATTGCTGAGAACCTCGGTCACGAGGAAACCACTCGTCGAAGTAAGCATCATCTATTCTCCTTATTCTTACTTTTTCCTCTCATATATATTTTTTAACTTTATCTTCCTCGTTGCAGGAATAGCTACCATGAAAGAGAACAGAGAGAAAGTTACCAGTGGTGATGAAGATAGCACTACACCCTCTACAGTCCAGAAACCTGCCGTCCAGATAGGGAAGAGAAAGCCTAAGTTCATATCTAGCTCAGTGGATTTGGACGACCTTCCAAGTTGTCGAGGTCCTAAAAAGCAAAAATCTAGCAAAGCTTCTCTTCCTAAGGTTCCGAAATTTACTCCGATCGTGGACCTGGACGATATTGCAGTTAATGTGGCGCCTGTCCAAATAGTCCCACCCGTCCAGATTGATCCTCCCCTTCCAGCCAAAGCTCCTCGCAAGCCTCATCCCTTTGAGTCGTCTGAGCGTCCTCCCAATATGGTGCTAGATGAGAGTTATGCATGGAGGACGTTCAAGGGAATAATCACTGAGAACGAAGTAAACTCGTGCTATAACATGTCAATGAAAGATTTTGAATGTTCTGCCATTCATGACCTCTTTAAGGTATAAAATTTCACTTGTCTTTGTTTTGTTTTCTTTAGGTTTTGAATAAAATAACTCTTCTTTGTCCATTCACAGGCCATGTCAAAGTTTTACACAGCGTCCTGCCAGGCGAAGGAACTTTGTGAGGAAGCCAAGACGGCTAAGGAGAAGGCTAAAGAGTTGAATACCGAAGTTTTATTGAAAAAGGGGGAGGTAATTAGACTGACTGAAGATCTTAGTCGTTTGCAAGGAATTGGGACGAAGCTGAAGAACAAGGTTGAGGAACTTGAGGCAGATGCTATTGAGAAAGAAACTCGCATTGCCCATCTAGAGGTACAAGTCTCAGAGTTTGCCTAGTCCTTAGAGAAAGCTCGTGGAGAAGCCGTTGCAGCTTTTAAGAAGTCTGACGAGTAGAAGAATCGTCTAGACAGTCATTATGCAGCTGGCTATGAGGACTTTCGAGCTGACGCCAAGGAGGCTTTCCCTGATCTGACCTTTGATACCTTCAAGATCCCCCTCGCCATAGAGAGTTCCTTCCTTGCGATGAGTTCTGAGGACATCAATGTGGTGGACGACTCCAATAACGAAGTAACCCAGGACAATCCAAAGTCTGGAGGCACTCCCACTGGTTTAGCCAAGTGAATTTTACTTTTCCCTTTGAAAATTTATCATTTAGTTTTATTGGAAATGCCCGTTGTTTTGGGCTTTACTTTTTCTTTTTTTAAAAAAAATTTATCCAAGTACAATTCTCTCGTCCAAGTTTATGGACGAGCTTTATGCACAATCACTTATTGGCTTTAAATTACTTCTAAGGGTTTTTGGACGGTGGTCGTCTACCCTTTTTTAATTTGAATGAATGAATGTTTTTCATTTTCATCCTTCATTTTTTTTTGAATATGTTGAGCTTTTATGAATGAATTTTATCTTATATTGTCCACACTATTTTTGTGGTTTGTGGGATTCGTCCACTTATTAAGGCATTTCACCTTGTCTTGAGCATGTGGACGAATCTTTAATTCATTCAAAATAGAATAAGCCCTTTATGTTTTAGCCTTTTGCCTTTCACATGTATGATTCGTCCATGAACGACCTTTCTACGTTAGACGACTAGCATTATTTCTCCGTTCATATTCAGGACGATCATTTAGTCGTCCTTAGCAATGGACATTCCAGCAACTGCTCGTCCATGAATAGGACTGTTTGGCTGGCTAGATTCATCCATGGGTTTGAGATTTTCGCATGCATTTCTTTCCTCGTCCATGGATTGGACGAATGTACTTAGGTTTATCTCGTCTTGAGCTTAGATGGATATACCTTAGGTTCATTTTTCCTCGCTTTATCCTTATAGACGATATATCCCTGCGTCCAAGGATTTTATTTGTCTTTAAATTTTTGCCTTTTTGGTGGATTATCTTGAGTGAAATCACAAAAAATGTAGGATTCTCATATCATCACATGTATTTGAAAACACATTATATATATATATATATATATATATATATATATATATATATATATATGGAAATCCAAACTACATAAACATTCATCCACAGGCTTGGCACATGCTTAAAAGTAGGTGCCTTAGGGAATTTAAAATACACAAACTCGTCCGTGAATAGCACAAAAGTCAAATACTAATGCACTTTCTAGGGGATTATTAAAATACTTAAAACACACAGTAGTAGTAAACAAACACGAGAAAACAATACATTACTCCATCCATTCGTCCAGGAGTCTCGTTCGTGGCCACTTTCGTCCATGGTCAGCATTTATTGATAGTACTTCCTCAGGTGCTCAATATTCCAAGGGTGTTCTAGCCTCCATCCATCCAAGGTTTCCAAGTAGTAGGATCCTTGCCTCTTACAATTGATAACCCTATAGGGTCCTTCCCAATTTGGCCCCAGTTTCCCATAGGCCGGGTTTCTTGTTGCCAAGGTAACCTTTTTTAGGACTAGATCCCCAATGTTGAAGCGCCTAGGTTTCACCATGGCATCATACTGCCTTGCCATAAGGTTTTTGTACCTTGCTATTCTCTATTCCACATCCATCCTCACCTCGTCTATAAGATCAATGTTAAGATGGAGCTGTTCTTTGTTTTCTTCATCTCGATATTTCTTCACCCTGTGGCTAGCCATGTGCACTTCTGCAGGTATAACTGCCTCACTTCTATAGGCTAGTTTAAAAGGAGTTTCCCTCGTGGGGGTCCTTACTGTCGTTCTATAAGCCCATAAAACACCTGTTAACTCATCTGACCATACTCCCTTTGCCTCTTTAAGTCGAGTCTTGATGATCTTCAACAAGGATCGGTTTGTTACTTCTGCCTGGCCGTTGGCCTGTGGGTGGGAGGGTGAGGAGTAATGATTTTTGATTCCTAGTTACTTGCAAAAGTCCCTAAAAGGTGTGTTGTCGAATTGTCGTCCATTGTCAGATATTAGCACCCGAGGTACCCCAAACTTGCATACTATGCTTTTCCAGACAAAGTTTTTGACATTCTATTGTGTAATTTTTGCCAAGGGTTCAGCTTCCACCCATTTAGTGAAATAATCTATTCCTACCACCATAAACTTCATTTGTCTGGTTCTAGTTGGAAAGGGGCCTAAAATATCCAATCCCTATTGTGCAAAAGGCCATGGGGCCATCATTGGGGTAAGGTACTCCGACGGCTGTCTAGGGACATTACTGAATCGTTGACATTGAATGCATACCTTAACATATGCTTTAGCATCAGCTTGGATAGTTGGCCAGTAATATCCTGCACGGACGATCTTGTGGACGAGTGATCTGGCTCCTGAGTGGTTGCCGCATGCCCCTTCATGAACTTCCTTTAGTACATAATGTGCCTCGTCCGGAGCTAAACATCTTAGATAAGGCTGAGAAAAACCTCTTTTGTATAGTACTTCATCCATGAGGACGTACCTGGCTGATCTGACTCTAAGTTTCCTGGCCTCGTCCGTCCCTTCTGAAAGTCTTCCGTCCTTCAGGTATGATATTATTGGAGTCATCCAATTTTCTTCACTTTCCACCTGTAGTACTTCTGGAAGATCAATGCTAGGCATATACTGAATTTCATCAAACTCGTCCATTGCTTCATTTGCTGAGGCTTAATTTGCCAAGGTGTCTGCTTCAATGTTCTCTTTTCTTGGGATTTGAACGAAATTGGCTTCCTCAAAATTCTTCACAAAGCGTAGTACCTTATTCAGGTATTTCTTCATTCGTTCTTCCTTGGCTTCACATATTCCATTTACTTGGCCTATGACCAATTGAGAGTCTCCCAGGACGAGTATTGACTGTGCCCCCACTGACTTAACCAACTCCAGCCCTTTAAGAAGGGCTTCATACTCAACTTCATTATTGGTTGTTTGATATTGCAAACGAACCTTGTGCTTCAATTTATCTCCTTTTGGGGATTGCAAAACAACTCCTATTCCTCCTGCCTGTTGTGTAGACGACCCATCAACATGGACAACCCATTTTTTTGTTGCGCACCTCGTTTAAACTATCATATCTTGGAGTGAATTCCGCAATGAAATCTATTGCATTTCTTGGAAGGTACCTGACATCCAATTCACTGAGCTCGACAGCCCATTGAATCAATCGTCTCGTGGCTTCCAACTTGTTCATTACCTTCTTGAGTGGGTGATCCGTCATGACATTGATGACATGGGCTTGGAAGTAATGTCTCAACTTTCTGGAAGCTGTTATTAGCGCAAAGGCCAACTTTTCCATCAGCGGATATCGTCCTTCTGCTCCCCTAAGTACTCGACTTGTATAATACACAGGCTTCTGCACCTTTCCTTCTTCCCTGATCAATGTTGAACTTACAGCATGTGGGGATACTGCCAAGTACAAATACAATTCTTCTCCTTGCACGGACGGGCTTAGCAACGGAGCCGTGGTAAGATAGTCTTTAAGATCCTGGAAGGCCTTCTGACACTCGTCCGTCCATTCGAACGCCTTCTTGAGAATTTTGAAGAAAGGTAAACACTTATCTATGGCTTTTGAGACAAACCTGTTCAGAGTTGCAACTCTTCCAGTGAGGGACTGGACTTCTTTGATGTTCTTCGGTGGCTCCATGTTCAATATTGCTTGGATCTTATCCAGGTTCGCTTCAATCCCCCTTTGTGAAACCATGAATCCTAGAGACTTTCCCGATGACACTCCGAATGCACATTTACTTGGATTCAGTTTCATTTTGTATTGTCTGAGTGTCTTAAAGGTCTCTTGGAGATCTTCCAGGTGCCTTTCTTCGTCCAAGCTCTTTACAAGCATGTCATCACATACATCTCCACATTTCGACCTATCTGTGGGCGGAACATGTGATTAACCAATCTTTGATAAGTTGCCCCCGCGTTCTTTAGACCAAAGGGCATCACCTTATAGTAAAATAAACCCTGACTGGTAATGAAGGATGTCTTTTCTTGGTCTATCTCGTCCATCTTTATCTGGTTATATCTTGAGAAGGCGTCCATGAAACTTAGCAACAGATGACCGGTGCTGGAATCTGCCAACTGGTCAATGCGTGGCAAAGGATAACTATCCTTAGGGTAAGCTTTGTTTAAGTCAGTGAAGTCCACACACATCCTCCACTTGCCATTCGTCTTCTTAACCATCACCATATTGGCTAACCAATCTGGGTAATAGACTTCCCAAATGAATTGTGTTGTGGTCAACTTCTAAACCTCTTCCTTGATAGCATTATCATGCTTTGGAGTAAACACCTTCTTCTTCTGATGAACAGGTTTGGAAAAAGGGTATACATTCAGTCGGTGAGTAATTACACTTGGGTCAATTCCTAGCATGTCTTCATGACTCCATGCAAAAACATCAATATTCTTTCTCAGAAATTGGACGAGGTTTTGCTTCGTTTTCTCCTTCATGCTTGTTCCAATTTTGGTAAATTTTTCAGGATCTTGTTGTAAGAGAACATCTTCTAGTACCTCCATGGGCTCTGCAACAACTCTTCTTTCTTCAATATTCATTGTCTGCATGTGATCATCCAAAGCCAACATGGCCAAGTAACATTCCCTAGCTGCCAACTGATCTCCTTGCGCTTGTCCTATCCCATACTCCGTAGGGAATTTGACTGAGAGATGGTAAGTAGATGTTACTGCCTTCCAACTATTTAGGGTTGGCCTTCCAATGATGGCATTGTATGAGGACGAACAATCCACCATAAGGAAATTCACTTCCTTGGTTATCTGTTATGGCTATGATCCCACCACTACAGGTAATGTAATGGTGCCTACAAGCTGCACCTTCATTCCCCCAAATCCTATCAATGGTGAACACACTGGACAAAGTTGATCTCATCCCAGCCTCATCTGCTGAAAGACGGGGTAATACAATATATCTGCTGAACTTCCATTATCCACCAACACTCTTCTAGTTGTGTAATCTGCAATGAGTAAAGTAATGACAATTGCATCGTCATGTGGGTGATGGATTCTTTCGGCTTCCTCATCCGTGAAAGAAATAGCTGGCTCGTCTGTCCCCCTCGTCCTTGGCGATCGTCCAGAGAGTTGGACGTTCTGAACCACTTTGAGATACATCTTCTTTGACTTAGAAGACTGTCCTGTTGAAGTTCCTCCGATGATAACCCTTATCTCTCCTAGTGGGGGCCATGATGATTCTTCCACCTTTCCCTTCAATTTCTCATCTTTATGATCCTTTCCTACGAAATGCCTTAACTTTCCCTGTCTAATAAGATTCTCTATCTGTTGCTTCAAGTCATAACACTCATCCATGTCATGTCCATGATCTCTATGGAAGCGGCAATATTTGTTCTTATTTCGCTTGTTGGGGTCTCCCTTCATCTTCTCCGGCCACTTTAAGGATGGGTCATCTTTAATTTGCATGAGCACCTGATCAAGCAGAGCGTTTAAGGGCGTGTAGTTCTGACTTCTTCTTGAGGACAAGCTCGTCTTCCTATTATCTCGATCTTTCTTATCTTCCGTTCGTCCTTTCTTTGGACGAGGACCTTGCTCCGAGTAACGTGTGGGGTGTGCTTCCATTCTCTCAGCTCTTTTCCTCTTCTTGGCTATGATTGCGTCCTCTGCGTTCATAAAGTTTAAGGTCGAATGGACGAGTTTAGCTATGGATTGAGGCTCCTTCTCATAAAGCTTGTGGATGAATAAATCAGAATTAACCCCATTATGGAAGGCCGCCAAGAGTAGCTTGTCATCCACCTCGTCCACGGTTAGGGCTTCCCTGTTAAAATAAGTGATGAAGGAGCGCAGGCTTTCATTCTCCCCTTGTTCTATGGTTAACAGACTGGACGAAGAACGTTTGTGCCTTTGCCCTCCGATGAAATTATTAACAAATAACTTACTCAATTCTTCAAAAGAACTCATCGTATTTGGGGGTATTTTGCTGAACCACACTCGTGCTGGTCCTTTGAGAGTGGTAGGAAAGGCTCTGCACATAATCTCATCCAGGACTCCTTGAAGGTGCATGGTAGTCTTGAAAGTAGCAATATGATCAAATGGGTCACGTGTTCCATCGTATGAATCCAATGAAGGCATCTTGAACTTCGGAGGCAAAGGGTGACCATTGATGGAAGCCGTGAATGGGGAATCTGTTCGGTGGACTAGACCCTCCACTGGATTTGCCCTTCTCATGTTCTCCCTCATCTCCGCCATAAGCTTCCTCATTTGGTCCATTTCGTTCTCCAAATGCGGCACCCTTCTTGACGTGGTACCCCTTGATTGGCTTTCAGGTTCAGCGTTTCCCTATCTTCCTGATTTTGGGGTTGACCTTCAGTGTACCCCTCATAGCGTTGCTTCTTCAAATTAATCTCCCTGGTCAGTTCCTGATTCTGGCGGGTTAATTCTGCCATGGCGGCTGGCATAGACTGCATGTGTTGAACAGAGGACTGTTGCATCACTGGGGTTGATTGGCGATCGCGATGGGGATTGCTTGAAACATCCTTACTCTCCTGATGGCCCGGGCTGGTAGCCCTTAATCTGGTTCGAACCATTCAACCTTTTGTCATAGAAAGACAAATTGCAAAGAAATCGGACTTTCCCACAGACGGCGCCAACTGATATTGCATAGAATCAGTAGGCTGAATGCTTCTACTTCAATGGGCCTATGGTTGTAGCGAAGGCCTGTAAGGATGAACACACTTATCAAAAAGGCGACTAGGGTGAACCGGCCAAGTCCTCTTCGATGAATAAGTCAGTTTCTCTCTCAAAAATCAAGTTCCAACTTCTGGGGAGTAATGTTAGAAAAAACTTGCCTTGATTTGATACCGGCTGGTCTTTATATAGAGAACCTTGGAGCGGTTATTAATTTAGTAACTTCCCCAGGATTTGTGGAAATGAATGAATTTTGACATAACTTCCTCAACGGCTATAGAAGTTACAACTGCTGAGGGAAGTTAAGCATTTGTGAGGAATTTGTGGCGATGAATACGGGCTTGGTTCCCACTCTAGAATTCCGTGAGATGTTCCTAAGTGTCATGTGGTTGTCCATGCACTTTGCCTCTAGACGACTCCTTTGTCCATAGACGACATTCCTGAATGTTTGGCCTTTAGCTCACGGACGACCCCTATGGACGAACCAGAGATGAAAATTTTTTGCTATCCCATCAAGAACTATACATAGCTTTGCTTCCTAGCTTACAATCTAGTAAAAAAGGTTACAAGGCTTTGTTTCCTAGTTACAATCTATCAAAAGAAAAGACAAAGCATTATTCTATGAACCAAAATCTATAGTTCGAGGGCTAGGTTACAGAATGGAAAGGTGTTAGGCACCCATTCTGTCCGAATAGAGTCCGGTCTTTTAGACTCTAAATGATCATTAAGTACCCATATTAAAAATATTAAATGATATGCAACAAATACCATGTCAAATTCTAGATCTAGGGTTAAATTACTATTTTCAGAACCCTAGATCTGCAAAAAGGAGTTTGATGAGATCGCATAATTAAAAAAATTTAGATTTGAGTTTTCATAGTGAGAAAGAATGAGTTTTTAATAAAAAATTTAGATTTGATTTTACTTTTATAAATATAAGAGAAAACAAATTTTTATGAAAATGCTAGCTTTTGTAGAAAAATAAAAATATGGTATTATTTTTGAAAAATATAGATAAGATTTACATGAAAAGCACAAATCTAGTTTTTGTTTTGAAAAATATGGATTGGATTTATATAAAAGGCACAAATTTGGTTTTTGTTTTGAAAAACATAGGTTGGATTTATATGAAAAGGCACAGATCTGGTTTTTGTTTTGAAAAACATAGATTGGATTTTTATGAAAAGACGTAGATCTTGTTTTTATTAGAAAAAGAACATAATGAAACTCTTATGATAGATTTTCTTGCAAATTTAAGATTTTAAGAAGAAATTTAACCCTAGATCTCTGCATGTTAATCAATCAACACATTAAAATCTAAACTAATCATGTGAATTTTTCAAAAGGAGAAGCATGCAATAATGTATTAAGAACACAATTATATAAACAATGAAAGAAGAAAATACATGATCATAGAAGATAAAGCAGAAACGAAAGCATCTTTATGAGAAGTAAAATAAGAACATACCTGCTGTTAATATCGTATTTTGTCTGCCATCGATTTGCGTGCCGGACCCTAAAAAATCCAAAAATATTATTTTCCCTCCATAGGACCGTGAGAACATCTAGAATGACATGGTGTGACCCATTCGGGCACCGGAGCGCTCAAAGTGCCGTTTTCAGCCAAAATGACCAAAGTGCCCCTGGTCAACCCTAGGTTGACCGAAGGTCAAAATCCTCACAAAAAAAAAAAAAAAAAAAATTTCATGGTTTTATATCAAACCCGAGCTCCTTGGATATTTTTGGCAACTTTGACTCGAAGTTGACTTTGGTGATCCTTAGAAACCCTAATTTTGATCTGGCCATCAGAACGGGTTGAGACCAATGCCATTGCGAAGATTATCAAATTCTGATTCCAACGACTATTCATAGGTCGAAATCAGAGTTAGAATGGCCAAGATATCATGAAAACCAGGTTAACGCACTAATCGATGCACCACTGACTTCCGGGAGCCATAACTTTTGATCCGACTGTTGGATTTTCAAGATCCATACCTTTTTAGAAATAGGAAGTCAAGATCTTTCCAGGAGTGTCAAGATCAACCCGACCAAGGCCTTTTGAAGGTGGCAGCCCAACAAGGGACGCTGCTTCAAAAATTGTGTTGGGGCTATAAAAGGCCCCAGGCACCCTTCAGACAAAAAAAAAAAAAAAGAGACTTCTGGGCTCCCTGCTCTCTGCCTAGATGAATTTTGAGCTTTTCTCCTCTCTTACAAACACAAAAAACACATCAAACCCTCTCGATTCTTCCTTCACCAAAAATTCAAGGTATTGTTCTTATGCCCAATTTTCTTTTCCTTGGTTCTACACTTTGGATTTGGGGTTTAGGGGTGTGGATGTATTTTTTTAGTTACCATCCACACCCCTAACCTTCTAAATCTTTTTCTAGCATTCATCTTGTTCTTTTTCTAGCATTTATCTTGTTCTTTTTCCTTGAATAACATGATCTATTGCTTTCTTTGGCATGTTGCTTTCTTTATTTGTTCTCCTAGCCAAAATCTCCTTGCTTTTTATGCCTTATGCCATGTTTCATGCTTAGATCTACATCCTTACATGTTTATATGTTTAGATCTACCTGCTTTATGTTATATGCCATATTTTCCTACGCTTTGTTCCTCTTTTTGTTCTAGGATGATGTTACATGTTGACATGCTTGTATGATGTTGTTGGCTATGCCTTGTTTGGATCTACGTATCTATGTGTTTATTTCCATGCTATATGGTAAGATCCTTGTCTTCACATGCTTATATGCTTGGATCCATGTTCTTCCATGTCTATGTGCTAGGCTTTTACATGTCTACATGCATATTTCCATGCTTATATGTGTAGATCGGTGTGTTTACATACTTAGATCGATGTTCTCTACATGCTTTATGCCATCATCTATGTGCTTGCGTGCTTCACGTCTTGTTTATGTACTTAGGCCTAGACCTTGTTTGTCATGCCATGTGTTATTGTAGCATTTTTGTTCCTTTTTATCGCATTTTCTTGTGTTTTGGCCTAATGGTTAGAACCTGATCTAGACCCTATGGTCTTTGTCATCGTCCATACACCAAGGCCCACATCAAAGGGTTTGGATCATTCTATTTGCATTCTATGCTTGCTTGCTTTTATGCTTTACGCTTATGCTAGCCTCTCTTGTTCTAGGCTTTGCCACGCTTGACACCCTTAACGGGTTCGTGGTTGTGTGGTTACATCCGACGCCCATGAGGCCTTGTTTGGATGTAACCACTTGGGATGCATCACCATGATGCTGGTTGCTTCGTGCATACTTTTTCACCTTTTGTTTGCCTTTTTGCTTGTTTGTCTTCTTTCTTGTTTGCTTGCTTCCCTGTTTGCCTTCTTGCTTTCTTATCTGTTTGTTTATCTTGCGGCTTGTCATGTCTCTTGCCATATGCTATGCTTGTCATGTCTATCATGATTATCTACTTTATACCTCTTTCATATGCTGTTTGCATCTTTTCCTTCCATTGCTTGCTTGCTGGTTTCTTGCCTTTGCATGTACACATATGGAGTGAGGACACATGGCGCTAGGGCACGGTCTCCTAGGCGCAAGCAAAAAGGGTGAAGACGCAAGCATGTAGATATAAGCCAAGCGGCAATGTTCAGTAGTTTTAGGGGTCTAGTCTCTCCTATTTGGTTATGTACTCTTTTAAAACCCCTTCCTTCCTCCTTCTCTTCTCTATTAAATGGTTTGTATTAGGTATATCATGCCATGTACCATTCATCCTAATCTCTAGAGTATGACGACCCCTGTTTACTTTCCTGCACCTATATTTTGGGCCATGCTCTAGAGATGTAGGTATTTACTTTCTTGCTTTTTGTGCTAGCATTATGCATGATGTATGTATATATACCTGCTCGCCCCTTCTGGTGTGATTGTCACAGCCCATGTCACCTAAGGCAAAGCAATGCCTAATTTCCGCCGCGAAAGTAAGGTGACATGTCGCAGAATTTTTGTCGTGGAAATCTGGTACTTTACCCGAATGCCTTAGGAAAGCATATATTGGGACCACACCTATTCAAAAGCCAAACCTCAAAGTCCCCATGCATGCAAAGCCCCAAAAGCCAATGCCAAAATCATGTTTTTACTGCCAATCTCCAAAAATAAAAGTTTTATCAAAACAAAGGACTATCCTTGGACAAGCGTTGTGGGGTGCCTAACACCTTCCCCACGTGTAACCAAACTTCCGGATTCAAGAATCAAGATTTTTTACCATTCACATTAGATTAGGAAAAAAGATCTTTTTCTTAGTTTAAGATCGGTAATAAAATCAACTAGAAACAGGTGACCAATCACACCTTAGAAAAACCCAATGATTGGTGGTGACTTCACTTACCTTTGATAATCCCTTAAAATTTGGCCAAGATTCCTACCACACATGCCAAAGGTAGACGAATACCTTCCTCCATCGAGAGAGAGAGAGAGCACCCGAAGCTCCGTGCGAACCACACCAAGTGCACCAACCAATCGAGAGGGGCCTCTAATGGGCCCTACGTGCAGGAGCGTCGCCACGGCAAGTGGTCAAATGAAGGCCTGACGATGGTGGTTTTCCGCTCTTATCGAGGTCAGGCGTCGACACCTGCATGAATGTATTCTACAAGAGGGGATTATTTTAGAAATCAAAGAGAATGAATCTCTTTGAGTTCTAAAATAGTGTCACTTAACAAAAAAGAAATTCCTAAAGGAGAGCTTCCAGAATTTCTTTAACATAAGGGGAGAGAAGGGTGTTGAATTATGGGTTTTCTCCTCTATTTATAAAGGTGTATCTGCTTAAAAAATAAGTTAAGGTTACTTAGAGAACCAACAGACACAAATTGGGTCAGGTCTTATCCCTAAAAAATCGAATTTGATGAGTCTAAACCTGAACCAAACACATCTGGGCCTAATTCAAAATTTTTGCCAATCGGCACTTCACAAGTGCCGATTGGCACTATTGAAGTGTCGATTGGCACTTCTCAGTGCTTCGCCTAGTTTCGTCTTCTTGTACGTTTTGGACTCTTTTTTATAATTACCCTAAAAACCTAATTATCAACTCAATTCTCATATTATCAGATTACTCATTTTATTCCCCTGCAAACAAACTTATTTTTAATCAAAATCAACAACCAATCACATAAATTTATTTAATTAATTTTAATTGTTAAGCAATCAAAATTAATTTCAATTAATTATATGTGATCAGTTTCACCTAAATGAATATATGCAGACCATGAAAACTTGATCTTATGATATCTTTCAATCTGATGGTCTGATTTGGGAACCGGGCATATCGTCGTGATTGTTAAAATTTCAAAATCATTTTTATGATATGTGATGAATGATTTAATGCATGAAATACAATTATGATTTTTGGGTACTTACAATGATTATTTTGGTCATCTTCCAAGTTTAAATTATGGGTGCAAAATTGAGTGTCTACAGCAGGGTTGAAATCAATCCCTTTTGTTCTGTGCTTTACTAGTAGGGCTAATGAACGATCCTTTGATCTTTGACTACATGAAAAGATACACCTTCAACAGAAAAAAGACAACTCATATCTAGGAAAAATCTGGATAAGCCTAATGGAACTAGAGTCGATGAACCTCGAATTACTACTAACAAAGAAGTAAGGAAGCTAGTTAGACTGCCAAGAAGCTCTACCATCATCAGTTCATGTCTGGAATCGACGACATTCAAGGATGGATGTAGACCAATCAGGTGGGGATAATCATTCTAGTTCTGGGAGAGGTGGCGACCGTTGAGGTGATAACTCATGCGTGCGTATGAATTCCTAAAAAGTGGGTTCCAAACTTGTGTGGCACTATGTAACTTAATTCTTTATACGGTTATTTGTGGAGTCTTTATTTATTTATTTATAGAATAGACTCTGAGTTACAAATTTATAAAATTAAATTTGAAGCCTATTTAAATAAATTTTTTTATATGTGCATACAGTGTCATATATACTTAAATCAAATCTTATTCTCATGAACTTGTTTCTATTAATAGTTGAGTTACTTGAGCATAAACTTAAACTTAAGCTTGACTCACATGCTAAATAAATATCTTTTTCTGGATCAATGTTTATCATTCATTCACAAGTCTATTTTTGAAAAAAAAAAAAAATGGTAAAGATACTGCAAATTTTACTACATAAGTTATTGGAAATATAAGGAGATCCCAATTGAGCTACGAGACTTTTAGGTAAAAACAGGAACAGAAGACTAAAAATTACAATTTACACATTTAAAGTTTGGAATAAATTACAATTGTCCTGACATTACATATTGTTTGTATTTAAACCCTACTGTCCACGTTTTGTGATGAGGTATTCATTCAATATCATCTCAATTCTAAACGAGGTAGATTTATAGATCTAAATTTTGAAACTTTAGATCTGCATCTAAAGAAGACAGGGATCAGTTTTTATGTTAGAAAAAAATTCAGATATGCATCTAAGGAAGATAGAGATCAGTTTTTGGTTTTGAAAAAAAATGTGATAATGTGCAGATTTTGGAAACTCAAAAGGTAAATCATGACAACAAAAGCATTAAGAACATATTTCAACAAAAATATTAACAACACATGGCATGAACATTAGAAATTGGAACTAAAAGAATATCTACATAATGCATCATCAAAATAAAAGAAAACAGAAAAAAAGGGTAAAGAAAAACCACCTCTTACATGGACGTACTCTTCTTATTGAGAAAATATTTTAGGGTTCAAAGAAATTTATTCAATTATCTTTGAAACCTAAAATACCTTGCTTACAAAAAAGAAATTCTTAAGGCTAGAGCCTCCAGAACATCTTTAGTGTAAGAGAGAAAATAATAGAAAAGGGGAGTCAGAAGGAGAGGTAATCAGAGAGCCTGAAAAAGTGTGCTGAATTTTGAGAGACATCCCCTATTTATAGAGGTTGGAATGCTGAAAAAATAAGCAAAAAATGTATAGGGGAAAATCCTAAAAAAATGGAGATTTGGATAAGAGTAAGCTGATTTTTTAGATCAGAATAAGCTTCAGTGTTTTGATCATATCTTTTTACTCAAAATTCGGATTAAACTGAAATTTTGACAGCTAAAGGTAAATTAGATTCTCTACAACTTTACCAAAAATATCCCAGTCTGGAATGTGAGTTCTACTATGCCAAAAGTTCCTTGGAATGTGAATATGAAATTTGTTACTTGATTAACACGTTTTTGAAGTGTTTTCCAACTCTAAAATTGTATTTGGACGAATTTCAAAGTTATTTTCATGATAAACCTCATTCCAAAGTGATAATTAGGACTTTTAAAATAATTATTTTGAATATAATTATCCTAAAAGCCTAATTATCTGCAACCTTTAAATATTATCAGCTTATTTGTTTAAATCCCATGCAACAAATCTCACTTTAAGAAAAATACTTTCACCAATCACATAAATTCATTTAATTAATTTTAATCATTAACCAATCAAAATTAATTTCAATTAATCAGACGTGATCGGTTTCACCCCATACAATGCATGCAGACCGTGAAAACTTGATCTCATGATATCTTTCAATTCGACGGTCCGATTTGGAAATTCGGCATACCGTTACTACTGATAGAATCTCAAGATTATTTTTATGATATCCAATGAATGAATTAATGTATGTAATGCAATCATGAATTTTGGGTATATGATTGGTCATTCTAGTCATCTTCCTTGATGAAATTATGGGTGCAAAATTGAGTGTCTACAGTTACAAATATATAAAATTAAATTTGAAGCCTATATAAATGATTTTTTTATATGTGCATACAGTATCATATATACTTAAATCAAATCTTATTCTCATGAACTTGTTTCTATTAATATTTGAGTTACTTGAGCATAAACTTAAACTTAAGCTTGACTCACATGCTAAATAAATATCTTTTTCTAGGTCGATGTTTATCATTCATTCACAAGCCTACTTTTGAAAAAAGAAAATGGTAAAGATACTGCAAATTTTACTACATAAGTTATTGGAAATATAAGGAGATCCCAATTGAGTTACGAGACTTTTAGGTAAGAAAAAGGAACAAAAGACTAAAAATTACAATTTACACTTTTAAAGTTTGGAATAAATTACAATTGTCCTGACATTACATATAATTTTTATTTAAACCCTGTTGTCCACGTGTTGTGATGTCCATGTGTTGTTATGAGGTCTTCCTTCAGTATCATCTCAATTCTAAACGAGGTAGATTTATAGACCTAAATTTTGAAACTTGAGGGGTAAAATAAAAAAGTTACCACAAATTTCAAGGATATAAAATTATAAATTACAATTTAGTCAAAATTCCTAAACTTTAATGTTCAAATTGCAAATTTACTCGGAATACAAACATAGCCAGGTCTTGTTTGAGAACAATTTATCTTTTCTTTTTTTTTTGGTTGCTAAAATTAGGTTAAAATATACTTGTATTTTTTTAAAAAAAAAAAGTGAGGAAAAAAAAAAGGTGAAGTTTCAAAAAGCAAGTTAAAAGTTGGCTTATAAGCTCAAGTGAAGATTGAGTAAATTTTCATTTTCTTAAAAAAAAAAAAAGGTGTAAATGCACTTTTAGTCCCTATATTTTGACGTTTTTCCATTTTAGTCCCTACATTTTATTTTTTCCACTTTTAGTCCCTAAAACCAATTTACGCTTTCCGTTTTAGTCCTTGAAGCACTATTCCGTCACCAAACTAACGGGGAAACTGGACGTGGCTGACGTGAGTATTAAAATATTATTAAAAAAACTATTTGACATTTTTTAAATGCCAAAATTTAAAAAAAAAAAATTTAATTACTCAATTTTCTTTTCATTATTTGTGTTCTTCCCGTTCTTCCCCATAATCAATCTCCAGCAAAAAACAAACCCTAAACCCAGATCCTAACCAAACCCCAAACCCATATCCCAGTAAAGCAAACCTTAGCCTTCAAACCCATAAATTTTCTTGGCAAACAAACACAAAAAAAAACCCACTAGAAAAAAAAAAACCCCACAAGTGTTTCATTTCTCTGTACAAGTTTCATCAACAAAACAGAACAAGAAAAAGAAGATAATTGATGGCTCTGATACATGACACAAAGACAATCAACGGATCACGATGAGGCTCACAAAAAAAAAAAAAAAAAAAAAAAAAAAAAACCCAAACCCAGATTTTGCTCACTGCCTTCTCCACCGTCAAGCGCACTCAGAACTTCACCGCCAAAGCCGCCGCTCAGTGCCTCGCTCAGGTCATGGCCTCTCCACTTCCCGTTTTCGGCGCTCGCTCTCACCAGGTACCAACCGATCACAGCATCTCTCTAACCCAGATCAAGCCGATCTCAGCCTCTTTCTATCTCAAACCCATCGCACCCGATCTCAGCCTCTTTGATTATGGTTTGGTTTGGGAGTGGATGAGTTGGGTGCTTTGCTGGGTTTCTATTCTTTGGATGGTTTGGTCTGGGAGTGGTTTTGTTGATGTGGTAGTGGATGATTTGATTCGGTGATGGTGCTTTGCTGGTTGCTGGGTTTCTATTCTTTTGCTTGGGTTTGATCTTCATGTTCTTTGATTTGATGGTGGTGATTTGGGGTTTTTTTTTTTCCAATGGGTTTTTTTTTTTTGTGTTTGTTTGCCAAGAAAATTTATGGGTTTGAAGGCTAAGGTTTGCTTTACTGGGATATGGGTTTGGGGTTTGGTTAGGATCTGGGTTTAGGGTTTGTTTTTTGCTGGAGATTGATTATAGGGAAGAACGGGAAGAACACAAATAATGAAAAGAAAATTGAGTAATTAATTTTTTTTTATAAAATTTTGGCATTTAAAAAATGTCAAATAATTTTTTTAATAATATTTTAATACTCACGTCAGCTACGTCCAGTTTCCCCGTTAGTTTAGTGACGGAATAGTGCTTCAAGGACTAAAACGGAAAGCGTAAATTGGTTTTAGGGACTAAAAGTAGAAAAAATAAAATGTAGGGACTAAAATGAGAAAACGTCAAAATATAGAGACTAAAAGTGCATTTACGCCAAAAAAAAAAAAAAAAAATTGCCAGAAAGGCAAATACCTGCAGCCATTTGTACCCAATTGAACAGGTGGCACATCAGAAGGAGATATACATATGTATAACGGATGAACATTCATGGTATATATAGAAACAAACACTCATCAATCCCACTGTATATAACCTTTGATTCTGATTTATAGGCAAAACAATCTCAGTCTTGGGTTTTCAGCAAAGCACAAAGGGAACAATTTACAATTTGTTTGAGCTCTCTCACTAACTATGACTGATCATCACCAGGACCCCAATCAAAAACTTCCCTCTTCTTCTAAGAAAACTCCCACTCAAATCAACACCCCCAACACCGAAGCCAACTTCTCGGGTCAAAACGTCCGATACCCGAACCCGCCAGACGCGGCGAATCCGGACCCGGTAACGCTCCGGGAGCAATGGAAGTTCGCCACTAGACAATACGCCAAATGGTACTCTCATGCTTGGGGCACCGCCATTCTTGCTGGTGTCTCCTTCTTTGCACTCGGTTGGATCATCAAGGGCTCTAATCCTCTGCCTTCTTTCCACGATAAGCCCCCTGAGTCTTCCTCTGATTCTTCTTCTTCTTCCACCTCTGCAAATGATGCAAATGAAGCTCGCCGGTGATGGTGGGTGAGTTCTCTGTTCGGTTGTTTTGGTTATTTTGCGTTTTGGGTTTCTGGGCATGTTGGATTTGAGGGGACTTTTGATGGGTTTCTTTCAAATTTGAATATTGTGTTTGCTATCATGTGAATTATTGATCGTTTTATTTGAAAAATGGACTTTGGGGTTGGAAAATGGTTATTGGTTAATTCTCATTTCAATATTTAGGATTGAATTTGGTTTTTGTCGAATTGGTGGGGAGGGTTTGGTTGTTTGTTTGAATTGTTCAAGTTTTAAGCCTTTTGGATTAAAACAGTGAGGGCTTAGTAATCTAATTAACCATAAAGTATGCTCATGATGCTAGAGGAAAGAACTACAAAAAGATATATATAGTTAATTGGTGGAGTTGAAGGCTGAAATCAACTTTAGTTTTAATAGGGTAGAGGTGTTAATGGTAATGATGAGTTCTCCAGTATTTCAGCATTCTTGAGTCATAAGCACTTGCAAATTTAATGTGCCCTTAGGTTTGTAGATACTAAATTCTTAAATGGTTATGGCCTGTTGAGCTAATGTAATTTAGTTACACAAATATGTCACTTGATTGATTTAAATTGTTGAGTTTGAAAGGGCGGCCATTCTTGCTACTAGTTTGTAGTTTTGTGCCTGCTACCTTGTAGGACATTGGTTAGCATGCCCGGTGCCAATGTCCTTAGGTACCATATTAGGGAATAGGATAGCAAGTCTTGCTTTTGCACCTATTTGTAGACATAATAGGATTTTCAAAAGGTCAATACAATCTGCTATATGGCACTTTGAGCCTGATGGCTAAATCTGCTTCAAATTGGAGAGAGAGAGAGAGAGGGGGGGGGGGGGTTCTCTCATGGTTTGTCCTCTACAGGTTTGTTAGTATATGGATTCAATGTCATTCTCTTTAGGAGTTAGTCTTAATATATAAAGTAGCATTCTAGTTTTCATAAGGTTGAGTAGGATTTACAGCTTGAAGTCTTGCCGTTACAATAATTCAATTAACAAATCATGTGAAAGAAGTGCTTGCAGCAATCCACAATCCAATCATATCCTTTATAGCTTGAGGAGTTTCCTGTCTACTGTGACATATTATTGATCATTTTCATGCTTGTTCTGTAATATTATTGAGTGAATGATTTTTTTCCCCCTCCATTGACAATATGTTTCATGGTACTGCTCCTTTAAAGAAGATATTATAAAATATCTAATGATGCAGTAACTCTATTGCACCCCAGCCAATTGACTTTTTTCTTGGAATTTTTTTCTTCCCTTACCATACTAGTGAGAGAATAGTACCAATAGGATGAGGCCTGGGTTTGTTTTCCTTCAACTGTAAATCAAATTGTATAATTAATTCACATAAAAGGATCATTGATTCTTGTTTTTCTTCTGCTTGTTATACTTGGCACTGGATTTTCAATAAAAGCTCGGTGGTTAAAATGGTTGTCAACTGTCGCTCTCCAGTAATTACACTTTCTTTTAATGAGTAATCGTCACCATGTCAAAGAAATTCACATCATGCTCTTTCCAGAAGGGACCTTGTGCAGTGTTAACTGCCAAGAGAAACCTTCTGAGCAGGAAAAAATCATCAATTCATGCCCTTTCTACAAGAAAGTCTTAAATGGGATGAACTTGAGAAGTCTGACCGGCTAGAGCTTATAAGCTCAGCTTTTAGCTTTTATATATGACTTTTTAAAACCTTACTTTTTATTACTTTTTCTCAAATTTTCAAAGTATAAGTATACTTTAGCATACTTTCAGCAAAAAGCTAAATAAGTTGTTTCCAAATGTACACTTCAAAACCTTCCTTTTTCTTAATTTTTCTCAATTTTTCAAAGTACAAGTATACTTTAGTACACTTTCAGTAAAAAATTTTCAGCAAAAGGCTAATTAAGCTGTTTCCAAATGTACATTTCAAAAGTTCTGGTGTTTTTCGAAGTCCATGCTTTCTAATCTACTCTGCTCCGTTTCAAGTAAAATGAAGAGGATCCTGTTCCCTCCTAATCTCTTTCTCTCTTCCTCCCCCTCGCTCCCCCTTCCCCCCTCCCCCGTCCCCCCTCCCGGCGGCACATGCACATGCATAAAGCAGTTCTATGCTGCAACTAATGAAAAACTAAACTCGAGGGATGCCAAGAAATAGATTGCAGAAGAATAGGTTGTACTTCAGTTTTTACATTTATTTATGTGGAGTTATATAAATTGCTAACTATTATGCAATATGATAGCTCTTCATGCTGCTCTGTTCACATTACTGTATATAATTATGATGAAACAATGATTGCAGATGCCACAGCAATTAGGAAGAGAGCCATTCCATCCTTGGGTCTAACAACTGAACCTTCAACTGGTCTTGGTGTACAGTATCTTGAAAGTGTCTTACTGTGTTTCTTTCCTGGGTAATGGAGTAGATCAGTTTGCTGTTGGTGCACCATTACTATTCTGGATAGTCTTTCGAATTTGGTTCTCGGCCTTGTATAAATTCTGACACTGTATGTTTATCTTGAACAATTGTATGACATGGTCTGCTGTCAAAATTTCTTAGTTCTGAAGCTTTTTGGGGAAATCTTTGCCTAAAAAGCTTCCATCCCAGTTTGGATTCTTTGTTAGTGTAAAAATAAAGAAAACAAGAGGATAAATAAGCAGAAATGTTCTGCTCCTGTACAGAATAGGGACAACTTGCATGACTGATTCTCTGTTCCAAGTTTTCATTAATTTACGAAAGTTTTCTACTCTATTATTAAGCATTGGAAATGTAACAAAAAGTGTATCAACAATAAAAAGAAATGTAACAAAAAGCATAGCTTATTTGTCTTATTTGTTAAAAGCTGGCAAATATGCTAATGAAAAAAAAAAAGAAAAAATAGAAAAGAAAAGAAAGCAAAGCTAGCCCAAACTCATTTCATCCATTGGTAATTGTTCTCTCACTCATTGATGTACATATCATACAAATAACATTCATAATTCACACTTGATGTTCTCATACATTTAAAACGTGAAATGAATGATGTTTATGGATGATGTACAATAAAAATTGTGAGAATAAATATCTTTTTCATCATTTTCAGGGGAGAAGTCTACAAAAGATAGTGGATTGTGACATTCCTTACTCTCTTTATTTTCAATGAGAAGTTTGGATACGGTTGTTGGTGTAAAGTTGGAACCAGAGTTCCCAAGTTCCATGTTTCAGCCATATGAAGCAATTCAGGAAATACTCCTCCCCAAAGATAAAGTCTAGAAATTAACATTCTATAGCAATCACAACCTCTTGTGCCATGTTCTTCATTGCTGTTGCTTAGAACTCGAAAGACAACCTGATTTCATGCAGCTTGAGAAATATTTCCTAGCCAGACATCTTACAACCAAGCATAGAATTATCGAAAATGATTCCTATTAAAACATCTAACAACCAATCATAGAATCGTCCCAATCAGTTGAGGTTGTTCCAGTACAGATGTTTTTGATGAAACGTACTTTATCAATTTATTCAATGAAGCTTCCGTAAAAATTTATAGTTGTTGATAACTGATTATGTACTTACGTTTTTCCTTTTTTTATTATTTATTTATTTATTTATTTATTTTTTATATATATATACCAATATACATGGTTTCATCCCGTACTGTTGAAAGGCATTTGTATGAAGTTTATTAAAATGTAAGAAATTGAATTGATCTGCAAGCATCGGTCTCTTATAAACGATGATAAGGTGATTGTTGAATATTCAAATTTTATTCAAAAATCAAAATCAAAATTCCATTTAAACACCAAATAAATATTACATTGAGTTTAAAAAAAAAAAAAAATATACGTAATATATATACTTACTAAAATTTTGAAAGGTTTGGCCTCCCTAAAAAGTAAAAAATATTCAATGACCTTTTTTATTGTAAAATTTATTATTATATTTTCTAAAATTTTGGATCATTCATGATTTTAAAGAATTCATTGGTTCCATTGTAAATTGTCTATTTATTTCATAACTTACATATGTTGAAAATAAAAATTTTCAAAAATTTCACTATGAAGTAGTATATTATATACAAGTTGATATTTTTGTATCTAATACATGGCTAAATTCCATTTACACCCCCTGAGGTTTGGACTAATGCCAACCAAGTTCAAGACTTTTCAAAACTAACCAATTCAGTCCCAAAAGCCAGTTTAATCTTTAAAACAATTGAGAAAAAATAACTAACTGTTTAGGGACTAAATTGGCTTTAGGGACCAAACTAGCTAATTTTGAAAAGTCTTGAACTTGGTTGGCATTAGCCAAAACCTCAAAGTATGTTAGTGAAATTTACCCCTAATGCATTTATGAATTATGACTAACTCTGCCATTAGATGTGTATGTGCGTGCGGAACATGGTTTGCCTTGGCTAATATATCAGTATCCTATAACTCCTCCCCACCTGGCAAAAATTTCTAGTTCCGCTCGATTGAATGGAACCATGAGCCTAATTCTAACTTGTTTATGATTGGTACATCATCCCCTCTCATCGACTAGAGAAAAATTTGAGGGAGAAGAGCTAAAATTGTACGGCTCTATGAGGTTGAAATGGTAATTGTCTAAGACCCAAATTTTGTCCTTATACCCTCCGCTGGCTGCTTGAAGCAAATTGCAAGTGGTTCTGGGGGGTCTGCCAGGATAAAATCTAATTCGACAGTCCACAATAAATTATAATAGGTAACATCACCACCATCATCATTAATTAAAAAACCATAGCAAAAATACGTGGTATTGACTATTGAGACAATGCACTACTTTTTTGGTCTTTACAAAACAAATTAGCTGGGTCAAATTCTAATAACAGCAATCAAACGTTTACACATACATGTCTAAAAAGACATAAAATAAGGGAAAAAATGATCATTTTCACTTTCCATTCAACCACCAGTCTTTGAACTTTTATAGCCCAAAACGATCAAACTTAATATAAAATTGAAGTAGCTGAGTAATTTTAGTAATACAAAAAGGGTAAAGTGGGGACGCAGGTACTTTAAATTCAATCATAGAAAAGAACAGGCACATATCTTTTGGATCCTAAATTTTCAGCTAAGGTAGACAAGTTCACACTCTAAATATTCTATAGAAATCACTTTTCATTCAGTTGCTGATCTCTACAAAGATATGAACATGGGATAGAATTTCAAAGAGAATGTATTTTAAACTCTTCATGCTCAAGTAGAGCAACATCCAACTTTCTTCACAGCTGATACATCATCCTTGGTTCCAACATTGATTGTTTCTCCTTTGGGTACAGCTGCTGGGTCATCCCCAACCTCCAGGGCCTTCCTGCTTACAACATGATAAATTTGGGTCAGCACTTCTGTGAAGGCATTCTCAACATTCATGGACTCAAGGGCAGATGTTTCCATGAAAAAGGTGTTCTCTCGTTCAGCAAATGCTTTGGCATCTTCAGTGGCAACTGCTCGCAGGTGCCGCAGGTCTGCTTTGTTTCCTACAAGCATGATCACAATGTTGGCATCTGTGTGATCCCGAAGCTCCTTCAGCCATCTCTCCACATTTTCAAATGTAACATGGCGGGTAACATCATAGACTAGTAAGGCACCAACAGCACCTCGATAATAGGCACTTGTGATTGCACGATACCTATAGAAAAGAAAACATGAAATAAGATTGAATATAACGAAGCATTATGATCCAATCAACTAATTATAGCATGATGCAACCATGTTGATGTGGGACTCAGAAGAAGATGCTGCTGCTGCTAGTTTTAAGTTGTATTAGGAGCATTTTAATAGAAGATTCTGTATTTCTTATCTTTTGAAGTTATGCAGGTTTCAAGAATGAACTATGGGCCATGTTTTGCTACCATATTGGCTGGGTTGTGGTTTAGATGATATCCACTTGATTGTAGGGTTTCATCAAGCCCATAAAAAGGCATTACTATTAAGAAAAGGACACTTTCTCCAGATGAAGGAAAATTTACACTAACTTGAGAACTTTTCTCTTCCTTACCTTTATCTATTTTTGTATCCCCCTATTCTTACATTTTGAAGACCGTAGCATGGATACATCACAGCAATATTGTCACATAATAATAAAGTGCTGAACAAGGAAAAAAAAACTAGTTTCATAGTGGTACAAGTCATTCTGAAGCAAGTCACAATGGATAATGACTCTGTAGGTTTTAACAGCAAATATATCCAAGCAAGAAAGCTAATAAGATTAAAGGGGAAAAGAAGGGTGTAGGTGGTGATGGGTTGGAATTTGAACAATGTTGCTAACGTCTTGGACAAGAGAAGTATCTTAACTGGTATGAAGAGTCATAATCAAAATCATAATTACCATGATGCACAACTAGAAAGAGGCATAAAGAAAAAAGATGCACTTTCCCAATATCAAATTTCTAACTATTACAAAGAATCTTGGTGGAAGGGGGAAGCAGATAGTTAAAGTTGCACATGCAGCCAAAGCTAATTAGGGGAAAAAAGAGAAAAAAGAGAAAAGGGGGGGGGGGGGGGGGGGGGGCGCAACAAATATGAGTTCATTTAGAGCTGCATGCCATTAATAGTTTAATAACTAACTGGCTGGAAATAGTTTAATACAATTCCCAAGATTGACAATTTTCCAGAAAGTGACATTAATTTTAGCTTAGGTGATAGGTTACTTTAAGTATTCAATTGCGCCAACTATTATATCATAAGATAATTTAGGATTTGCTTTATAATTACGTTAAAGACGATATATTATCCTTTTTATATTACTCTCCTCACTTTCTTATCTGGGAGCAAATGCCCATTCAGCCTTGGCTGTATTTTTTTCCCACGATTCTTTTACTCAAAGGATCTGTTTAAAAGTTGTACCAACAATGCAATGTTCAGAAATGAATGATTGGTGATGATCTAACAACAGAATGCATGACATATTAAAACAGAGATGTGCTCACAACAACCACCCAGTGATTTGCAGACACAACACCACCTTTGTGCAGCGTTCCTTAAGAAATCTAAAAACCGTGTTATTTATGCATGAAAGCAAAACAGCAACACCACCAAAGCACGCCTATTCAACTAACTACATTGTAAAGATCATCATGCATTCAACTGATATGAAAAAGAAATCTACGCAACAATGCCACCAATTACATATAATCTCGAAGGGCAAAGCTTAAGTATAGCTCTAGTACATTAAGTTCCCTAATTATATTCAAACACATGGTTGCATTGACCAATGAAGCACAAACAACCTTATCTAAATCTATGCAACAAAGTCACCAACTACATATAATCTCAAGGGGCAAAGCTTAAGTATAGTTCTTTAGGTCTAGTACATTAAGTTCCCTAATTATATTCAAACACATGGTAGCATTGAAAAATGAAGCACAAACAACCTTATCTTTTTCTAAGGACAATTAAACTCAATAAAGCTATGTGTTTGAATTTAATTGGGAAGCAAAATGTACTGCACCTAACAAACTGTACCTAGTTTAACCCTAATCTCAAATATAGCACTGAAAACCTATTTCAATCACAGATAAAATATTCAATTCCCAATAAATAAATAAACCCTAATGAAATTCTCATTTGTCTACTAAAGGCTCCATTTCGGTTTCCATATGGAAAATCCAAAGTCCAGCACAAGTATTTAGTTTAGTTAAGTAAAAATTTTTCTTTTTCCTAGCAAACCCAATTGCCATTTCTTTTCTTCCCTTCAATTTTGTCCACAACCAAACAAAATCTCAATAGAAGAAAAATACAACACGCATAAAACCCATATAACCACATGTAACAAATGACAATCAAAAGCAAAAAAAAAAAATTCAAGATCTACGAAGAACCCAAAATTGAAGACCAAGTGCAATTTAAAGATCCAAACTTAAAAACAAAGAAAATAAAATCAGGTAAGATTGAGGGAAATATGAAATGGGTGAGAACCTTTCTTGGCCAGCAGTGTCCCAAATCTGAGCCTTGACAACCTTTTCATCGACACGAATACTTCTGGTGGCGAACTCGACCCCAATGGTGGACTTGGATTCAAGGCTAAACTCGTTCTTCGTGAACCTCGATAACAGGTTCGATTTGCCAACACCGGAGTCCCCGATCAGCACCACCTTAAACAAGTAATCGTAATCATCATCTGCTCTGTAAGCCCCCATTTCATACACAACTCTCTCTCTCTCTCTCTGTTTGGTATACAAAGAAAATATGAGAGACAATTGTTGAAAAGTAGTATACTATTATTATTTTAAGAAATGGGTTTTTTATTTACTTTTTGTTTCAAAGAGAAGTATATTGTTGCTTTTGTGTTTGTGTTATAGATTTGTGGGCTGCGCAGTGCGAGCTGGAAATATGGAGTTTATTATTGGTTGTTCAAAGATAATATTGTTGTTATAATTGCGATTGTGATTGTAGTGGACTGCAGGGTAATTAAACTAACTCTTTTTATTTATTTATTTATTTTTATTTTTACCAAAAATGTGAAATTTCTGATTAGTTTGGCCTAGGGCTGTCCACCAGAATCTATAACCCGGCCCACTCGACAGAACCGTCCAAGTCGAACTCGAAAACCAGCCAACCTGACATCAATGATGGTTAGTGGCGAGTAGGGCTGGCCCTAAACATTTTGGGAGCTTAGGCGAATAATTAAAACCGGCCTTTTTTTTTATATATATATATATTAACAAAATTAATATTTTTATATCATAATACGTTTTATTTAATTTTTTTTTTCTTGCTCTTTGAGATGCAAACTATCTAATTAAATTTTTGTATTCAAGTTTAACATCTCTTTTTTAAGATTCAAACTGGCTAATTTTTCTTTTTGTTTTTCCCTTTAGTTTTTATTTTGATTTTTTATAATCCTTTAGTATTATTTTTTCCTTTTGTTTTTTCTTTTAGTTACACTTGTGTTCCAATGATTTTTTTTTTTTTTTCAGTTGAAGTCTTTTGTTGTAGTAATACACAACTAGTCCAAAACGCAAGATTTGGAATAAAAATAAAACACATCCCATAACAAAAATAAAATAAAACGCAAGATTAAAAAAAATAGTAAAAGTAAAAGTAAAACGCCAGCCACAAATCTTGTTAACAGCAATCTCAACCATAGCCCAAATTTAATAATACTATATTAAAGAAAAAACAATAAACCCAAAACACAAGAGTCAAGACTAGTGGCAGCAAAGAAAGAGTTTGTCAAAGAGAGAGATATCAGATTTTAGATCAGAGAAGAGAGAGGAAAATAAAGTTAGATTAGAAAGGAGAAGACCATACCTCAATTGAAACTATAGGTGTGTGAGTGTGGACAATAGATCAAACGAAGAAGAAGAGTAGGTGCGATGCCAAGCCACCAACAGAAGGGATTCAAGTTGGGTCAGTAGTGACCAGTGGAGAGGAAGAATGAGATTATGCAAAATTGCTAAAGCAGAGCTTAGAGAGCAAGACAGAGAGAGAAACAATATGGATAAAAATTTTGGGATTTGGGGTTTTTGATTTGTAATTGATTTTTGTGTAATTTTTTAGACCTATCTTGTAGTTAATTTTGGTTTGTCAAGTGGTTAAATTACTTTATTTTTGGGAAAATTGATTTTGTTTAGACCAGAAGATTTTCTTCTTGTTCTTGGGTCAAAAGGATGGAGCATATTTTATTTATTTCTGGGATTCATCAGAGGCCAAAAATAATTTGCTGATATATTGGGGCAAAGTTTAATTTTTTAGGCTATATATATACTACCCATATTTTTCCAAAATTTTGGGGCTTCCTTCCACTAAGGGGCCTTAGGCCATTGCCTAACTGGCCTAGTGGAAGGGTCAGCCTTAGTGGTGAGTCTCAGCCTCTAATAACTGAGACTAACGGGTCTTTTCCGAATTTTGGCCAGATTCGGCCATATCCCACTTCCCTAAATCTTACTGAGGACCAACTAACTTCGATCGATTACCAACTCGCCTGAACCGACTCCTGCTATAGGATGGTGACAAGTTTAGATGTTAGAGACCTGAAGTGGTCGGGTCGATTTCGGGTTAGGCACAAACTCGACCCGTGAACAACCCTAGTTTGGCTTATGAGTTCTTCTTTTCCCATACTATTGGAAGGGTCAGCCTTGGTGGCGAGTCTCAGCCTCTAATAACTGAGACTAATGGGTCTTTTCCGAATTTTGGCCAGATCCGGCCATATCCCACTTCCCTGAATCTTACCGAGGACCAACTGACTCCGATCGATTACCAACTCGCTTGAACTGACTCCTGTTATGGGATGGTGACAAGTTTAGATGTTAGAGACCCGAAGTGGTCGGGTCGATTCCGGGTTAGGCACAAACTTGATCCGTGAATAGCCCTAGTTTGGCTTATGAGTTCTTCTTTTCCCATACTATTGGAATGGAAAATGAAGTGAGTGTATGTACCTTACTAATAATAATAGGGTAAAATTTAGATACATTCCTTAGGTAGTCTACTTTCTATGTTATGTTTTCCCATTAAATCTAAACACATGACTGTTATTTTTAATGACAATTAAATTTAACATAATTTTTTGTTTACTATTTGATTCATAAATTTTTTTTTTATGCATAACTTAGTCATCTAGTTTTCGTATATGAAAATACTTTAGCCAAAAAAAAAAAAAAAACTTTATTTGCACTCCGAAAAAAAAATAATAAAAAAATAAAACTAGTTGCACAACACAAAATGTAAATTATTAATGTAATTCACAAAATGGTGGTAATCTGTATATATTAAAAGGATTCGGAAAGTTAGTTATTACTTTTTTTACTGTCAAAAATACCCCTAATTTAATTAATCTATTCTTATTTCTTAAAAAGAGAAATAAGGTTAAGATGGTAAATCAACTAAACATTTCCCACTACCCTCACACTTCCCACTTCCCACTTCCCAGCCCCATTACCCCATGTTTCTAACCAAAAATAAAAAATAAAGGCTACCCACCAACAGCTCCTATAAATTTTTTTTAAAAAAAAACTACTCACATCACATAAAATTAAAAAAAAAAAAAAAAAAAAAAAAAAACACTAGCCTCTAAACAACTACTCACATCACATAAAATTATTTCACCACAAATGCTTAACACTCATCATACTCCTAGATTTTTTTTGTGATTGAAAAATATATTAATTCTAAATTATAATTTATGCAAATTATTAACTTTTACTCAAAAAAATAAAAGAGTCTCTAAGCATGCGCGTACTCAGAAACTAGTCTACATTACTACCTTAAATGTTATGGATATGATTTACGGTTCAACATATTTCTTTTAAGTTGTTTTTTTCAACCCTGAATGGCTTTTAGTGTTTGCTTATGTGCGAAGTGCAAACACAATGAAACTGACCGATTTTGGTCCATAACTCAAAAATGAGGCGTAGTAAGTTAATCCTCTTCGGTTAGCAATGAGTTGGAACAGTCCCATCCTAGAAATTCAGGTCTAGTGGTTGGTCGATATCAAAATCCAAACCATCTCGACTTTTGAATACTTCCACTTTATGAGGAGGTATATCATATATTGGCTCCATAAAATCTTCTTCTTACAGCAAACAAGACTTACACACATACATACATACATACATATATATATATATATATGTATGTATGGATGATGGATCTACATGTTAAATTACTTCATGCAACAACTCCATAAGACAATTCTCCTTACTTTGGGTGCAAAAGTTCTCATTAGTTGCTTTCCCCATAAAGAGTACACTGAATCAGGTGGGATTGTGATAAAACCTATTTGGAAGAAAAAGACGTAAATTAGGAGGATCTTCAGCATGTTTTGGTGGGGTCCACCCCCTTGTGAGGGGGAGGATGCATGTTTCCGAAACATGCAATACCATCTCGTAAATTAGGGGGAGATTTATTGTGTTTCAGGTGTATACATAGAGACGCACATGGTGGGGCTGACATGTTGTTAAGAGTCTCACTCACTACATACACTTGAAACACAATATACCTTTTTCTAAAAAAATAAAAAATAAAAAAATAAAGCGTACGCAATAGTGCAGGCATCTTAGATTTTGAGTCAAAATTCAACTAAAAATACTTAAAAACAAGACCCATTAGGCCAGCTTGTTGCAAGGCAAGCTCAATATAATTTGATAGCTAATGCGAAAAATTTAAGTTGGATCTTTTTCATTTAAATATTAATTAAAAAAATTATTTAATACTAACTAATTAAATCAAAGTTAATTTGATGAATTAATACTAACTAAACTAAGGATAATTTATATAGAAAATTAAATATCATAGTTTAAGTATAAAATTTAATCCATAAAAAAGTATAAATAAAAAAATTTACTTTATCTTGGATAGAAGGTGATGCATGATTTAGTAAAGTTGTAATATAATTTTAAAATTTATATTTTGGTGTTAAGAGAGAGATAGAGATTGTTTGGTGTGTGCTCATGTGGGAGATACAGTGGGTGGTGACTAATATTGACAATTTATTGTATAAAATATTGGTTTACAAAAATTATAGTCTCAAGCTATTAGGGGAAATTAATTCTAGCATGTTTATTGAAAAAACTTTTGGAACAATTTAGGATTTCAATTGATCATGTATATTTTGGAGGTCTTTCTAGAAATGAGAAAAATAAAATGCTAAAGCCTAAAGCTACTATAAATTTTACTATAAAATGTTTACAGAGTGATGTGACGATAAATGTGATTAGGAACACATGAGTTTGTAAGAATTACATATATAGGAAAATTTGTAGTACCACTAGTATCACTCATGACAAAAATAATGTACAACATTTTTAATTAATTTATTTTTTGGAAATAGTTATTATCATATAATTTTGGAATTTTTATATATATTTTATTTTTTTTATATATGAAAGGTGAAACCATTTTGTGTTTGGGGGGCGGGGGTTGGGGTTAAGTATAGGGCTAAGTGCCCTAGGCCTTGGGCCGGCTCTAACTTGTTTCTAGCTACTCGAAATTCATGAAAAATACAGCCCCTCCTTAAACAAAATTCAGTTGGTAAATGGTAACCCATTTATTAATTTATTTTTTCCAACATAAAATTGTCCTACATCTCTCTCTTTTCAACTTCCCAATGAATTACACCATCAGAGTATAGCTTGTGGCAAATCCATCGTGGGTCTTCTAGGAAAATTTTTAATTGGTTATGAAAATTTAGATATTTATGAAGAAGCTCCAAGAGAGTTAAAAAAAATCCTAAAATTGGTAAAGGTTAGGAAAGAAAAAAAAATGGCAAATTACAACTTACGTGACCTGTGGTTTGACTGAAATTTAAGTTGTCTATCTGTGGTTTAAAATTTGGCACTTTACCTACTTGAGGTTTGATCGAAATTTAAGTTGCCTACCTGTGGTTTAAAATCCCATGATACAAGTGTTCCACTGGATTCTTTTTGATCTTTTATTTTTATGTTTTTTGTGTTTTTGGAGGAGAGAAACATAAAAGATTAAAAGTGAAGCAAAATCACATATTTAGCCATGTTTTTAACAGATGTAAGTTAAGGAAATCTAACTGAACTAACCTCAGGTAGATAAAGTGTCAAATTTCAAATTACAAGTAGGTAACTTAAATTTCGGTCCAAATACAAATGGGTAAATTGTAATTTTCCAAAAAAAAAAAAAATTCATGGAGAGGAAAAAGAATCAATAAGGATAATTTTTAAAGAGTTTAATGGAAGTGAATGTGAGTATCGGGTTAGTTAAAAAGAAAAAAACAAAAAAATCAAACAAAACAAAGGACTTTAACTAAAATGGACTAAAAATGTATTAAGTCTCATGTGAATACTCTTGGCTAGTACAAATGAATGAATGATACAGTTGAGATTGTGGCAAAACATATGCAAGAAAGATATATAGATTAGCTTGGATTTATACCTAGTAGGCCTATCCTCTATTGTACACATGAAATTGAGTTTTGTATTAACTCTTAACCCCTAAGTATGTTAGCAGCAAGACATAATCAAATGGTTGAAAATTAAGATTCTTAATGGTTGGGTGCAAATCGTTGTAATAGTCCATGGACTTGATGAAGCCAGGGATCAATGTACATTTTAAGATCATTAAAAATAGATAGCATCAACCGATGGAAGATTTAGAAGGTTAGACTAACTGCAGAAGAATGGTTTTTAAATTGGTTTAACATACGTTTGAATTTGATTAAAAAATTTAATATATCATACTAAAAGAACCCATAACAATCATATTCTATTGGTCTGAAAAAAAAAAAAAAAAAAAAAAAGAAAAAGAAAAAGAAAAGAATACACACATTTAGTATCCAAGAGTTAGGCTTTTTTAGATACACATCACTGTCAGTTTGTTTAAAATTGTCTCTCTTCTCCCCGTGTGTATGTTAAAATACTTAGTATTCTAAAAAAAAACACACACATTTTCTTTCTATTCTTTTTAATCCCTCAATTTCACTCTACTTGTCTTTTGTACATTTCTTTTTAAAAAATAATTATAAAAAAGAGGAAAATTACACTTCCCCGTATAAAGTAGGAACGTTTTATTTATTGATTTGTGGTTTGGTTTGGTTTAAAAAAAAAATGAGAAACTATTGATGAGCGGTTTTGGAAGTGATATTTTTTTTTTTTTTTAAGAAATAATTACAACATGCTGCTAACCCCGCAGTTCGAACTCTTTTCCCCCTAGACCCCAAGCACTTTGTGCATGGGGAGGTGCCAATTCAATGTATTCATATTTATCGTATATATTATCTATATCATATACTACATAATAAAAGTTGGGCTTAAAAACTATGGTTGTGCCAAGTGGCTACACCAAATTGCAGATTTTTTTTAAAAAAATTTTTCAAAAATAAATATAATTTTTTTTGTTCTTATCTTCTTCTCCTATAATTTCTAAGTTGATAAAAATATTAATTTAATTACAATCCAAACTCTTCATCTACTTTTAAAAAAAAAAAAAAAAATTATATTATCACGTGATCACGTGTAACAAAAAACAACATAGTACATGTAATTTTTTTTTTTTTTTTTAAATCCGCAACAATTTTCATGTAATCCTTTATTTTTATTTGAATTATATTACTACGTGTAAAAAAAAAAAAACATAGTACACAAATTAAAAAAAAAAAAGAAAAAGCAATGTATTCAACTACATATTCAACATATTCAATCTATATGACATTTTTGCTTTTTTTTTTTTTTGAGATAATTTCTTCTAATTTTTTTCATTCAATCTATATGACATTTTTTTTTTTTTTTTTGGATAAACATACATCCTAAGTTAATTCTTCCTCTCTTATAATTCCTAGAATGATTAGAAATCTAATTTCCTCACAATTGAAAATTCTCTCTCTCTCTCTCTCTCTCTCTCTCTCTCTCTCCACCAAATTGTAGAAATTTTGTTAGATTTTTTGAAAAATAGAAATTTTTTTTTTTGTTCTTATCTTCTTCTCCTATAATTTCTAAGTTGATAATTTGATTATAATGAGAATCTAAGTTAAGGATATTCGTCCATGGTGGTCATCCACAGTCATCACGTCCATAAATTGATCACATCTAGAAAACCTTAAGAAGAGAACAATGAACAATACACGTCCCTTTGAAACAAGACTAGGTTAGTCGTCCATGACACTAAAGCAAGGACGACCAAACGACACTTGGTGAACTCCACAAAAACTTCTCATAAAAACTCCATATGATCTAACCATAATGTGCTACTCTCGACATGTGGAGGAAGTTCCCCGTAATTCGCTCCACGTTTCCCATTTACCCATTTTCTCCATTAACTACTCACATCACCCATGATGGTGGTGGATCCGAACAAGTAGACCCACTCCAAATTCTCTATAAAAGAAGCAAGTCCCATTCACCCAGAGTAAGTTCTACCATTCACAATTTCCCATCATTGTGTTCTAAAGAGAAACTAACTTAAACATCAGATCGAGGGTCCTTGGCCGAGTTACACCGGTCACCCTCGACAGTTCTTTCTTTCTTTTCAGGACTTACAACTATCATCATAGCCCAAAGCATTCCAGCCTACTAATTTTCGTGCATCATTAGATTACAATCTAGATTCTTCATCTAATCATTTCCTTATTATAATTTATAAGTTGATAAAATATCAACTTGATTACAATCCAAAATCTTCAACTAATCCTTATTTTTTACTACATGTATTAAAAAAAAAAAAAAAAAAAAAATCAACATTGTACACTTTAAAAAAAACAGCAAGGTAGTACGTGTAAAAAAAAAAAAAAAAAGCAACTACTCTTAGTATTTAAATAAAACACTAAATTCTTTGAATTTCCTCTTGCACTTTTTTTAAGATTTAGACTTTAGCTTTATACTTCCACAAATTAGACTAACATTAGACTTTTTGTTCATATCAACTTCTTCAATGTGGAGTGTATATATACTAAATAATTCATAATGAATATGTACCGTACGGTTCTTTTTCTTTATTCTTCTCTTCTTCTACCTAGAACCTTTCAGGTATATATTTTTTTACTCTAATTTTTTTCATTAAATTGAATAGGTTTTGTGTATTTTTTTTGTTTTTTGTTTAACCTAATTTGCTTATGTTTTATACAATTTATATGATTATGGTTTGAGAATTAATCATTAAATATGCTTAGGCATGATTTTTTAAATTATTTTTTTGTTTTATGACATGGGTTCTGATGGTGATATGTTGCTTTCATCATCTCAATTTTGATTTATAGAAAAATCTTCTTTTTAGCTTACTATTAAGCATGTCTTGATATAAATTTGATTATAAATTGTTCATATCAATTTGTTTTTTTTTTTTTTTCCTGATTGAAATAGCTTTGGTTAACTATTAGAGTTGTACACTTTGATCTATAAAAGAAGTCAATCTATCCATTTAGTTTTTATTTTTATTTTTATTTCTTTATCAATCATTAAATATGGTTTGACATGATTTTTTATCAATCATAAAATTTTATAATAAAGAACAATGTCAAACAAGAATAAGGATACACTAAAAATATAGTGTATAAAGAGGTATTCAACAATCTCCCAAAGATACAAAATTCTCATTATAGCACAATTGGGCGGTTACAAAATAATAATTTTTTATTAGGTGTTATCATTTTATATTTGATAATTATTATACCAAAACAATTTTTTCCTTTTGTTATTATAATAATTATTTGAAAGATTATTGTTTATCAAATAAAATGTATATTCTATAAGTTTATGATAAAACCGTGCAACGCACGGACCTTTAACCAGTATACTATAAAATCAAAACTTTTGACTATTTGTTGATCTCATGAGAACTTGTCACATCAGCTTTGTAAACTCCACAATTTTCCATGTCATTATTATTTTTTAAATTTGATTTATCTTCTTTATTATTTAGTTTGAAGAAGGTGACTCCAAGTTTTTGAAAAACCTAAAAAAACATACGGTGAAACTTTCAATTGCCTCATTCCTTCTCTCTCACTCCAATCTCTATCTCCAACAAAGACATTTTTTTTTTTTTTGATACAAGATAGAAATTCTACTCTAGCCTAATTTAAGTGTATATGTGTGTGAAACTCCCTCTTGGAGACTTGTGGAGTGACCATCGCACCAAGAATGTGTGACCATCGCACCAAGAATGTGTGGTGGTCATTGCAAACTTATAGTAAAAATTTATCTATAGTTTTTTATGCACTTTTATGCATAAAGTCTATGATCTGCTACAGTCTTCTTTTGCTGCAACACAATGTTCTCCCTACAACTTCTTTCTCTTCAAGATTCTATATATGAGGGTTCTACTATGTTCGAAAACTTCTTAGATGAAGGTGGCTCATGCATGACCTGGAAAGTAGGGAGCAACACGTCTTAATTCTATGGCTACACAATTTATTTATTTGATTTTAACTAAATTTTAGCAACATGTTTCTTTTAAAAAAAACCCTACGCACTAGAAAAAAACTGTACTGTCCCAGCGTTTTTACAAACCGCCGTAATAGATAAGCTTGTACGAGCACTTTTTGAAAACGCTGGTATTGGAAATCCTATTACGGCGGCTCAAAACCGGCGCTTTACAAAGCCCTGCAATAGGAGGCCTATAGCGGCGTGTTTCAAAAATGCTGGTATAGGAAGCCCAAAAGCGCTGTGATAGGGTTATTGATTTCCCTTAGGGGGAAAGAAGGAACTTCACATTTGTGAACATAGGAGTGGTGCCACTTCTAGCAAGAGTAAAAGGGTTTTCTCTTGTTCATGTTCATTAAACCGAGAAGAGCACAAAGCCATAATGGTGCTAACAACATGGATTTCTAAATGTGTTGTGGATATTCTCATGTGTGCATTGTTTTTGATTTCTACACATAAAAGTTTTGGTTTAAGCACCAAGCCCCCATTAATTCTGTTGATTTCTTAAGCAATTACACTAAAGGAAGGTTTAAGTTGACAGACACCTTCTATTATGCATGATAGAATATTAATCAAGTGAGACAAATATTATTACAACCTAGTGGAGGATTGTTGTATATATAGATATATACAAGGATAGCTTGTAATAATGATATAAGGTTGGAGAGTATTCATTTGTAAAATGAATATAGTAAAAATTCAAGTTTTGGAATTTTCTAAATGAAATTCAAAATTTAGAATGTTTGATCGGTCGAAACTTTTGTTTAATCGATTGAATTTGTGAAAGAAATTATCTTGGAGTCTCTGCTTGTTTTGATTGATACTCCACTTGTTCGATTCATTAAAAAGAGCTTTCGATCGAGGCTTGATTCCTCTCGATTGATTGAGACTCATGAAAACTAAATTTCAGTAGAATTTTCTGATAATTGTTCTAAACGTTTGAAAAGATTTCAAGTCTTGTGAATGGTTGTATGAAAAATTTTAACTTTTCATATGTACCTTTTGAAGGGTTATAATACTATGGGTATAAATAGAGGTTTATGTTCACTTGTAACACAAGAAATCCTGTGCATATAAACTTGGTTGTATCCTGGGGACAAGTTTGTAAAAACCCTTTAGCAATTTCCTTATGGGGACAAGTTTGTAGAAACCCTTTAGCAACTTGCGTATGGGGACAAATATTGTCTAAGGATAACATTCAATTGTGCCTCCCAATCAATCATATTTTCTATTTACTTGATGTGTTCATTTTGTTCTTTCCTTATTACTCCTTGATTTGATGAAATCCCCAACACATGTGAGCCCCAGCATGCTCTGCGTCCCTCTACATATGCATAGAACACAATATACCTTCCCCTAATATACATCTTTTTCTTCCAAATACGTTTTGTCACAATCCCACTTGATTCATTGAACTCTTTATGGGAAAGCAATGGCCAAAATAGGGATATACCCCTTTCATGCAAAACATGTAGCAAAATGCCCCTGTTCTAAAACTATTTAGGAAAATGTCTCTGTTTTAAACTCAATTTTCTAAGAATCGAATTTCAATGAAAAACTCGATTTTTAGAAAATCGAGTTATAGGCAATCAATATTAAAAAAAAAAAAAAAAAAAAAAAAAAAAAAAAAAAAGCTACATGGAACTCAAGTTCCATGTAGTTTTTTTCAAGTAACTCAATTTTCGCAAAATCGAGTTTTTCATTGAAACAGGGGCATTTTCTTAAATAGTTTCAGAACATGGGTATTTTGCTGAAACTTTTGGGCGAAAGGGGGAATTTTGCCATTTTTGCCAGAAAGCAACTCGTGAGAACTTTTGCACCCAAAGTAAGGAGAACTATCTATTGAGTTGTGCATGAAGCAATTCTCCATTAACATGTAGATCTATATATATGTGTGAGTCATGTTTGCTGTAAGAGGATGATTTTATGGAGTCACTCTATGATACACCATCTCACAAAATGGGAGCATTAAAAAGTCGAGATGGTTGGGAAACCCAGATATATCTTATTGATTATTTAATGCTGAGTGAACCCTAAATAAATTGGGGATTTTTTTTTTTCTTTTTGAGAAACAAACATACACACATACACAAGGGAGAGAGAAAGAGGTTCTAAAACAAAGGCACACTACTAAATTGGGGATTTTGAGTTTTTTTTTTTTTGAGAAATAATTACAACATATTGCTAACCCCGCAACCCGAACCCTTTCCCCCTAGACTCCCAATCACTTTGTACATAAGGAGGTGCCATTTCAGCTACAAGGCCTTTAGCAGGGGATTTTGAGTTAAGTCTATTAAATGTTACAATCCATATATATAAGCATTAATGTCCATAAATAATTGTTCACTCAACTCATGTTTCTACCAAGTAGCATAAAAAATCTCACAAAAAGACCAAGGAATTTATGATCTTATTTACTAATTTTTGTTTTTTTTCTTTTTTCTTTTCTTTTTATGTAATTACAGTGGTCTTGTATACAAAATCTAACATTATGAAATTCCGTTATTGTAGGTAGCAAGAGGCAGCAAGGAGCAACGGGTAAATGTGGGACAAACGTAAGTTGTTTTCATTCATACTGTTACATTTGTTTTGGCTAAAACACATGTAAATTGTGTAAACTAGTCGCTAACCCGTGCGATGCATGGGATAGTTAAATAGAAATTAAATATATTTATTTTGTTCAAGGTATTGACTTGAAAATATATGAAAATAAAAAAAATTGGTTCAAAATAAAAGTTCACATAAAAATAAAAATAAACATAGAACTTGTAGAAACCTAAAACAACATAATTTTAGAAGATCACAAAAGTAATACATGTAAAATTTCATAAACTTAGAAGAGTAGGTGTTATTAATGCTAGTTGAACGTTACTTTTATGAACACCACCACAAGTTGAATATTTCTTTTATGAACACTTCTTTAGCAAATCTATCATTGTACATGGACATTTGTCCATTTGCATATTCCATATTTCTATGGTTTATGAATTGGTTCTGCAACTGTGTATGTGAAACTCATGAGATGTTTGTCTTCTTGTCCTCATTTCCTCCATGAAAGCAGGATCATAATTGAATTGAGTAATCCACTTTTTGTCAATGCTAAATCAAACCTTTCATACCTTTAGGAAATATCAGCAACCCCTTGTTAAAAAACATTTATATACAATACATTTTTAATTGATAAATAGTAATAAGAATCAAACACAGCTTACCTTGATTAGATCAACAATAGAGCATCACATTTCTTACCTATCTTCCTCCTTACGACTCTCCATGTATTATGGTTTCTAGAACTCATAAGAAATTTCATCAAACACTTTGTGTACATGTAAAAGAAACAACACTTAATGAAAGTGAACATTACTAAAAATGTCCATACTCAACTTTAAAATAGTAGCATAATAGTCATAAAATCAATGCAAAACTACAAATGTAACAGGAAAAATTAATCAAGGACAACCCAAGCAAAATCACAAAATTAACACTAAATGTATTATGACTTTGAGAAAAAAAAAATAGTAATGAATTGCTAATGGTGACGATTTGGGGAAAAAAAAAACTTTATAGGAAAAAAATAATATGAAGAATTAAACAAACTTCACAACTTTGCAGATAATTCTTGTCATTTTTAGAGATCTTAAACCAACTATTTTCATTGTAGAAACCAAAATACACACTCAGTTGTTCCACCACTATAAACTATACAACAAACTGAGCCATAGCAAATGTTGGTAACACAAAATCTCATAAAGGATGTAAAAGCATATTCCAGTAGGTAAAAAACAACAAATTTTTAATAGATGTTTTCTTAAAGAATACAATCATATGAAACTTGAAAGCAAGTTCAAAGAATAGGTGTAGCACATAAAGGCCAATCATTCATTTTAAGTTGGAGAAACAAAATCCATCCTGGTTCAATTGAAAAAGCATAAGAAAAATGAGTGGAGTTCTTTACACTATTTATATAAACCATTCATGCTATCCCTCATCCAAAATCATATATGGACCTTTTTATATATCATACCTACATATCGGATCATAACAATTTTGTAACCACGGGTCTATTATTAACATTCAATACTTTACCATCAAATCTAAAGCAAAAACCACAGCAACCAATTCCAAATCATGAGTTTGGGTAATTTTTGTTCAAAATTCTTTAATTGTCTAGAGGCATAAGCAACCTAGCTAGTCATTTTTTTATATTGCAAAAAATAACATTGAAAAAAGAAGGCCGACAAACACATCTCAACCTAATTAAATCAGCAACATAGCATCACATTCTTTACTTATCTTCTTCCTTACCAATCTTCATGTAATATGACTCCTAGAATAACCAAAAAAAAAAAAAAAAATCACAAGAATTTTATCAAACAACTTATGTACATGTAAGAGAAATAGGGATACTAAACACATCCAGAGAAATAATTGTGTGCTTGAGGAGCTCTGGACACCCATGCTAGGAAGAAGTAGTAATATTAGTCTGTAAAGATCCAAATTTCTAGTGATTGTACTCACAATGTCAATCAAACATACTTGTTAAAATACCATGCTAGCTTCAAGAATATAGGCCTATTGTCAACATCACATCCCCCTAGTGTCAGGGCAGTATAATTGTGCCTGATGGGGCAACTGGTCCATAGCTACCTAAAAAGAGAAAGTACCCACTCCAAGTGGATTACCAGCTAGGCAATTACTTCAAACCATCCCACTTGAGCTCAGAGAAGTTTAGGAGAAAATTGTCTTATAAGTTAAAGACATTTGTCATCTACTCAATTATAAATTTTGAGGCTCTATTTATTAACCATGGCTTTTTTTTTTTTATTTTTTTTTTTTAAGAAATTGGATTTAGAGCTTACCTTGGCAATTGGCATCTTTTCCCTCTCTGAATCAATTAAGGAAAAATCAATATCAGCCACAACAATCATCTGCATAAATGGGAGCATATCATCTGCAATTTGTAATATAGAGTTAGCCTAAGCAAAAAAAAAAAAAAAAAAAAAAAAAAGTGTAAAAATCATTGAAAACAAAGAATTGAAGTTGGTTTAGAGCCATGATATGATTGTTAGTTTGAATATAATATTTGCTCATATTTTGATTGAGTTTGCTCAATCTCATTGCTTGCAAGGGCAGCCTTTACGCTCTCATATTTTGATTGTTAATTATCATAGATGTTTGAATATAATATTTGCTCATATTTTAATAGTAACATTTGGTCTAATTCTCTTATGATGATACTATGATAGTAATAGGTTTAGTCGTGAGTCTCTGTTTTGGAGGTAAAAAAACATCTATGACAATTAACAATATCAAAATTTTATTAATATATATATATATATATATAAAACAGAATGACAGCCAGTACAAATACACAGCTAAAACTACAAATACAAAATAGAGTCAACGGGCTCAAGAATACCCCCAAGTTTGAGATAACCAAGAAACTTAAATATGCAATCACATTCCAATTTCAAATTCTTTCTAGAAACATATTATTAATAAATATGCAAGAAACAGTACATAATAAAGGAAAGGTAAATACCTATACCTGACTGTCCTCGTCTTGTAGTACAAAGAATCATACGTAACCCCTCCTTAATGATGTTCAGCTGCAAACATGAAAAAAAAGAAAAAGGAAAAATGCAAGCACCTGCAACAAAAGTGAAATAAAATAGAATACCATAGAAAAATCTTAGTAGAAATAACATAAAGTAATTCACAATTGGCAAATTAACAAAGCAAAATTCACAATTCACAAAGGTATCTAAAAGGAACCTTCACAATTGATTGTGCTTCCATTTACTTTTGCTTCACTGTTGTTTTTTTCCTCAACACCCAAACAGATGCTCAATTTGGTTAAGTTTGTCTGATCGTGAAAATACTTTGGAAGCTTTATATCAAGCAGATGGTGTGTGTCTATGAAAAGTGAAACTATTTTGATTCTAGGAAAGTTAACTAACCTGGGTTGGAGGAGAAAGATGAAGAAGAAGAATTTAAAAAAAAAATAATAATAATTTAACAAATCCTTAGGTGTAAATTAATTGAAATCAACAATAATCAAACTGAAAGCAATTCAAACATTAACAAATTAGTAAAAATAAATAAAAGTTAAAACGTTTCACAGATATCTGATGCGATTTGTATTAATAGATTTAATCTTAAAGAGTGAAAAGAGTTACCTTCTTTGGAAGAGTTGGTAGTTTGGGCTAATACCTTAGAGAGAATGATAGAGAGGATTAAACCCAGATTTTGAAACCCAGAGGATGAAACCCAGAGGTTTGCGTTAGGAAGGGGTGAAGTGGTTAGAGAGAAGAAGGTTTTGGATGAGTATACTTGAGGGCTGAAGAGATAATCAAACGGTAGGGGCGACAAATATAGAACTGGAGAAAGGTGGTGCCAGAGAAGGTGGAGCCGTTGAGCTGTTGAGCTGCAATTTGCGTGTGGGGGAACGGTAGAGCGTTGTCTGCGTTTTGGAGGAAGGGAGAAGAAAGAGCGTGTTAAGGGCTTAGGGCTCCTCTGATTTTGCGTTTAAGTATTTTTTGGGTTTTAGAATTTTTTTTTTTTTTTAAATATTGTGCTGACGTGGAAAATTGTGGAAGCTTCAAAAGTTTCGGTTTTATATATATATATATATATATATATATAGATTCGTGGCCATATTTCTAGGATAGTATTCCTTTTGTAAATTATATTATAGTAGTAAAAGTCTAAAATTGGTCATTATGAATGGCAGTTGTTCTACCTAAAAATCCTCAGACTCTGTAACCTCTTGATGCATTGAGTAGTTGAGATTATTTAGTAAGACATAGCTATGTTATACTCCAATTAAGTGGTGTATACTAATATCCAACTGATATTACAAGATTTTCTTTGGCTTTACCTTAGGTGTACTTGTTTGAAATCTTTTATGTATTACTGTAACTGTGTCCATATTCCAATTGGACTTTTTGGTAACAATTGGAATTGCACAATTGTGGTTATTTTTATATTTTGAATTAGGTTATTAAATTTCGATTAAATATGAAAGAGCACATCCAAATTTATTTATTTATTTATTTAAATGAAATTAATTATTTCAAGTGTTACAAATTGTTAAAACTTATCTCAAGATACCCCTTATCTATGGTTGAATGCCTTTGGATAAAAATAATAAGCATACTTTAATCTACATTTATGTGTATATATTTTTACAATTTTTAATCATGCTTCAACATTTATTAACTTTTGATAAATGTGTAGCACTTTTTTCAATGGTTGCATAGGCTGTACAAAAATATTGTCGAAAATGGTTTTTAAAACAGTTCTATACGTACGGTCATTTCAACTGTTGAAAATAATTTTTTCAACGGGTTTTAGTACTTTTTCAACGGTTTCAACCATTGAAAATAGCAAAATTTTTTATAGTGATTGCCACATCACATTTACGTTAATAGTATAGTATCATGTTTGGCCATAGAAAAATATTGTTGGACATGGTTTTTAATAACGGTTCTCTATGGTCATTTCAACTATCGAAAATAATTTTTTAAAACTATTTTTAGTACTTTTTTCAACAGTTCCAACAGTTGAAAATAACCTAATTTCTTTTAGTGATTGCCACATCACATTTACGTCAACAATATCATGTTTGTGGCTAAAAGGTTGCTATGATATCAATATAATGTTACCAAACTATCATATTCAAACTATTTTATAATTATTTTCTACTAAAATGGTCATTTCATTTTTTGGTTTTTTGGTAAAATTTACATGAGAGATTATGGTGATGACTCGAAATATCTATTATCATAATGGAGTCTACTTGCTGAAATGTTCTTTTCTCCTAGCATATAGATTTTTTTTTTTTTTTTTGTTTGTTTATATGGACTAATGCCATGATTACATCATGTATAATTAGTGGGTGAATAGTTTTTGAGATCTATTACTAATTCTCATCCTGCAACTTTTGTTAGCTTTAATTATTAATTCATAATGTATTTGCAGGCACTTTCTACGTAATAGTTTAATAAGAATGTACAAATTTGTGTTGTTTGATGTGTTATTTGCTTCTCTAAGTTCTCTTACGCGCTGATTTTTTTTTTTTTTTTTTTGGGTGTAATTAAAACTTCACACTTTTTTGGGTTGTGCCTGCATACTAGCACACTTTTTTTTCGTTGCTAATGCATACGAGGGTATACTTGAATCATCAGTAACTTAATAAATTTCATGCTTGTTTTATATTTCAATCATTAAGAGCATTAGCATCTGGAATTGTAAAAAATGTTATATTTTACTGGCCAAATTGGCAAAATACCCATTTCTCACAAACTTTCCAGCAAAATGCCCCTTGTCTGAAACTATTTAGGGATATGCCCCTGTTTTGAAACTCGATTTTCTAAAAATTGAGTTTCGAGTTATAGCAAAATGAATTTTTTTTTTTTTTTTTTTTTTTTTTTTTTTTTTTTTTTTAAAGTTTCATTTCGGTATAACTCGATTGTCCAAAAATCGAGTTTTACATTGAAACTCAATTTTCTAAAAATCGAGTTTCAAAATAGGGGCATATTCCTAAATAGTTTCAGACATTGAGCATTTTGCTGGAAAGTTTGTGGGAAAGGAGTAAAACCCCATTTTGGCCCTATTTTACCATCTAAAAAACTATTTTATTTATTATACTATCCCACTTTACAAACACCCAACATCTAAGATTTTATTTTTACATACAACACATTAAAATAATATAAATTACATAATAAACAATATAAACATATCTTACTTATCTCTTCATCTTTGCTCTTTCTCCAATTTCTGTTTCTCTGTTTCTCCACCCGAGTCCAGCAACTCCACCATCGCCTCCTCCTTTGCCTGAACCCATGGTAAATACCCACAGCAAAGACCTGCTGCCTCTGCCTAAACCCATAGCAAAAACCCACGCCTTCGCCTAAAGCCAAGGCAAAAACCCACCGCCTCCGCTCATATTGTGTGTCTCTCTCTTTGCCTGCCTAAACCCACATTAAAACCCACAGCAAAGACACATACAACAACGATCCCAAAACAAAAAATTTCTTTGTAATCCCCAAACCCACCAATCTGTTAGAGAACAAAATAAAAAATAAAAAAATAAAAAAAAATGAAAAAAAAATAATAGAAAAATAAAAGAGATAGAGAGAGACAATCCGAGGGTGGAGATGAAGAGAGCACGGTGGTGGTGGTGGCTATTCTGGGTTTGAGAGATAAATAGATAGTTGTGTTGGAGGTGAAGAGAGACCACTGTACGTGGTGGTGGCGGTGAGTGGTAGAGCATGTGAGCTTCGGCCATGGAAGGGAGAAGATAGTGAGAGGGAGACCTGGGAGATGAGAGATCTAGAGAGTGAGAGTGACTGAGGGAGAACAGAGAAGGGAGAAGAGAAAGAGAAGGGGAGAGAGTGAATGTGAGTAGAGAGAAGTGGGAATAAAATAGATTAAAAAATAATACAACTTTGCTATAGTAAGGTTGTAGAAGTAGAACCTTACTGTAACTTGATTGTAAAATTTTTAGAACTACAATCTTAGGTAATACCCAATTTTTTATGGTTTGATGCTATAATTTTATAATTTGGGAATTTTACAACCCCTAATGCTAATGCTCTTCCTTTTTTTGGGATATTATAGAGAGAAATTTAAGTTTTTTTTGTGTGTGTGGATTGTGGTTTTGTTGGGTTTTGGATCTTGAAAGTCTTTTTTTTTTTTTTTTTTTTTTTTTTTTTTTTTTTTTCACTTGAATTTATATATTTTTGAGATACATTTTTGTGTTTTGGATACTAGAGAGAGAAATTATTGATTTTGAATTGAATTTTTTTTATCTACTTTTATTTATAATTTTTTTAGATACATTTTTTGTATTTGATGTTTGATGTGGAACACAATTTACTATTTAATTATTGTAATTTATTAATTTTGGTATTTAATTTGTAATTTTCATTATTTTAGGTTTAGGGTTATTATTTTCTTGTTTTTAGGTGCTTTTAATGCTTTTTAGGTCAAATTTGGTTCCTGTTATGGTTAGGTATTAATTTGGAATTATTTTAGAATATATTTATTGTCTGTCAAGTTTTATGGAGCCCTTAAATAGGCCCCCAAGTATGTAAACATTTTTTTAACAATTATTTATTCAATAAAATTTAGACTTTTTGTCTCTCTATTTTCTGGTGGATTCTAGACCCTTTCTTCTTGTGGATTCAAGGATCTTTCATGCATTCAAGGTTATTTTCAGAAGCAAACGTGTTTTGTTTATTGTTTTCTAGAAGTAGATGTGTTCTGCTTCTTGACGCTTCCACATCCCGTATCAGTTGGTATCAGAGTCTTGACTTATCCTGGTCTAGTGGCTAAGGTATGAGATGATGTCAATTCTGGTGATAAAAAACTTAGCAAATATTACGTGACGTATAGTTAACACTCACAAATATCTTTGCTAGGATGTTGTCATTGGAGCATGGAAACAATAGGGATAACTGTCGCGGAGACATAACTCACGGGCAACCTATTAGTAAGCAAATTTCATATAAGCCTTATAGAAAAATTGCAAGTTTTAATGGTTATTTTTATAAAGAATATTTTCTTGATTGGTTACTTGATCTAGAGGATTTATTTGACTATAAGAATATTTATGATGCGAGAAAAGTTAAACTTGCTTTGTATAAACTTAGAGAGTATGCCTTATGTTGGTGGGAATGAATATAGACTAATAAAAACCAAGACAAAATTCATTCATGGCCAAGGATGAAAAAGATGCTTGCTATCAAATTTTATCCTTTGGATTGTGATGAACTTTTGTCGTATACAAGACAAGATTATTATTGGCAAAGAAGTTCACACTTGAATTATTTTAAAGAGCCATATATTCCACCATTAAGAGAAGAATTACTTGTTGAAAAAAAATACTTTTCTTGGAGAATATGTAGAAGTCAAAGAAGAAAATATAGAGATTTTTAAGGAAATTAATGAAGACCTTGTTATAAAAGAAGAACCTGAAATCAAGATTGTGGAGGAGATTAATGAAGACCATATTATAGAGAAAGATCTTGAGGTCGAGATAGTAGAGACCATTAAAGAAGAAATTATAGACGAAGTTGTCAACGATCTCGATGAAGTCAAGTTAGATGATTGCAATGTTCAAACTCCTATTATTTTGGTGGGAGACACCGAAACAAAGTTTATTGATTTTATTGGTGGAAAGATTTGATTTGATCATTGACTCTTATTTGGTGAATATTTTCAATTGCATGAAGATCAAGGGACAAGAAGTTCAAGTTGCCCAATTGATGACCTTCAAGTTTGGTAAGAATACAAAGAAGATGAAGTATTCAAAGTATTTGTTCTCTTGGCGTGGAAGAATTCAAATTTCAACCATCAACTCGAGGACAAGTTTGTTTTAAGTGGAGGAGTTTGATGAAGGATACAATTTACTATTTAATTATTTTAATTTAATAATTTTGGTATTTAATTTGTAATTTTCGTTATTTTAGGTTTAGGGTTATTATTTCCATGTTTTTAGGTACTTTTATTGCTTTTTAGATCAAATTTGGTTTCTGTTATGGTTAGGTATTAATTAGGAGTTATTTTAGAATATATTATTCTTGTCTGTCAAGTTTTACGGAGCCCTTAAATAGGCTCCTAAGTCTGTAAACGTTTTTTTAACAATTATTCAATCAATAAATTGAGACTTTTTGTCTCTCTATTTTCCGGTGGATTCCAAACCCTTTCTCCTTGTGGATTAAAGATTATTTTCAGAATCAAGCGTACATGTTCTGCTTCTTGGCTCTTCCCCATCCCACATCAATATTAGGGAGAAAATTTGAATTTGATATGTATATGGTTTAGAATCATAATTCTGTAAAGGGTTTGGTTTTTGAAGTTTTTTTTTTTCTTTTTTTTTTTTAAAATATTATGAGACAAATTTTCAATATTTTAGATATTAAGGAGAGAAATTTTGAAATTTCCTTTAGCTTTTTTTTTGGTGATAAAAAATTGTCAATTTAGCACATTTTGATGATGCACAAAATTATGTTAGTAATTATTATATAGCTAGAAATGGATGTGTACTCACTTTAATTTTTTGCCACCTATCCTTGTATGCAACATCTCCTACAATCAGGAATGTATCAAATTCTTGTCCTGAATTTTTTTTTAATTTTTTTTATTTATGTCCCTTGAGGGGGACATAAAGTGTTTTACGCCCATTAGGGTGTTTTTCTGGTCAAACTAAAAATAATTTCAATGTGACCAACATTTTTGGTTAAGCAAAAAAAGGAAAAATATTTTCCAAAAAATGTTTTACGTTTGAAACATGCAGCCTAAGTTGTGGGTTCAAAATGTGTATATGAAGAAACCATTAGAGATCGCTGGTGGTTGCCGCTTTTGTGGAGCCTGTTGAGTGTTGAGTACTGTTTCTAATTACCATGTATGTGCATGAATGCCAACAAAGAAATCAAAATACAGAAAAGAAACAAAGGTACAACCAAACAAAGACTACTAAAAGATAGAAAATAATTAAGAAGAAAGGTAGTATGTCTATATACCTTGATCCTAATGTAACCGTATGTAATCAGAAACAGGTTTGTGCCAATGTAAATATAAAGAACATTAATAAATAAAATAAAATTGGTGACAAAAGTTTTCGTCACCATATTTGATTATAAGTATAAATTGGTGACGAAATAATTTGTCACCTAATCTATTGAAATTAAAAATAAAAAATACATTTGGTGACGCAAAATTTCATCACCTAATCTATTGAAATTGAAAGAAAAAAAAAAAAATTTGGTGACAAAATATTTCGTCACCTTATATGGTCAAATAAAAAATCATTAGTGACAAATTTATTTCGTCAATGAAAATAAGATTTAGTGACGAAAATGTTAGGTGATGAAAAAATTATGTCACCTATCATTTTTTATTGGGGATGAAAAAATTTCGTCACCTATCATTGTTTTATTGGTGGCAGAAAATTTTTGTCACCAGGACATTTGGTGACCGGGCTTAGGTGGCGAATGTGGTTTCATCATCATATGTCTTTAGTGACGAAATAAGGACATATTGTGACGAAAGATTTCGTCACCATAACTTACTTTTGTTGTAGTGGGTAGGGTAGACTCGACCCACTCCTCCATATTGCAATCTTGACTACTTTTGATGAAGTTGCACCATGTGGATGACAAGAAAGGATGGAATTTGTGCACATAGTAAAGTCATTATAATGTTAATTTTTATACCATGGAAAAATAAATAACGTGGAAGACTAAATTTATGCAATTAATAATAAATTTTATTTTCCGGGAATTTCTTTGGAGGTCATGGCTATTCTATTATTTGGTAAATGATTATTTATTTATTTATTTTGGGTGGTATGGGTTATTGTACGCACTCTAACACTGTCATCTTGTCAATGTTATGGTGAAAAATACGTTTTTAGCTAATATTATTGTGGGGCCCAGTAAGTTGTGGTCCTAGCCCATCCATTCGTTGGGGCCCAAGACCCGAGCCGAGGAAGGTTATAGCCCAGGCTCGGTAGTGTAGGTACGAAATGGCCTTGGGACACAGCCGAGGACGATTCAGTCCTCGGCATGTCCAAGGTCTCACCAAAAAAAAAAAGGGTGAAAATGGTACAATAACAGCGGGAGCAAAATCTAAAATATCTAAGTCAATACTAAAATATCTAAGTCAATAGAAAAGGGTACGCTGGAAAGTGCAACAACCAGGGAAAGCTGCCCTTACTGCCATTCAATACTCTGCACCTGACAGAGCCATACTCCCCAACTTTTACAACCACCTCCAACGACTTTGAGTATGGGTTGATGGGACAAGTATCAATCCTGAAAAGTCGACCCTACACGTGGATGAAGGATAAGGAACACAAGCTATTATAAAAGGAGAAGTAAGCAATCCATAAGAGAGGCTGGGAAAAATGGCCAAAACCAGAGCCTCCCAGCCCACCTCTAGGAGAAAGACTCCCAGAGCGTGCACGATCTATTTATGTATGTACACGTTTTATTTATGCATGAACACCCCGGAAAACCACCGTCTCGTGATCGAGGCCTGGCCTTTCAAACCCACGCTCTATAAATGATATTGTTAGGGCCTATTTACGTGCGAACCCAGTATCGTTCTTGGGTCGCTCCAAATCGTGTCCTTACAATTATCATTTGTTATTTTTTTTTTGTGCATGGTGGCAAAAATATTGATAACAATTTAGATTGGCTCAAGCTTTTAGCTTTTGGTCCCCCAAAAAAAAACAGGGTGAAATTATGCAATTGGTGGAAGATGCAAAACAAAAAGTTTATTTTTGGGTTCCTAAGGTGCTGGTCGCAGGGCTTGCAATCAAGCAAACAATTGTACAATGACTTGTGAGTTTAAAGGCTTTTCTTTTTATTAAGAATTATTAAATTTTCAATTTTGAAATTTCAAATATTTTGCACTTAAAATTATTCCGAACGAAATAAAGATCATCTATCATGAGCCTCTTGAGTCAAGAATAATTTCCAACTACCATAGGCAATGGTCTTATGGCATTGAGCTTAATCCCCACGTTGGTTTTGGTGGGTGGTATGTCCCGAGGTTGAATCTCAAAATGGTAAGTGTTAGAACATTTTATTATTAATTAATTAAAATGGATTTATATGGCAATAAAAATATAATGTTATGGAAGATAAGGAGTTGGTGAAATATTTAATCCCACTTTGAAAAGGAGAAAGACTATTTTATTCTTTTTAATTGTGGTGATTAATGAGCTAATATGAATTGATTCAGATATTGGGTTAGATACGTGTGCAAAGAGGAGGTGAAGGATGAAGATATTGTTGCGCCTCAATCCAAATAGTGTTGTGTATTTCTTTCTCTTCAAATTAATAATATTCAGAAGTATTATTCAGTTTCTTTTTATGTTATTTCCATTATTATTGTGTTTGCACCAACAATTTTAAGGAGATTCAAAACATGGAGCCTATACAAGAGAAACCAAATGAGACTGTTGGAGATCTCAACAAGCCCTTTCGCTTTAAGGGAGCCCACTTCAAGAGGTGGAAAGGAAATGTTCTCTTCTACTTGAGTTTTCTCAAAGTCGCCTACATTCTCACTGACAAGAATCCTTCAAAGGTTTCTACCGATGAGATGAGCGAGGAAGAATTTAGTCTCCATCAAGAAAAAATAGATAAATATACACAAGATGAATACAATTGTCGCTCTTATCTTTTGAATTGTCTTGCCAATCATTTCCATGATTATTATGATACAACTTATAATTCTGCTAAGAAAATTTGGAAAGTTTTACAAAGCAAGTATGATACCGAGGAGGCTAGTGCAAAAAATATGCTGCTAGTAGATTTTTTCGTTACCAAATGGTAGATAGAAAATCGGTGGTGGATCAAGCACAATACTTCCAGATGATCGTGGCAGAATTGAGATCCGAAGGCATAAAGATTGGAGATAATTTGGTGGTAGTTGGCATAGTTGATAAACTACCACAATCTTGGAGGGAGTTCCAAAAGACTTTGCGGCACAAACAAAAGGAAACATCCTTGGAGACTTTGATCACACGCATCCATGTGGAGGAGGAGGCTAGAGGACAAGATGCATTCATGACACAAGAGAGCAATGATAATTCCACCACAAAGGTAAACCTTATTTTAGACAACAATGATATGCCCAAAAATCATTTTCCAAGAAATGGTCAATTGAAGCCTAAAAAGAGAGTTTTCAAAAATAATAATAAACCTCAAGGAAGGGGAAACCTGAATAAAAATAACAATAAGAACCAAGGATTCCCTTCACAAGATCAATTTAATAAATCTTGTTTTGTCTGTGGCAAGAGTGGGCATTTTGCTTTATTTTGCAAATTTTGGAAATGTGAACTTGTTTCGCAGGTTAACGTAACTAAAGAGCCTTTAGTGGCTATGATTACGAACATCAATATGGTGCAATATGTTGAAGGGTGGTGGGCAAGATTCTGGTGCTAATAGGCACGTCTGCTATGACAAAGATTGGTTCAAATTGTACACTCCCTTTGAAGTAGAAAAAAACAATTATGCTTGGTGACTCTAGCAAAACCAAGGTTCTTGGGAGTGGTGAGGTTGATTTGAAATTCACTTCTAGACATGTGCTAACATTGAAAGATGTACTTTACACTCTGTCCATGAGGAAAAATTTGATGTCAAGCTTTTTAGTTAACAAGGCTGGCTTTAAGCAGACTATGGAATCAGTTGATTTATGTGAATTTGAGGGAATTTTAACTCGTGGAGGAAATAGATATATTATCACTTTTATTGATGATTTCTCAAAATATACAACTATTCATTTGCTGAAAAATAAAAGTGATGCTCTTGAAAAATTTCAAGATTTTTTAAAAGAAGTTGAAAATCAATTCGGTAGAAAAATAAAAAGAATAAGAAGTGATAAAGGCCGTGAGTATGAATCAAGTGCATTCAACTCATTTGTTTAGTCTTTGGGAATTATCCATGAAACTGCTGCACCATGTTCACCTGCTTCTAATGGTGTGGCTGAAAGAAAAAATAGAACTCTAATCAAGTTAACAATTGCCATGTTAATTGAATTTGGTGCACCTTTACATTTTTGGGGTGAAGTTATTTTAACTGCCTGTCATGTTTTGAATAGGGTGCCACATAAACAGTTACATACCACGCCTTTTGAGACGTGGAAATGACATAAACCAAATTTGGGATATTTGAGAGTATGGGGTTGTCTTGCTTATGTAAAGCTTACTGACCCTAAAATGCCTAAATTAGGTATAAGAGCCATTACTTGTGCTTTTCTTGGTTATACGATTGATAGTGTAGCCTAAAGATTTTTTGATCTTAAAAACAAAATAATTTTTTAATCTGGTGATGCAATTTTTCATGAAGAAAAATTTCATTTTAAATTGAAAAATAGTGGGGGTGAAGAAAATATTTTGTCACAACCTAGTTCTTCTACTTCTCATTTACAAAAACAAGAAAATTTTGAAATGGAACCTAGGAGTAAAAGAGCTAGAGTTGAAAAGGATTTTGGTCCTAATTATTATGTTTTTAACATTGAGGAAAATCCCCAAAATTTAAAAGAGGCTTTAACATCACCTGATGCTATATTTTGGAAAGAGGCTGTAAATGATGAGATGGGTCCTTAGAAAAAAGTGAAAACCGGATGGATCAATAGATAAGTTTAAAGCTAGACTTGTTGCAAAAGGCTTTAAACAAAAAACTGATCTGGATTTCTTTGATACTTTTTCTCCGGTAACAAGAATTACATCTATTAGACTGTTAATTGCTATTCCTACAATTTTTTATTTGAAAATTAATCAAATAGATGTAAAAACTGCTTTTCTAAATGGGGACTTAAAGGAAGAGATTTCTATGAATCAATCTGAAGGCTTTGTAGAGCTTGGAGAAGAAATCAAGGTATATAAGTTAACTAAATCCCTATATGGCTTAAAACAGGCACCAAAACAGTGGCATGAAAAGTTAGATTCTTGCATGATTGAGAATGGTTATAAATCAAATGAATGTGATAAATGTATTTATTCTAAATCATAGAATAATCTACATGTTATTATTAGCCTCTATGTGGATGATGTGTTGATTTTTGGCTCAAATATGCATGTTAAAAATGAGACAAAAAATATGCTTAAAAGCCATTTTGATATGAAAGATCTTGGTGAGGCTAACTTTATTTTGGGCATGAAAATTACAAAAACATGTGATGGAATATTTCTTGATCAATCACATTATGTTGAGAAAATTTTGAGAAAATATAATTTTCATGATCACAAAAGTGTAGCTACTCCTTTTGATTCTAGTGTTCATTTATTTCCTATGAATAATGATGATGAGATTTTTAATTAAAAAGATTATGATAGTATCATTGGTATTTTGCGTTATGCTACTAATTGTACTAGACTTGACATTGCATATGCAGTAGGAGTGTGTACATTTTTAGACCCCTTAAAACATAACCAGATTAACCTAGGTAATTAGCCAAGTGATTACTTAGTCAAATTATCAAGTCTAGGTTAACACACATATATCATATTATTGCAAAGTGCGGAAAATAAAGAACACAACAATATGATAACCCAGGAAAACCAAACCGGTAAAAAAACCTGGGGAGGATTTAACCTAGCTATCCTCAAGGTAAAACTGAATCCATTATGAAAGAATTGAAGTTTACATAATAGCGACTTAGACCACTAACATCCTATTGCTACCTCGAGTAGGTAACTTATTACCACGACCCCATGATAGCTCCGAGTCCACGAATTACTCCTTTCTTGAATTCCCAGCAAGTACAAGCACACCCACTTGTGTATCTTTAAGCTCTTAAAGCAGCAACTGAATCAATCACCAAGTTCTTGACATAATCTTGAATCTTGGAAATCCTAAGTATGTGTGAAGGCAACCACCTCTTGATCTCACAAAATATTCACACACACAGCATAAGGAGCCACCTAAAACGTGGCTAGGGTTTTCCCTTTTATACTTAAGACAAAACATAAAACCTTACACGTCAAATGGGCTTGGGCTAAGTTGGAAAATTCCGTAGAAAAACAATCTGCACGAGCTTTGATCGATCGAGCCTAATTTTTGATCGCCAGGCATATTTACACAGTAAATCCTGCAGAACACTCGATTCCAACTTTACATATAAACACACTTTCAGCAAGTCTAAAACAAAGACTAAAACATTTTGATCATGGTTTGCCAACATTACAAATTGAAGTTCTAATACATTTAAACCTAAAGTCTTAGAACCCAACAGAGTGCTTAGCAGATTTACTAGCAAGCCTAGTAAAGATCATTGGCTAGTTTTTGAGCGAGTCATGAGATATTTAATTAGTACCAAAAGCTATGGCTTATTTTATAAAAAAATACCCAGCTGCGATTGAAGCTTTTAGTGATGCCAATTGAAATACTTTGTCAGGTGATTCTCTCTCTACCACTGGTTATATTTTTACCTTAGGTAGTGGTGCTATTTGTTGGAAATCTAAAAAGCAAACAATAATTGCTAATTCAACAATGGAAGCTGAATTAATAGCAGTAGCTTCAACTAGTGAAGAGGCAAATTGGCTTAGATATTTGCTATATGAAATTCCACTTTGGGAAAAGCCAATTCCACCTATATTAATTCATTGTGATAGCACTGTTGCAACTGGTAGAGTTAAAAACCGTTATTACAATGGTAAATCTAGACCTATAAGAAGAAAGCACAGTATCATGCAATCTTATTTGAGTAGTGTCATCATAACTGTTGATTATATTAAGTCTAATGATAATCTTGCAGATCCATTTACCTAGGCCTTGGCAAAAGATAAAGTCTAGAGTACAACGAAGGGGATGGGACTAAAGTCCATAGATTTATGAGCCATGTATGAGGATACCCAACCCAAGGACCAGAGATCCTGAGAATTGGGTTCAATGGGAAAAACGAACCATACGATGGTCGTAAGAAATGTACTATTTATTTCTTTAATTATTTATTTTATAAATAATTTTTTTAATTGTTCATCCCTATGATGTAAGTGTATTTATCCTGTAATGTGGAGAGATTGAGTAAAAAAAACTCTTAATGAAATTTGTAGCTTGTATGAGTGGGGTGTCAGAATTACAAGAGCACCCTTGACAAAATATTACCTATGTGGGAGTGGGGCCGCTCCCTATGAGATTTGGACTTAATCTCAAATACATTCATGAAACTGGGATCAGCACACGGCCGTAAAGTGCTAACTATAAAAGCTCATGTCAACAATTGGGTTGTTATGTGTAAGCAGTGACACATAATTTCCCCAAAGCAATCCTAGTTCAAGTTGGAGACCACTATGACTCTGGAGTTGAGATTGTTGTTTTACTAAGTGAAGGTTCAATGCAGAGCACACCTTCATAATTCATAGTGGCCCATCTTTGCCTAGTAATCTCTCTATAACTAAAAAAAAAAAAAATTAATATTAAAATGAGTGGGGGATTGTTGGAAAATTTTAATATTAATTGATTTAAAATAGATTTATATGACAATATAAATATAATGTTATAGGAGTTAATATGGAAGATAAGGAGTTAACAATTGTGCTAACTATAAAAGCTCATGTCAACAATTGGGTTGTTATGTGTAAGCAGTGACACATAATTTCCCCAAAGCAATCCTAGTTCAAGTTGGAGACCACTATGACTCTGGAGTTGAGATTGTTGTTTTACTAAGTGAAGGTTCAATGCAGAGCACACCTTCATAATTCATAGTGGCCCATCTTTGCCTAGTAATCTCTCTATAACTAAAAAAAAAAAAATTAATATTAAAATGAGTGGGGGATTGTTGGAAAATTTTAATATTAATTGATTTAAAATAGATTTATATGACAATATAAATATAATGTTATAGGAGTTAATATGAAAGATAAGGAGTTAGTGAAATGTTTAATCCCACATTGAAAAGAAGAGAGACTATTTCATTCTTTTTAATTGTGTTGATTGATGGGCTAATATGAAGTGATTCAGATATTGAACTAGATACGTGCGCAAGGGGGAGGTGAAGGGAGGAGGTGTCAAAAGTAGTACTTCCAACTCTCTTCATAGGCAAGAGTATGATTTCAATTTTTTGTCAATAAACTTTAGTTTAACTAGCGATGCATACAAGCATATAGGACTGTCCAAGCAACCGACCTTGCCAAACCGACCAACCAGACCAGAATTGACTCGTCATGGCTGAATTTGACACCTCTGACGATCAGTGACAGGTCTTAACCCTCAGAAATTGACATTGGTGAGTTGAGTGGCTAGTTTCAACCTCTAAAACCTAAGCTACCCGACCCAACCGACAAACGCTAAAAATAAGGTCAAAATCACCTAGATTCGGCAACAATTAGGCGCTCCTTAGCTCTGATTTGGCCACGTTTAAATTTGCTCAAATCTAGCACAGATTTACTCAAATTCGACTATACTTGCTTAGATTGGGCTCCGATCTACTCAAATCCGGCGATATTTAATTAGATTCGATTGGCCTTCACTTAGATCAAAGAGGATAGATCTTCTCCTCTGCTCGCCATCGCTTATCATGGGACTCAACCGAACTGATCACTTGCTCTCTTGAGCTTGGCTAACTCGACCAAGGTGGTTCGGGGTTGGTTGTAGGTTTGTTCTTGTTCCACCCAACTTAAGCATGTCAAATCTAGGTTAAGGCCAAAACTGACTTGGACCGACCCATGGGGAGCCCTACACACACATATTTTTTTAAGTAAATTTAATTTCTAAAATAAAAAATACAGATTAATAATATAATTCTACGAACAATATTTCATTCATAAGCGCATAAGTTTTATTTTACACATACACTACTTTTTTAGGTAAATTAATTTTTGAAATAGAAAGTAATAATAATATATTTGTATAAACAATATTTTATTCATAAACACGCGAGCATTATTGTATCATAAACCTACTTTACTTAACTAATGATTTGAAAATCGTTATTGTTTCCCTTAAAAAATAAAAAAGGAAAATGAAAAATTTTGTGCTTCTAAAATTCTTATAAGTTATATCTCCATATCCATAATTTCAAGAATGTTTGGTTTCTATGAAAAAAAAAGAAGGAAAAATAACCTTTGTATATATCGAATGTTGTTATGCATTTAATTTACTATTTTCTAATAATCTTTATTAGGATTTTAGACACCGATTATCAAAAAATTAATCAAATTTTAACCAATTAATTAATTAATTATGCTTTTGATTAAATTGATTAACATATCACATAAGCACATAAACACAAAAAATGATGACCCAAGAAAGCTAATGAAATGACCAGTTTTATAATTAAAAAAAAAAAAAAAAAAACCTGAGGAGGATTTAACTTAAACAATCCTCAAGACAACATATCCATTTAAAATAGAATTGAAGTTTGTACAATAAACTTAACCCTAAATCTACTTCTACCTTATGTAGTACTTACTAGCATGACTACACGTAACTCTGCATCCTTAGAATTTTATATTATGGACTGTTGCACACAAACTCACCTGTTCGTGACTTCGAGATCTCCATTCAAAGATTTGATCAACAACTGCAGTTAACTGACTGTAGCAATTTTGCTTTATAATTGGATCTGATGTTTACATGTAGTCTCCAGTTGAAGCTTCAAGAGAGTTTGGAAAAATCCAAATTTGTGTACTCTAATCTCATGTATCCAAAAGCGTGCTCTAGGGTTTGTATTTATATGTACTTAAGTTCCACCAAAACCCTAAATTAAATGGCTGTAAAAATCTACTGAGAATCCATTCTGCACAAATCTTGATCTATCGAGAAGTGCATTTAGACTAGTCGAAATAAGTGGATTTCGATATGTTAAGCTACAGTCAAAATGCAGTCTTCTAGTAGTCTATTTTTTGCATTCTTGAGTTTAAACTAAGTTATAAAAGTTTACATTTGTTCATGATTACCAATTTAAAAATATAGACTCTACTGTCTTGTAATTTAATTTACACTTCTTAGTACTTTTATGGAAGATATCCAAAGTTTAAATCATCCCCAGCCTTTGTTGTCCTTATTAATCTATAATATATAAATAAATCATAGTTAGGTAGCCGCTGCGAAACGACTTGAGTGAATGGGCAAGATACACTTTGGTGCGGTTTGCTTGTTGAATAACTCTATTTCTTAAGAGTTTCGTAATTAGGTAGGTAACTATTTCATAGGAGTTGTAATAGGAATCAAATAAGAGAAATGACATGATTAAAAAAAAAAAAAGGAAAGGAAAAAAAAAGAAAGAGAAATGACTATAGGAGGTGAAAAATTAATTATGCCAATTACAATATGCCACGTCAAAAATTAGAGACAAATTTCAAATTTATGTGTCATTAAATTAATTAAATCAAATGATAACATGTGTCATCTAAGATTATATGACATTGGCAAATTAAAATTTGCCACATGTTGTTTGGCCCACAAAATAAAAATAAATTTCTTATTTGTAATTGATGGATAATTATCTTTATTAAAATAAATAAATAGAATAGAGATAATTATCTACAAGTAACAAATTATAGTAAGACTCTTTGTTAATTGGGTTGGGTTCAAGTTACACATGGTGTAACTCTAAGTAATGTTACACCACTCAATAACTTGTTATTGAATTAATATTTTGAAAATCCAACCGTTGAATTATATGTTCTATATGTTCTTAACATGCATGCCAATTTTCATATCAATCGGATGCTATTTACCATTTGATCTATAAACTCATTTTTTATGCATTATTTTAAACTACAAAAATTTGAATTTTAACAATTGATTGATGACATGGCTATTAATCTTTGATCACCTCGAAATTCTGCAAGCATGAAGAATATACCAAGATAATGTAATCTAACGGTAGATTTGTCAATATTCGCATCTAATTAAAAAATATTGAGTGGTGTAACATTGCTTAGAGTTATACCAGGCGTAACTTGAACTCAACCTTTGTTAATTATCATCTTTATCAAAATAGAATATTTATTATAATAGATAAATAGAGATAATTATCTATAAGCAAAATTTGTGCCAATTAGAGTCTACAACTTATCTTCAAGGAGATCAATCCAAAGTGAGACTTATCCTCTAAAACCACTATAAATAAAGGACACCCCCTCTCATTTTTGGACAGAAATTTTCAAGACACCAAAGCTCGGGAGAAATTTTGCCTCAAGAACGAATAAAGAACATTCAAAGAAACTCACTTGAATCATTCTTCCAAAACTTGAAGTTTGTGAGGGTCCTTTTTTCGACAAAGTCCAAGCTCAAATTGAAGCAAGGACCCTAGGCCCGGTTGTTGTGGTTTGAAGGGACTGGGCTTGGTTCACCGCAGCTAAATGGCTGTTTACAAACCAAGTGATGCACAGAGCAGTGATCTTACAAGAAATACATGCTAGCAAGAAATATATCGGAACAGCAAGCAAAAGCAAAAAAAAAAGAAAGCAGCAAATGTAATAGCAGAGGACACAAATAAATGTTAGAGATCCTTATGTCAATATTAAATATTTCGTTGTCTTTTCTCAATTACAAATTACAAAATGCTCACTAAGACATGTTACAAGGTCCAAATAAGCTCAAAAATTATAGACTTAGATGACTATTCAAGCCTCTAAGACTTGCAAAGTTTGAATCCCTTTGAATCCAAGTACATTCTATAGTGGCTGTTTGGGATACCGGGAAATGTCTCTCTCTCCTTTTCTACTTTTTTGAGTTCTGACCGAGTTTTCTTCTATGATTTCGTTATCATCCCTCCTCTTTTCGATGGTGGCTGCCTTCCCCTTTTTATAGTGTCATTCCAAGGGTTCGGGGTCCTATTGATTCCCCTCCCTTACTCCCCTGGGTATCAGAGCCCGTTATGTTCCTATCACCCAGAAGACTGATTCTTTCCTTATTCTTCATAATTTCCTCCTTTTGGTACTGTTTCTTTGAAAGCCCATGGCTGACTTTCCATTCCAGTGTGTGCTTAGGGAGTAGTTCTTGATTTCTTGTTTTTCCAAGCTTCTCACCCTTTCAGACTCAGCTTTTGGTCGTTCTCTCTCTTTGTCATTTTTCCTAAGTGGGCAGAATCTATTCCTGCTAGGTTGAAGGTTTTCCCTGCTGCCTCCCTTTATAGTTCCTCATTATGGGTTCCCTAGGGTACCATCCCTTTGGTCATGAATGGCTATCCTAAGCTTTCAGTTTTCTTGCTAAATCACTGGTTGCTTGAGAAGGACATATCTGCCCTTCGTTTCTTGTGCCTTTTTGGTACTCCCCTTGAGTTGTCTTAATCCCGTCTCATGCGTCCCAGGGATCCTGAACCTTTGACAGCCTCCGGGATCCCGCCTAAGTTCTTCCCACTGGGCTTTCTCCAATTCTCTGGTCTAAGTAGGCTGGGCCTTCTCTCTTTTTTCCCTTTATTTTATGAGTGCTAAGGCTTGTCTAATTCCCTTGTGGTAAGCTCAATCTTTTTTTCAGATTCACTTTTTTATTTTTATTTTTTATGGCCCATTGTGTTATTTCTTTGGGCCTTGGTATTTGTGATTTTTTGGACATCAACAAAGTTCTATTGGAATCAAGCTCAAGAGCCTCCATAAACTTCAAAAAGTTCTAAATCATTGAAGTTCAACAGATCAAGTCTTTAAAGCTCCCAAAGAATTTCAACCCAAAATCCTTTAAATTCAAAGAATCTTCAAAGAACTTAAAGAACATTTGAAGAACTTAAAGAACAACAATTCCAACCAGAGTGAAGAAGATTTCGTGTTTGAGTCAAGATTACAAAGAATATAGAATCAGAGGATCACTCTTTTATAAAATGGTCGAAAACATAGAATTGTATTCACTATTCAATTAATATAAATTATATTTGTGAAGCAATTTTCAATTGTTTGATTCTCAAAGTTGCGAAATTTTGTGTTTACAATGACCTGTTTATAATATTTTCACAACAAATTATAAGTGACAGGTTGTTATTGGTTGTTAATAGTGGCAAAAATGTAATTTTAATGGTAGATTCAAATTAAAAATATTAACAATTTACTACCTAAGATTTATTATGAAAGTATTGTGGAAATGTTGTGGAAGTATTAGTACTTCTCATCAAATAATAATCCTATTTCTTATCGGACTCTACTACTAACATTAGTTTTTTACTTATCAATGACAACTTATTAAAACAATAATTGTAAATATTTTGTGAATCTAAACTTATTTTCCGAAATATGTCATATAGTAAAAGAAATTGAATCAAGATGAGCCATATATACTTATCTCTCACTCACTCAGGCCTGTTTGGTTAGAGTGTTTGAATAACAGTTTTCAGTGTTTAAACACTGAAACCTGTGGGCCAAAAAAAAAAAAAAAAACCGTGTTTGGTATGGATGTTTTTTTACGGAAGTGTTTGAATTACATTGCTCATTTTAGGGTGTTAAAACACTGAATTTAGAAAAATCCACTGAATTTAGAAAAATCCTCTTACTAGTTTTCAGTTTTCAAACAACATTGCTTAATGACACTTTGTAAATATGTTGAAAACTATGGGACCCATTTGATTAGACAACACATAAACTGTCTTTTCTTTCCTCAAATAAAAGAAATATTAAATTGTACTGTGCTTGTCAGCTTTTAAAAAAAAAAAACACACATACACATATTAAACACATAATTATGTTTTTTCATACACTAAAACATGTTATTTGAAACATGATATTAAACACATTTTTTGTTTTATAAATACTGTAAATACGTGTTTTTACCACACTTTTTAAATTACAATTTTCACATTATTTTAATAACAACGATACTAAAAATCTCCAAAACACCGGCCCCTCCCTCTCTGAACTGAAAATGTGTTTCAATGACGCGGTTGTCCCTATGTGTAATTAGGAATATCTAGGAAACTCTTCTAAAGGTGAATCACTTTCGCATCATTTCGAAGCACAACTTGGATGTGTCTTATATATATCCACTTGCAAACAGCATTTGCAGTACTTCTGCATTTTTCATGGCTAAGCTAAAATCACATGATGTACAACACACATCTCGTCCAAAAAGATAAAAGAAAGAAATAGAATACAATAATGAATAAATGAAGTCTTCAAATCAGAAGGACAGGAACTATCCCATCGGAGAGACTGTTCCAATACCTAATCACATTGCTGGGGCATAAACAGATGGACATGATGAACCACTCAGGACATGCCACGCACCTTGTTCTAGTACTCTAAACAGCCATGATCATTTCTGAAACTCTTTTCTTCTCCACCCACTTTGGAATTCCAACACCTGTGACTTCTTCAAAGGGAGAGAGAGAGAGATTAGTTTTGTATTGGGGTCGTTGTGGTCATGATTAACATACGTGATGGTTCATGCAAAAAACAGTGTGGGTTTGACGTAGAGAGGAATTTTTGGCAGACTTCCTTTGATATATCTAAATCGCTCAATCAAATCTGACTATAGTACTTTCTCAAAAAAAAAATCTGACTATAGTACAAACACTGTTCGCACCAGTGTGCACGTAAATAATCTGCACCACTCAAATCCAAGTTGACCCCGTCAGTAACCACTCCTGTCTCATATATTTCCAAATGATCAGGGGAGAGGAACAGTGGTTTTTATTTGTAGTACTCAATTTCTAAACAATTGCTCATAGTCTTAGAACATCAATTACTTTCCCTTTTGGGTTTTGTCATCTGATTCGTGCAACCAAGATGCGGTTTCAATGGTTGCAACTTGCAACAAGAAATGAGATCAAACAGCGCCTAGTTTGCATGAAAGAGTTATTATTTCCTTGTGATTTCTGAACTCTAAGTGCACTAGGGGGTGTTTGGTGAGTGTTTCTAAACAACAATTTTTAGTTTTTAAACAACATTTCATGTATTTTCACACACTTTTTCACTCACACGTATTTCTATAAAAGTTTTTAAACAACAATTTTCAGTTTTTAAACACATGTATCAAACGGGCCCTTAGCATCCAGGAATGCAAAAACGTTCTTATTTTATATTTTTAAAACTTACTTTATTTATTATACTATTTTATTTTATAACTTACCTAATATCTTAATTTTTATTTTTACCTGCAACTCATTAAAATAATATAATCCAATCAATTCTCTTTTTCTCCTTTTTCTATTTTTTATTCTCTCTCTTCCTTTCTGTCTCTCTATTTTTTCAATCTCTGCTACTGTCTACCAAAATCACCCAAAAAAAAAAATTACAACAAACCCAAATAACCCAAAACCACCAAACCCGCCGTCGCCGCACCACCACAACAAACCCAACGCCGCCAACAACCACTATGAAACTGAAACTCAACTACCACTGAAACACCAAAATCAATCACAAAACCAACCACCGATCCACACCACCAAAACACAAACCAGCCTCAACCGTTTCAACCCAGCCCCAACCAATTCAAGCCACACCTCCACCACTCTCCATATCGACCACCACCAAGAAATCCAAAAATTCCAAACGAAACCCAAAATTAAACCAACAACCCTTGAATCTTCAATTTGGGGATAGAGCAATATAGTGAAGAGTAAAAAAAAGGTAGAGGGAAAGAGAGTGATTGGAGCGGCATGGGAATGGAGCTTCTGCAATTGGGAGAGAGAGGGAGAAGCGTGATCGAAGAGAATGAGTGAGAAGAGGAGAGTGTAGTCTATACCGTATAGAGTGAATGAGAAGAGAGAGTGTAGATATTTTCTATTAAAATACTATTATTATTTTTACAACCAAGTGAACAGTAGGTTCTATATATACAAACCCACTGTTCACATATTGCAAAAATTTTTAGGACAAAATGGGCTTCTGTCCTTTTCGGGCAAATTAATTAGCCTTTTGCCCTTATTCCCAAACTAAATAGAGAAATGCCCCTCTTTTGAAAATCGAGTTTTTCAAAATTGAGTTAAGCTCTATAGTGATGTTTTCAAGGACCTATAGTAACGTTTTTAAGGACCTATAGTGGCGTTTTGTAACTTGAAATTGCCTATAACTCGATTTCATGGATATCAAGTTATAAAACGTCACTATAGGTTCTTAAAACGTCACTATAGGTCCTTAAAAACGTCACTATAGGGCTCCAGATTTTTTTTTTTTTTTTTTTAACTTGATTTTGAGAAACTCGATTTTCAAAAGAGGGGTATTTTCCTATTTAGTTTGAGAAGAAGGGCAAAAGGCTAATTAATTTGCCCGAAAAAGGTAGAAGCCCATTTTGTCCAAATTTTTAAGAACCCATACTTAGATGTTAGGCAGTTTTTGAAGATTTGGATGCAAAATAACAATTGGGGTTGTTTACACCTCCACTGCTAGTGCTCTAATAAACCCTATCTCAACTATTTTCATATTGTAGACGGTTCAGATGAATTTTTGTACACGTCTAATGTATAGTATATGAGACAAATTTAGGTGACAGTATCACTGTACACTTATGACATGACAATTTGGATGCATCATGCATGATTTTTCTTCTATTTTTAAAGTGTTAGGCTTTTAGCTGATCCTAGCAAGGAATAGCTAGAACCCAGCCATGGCAGCAGCGAGCTCAGAAAATAGCCTATAACAGTTGGCATCACTTTCTTTTTTGCTAAAAGTTGGCATCACTTATCTTCTAGCTAGCTAAAGTGTAATATAGCTATAGCCATATCTAAGAACATTAATTAGAGCATTCATATTTGGTTTATAAAGTTTGGCAGAATTTTACTATAAAATATTTTTTTTACTTTAACCATCCACTTTAATAATATACCTTACATTAGCCAAAAAAAAAAAAAAAAAACCTTACAACACACCTTTTATTTTGTAATACTGCTCATCAAAATAATACAAAATAATTATATATATATATACACATATATATATATATATATATATATATTCTGCTGGGATGCTGCTTCGTGCAAGAGGCCACTCAACTTACTCCAAACATCTCAAATGAAAGCTACATAGAAGAAAACATTAATACCCAAAATCGATTACTTGTTCTTATTCATGAAATGTCTATTAGGTCGATGGCAATAGATATGAAAAGAACAGTTCATCAAAAAAAAAAAAAAAAAGATATGGAAAGAACAGAAGACCAAAGGGATACACCCTTGCACGTGTATTTTACTTTTTATTGAGTCGTTAATTTATATTATTCAACTGAAGATCAAATCATTGTCTTGTCATCTTCTTCCTCTTATTTTCTTAGCAACCAATTAAGCATAGTACAAACTTTGAAGGATAGCAATTCAACAAACACACAAGGAATTAAACAAAGAAATCATTAAAAAAAAGTATATATTCAAATAAGGCAATAAGAATACCAAGAAAATTATATTCACTTTTTTACATCTATTTTTACATTCATTTTCATGTTTTAATTGTGAATGCTTTTTTTTTTTTTTTTTTAATACCTTTTAAAATGTGTACATTTTCACATCAATTGGGTACATTGTGCAAAATAACGAATATAAACGAATGTAAGATAATATTTTTCCCTTAATCATTTATCTTAGTTCAGTTGAATTTTCCAACCATCCAAAAAAACGATAAAAAATAGTTGGTCCGGTCCTTTTTATGTTTCTTTTCTTTTATTTCTTGAGCAACCAAATAGAGGCAATGAACGTTAATGAAGAAGCCAATCAACCACCCACGGTCAGATCGACCATTTGAACACCACGCTAAAGATGCCTAGACGCCGTCCAACAACCTAAGCTTAGCGTTGTCAACTCCTTGCTAACCCGATAATATGTCCAGACACGATGGCTACTTGTGAGAGTGAATGAGAAACAGAGAAAGGACTTGAGAGGAAATACGGAGAGTGCAAAGGAAGTAACATTAAAGTAAATTTTTTAACATTGATGCACAACTAAGTATGAAGCTTTTTGTGTGAAATTAGCTACGGTTCTAGCTATTTTGGTTATAAAACCAATTTAGATAGCTCAATGTGATTGTTCTTGGTATCAGGTGAGATAAATGAAAATTTTAAGAAGGGGAAAAATGGCCTAACCCAAAAACACCCTACATTAGGCTAGCTAAATGATCTGAAACCTACAATCTAGTGAAGTACTATAACTTAATAACTTTTTTTTTACTCTCTCTCTCTCTCTCTCCACACATCATCAGTTCATCACTAATCTTTGGCCCTCCAAGAGCATTCACATTAGCTTAAAGGTTGGGTAGTTGTCTGTGAATAATAATAAATATTATTATTATTATTATCATCATCATATTGGTTTTTCTTCCTTTCAATACAATAAGAGAACAAATAACAAAATACTTGAAAATAGAATTTAAATTATACATAAAGTCTTAAATTTACACGTTCCATATTCCCCAATGATATCATCACCATAAACAAATAAAATAAAATATAAATGTCCTGAACCATAAATTTTTCTAGGTACAATATATCATCATTATAAATATTAAATGGCGTAAATGCTAAAAGTTGATTAAGAAGTACTTGTGGCTATAGAAATGCTTAAGAGATCGTGTGCCTTTACAAATTGGGTACTAGTTGACCTAACTTGACTCAGCATTTTAACAGGTCGAGTATGGGTTGACCTGTTTTTCCTACTAGTTGTGTTAGGGTCGAGTCAGATTAACTAGTTTGGGTTCAATTTCACCAAATTTAATCTTTCCATATTGAGTGAGAACCTCGCACATGCCTGCTAAAACTATGTATCAATCAATTCAGTTTTGATGGATGGTATTTGATTTTGAAGAAACAAAAGAAAAAAAAATTATAAAAAATAAAAAATTATTAAAATAGAAATGAATAGAGAATTTAATGGAGGTGTATGTGAAAAGTGTGCAACATGAAATATAAATAAATAATTCAAACTAAAGTTTAACTAAAAAACTTAAGAAGATTAATGTGAATGTTCAATATTTCAACGAGTTTGATTTGTGTCAATTACTCTAATATATCAGATGTGACACAAACATAGCACATGACAAAAACAAACAACCAATATCACTCTTATGTCTCATCAAATATACTAAAATATTGGGAACAAGTTTTATACAATTATTACAAGGCTTACCAGATTATATATTGATAAGGAATATTTCTACAAGGCCAAAAAGAGATCAACTTAAGATAGTCTTCCAACTAAACCCCAATCATTCAACAGGGATTAGTCATTCGACACCAATAACTCAACCAACAAGGTCAATTAAATGAACAACTAATAAGCATCCTAGTCATCCGACAACCCAAGTAGATGGACGACCTCGAACATAGTCTCGCAAATATACAATGTGCTTTCCACTCCAAGCTTGTGTATGTGGAAAGTCTAACACATGAGAGTCGTCATGTTGCCAACATGCCTTCCATTCTAGCCCTTGTGTGACCTCCTCTCCATAATCTCCATATGGAAAGAACTTGCGCACCACTCCTAAAGATCCTCATACACATTCGTATCTACTAAGTAGAAAATTAAACTTGAAGATCTTGGGGCTTTAACTCCATTCACTTTCTATATGGGAAGTACCTAAATTCATAGGAACTTAACTTTTGGAGGATCTTTGGCCAACACCATATTGGTGTACTCTATAAGCTCTTCATTTATCAAGCACCTCCTGGCAGTACATGTGTTAGGGTCATATTTTCTATGTATTGGCTAATCCTTTGACAAAACACACTTTATTTGTAATTGGGTAGATCTAAGTTGGGTTTAATGTATTAAGAAGTGTATTGTTCAAACATAACAAGTGGTATCATTAAAGACATGAAAATTGATCCAAGAAACAAGTGAAGAAAAGCTGTTTCATTAAAGCTTGACGCTAAGCTCAACACTAGTTGCTATCGAGGTTTAATGAGAAAGCTCGACACAAGCTCAATTTATCGAGACTTACAAATTCAAAATTCTCAGATCTAAATTTCAACCCATGATAACTTGAATGATTAGGGTTTCTCTTTCTACAACCTTAGTCATATGTAAATCTTATTTTAAAAGTCATCAAGTACAGAAACAGAGACTCAGAACACATATACTTTGTGAGAAGCTACTGCATTTGTGTGCCTTAGGGTTTTGTAATCAAGTGCTTCCTGATCTTCAATATCTGTGAAGTGAAGAACTTTGCAACCAACAACAATCAATTAACTTGCTGGAGTTAGTCATGTACTGGGATATCTGCAAAGGAGTTAGTCATAGATTTGAGATTTGTGCAAAGTGAAGAAGTCTACTACAAGATCAAGTCCAATTGAGTATTGGAGTGAATGTTCAACTGTAGATTGGTATTTTGGGATAAGTTAGGGTAGTGGTAAGATTTCTCATACTTGTAACCGCTTGATTATTGATTAGTGGATTTTTAGGAGTAATGACCTAAATTTCCCTTGGTAGAGTTTTTGCCTTATGAGAGGTTTTTTTTTTTTTTTTTCAACAAATTACCATGTCATTTAATTTCCACTGCATATTAGTTTATTTGGTGATTTGTTGATGCCTCATTGATTTGCATATAATTTAATCTAATTAATCAATTTAGGTAATTGAATTAATTAACAGGTGTCAATCTATAACCCAACAACGTGTTTGGACGATTGGTATGTGTTTAGACGGTTGGCTCAGTGATGATTCATTCCACTATCATGTATGGATCAAACTAGAAGGTTGTTCGTTGTCAATTTTTATAGAACTAAAGGATCAATACTAACTATTAGAGAAATTAATGTTGAATGATGCTTGAACTAGCTAGAGATTTCAGACGGTGAGTAGTGACAAAAGGATAGAAATAGGGTGAGTTTGGTTCAGCTTTTTGAAATTGGGCTTTTTGAAAAAGTGGGGTTTTCAAAAAGTGCAGTATGAAACTGGGTTTTTTGAAAAACTAAGTGTTTGGAAAAAACTGTTAAAAAATGTTTTTTTGAAAAAGCTGAATTTGTTGGCTAGCACGTATAAAAGTGGTGGTTTGAGTGGTAAATTACCAAAAAGAACAATGTATATATAAGAGAGTTTATTTTATTTTTAAATCAACTACTTCATAATACTTACTCAAAAAAAAAAAAAAAAAAAGCTACTTAATAATAATAATAATAAATATATTATTGTCATAATTATTTCTTATTACTATTACTATTATTGGTATTATTTTAATAATGTTAGTTTTTTTAGCATCAATTATTTGTTATTCTGAAAATTTTGAACCAAGTATGTTATCTATCTTACTTTAATAATGTTATCTATTTTTCATAATATTAATATCACTATTTTAATAATGGTTTTATCTTATTGAATATGGTGTTATTTGTTCTGGCACTGAAGGGGTTTCAAAAGGTAAAGTTGAGTTTTTAATAAAACAAGTAGGTAATTTGGTAATTATACCAATAATTCCTAAAATTGAAGTGGTTTTTTTGCAAAAACTGACCGAAAATCCTTTGGTTTTTTGAAAGTCCTGTATTTTTTGAAAAATTAACTTTCTTACTAAAGCAGCTTTTTAATATCCACTAGCATTTTTAACTTCAAAGAAAAAGTAATTTTTGCCATCTAAAAGTGCAAATAAACGGGCCCGTAGTCGTGTCCCCCACACTTTTAGCCACGAAATTGTCAATTCCCAATTTGTTAAATACTAGTATATATGGTGGAAAGTAGATACGATCCATCATCCCCTACTGGGTGAAAGAGCCGGCTGATGAGGCTTGACCAACACATACAATCTCCCCTAAAAAGACACGTCGATCGAGGGTATGCGGTATGGCCACTGCCTTCATCAGTCACTTCATTTATTAATTTATTTATGTTACTTTCCTCAATTCATCAGTCACTTCATACTCAACTTCACAAATAATGTCTATCGTCTTTTTCATGCAAGATGCATGTTTTATTTTAAGATAATCTTATATGATCGAGAAACAATGTAATTAATTACTCATAAATTGTAATTTGGAATGAGCACCACTTGTTTCATATATAGGTGCGTTTGATATAATTTTTTTAAATTATATAAAGATAATTGTTTATACTTAAAAAAGAAGTTTTACAAAATTCTATATAAATAAAATAAATAAAACGTAAAATGTAAAAACTCTTGGAAACTCATAATTTGAATGAATGATATCAATTTATTTGTTGTTATTTTTATTTATTTTTATTGAAGTGAATTAAAATATATTTGTATTTGAAAATATAAGATTTTAAATAATTGTACATAACTAAAATAAACGAAAAGCAAGATGTAAAAGCTCAAGGCAACACACATAGAAAGTGTTACTATTAATTTTATTACAATATATGTGCATTTGATAACTTAATGTGATTTAAGTTACTTTCAATAATAACATAATACATTAAAACTTTTAATTATTTTTTGTTTCGTATTGAAAAAGTAGACACGCCAATAAAGATTTATACAATAAAATAAAAACAAAATCCCTAATATCTCTCTAAATATCTATGTTGCCAAATCTTTGAGCAAATAGTTGGTTGGGATCTCTCTCTTCCCCCCAAAGAGAAACAAAAAAGAAGTTAGCAGCTTGACCTTAATTGAGTGGTCGTAATAGAAACGCATAAGTCGAACCAGTAAGAAGTCTTCAAAATTAAGCTAGTACAACCCAAAAGCTGGCGGAATTTATGAGAATGATATCACCTCACTTGAACGTGAGTTAGCATTAATTGCGCGCGCGCACATATATATATATATATATATATATATATATATCAGCATGAACATATGAAAATAAAGTGTTAATTTGTCAAGAGTTTTGTAGTTTAGTTGATATTGTTTGATGTTTTTAACTGATCGAGAAGTTTAAAATTTAAATACTCCTTCCATATTGTAACTATATATTAAAAAAAAAAAAAAAAAAATTAGATGTTTAAATTTTAATCACAATATTCATGAGTCACTTTCTATTTTTATAGCTACCAGTCTTGTAATTTTTAGTACCGTTAATTCAGAAAATCATAATTGAAATTCCGTCGTCTCTTATTCTTATAATTTCCAACAAAAAAAAAAGTCACTCATCTATCCGCATGTGTGCACATACTCACAAGGGTGTGTATGTGTGTGTATATATATATATATTAATGGCCTCAAAAAAAAAAAATTAGTAAAATTCATTTAAGTAAATGTATACTCTCCAAATCTCAATTGAAATTGTTATAAGATATATAATCTTTATAAGAAAATCCAATTTGGGGTATATTCATTTAATTAGAATTACAATCCTACAAGTAGTGAGTTCTATATACCTGTTGCTTATATTAATTAGATATTCATAAACTTAATTGAATATAAGCAATGAGTTGGAAATACTATATACCTAGAAAGCTTTTAACAAAAGACTTATAAAAAATGACAGCCATTTTAGAGTTAGGGACACATTTTTATTTTTCAAATTCTCAATTGGATATTGTACATATTTATGGTCGCAAATTTAAAAAAATCATTTAAGTTTATATATACTCGTGGTCTCCAGATTTCAATTGAAACTGTTATAAGATATATAATTTTTATCAGAAAATCCAATTTTGGGTATATTCTTTTAACTAGAATCGTAATACTATTGGTAATGAGTTGTATATACCTTTTTTATTTTTATGGGAGTTGTAAAAACATAGTTATCCTAAATTTTATATTGAAAATTGATGTTAAAAAAAAGTACTTGTTCTTTCCCTTCTTGTAAAAAAGATATTTGATTAAATAAAATTTAAATATACCAGATATTTATGGCTAGTCTTAGCTCAAGTTAATTTGTTGAAATATAATTACATTTGTTATAGTACACATTGGGTCACAAAGTAGCTAGTTTATATCTTAGTTGTGTTTACAATACTATTTTATACTACCATATGTATATATTTGTGGTCTCCAAATTTCAATTGAAACCATTATAAGATATTAAGATATATAATTTTTATCAGAAAATCCAATTTTGCGTATATTCATTTAACTAGAATCATAATCATATTGGTAATGAGTTGTATATACCTGTTTGTTATATCAATAAGATATTCATAAAATTATATAAAAACTACATAGGTATCCTAAAAATTAAAGTAAAAACTACTTCTTGTTCTTTCCCTTATTGTAAAAAGGATATTTGATTAAGGACAATTTAAATATACCGGATATTTTGGTTAGTCTTAGCTCAAGTTTGTTGAAATTTAATTATAGTACACATTGGGTTACAAAGTACTTAATTTATATCTTAGTTGTATTGACAACTCCATTTTACACTACCAAAGGAAATTAATATATAAAAAATACTTAAATCATCAAATTTTATACTTAGCTCTAAAAGAGAAATTCATAATTTCATCATTTATAAATTGACTTATCACTTCTATAACATAATGGTCGAATCATTCTCCCACAGTTGTAATTTCGAATTATTGAAAAAAGAAAAGAAAGTATTTAATTATTTATAGCAAAATTTATAATATCTAGTAGAATTTAAAAAAGAACATATTCCATTTGTATTGCTTTGATAGGAACATAAAACATTGGTCCACAAATTATCATATTATCCAAGACCCCTTACACAGAGTCAAAAGTCCTAAATTCAACCCTATTAAAGATCGGAGAGACAACAGAGACATGAAACAAACACAAGTGCACAGGAACCATAGCAAGCTAGCTAGCCCATCTCTTCAGCTTCCACACTTCTAAATCTGCAACCCGAGAAAGATATATTAAATACCAAGTTGGTAAACAAAAAGCTTTTACAGTTCACACACAAAAAAAGTAAACTAAAACACAAGCTCAAAAGCTTCAACATTATCATAAAGTCATGCTTCTACTACTATAATTTTTCTTGTTGACCCCCAATAGCATTCTCTACCAATCAAGCACTTATAGTTACGAGACATCGCCAATTAAAAGCTCAAAGTGCGCACCAGATAATAGAATGCACCGTGCTGGAGTGGCTGAAGGGTGACACCCCACTCGTTGGTGAGAACAGGCTGACCAGAAAAGTGAATAAGCACTGCTTCATCACCAAAAGCCTCACGCACGCTGAAGGGCCCCGCAGCCACCTCGAATGCCACATCGTTGATGAAAACCGTTGATTTTTCCGGGCCAACCGCGCCTACTGCACCCGATTCCCCAAAACCTGCCAGCATAGAATCATTTCCTTACATTTGTGTACAGGTTGACCCTAAGTTTAAAGGCTCAACAAAATTCACAATATTTTTTGTAATTGTTGAAGTAACAAATTGTAATTAATGTATAATAAAAACGATGTCAATAATGATTCACATGAGAATAACGTTGCACTAATCATAGTTTGCCAACCCAACAAATTATGAAAAAATTGTAAAACTTATTGTGTAATTAGCATGGTTGATATCTTAATCTTATAAGAGTTTAAAGGGAAAACCTGCCAGCATAGAATCATTTCCTTACATTTGTGTGCAGGTTGACCCTAAGTTTAAAGGCTCAACAAAATTCACAATATTTTTTGTAATTGTTAAAATAACAAATTGTAATTAGTATATAATAAAAACGATGTCAATAATGATTCTCATGAGAATAACGTTGCACTAATCATAGTTTACCAACCCAACAAATTATGGAAAAAATTGTAAAACTTATACTTAGCATTGTTAATATCTTAATCTTATAAGAGTTTAAACCGTCGCAGTAGTCAAACAAGACAGACTGGAGGGACTAATGCCAAGCCATGCACACGTCCATCTAGACAGAGATCGCAAATCCCGGACCCAAAAGACCAAATGATCCTCGGATATTTCCTAATATGACAGACATGTCCATCCAAGCCAGTCCGTACCAGAAAGAGAAGTCTCATACATCAATCACGTCCATGAAAATGTTAGTGAACCTAATCAGATATGCCTGTTTATCTTGGAAACAATTACAAGGACAAAAATATACATATATATTCCAAGATACCTAGCTTATCCCTACATGCACAATAGACCATTTTCCAGTAAAGAGGAGTGGGAATTGTGTGTCAATGTGTTATCATGCATATCCTGACAAATTTGAAATGTTAACTTTTACCTTGATTTTGATTGATGGAGGATGGAACAGAACTACCAGTAGTAGTTGTAGAGGGAGAGGCAGTAGTTGGATGAGTGGTCAAAGTGTAATTCAGCTGTGGATTGATCTTCATGACTTTCTCTTCTTGATCTTTCTTTGAACCCCCATCGTTCATCATTTCACTCAGCAATAGACTAGTGCAAGGCCCAACTGTGTGTTCAGGTACTTGAACCACATCTGATAGCTCAGAAAAGCAAAACCCTTGTGTGAAGCTAGATGTTCCTTCACTAATATGGTGCACTGATCCTCCGGGCTGTTGCACTGGGAAGAAGAAAGGTTCAGGCAAAACCTCACTGTGGGATTGAAAATAGGTCTGGTTCACTGAGGCAGTTGGTGAATTAGAAACATCAGTAACATTTGGAAAGCCCATGGAGTAGGTCTTATAAAGTGGTGCTTTGGGAGATGATTTTTCCGAAGAAGATGATGAGGATGATGGTGCAGTAGTAGAAGTTGGAGCAAGAGATGTAATTGGAAGGTTGTTTTGGGCTTGTTGGGACTGGTTTTTTGAGTTTTGGAGGTGGCGGAGCTTGTGCTTGCTTCTTGATTTTCGGTTCTGGAACCAGTAAAAGACATTGGCATCACCTACTTGACCATACTCTTGCAATTGAGCCCTGATCTTTCTTATCTCATCCCTTGGAGGGTTCACCATGCCAGAGTTGAAAATTGCTTCAAGTATCCGAATTTGCTCAGGTTTTGGATTCCATCTTGGTTTTGGCTCCGGACTGCGTTCTTCACATCCAGGAACTGTTGGGGAAAATGCACACACACAAACGCACAAATTAATACCTTTCTTGGAGCTCTTGAAAAACCCATTAGATCAATCTCTCTTTCTAGTCTTGGGGTTATATAATTTTGCATATCAACAATAAGATAACAACTAATTTATAAGTATATAATGACAAGTACACAATTGGTTAAGTGTTTGGGTTTGAGGGGTGGGCTAGAGGCCCTAGCCTTTGAGATTCAAAGTAGAAAAGGGTTCAAGAATCTAAAATCAAATAGTAAAAAGGGTTCAACTTTAAATGATGATAGTGAAAATTGTGTAATTACCTGAATTGTATGGGGTTCTGTGGCATCCATTTGACATGAGAGATGAGTTGATGTCGTGCTGCCATTGGTGTTGGGTGTTGCAGGGCTTGGATTTGAACATGCTAGGCCAGTGTCTGTTAGATGAAGCCATGATGGATGATGGGTAAAGTCTAATCTAGATATCTAAGCAGCCAGCCAACCAAAAGAGAAACAACAAGAACTACTAGCCCTTTTGTTGCTCTTGTTTTTGGAACTGAGTAATCAAGGCAATTAGCTTCTTCTCTTATAGCCTCCTCACCTACCACAGCGTACACTATATTTTAATTAATATCAATTAAAAACAAATAAACAGTCATTCCCATCTCCCAAAGAAAAAATTTAAAAAAAAAGGAAGATTTTAAATATAAAAATAGACCAAACCCACAACAGGAATCGCCTGTGAAAAGATATACTAGAAAGGAAAGGGAAATAAATAAAAAGGAAAGTAAGATAAGAGAGAGTGCCATCTCCTCCATCCCTTCCTTACACTTTTGCATTAAAGCCGGAATACTTGTTTACTACTCAAAGTACATGCCAATTCCCCCGGATGAGAAGCAAAGGAAACATTGAAAGGAATACATGCTGGGGGCTTTAGTAGAATCTTATTCAGAGATGACAGAGAAGCTCTTAATGTCAAAGGTTTTTATAGCTATAGAAAAGTGGTGAGGGGTGGTTCTGTTCTGATCAGTTTTGTCTCTTTCTTTTTCTTTTTTCCAAATTTCTATGGAGAGGATTCTCTTGGTCACTTGGGTTGCTCACAAGCTATATTAATGGGAGTGTGAAGGCAGAGTAGAAGTAAGTGTTGGATTATTCTAATGGAAGAGGTTGTTGTAGGAATAAATAGGGGGGGGGGGGGGGGGGGGTGGTTTGAAAGTCAAGAAGGGCACGTAGTAGAGTTCAATTGAAAAGCGGTGGTGGTGGGATAGTAATTGCAAGTTTAGGTTATTTTGGGCAAAGTATGTTGGGCTTTGGATTGACTCGAGGGTAATTATTTATTAGTATTATTAAGAATGTATATATATCTTGGAGTATTTAGGTTCTTTCAAATTTTAAAAAGGAAATGGGAAATTGGGAATGAATGGTGTACAGGATCTAATTAGGTACATGAATTGTATAGTTAGACCATAAATAATTGTCAGGACAGTCGCAAAACTTGCACGCAACTCTTAAATATTTGTAGCAGTCAAAAAAGGATGGTGAAGAAAAAAGGAGTGGTAATACTAACAGTGCCATGGTACGTTGAGAGAATGGGAGATGATTTTAATAAGATTTGAACTATATCTTTGTTATAGAAGCCAATAGATGAGAATGTGCAGGTTTCCTCGGCAAATAGGGTACACAGTATATTAAGTGGGGACTTCATTCTGTAATTTTGAATCAGCAGAACTCTTGGTGCACTTCTTGTCTGTTGATAAATGGACCAGCATTATAATCATTTGATGCCTTTAAATATATATATATATATATATATATATATATATATATATTTGTTTTGTTTTGAAAATAACCTAATAGTTGTACTAGAAAGTAATTAAATTAAAATTTTCTTATAAATGGTATGTGATAATTTATTATGATATGAGAGGGCATTGATCTTATCTTCTCATTTGTATTTTGCAAATTCACATCTTTGACTTTTCTATAATCTTTTATCAGTTACAAGTTTTATAATATAATATTCATTTATATAAACACAGTAAATATAACATTCAACGGATTTTTGTGAGTTATTAATATCAAAATCAAATTTGTTTAAATTTGGTATGAGAGTCATTTTCAACACTCGTGGGTCATGCCTTCAAACTCCTGCACTTCATTCTTCTCAAAAAAAAAAAAAAAATCCCTCCTCCCCTTCATCTTTCTCTGCTATCAATGCACCCACATCTTTCTTTATCATTGTTTTCAAATTTCATCCTCCTTTTTAATTGCAATCTTCCTTTATCATTTAGTTGCAGAGTTGGAATGCTTTTATATTTATTTTTGGTTTTTCAGGATATAAGAAAAATATATGGATAAAATTTTAAATCCATCAAATAATACATACATATAACAAGAGTCTTGTAACTATTTAAATTATCCCTTGATATTTCCAAGACATTCAAGGCTCAAATCTCCATTCCCCGTTGTAACTATTTAAATAATGTTTATAAAAATAGTTCCTAAACCAATGCCCTTAGAGCATTTGTTAACATTTCCGTTTAGACTATAGAAAAATAAATAAATAAATAACATACTAGATACATATATAATTTATACATGTGTAGTCCTTTATGGGATTTCTTTTTTACTTTTGGGCTTGAATTTGTTTTTCTTTTTTTGGAGAGAAAGTTTCAACTTATGGCATCCGCTCCTGATGATTGTTCCTTGTAATTAAAGTAAGACACTAATTAGTTTTGGTGTAGATAGGGAATGAAATCCAGATCTCTTATTTAATAGTAAGAAATTTTATCAATTGAGTTAATTGAAACCTGCATTTTCTGTTCAAGTGTAGTGGAAGAAATGTGAGGTATTTTATTTTAGTAGGCTTGTTGGCCTTCTTTTGTTTGGAAGAGAGAGAGTTTAGGTTTTTAGCTTTGTAATGTTATAATGGGTCTTTTAATTTGGACAATATTTTAGTGTAGTGAAGGTCATATGATGGAGGCTCAAAATTCTTTTAAGTGAGAGAAGTGTTAGGTAAGGCCCAACTCGCGTGGTGTTGTTTAGAATCTCATTTATATTTTTATATTTTTTACTGTTTAGGCCAGTGAAGTCTAGTGAGGTTAGGACATGTGACATGTGAAAAAATTGCTTCTCAATTCTTGGTTTTAAATCTAAAAAATGCTTTCAAATCATTTAACATTGACTTTATATGCAATTTGTATGAATGTCTATTTGGCATCATCTTAAATGGTTTTCTGTTGATTATCTTTTGTTGAAAGTGGGCTAAACTATATATATATATATGAATGAGAAAAAAATGAGGTTTTGAGAATCTTACATAAAAACAAAACAGCTTGTGGCAAGAAGTTGATAGAAATTTCAAGAAAATAAAAGAAAATATATATTTGATTAATAACACTCATCTTGTACTAACACTTCCAATTTAGGATTGTAAACGAGTCGAGTTTTGTTAAGTAGCGAATGTTTAAACTTGCTCGACAACGAAAGTAAAATGTTTAAGTTTGGCTTGAGCTCAAACCAAGCCTATAAATGATTTTTGAGCTCAAGCTTGTAAAAACTAAAAAGTAAAAAAGCATGAGCTTGTGGCACGGTTCGATTCATTAATCTAGTCGAGCTTGAGCTCAATATCAAGCTTAAACTCGAGCTCAAAATCAAGCTTTTGAGCTTGAGATTCAACACAAGTACATTATCAAGCTTATTTGGTTTAAACAAATGGGCCCAACTCCCAATTACTTAAAGCTGCTTGAGTAAGATATGTGTTTAATTATCAAATTTATTACAAAGCCCATAAATGAGCCTAGGCTCAACTTGTTTTGTATCAAGCCTTAATGTTTATGATGTTGTTCATGAACAAGTTGTTTTTGTTTGGGTTTGGCTCGTTTATTTAACAAACCTAAAATGAAGGTTCAAGCTTAACATGTTTATAAACAAACTAACTTGAATGAGCTTTTTATCAAGCTAAGTCTTAGTTGTTTATGAACAACTTGATTCATTTATTGCCGTACTCCAATTTCTATAGTAAGAGTAGAATGAGTGTATTTTTGGTAATGAAACTCATTAGTTATAGCATATTATATTTGTGCATATATTTGCTATAAGTTTGTCTTGACCAGTAATTTGGTGTATTAATAGTATAGTTTAGTCCCATAAAAATTATTTTTTAGTGTCATTGCTATTAAGCTAAGACATATATTCAGGTGATTAAAATTTTTTTTAAAAAAAATCTAGAGTTCAAAGCATCATTAGTCTTGTTAGACATGCACCATAAGAAATCTGGGTTTAGGCGGCGTTTGTAAAACGTTGCTGTAGACACAAATTGTCTATCGTGACTCTTTTTGTGACATTCAAAAACGTCGCTATAGCGTTGTTGCTATAGGTCTATTGTGATGTTTTTAAAAACGCTGCCATACATAACTCTTTAACAGCATTCAAAAACCTTTAGTGATGTATTCAAAAATGCCACTAAATAGTATGTCATTTTCATTTTTATTTAGAGAAATACATTTAGCGACATTCCTAAAACGCCGCAAAAAATAATCTTATAGCAACGTTTTAAAAATGAAATGTCACTAAAGCGTTTGTCATCTAAATTTTTAACGACGTCTTATAAATGCCGCTAAAACCTACTCATATATATATATATTCATTCTAGACATTAAAAATACTATTAAAACTTGCTCATAAATTCCACAATAACTAACACAAGCTTGTAATAAATCAAATAAACCTATTGTAGACACTCAATTTTGCACCCATGATTTAATCAAGGAGAATGATTTGAATGACCATTCATGTATCCCAAAAATCATGATTGCATTACATGCATCAATTTGTTCTTGCATTACCTGCATCAATTTGTTTTTGCATTACATGCATTAATTCATTCATTTCATATCATGAAAATGATCTTGAGGTTCTAACGGTCGCGATGGTATGCCCGGTTTCCAAGTCGGACCATTGGATCGAAAGATATTGCATGATCAAGTTTGCACGGTCAACATGCATTATGTCTAGGAGAGGTTAACCATGCATGATCAATTTAAATTAATTCTGATTGGTTAAAAAATTAAGATTAATTAAATAATTTTGTGATTGGTTGATAATTAGTGTTAAAGTAGGATTGCATGCATAGAAATAAAATGGATGATTGGATAATAATAAAATTGTGGATAATTTGTGTAAGGTTGAATTTAATCAACCATGTGTTGGCTTTATTCCATGATAAATTTGCTTGTAATATAGCACTTAGAAACCTTGTATTTAGGTGGGAATCATGTAAGGGTAGTGTGTGTGAGAGTGTGAAGAAATGCTCAAGACTGTGCAGTGAAGCAGAGACTCGCGGCTTGATCTCGCGGGAAGCTCGCGGCTTGCAAGCCGCCAAAAGTTGCACACGTGCAGAGCATGCAGGGGAGCTGAACAGTCATGCCAGCTGGAGCACTACAGGACAAAAATCCAGACTGGCCATTTAGCTAGCTCGCGACTTGAACTCGCGACTCAGTTAAGTCGCGAGGTCAAGTTGCCAGCCAGCCCTGTTTTTGGAAAAACTGACTCTTCGCATTCTATTCTCACACCAGTATAAATACCCCTCATTCCCACAAAATAAGGGTGGCTATTCAAAAAGAAACACCCTAAGAGAGGTTTCTTCAAAACACCCACCCATTTAGAGAGAGCTACTCATTCTTAGAGAGAAATCTTTGTAGTCTCTTCTCATTCCCTCTCTTATTGTCATACCTATTGAGAGGAGATTTCTATCCAAACACTACCCACACCCATTTAGAGTGTTGAGTGTTTTTGGAGCTTTGGGAAGCATTGGAAGATGCCAAGAATGGCGGATACTATGGTCAAGTAGCGGAATCCGGTAAGCTAGAAACGAAAAAGGTTCGGCGCAACCTCGTTGGAGCAAGAAGCTTGGAGGGCTTAGGTACATCGGGTAGATTAGGCTTGGAGGGTCTATTGCTTTTCATGTATCCCAACTACATTTTCTAGTGGATTATTGACCGCTTGGAGGGCGGCGGAGAGGTTTTACGCCGAGGGCTTCGGTTTCCTCTTCGATAACACATCGTGTGTTGTCCTTGTGTTTGCATCTCTTTTCCCTTTATCTTTGCCTTTTATTTTCTGCTGTGGATGTGATTTATAATTGGCTTAGATTGATTTCCAATTCTGTTTATAGCTTATGTTCATTTTCCGCACACTAGTTGTTTGACATAAAGCTTGAATTGGTTATTTTATAAATTGGGGGTCTAAACGTTCAAGGGTGTTTATACACATATTTGAACTTTCATTTGGTATCAGAGCGGGTACACTTGTTGTGGTTTAAATACCTAAGTGTGATCCTTGACCCCTTGTGTTTATTTGCCATGGATTGTGCTTTGTATGACTCTTTGCATGATTTGGTTGGTGATGAATGTAACATGCCACGTGTTTGTGAAAATGCCTCTATGAGTGTTAATCCTCATAATTGTGATGACATGTTACTTGAATCTATGGGTGTTGTTGACAAACTCTTGAAGAAAAATGCTAAGAAGTTTCAAAAGAATTTAAGCAAGTTGTTTTGTGAAAAGGATGATTTGATTGTTAAGCTCAATGAATCCAACAAATTGGTTGAGAAATATAAAAAACTTGCTGAAATTTCTCTTGAAAAGCTAAAAGAGTTTGAATGTTTGAATATGGACTTGGATGCTAAACTTGTTTTGTCTAACAAACTTGTTGATGATCTTAAATGTGAAAATGAATCTCTTAAGATGCATGCCAAGTGTTTGATTGCTGAACCTATTGCTAAAAAGGATGATAATATTTGTTGCAATCATGTTGTGGTACCCGATTTTGTGCCTAGTATGTGTCCTACCTTAAAGGACAAATCGGTGTACATTCCTCCACATAAAAGAAATCAAAAGGTGGAGAGAAAGGCTGTTAAGTCAAAGCCTTCGTTTAGGTCTCAACCTAAGGTTTTGAATGGATCTAAGTTTGTTCCAACTTGCTACCACTGCAGTGTGATTGGTTATATAAGACCTCAATGTCATAAGTTGAAGAGGGAACAAAACCATGTTGCTAGATCCCTTCCCAAAAAGCCTAGTGGACCTAAACACATTCTTTGTCACCATTGTGGTGCCTTTGGTCATCTAAGACCTCAATGCTCTAAGTTTCATGCTTTTAAAAGAATTATTAGAAAAGAAAAACTTGAGCTTTTTGGAAGTTGTGCTAAAAAGAATAAACCGGTTTTGAGTGAAAATAGCATGTTGTTAAAGAAAATGTTTAATGCTCTTAACTCCTTGACTATGTGCATCTCCGGTTCTCATTCTTCCAACCCTCGTCTCGCTTCTCTTGAGACACTCATTCCAAACAATCGTTCCGTTTGGATGAGGAAGGGTTCATATGGTTGAGCTTGTGCTCTTTTTGGTCCTTGATCTAATTCTTTCGATCTTTGTAGGACCCTTCTTGCATTAAATGTCATATCATCATGCATTTTGTGCATCTTGCATTTATTTGTATGCATTGTTTTGTTCTTGATCTTACTTTTATGTTTCTGCTTTGTGTGAGTAAAAAAAAAAAATCCAAAATCACATAAAAAGTGAAAAATTCAAAAAGTTTGATCGTATATGTTTGAGCACATATTTCATGTGAGTTTGGCCTTGTACCTTTGTACAAATGGCTTTGTGCATTTACGAGCTTAGCTTGTTATTTTTGCACTTATATCTTTGTGGGAAAAATCTTGACATATTTGTGTGATTGTTGTAAATCGATCTTCAAGCTTGTCATGAATGATTTGTCAATAGTTATGTTGGTTTTGATACATGCGTAGACTTGTGCTTATATCTCTTCCCACTCTTTTATTTTTATTGCTTAAAGAGCTCAATAAATGTAAATCTCAAAATGAAAAGAGATAATGAGCTGCAAAAGCCGTCGCATATACTAGTATTTGACTAGGAAAAAGGGAAAGCGACTTATATGAAATTGTATGATGCCCAAAAAGCCAAAGGCTTGTTCATCAAATTGAAATATCACAAATTTCAGGCATCGATCTCAAAATGAGATGTTTTGATTCAAAATGATCAAATGTTAAGAATTGTAAAGAAGCCAAATGAAAAGCTTCATTGTATGTAATCATTTTCTTGTGGGAGGTCATATGTGTTCATTTCTATAATTGAGATAGACCACTTGACTTAGTACTAGTTGTGTATGACTTGATTGAATTGATCATTGAAGCTTCATTCTAGACTAAGGACTATTCCACATTTGATACACACACACAACACACATGCCTAATGTTCAATGAATGTCTTATTCATTTGTTAGATTGTACTTGTCTAAATGTGATGTGTATGTGCTCAATCATATATGGTTCAATCCAAAAAGATTTTTGATCATTTTATATGTTTTTGGAAGTGATTTTTATCATTTTTTGTGTTTATGTTTAGTGCTTACTTTGTTTTTCAATGTTTAAACATGTTCTGTTTTGAAAAACAAGTGTCAGAAATTTTGGCCACTCATTTTGGCTACTTGCGTGAGCTGCCAGTTTTGGCTACTTGGTTTGGCGGCTTGCAAGCCGCGAGTTTAAGCTGCGAGTTCATACAGAGAGGTTTCGCGGCTCACTCGCGACTTGGCTCGCGACTCGCCAGTCGCGAGACGCCCAGAATCAGCTTTTTAAAGAGCTTTTTCGTGGGAAACTTGTTTTAAACCTCTCCCATCCTCTCTAAAACCCCTCTTTCAATGTTTTTACATCTAAACCCAACCAATTTGAATGGTTTTTCAATCCATTAACATCTCTAAGGTAATTATAAACTCTTTTCATTGATTTTGATCCTTAGATTATGTTTTGGAGTGTTTTGTGCTCTTGGTTGGGATTTTTATCATAGGGGTTGAGAAAACTTAATTTTTGTCAAATTTCTTCATGGGATTGGTTTCTTTTGTTGATATGCATTGGATGTTGGCCCCTTGTGGCAGAAAGAACATGTATTAAGGGTGGATTTCATGATGTTCATGCATTGTTTCACATTTTTGTTCATAGTGTGCATGCTAGGTGTTTGATAAAATGCCTCTTAGAAATTTTCTCGCTTGTTTGGACTCCGATGAGTACCAAACTTTGGAGTTTCTCATGTTTCCTCATTAGGAACATGTTTGGTTCATTGGTTGTGTATTTAACACACCTTGCCCCACATGTGCATTTTTCATGCATTGGTCATGCATTGCACTTAGCCACCTCTTGCACACACCTTTGCTACCCTTGTCATGCATTGGTCTATACCTTGCTTCTTCATCCTAGCATGTCATGTCTGTCTTATGCTTTGTAGCATTTTACTTTGTCATGGGTTTGAGCATCATTTTCTCATTCATCTTGCACCTCTCATGCATCATTAGCATTGTTCGTACCTTCTTCTCTTGCCCTCGTTTCTTCTTGACCCTTTGTCTATTCCTGACAAAAAGGGGGAGAGTATACTCTAGAGAATGTTTCGGAGTATTTTGTCATTTCTATATGACTCTTGTGCACATCCTTAGGGAGAGCAATTCTATTTCTCATGCACATTTGTAGGGGGAGAGATATTCTATAGGGGAGATGCATATACCAAGGGGGAGAAGACATTGAGATAATAAGAAAACTTTGTTTTGATCAAGCACAGGCTTTATGGTGCTTTGAGTTATGTTTTGTGGTTCTCTTCGCATCATGTTTTTGTTGTGGACATGCATTCTTCCTTATGCTATTGTGCTTCATTGAATGCATGTTCGGATGATCAATTGATTTGCTATGTGATCATTGTAGTCATTTCTATATGACTGTTTTGGTGTTTGATCAAGTTGCTCATATGTTTTACATCATGTTTACTTAATCGCAATTTGCTTGTTACATTATACTTGTCCTTTTATTACTTGCTTTACCTTGAAGGTCTAATGTGTTTTGTGCAAGTGTTTCAGGTTACAAGTATATATGTTCCAAGTGCATCACAGCTTCTCGTCACTTTGAAGGGGAGAAACTTTATGCACTTTTAGTTTATATTGTTTAAGTTTTTATTCAATATAATGTGTTTGTACCCATGTGCTTTTGTAAGCTTTTAGGGTTATGTTTTTATGCATATTTGTAGGCTTTATGGTATGTACCTTGCTTAATGCAGCCTTTATGCTATGTTGAAATCAGTACTTCAATCTAAATGTCTTGCATTTTGATTTATGTACTGTCACTCTTGTGCCCTTGTAGGATTGTTCCTAGATGCATATATCTTGTGTATTATGCATTGGTTGAGTGTTGGGCATACAAGTAACTTGCATTGTTCTTGTTAGCTTGTATGTTCAAGTGTTCATTCCAAGTGTGAATGAGCATTGTGATCACTACCTTGTAGTGATTGCTTGTTTGATCAAGCCATGATTTGTTTCTTAACTCCATCTTTGCTTGATCACATATTGCTTGCTTCATATGCATTTCATGCTTTTCTGCATACAATGATCATGGTGTATTGTTGTGTTTCAGGAGATTCACGTTCATATGATTCAAGAGCTGCACAGTTTCTAGATTTAGGTGTGAGTGAGTTTTGCCATTGTTCCCAAACTCACGTTTAAGTCTAGAGTCTGTTTTAGGGTGTTTTGTCATGGAATAGCCAAAGGTGGAGATTGTAAGGTTGAATTTAATCAACCATGTGTTGGCTTTATTCCATGACAAATTTGCTTGTAATATAGCACTTAGAAACCTTGTATTTAGGTGGGAATCATGTAAGGGTAGTGTGTGTGAGAGTGTGAAGAAATGCTCAAGACTGTGCAGTGAAGCAGAGACTCGCGGCTTGATCTCGCGGGAATCTCGCGGCTTGCAAGCCGCCAAAAGTTGCACATGTGCAGAGCATGCAGGGGAGCTGAACAGTCATGCCAGCTGGAGCACTACAGGACAAAAATCCAGACTGGCCATTTAGCTAGCTCGCGACTTGAACTCGCGACTCAGTTAAGTCGCGAGGTCAAGTTGCCAGCCAGCCCTGTTTTTGGAAAAACTGACTCTTCGCATTCTATTCTCACACCAGTATAAATACCCCTCATTCCCACAAAATAAGGGTGGCTATTCAAAAAGAAACACCCTAAGAGAGGTTTCTTCAAAACACCTACCCATTTAGAGAGAGCTACTCATTCTTAGAGAGAAATCTTTGTAGTCTCTTCTCATTCCCTCTCTTATTGTCATACCTATTGAGAGGAGATTTCTATCCAAACACTACCCACACCCATTTAGAGTGTTGAGTGTTTTTGGAGCTTTGGGAAGCATTGGAAGATGCCAAGGATGGCGGATGCTATGGTCAAGTAGCGGAATCCGGTAAGCTAGAAAAGAAAAAGGTTCGGCGCAACCTCGTTGGACCAAGAAGCTTGGAGGGCTTAGGTACATCGGGTAGATTAGGCTTGGAGGGTCTATTGCTGTTCATGTATCCCAACTACATTTTCTAGTGGATTATTAACCGCTTGGAGGGCGGCGGAGAGGTTTTACGCCGAGGGCTTCGGTTTCCTCTTCGATAACACATCGTGTGTTGTCCTTGTGTTTGCATCTCTTTTCCCTTTATCTTTGCCTTTTATTTTCTGCTGTGGATGTGATTTATAATTGGCTTAGATTGATTTCCAATTCTGTTTATAGCTTATGTTCATTTTCCGCACACTAGTTGTTTGACATAAAGCTTGAATTGGTTATTTTATAAATTGGGGGTCTAAACGTTCAAGGGTGTTTATACACATATTTGAACTTTCAATTTGAACTTTATCAAGATTTATTTTAGGGTATATATCTGTGAGGGTCCTTTTTTGGACAGTACTCGGCCCAAGTAGAAACAAGGATCCCGGACCCTTTTCTTGTTGTTTGGTGGACTGGGTTTGGTTCACCGTAGCTAAATGGGGGCTGATTACGAACCAAGTTATGCGCAAGTCACATAAATCTCCTCAAGGCAAAAATGCGATTCCTCCTAAGCAATAAAATACCATTATAAGTGTTTTAGTGTCATAAAATGACCATTTACTCTTATGAAACAAGTAAAATAATTATTCATAATATTTACAATGAGAAAGAGATTGAAATAGAGTATTTGAGGCTTATCTTTTATTGTGTAAACATTTAAAAAAGTTCCTTCACTTGGTACCCCGGGCGTACTGTTGTGGTACCCCAGGTGTACTGTCGTGGTTCCCAGGGGTACTAGGCTTGTAAGAACCCAGAATGCTGATTCTCTGAACTACACGATCTTTCTCCATGCTTATTATGCAATGGAGTTTTGTCCTTTCCCTTACCTCTATAGGTCCTACATAAGAACACACTATACAATACACATATCTTCAAATAATTGTTAGTTTCTTAGATTAAGATATACATTTTAATACATATACATATATGTAAATGAATTTCATGAGAATGATTCAGCCATGAGGATCCTGGCCCAAATTCTCACAGACTTAGTGCTTTTGCACAAGACTTGTGGGATTTGGAACTCAAGTCCAAGTGGCTTTGCTTGGGCATTGCCTTCCAAGATAGTTAGGTGAGAAAGATTTTTGTGGGAGAGAGTGATATCTGATGTGTGTATGTTTTGGCATATGTTTCTTTGGAGGCCAAGTGTGTCCAAGGCCCAAGTTGAAGTGAGGACCCCGGTAAAAAGACTCAGCTTTTGGCTGAGTAAGAGGAAAACTAGCAAGCAAGAATATATGTATTTAACAACAAGAAAGAAGCAAAGGAAAACAATGTAATAAAGAAACACACAAAATAACTGTTAAGGATCCTTAAATCAGTATGAAATATTTCATTATTTTTCTTACTTGTGAATTACAATGTGCTCACTAAGATGTGTTACAAGGTCCAAATAAGCTCAAAAATTACAGATTTAGATGACTATCTAAGCCTCTAAGACTTGCAAAGTTTGAATTCCTTTGAATCCAAGTTCATATTCTATAGTGGCTGTTCTGGGATACTGGGCGCTATTTTTCTACTTTCTTTGAGTTTTTAACAGAGTTTTCTCAACGATTCTTGTTCTGATTCCCTATTGCTGAATGTCCCCTGATGTTGGCTGCTTCCCCCCTTTTATAGTGTCATTCTAGGGTTCGGGGGTACCATTGATTCTCCCCCCTTAGCTCCCTAGGTATCAGAGCCTCTGTTATGCCAGCCATTCTGATGGCTGGTTCTTTCCCTGTTTCTCTTAGTTTTCCTCTTTTTGTGTTCCTTCCCGAAAAGTCACTTGCTGACTTTTCATTCCGGGGTGTCTTTGGGCAGCTAACCTTCAATCTCTCTTCTTTCAAGGCTTCTTACCTTTTAGACTCAGCTTTTGGCCGTCCTTCCTTTTTGTTATTTTTCCCAAGTGAGTCGAATCCATTCCTACTGGGTTGAAGGCTTTCCCAGCCACTTCCCCTTATAGTTCTTAATTCTGGATTCCCCGAGGTACTAGCCTTTTGTTCATGAATTATCACTCTCCAAGCTTTTTGGTTCTTTGCTGCACCACTGGGTGCTTGAGAATGACATCTCTGTTCTTCGTTTCTTGTATTTCGTGGTACCCCTTTTAAGCTGTCTCAATCCCACTTTAGCTGTGCTGCACGTCTCGAGGATCCCGAGCCTCTGGGTATCCCGGCCCAGTTCTTTCACTGGATTTTGCTGGATTTTTAATGGTCTTTTTTATTGGAAATCTGAACATACATAGGACCTTGATGTTGATTCTTCTTACTGCATGAATTGGGCCTTCTTTTGTTAAGACCCATGGTCTTTCTTTACTTTTCATGGAATGGGCTTTCTTGTGAAATTTTGGTCCTCAACAATATCTACAAGATAATTGTTCTTAAATAGCCTGAATTATCTAGAAAAGAGGTGAAAAATCATAAACGGATGATGAAAACTCGTCTAGGTACAAGGACTGGCCAAAAAACCCTAAGAGAGAAGTCCAAATGGCACCCGAACATGAAAGAGTGTTTGGAGTCCAAAGGGCAATTCGACACTTTTGGAGTGCCGAACGGCACTCTAAAAGGGCCTAATTTTCTCCTTGTAGGCTTTAGCCCAATGGCCTTCAGGTGACGATAAGGCACACTCTTTTCGATCTTTTCGCAAAAGGATGCATCTGGATTCAAATCCTAATCGTCCGTGCCTATTTTTTAGCGCCTTCTAGCCTCTATAAATAGAGATTGAACCTCATAATTCAACACCCTTTTTTTTACACTCTGAGAGGCACAAATTTTGAGGCTCTCAAATTGCTGATATTTGCTAATCCTCTTTGAGATTTACTGCTTAAATTAGGGCTTTTTGGTTTCAAAGATAACTGAATAAGTTTCTTTGAACCCTAAAACATCCTCTCAAGAATAAGAAGTGCTCATGCAAGAGGTTGTTTTCAATTGCCCTCTCTTTTTTATGCTATCTTTTTATGGTGATGAATGTTTTATCCATAGCATGAATTGTTAATTGTTTTTTTGTTTAAAGCATGATTATTTTTTTATGTGATTTTTATAATCTCTTTCTTGAATGTCAATAATCTACATGTGCGCAATTCTTTTTCTTAAAATAAAACAGATCTACATATTTATTAGGTGTAGATCTGGATTTTTCTTGAAATAAAACAGATCTACATCATTATTAGATGTAGATATGATTTTTTCTCAATACAAAAACAGATCTGCATCTTTCTTTAGATGTAGATCTGAATTTATCTCAAATAAAAATGAATCTGCATCTTTATGAGATGCAGATCTGAATTTTTCTCAATTAAAAACTTATTTGTATCTTTCTTAGATACAGATCTAATTTTTCTTTAATACATGCAGATTTGAAATAAAGAAAAAGATTAAACATGATTGTGTTTGCGTTTGTTCTCTTTAATTCATGTTGCATAAATTTAGATTATGAGTGAAACTCTCTTCTTAAAAAATCTTTTTCATTTTTTTTTAACATATACAAACCAGATCTGATTTTTCTGTTATCAAAGAAACAATTTTTTATCTCAAAATAGATCTGATCTTTTATAAATCAAAAAATCATTTTTTTTAGTTCTTAAAAAACAGATCTGATATTTTTTTTCAAACCAAAAGACTTTATTTTATGTAATAAAAACATATCTGAATTTCTATCTCCAAAAACCACTTTCTTCTACATACTACAAAACAGACCTGGTATTTTGACAAATCAAAATCAATTTTTTTTACCAATCAAAACAGATCTGAATTTTTTTAAAACAAAAGGAGAGACTTCATTCATAAATAAATTTGTGTGATTTAATTTTAGTGTCACATGTTCAACATATCATTTATGACATGCATAAAAAGGTACATTGATCACAAGAGTCTAGAAGACCAGACTCTGTCTGGGCGGAATGGGTGCCTAACACCTTCCCATTTTATAACCTAGCCTCTGGATTTAAGTCTTTGGTTAAGTAGATCTAGCCTTGTCTTTGTTTGTTTTGGGTAGAATGTAACTAGGAAAAAAAGCCATGTATTTTGGTAGATTGTAACTAGGACCCAAAGCTATGTAACTTTTCAATTTTCCAATTATGTAATTTTTGTTCAATCAATGAAGAGAAAAATCCAGTCATGTATTTGTATATGAAAGCTCGAAAATGTGTTAAAAACACAAGAGCTGTTTAGACCCCCAAATTAAAGTTATGGCTCGATAGATTTTACACTAACTTAATTCTAAGTGCAGAATAGTGTAAATGCGAGTGGATAAACAAACAAGCTACTTTAACACATATTCATATAATCATAGCAGCAAAATGAAATGTAAAAGAGTAGGGAAGAAGAATGCAAATACAGATAACACGCCGATGTGTTATCGAAGAGGAAACCGAAGAACTTGGCGAAAAACCTCTCCGCCGCCCTCCAAGCGGTAATCGATCCACTAGACAATCAGTTGGGATACATGGGTTAGCAAGAGACCCTCCAAGCCTAATCTACCCGCTGTACCTAAGCCCTCCAAGCTCCTACCCCAACAAGGCTTCTCGGAACCATGTCTTGTCTAGCTCTCCGGATCCCGTAACAAGCTCCATGTTTCATCTGCCATTCTTGGCTTCTTTCAATGCTTCCTAGTAGCACCAAATTATCGCTTGACACTCTGAAAGGGTGTGGTAAGTGTTTGGGCTATCAACCTCTCAATGGTATGGAAATGGAGAGGTAGGAGTTGAGGAAAATCCACAAACTATTGTGTAGAGGATTGTGGGTATAACAATCTCTAACTCTCAAGGAGTTTGGCTAGGGTTTTCTCTCAGAAGCACTCCTTAACATTTGTGGGTAATGTGGGTATAAATGGTGTAGGCACAAAAAGTGTGTATCAGAATTGATAGTCTAGCAAAACAGAATGTCTCGTGGGTGTCTCGCGGGAAGGCCTTACCCGCGAGATACTCGCGAGACACAGCTGTCTCCATTCTGTCCTGACTCTTCGCATTCTAGCATGTGCAAGTCACATGAGTCACTTCTCGGGATGCTTAGTCGCGAGATACCTGCAAAAACTCTTCAGTCTTCAATTGCTTGAGTCTTCTTCACACACTCTCTCTCTATCACACAACCCTTACAATCAAATCCCACAATAAATACAGGGTATAAAAGATTGAATATAATTACAATCAAATTTGGCACAGAATTAAAGCCAACAAAACACATAGTTGTAAATCACAACTTTACAATCTCCCCCTTTGACTATTTCGTGACAAAACCCCTAAAACAAACTCTAGACTAAAATGTGAGTTTGGGAATAGTGGCAAAACTCACTCACACCTAATCTAGAAGCTGTGAAGCACTTGCATGTATATACCTGTAACCTGAAACGCTTGCACACAAACAAAACTTTCATTAAGCTTATGACAAGTTGAATACATGGTACGTATATAAGCAAGTAAAATGCGATCAAGTTTGTAAACACAATAGAACATGTAAGCATATCTTGATCAAACAGGATCAATCATTAAAGAATGACTACAATGAAGATTTAGCAATTAAATGCTCATCCGGACACGCAATGCAAGTAAGATCAATTCCACAGATTAATTGCATGTCCAACACTCAACCAATGCAAAATACACGAAGTATTTGCATCTAGGATACAAAATCCTACTAAGGGCACAAGAGTGAGGTACTCAAGACATATTGGCTATATCTTAAAAGTACAAAGAGATGCTATAAAGCAATAAGGTAAACATAACATACTGAATATAAACTGAAATTAAAAATAGAGTGATAGGCCACAAACTGAATGACCCCTTGTGATAGAAATTAATTAATTAATTAGCCAAATTGTTAATTAATCAATTTATCATGCAAACGCGTGGTATCACAAACAAATCACCAATAAACTAATTATGCAGCGGAAAATAAATAACACGGTGATTTGTTTACGAATGGAGAAAACCTAACGGCAAAAACCCCACCAGGTGATTTTCAGGTCACCACTCCTGGAACTCCATTATTATCACAACAAGCAGTTACAAGTAAAGGAATCTCAAGTACCTTACCAACCTACAGTTGAACCCTTACCCCAATACCCAATTGGACTTGTTCTGTAGTGACAGTTCCCCCTTTTTGATGCACGACTCCCAAGTACGTGACTAACCAATTATGCGGATCCTAGTACGCGACTTCAATCACCAACTAAGAAGGTTGTTGGCTGCAAAGTTCTTCAGTTCATCCACATGATAAAGATCAAGAAGATGCTTGGTTACAAAACCCTACGGTGCATATACACAACAACTTCTTCAAGAGAAAGAGATGAACTAGGGCAAGAACTTCGTCTCCAGTTACAAATTGCTTGAATAGAGTTTGCTCAATACTTGTACAACTTGTGAACTATTTGACGGCCCTTAAAACAATCATTTTATATGTCTAGGGTTAGGAGAAAAGAAAGCCCAAAGACACATACACGGATTCCAAGAAAAACAGATCAAAAATTCTGTTTTTATAAACCTCGACAGATAGGAGGTGTCGAGAAGCTGTCGAGCAGGTGTCAAAAACACGGGGCTTGAATAGCTTTCTTAAGCTCGATAGATGCAACTGTCGAGCCAGCTGTCGAGCTTTAATGAATATGCACTTCCAGCTTGATTTCTTGAACAGACTTGAAGGTTTCAACACTTAATCTTGAAACATGGTTTCTTGAAGTATTTAAACACATCCTAAATCTACCCAATTATAGTAAAGTGCGTTTTGTCAAAGGATAAGCCCATTACATAAAATCATGACATATGTTCTTAGCATGTGAAACACATATGTCCTAACACAGAGTACTAAAGCTTTAAATGAAAGCAGTAAAAACAGTAAACCAAACAGTAGTTACTATCTTCTCCTCCCCCTTTCACTGCACTCCCCTTATCACTACACTCCCCCTAACAACGACACCATCTCCCTTTTTTTGTCATGGAATAGCTAGGCTTCATGTTCCTCTAGCTTCCTCTGAATTTGGTCCAGTTGAGTCTGAAGAGATGTGAACTTGGTGTCGAAACGAATGTGTTGGGAGTGCATGATGGTAGCTAGTCCGGATATCTTGGTAGTAATCTCTTGGAGAGTAGCCATGATGTTGTCTAGTTGTTCATCATAAACATGGGATATAGAACTTGAGCTTCCTTGAGCAGCATGACTTTCTTGCTTGGTATTCTTCTTAGTGTGACTCATGCTTGCATGGAGAGTGCGGATATTAATTGGACTTGGCCTTGGATATGGGCACTCATCTTCCGAAGGATTCACACCTTTGAGCTTCAAAATCCTTGAGATAAGGCGACAGAAAGGAATACAATTCCTTGAAGCAGTCCGGTCAACCATTTTTGCCACAATGTGGAAAATATGAGAGCACACATCAATCTCCACGTCAGTGATCAGATCATGCAAGAATAATGCTCGACCAAGATTCATGTAACTGGTGCTAGACAGAGGGTAGAGGTTGCTAAACATGATCATCGTGAGCAGCCTTAATTCAAGAGAAAGAGATGCCACACTTATTGACTTCCCATTGGAGGAGAATTCCAAATTAGCTCCTAAAGCTTCTCAAAGAATCTCCTAATCCGGATTTAGTTCATCATATACTAGTGAGATAGGTAATATTGGCCTGTTGATGTGTAGAATTTCGGCCAAGTAGACGGGTGTAACTGAGAACCGCTTTCCTCTCACCCAGCACTTGATTTCCTCTCCTTCAACAATGGCATTTGCATAGAATTCTTTTACTAAGTTTTCGTATGCATCCTCAAGATTTGAGAGAAGAAAATTCCAATTTTTGGTGGCAAACCATATTGGAATATTCGTGTCTAGGAGAGAGGGTTGATCAACGGCCCTTTCAACCAACAAAGGAGCATCTCGAAAGTGTCTTGTGTAGGTTTGGAATGCAGCATAGGATCTGAACAAGTCAGGGTCATACACTCCTGTTGAAAAACGAGTCCTCTTTGACCTCGATGAAAGGTCATCAACATCAATCACCGGCTCTTTCCCTTTGTTGCAACCTCCTTTCACAGCTAAGCTTTTAAATGGAGACATCTACATATGAGAACACAGAGAACAAGAAACAAAAAAAAGTGCACAGACACAAAAAAAGAACACAAAACTTGATTAGATTTAAGTTAGTTCAAAACAAAGGTAAAACAACCTAAAACAGAGCAAAAACAACTCAAAAATAGAGCAAATAAATTCAAACAACATGCTAAGGTGTTAAACCAAGTAAGCATAAACACAATGCATGAATTAAGTAACTGTCTTTGTGTGTGTGCCTAGGCAGTGCATGTGCTGGTGCATGTGTGTGCATCATGAGATGCATGAGGTGTGCCTAGAGGGCCCTAGTGTGTGCAACATTGGCAAAGTGTGTTAAACACATAATCAGTGACCAAAACAAGTTAAACAAGATCAAACAAGTGTAAACCCAGAAATTGGAATTCACTTGAATCCAATTTAGCACAAAAATGTCACTAGGACATTCTGTCAAGCATTTGACATGCAACAATGCACAATAGTTATGAATAATGCATGAACATAGTGAAAAATGCCTCAATACACGTTCAAACTGCCACAAGGGGCCAACACAAGAACAATCACAACAAATGGGACTCAGCCCAATCAAAGATTTTGAAAAAATTCCACAAAAACTAAGAACCCCAACCCAATTTTGAAAATCCCCAATTTTTGAACCCTAACTTAAATTTCTGCATAATCTCAGAAAACATGAAGAAAATGTTTAGGAAAACATACCTTGAAGTGATTTTGCAGAGATTTTTGCTTGAAAATGAGGAGGTTTTAGTGAAAAATGGTTTTGGGTTGAAGGGGGTTTGAGAGAGTCTAAGCGAGGGAAATGAGAATGTTTGAAAATATGTCACATCTGCTACATAAAAACTGAAAACACGCATTTTTCGCGGGTTAGGTAGTAGCGAGGCACTCGCGATACAGTCGCGAAAAGGACCACTGAAGGTCAAAAGCTTTCGCGAGAAGCTTTTAGGTGCGAAACAGTCGCGAGACAGTCACGATAGCCTCTGTATGAACTTGTAAATTTTCATTTTTTGCCTAAAACATTTCACGAGAAGAGTTTAGTCGCAAAATACTCACGAGGCAGTAGACTTTCTGTATGAAAATGTGACTTTGAAATTTCCCTTAAGCACATTTTGCGGGAAGCTCTAAGAGTGCGTTTAAGAATTTTTTTTTTTTTTTTTTCAGCGAATGAACAGTAAAAGTACTGTTCATGCACTGTGCGGGAGACAAATTTTACTGTGCAGAGACAAATTTTACTGTTCATTCACTGTTTACACACTGTTCATGGGACCCACAATCACTTTATTCAGAAAAAAAATATTAAAAATGGGTCCCACGGTACTATTTACACATTTAAAAATTATTTTGCTACAGTGTTTTTCAGTTTTCAGTTTTTAGCTGTATCCAAACGGACCCTAAGTTGCGAGCTTCTCGCGGAAAGACCTCTGAACCAGTTTTTGAAGAAAAATACAAAAATGCATTTTGAACAAAAACTAAAATCACGAAAGTATAAAATCACTTTCAAAAAACATATAAAACACTTAAAAATCTTTTTGGGTTTGATCAGCAAGTACTTGAGCATATACATCACATTTGAACATGTACAATCACACAAATGAGATAAGCATTAATTGAATCGAAGTCTTGTGTGTTGTGGGTGAGTATCAAATGTGGAATAGTCCTTAGACGAGAGTGAAGCTTCAATGATCAATTCAATCAAGTCATACACAACTGGTACGAAATCAAGTGGATTATCTCAATTATAGAAATGAGCATATATGACCTCCCACAAGAGAATGATTACAAATCATAGAAGCTTTTCATTTGGCTTCTGTATAAATCATAACATTTGGTCCTTTTTGGATAATACATCTCGTTTTGAGATCGGTGCTTGAAATTTTTGATATTTCAACTTTTAGATTTAGCCTTTGGCTTTTTGAGCACCATACATTTTAATATAAAAGTCGCTTTCCCTTTTTCCTAGTCAAATACTAGTATGTGCGACAGGCTTTTGCAGTTCATTATCTCTTTTCATTTGGAGATTTACATTTGGTGAGCTCTATAGCAAAAACATAAAAATAAAGTGGGAAGAGATATAGGCATAAGTCTATGCAAGTATTAAGACCATCAAGACTATTGACCAATCATTCATGACAAGTTTGAAGATCTATTTACAAAAATCACACATAATTTTCAAAATTTCTCCCACAAAGATAAATGTGCATACATAACAAGCTAAGCTCAGAAATGCACTACGCCATTAGTACAAAGGTACTAGGCCAAACTCACATGTGATATACACAACACAAGCGATCAAACTTTTTAAATATTTTTCAATTTTTATGGGTTTTTGAATTTTTGAACACACTCAAAAACAGAACAGGAAAAGTAAGATCAACAAAAAAAATAGGTATAAACCAAAACAAAAAAAAATGCTAATAACCAGAAGCAGTAGACATAAATAGAATTATGCATGTCAGGATGCATGAACAAATGTCCCTAAATAATGGAAGTATTAATGCATGGACATAGTAGGTGATCATGCATGAGTACCCTTCTTCACCCACATGTCATGTGCGTTTGGGTTGATATCCCTATAGGATTGGGTACGAGTGCTGTGGCCTTCAAACCTTCTGGAGAAGCTTGCCAAATAGGTGGTGAATGCATCGATCATTTTCATCACATCCATCACTTCGGAATCACCATCTCGACCTCTTGATTGCTCAACAGCCCAATTCCTTTTGTCATTTCTTGGTCCTCTTGGCCTTTGATCACTTGCATTCTTCAATGCCTTCAGCTTATGACAATTTGGTCTGGTGTGTCCTTAAAGTCCATAGTGATGGCAGAAATGGTTCGTTTTAGGATCTCTTTGTGGTCTTGGGAGTGATTTCCCTCTAGCTTCAGACCTGACCACAAATAGGTTACGAGGCTTGTTCAACACCTGTTGGTCAGCCACATTCTTCTTTTTTTCAACCTTTGCCTTCTCCACAGTAGGTGCAACTACAACTGGCTCTTTAGCCTTCACAAACTTCACTTCTTTGGAGATATTCACAGCTGAACTACTTTCTCCGGTGTATCCCAATCCGGTTTTGTCGGAGAAAGGTTTTTGATGAGAAAGGACTTCATCGAGCTTCTTGGAGGAGACTCGTTCTACTTTAGCATTGGCTTGAACCACTTCAAGCTCAAGAAATTTTATCTTTGAGTAGGCTTCGGTCAGTTCTCCATTCAACGTCTCTATTTCACATTTGGCCTCCTTATAACGCACTAGAAGACTTCTATAGTCCTCCTCTACCTTCTTCATCTTTTTAACAGTTGCCTTGGCCATCCTTGCATATTCTCCAGACTTCGCAAGAAAGGAATTGTAGTTCTCTTGAAGGCCCGTTGAACTTTCATCTTCTTTAGCATCTGATTCTTCTACAATTCCCATGGATTCCTCATCACTATGCTCCCCAAGTTCTTGCACAAGCAAATTCAAGTCCTCTAAAGATTCAACATGAGCAATAGTCATAAATGCTGAGAAGTTCCCTTCTTCATCATAGCTATCCTCCAAATTTGAATTGGAAGAGTCCGAATCACTGAGAGTTGTGGCATATGCCTTGCCCTTCATTCTCAAATAATTAGGACATTCTCTCTTGACATGTCTATGTCCATTGCACTCGAAGCAATTGATTCCTTGAGTAGATTGAGGCTCCTTCCCATCTTTCTTCCTAAATTCCTTCCTATCACCCTTGGGAGATGAAAACTTCTCTTTGTTGAAAGGCTTCCCACTGTTGTTCATCTTTAGAAATTTTCGGAAGTTCTTTGCAAGGAATGCTACTTCCTTCTCCACATCTTCTTCTTCGTAGGAGTTGTCCATTCTTTCAGTGATGGTTTTAAGAGCAAGAGATTTGCTCGATTTATGAGAAGGCAGTCCTAGCTCATATGTTTGGAGAGATCCAATTAGCTCTTGGATTTTGATCTCATCCAAGTCTTTACTCTCTTCTATAGCTGTGACTTTTGCTCTGAAACTCTCCGGTAAAGACCTCATAATCTTTCTCACCACCTTAGAATCTTCAATCTTCTCTCCAAGATTGAGCTTGGCAATTACAATTTCATTGAGCTTTCCATAGAAAGAATCGAAAGCCTCATCATCTCCCATCTTAAGTTCTTCAAATCTGGTGGTAAGCATTTGAAGCTTCGTGTCCTTGACTTTCTTGGTACCCTCATAGGTCGTTTCAAGGATCGTCCAAGCTTCCTTAGCTGTCTCCATGTGCGATATCCTATGAAACTCATCAGGGGACTCACCACAAAAATAGCATTAATGGCCTTACTATTCGCATTAGCTAATGCAAGAGCTGCCTTGTCCCATTCGGACTTAGTAGTTGTGGGTTTAACATACCTATTCTCAACGGAATCCCATACGGACTCATCTATAGCACACAAGAAAGCCCTCATTCGGACCTTCCAAAAAGCATAGTTGCCTCCATCAAAGAATGGTGGGGCATTAAGAGATTGTGATCGGTCCATCACAAAGGGTCAAGGAACACACTCAGGTATTTAAACCACAGCGAGTGTACCTGCTCTGATACCATTTGAAAGCTCGAAAATGTGTTTAAAACACAAGAGTTGTTTAGACCCCCAAATTAAAGTTACGGCTCGATAGATTTTACACTAACTTAATTCTAAGTGCGGAATAGTGTAAATGCGAGCGGATTAACAAACAAGCTACTCTAACACATATTCATATAATCACAGCAGTAAAATGAAATGTAAAATAGTAGGGAAGAAGAATGCAAACATAGATAATATGCCGATGTGTTATCAAAGAGGAAACCGAAGAACTCGGCGAAAAACCTCTCCGCCACCCTCAAAGCGGTAATCGATCCACTAGACAATCAGTTGGGATACATGGGTTAGCAAGAGACCCTCCAAGCCTAATCTACCCACTGTACCTAAGCCCTTCAAGCTCCTACTCCAACAATACTTCTCGGAACCGTGTCTTGTCTAGCTTTCCGGATCCCGCAACAAGCTCCATGTTGCATCTACCATTCTTGGCTTCTTCCAATGCTTCCCAGTAGCACCAAACTATCACTTGACACTCTAAAAGGGTGTGATAAGTGTTTGGGCTACAACCTCTCAATGGTATGGAAATGGAGAGGTAGGAGTTGAGGAAAATCCATAAGCTATTGTGTAAAGGATTGTGGGTATAACAATCTCTAACTCTCAAGGTGTTTGGTTAGGGTTTTCTCTCAGAAGCACTCCTTAACATTTGTGGGTAATGTGGGTATAAATAGTGTAGGCATAGAAAGTGTGTATCAGAATTGACAGTCTGGCAAAACAGAATGTCTCGCGAGTGTCTCGCGGGAAGGCCTTACCCACGAGATACTCTCGCGAGACACTCACGAGACACAACTCTCTCCATCCTGTCCTGACTCTTCGTATTCCAGCATGTGCAAGTCACATGAGTCACTTCGCAGGATGCTTAGTCGCGAGATACCCGCGAAAACTCTTCAGTCTTCAATTGCTTGAGTCTTCACACTCTCTCTCTCTATAACACAACCCTTACAATCAAATCTCACAATAAATACAGGGTACAAAAGATTGAATAGAATTACAATCAAATTTGGCACGGAATTAAAGCCAACAAAACACATAGTTGTAAATCACAACTTTACAGTATATATTTATTTTTTCTTATTTTTTGTATAAAAAAAAAAGTGGCGACTCCATACCACTTACCGAAAATGAGAGTGCCCTAAAAGGTACCCGAATCTCTTTTTTTTAGGGACGCTTCTGTCGAGGTCTCTCACACCTATTGATCATCAATATTCCACAATAACAAATGGCCAAACTAACATATATTAACCTTATATTCAAATAGATATATATTTAGTACCAATACCTAACATATGTCTAAAGTATCATCTTGAATTTAACAAAACACTTGTCTACCTACACATTAAAAACAATCACCCCAACTATGACAATATTATAAATGAAGTGTCACTTAAATGTGGTTGCTCAAAATAACTATGAAATAGTCTATGGAACCCCTTAAACACTGCAATTACCCCAAGAAGTTAGTTTCTTGATAGGATAAAGCTTGGGATCTTTAAGGAGTTGGAGAATGTTGATTCAAACCGAAACTACACTGAATACAAATTAAAATTAGTTATAATTTTATAAAGAAATCATTTTGAATAACACAATGATACTAGCCATAATTAAAAAATGTAAACACTAAATACAATCATAAAACATTAAAATTTAATACCCTCAACAATAATCATCCAAAATTACACCATACAATCAACAATTCCAATATCACCATGGACTACATAAAAGTAGAGAGAGGAGGTTAAAGATAAATTGAGATTCAATCATATTTTTGTTTCTAAGAAACAAATTAGAAAAACTAAAAAATGACAAACTTTTTTGATCCTCTTACTAGTAAGGACACTTAAATCCATTGAGCAGTATTAGGAGAGCCCATTCAATTAGGTTGCAATCATTTTTCAAACTCAAAGAAGTAGATTAGGAACATTTTAAAAATTACATACTCCTTGGTTGCTCTAGTTAATGACATGACAATTAGTTCCAGTTGCCTCATCTTGATGCTCAACTGCACTAGCTATCTTAAGAAAGCATTCTACATGCCACTGTAGGACATTCTTTTCTTTTTGATTTGCTAGACCACAATAGAGTTTCTTTTCATAAATCCATCTCCATACAAGAGATTCCACTTAATTGATAAGAACATAAAAAATAAAAAAAATGATAAAATGGGTCTTCTTTTTTAATCAATAACAGGTAAAGATTAAAAATACTAGAACATGTATTTGTACATTTTTAGACCCCTTAAAACACAATTGGATTAACCTAGTTAATTAGCCAAGTGATTACTTAGTCCAAATTCCAAATCTAGGTTATCAGAATCAAACAATCATATCATGCATAGCAGCGGAAAGATAAATAACACAATGATATGATCACCCAAGAAACCACACCGGTAAAAACCTGGGGAGGATTTAACCTAACTATCCTCAAGGTAAAACTAAATCCACTATGAAAGAATCGAAGTTTTGCAATAGGACTTAGACCACTAACATCCTATTGCTACCCATCAGTAGAAACTTACTGACACGACCACGTGCAAGCTCCGAGACCACGGACTCCTTCTTTCTTGGATTCTCCAGCAAGTACAAGCACACCCGCTTGTGTTTCTTTAAGTTCTTATGGCAGCAACTGAATGATCATCAAGTTCTTGAATGAATCTCATTCTTGATAATCCTAAGTTTGTGTAAAGGAAAGCTCCTCACAGATCTCACAAGAGATTTATACAAACAGCAATATGAGCAACACTAAAACGTGGCTAGGGTTTGCCTTATATACCTAGGGCAAAAACACAAAACCCTAAACGTTTTAAATGAACTAGGGCTGAGTTGAAATTCTGCAGAAAAACGCATTCTGCCCGAATTTCAATTGATTGAGCCTAAGCTTCGATCGATCGAACTAGGCCGAAATGCACTATTAATTCTGCATCAACATAAATCCAACTTTACATAAATAACATAGCTTTGAGCAAGTCTAAACACAGCTAAACATCTTGTTTTGATCATGGTTTGCCAACAATACACATCAGAGTTTTAAATACATAAGTTCCTAAGTCTTTAGAACATAACAGTATTGATTCTAAACCACAAACATCCACCAAAATCAGAATTTTATCAATAAAAAATTCAATAGCAAACAAATGGAAGCTTAAAGCCTAAAAAATAATAGAAACTCTTAACATTAGTGTAAGCCACCTTATAATACCATGCATGCTACCTGCTTGCTCCAACTCAACAATCCACTACAAAACAATTATCAACATCACAACATAAAAGCTTACAAATATTGGGAAAAAAAAAAATCAAACAAATATAACTCAATAATATCCATCCAAATTTTCCTTGTTTAATAAATACCCTCAATATAAATTGAAACCGCCTTATAACACCATGCAAGCCACCTGCTTGCTCCAATTTAAACAACCCACCACAAAATTAGTCATTAACATCACAATATAAAAAGCTAACAAGCATTTAAAAAAAAAAGTAATAAACAAATATAACTAAAAAATATTCATTCAAATTTTCAAAAATAAATAAACACTCCCAATATCAATTTAAACCACCTTATAACTCATGCAAGCCATTCGCTTACTCCAACTCAACTATCCACCCCAACACAATCAACATCACAAGTACAAAATTTTGCAAGTATTTAAGCGAAAATTACATACTATGCTCAAGCCAAGCACGCACATTTTCAAAAAAAAATCCAAACTTACCACAATAAATGAGTGTTTAACCAGCAAAATAAGAGTCTAATATTTATAAGAACGTTATCAATGCACTTACTAGCTATATCATCATTATTAACAATAGCATATACTAATCCATATTCTCTTTTCGTACTTGAAATAAATATTCAAAATATAATAAATTATTAAATAAAATTTTTGGTTTATAACAGAGTTTTTACCCTTTTTTCTAGTGTTTTATAAAACATCTTCAAAAACTTCTCAATACATAGACACACACATGACACATCCAACAACCTCATTCAACATACTCATAACAATCCTTAAAATCATAATGCTCAATAGCTTCAACAAAAAAAAAAAATATACATCACCTAACCAAGTGTTAGAATCAGAGAAGTCACTACAAACCACTTGTCACCATCATCCAAACGGGACAAAACCAACTTTAAAAAACTTCAATTAATTAAATTGAACAAATGCCTCTAAATTCAAATAAAAACTCATTACAATTCACTAATTAAAATAAACCCATATTTAATCTTACAAAAATAAAAGTCTCAAAACCCATATCATTTCAACAAATCCAAACCTAGATTTTACAAAAATCAAAACTAAATATTTAATAAAGAACTTACATGTTACGCCACAAAATCCAAACCAAAATTTCACAAAAATCAAAACAAAAAATTAAATAAAGAACCTTAATGTTAAGTCTCCAAATCCAAAACCAAATTTTTCACAAAAATCAAAACTATACATCAAATAGATAACTTACCCCAAGCAAGAATGAGTGAGGGGAGGAGATGAAGGAGGAAAGAGGAGGGAGAGGAAGGAGTGGCAATGCCGGCGGTGGTGGCAGTGGGTGGTGGGTTGGTTATGGAGAGAGAGAGAGAGAGAGAGAGGGGAAAGAAAGAGGAAGCCGAATCAAAAGAAGAGGCAAGGGGTGACTGATAGTGGCAGAGGCTAGCGGCGGTGGCAATGGATGGTGGTTGGAGATCGTGAGAGAGAGAGAGAGAGAGAGAAGGGGTGAGGGGAAAGAAAGAGGAAGCCGAATCAAAAGAAGAGGCAAGGGGTGACTGATAGCGGCAGAGGCTAGCGGCGGTGGCAATGGATGGTGGCTGGAGATCGTGAGAGAGAGAGAGAGAGAGAGAGAGAGAGAGAGAGAAGAGGCGCGAGGAGAGAAACAAAAAAGAAAGAAAGAAAACCCTAAGTGAAAGACTAAGAGATGAGGCATGGGAAACAAAATTTTTTGGGAAATTACGTGTGGGAAGAATGAAAAAAATTGGGGAAGCTTGTCCTATTGCAGTGGTTTAGATGTGTCACTAAAGGTGTTGTTACTATTTTAGTATATTGCGATGTTTTTAAAAACAACGCTATAAAGTTTTGTTTAAGAACTATTGCAATGGGTTATAAAAATGTCGCTATAGGATAGAAACACACCTCTAAAACTATAACAATTGCAGCGCTTTAAGAAAACGCTATTGTTGTTTTGGGCTATTGTGACGTTCTTTTGTTTATGATCATACTTGGATTAGATGATGTTGTTTCTAAACAGACATCCTTAGGTAATGTCTTAATTAAGAAGACTAATAAGACCAATGTGATTATTGAAGAGAAAGTGTCTTAATTAAGAAGACTATTTAAGATCAATGTAATTATTGAAGATAAATTAGACAATAGCTATCGAAGGAAAGTAAATGATGAAGTACTAACTGAGTTTCAAACTTCCAAGTATCAGGAGGCTAAGGTTGTGTTTGATTTAGGCAAAACCATCACTTAATTCTTGAAATCCGTGGGTCCCACCTTAAGTTAGTCCTAATGGCTTAGTTTGTTTGTTTGTTTTTGTTTTTTTTTGTTTTCTCTCTCTCTCTCTCTCTCTCTCTCTCTCAATTTTCATGACTCATTACCAAAAAAAATTGAGTGAAAGTTGTGGAAACTAAGAACTCATTTTAGTTCGAATTATAAAAATTGACTTTTGTGGCAAATTGGTAAAACAAATAAAGGTGTTGGGACCCACACTCATGACCTCTCTAGCTCGTATCATCCACTAGGTTTACTGCGAGACTGATCAATGAACATGTAAGGCAGAGGATTGGGTTTGTGGGTTGAGATCGGTGGTTTGTGTGTTGTTTATGGTGGCATTAGGTTTATGGGTTGAGATCAGTGTTTTGTGGGTAGTTTATGGTGGCATTCAAATTGGTTGTTGTTGGGTTTTGTGAGTTCCTATAGTTATTGGTTTTTGCATCAAACAATGTTTGAATTTGTGTAGTAGCTGGGTTGATTGGTGGTGGTAGGCAGTGGGGTGCTTAGGTTGATTGGAGAGAGTGGATGGTGGTTATTGGTTTTTGTAGCTAGGTTGTTCTATATAGTGGTGATTTGGTTTGGCTTCTTTGGTTTGTTAGAGGATTTCTCTCAATTGTGGTTTGTGGGTTGGGTTTTTGTAAGGAGATAAGCAAAACAGTTGTTTCAAGCAGGTTAAGAAGTTAGGGGCAAATAGCCATTCTACTAGTGGGTTCCATTAATTGAGATAAATGTTGAATTTTCTAACCTAAAACTAAGGGGATTTTAGAGTGAGTAAAGAGTGCCAAACATGGTGTGGAATGAGTTAAGAGAAAATAGAGAATTAAAACTAAGAAGTGAGAATGAGTTATGAGTTAAGAAAATTGAGATATGAATTATGAGATATAAGTGGTGCTAAAACCAAACAAAGCCTAATAAGTAATTCAAAGTTACACTAAAACATGATGTTGAAAGGTTGATCAGTGCTAATGTGAATAGGTTGATGAATACATTAAATGATTGGTGATAGATATTTGAAGATAACAACTAAGAACTTGAATTACATTCAAAGGAATTTGAATATAATTAAGATTAACAAAGTAACAAACTACAAGTAAACCTATATACTTAATTGATTGAATACTTTACAAAACTCTAGGAACTAAGAAAAAACTACAAAAGAAATATAATAGCAAGATAATAATTCTCTATACAATAATTATTTTAGTGGAGAGGTGTTTTTTTTATGTTTTTCTCCTTAAAAATGAGTCATTTATTGATATTTGAGGCCTCTAATGGTTATTGAGACAATTACTCTTTCCCTATGGTCCACTCTTCTTAGGCATCAATGCCCTAATGCAACTTGTCATGCTTCTATGTGTTGCTTGTAACGTCCTTATTGCCACTTGTCTTTGATATGTGCACCATTACAAATTTTAGTAAATGCTGCATGTCTTGTGTATTGCACAATTTTCTTCATGGTTACCACTTTACAGGTGTTGCATCCCTATTCTGCTACTTGTCACAATAATGACAAATCAGGAAATATTTTTATAACCAACAAGTCTTGCTTTATTATTTATGAAATATTCACTAAGGTCCCTATTTGCTACTCATCTTGCAACGAATCTCTTTTTTTTTTTTTTTTTTTACTGCCAAATAAAATCACATCCAAGAGAGCTTTGTAAACATATTGTCGCCATTGTGGATGACTAAATTTATAGTTTGAAATAAATCAACAAGTATAATAGTTTCACAAATGTGAATTTGTATTGATCAATGTGTGGTAAAATTCTCTAAAATTACAAAAGAGCAATCCTTTGATTTGATCTTCTTGAAAGATTTGTTAATTGGAAATGTGGTAATGTGATTTTGATTCGAACACCAAATATCCTTCAATTTGGCTGAATGATAATCGAAAACCCTTGAAACAGAATAATAATGAATATTTGGCTATGAGCTTGTTAGAAACTCTTTGTTCTTTGTGTTCTTCATATGTTCTTCATGTTCTTTGTGTGTTCTTCATCTTTAAAGGTTTGTGGTGGAAGTTTTTCGGGGCTTTGGGGGCTTGAATCCATAGAGCTTCACCAATTCATAGTTTCTTGAAGTTTCAGGAGGCTTTTGATCTTGATTTCAATGAACTTTGAGATCTAGGAAGATGATTTGGATGATTTCTCTTCGAATGTTCTTCGTATTCGAAGGTTGAAGTTCTTGAAGTTCCTGGAGGCTTTAGGGCTTGATTCCAGCAGAGTTTCTGTACTTCTGAATTTTCTTTGATGTTGCTTGTGGCATGGATGCCTTGGTGTCTTCCAAGATGCCTTGGTGTGTCCCAAGATGTCTTAGGAAGGCCTCTATTTATAGGATTTTAGGGGTGGGTGAGTGAAACGTGGTAGAGTCTGATTGGTGACACATGTCATAGCTTGATAGGAGGAGCTTTAAGACTTTTCTTCCAAGACACATGACATCATTTGATTGGCCGAAATGTCTTAATTTTCAAGATGACACATGTCAGCAATCAATTGGATTGCTTATGTCATTGCTTACACGTGTCAATGTGTGGCCTATGCCATTGCTTACACGCAACAATGTGTGATTGGATTTTGCATGCTTTTTATGCTTTTATTTCAATGACACTTGGAAAATATCTGTTGGTTTCTAAATAATGATAGCAAAACCTAGTAGCAGTACATCGCGCTTACTAAATGCTGGATTGTTTAGGCCAGTCCATTCGTAAAGGTTGTTCTCATCATTGCAAGAGTGCCATGAATAACAGCCTTTACAAACGGACAGGCCTAAACAATTTTTTATCACAAAGGCACCTCAATTTCAATTAGCTTTGTGCGAATCCTTTTTTGTGTCAACTATTATTATAGCTTGCCAATTCTAATTTTGACATGAAATCTAGTTTTCAGCACTTACTACGGTTGTTGAACCATTTTGGATACATTTATCTAAATCTGTGGTCCATTTTGTCAAGAGTTTTTTGGTGTTTGAAATGGCTTGTTGAACATCAGCAGTTTTATTTTCAAAGATAACTTTATTTTTGTTTGTCCAAATGACCCAAAGAGTGGCACTAATATCTTTAAGAACTTTATCTTCCAATCCATTACCTGTTCTGCATTTTTCTAGAGTTGTTATCAACCATTGTTGAATAGATGAAATTGCATCTGATTGAAGGGTTTGAGACTAGACAAACCATAAAGCTCTAGCAAAAGGACATTTGAGAAAAAGATGATCCAACATTTCATCTTCTTGATCACACGTTACGCATTTGGGACTGATCATTATTTGTCTTCTGATTAGCTCCATTCTAGTAGATAACTCGTTGTGTAAAAGTTTCCATAAGAACATATAGATTTTATATGGAGTTTTTAGTTTCCAAAGATTTTTCCAACCCATTCCATTCATACCATGATTAGTTATCCCATCTTGCTCCATAGTAATTAATTTGTATCCCTCGTCAACCTTGTATTTCCCTTTCTTTGAATGAGACCATAAAATTTTATCCGGCACTCCAAACTTTGAATGTGGGGTATTTATAATCTCTCGTGCAACTCTTGAGTCATATATATATGCAATAAGTTCAGCTTTCCTAGTACTTGTTTCAAGATCCATAAGATCTTGAATTATGCCTTTGTCAAGTCGGTATTCCAACAATGTTGTTTCATCATGAGGTTTATACCATAGCAGATCCCTTAATTTAATATTATCTCCCATTCCTACTTGCCATTTACCTCCTGAAAGTTGTGTTTCTTTTGTTTTCCATATTCCTTTCCATATTTTGGATGCAGTAGCTAGATATCTTTCCATACCCCATAAGTTAGGAACTTTTGGAAAATACATTCCTTTAAGAGTAGTGGCTAGTAGTGATTGAGGATTCTAAGCTATTCTCCACTATTGTTTGGCTAGGAGGGTTTGATTGAACTATTCTATCTTCTGTGGACACAACGGGGAGCCGCCACCTAGTTTTACAATGGCCTAGGAACTATGAACACAGCATCCTTTCAGGAAAGGACCTTTAACCTTACTACCAGAGTATGGGTTCGGAGTTTAGGTGCGGTTTTGGGAAGGTGTTAGGCACCCAAAACTGCCCAACCTTAGGGTTGGCTTTCACTCATTGTGTCTTATGTCTTAATCTCATTAAAGGCACATTTAACATTGCATTCTATACTCACACACACACACTAGCATACATCTAACAATCAACATGGCATCAATCATCTTAAAATCTAATCACTCATCAATCATGGCATATCACAACCCAAGCATACATCTATCTCATCTCATCCAAGGTAGCAAGCATATCACAATACAGTAGCATCAACAACGCATTAACATCAAGCATATCCCAAACATCCAAGCATAGTAACATGGCATTAACTGAGTATATTCATCATGTTCATAAACCATATCATGCTCATCATCCCAATCAAATGCATTTTCATGTAATTATGCATAACTTACCTTACTTACCTCATAGCACCATATCACCTATGCATCAATTCATGTTCATGTTCATATGCATATTCATTTGATTTATCCAATATATAAACCCTAATTATCAATCTATCAATCCATGCATGTGAAACATGTTATTCTACTAACCCTAGACCTAAACATGTGAAAACTAGACTCAACAAGACTTAAACAGAGGATTAAAACTAAGCAAAATAATCAAAATTGCAAGAACCCTAAATCTGCATTTTTGGGTACGAGTATGCATATGCATACATGAGTATTCTTTCGCATACATAAGTATGCGCATGCATACACGCCCTGAAATACAAAGCAACAAAACAACAATCAAACCAAACCTAACATGCTTCTAATATAAAACTAAACAATCTAAACTAAAATTAAAACATATTCATCAATATATCAAATCATTCAACTCTCTAATAAAAACATGATGAGACATAACAAAACAAAATTAAATAAAGAAAAACATATTTCTAAGCATGTATAACAAATAAATCAAATAAAAACGACAAGAACACAAGTTGTAAAAAACCAAATTAAGGAAGAGCCATGAAGAAAGACTCATGTTGCTTATGGAAAACACAACTTGATTAATATTTAATTGGCCCCTCAGTGCCCACACAACAAGATTGAATGATAATAAAAGGAATCAAATATATCAATAGTTCATTAGTAATCATAACTCAAAATAAAAAGATATTCTTGAAAACATTGTTTGAAAAAGGTTTTGAAAGAGATTAGAAAATAGTTTGTTGCCTTAGAACCAACTAAAGAGAGGTTTTGACTTTGTCCAAAACATGCTAAGAGGCTACCTTAGGGTTTTCAAAAGAGAAAATAGGGTTTTAGAGAAGAAGGAGGCCAAAAAATCTTTCTCTCTAGCTAGGGTTTTGATCTGAGACATAAGATGAGTATTTATAAGTTAAAATTAGAGTTTTAGGGGCTTTTTAATAGTCTTTGGATGTTCTCATGGGTTTATGGGCTAGGCCACATCAAAGCATGATGTTTTGGGCCTTTAAAATGAAGTTTTAAAACCAAGAAAATCGGACTGCCTAATTGGCCCAACTTCAAATGGTCATAACTTACTATAAGTCCAAATTAGGCTAAATTTCTATTCAAATTGAATCCCAAGATGTCTAATTTCCAATTCAAAAATTCTTTTTGGATAAAAAATTATGGTAAAAACAGTGAGAAAATGTCATTTTTCAGTATCGTTTTCAAAGCAATTTGAGCACTTTTGAGTTGTGATTACTTCCAAACTATAAAAATAACTTCAATTACCTTTTGTAGACATGTCAAGCTCATCATTGGGACCAGGGACTAAAATTGATTAACCGGGTACAAAATGAGGTCTACATCTTCCTAATACTTGCTCGTCTTTTTTCCTTAAGCTGTCAAATTTTATGCCATGCTGTGGTATGTAATTTCCTTACTTCTGCAGTGTTTCCCCACCAAAAATCCCTAATGATACTATCAATTTTGTTGCATGTATCTTTCGGTAATCTATGGATCTACATAGAATATATTGGCATAACTTGCATGACCAATTTAATTAGAGTTAGCTTCCTAGCTGATGATAGGAGTTTACCTTTCTAAGTTTGAAGTCTACTCTATAACCGATCAATGATTTGGTTGCCAATTTCTCTCCTTGTTGTTCCTGGGTCCACCGAGATCCCTAAATATTTCCTAATCTTTGTTTTGATGTTTACTTGCAACTTTCTGGCTAAGTCTTTTTTTATAGCTTCATCGCAGTTGGGACTAACTACCATGACTGATTTGGTGCCATTTATCTTTTGACTCGACATTTCATAAAAGCTTTGAAGACTTTGGCTTAGATTGTCTATAGTTTGATTGGATATTTTGAAGAAGATGATAATGTCATCCGCAAACATGAGGTGTGAAATATCTCCACTACATTTAGCATGCCTTTAGCTTCTAAATCTTGCAACATGCATGAAAAAATATTTGTGTAGACAATGAATATGTATGGTGATAATGGGTCACCTTGTCTTATACCATAATTGGGTTTGAATTTTTCTGTAGGAGCTCCATTGACTAAAATGTTGTATGTCATTGTGCTGACACATTATATCACCAATTGAATCCATTGTTGGCTAAATCCCATTTTCTGAAGTGTGGTTTCAATAAAATTCCAACTCAGTTTATCATAAGCTTTGCTGAATTCCATCTTGCAACAAATCTAACTAGCCATTCCAAAGTCGCGTTAGGTTGAAGAAGAAATTAATTAGATAAATAAAGATACAAGCTGGTATAAGTTTTCTAGCATTCTTGTATATAGCAACTTTATTTCTGTTGAAGTATTTCACTAAAAGAATAATATTTTTAATTTTATTCTCCATTCATTCTATAGTCAAATTTTGGGGGAAAAATTGGCCTTTGCCATTTTTAAAAAAACAATCCAGCATTTTGCCCCCTTTCCCGAACTAATTAGGAAAATGCCTCTCTTTTGAAACTCAACTTTCTCAAAATCGAGTTAAGCCCTATAGTGGCGTTTTAAGGAGCCTATAGTGACGTTTTAATGAGCCTATAGTGACGTTTTGTAACTCGAGCTCCATGAACTCGAGTTATAGGTAAAAACAAAAGGAAAAACTTGCATTGAACTCGAGTTCATGAAAATCGAGTTACAAAACGCCACTATAGGTCCTTAAAATGTCACTATAGGCTCCTTAAAACGCCACTATAGGCCTCTAGAATTTTTATTTATTTATTTATTTTTTTTAACTCGATTTTGAGAAAGTCGAGTTTCAAAAGAGGGGCATTTCCCTAATTAGTTTGGGAAATGAGGCAAAATGTTGGATTGTTTTTTTTAAAAGGGCAAAGGCCAATTTTGTCCCAAATTTTGGACCATGAATGTTTACTCATTGATTTAGTTTTATTTAAAATTATAACCATATTAAACTCACATTTTTATAACAATTATCTATATTTACTTGACCTATATATCCCCATTATTTCATATTTAGTTGACCTATTTAACTTTTGCGTAACTCACCAATTTACTAAGATAATAAGTAGGTCCTTTTCTTTCACCTATTGGAGATACACTATTAGTCAATGTCATCTATTCTTTATCTTTTTCACTCTCATTCTCTGCCAAAAAAAAAAAAAAAAAAAGCTTTGTTTTTTTCCTATAACTATTCTATCTGAGTATGAAAGAGAGATCCATTTTAGAGCCTCCTATCTTATTTAGTAGCATAAGCTTAAAAGAGAACAATAAGGGTAGCTTGATTGTTGTATCTCGGAAATAACATACCTAAAAATTTTGCTACATTGTTTGATAAAATTTCTTGCAAATGGTGTTTATCACCTCAAGCCTCAAGAAAGTGACATTGTTTATAGCTCAAGCTGGGCACCCTCAATTTCATTAAATTGATAGTGACAGTTTATATTCCATGTTATAAGACATTTCGAAGCATCAATGAGACAATATCTTTTAACTTTTCTCTATCTTGTCGAGAAGTTGATCTTTTGTGAATTTATATATATAATTTTTTAAATTATAAAATGAATTTATCTATTGATTTATCTTGATAGTACCAACAATTTCTATCTCCCGTATGATCAATGCAGACTAGCAATATTGTGGTTGGTAGTGATCGAGGATATGCCCTAACTACGATTGGAAATGGGGTGAGTTGGGTAGCTTTTGGATTGGGTCATAAATGAGTCGGGTGCATAATCACTCATTTATCGATTTATGACCCATATAAATATAAATCAAATATCTATTATCCACCCAACCCATTATAATTTGTAAGTGTGTGTTTGTGTATATATCTATACACTTACAAATTACCAAAATATATTCACTAGAAAGGAATTATTAAAAAAACATTCACAGTTTTTTTGAACTTTTTGTTTTTTAGAAAACTAGTATACATTTCCAAAAAAAAGCAAAGCAAAAGGAAAATTCACCCACAATTTGGTCTCCAAGAAACGAAGAAAAAAAAAATTACAAAAATACTGACTTCTCTCTCTCTCTCTCAAATTGATATATCCACTATTTGATTATGAGAAAACTACACAAACAAAAGGAAAATTTCACCCACTTTTTGGCTCTTCTTACTCAAAGTTCCAATTTAAGAGTGAAAATCACTCAAATAAGCAAAATTAGTTTAGAGTAGTCTTAATTTGGTATGTTTTCTCAGATTTCACTATGTTTCAAAATTTTCTCACCATTTCCTACATTTTCCCCTAAACCAAACAAGCCAATAATAAATAAAAAAAAGAAATTCAGAACCTCTTGAAAAGATTGAGAAGACTTCGACCATGAAGAAATTACAATAAAATCTCAACCAATTGTTGAATGATTTGTGCTCTTCTAGAGAATCCTCTATCTCTTAACTTCACCGAATTTTTCTCTTTTTTCCCAACTGAATCGATAGGTAATCGAATTTTTTTTTCGAGAAATTGAGACATTGAACCCAAGGGCTAGGAGATTCTAAAAGTCTCTTGGTCGGAAAAATGAGCAAGATATAGGAAGAGAGAAAGAGATATGTTTGTTAGTTAAGAAAATGTGAAGAAAATCCAAGAAAGTCAATGAGAAAAAAGAACAGAAAGTGTCTAGCAGCTAGTTTGGTGGATACGTTAAGTTAGGGTTTTATCTTTTCTTTTCTTTTCTTTAATGTATTAAATTTTAAATTTTACATGGGATAGTGGATACGAAGTAGACTAACCCATTAATACTTATTTAATAATTGATAATGCAAAAAATCAGTAGTTGAGCTCTTCGTCGTAGCGGATGGACGAAGTTGTGATTAGGGTTGTCTCTATTGGAGGAAAACCTGCAAAATGAACTGGGTGGAAGAGTAACACGAACGCCATATCGCCTCTGATGCTTAAGTCAGTAAGGAAAATGATTTTAGAGAGAAACAGACTAGAGAGTGATTTTCGTAGAGTATTTGTGTGTAATTCGGCATACATTGGGTTTCTGGTGCTTTCTCTTTTATAGTTGAATGCCTAATCAATGGGCAATGAATCACTGTATTTATGCTCAACGGTTAGTGCATTACAGAATCTTTGTTTGAAGTGCACAGCTCATTTTGTGATCGTTGCTCCGTCCGTTACATTTTGTCATCAATGATCGTGATAAATGCGTATCGTCTTCTCTGGGTAAATGACGATCTTCACGTAGTGACAACCATAAATTTCTGACTCATCAGCTGCCCCCTTGTTCAAATTGTTGTCTGTTAGATGAGATAAGAACAAATTCGTCTGACGCTTCGTATTCCGTGTACTACGCATTTATGACGGTTTTGATGTTTGAGCAGTTGAATGCCACGTGTACAACTAGGATGCGTTCATCGTGCGGACATGTCTCGGTTTTCCCGCGCTTGTTTTGGCCACTTGTTTTGCATTTTTCCCTCATCTTTCCTTTCTTCTATATTTTTTCCTTATTTAGTTTCTGTTCTAGGGTTCGTTTCTCCCTTGAGCTTCCTTTCTCTGTCCTACATTTCCTGGTAAGTTCTTCGTGCTCCTTTTTTTTTGGTTCTTCCATGGTAGATTATTCTGCTGTTAGGGTAGATTGTCCTTCGGTAACTTTCTTTTTTGTTCATTTAGGTTGCTTACTTGAGTCTGTAGAGGGGGAATGGTCTCGAGAGGGTTAGTTTCTTCGTAGGGGAGGACTGTCCATACACTTCTGTCCTTTCTTCGTTATTCCCTCTAGTTTCCCATTCTGCTAAGGTAGCCAGGTTATTAAAGATGTATGAGGTAAGGTCAAGTGATCTGGAGATGGGGTTATCTTCGTCTGATGATCGCGTGATCTCGGAGGCTACTTCTGTTTCCACCCCCTATAAAGCTTGGAATATCCTGTGTTCCCTCACGGGAAAGGACGTGCAGCAGATCAGGGATAGGTTTCAGTTCCCTGATTCGGTAAAAATTAGGATCCCAAATGACGAAGAGAGGGCTTGTCACTCATACGCTGATGAGGTTTGTTTTTATGAGGCTGACTTTACCAGTGGCCTTTGTTTCCCCGTTCCTCCCTTTGTTAGGGAACTTTTTTCTTACTTGCATCTTGCTCCGGCACAGTTAGTGCCTAACTCCTGGTGAATCATCGTCTCTTGCATGGTGGTTTGGATGTCCGCCAACGATGGTGATGTCATTAGGAAGGATGAATTCCTCCATTTTTATCGTCTGAGGAAATCGAAGGACCCTGGCTATTATAAGTTTAAGTCATGGGATAGGGCTTCTAGGTTAATCCTCGATTACCTATCGTTTCTTCAAAATTGGAAGCCAAATCTCTTTTTTGTCGCTGGAAGTGGTTAGGAGTTCGTCCCTAGTGAGGACCTGGACAAAGCCCCCAAGTTTTTTCGTAGTTGGGGAGTTCCCACTCGCCTGCCGAGCACCCTACCTCTCCCACCTCGTCATTGGAGGTGATTGCCTCTGGTGGAGAGGAGGTTAGGAAGAAGAAGAAGGCTGGTGGTAAGTCTTTTCTTCCCACCTTTTGGGATGATGCTGATGTGGCGGCTTTGAAGGCTCATGAGCTGCTCTCTATGGATGACCTAAGTCCTCTAATGGTGAAGTCGTCCAGTTAGGTGATGTCGTCCCATATTCAGAAGCTTGTCTAGGTAAGTGTTGCAGGCTGTTTTTTACTTCTTTCTCTTTGCTTTACTTCTGGTAAGGAAAAAAATCTTTTGTAGGCTTTGGGGGAGTCTTTGTTCATCTCGGGAAGGCTCTTGGACTTGGAAAAGAAGGTGGCCACGTCTGAGCCTTTGGTCAAGTCTTTATCCGTTAAGAACGAAACGCTTAAGAACAAGGTTGCTATTGTCACTGTTGAAGCTGAAAATGACAAGGAGCGCGTCTCAACCTTGGAGAAAAGCCTACAGGTGGAAAAAGACTTCTACAAGTTGAAGGACAAGCAGATTGGTGACCTGGAGCTAAAACTGCAGACAGTTGAGGCCACAGCTGTATAGGACTTCAAAGACTCTGACGAGTATTTTGATGAGTTATGCAAGTACTACGTGGAGGGCTTTGATCTTCTCATGAAGTGGGTGGCAAAGCATCACCCTGGCTTAGACCTCTCTGGCTTGGCCGTGGATGACATTGAGAAGGAACTTATGTCTAATCATCCATCTGAGGCTACAACAGAGAATGTGATGGAGGGAGCCACAGATGTTGTTGAAGTAATGGAGGAGGCCGCAATTACAACCCCTACAGACCCTGTCTTTGACGAACAGTAATTTTTATGTTTTTTCCTTTCCTGCTTTCTTTCCTTTTTTTATTTTTTTTATTGCAAGGTAAGAACAATACTTTTCTTTGGGTCCGTTGTTTTGGGCAATTGAACAATTCTTTTGGGGCCCATTGTTTTGGGCAATTAAACAATCACTTTGACAATGATAGGTAGGTTGGTTGCAGTAGACAACTCTTTTTACGTTTGGTTATGTTGGACGACCTTTTATGACGATGTGCTGAAGCAACTTTTTATACTTAGCTCATGTTTGAATAGCTCTCTGTTTTGGCTATGTTGGAACAATTATGTGTGAATGACGATTCTAATCATGTTTGAACACCTTAGCACTTAAGCTGTGTCCTTAGCACTTAAGCTGCGTTTTGACTAGCTTTCTATTGAGCCATGTCTGGATGACGAGCTTAGTACTCCTTAGCCGTGTTTGAACAATTTTCATTAAGTCGTGAATCACGACCTTAGTTGCGTTTGAACAACTTAGTATATTTTAGCTGTGTTTGGACAGCTTTTATCGAGTCATATTTGGATGACGATCTTAGTATTTTTATTTTAAAATTTTTTTTTATAGCTGTGTTTGAACAGTTTTTATTGAGTTATGTTTAAATGACGATCTTAGTTGTGTCTGAACAACTTAGTATCTTTTAGCTCTGTTTAGACAGCTGTATATTGAGTCATGTTTGAATGACGACCTTAGTTTTGTTTGAACAACTTAGTATTTTTTAGCTGTGGTTGGACAAATGTATATTGAGTCATGTTTGAATGACAATCTTAGTGGTGTTTGAACAACTTAGTATTTTTTTTGCTATGTTTGAACAACTTTTTATTGAGTCATGTTTGAATAATGATCTTAGTTGTGTTTGAACAACTTAGTATTTTTTAGCTGTGCTTGAACAGCTTTTTATTGAGTCATGTTTGAATGACAATGTTGCGCTGTACTCGTGACTTTAAGCCGTGGTATTGGAGCGTCTTTAGGTTAACCATTTTTGATGTTTTGTCTATTCGTGCTCGAATGACGATCATATTGGTTGTGTTTAAACAACTCTGATTTAGTCGACTTTGGTGCCTGTGTGTGAATAGCTTTTGATTTAGAGTTTTAATGATGGAGGTCCTTGAGACGTCTCCCAAGGATGACTCCTAAGTGTTGCACATATTTTCATTGACAAATAACTCATGAATAATCATTGACAAATACGCATGGATAATGCTTTCATGTATTATTGATCTATGAATGACGAAAGTAATAACTGTAGTACATACTGATATGAAGATTAGGCAACTTGAAATGTAAAGCATTCCTTACTGGTAGTATTTCTTCAAGTGTTCTATGTTCCATGGTCGAGGCAATTCTTGGCCATCTAGAGACTTCAGGTAGTAGGAGCCTTCTCTGGAATGACGGATTACTTCGTAGGGGCCTTCCCAGGCTAGTCCCAGTTTTCCTTGGGATGGGTCCTTTGTTGCTTGTGATACCTTTCTAAGGACGAGGTGTCCTGTGTTGAACCTTCTTACCTTGACTATTCTATTTATAGTATCTGGCCATTGCTACCTTGTGTTTGGCCATTCGCTTCATAACTTCTCCTCTGACTTCATCAATTAGGTCCAAGCTACTGTTAAGCTCTTGCTGGTTCTTCTGGTCTTCATAAGTTTTGACTGGGAAGCTCGTCAATCCCACTTCCACTAGTATGACGGCCTCAGTGCCAAATATCAGCCTGAATGGTGTTTCTCCTGTTGGAACTCTTGTGGTCGTCCTATATGCCCAAAGGACATTTTGTAGTTCTTCAGGCCACGCTTCCTTTGCCCCCTCAAATCTAGTTTTGATAATTTTAAACAAGCTTCTGTTCGTCACTTCTGTTTGGTCATTGGCCTGAGGGTGTCTTGGAGAAGAGTTGTGATTCTTTACTCCTAAGTGTTGGCAAAATTTCCGAAACTTGGGGTTGTTAAATTGTTTTCCATTGTCTGATATTATGACAAGTGGGACTCCAAACCTACAGATGATGTTTTTCCACACAAAACTTGTGACTTTCGCCTTTGTTATCGTCATCACTGGCTCTGCTTCTACCCATTTTGTGAAGTAATTGATTGCCACAATCAAGAATCTGAGTTTTTTCTTCCCTAGAGGGAATGGGCCCATAATATCAATTCCCCACTGGGCGAAGGGCCATGGTGAGGATATGGGTGTCATTGTTTCTCCTGCTCTCGTCTAGACATTTGTGAAGCGTTGACACTTGTCGCATGCTCTGACGATGTTGTATACATCTTTCTGTAGGGTTGGCTAGTAATATCTTGCTTTAAGCGGCTTTCCTGTTAAGGATCTTGCCCTAGCGTGGTTTCCGCAGACTCCTTCGTGTATCTCGCGGAGCACATAGTTTACTTCTTCTGAGTTGGCGCATCTTAGATATGGGAGTGAGTATCCTCGTCTGTACAGCACATCGTCAATAATGACGAAGCGAGCTGCTCTGATCTATATCTTCCTTGCTTCTGCCTTATCTTCAGGGAGCCATCCTTCTTTAAAGTAATGGACGATGGGAGTCATCCACTCGTCTTGTTCTTTTTTCTTCGGAACTTGCTCACCTTCTGTGCTTAGTTGCCCCCTTATCTCTATACATAGTTCGGAAGTTGCATTGTAGTCGTCTGACGAGGTCAATCTTGCTAGGAAGTTAGCTTCTACGGTTTTGGTTCTTGGGATTTGCATAAAGTCTAGGTTGTCAAAGTGCTGTGAGAGTTGTTGGACGATTTTCAAGTACTTCTACATCCATTCTTCTTTGACTTCATAATCTCCCTTCACTTGTCCAATTATCAGCTGAGAATCAGCTTGGACGATAAGGTTCTTTGCTCTTAGAGCCTTCGCTAGACTTAGCCCTGTTAGCAATACTTCGTATTCTGCCTCGTTATTTGTTGCTGGGAATTGTAATCTGACTGCATACTTCAATGTTTCTTTTCCTGGAGATATGAGCACTACTCCTGCTCCTCCTACTTTCTTCATGGCAAACCCATCTGTTTGAACCGTCCATGTTTCCATAGGAGTTTCTTCTTCCTTAAAAGGGTAAGTGAACTTTGCAATAAAATCTACTAGCACTTGGACTTTGTTGCTGCTCGGGGCTAATAATTGATGTCAAATTGGCCCAATTCAATCGTCCATTGAATGAGTCGTCCTGTTGCATCTATCTTGTTCATCGTCTTTCTTATGGGTTGGTTTGTCATGACGACTATGAGGTGTGCCTGGAAATAAGGACGGAGCTTTCTGGAAGCGACCAATAATGCGAAAGCTATCTTTTCCATCCTTGGATAACTTACCTCTGCTCCTTGGAATGCCTGACTGGTATAATAAACTGGCTTCTGGACGTTCCTTTCTTCTCTGATCAGTGCCGAACTTACTGCAGTATTAGATACTGCTAAGTAGAGGAACAACTTCTCTCCCATCACCGAGGGGCTTAATAGAGGTGGTTTTGTCAAGTACTCCTTTAACTTGGCAAGGGCTTCCTCGCATTCGTCATTCCACTAAAAGGCTTTTTTCAATACCTTAAAGAATGGCATGCACTTATCTATTGCCCTAGATACGAATCTGTTTAGGGCTGCAACTTTTCCTATCAAGCTCTGCACCTCCTTCACTGTTTTTGGTGATTTGACCTCGATTATTGCTTTTACTTTGTCTGGATTTGCCTCTATTCCTCATTGGGACACCATGAATCCCAAGAATTTTCCTGAAGCAACAGCAAAAACACACTTTGCAAGGTTTAATTTCATATTGTACTTACATAATGCGTTGAAGGTTTCTTTGAGATCGTCCAAGTGGTTGGTCTTGTCCTTGCTTTTCACCAGCATATCGTCTACGTACACCTCCACATTCCTTCCAATCTAGTGAGAGAACATGCGATTCACTAATCTTTAGTAGGTGGCTCCTGCATTCTTTAGTCCAAAAGGGCATAACTTTGTAGCAATACAACCCTTGGCTGGTAACAAATGAGGTCTTCTCTTGATCGTCTTCATCCATAAGAATCTGGTTGTATCCAAAAAATGCGTCCATGAAACTTAAGAGGTAGTTGATCAATCCTCAATAAAGGGAATCTATCTTTTGGGCAAGTTTTGTTCAAGTCTGTGAAATCAACGCACATTCTCCACTTGCCATTACTCTTCTTTACCATGACCACGTTTGCTATCCACTCTGGATAGAAGACCTCCCTGATGAAATCGACTTCTAATAGCTTCTTTACTTCTTCAGTTACAGCTTTATTGTGCTCTGGTGCAAATATTCTCCGCTTCTGCTATACAGGCTTGCATTCTGGGTTGACATTGAGACAATGCTGTATGATCTTCCTATCAATCCCGGGCATATCTTTGTGTTTCAAGGCAAAAACATCTTGGTTTGCTCTTAAGAAGGAGATCATCTTCTCTTTTTCTGAAGTTGGGAGTGATGTTCCAATCTTCAATACCTTCGTCGAATCTCCTGGGACGATCTCAACTTCTTGTGGTATTTCTGACTGTTCGGAAATGGGTTCTGGTTCATTGATCACCCATGTGTGGTTCTCCCCAGATGCTAGGGCAGCTTGGTAGCACTCCCTTGCTAGAACTTGGTCTCCTCTAATTTCTCCTACTTTATAGGCTGTTGTAAACTTCACCTTTAAGTAATATGTTGATGTTGCTACTTTTAGTCTATTGAGTGCAGGTCTTCCCAAGATGATGTTGTATGTTAATGGGCAATCGACTATGAGGAAATCAATTTCCTTAGTGATCTGTGTTGGATAAGTTCTTGCAATTACGGTTAGAGTGACGATTATAAAGTGGTGGGCTGTGCTAGTAGTGTTAGGCTGCTTCCTGTTGCACTAGGCCCAAGTTTCTGGATAAGGGAGTTGGGACCGGTCCAGCTGCAACTCAATTTGGTTCGGCTTGTGCGCAAACTAAGCTTGGTTTGCCAGGAACGTGCTTGCGGCAGGCAGAGCTGTTTCAGACAAGTTGTGGCAGACAGACATAATAATAAAAAAAAATAAAATATTTGGCTACTTAGTAGGAAATAACCAAATAATCCCCAAACACAATCACAGTAATATAATAATAATCACTTTTACAGAAAGAAGAGAACAGAACAAAAGGGAACAAATAGTAATATGTATGGGTTAATCAGAAGATGAAGAAATCAACTAAAATCTGATCTGCAGGAGTAAAACCAGAGAGGAAAGAACGTTCCTTTTCAATGCAATTAATCTTTCAGGAAAAGTCCTACCGTGGAGATTAACTGCCCTGAGAGAAACGGACCTAAATGGTTCATGCACAGAGACCCCTTTTGGTTTTAACAGAGAGCAGGATTTCGTGAGGGAGAGAGGGAATCAATCTACCGGTGCATGCCTGCCGTTCTAATTCTCACTTTATTTTCTTTCTGGTTGTTTTCTTTCTTTCTCTCCCTACTCGTTTCTTTTCTATTTCTTGGTATCTCTTTTCAAATTCCTATTTCTTAGTTATATCCCGTTGTTGCTCTCCTTCTTTTGTTCATGGCAAGATCCTCTTTTTATAGTGCTTGTCGTGACCGGATTTTACTGTTTTAGCCCTTAACCTCCTTTGTCTAGTTTGTGTGTACTAGTCGACCACCACTGGTTCGTCTGTGTGCCACCCCCCATCACCAGACAAAGAAGGGTATTTTGTTCGTTTGTCTGCCGTGGCACCCTTTCCTGCTACGGTCTGGGTTCTTTCTCTCTCCCTATCCCTCATGGCATGCACCTAGTGGTTCCAACTCAGTTTGGTTCTTTTGGGTAGTAAGTCATCCCAACAGGACACTTCCCCGAAAGAACCTGAGCCGGAACCTCAAAAATAGATTTTTCCCCTCTCCCCACCACCAAACCATGCCCTCTGAATCTCTGACCCCTGACCTCACCATGCCCGATATTAGCTGGGTACAGGCTGGTGGTGCTTGGGCCTTGCGCGTGCCTTCCTTCCATATGTGTCCAAAATCTTCCTGCTGCTCATTCGTTTGCTGTGATCTGGAGGCTTGCCTGCATAGCCTGCCGTCCGTTTTCTTTGACCCTTTATATGGGTTGCTTTTCAATTTCCCGCTCCTCTTAGGAGCTGGGCTTTATTTGATAATGGGCCTTATATTTCTTTGGCCCACTTCTTGATTGCCCTCATTTCCTACCATATTATTCTGTTATTCCTACTGTAATGACTCAATCCTGCTGGGCCTCTTTAGGCCAGCCGTTTATTCTTTCCCCCAGTGGCTTGTTATGGCCATTGATTTTCCTACTTATGGGCTCCTGTGTCCCTTTTGTCTTTCTCTTGGGCATCCTTGGCCCTCTTGCTTTCTTTGGGCTTCCTTGGCCCTTTTACTAATTCTGCATTCCCATGGACTTTTACTAACTTCATTGGGCTTCCCTGGCCCAATTACCTTATTCTCATCCTTGGGGTTCATGGGCCTGCCATTAACCCCTTACATTCTTTGTTTGCATTACTTTGGGCCTGCGGTGACCCTTTCTCACTTTTCTACATCATATACGGCCCATGGGTATGCTATTTCTCTCTTTCCGGGCTTCTTTAAGCCCACTTGCCTCTTCAAGGCCTATTTGTTTATTTCACGGGTCTGTGATCCATTATTCCTGCCCCTTGGGCCTAATGGTTTTGCCATCTGCTCGCCAATTCTTTGCTGCCCTTGTCGTTGGGCTTTTCTTCTTTCTACTTGCATTCTCACAAATGACCCTCAACAACGATACCCCTAGGGACGATTCTATCCCCTGTGAAGCTTACCAAATGTGAGGTGAAAGATGTGATCCTTTTCTTATCCAGCTTCATTTGCTGAAACGCTGGTAAATAGATGATATCTGTTGAGCTTCTGTTATCAATGAGTACCTGGTGGATATTGAACTCTTTTACCCTAAGCATGATTACTAGTGGGTTGTCATGAGGTTGCCTAATACTGCGACCATCTCTTTCTAAGAAGATAATATCAGGCTTGCCAGTTTTTGGTATCTTCATTGGAGGAAGCCGCAAATGGACACTGTTTATTTCTTTCCCATAGGCTTTTTTCAGGGACTTTAGTGTTTCGCTTGCTGTTAGTCCTCCCAATATCGTCTTTATCTCTCCTGCAAGAGGTTTGCTATCTCGTACTCCTTGAGTTCTATCCTGGTCGTCCTTCTATTAGTATCTGTGGGGTTCCGTCTTTCTGACGTACTTCTGTAACTTCCCTTGTCAGATTAAAGTCTCCACCTGGTCTTTCAAATGCCTACACTCATCGGTACGATGCCTATGATCTTGGTGGAACCTACAGTACTTGCTCTTGTCTCTTTTTTCTACTAGAGTGCTAATTGGCTTCGGCCATTGTAGGGAGGGATCATCTCTTATCTGCATAAGGACCTGCTCAATTGGCATTATTAGAGGAATGAAGTTAGTGAACATGGGTTTCCTGTCTGGAAGTTCCTTCTTTTTCCCTATGGTCTGCCCAACACTTCGCGTCTCCTTCTTCTTATCGCGATTGCTGCTTGTTCCTTCGTCTCTCTTCCTTTTTCCTTTCATTTCTTTTGCGAGCATCGTACTTCTGCATTCGTGTACTTCTGAGCTTTACGGAGCACCTCTACTACTGTTTTTGGTGGACTTTAGTGATTGAGAAGAAGAAATCTCTCGGTAGCAACCCTGCTTGAAAGGTTGTTAAGATGACTTGATCTTCAGTTTTATCTACCTACAACAGTTCCTTATTGAATCAAGTAACATATTGTCTCGGTGATTCTCCTTTTGCTTGTTGAATGTTGAGAAGATAGCCAGTTGGCTTTTTGTGTCTTTGCCCCCTAATAAAATGACGAACAAAACTCTTGCTAAGTTGTTCAAAATCTGCAATAGTTTCTGGGGGTATCTTGCTGAACCATACCCTAGCTGCTCCTTTCAATGTTGTTGGGAACGCCCTACACATCACCTCGTCTAAGGTCATCTGCAATAGCATCAGCGTCTTGAATGATTCGATGTGATCCAAGGGATCCTTGGAATCGTCATACGACTCCAACTGTGGGAGACAAAACTTTGGTGGAAGGGGACAGTTCAGTACTTCATTAATGAATGGTGAGTCCATCCTTTGAATCATCCCATCCAGATTCTCTCCGCCTTTGTCCTTCATAGCACTTTTTAGTTTGTCCATCTCCTTCCTTATGTTGCAAAGTTCATTCTCCACCCTAGTGGAATCTTCTCCTAAGGTCCTGTCACGCCTGTTGGCTTAAGAGTTTGACTTTTCTTTATTTTGGTTTTCACCTATTTGCTGACGTTCTACATTTTGGGATTCCATTGTCTTTCGTAGTTCTTCATTCTAGTGAGTTAGCTCTTCCACATTAGCCAAGAGGGCTTGGATTTGTTGTTGTTGCATAGCATCTGGCTCAGGTGTGGCCTCTACTTCCATCTCATACTTTGAGGAACTCTTTTGTCACTAGGAAAGATGGCTTGAATGATTAGCGTTCGCATAGACGGTGCCAAACTGATGATGCAAAAAATCAACAGTTGAGCTCCTTGTTGTAGCGGATGTAGGGGTGTCCACGGGTCGGTCCGGGTCGGGTTTGTGCCCAACCCGAGACCGACCTGACGGAATCGGGTTGAGAAAATCCTGATCCGCCGCCGACCGGCGAGGGAGTCGGATCGGCGCGGTTGGTTTTGCGCCGGACACACGGTCGGTTCGGTCGGAACCGTTCACGGTGAAAAATCTAGTCAAAATAGTTGATTTCAGGCGAAAAAAGGCCAAATCCGGCGGAGATCTAACCGGATCTGGTGAGATCTCGCTAGATCCGATGAGATTTCACTAGATTTGGACGAAATATCACTAGATCTACTTGATAAGTCGCCGAAATATGAAAATTTGTTGCCAGAATTTGAAAATTTGAAGTCGGAATCTGGAAATTTGAGGCCGGAATCTGCAAAATCTCGCCGGTTTCTGGAAAATCTCGCCGGATTCTGGAAATTTTCGTCGGATTTTGGAACTTTCCGTTGGATTCTGGAAATTTTTTGCTAGGAATTCTTAGTACATTGGTCGGATCGGATTTTTTCGGGTTTTGGAGAGGAAAACCGAGGCCGACCCGTCGGAGTCGGTTTTTGGAACAAATGACCCGCCGCCGACCGGTGACTTGATCGGATCGGCCGGTTTTCGGGTCGGAATCGGTCAGAACCTTCGGGTGGGTCGGGTCGTCGGATTGGATGGACAGCCCTAAGCGGATGGACAAAGCTATGATTGGGGTTGTCTCTGTTGGAGGAAAACTTGCAAAATGAACTGGGTGGAAGAGCAACATGCCGGTGTGACATTAGCCAAACCGTCTCTGATGCTTAAGTCAGTAAAGGAGAACGATTTTAAAGAGAAACAGACTAGAGAGTGATTTTCGTAGAGTATTTGTGTGTAATTTGGTGTACCTTGGGTTTCTGGTGCTTTCTCTTTTATAGTTGAATGCCTAATCAATGGGCAATGAATTATTGTATTTATGCTTAACGGTTAGTGTGTTACAGAATCTTTGTCTAAAGTTTAAAGCTCATTCTATTACTATTGCTCTGTTCATTACGTTTTGTCATCAATGATCGTAATAAATGCGTAACATCTTCTCTGGGTAAATGATGATCTTTGTGTAGTGACTACTATAAATTTCTAACTCATCAATAATTGCCCAATAAGTTTTGTTTAATTAGATTAGATCAAGACTTATCCAGATTAAGTAGGTCATAGATAGGCTAATGAATTTGGTAAAACTTACCCCTAACTCTAACAACGATATGCTTTAATACCACAGACAACTAACAAATAACCTGGACGCTCGTGATGACGTATTCCAAAATTTTGAAGTCAGCAACAAAACCTGCTTTGCCATAATGAATGATGATGCAGCCCACGTCTTCATATAGGTCATATTTAAATTTCTTATACTAATAAAATATATATATATATATATATATATATATATATATATATATATAGCCGGGGGAACTGAAAATACAACTGAATAATAATTTTATAATAATAATGATACTGTGTGTCGTATCATTATTCTTATATAATGATAATTTTTTTTAAAGTTATTTATTCTTATATACTGTGTGCCGTATGTCAGTATATGTTGAATTGCTTCTGAAGTTGTCTTCTTCTTTTTTTGCTGAAACTGAAGTTGTCTTCTTCTAGATATATAGAAAACTTTTTTCTTTTATTTAGTGAACTGAGTGCTGCCAATACATTTATGACTTACTATACCCACCTATACATCACACGTCTCATGGGATCCATATTAATTTATGAGTTGTGCAAGTGCTATGTAAAGTGGCACAATTTGAGCTACAACTAGTCAATAGTCATGTGAGTGAGTTGTGACATAAATTGTGCCATTTTATGTGACACTAGTATAACTCTTAATTTATCTAGTAAAATTTTGTGAACTTCACTGTAGGTTGAAATTAACTCAATCCTTTATATATATTCTTGTTATTTATCGTCCTCTCTTAGACAATTGTGCTATATATACAAGGGTCTTTATTTTAAGAAAGTTTTTAGGCGAAAACCACATTTTCGTCCCTATATTTTCACTTGATTCTACTTTGGTCCCTAACTTTATTTTCCACCGCTTTTAGTCCCTGTCCTGAAAAACGCATCTTGTTTTTGTCCCTACCGTTACATTAGAGACGGAAAATGCACACGTGGCAAACAGAGTGCACTGTTGGCACACTAAAAGCTAACGTGACCATTAAAATAAGAATAAAAAAAATGTTATTTGGCATTTAAAAATGCCACGTAATTAAAAAAAATTAATTTATTAATTTTAACTAAATTGAAAACAGAAATAAAAACCAAAAATTACATGAATTGAGATCTAAGTGTGTCTTGAACAAGAACAATAAGAACACAAACTCAGATCTAAAAACACAAAACTAAAATCCAAAAATCACAAACCCAGAAAATAAGAACAGAAAATTAAACTCAGAGCCGAAACCCAGAATTAGAATTCATGCCAACATTTTTGACAAACCCAGATAAAATTGATAAATTAAACACGAACACATTAAATATTTGAACAAGAACACAAACCCAGCAAATTTAAAACCCAAAAAATTAAATTCAAACCTAGATTCAAACCCATATTTCAAACCCCCACACCACTAAAACATCAAACACAAAAATCAAATCTAGATTTTCGGCCCCCAAACACTAAATTTAAACCCAGAATTTTCGGCCCCGAAACTCAAATCTTATAACCAAAATTTCTTATACTTTCTAAGAAACCAAACACAAACCTCAGATCCAAGCAGCGTCGTATAACCTCAGGCAGATCTGGTCCTCTACTCCACTCTCCACCAACGGAATCATACACCAACACAAGCCCTTCTCTCAAACCTCGCAAACTCCTCCCATTCCGTCGCAACAAGTCGTCTATCCTTCACCGCCTTTCGCGTCCCCTCTTCTTCTTCAAAACTCCTTTTCCGTTTTTACCCTTTTCATTCCCTAAAATCTCGACCTTGCCATCTTCCTCTTCCTCCACCGCCATCCTCTTCCGCCTTTTCCTTTGCATGCCACGTCAGCACTAAGGGTGTTTCGATGGACTCGCAGTTGTCACCGGACCTCGCTGAGTCCGCCGTCGACTCCGTGGCTCGTGATTTGAAGAATCAGAGCCTTGATGATGATAAGAAGGAAGAAGAGGGACCTACTTTGTTGAACAACAACGATAAGAAGAAGAAGAAGAAGAAGAGTCTGGAAGATCTGCGTTGGGACCATTCCTTCATCATTGCATTGCCTGGTGATCGCAGAACCAATACTATTCCCCGAGAGGTTAGCTCTAGCTCTATTTTCTTTAGGCTTTGTTCGGTTGCTGAGAAAAGAAAAGAAAAGGAGAAGAAAATCATGAAACTTTTTTGTATTATGCTTTTTTAAAACTGGATCTTTTTTTTTTAATGCTTTATGCAGCTAGCTCATATAGAATAATAATTTAGGATATATGTAATTTGTAATGAAATGATTGCTAGTAAATTATGATAATAAAAAAATTAAAAAAATAAGAAAGAAGGAATGATTGAGTAATTGAAAATCGTGGAATTTTTATATTATGCTTGTAAGACAGATTTTTTTTTTTTTTTTTTTTTTTTTAATTTAGTTAAAATTAATAAATTAATTTTTTAAATTTAGATGCTGATGTGGCATTTTTTAATGTCAAATAACTTTTTATTATTATTTTAATGGCCACGTTAGCTCTTAGTGTGCCACCAATGCACTCTGTTTACCACGTGTGCATTTTCCGTCTCTGATGTAACGGTAAGGACAAAAACGAGACGCGTTTTCCAGGATAGTGACTAAAAGCGGTGGAAAAAAAAGTTAGGGACCAAAGTGGGAATCGCGTGAAAATGTAGAGACGAAAATGTGGTTTTCGCCAAGTTTTTATTATAAATTGAAAAAGTTGACAAAATTGTTAATTACTTTTTCACATTTTATAAAAAAAATTTCTAAAATAGTTTACTAATATTTGCCCTTACAAGTAAACCGTTGTATACAATGCCAGTGAAAGTTTTTGGTTTAATTCTCATGGAAACTTAGGCACAACTAGCAGTACAAAATCTTATTTTAGTCATTTTTCGGGCCAAAATGGGCTTTTACCAATTTCTCACAAACTTTCCAGCAAAATGCTCAATGTTTGAAACTAATTAGGAAAATGCCCCTATTTTGAAACTCGAATTTCTAAAAATCGAGTTTCAAATGTAAAACTTGATTTTTGAAACATCGAGTTATAGAGAACGTGGACTTAGATTTTATTTATTTTATTTTTTTTCAGTTCACTATAACTCAATTGTCCAAAAATCGAGTTTTAAATTGAAACTCAATTTTTAGAAAATCGAGTTTGAAAATAGAGGTATTTCCCTAAATAGTTTCAGATATGAGACATTTTAATGAAAAGTTTTGGCAAAAGAGGTAAATGCCCATTTTCTCCTCATTTTTCGCTGGATGATAGAATAGCCTCATCGACGAACTTCCATGGATGGCTACCGTCAAATCTTCTGTGCACTCCTATAAATTAAAAAAGAAAAAAAAGCTGCTGTGCTCTTATGTGTCACATTGTGCATTTAATTTAAGTTAGAACTTTCAACAATACTCTCATCGTCCTCGTCCCCAAATAGCCCAACTAGGTTCGGGCCAATTATCTTATGCGTATAAAATCATTTCAAAGCTAATATTAATTGGTGAACATATACACCAAGATCACTTCTGTACAAATTGATCTCACTATGCCAATCGGCCTCAGGATGTTGGATAGATAAGCATGAGGTGTTAGTTTAGGAGATACTTCACACCTTCAATGATTGTAAAGTGAAAAAGGGGATGATGGGGATTAAACAGGACCTACAAAAAGCATTTGACAGGATGAGTGTGCTGAGGAACTCTGGTCTAATACAATATATAAAAGCAGAAGCTTTTAACCAGGTGTTGACACGTTAGCAAAAATGCCCTCTTCAAAAACTGACACTTATAGGGTAATTCTTTTAAAAAATCGTACGGTGCGTCTGAAAGACTCTTTTTCAGACGCCAACCCGCTCACCCAAAAATAAAAAAACAAAACGCAGACCCTTAATAAAAAGACCAAGCCGCTTATCCACAAAAAAAACAGAAAAAAAAGAAAGACAAACCCTAAAACCCAAACCGTATTTCCCGATCAAGATTCATACTCACTCTAATTTGCGATTCTTCGCTGCAACTCCATATACACACAAATCAGACTAGCGTGTTCCAACCCATCAAACAGACGAACAAAAAAAAGCCTCTGCAATAGTGAAGTCTGAAAATCTTCGTTCGTCCTCTGCAACAACAGACGATTTAGAATCTATCCCGTCTCTGCTCTTCAACAACAGATAATTCAGAAGGTAGGCATTTTTTCCCCTTTTTTGGTTTTCTATTCAATTACCGTTTCTAGGGTTTTGAAATTTATTGATGATTTCTCTTAAACTGAAATCGATTTGATGCTGAAGAACATAGATTTATGTGTTGCCAAAAAAATAAAGTTCCTTCATTTCATTTTTGTTGTTTTGAATTTTTTGTTGAAATATTTTTCCCTTTTTATATTTTCGTTACCCACGTCTCTTCTCTACCATTGTTTTAAAGGTTTTTGCAGTATATATTTAAAGTTTTTTGTTTGTAGCTGCTCTGATTTTAAAAAATGGAACCCTGGAACATAGGGAATAATAAGGTATTGAACATTAAAATGCCTTTCTGTCTCCACTGATGCCAATCTGCTACTTTTTCCTTAATTTCCCTTTTTTTTTTTTTTTAACAATTTCTTGAGTTCTGTTTGTTCGATTGTTGTATTGATTAAATTTTGTTTTTGTTCAACTCAACATTATCACTTTTGTTATTATTATGTTCCATTTTTTGTTTTAAGCCCTTTTGATGTCGTTTTTCGTTTGATGAATGTGTTGTTCATTCTGTTATGCATGTTCAATTTTTTGTTTTTTTTTTGGTAGGTTCTGTTATGTTTTCAGATTAAAAAGACTTTGGTTCTATGCCCTCTGGTTTGCAAATGTTAGGTTCTATTGCATATGACTAATTGCAGTAGCTAACAACATTCTTGATGCTTGAGTTTAAATTGGTGAATGGTCATTGCTTAATGTTGCCAAGTTAAACAAATTTCGCACTTAAGTTTTTTCCTTATGGTCATCTTTTTCCTATATCTCACAAATGGCATATTTTCCTTTGAATTGATTGGCATTGTTAAAACAACGGCCTTGATAAAAGAAAATTAGTTTTTGTACATCATGCTGTGACTCACATATTATCAGCATCTTTTGGAACTTTAGGAAAATTGGGAACATGTTAGAAAATTTCCCTGCCTATTTCAGTTCTGCATTTTCATACTTTAACATTTACACTCATTTTTAGGTTTTGTATTTTTTAATCTTCACTTGATTAAGAGTGTACCGTTCAATCAAAATGAAGAATTTAAGTTTTGGGGCCATCAAAGCTGGTGGTCAACATTCTGTACTTATGGGTATATTTATGGAATTTATTAATTTGGATGTAACAGCAAATGTTCTTTTGGTGTTACATTATATATATTCAATGAAATTCCCTTAAAATTTTCTATGTAATCTTCTCATTAGATTTTTTTTCCCTCATCATGATAAAAAACTGAGCAGTTATACTATGGCTGTTTAAAATATAATTTTAATGGAGATGAATAATTTGGTTATAAATATGAAGATTAACCCGAAAATTGAACAGAAAACTAATTTTAATCAGAATATAATTTTGTTTAGGGTTGTTTGTTTTGGTAGTAGAGATTGAAACAGTGTCACTTCGCAATAAACTCTTCATCTTCTCCTACACAATAACTGGTTCTTTACATATACAATTTCTTTGTTATAGTCAACTAAAATATTTGAATTGCTGAATTTGTTATATTAAGTTGCTAGAGTTAGTGCATCAAATTAAATATATATTGTAATTTCTTAGTAAAATAATTTGTAAATGGCTGGCGTAGCAATTTAAAATGTGAATACTTGATGTGAGATTCTATTATGTGCGTTTTATTTTTGGCCTTTTGGTTATGTAAAGGACTCGGTGTTGAGATTTGCCTTTCATATTGTCTGCTCTTTTATGGTCTTTTGTTTTGATTTTTTTATTAGAAAGAGAATTGATACAAAATTTACTACAAAATGAATATCGTGAATGATTTGCAGGATGCGAATAAAACTGAGGATTCCATTTACATTTATTTTCTTCAACTTTCTGTTCCAAAATTCTATAATCGAATTTTTTTTTTTTTTTATCCTCTTTCGAGTCTAAATGGCCTTCTGTACTAAAAAAAAAGGCAGCTTCCAGTGTTTTTTTGTTTTTTGAATCTATAATTTTTTTTATCTCTGTTTCTCCATTACTTTCTTTGGGGCTTGATTTAATTTTTATAGTAGAATTACTTCATGCTTCCTGAATCTCTTATGAAGAAATTTATTGACTAATTGATGTTACTTGAAATTGATTTACTTATGTTAGATTTCTTCCTTTTAAATTTGTATGGTTTTTATTTAAGACTTGAATTAGTGTAGGATATTTGTGGCTATCAACACATTAGGTGAGATTAGCCAAGTAGGCAGTTTGCTTGGCTACAGGTTATTTTATTAGTATGTATGGGCGTTTCTTGGTTCAGGTCTGCTTGGGCATTGGTTGTACTGTCTGGTACGCGTTTGGAATATTACTATAAAACTGGTAGAAACATATGGTAGATTAGTGTTATGCGTTATTTCAGTCTTTCTTTTTTACATTTTTTCTCATAAACTACTCTTTAAAATACCATTTAGAGGAAAGAAAAACAGATTTTTTCTTCCATTAGAGACCGAGAGGGAAATTGAAGAAGTTTAATATTTTTAATTTGATTATGATTGTCAATTTGTCACTGGTACAATTATTGTTTCTTTATGTCTTATTGTTATTACCTTTTGTATATGCTTTGATCCCATATTCGGTTAAAATTATAGGAAAAAATAATTGTGTTATCTATGTTCTTAAAATTTTTCTATTGTATTTTATCTCTGTCAAAGTGAAAGGTTCACACAATTGTTTGAAAGAATTTATTCTTCCTCAAAACATACTGCCAATAAAGATGCAGAAAGAGACAATAGAGAATAAAGGATAAAAAAGGGTAAATATTTGGCAATAGTATTACTACTCAAACTGATGAACATGGACATCTTTCAAGTGTTTTTTTGCTTTTTGAATCTATATTTTTTTTATATCTTTTTCTCCATTACTTTCTTTGGGGCTTGATTTAATTTGGAAACCACTGTGATTTGGAGCTCAGATCAAGCACAAAATTCTTTCTTCAATATTTGTGCTTAATTTTGGTAGAATCTTACTTTAGCCACTTATAGTAAATTAAGAATTAAGAAATCATTTTTGTAACTGAACATGCATTTGAATAGAAACTAAAGTGTTCATATATAATATCTCAGCAAAATCTCAAAATTAGCATTTTCTTTGTCCTTTAACATACAGCTAATAATTTGGTTTATAAACAATATGTTTTGTGTAGTTTTTTGGTTGGTATGTATGTCATGTGTTAAAAAAATGCATATATGTTTAGACTTCAATAGGATTTTTTTTTTTTTTTTTTTAGTTAGTATGGTTTATTAGGAGTTGTGAAATTGAATTAACCATCTATTGAATGGATTGTGTATAGAGAATATGTGTCTTAAATTAATGAGGTTGAGAAAATTTGTGTTCTAAGGTAGCTTAAACAAAACATAGTTTCTTATCAAACTTTGTGGTCTATATGCATTTATGATTTATTTATTTATTTATTTTTTTAGTTTCTTATCAAGGTTCTAAGATACATTTACTTTGTGTAGTATATAAATGTTGGGGTTGAACGAAATCTACAAAGGTCTATATTCATTCCTCATGAAAGGGACATGATAGGCAAAAAATAAGAAGGGGAAAAAAATTTGGCCGATTGGAAGGTAGCAGGAACAAATCTCACATCATTCAAATTCTTCATTTCTCTGTCTCTCACTTTGTCTCAAAAGGAGGATATTTATTCATCTACCTTAGCTGATGTTGAAAAAATTAGCTGATGTTGAATCAACATCTTCAAGTGGACTTGGTCGGATTGTTTTAGATTTAGATATTTGAATTAGATTTGGTTTTAATTATGGTATTGGGTTTAAAATAAATTCTGTATTGGGTATTTGTATTAGATTTGGTTTTGTTTTAAATAATTGGGTTAAATTAGTTTTTGGTATCTGCCTACGGTATTTGTAATTAGATTTGTAAATGAAGATATGTGTTGGGTGTTTAGTACGTGGTGAAAGTGTATTTACATATTATTAAAAAAAAAATTATTTCTAACAAATGTAAATAAAACGGTTCCCGCACATAGTGCGGGTTAAAAGCTAGTTTTAATAATAGATCATGATCAAGGAGTGTGTAACTGAAACCACAATATCATCTTCAGTGATATATGCACTTGTAGTAAGCCACACAACCTAAAGAGAGAGATTATTTACCAAAAAAAAAAAAAAACGTAAAGAGAAAAAAAATTAAGAACATTAATATTTCACCAAGGGTCAGATTTAAAATAAATAGCTTATCACCTATCCACCACGTCATTGATTTTCTTCTTTCTTGTTAAACATAAAAATATTGAGAAAAAATAGAATATGAAAGCCTTACTCTAATATCATGCTAAAATATAAAATGATTAAGAAGAAAATAGAGAGAAGATGAGAGAGAGACAGAGAGAGTAAGAAGACAAAAAGATTAATAAGGTTAGAGTCATATGGTTAGGTTTTCTCATCTCATGTGAATAATGAGTCTCACCATAAATTTAATTAATGAAACTAATTATAAATGAGACACTATACCATTATAGTACTCTGAAAATATTGTATATTACTAAACCACAACATAAACACTGTTAGCTTCTAAAAGTTTAGAATAATTGGCAAATCGTGAACACAAATTTGTCTAAATATAGATCTTAGAGTCTATAGATATTATTAGACATGCTCAAGGTGATTCAAGTCAAGATTCAAGAACAAGTACGCTGCAAAAAGAAGATTTCAGAATTTGTCTGGTTCGACCGATCGAAAGACAGGCTCGATCAATTGAGAGTCGTATCTGCAGAATTTTAATTAAGTACCAACAGCAGTTCAAGCCCATTAGGGATTAGGATTTTATATCTACTTCTTCTAGTATATAAAGGAAACTTTAAGCACGTTTTTATAAGACTTTTCAGAGAGAGAAGAGTGTGCCTTCTTTGTATCTAGGGTTTTGTACCCAAAAAACTCTCTCATGTCTTCTACCGGTGCTATTCCTTGAAGAACCTCAAAATTCGGTATTGTAGAAGTTATTACATACAAGATCAACGTCTAAGCAGATCCAAAACCTTTGAGTGGAATCTCAAAGTCACAAGCAGGTGAGCTTGTGTTGGTGCAAAGTCTAAAGAAAGTAGTCCGTGGACTCGGAGCTATCATGAGGCCGTGCTAGTAAGTTTTCTACTTGTGGTAACAATAGAATGTTAGTGATCTAAATTCTATTGTACAAATTTCAATTCTTTCTAGTAGATTTGCTTTTTACCTTGAGGATAGTTAAATTAAATCCTCCCCAGATTTTTTACCGGTTTGGTTTTTCTAGGTTATCATATCGTTGTATTATTTACTTTTCCGCTGCTTTACATGATATGATTATTTTGTTTTAGCTTAGATCTGAATAATAAATCTAAGTATTCACTTAGTTAATTAATTAGGTTAAATAATTTAATTTACAGAGATCTAAAACCTAGCAAACACAACATAAACCCTTACCGGTCCATGTAACAACTGACGAGTTGCAATCTTTTAATTAACCCGATTCCTAACATCTTCAATTTCTACGAAAATAACATGAATTTTGGCTATTTGCCCATGTGGACATCTTATCTATGTAATTGATATTATGTGCAGCCTAAAGTTTTAAACCTTCAGACAGTAACAGTATAAGGTATACTTAGAACAACTGTATCGAAAGTGCTACACTTCCAATTTGGCTGCATGAAAACAAGCAAGAGTAATATTCAGGCACTCACAAATTCCAAACCCTTTATTAATCCCATATTACACTTTCTCATTGAGTCTTCCCCCTCAACTCTGACACAATCAAAATGGGACTGTGGTCCTGTATATGGATCAGACAGACAATAAAGTGAGAGCAGAAGGTTCGGAATACCATCCTATCAAATCAATATCATTAGCCACTGAAGTAGACCTGTTGTTTGGCACTTTGGCTTTAATATTACTCCTATATATGCAAACGTGCGTATGCTTGTTTATAATGGTGAAATCCAACATACCCCACAGTACCCACACTCTCGCTTTAAATCCTGGCACGACTTTGAGTATCTTTCGCTATCATGTACAATAAATATTTATTGTTTTCTTCCTATTTCTGTGTTATTTTCCTTTCCCTTCCCCTCACTTTTTCTTTTCTGTTCCCACCTATTTGTCTGAATGAGACTTGAAACGTAATAAATCAATAACACTTGGGATGGGCATGTTATAACTCTGCTCTTGGTTTTTTTATTTTTTCTTTTATTTTTTTGCATTTTTTCTTAGGTAGAAAAAGTATGGATGTAATAAATTTGTACAGAATGCTAAACTAATGTTGTGGATGCATCATTATTAAACCTAATTACACGGTTTATAAAAAAATTAATTTAAAAAAAACATGTTAACATTTTAAAACTAGTTTAGATAATACAATAATTTTATGTCACATATTTATAACAAAAAAAATGAAAATAAAAAGTAAGATAATACAAAAATATGCATAATTGAAATAAAGAAGCTAATTACTTCTTTTAATTTTATTTTTTTTATGCAAAATATATACTTAATTAAAATTTTAAATCAAAATAGAAAAAATATAGAAATTGTGAAAAAAATAAAGAAAAATGTGCCTTTTTTTTTTTTTTTATAAAGAAAATAGTTTTTAAGGTATAAAAATTTAAATATATATTTTGACTATAGTCCCAATCTCAACCGAATCTTGATCTCTAAACAAGGTCAATGGCACAATAAAACCAATCAAGAACAAAATGGGAAAAAGGGTCGCATAATAATGCCACATGTAGGTTTGGCAATCATACAATTTGTGAGCTGGGAAATTTTGCCATTTAAATGGCATAATTAGAGATCTCTCATTCCTTAAAAATTTATAATGCAAAAAGAGTATTACAGAAGCAGACGTTATAGATTGAAAATCCAAAAAAAAAAACAAAAAGTTATAATGCAAAGAGAGCATGAGTTAATTGTGTAATGTATTGCAACATAATTAGAAGTCATGTTTCTACAATAAATTTTAAAAGATATACTGCAATTTATTTTACATGGTATTTAGAGTTTTAGAGTGGCAGTGAATTTTTTATTGTGGATTTCAAATCATAATAAATAAGTGTTTAAATTACTTATTTGTGAGTGATGATAAATCAATTTTGTCATGCCCTATTCTCTCAAAAATAAAAATAAAAATAAAAATATTGAGACACTCTAGATTAATTGGATATTAATTGAGTGTGTAGTGTGAGTGTATAGATGTTAAATGCTACATCTAACATATATTAGGTTGATCTAGTCTTTATTAACAATTAAAAAAAATATCAATTGTCACTACTAGCGGACTAATTCTTTGAGTGTAACACAGATGTAGCTAGAACTTTTCATTAGATAATTACAAGTTTATAAAAAACTACGTAGTAAAATTTGTAATATCCTTGTCACTCTATTTTTATAGGAAACTTCTCCTTGGTCTCTCTACTCTATTCCAACTTATGAAGTATCTATCCCTCTTTGGACTCTTGTTGATATTGATGAGCAGTTTTTCCTTGGTCACTGTTCTGTCTCTTCTTAATAAAGTTTATCATTATTTATTAAAAAAAGAAAAAAAGAAAAGAAAAAAACGAAACAGAGATTATACTGTAATTGACGGGTTTTTAGGGAACTTGGGTAATGAACAACTAAACTGATAGAGGCAGGTTGGGATTGTAGTGTTTGTATAATATCAATATCTATACTATGGTCTCAGATGACTACGTCACAGTAGACTTATAGCGAAGAAAATAAAAGAGTAACGATGGTTTCAAAAGTAATTCCATGTTGTTTATTGTCTGACTCAAGACAAATATACCTTTTTAGAGTCATTGTCAATAATAATCCAAATTCAATTCTGCACTAAACTAAGCAGAGCAACAATTTGGACTTGCATGAATCTAACCCCTGCCTTTAGAACTCACTCTAACACTAAAGGGAAAATTCTGAACAAGATTCCTTAAATGTCGAACTCGCACATGAAAACAATAAATGTTGATATTAATCTAATGCAAACAGGAAATAGGTATGTGTGTCTAAGCTAAAATTGCGCCAACAGCAGTAACTAAATGCGAACATGCATGCAGTAAATACACAACATGCTACAATTAAATGCATGATTTTAGTGCACATGAAAGCCAAATATAATATAGTACAGTCGTTGAAATTTTGAAGACGAAACATACTAAAAAAAACTACATCTTTGGCACAGAAAAAATTGACGAGAAAGAGAGAGAGTAGTGAAAGATGCATTTGAATTAGAATTTATGCATGGCACGCATAGGTGGTCCATTTTTTTTATCACTTTCAAACCCTATAAAGGGTCATTTGAAAAAAAAAAAAAAAAAAAAAAAAACACCCTATAATGGGCTTGGTGTCCTCCCATAAGACTTTCCCAATTCCAATCCAAGAATCGGAATTCTGCAGATGTAATGTTGTTGGAAATTATATAACTAGATGTTCCTTAATTTCTTTCGTCATTCCAAACAATTTTTAAGAGGAACTTACTCCTTGAAAGCTCTTTTTCATATATCCAAGTATTTGAATGACCTCTTTATATTCTCCTAAACGAATTCTGGCTTTGGTCAAGAAAATTAATGTTTTCTAAAAAGTATTCTAAGAGTCTTATATTACATCAAGGTATGACATTCACCTTATATTATGTTTATGTGGCTCGGGTTTTGGTCGTGATAGTTTTAGAATAATTTATGTGTATGTAAATTGAGTGTAAACCTATGGAGAGTAAATACAGCGTCATGTCATTTAATTTTTTTTTTTTAATAGATTATGTAATCCTATGGAATCTCATTCAAGGCTACTCATAGGATAATGAAAAATGTTAAAGGGTTACCATGACAAGGGTCGTCTCTTTCTAGCAAATTTGAATTACAGTTGAAAGCATTTTGTGATGCAGATTGAATTGGATGCCCAAATACATGAAGGTCATTAATTGGTCACTGTGTTTATCTCGTTAATTCTTTAATATCATGGAGCTCAAAGAAGCAGAATATAGTTTTCAGAAGCTCAGCTGAGGCAAAGTATCAAACTATGGCCTCAACAACATGTAATTCAAATCTTGAAAATTTTGAATGTAAACCATACCAAGCATGCCTTAATTTAATGTGATAATCAAGATGCTCTCCATATTGTAGCAAACCCAGTCTATCACGAACACATTAAGCATATCGAGATAGACTATCATCTAGTTCGAGAAAATATTCAACAATGTGTGATAAAGACCTTCCACATCTCAGGTACAAAAAAGATAGCAAATATTTTCACTAAAGCCTTGGGGCTTCCAATAGTAGACAAATGGGACTTTTAAACATTTATTAATCTACGGTTCAATCCAATTCTATTCAAGATCGAGAGCAAGGTTGAGGTTTCATCACAAGCAGTAGCAACAACTAGTTTGAGTGAGAGTGTTAACAAGTAAGAAGAAAAGGTCCCAACGATGTCGTTTTGTAGGTTGAAGAGACTGATGGGAAACAAAACACTATAATGACATCGTTTCATCAAACACATTTAAATGAAGCATGTAAAGAGTGAATGGTTCGTAATGGAGTCGTTTCCTTAAATAATGTTAGATTTGATCAAATTTACTTAATGACTTCTAATCCATTTCAAGCACGTGTTAAACGAGATGTTAAGCTAGTTGTAATTAGTTATAACAAACTTCTAAATTCTATTAGAACTGTGCAATGGCTAATTTAGGCTAGTTTTATTTTTTATTTTTTATTTTTTTATTATTATTACTATTTCTTCTTCTTTCTCTCTATGAACCGTTATATATTCAATTAAAACTGTGCAATGGCTAATTTAGGCTAGGTTTATTTATTTATTATTATTACTATTTCTTCTTCTTTCTCTCTATGAACTATTGAGAGAGAGAGAGAGAAATTAAACATTCTACCACTTTACATTTAATGCACATGGAGTGACTACTAGTCAATGTGATAAATGTTCATTTACGGGTAAAGACCTTTACGGACACCTAGAGCATCAACATTGGATGTGTTAAATGTAAATTTTTTAGTATTTAGCACACTAAACACTATCGGATGTGCTGCACTTAAAAATATTTAGCATGGGGTACATACAATGCACTGCTTCTAGTAGAAGTTCACTGTAGCTCATGCTAATTTTTTATAAATAATTTCTCTCCTCTCTACTGACTCTCCCTCATATGTCTCTTGCCCTTCTCCTCTTTCTTCACTATGGATTTTACTTTTTTTGTTTTTTAAAGCACTAGTTTCAGGTGTGCTAAATATTAAAATTTTAACATTTAGCATACCAAACATTAAAAAAAAAATAAAAAAAAAATTAAAAATTAAAAAAAAAACATATGAGATGTTTCAAATGCCAAAAACTTTTAGCATTTGTGAACATACCATTCTATTAGAGCATTAGTTGTTGCAAAAAATAATTCTATTTTCACATACTAAAAAGCTACTTTATCTATTTTAACACACCACTTTACAATTTGCCCTACATCGGATCTTCTATTTTAAGATTCATCACACTAAAAAAAACCTTAAAAAAAACCTCATACTGAATAATAATAATAATTAAAAAATTGTAAGTTTACAACCCAATACCATAAGAATTGCAAACTTGCCACCATCAACCACCACCAAAAAACACAAAAATCAACCAACCACCAATCGGCCACCATCAACCACCACCCATAACCATCAGCCTCCACCATCACCCACAATATAAAATAACTAACCAAAAAAAAAAAAAAAATCTAAAACACATAATCACCCACAGCCCACCATCACTACCATAGCCCACCACCACCAAATCTAAACTTCCCACCACCACAAGCCACCACTACCGCAAAACAATCACCACTCAATATAAATCAACCACCACCACTGATCACGTCAACCACAACCTAAAATCACCCAAACCACCACTAGCCGCCTTACCCACAACCATCAAATTCAGCCTACGACCACTACCCAACCCATCAAAACAAACCCACAACCACCAAAACATACCCATAGCAACTACCCAAAAAACCACCATCATAACCACAAAAAAAACCTGCACAACCTAGAACCGCCATTCAGTACTGACCTAAACCACCACATCGATCAAGCTGAGAGAGAGAGAGAGAGAGAGAGAGAGAGAGAGAGAGAGATGTGTTAAGGACGAGAGAGAAAAGTTTAAATAAAATAATATTAAAATTTTTAGCATTTGGTGTTTGTACTGCTCCAAAAATAGAACGATACTGTAGCAAATGCTAACTTTGGCATTTGGAACATCTATTGTTGGTGGATTTTTGGTGTTTGATGTGTCAAATGCTAAAAAATTTGCATTTTTGGCACACCTAATTCTAGTGCTCTTAGTAGAATGGTACATACCCAAATGCTACAACTAAAATAATTTTTTTTCCCATCTCTATCGCCTCTCTCTCTCTCTCTCTGAAGCCAACCTTCAACCTCTCGCAGCCACTACCCATCGCTCCTCCACACGCCACCTCGTCGTCTCACAAGTTCTGTTCTACATGGAAGTGCATGGAGTTTTCTATTTGTTTAAATAAGTGGGTTGGCTAATTTCCTTTTTCCTACGGTGGTCGTAAGTTTCAAATGGTGTTTTAGGTTTTTTGTTTCCTCTGATAGTGGTGAGTTTCAAATGAGTTCTAGTTCTAGTTTTTTTTTTTTTTTTTTTTTTTTTTTTTTTTTTTTTTTTTTTTTTCGGTGGTGAGTTTCAGATGGTGGTGATTGTGATTAGTTTTGTGGGTAGTGGTGGCGGTGGGTGGTGGTGAGTTTTAGGCAGAGAGACTGACAGAGAGGAAGAGAGAAGAAAAAAAAAAAAAAGAAATGAATAAATAAAGGAATAAAACATGGAATTTGAACATACAACATGTAATGTATTGTCAAATGATATATTAAAATAGCAAAAGTAAGTTTTGATGTGTGAAAATATAATTATTTTGCAATAGTTCATGTTGATGCTCTTAATAGAAGGTGGGTATTAATTTAGGTTATTTTAATGGATAATGTGTTAAAATAAAAGATGAAATGTAGGGTGTAATATTAAATATTTTGATAAAAATAGATAAAAATAAATTTTTTTAACTAGTTAAAATGGGAATTTTTAGAACATCCAAGGCTGAAGCTCAATATCAAGTTTTGTTGTTGCAGACTTAGAGCTCTTTGTTGGAGCATGGGTGTGCTTCCATGATTCAGCAATCGGCCACCTTCATTCGAACAACTTGTTCGAGGATAGTCTTCAATCATAACTCGCGTTGGATAATAAAGTTAAGTAGGACTATAATTGGGGCATGAACATAGTTTTGGACCTAGCAGTCCATGGGTCTAAACTCTAAAAGATCCTCCAAGTCCGTTTCAGGCTTGGGCTTTAAAGCGTCTTGGGCATGAACAAATTTTGGACCTATCACTCTTCTTCACTCTCTAGTGCTTTTTAACCTCATTGTTGAATTGATCTATGTAAGTGTTCTAGAAAATAAATATGAATCAAGGTTTATTTTATAAATTGAAAACAAAACCAAGATTTAAATTGTGCCAATATAGAGCTATTGGGCATAGATGTATATATGAGTTCCAGGAAATATATATATATATAGAGCTGTTTAATCAAGAATTCAAGTGTAATTTGATGGTAGAAGTTAAATCTAAAGCAAAAGAGTTTTAAGAAGACTGTTCTAAAAAAATTGTAGAGGAGATGACTGGATGATTGGAAAGATATGGAATATAGAGAGAAAATAATATAGGCAGCCTTTGTAGTATGGTAAACATGGAAGGCTCGAAATGAGGTTGAATTCAGCCAAATTGAGAGAATAGCCTAGACAAGTTGCAAATATACCAAAGCAAATTCACAAGAGCATATAAAAATACGGAAGTATTAACAAAAGAGATGGAAGTGTACACAGTGAGTGGCGGCCTCATGAACAAGGGAGAATGAAAGGCAAATATTGATGGTGTTTGGAATAAAGAAAGAAAAGTTGGTGGAGTTGCCATTATACTGCCATCTCTTATGTGGGCTAATCTTCCGGGATGAAGTTCAATTCATGTCTGTACTTTTGCACATAACATTTACATTCAGAACCTTTGAGCAAGTTTGGGAAGAATTGTGCACTGATATCTGAAAAATATATGAATCATATATATATTAAAATGTGCAATGTAGCAATGGTAGAATAAATTATATATTTCTTTTCCCAATTTTTTTTTTTCTTTAGAGGTTTTTTATTTGCTAAAGATTGTGTACTGTATGATTATAAAGTGTTCAGCTAATTAAGTTAGAATGTTAGATATATATATATATATATATATATATATATATATTTTTTTTTTTAATTTTATAGATGAGCATTGAATTCTAGGGCAGCCTTGTCATTCTGGGTCTTTGCTAGGTGTAGGTGTGATAGGCCTAATAGTATATATCTATATTATATATATATGTGTGTTGGGCCGAGGGCCCAATCCGAGGACAGCCAGTAGTCCGAGGACAGGTAAACGCTATCATGGGAGTCCGTGTTAGTGAATGAAGAGGTGGGGTTTGGTCATAAGAGTCCAAGCAGGTGGTCTGAGGAGGAATGCCTCCTCGGCTAAGCAAAGCAGAGGTCCGAAGGTGTGGTCTACTATCCAGGGCAACATTCCGAGAGATTCTATTGATAAGGATACGCATCATGAAAGCATAAGACAGAGGAAAGCCATGAAATATCTAAGAGAAAGATGCTACCACTGCATTGATTGCTCTGTAGCTAACTCTCTGGCCACATTAATGAGAAAGTGATACTTGAACAGTAATTTTCAACCTTATAGCTACTCCCAAAGATTTCAAGAAGGTGCTGATGGGACAAGGATCAACACCAGTGATCTAATCTACACATGGAGGGTGGAGATAAAAGAAATAAGATAATATAAAATAGAAAGAAGACCTTGAGGGAAGGGGATCGGGAATTAGGAGAAAAACGTTGTAGGAACAAGAACTAGATGTTTAACCAAATTCAAAAGAGATATATATAAGAACTGATCTCCTCGGATTGTGCTGATGACGATTTTCTTTGGATAAAACCAGTCTATCTTTACTTTCTTGTCATTTGGATTCATTATAATTGTTACCCAACTCATTAGAGCCTAGTTTTCTAACCCACTCTCTACAAATTCATTGTATTGGGCACTTTGGGCCTAGATCCTTTTACCTTTTAGGCTTAGGAATCAAATTGTGACCTTACAATTAGTGCCGTCTATGGGGATTACTTGAGTTTTATTGAGTTCAACGTCCAACTATGGTAGGTTTAGAGCCAAACCAGGAGGAATCTATTGGTTCCCAACATCAGGATCAATTCCTCAACCTTGAGTGGAGGAGGGATCGGGAGGTTAACGTGCATACCACGCACACTAGAGGAAGTCAGTCTCGAGGTGGAAGTCACCTCTCTCCTGAAGAGAATACTAGAAGCATGCAACTGGAGATTAACTGTTTACGAAAGAGGTTATGCCGCGAGCAACGTAGAGAAACCCCTTCAAGTTCTGGCCCCTTTTCTAATGATGATAATGATATTAGCTATCGGCTTAGGTCCAGGACTCCTTCCAGCGAGTCCTTTTCGTGTGATAAGGATCATCATTATAGGCGGAGAAGGGAGAGTCCGCCTCACCAAGGTCTGGGCAATGACGCTATGGGCAGGGCTTTGAATCAAATTTCCAAGTCAACTTTTACCTGTAGGATTGAAAGTGAAAAACTTCCTCGGCTATTTACTCAACCAACGTTCACCATGTACAACAACAGAACGGACCTGGTGGAACATGTTAGCCACTTCAATTAGAGGATGGCCGTTCACTCTAGGAATGAAGCCTTGACGTGTAAAGTGTTCCCATCCAGTTTGGGCCTGTGGCAATGAGATGATTTGATGGTATGAGAGAAGGTTCTATTAGCTCCTTTAAGAAGCTCACTAGGGCATTTGGGGCTTGGTTTGTGACTTGCAATAAGGTTCCTCGGCCCTTAGATTCCCTATTGTCTATGACCATGCTAGAAGGAGAGACCCTGAAAACGTACTCAAATAGATACTAGGAGACGTTCAATGAGATAGATGGGGACTTTGATGACGTGGCCATAAGGACTTTCAAGGTTGCCTTACTTGCCGAGCATGATTTGAGAAAGTCGTTGACCAAGAAGCTTATAAGGAGTGTGCGTCGGCTTATAGACCGTATCGACAAGTATAAGTGGGTTGAGGAAGACCAGTAGCAAGGGAAAGGGAATGCTAAGGTTATCCCTCAGGATAGGAGGGATCTCAAGTCGAACAGATACAACAATAATAGGCCTCGAAGAGACTTTGCTAGGCAATCTAGGCCTACTGCTACTCAGGTGGTTGGCACAGTGTTTTGGGAACCAGTGCATCAAGTCTTGGAAAGGATTAAAAATGAGCCATACTTTAAATGGCCAAATAAGATGGTAGGAGACCCTATGAAGCGCAACCAAAGCCTTCATTGCCAATACCACCAGAAGTGAGGACACACCACAGAAGATTGTAGAACTTTGTGGAGTCATCTGGAGCAGCTGGTCAGAGAAGAAAAGTTAAAGCAATTTTTATATCAGCCTAGTGGGCAAGGGGGCCAGGCAAGATTGGGATCTCAAAGATATGCTTCTTTGAGAGCCCTTTTGGGCACAATTAATGTCATCTTTACTGCTCCAAGTAGAACGGGTTTTCACCCCTCCAGGGTGATATCTATAGCTTGGCCACCTGCTGAGGACTCTAACCCTGAGTCGAAGAGGGCTAGGATGAAGATCTAACCAGCGTTGAGTATCTCGGATGAGGACAAGGTTGGAACCATACAGCCATATAATGATGCCTTAGTGGTCACCCTCAGGATGGCGGTATGATGTGAAGAAGGTGTTAGTGGATCAGGGTAGCGGGGTAGAGATTATGTACCTTGATTTGTACAAAAGGCTAAACTTGAAACCTGAGGATTTGACAACTTATGATTCACCTTTGTTAGGCTTTGACGGGAAAGTTGTTGTTCCGAAAGGCCAGATTAGACTACTCGTGCAAGCAGGTTCAGAGGTGGTAGAAGTGGACTTCATTATGGTGGATGCTTATTCTCCCTACATGGCCATTGTAGCAAGACCCTGGCTTCATGCCCTAGGAGCCGTTTCTTCCACTCTACATTTGAAAGTGAAATATCCGTCTGGGGACCAGATTGAGGAGCTAGTTGGGAGCCAGTCCGTGGCTAGGTAGTGCTTGGTGACTGCAATTATGCATCAACCTGAAGATAAGTCCTCGGCCTCTGCTCAGGCGAGCTTATAGCAATTAAGGATCCCAGTGTCATCTATGGATGCGGTGTTAGAAGGGGCAAGCTGTGAGGAACTAGATAAGTGATGACAAGGAGAAGTTTTTCCAAGTCGTAGCTCAGTTGCCTCCTTAAGAGAAGTAAGAGATGATGGTGTTCCTTAGGAAGAATATTGATGTGTTTGCATGGAGTGCTTATGAAGCCCCCAGAGTGGATCCTAATCTCATTTGTCATCATCTAAATGTCAACCCGACAGTTGTCCCCAAAAAGCAACCACCTCGGTGCTCATCTAAAGAGCATTCTGAGGCTGTCAAAGAGGAGGTGCTCAAGCTTAAGCAGACTATGGCTATTAAAGAGGTGTTTTACCCTGAGTGGCTAGCCAATACCGTGGTGGTAAAGAAGAAGAGTGGAAAGTGGCGAGTATGTGTTGATTTCATAGATTTGAACAAGGCTTGCCCAAAAGACCCTTTCTCTATGCCTCAGATAGATCAGTTAGTGGATGCAACTGTAGGCCATCCTCGGATGCGATTCTTGGATGCCTTTCAAGGGTACCATCAAATACCATTGGTTTTGGGTGATCAGGAGAAAATACTTTTCGTTACTCCTATTGGAAATTACCACTACAAGGTGATGCCCTTTGGTTTGAAGAATGCAGGGTCTACCTATCAGAGGATGATGACCAAGATGTTCGAGCCATAATTGGGCAAAAATATTGAGGTTTATATAGATGATATGGTGGTGAAGAGTAAGGTGGTGTACGAGCACATGGGAAACCTCAGGAATATTTTTGAAATACTAAGGAGGCACAAACTATGCCTCAATGCTTCCAAATGTTCTTTTAGCATTGACTCAGGTAAGTTCCTAGGCTACATAGTCACTTACCGTGGAATTGAAGTCAACCCTAACCAGATTAAAGCAATTAACAGCTTGCAACCTCCTCGGAATCCCAAGGAGGTTCAGAAGTTGACAGGGATGACTACTACTCTAAACCAATTCATCTCTCAGTCAGCAGACAGATGTAGGTCTTTCTTTCGGTTGTTGCATAAGTGGAAGGGGTTTGACTGGACCGAGAAGTGTGCCTCGGCCTTCTAGTAACTGAAGAAATACCTTGCTCGGTCACCTATTATGTCCCGGCCTGAGAATGAGGAAGTCCTGTTTGCTTATGTTGCTGTAGCCTCCCATGCGGTAAGCTTAGTACTGATACGATTTGATAATGGAGTAAAAAGGCCAGTTTTTTATGTGAGCAAGTCATTGCATGAGGCCAAGGTTCGTTACTTGCCATTGAAAAAGGCCATTCTGGCAGTGGTGCATGCTACGCATAAGCTTCCTCACTACTTCCAATCCCACACAGTTGTTGTTTTAACCCAACTTCCACTTCGATCACTACTTCGGAGTGCTGATTACATAGGAAGGATTGCCAAGTAGGGTACGATCCTAAGGGTTTTTGATATCAAATATATGCCTTGCACCTTTGTCAAGGGCTATTGTAGATTTAGTGGCAAAATTTGCCAAATCCCCATTGGAAGAGGAGGTAGGGAAGCAGGACAAGGATGGAAAGTCAGTTGGCGTGGTTTCCTTGCAAGAACCTTTATCCTGGAGGGTATACATTAATGGTGCAACAAATCAAAGAGGATCTGAAGTGGGGCTAGTTGTAATTTCTCCTAATAAGATCATTATTGAAAAATTCTTAAGGTTGGGTTTCTCAACCACAAAAAATGAGGCTGAATATGAGGTGCTATTGGTAGGGATGACTATGGTTCAAAAAATGGGAGGAAAAACAGTAGAGATATTCTCAGATTCAAGGTTGGTTGTAGGCCAGGTAAAGGGAGAGTTAGAGGCTAGGGATGTCAGAATGTAAGAATATTTAAATCAGGTTAGGCACTTACAATCAGGGTTTGAGTCTTTCAACTTACTGCAAATCTCTAGAAACGGAAACACACATGCTAATTCTCTGGCCACTTTCGCAACCTCCTCAGCGCAGAGCTTATCTTGGGTTATCCTTGTTGAAGACTTATGCAAACCTACTGAGATGAAGAGAGGGATGGTCCATATTCATCAAATTAGTATGGGACCTAGCTGGATGGACTCTATTGTGCTATTCCTTAAGGAGAATATCTTGCTCGAAGGGAAGTTCGAGGCTGACAAAGTGTGAAGAAAGGCTCCTCGGTTTTGGCTATCTGAGGACCAAAAGTTGTACAAGCGCTCTTTTTCTGGGCCATATTTGCTATGCATACACCCTGAGGCATCAAAGCTACTCCTAGAGGAGTTACATGAAGGGATTTGTGGAAGCCACACATGAGGTAGATCATCGTCTCACAGAGCCCTCACTTAGGGATATTGGTGGCCGAACATGTAGAAGGAAGCACAAGAGTACGTGAAGAAGTGTGACCAATGCCAAAAATTTGCCCCAAACATTCATCAACCAGGGGTGTCTTTAATCCTTTGTCTAGCCCTTGGCCTTTTGCTCAATGGGGCTTGGATATTGTAGGGCCTTTCCCCAAGGCAGTAGGGAATAAGAGATGGCTGCTGGTCGGCACGAATTACTTCACCAAGTGGGTTGAAGCTGAACCACTAGCAAATATCAGGGACGTGGAGGCCAAGAGATTTGTTTGGAAAAATATTGTCACTCGGTTTGGAATCCCTTGTACCTTCATCTCGGAAAATGGTTTTCAGTTTGATAGCAAAGCTTTTAGGAGGTACTGTTGTGACTGGGCATTATGGATAGGTATTCCACCCAGCTTATCCACAGGGGAATTGACAGGCTGAGGCTGTCAACAAGGTCATAGTGAATGGACTCAAGAAAAGTTTAAATGATGCAAAGGAAAAATGGGTGGAAGAGCTGTCACATGTCCTTTGGACATATCGGACTACACCTTGTAGGTCAACAGGGGAGACCCCCTTTTCAATGACTTATGGAGTCGAAGCTGTAATTCCTCTGGAGATCGGATTCCCAACACTGAGGATGAGTTCTTTCACTCTGAGCAACAACGATGGGCTGTTAGAGAAAAGCTTAGATTTAATTTAAGAACGAAGAGAAAATTCAGTGGTTCAATTGGCGTATTATCAACATAAGCTCAAGTAAGGGTACGACGCTAACGTGAGGTTAAGGCCATTAGCACCTAGAGATTTGGTATTAAGAAAGGTTTTGGGTACTACAAAGAACCCAGCATGGGGAAAGTTAGGGCCCAATTGGGAAGGGCCATATCGCATCACCTCGGTGGCTGAAATAGGTACATATTACCTGGAAGATCTAGATGAAAATGTTGTATCCCGCCCCTGGAATGTAAATAACCTGCGAAGGTATTGTTATTAATGAAAGTCTTTTCTGTCATATTTTTGCCTATGATATCATGCGTTACATTTCATATCATTTTTATAAGTGTTCAACAGAACATTGGTCATGCCTAGCTCCTCAGGCCACATACCTTGGGTAAATTAATACTTCTCACTATTGGTTTGGGTATCAAACAGAACCTTGGCATGCCTAGCTCCTCAGACCACATACCTTAGGTAAATTGATATTCTTCATTATTTGTTCTAAGTATTAAACAGAGCCTTAGTTATGTCTGGCTTCTCGGACCACATACTTTGGGTAAATTAACACTTCATATCATTTTCTGAGTGTTAAACAGAACCTTGGTCATGTTTAGCTCTTCGGACCATATACCTTAGGTAAATTAATACTCCTTATTATTTAACTAAGTGTTAAATAGAACCTTAGTCATGCTTGGCTCTTCGGGCCACATACCATGGGTAAATTAATACCTCTTGTTATCTTACAAAGTGTTAAACAGAACCTTGGTTATGCTTGGTCCACCGGACCATCTACCTTGGGTAAATTAGCACTACCAAACATTTAATTAAATGCTAAACAAAACCTCGGCCATATCAGGTTCCCTGAGTCACGAGCTTGGGTAAATTACTAACCGGTTTGGCTATGATGTCCAATCAAGATCTTCATTATGGTAATCTAAGAGAAGGGAAACACTGGTACATCACTTAAAGCATTTGCAAGTATGCCTATAATCAGTTCATAAGCTAAGTGTCACATACAATTCCTTAAATCTACTACTAAAGGGAAGGTTATATGGAACCATGGATGGGTGGGTGCTCTACCATTCTCTGGGATCAGCTAAAAGTCCAGTGATATGCAGGGTTATTTAAGTTATGTGTAAGGTATGTTTTTGAAGTTAATGGTATATTTTGTTGAGATTATAAACCTAGATGGCTCTACTGAAACTGTGGTTAATTGTATGGGATGTGGCAATTGCATCATCACTCCTACAACTAACCAAATCAAATTATATTTCATTCTTATATTGACTAAGCATGAAAAGTTGTTTTTAGTTAAAGTCACCTCTTGTTGGAAAATGTAAGCCTGGAAAGCTTCACTTATTCTGTGATTAATAGTATGAAGTAGAGCAATGATATGGTCACTTACACAAATGATTATTAAAGCTATATATATATATATATATATATATATATGAGCATGTGTAAATTCAGATATTGTTATCTTTTGTTCTTATATCTGTTAAGTGTAGAGCAAAACATAGGATATGTCAGAACTTGCACAAAACATGTGTAATAAAAACTTTATAATTGTCATTGAATCAAGCCTTGAAAAGAGGCAACTTGTTACAAATTTGGAAGGCAAAAACGACCAAAAAAAAAAACCTACTCTAGAACTACTTAATTTTAAGTACAATCTTATCTTTTGCTGAGTCCTTGACGGGCTGGGCTGGGGCTGTTGTTGTAAATGCTGGGCCTTTACCCTTGAGATCCTTCTTGGTAGGCACAGGCAAAGTTGCCAAGACGAGCTCCATAGTGTGGGGGGGACCTTTTGTTCCTTGAAGGGGTCCTTAGGGGCAGCTAGAGGTTGGGTAACATCATGGGCCACTTCCCTAGTTGTTTCAGCTTCTTTTTCAACAACCTCGGGCTGCGCAACCTCCTTGGACGGACTGCCAGAAGAAGGAAGGACCTTTGCCAGGCTCTCCTCGCCAGTATCTGCCTTATTGGAGGCAGTGTTAACTTTAGGGTCAGAGGAGCTAGGCGCACGAATGGCAGAAGGATAGTATACACTCTCTGCTCTCCTAAGAGCAAAGGAGGCCTCAACCCCAGCTTGGTTGAGGGCCTCGTTCCACACCTGAAGGCAGTAGTACCTACACACCTTTGAGACCTCAACCCTGAGGGCCTTTTCGGTCTCCGCCATTCCTGCCTCATACCCATCCTGCTTAGCTTGGTCCTTGGCCTTCTCGGCCTTCTCCAGTTTCTTCGTCAGGACTTTTATATGAGTTTTGGCTGTGGAGAGCTCATCCTCGGCTTGACGAAGTTGCTTGCGTTGAACCTCCGCCTGCTTCTCCGCACCATTTAAAGCGACTTCGGTGCTTTTCTTGTCCTGTTCAGCTTCAGTTAGCTTAGTATTATGCCCTTGTGTCTTCTTTTCCACTAACTCGAAAGCCTTCACAGCAGCAACACACCTAGCCTCCTCCTCCTTCATTGATTTGTGGGAGCTGATGACTATTTCCTCAGCTCTGTAGGCAGCTTGGACAGCCTTTAAAAAAAAATAATAATAATAGATAAAAATAAATAAATACCTAGGTTAGAGAAGTCAAGTATAAGTACAAATAATAATAATAATAATAATAATAATAATAATAATAATAATAATAATAATAATAATAATAATAATAATAATAATGATAATAATATGATAAAGGGGGTAGTTGGTGGGCTTACCAGAGCGAGGTCCCTCTATAGGCTGAGGAACACCTAATGTTTTCTCATTGACCTTAGGTCGGCCATGTCCCTGGGCAGCAATAAGGCTTGCACTATGGCGTTGGCCACATAACCAGCCCTTCCCTATTGGAAATCCCTGATGGAGGCATCAGCGGTCAAGACAGCTCCGTCCAACACCAGAACAGGAGACCAATTTGGAGCAGCTATCTGAGAGTCACCTCTCTTATCCACCACCGTCTGTGTTATTCTGGCCTATTTGGCTCCCTTCTGGGGCTCGACCTCCTTAGAAGAGTGACTCTTGCCCCCTTCCACCACCTCCTTACCTCTCTAATCCCTCTTCCTTTTTAGATCAACAGGGTCGGGTCGTTGGGCTTCGTTGGAGGGAGGGGTGGGGGGTTTGGTCTGGGCAGTTTTATTTGGGGCTTGGCCTCCTGCCTGGACTCTATCAGGTCCTGAAGACTTGATCTAGTCTTGCATTGGATTGCCATAGCGTCTGGGATGGTTGGATCTTCTTGTGAGTGACTTACTTGCGTTAGGGGAAGAAGGCTGAGGTCACCAACTGGGCTTTCCGAGAAGGAGAGTAGATTGAAAACTTCGAAATCATCTTCGGAGTCTGAGATGTCAACTATCTTTTCCTCCTCTTCTTCTTTGGTAGTAGGATGGGAAGAGGTGGCTTCTCCGGTTGTATACTGAGGTGGCAGGGTTACTTCAAGTACACCTCCTGGAATAGGGTCGGTGGTGAGGAAACTCGAAGCAGCAATGCTTATTTGGTGCAAGTGCTGATCCTTTGCTTTTATCACACACTTCGGTGCTTGAAAACTGGACAAGGGAGGGTTGCAGCCGAGGATGAGGTGGACCGCTTTTAATTGACCGTCACTATGAACGAACACCTCGGCTTTAAGTATCTTGTCTAGGCTTGGCTGGTTGACAAGATTGAAGTTCGGAATGGCAGCGTACTTATCTACAAAACCATTAGGAAAACAAAAAACATCGTCAACAAAAAAATGGCATAAATCAAAGGAAAGTTAAATTACAAAAACAAACGGGGAAAAATGGGAATAGAATATGTTGAAGGGAGAAGGGAGTGACTTTAAAATAATAAACCTAAACCTAAAACCCCACATGCCACTTCCCCGAGATAATTAAAAAGTCTTTGTTCATGCCTTTTGTTGGATTTAGAGAGGCATGAGATGAGCCTAACCTCAGGGTACCTAGTCTTTAGGTAGTATTTCTGCCATTTTAGATGGTGAAGGTTGCAAACCCAGTTGACATCGTGATGGGTGAGGTTTAAGTCCATCTTCTCATTAAGGGCGTCTACGTTACCTAAAATCCTAAACATATTTGGGGCACATTGGGTGGGGGCTAATCTATGAACCCTTAGGTAATCCGTAGCGACTATGCCCATGGGGATTCTCATCCCTCCCTCTATAAAGGCAATCATCGGGATTACCACTTCTCCCTCCTGCCTCTGAGTGTGCCAGTCCCCCTCCTTACAATATCTAATGGAGACTCTTGGTGGGATCCTATATTGAGCTTTAAAGCTCTCTATACTATTTGCAAAGTCTACCAAGTAAGCAAATCTACCCGTGTATGAAAGAGGGTTGAAGGTACTAAAATGGCAAGGGGAAACTAAGAGGGCCGAGGAGAAAGAGACTCTATGTAAAGAAAAGTAGAAAGGAAAGTAAATGAAAATGTTTAAGTGACTTACGCAAAGAAAGAAACTCTCCTCGGACTGGATCTTGATATTTATGAGTGCAAAGGTGAAGTGAATAAGTGCAAAAGTGAAGTGAATGAAGTATTCAAGCAATATTTGTATCGGAGAGAAGGACTAGCGGGAAAATTCCCACCCAAGTTCCAAAATCTCCAGCCATTGGATCTGCATCGCACCGTAGAACGTGGGGAACATGGAGCCACAGAAATTTAATGAAGGCACGTCTCAGATGCCGAAGCGTCAGGAGCATGAGTTGTGCAGTTAAAAAGGTACCTGCGCAGACATAGATGATGTATGATATGAACAAAGTAATTGTAGTGATATAGAAATCCTCATTTCTTCCCAAGGAGCAAGAGAGGAGAATTTCGAAGGGATATAGTAGGTGTGATAGGCCCAGTAGTATATATCTATATATATATATATGTGTGTGTGTGTGTGTGTGTGTGTGTGTGTGTGTTAGGCCGGGGGCCCATTCCGAGGACAGCCAGTTGTCCGAGGAAGGGTAAACGCTGTCATGGGAGTCCGTGTTAATGAATGAAGAGGTGGGGTTTGGTCATAAGAGTCCAGACAAAGGTCTGAAGGTGTAGTCTGCCATCTAAGGCAACGTTTTGAGTGATTCTATTGATAATGATACTCATCATGAAAGCACAGGACAGAGGGAAGCCATGAAATATCTAAGAGAAAGCTGCTACAACCGCATTGAATGCTCTATAGCTAACTCTCTGGCCCCATTAATGAGGAAGTGATACTTGAACAGTAATTTTGAGCCTTATAGCTACTCCCAAAGACTTCAGGAAGGTGCTGATGGGATAAGGATCAACACCAGCGATCTAATCTACACGTGGAGGGTGGAGATGAAAGAAATAAGATAGTATAAAATAGAAAGAAGACCTTGAGGGAAAGGGATTGGGAATTAAGAGAAAAATACTGTAGGAACAAGAACTGGATTTGTAACCAAATTTAAAAGAGATATATATATATATATATATATATATATATATATATATATATATATATATAAGAACTGATCTCTTCGGATTGTGCCGAGGACGATTTTCATTGGATAAAACCAGTCTATCTTTACTTTCTTGTCATCTGGATCCATTATAATTGTTACTCAACTCATTAGAGCCTAGTTTTCTAACCCACTCTCTACAAATTCATTATATTGGGCTTTTTGAGCCTAGATCCTTTTACCTTTTGGGCTTAGGAACCAAATTGTGACCTTACACTAGTTATTAAGAAAACTAGTATGTAATCCATACAAACGCATGCATGCATTTAAAATTCAACACAATTTTTATCATAAAAATATAAATAATTAGTCAAATTATTTTTTTTAAAAAGTAAAAGTAATTAATCACATATTAAAATTCTTACCTAAATTTAATACTACTTATATGCTGATTTTTTTTTTCTTCTAATTTTAATAAGATAGAACGTATGGTGATTTTTGTTGTGTAGTGATTTTTATTGAATATAATTAATTGGCTTTTATTTTTATCTGTTTGATTTTATAGTTCATTAATATTAGATTCTTAGTATTTTGCACTCATTAACCCACTTGACACAAAAATTTAAAAACTTAAGTGGTCACATGGTACAAACTTAAGTGGATAATTATGATATAATCCCCACATAAACTTAGACAGCTGGTGCAAAATTGCATTCTAATTTCAAATTATAATTGAATTTTCTCTAAATTTTTCCTATATATATATATATGTATATATATATATATATATTAAATTCATGAACTGAACAAAATAAAAATAAAAATAATAAATGAAACACCCAAAATTCAATATTTTGTTGATTTTTTGAGTAAACAAACAAACCAAACATTATTTATTATTTTAATTATTATCAATTAAGGTTTTTTTTTAGTATGAAGAAAAGGAAACTTTTTAAATTTTACAGTGTGCTTTCAAGAGAGAGTGCCAATATTCTTCATTAAAACCACTTGAGACAATTGCTTGAACAACAAAGCCAATGATCCATATTTGAGAAGCTATATTCTATAATTAAGTCATAAAAATATTGCACATTATAGTCATATTTATTTAATCTAACAAATTAATTATATTAATCATTGACCAATATTGTAAGTCCATTTTCAAATAGGGGTAGAATTGTCTATTTAAATATATTTAATCATTTCCCCTCCTTCTCATCTTAATTTTTAACACATCCAAACAAAAAGAATGACTAATTGTTTCTTTTCCCCTTACTAAAATTTAAAAACATCCAAATAAGACGAAAGGTAACCATTCCCCTCTACTCTCCTTTCCTTCTAAATTTCCAAACATAGCACAAATGAAGGCTACCTAGAAAAGCAAGCCTAACTTGGGGATGTAAGGCTTATTTTACCTATGGACCCTATAGTGAATGGAATACCAAAACTTAAACTCCCGATATAACTGGACCCAATAATGCAGGTTTGTCTTATATCCTACTTACTGGAATTTGCATTTCAGCAAAAAAATTATTACCAAGGAAATGAATTAATTCAGTCCCAATTTTTCATTTTATTGTCAGGTTTGTAGCAAAAAGTAACATATAATAATTTTTGGGTAAATTACATATTTTGTCCCTATTCTATACACTATTTTAATTTGATCCACAACCTTTCACACTACAAAAAAAGGGGCTATCCCAGCGTTTTCAAAACTGCTGGGATAGCCCCAGAAAGCGCTGGGATAGGGTCAAAATTCCTATCCTGGCGTTTTTTTTCCCAGCGCTTCAAACCGCCACACAGTGAATGTGGGTATAGGGTCACCGGACCTATACCAGCACTTTTCAAAAACGCCAAGAAAGGCATACACCCTATACCAGCGCTTTTAAAAGCGCTAGTATAGGCCTTTTAAATTATATTGATTCAAGACCTATACCAGCACTTTTGAAAGCACTGGAATAGGTACTGATCAGTTGTTTCAATTAGATCTCTAACCTTTTAATACCATGTCAATTTAGTCTCTACTGTTATTGTTTGAATGAAAATTGATGACGTGTCTAATGGCCAAAATAAAAAATTAGCTTTCGTTGATGTGACAATAAACTTAAATTTTATTTTTGCCGTTTGCCATGTTAGCAATTTTCATCCAAGCAAGGAATAAATTGAAATGACATTGAAAGGTTAGAGACCAAATTAACACAATTGAAAGGCTAGGGGCTAAATTGAAATATGGTGTAAAGAATAAGGACCAAATATGTAATTTACCCATAATTTTTTTTTTTTTTTTTGGATGACTAACAGATATAAATATTAGAGACATGGCACTATTTTAGAAACTATTCACTCTTAATGGAAAGTAAAGGTCCAAAGCCAATTTGACAATTTCTATAATAAAGCAAATTCAAACGTATATTAAACCAATTTATAAGCAATTCTTCCACAATTGGTCTAACCGTCTAAGTCTTCCATCAATTGATGTTAACTATTTTTAATGATCTAAAATGTACATTGATCCCTGGCTTCATCAAGTCCATGGACTATTACACCGATTTGCACCCAACCATTAAGAATCTTAATTCTCAACCATATGATTAAGTCTTGCAGCCAACATACTTAGGCGTTAAGAGTTAAGACAAAGCTCAATTTAATGTGTACAATAGAGGATATGCCTACTAGGTATAATTCCAAGCTAATCTATACATCTTTCTAGCATATGTTTTACCACAATATCAACTGTATCATTCATTCATTTGTACTAGCCTAGATTATTTACATGAAATTCACTACAAAAAAAATTTCTATTTGCGACGAAACTTTTTTGACGACTACAAAAAGTCATCGTAAAAACTAGCTTTTTCGACAACAAGTCTCTTCCGTCGACAATTACTCGTCAAATATTAACACATTTGTGACAACAAAATGAGTCTGTCGAATATGTGATTTTTTTGGAGGACATTGTTCCCGCCTTACTTTTTACGACGGCATAAAAATGTTTGTTTGCTAGTAAAGTATTATTTACGACGACCGAAGAAAAACCGTCAAAACTATTAACACTTGTGACGGCTTTCGTATGTTGACAATACAAAATATATTTTTTTTTATGGTGTTAGTATTTGTGACAAACAATCTTCCATCATAAATTTAAAAGAGAGTATTATTTACAGCGACAGAAGAAATACCGTCGGCACTATTAACACTTGTGACAGCCTTTGTGCGTCGAAAATACAAAAAAAAAAATATAAATATATATATATATATATATATATTATGGTGTTATTATTTGCGACAAACATTATTCCATCGTAAATATATATATATATATATATATATATATATATATATAAAGGTATTAGCGACAGACATGAAGTCATCGAAAATGGTAAAATATTTTGGAGGGAAAATTCCCCCCTTACTATTCACATTTGTGACGACATTTATCCATCGCAATTAAATTTTTTAATTTTTCTAATTGAGTTTGTATTTACGACGAACATTTTGACCGTCGTAAATAGTTAATTTGCTTTAAAAGAAATAATGTATTAGTAATGGAATTGGATCCCTCCCAATAAATAATATTTGCGATGGACTTACGCTATTGACATTGGTAATTTTTTTAAAATGGGGAAATCATGCCCTTATTTTTAATGTGTTTGATGATTTTTTCCATCACTATATATTGCATTGATATTTGTGACAGACATTCTGGTCGTCATTAATATTTAAAATATTTTTTAAGAAAAAAATGTATTAATGACGGTAAGGTAAATCTGTCATAATAAAAGTGATTTCCAACATACATATGGCCGTAAAAAATGATTATTTACTTTGAATGGTAAATTTTCCTCAATTTTGTCTTAAAACTCTAGAATTTTGTCTTAATTTTGAAAACAGCAAAAAAACATCTGAAAAGACCCTCCAAGTACATGAGGGCTATTTTGGTCATTTTAGAAGTAAAACATATTTTGATCATTTTGAAGCTTTTAGGGGCACTTTCATCAATTTAGAAGTTTATATGTATTTCGGTCATTTCCTAGCTTTGGTGGCGTATTTCAACCATTTTGAATGATCGGATTGTGTCAACGGGTTAATCAAAGTTTCCTAGTGGGTGGGTACAACAACACGTGTCCATCAAGAAACTAGATGGAGATCCAAAATTTGACCGTTGGATTGGTAGAATGTGGTGAAATATTTGTTTTTGTAAATTATAGTGATAATCAGACAGTTAAATTGTGAGAACAGAGTAGTCAAATCTTGCGAAACTTCGTCAAAGTCTATATAACTTGGTCAATCTTTGGTCAAAATTCAAAGTTGGTTCTAAGACCATTGGATTTGATCAAATTAGGTTGTTCAAGTAGGTTTTAAGTGGGTTTTGGGTATTAATCAATGTTTTAAGGTTTTCTTGGTTTTCATGCTTTTATCAGTTTCAAGTTTTAAAATGGCAAAGTCAAATGTCGTATGCAAATCCATTCGATGTCATTTTGTAGGTTTTTGATTGTTTTTTGTAGATCATTTTCTCGATTCTTAGTAATACTTATATAGTGTATAACTCTCTTAATTTGTAGAGTATTGGATATTTTTAGTGATTGAAATTTCATTATAGGCGGATATGACACACGTCCATCTTGTGCCATAGTCAGATTTAAAATTTGACCATTGGATTGAAAGAGTAGGATAAAATATTGGTTTTGATGAATTTTAAGTTCAATCAAACAGTTGGATCAATAGAACGTGACCAATCAAAATTTCTTGGTGTGTTGGTACAACACGTCCATAATGCTTTAAACTCAAATAAAAAATTCAACCATTAGATTGGAAAAATGTGGTGAGATATTGGTGTTGGTGAAGTATGTCATCAATTAGATGGTCAGATTGTGAAAAATGAGTGGTCAAAGTTTGCAAAACCTGGTCAATATTTGGTCAAACATGATCAACCATCGAAGTTGGGTCTATGACCACTTGATATGATCAAATTATGTTAAGTAAGGAGGTTTTGAGTGGGTTTTGGGTATTGGGTATTGGATATATAATAATATAATATTGATTAATACTGTTGAATATTTTTTGTCTATAAAGCTACAAGTGGAGACTAGAGACAACCATAGGATTAGTTATATAACAGGCGAAATGACCTTTTGGCATAAAGATGAAGACGTATTGACCACTTTTCAATTTGATAAAACAAAAAGATAAAAATGATTTGCGCCATGCATGTTATTTGTATTTAATTATTTAATTAAATTAGTGGACCTCTTAAATTTAATTAAGCTTTTTATGTTAGTTAATTTACAATATATTTAGTGGTTGTGTTGTTAATTTAGTTTTTTAATTTTTAATTTTTATAATAAGTTTGGGAGGACGAGAATCTGAGGACAGGAATAGGAGGGCCAGAGACAATGTCAGAAGTATAAACCTCGAAAGGCATTGACAATGAATTCTCGGGAAGATGTGAGCAACCCTTTACAGATGTAGGGAGACAATAACGCCCGAGGACCCGAGGCTGCCGACATATCCTCGGGGGGCCAGGAACCAATGTTAAGGGCCTTCAGGCATAAACTGAGGATGAGAAGGAAAATTTGTCATCAAGCTAGGAAGGGAAGAAGACAGATAAAACATCTATCACCTCCGCATTCAATGCTTTGAATTTACTTAGCTAGCCGCATTTATGAGAAAATGACCCTTGAACAGTGCCAACACAGCTCATAGCTTAATGTAGAAGCCTTCTAGTAAGGCCTTGATGGGACAAGTATCAAAGGAATTGAACTCTAACCCTTTAGATGTAGGGCTAAGATACATCTGAGATGACAAAATAAGACATAGAAAGCCCTGGAAGAGGGGGGGTCGATGATTTTTAGAGCTTAAAACCAATTGTAACCACTACCTCGGACTAAACCTGAGGAGCTTAATACAGGCCCTTCGAGGCTATTTCTCATACATATTCGCACATTTATACCTAAGGCTGATTCCATCAACTCTAGTTAACTCTTTTTCATCTTATTAAGGGTATTCAAGGCTGATTAAGCATCCCATCTCTTCCAAATTAATTGTGTGAGCAAAAGTAGCAAGTTTTGACTCATAATTGACTTGTCCCACTTTTTTCCTGCCATAGTTTATTTATCACGATTTAGGCAGGAATTATTGCTGATATTTATGTCATTTCTGAAGGGTGCCGATATAATGCCGGTTGATAAATCTTGGATCAGTCTTTCTAGTAGGTCATGTGAGGAATATATAAATGGAGTAATAGAGTTTGTTGATTATGCATTTCAACATATCAAAGATGAGGATATGAAGATAAAATGTCATTGTAATGATTGTAACAATAGGTATAGAAGAACACAAGTTGAGGTTACAAGAGACCTCTTATGGAAAGGGATGAGACATGATTATACTAGATGGCATCTCCATGGAGAGGGAAATAGTGATGAGGACAAGGAAGGTAGTGATGAGGATGAGGATAATAGTAGTGTTGACTAAATAATAGTGTTTAATTATGTTTTTGTTGACTAAATAATTACAAGTTATCAAAGATGTGGCTTTCTTTTTAACTATGTTATCGGTGAATGGCAAAGAAAGGTAAGAAGCGAGCTATAGAACAAGCGAGAGATAAGGGTGATAGTGTTAGTCAATCATAAGTTACACCTTCGTTCATCTGAGTCTCCAACTAATGAAGCACTTGTTTCTTCTAAAAGTGTGATTAATAGGGGTAGCGAAGGTAATACTTACTAAATATTTCCCTAAAGTTTATATGCTAATATACCAATTGTATGCCTAAAGCTTATTTATTTATTTTTACTTATTCCATTATTGGTAGGATCTACTATACAAAAGAAAAGAGGTTAGGGAAAGGCTAATAGTGCTTACATTTCATTTATATGTTATATTTTACATGCTTTGTGTTTCTTTCATTTTATTAGATTCATAGAAAAGAAAATACCCCAAGAGATTACTATCAAGTTTCACCAAAACATTATTGGGCCATGGATAACTTTTTCAAAATACCCTAAAGAACAATTGAATATGCTTTTTGAGTTATACAAAGAAGCACAATTTGAGGCAGATGACTTAGTTCTTGAGAGGAAGGTATTTGATGAGCATGTCAAATGACAATATCCTGATTGGATGTGGCACCTTAGAGAAGAATGTGTAAAAAATGAAATTCCTTGAGATGAATGGTACAAGCATCCCCTAGATGATGTAACTTCAACTATTTGGAAAGAGGTCTGCAACAAATGGAATGATGGCAAGTGGAAGGTGATTATAAATTGAACTTTATTAATAGTTTTTTTTAATATATTTTTTTCTAAAATCTTTCTTAGAAGAAAATGTTTATAAATTAACCCATTTAGTGTATTTTTTCATGTAACCTGGATAAAAGTGATAGAAACAAAAAAAAAAAAAAAAAAAAAATGCAAAGAAAATCAAGCTATCATTGCGACTACAGGTTCTATACTAATGGCTAACCACATAAAAGAATTGATATGATAAAATTGTCATGTTAAATTTCTATAACATTAGTTCGTATATTGATTTGGTTTATCTTATGATTTTCCTTTTGAAATGGTCATAGGAGGTGAAGAATGGTTGCGAACCAAGTCCAATCGAATGTTTCAGGTCGATGCATGTGAAAAAGGATGGTGTTACTTTTGCCAGTGAAAAAGAAAAAAAATTAAATGTATGTTATTATCATTATTATTATTTTTAAATGTCTTATTGAATTTAAAGTTTGTATATATCTACTAATGGAATAATGTTGTTTTAGGAAAAAATGGATGCAAGGAAGTCAAAGGTTGCATCTTAGGGTGAGATTGTTAATGATAGTCAAATATTCTTTGAAGTGACTAGACCTCCTACTCGTGGTTGTGTGCTTGGCATGGGTGTCAGTGTCAAGCCTAGAGATGTGTATGGACCAAGTTCATCTAGCCAGTGTAGTAAGTGATGTCAAGTGGATTGCTTAAAGAAAAGGAGGATTTTGAGCTTCATTTGAAAGAAGTATAGGATAAAAGTTTTGCTGAGAAAATGGAATTGGAGGGAACAATCAATTGATTGAAAGAGGAAATGCCTCTTATTATAGAAAATGTTTTGAAAAAGATGGGCCTTATTTCTATGCAAGAACCTACTACACAGGTATGTTTATATATTTTTCAGTATAATCAACATTAATATTTTTTGCTATTTTCTTGAGGTTGTTGAAATAAGTTGTAAAGTTGCTCATTATAGATTTCAATTATTTGGATCGCTAAATTTAGATTAAAAATATGTATTTAAATTAGTATCTCTTTACCTATCTATGCAAAATACATGATCTATAGTGTCTGTTATGAAAGTGTTATTAATGTTACTAATTAATGTGATTATTGGTGGCAAATTTATTCTTTGAAGTTCTCGTTCACAGGAGAACTACAAGGTTCTTGTTAGTAAGGATTCTGTATTCTTTGATGTTGATAATACCATTGTTATTCATTGTGGGGATTGTTGTTCATGTTGTTAAATTTGTACGTTTCAATATCTTTATTATGTATTGTAAATATAATTTGCATAGTAATAATTTTTTTGTATACTTATTTAGTTTAATCAAAATATTGCAGAACAATGCTAGAGGAGGAAATCAAAATGTGAACGAAAACACAAAAGATGTCTTTGAGGAGGAAGATGACTCTGAGGAGGAAAATACTGACTCAGATGGCTCTCAGAAGGAGAATACTGACTCAGATGATGATTGATCTTCCAATATTTATGTTTTCAAGTTTGGTGACGGATATTATAGCTTTCATGTATTAATGAGCATTTGATTCAATTTTTTAGACATTTTAATATTTTTTATTGCATTATGCACTTTCTAGTTTTGGACAATTATGGATTTGTTCTTGTTATTTGAATTGAGAAACTTTTGGGTGATTTATCTTTCCTCACAATTAAAATATTAGAAATGATCTCTCTTTTATTATCGACAAAGTTATTTTGTTGCAAATAATGTATTAGTGACGTGGTGAATAGGTTTCAATAACGGTCAAAGTTCATCGAAAAAGGTAAATGGTCACATTGATAATGTATTGTTGACGACAAACCAAGTATTTAACAATGGCTTTTACTCGTTGGAAAAATACATTAACAACGACTATAGTTCATCACAAAAGTTATTTTCGATGACAAACCAAGTACTTACGATGTAACGTCCCAGTCAGCAATAAATAAAAAAAGAGAGTTAAGATCAGATTTTTTTGGGTTCCCACGTGCCCCACCTAACCCCACTACCCACCACACAATTCACTCCATCCTATCTCCTCTTTGACCGGTTCCCTTTTCTTCCTTCCATTTTCTTTATTTTCTCTTTACTTAAACACACTCATTTCCACACTCACCCACCGGACTCCACTCCAAACCACACCATCTCACCATCATTTTTCCGGCAAGATCACCGAAAAAATATTTAGGAACCTCTAAGCATCTTCATCCTTTTTTTTTGAGGTAAAATTTTCTAATCTTTTTGGTGGGTTTTATATATTGCTTGAGGTCATATTTTTATCCAAGCTTTAATAATGTTACCCATGTGATTTATGAACATTGGAAGTGATATTCATGTGTTTTTATGTATGGGTTTTGTATTGGTGGAATTATTTGATGAGTGGGTATATAATTTGTGCTAATGATGACTACTTAAGGTTTATGTATGGTGGAAAATTTAGGAGTTTTAAGTTATAACATGTGATGGTTGGTAAATTTAATTTTTCCATTGCCATTGGGTTTATTTGGAGTTAGTTGAAGTTCTAAATTTCATGTCTTGGAGGATATATTGATTTTGCTTTCATGAGTCTCTTAATGATGTAATGTAAATTTTATGGAAGCTAGTCATAATGTTGGAGATGATATTAAATGGGTTAACTTTATAAATTGGAGTTTATGCCTTGTGAATCAATTTGTTGAGAAACTATGGAAGTGGAATATATTATTATTGATGAGGTTAATACTAGGCTTGCCTAATTAAGTGATTATTTGACAATTCCTAAATTGTGGCTAGATGCAATTTCAAGCTCTATACTTATTGTGATAGGTTTACTTGATATTGTTTAGGTTCTAGCTAATCTCCTTGGAGCTTGTAGAATTAGGATTTTGCGGTTGCGAGGTAAGTAGCTCTTTAATGAGATTTTTGGAAAATAACCATGTTTTATAAATGTTGTTTTTGGGTCAAACACATTTCGGAAAATTATATATGGATATATGTTTTCTTAAAAGTATTGTGTTGTGACCCTATTATATATTATCATATATGAAAAGTACATCATATTTGTGTTAGGATTAGTGCCCTTAAATCCTATTGTATGATGCTATGTATGATATTATGTGTGACATTATGTATGACATGATGTATGACTTAATATTGTAATTAATAAATTTGTTTTATTATTATCTGAAATAATGGTAACATGAATATTTGGACATTATCATATAGTCCATGAGATGCATAGTATGTGATTTATGTGAAAAGTCACAAAAAATATAAATCACAAGTTCTTTGTAAACTCATAATTTAGTTCGTAGTCGGTGATGAAATTGGGCGTTTCATCTACGAAGACTATAACGTATCAACTAAGATGATTTGTCTTGATCATGGAAGTGGTGACTTCTAGTTGATATGTTGATATGTTTTAAGAGTTAAGACATATTGAACTGGACCGCTGTGAGATTTATTATTCTCGTAAAGACTGTCAATTGAATAATAAATCTCACGACCTATATTTGCATGAACTCTTAATCCTGAGAGAATAATGGACTTGATCATGAAGTGTAGGTTGCTTTGATATATCAGGAGTGAGATTTAAAGTAACGATCAAAACCTCAGTATATTGGGCAACCACATTTAGTGTTGATGGAACATATATTCTCAAGATGGAATTCATAGTCTCTTAACGGAAATATAAAATATTCTCTTGAGATAAGATTAATGGGTTTAGTTATTCAGAGAGTTAGGCCTAACCACTTTAGTAAGAAATTACTAAAGTATATATTTATGAAATTGGATTTCATAAATATATGGTGAATAACTTAAAAGGATTAAACTGGGTACTCAAGGATTAAGATGTAGTAATTTACAAAGTGGCAGTCTACATTAATGACTTTGTATTACTACGAATATTTTATGAAGGGGTTGCATGTACAATAAAGTCTTGGGATATAATTTATAGATAAGGCCTAGAGTGCAACTATATTTATATAGTGGTATTAAATATAGTTAATGGTAACTTTGGACTTGTCAAGAGTTGACAAAAAAGCCCAAGGCCCATTGGAGCTAGTGTCTTATTGGTCCCTTTTGGTCCCACTCCAAGCCACACACTTAAGCCTAATTGGAAAGGCCCAAAAGGTTAGCCCAATTAGATAATTGGTTAGATACAAAGGGAAAAACGTACAAAATTTTAGGCATGAGAAACATCATTGTGAAATGGTGTATATGAGTGTATGTCACTCTCAAATTCTTCCTTTGTAACCAATTGAGAGTCCACACTTCTTGGGCGTTAGTGGAATTGGAGTGAAGATTAACAGTATTCCCAAGTGTTTCGATCTTTGTTTTTGAAATTCATCGCTTCAAGGTATGCTCTCTTATACTTGAATTCTGAAATTTACATAGTGTATGTTATAGATCCGTTTAACTTTTCCCTGCGTATATGCATATTTCCAACAATTTGATATTGTATTTGGGAAATGCATGAATTGTTGATATGAAAAAAATGAGCATCTTTTATTTAATCTTTGATAAGGAAATCTTGGATTTTATGGTACATTATAAAATTTAAAGATGCTTATCTTGTCTTGTTATGTGGGAAATTGATAGAAAATCTCTTGACAAGAATGAAATTGAAACCTTACAAACTTTGTGAAAGTTAGATTCTTTAAGGTTTTTCTGAAATTGCCTAGACATAAACTATGTATTTGAAAGTAATGTAACCTGTGAGCTTTATGTGGTTTTAACACCAAGCCATGTGTGATTTCCCAGTGATCACTCAATTTGGTTTCTGTATTCTTTGTGACAACGAAATCAAATCCAGGTCAGTGCCCTTTCACTTTGGATGACGCGTTCTTCCCTGCTGTCCATGGGGGGAAGAGGTTCCTTGATTGTGTGTGGGTGAGGCTGCTATCCATGGGGCCAAGAGACCACATGCCAGAGAGGTCCTATTTGACGCGCTCTCTCTGCTGCCCATGGGGGGAGAGAAAAACCTTGAGGGTATGGGTGAGACTGCTGTCCATGGGGCCAAGAGTCTGCATACCAGAGAGGACAATATCATGCCAGTTGTGAATTGGTGGATCCCCTGACCGGTCTATGTGGTAGTGTGGTATATTTGTGATAATTTACCTTACGTTAGATATTATGACTTTGGAAATTATATTGTTGGTGCTCACAGATTATAGTATATAGTTTCAAGATATTTACTTTGAGAAACTTTGTGTTTCATTATTAAATCATTCTTGTCATATTATTATTGAAGATGAAACTTGCATTTCCCCCAACCCCATTAAATATGCTATTTACTGGGCTCTGTCTCATTCCATTATTTTATAAACTTTTCAGAGTAGGCAACAGTCTTTTGAGACAGATTTTTGATGGCTAATAGTAGTTAGACTAACTACTGATGGAGGCTGAACTTTTGTAATGGAGATATTAGATGTTGTACATCTTAGAATAGGCTTGACTCATTCTTTTGTATATTGTAGTGGTTGTGACTTTATTCCCACTGATGGGACAAGCTATTGATATGTAATTATTTATTTAGACCTCTATTCTTTTGTAGCCAATGGTCATTGTAATTAATGCTTAGAGCTCTGACTTACTTTGAGAGTATATTCAATGGAATTATTATGATAATTCTTGATGTTGGTACTGGATATGATTTATGTGGATTGGATTGTCAAAAAAAAAAAAAACTAAAAAAAAAAAAATCTACAGGTACTTTGAGATGTCTTTCTCATGCTTTGGACCCTTTAGGGTTTGGGGTGTGACAGTGATGGTATCAGAGCTTAGGTTATGATTCTGTAGACTTTGAAAATAGGAATTGATTTTGATATAAATCAGAGCATTAGGGGTTTGATGAATGCTTTATTTTGTACCTTTGTTTCAGCTTCCACCTGCTATTCATTTTTCCTTATTTGTCTTTTCTGTGTTAACCTTCTATGTTGCCTTGTGATTTACTTGCTTGTTTCTTAGGTATAGGTATAAGTACCTTGGTATATTATGCCTCCTAAAAAGAAAGCATGTAAAGTAAGGCATGTGGATGAGGTTATAGCTCTAGAGCATGGCCATAGGCAACGCTAAGAGCGTGAGAGATCTGTCACTCCTGATGGTGGTGGGATTGATGAGGTGGCAGTGGCAGACAGGATTTATGCTAGGATTGCCAGAGCAGTCCAGGGTGGTGAGCGTAGGAGGGAGGGTTGCACTTTTGGGGAGTTCCATAAGCAAAACCCTCCAACATTTGATGGGGAGCTTGATCCTATGGCAGCAGAGAATTGGTTGCTAAAGATAGAAAAATTACTAAGAGCCCTTGAATGCACTGATGCTGAGAAGGCGATGTATGCCACTTTTGCTCTTTAGGGTTCTGTTGAAAGATGGTGGTCAAGCACTGAGCAATTGTTGAGGATGGAGTTGGGAAGGGACACTCCCATTACTTGGGAGAAGTTTAAGGAAGTTTTTAATGGGACATACTTCCTCGATGTAGTGAGGGACTGTAAGGCTAGAGAATTTTCTGATTTGGTTCAGGGAGCTATGATAGTGAAGGAGTATGCTGCAAAGTTTGTTAAGCTCTCTCGCTTTGCTCCTTACTTGGTTCCTGATGAGTCTAAGAAAGTGAAGAAGTTTCGGGAAGGCCTTAATGGTAGGATTTGCCCTCTCATTATAGCCTCTGGAGTGGATACTTTTACTAAGGCTGTGAAGTGGGCAATGAGTCTTGAAGAAGACTTTAAGTACAACCCCAATTCCAAGGAGAGTGAAAAGAAGCAAGGGCCCTTTAATTCTCAACATGGTAAGGGTGAAGGGCATAAGAAAGGGTTCTTTAAAAACTCAGGTAATAGAGGACAATCTTCTAGGCATAACAAGAGTGCCTATCCTCAGTCTGGTGATAAGAAGTCTTGCTCTCGTTGTGGTAAACTTCATGATGGACAAAATTGTGATGGGGTCAAGATTTGCTTTACTTGTAAGCAACCCGGACACTTTGCTAGAGATTGCCCAAGTTCTAAGGGCTCAGGTTCCTCTTCCTCATCTCAAGTTGCAAAGGGAAATGACAATGGGAAGAAGGTGCAAGGTAGAGTGTATGCCTTGACTACTCAGGATGCTCAGGCCACATGATACAGTGGTGGCAGGTATACTTCCTTTGTTCTCCGCACATGCTAAAGTTCTTTTTGATCCTGGTTCTACGCATTCTTTTGTTTCTTATGCATTTGCTAAAAATCATGACAAGAGCCCCGACCTACTTGATTTTGAGTTATCGGTTTCTACCCCTGTTGGTGATACTTTAATGACTAATTGTCTGCTTAAGTCTTGTATTATTTGTATTGAGGGTAGAGAGTTATTGGTTGATTTGGTGTTATTAGATATGCATGATTTTGATGTCATTTTGGGCAAGGATTGGTTGGCTTCTTACCATGCTAGTGTGCATTGTTTTGAGAAAGAGGTGGTGTTTAGACCTCCAGGTGAATCATAATTTCTATTTAAGGCTTCATGTTTGCCTTTTATGCCTCGTGTGATATCATGCATACAAGCAAACCGCTTGTTTAGAAAGGGATGCCTAGGATTCCTTGCTAGTGTGGTGGATTTACAAAGTAGAGAATTGGAGACAAGAGACATGCCCATTGTGAGGGAATTTTCAGATGTTTTTCCAGATGATCTACCTGGGTTGCCCCCGGATCGTGAGATTGAGTTCTCTATTGATCTCCTTCCAGGTACTGCACCTATTTCTAAGGCACCATATAGAATGGCACCCACAAAGTTGAAAGAACTTAAGGAGCAATTGGTAGAATTGCTGGACAAAGGATTTATTCGCCCTAGTGCCTCGCCTTGGGGAGCTCCAGTTTTATTTGTCAAGAAGAAAGATAGGTCTATGAGGTTATGTATTGATTACCGTGAGCTTAATAGAGTCACCATAAAGAATAAATATCATTTGCCTCATATTGATGGCCTATTTAATCAGTTGCAAGGAGCACAAGTCTTTTCTAAGATTGATTTTCATTCTGGTTACCACCAGTTGAAGATTAAGGGTGAGGACATACCAAAGACGGTCTTTCGAACAAGATATGGTCATTATGAATTTTTGGTGATGCCGTTTGGATTAACTAATGCCCCTGCTGCTTTTATGGATTTGATGAATAGGGTATTTCATGAGTACTTGGATCGATTTGTCATTGTGTTCATTGATGATATTTTAATTTATTCTAAGAGTTAAGAAGAGCATGAAGAACACTTGAGGATTGTTTTACAGATTCTAAGAGAAATGAAGTTGTATGCTAAGCTGAAGAAGTGTGAATTCTGGTTGAATCAAGTAGTGTTCTTGGGTCATGTGATATCTAAGGATGGAATTACAGTGGATCCTAATAAGATAGAAGCGGTGGTTAATTGGGATAGGCCTACAAATGTGAGTAAGGTTAGAAGTTTCTTGGGCTTTACTGGTTACTATAGAAGATTTGTAGAGGGATTTTCTCGCATTGCAACTCCTTTGACACAATTAACTCGGAAGAATGTTAAATTCGAGTGGAAGGATGAATGTGAGAAAAGCTTCCAAGAGCTAAAGCGGAGATTGGTCACAACTCTAGTGTTAACTATCCCTTCAAGTACATGGGGTTTTGTCATTTACAGTGATGCTTCTCATAAGGGACTTGGTTGTGTGTTGATGCAAAATGGGAAGGTTGTGGCTTATGTCTCTCGTCAGTTGAAAAATTATGAGAAAAATTACCCCACTTATGACTTGGAGTTGGCTGCAGTTGTTTTTGCTTTGAAATTTGGAGACATTATTTGTATTGGGGAAAGATGCGAGATTTTCACTGATCATAAAAGTTTAAAGTATTTATTTACCCAGAAGGAGTTAAATATGAGGCAACGGAGATGGTTGGAACTGGTTAAGGATTACGATTGTTCTATTAACTATCATCCGGGTAAGGCTAATGTTGTAGCTGATGCTCTTAGTAGAAAGCCTTCAAGTTTTTCAGCTGCTTTGCTAACCACTCGAAAGGAAATTATTCGGGATCTTGAAAGGATGGAGATTGAGGTTGTTATGGGCGATTCTGAGGGCTACCTGGCTAGTTTGAGTGCTCAACCAACTTTGGTGGAAAGAATTAAATTATCACAGGCCGATGACCCACATTTAAAGAAAATCATGGATAAGGTGCGTAGTGGAAAGAAATCCGAATTTTCTATCTCTGGGGATGGTGCTTTGAGATTTGGGAGTAGACTTTGTCTGCCAAATGATCCATTGATTAAAAAGGAGATTTTAGAGAAGGCTCACTATTCCCCATATACAATACATCCAGGTAGTACAAAGATGTACCATGATCTTCGTGAAAACTTTTGGTGGAATAATATGAAAAGAGAGATTGCTCACTTTGTAGAGCAATGTTTGACTTGTCAGCAAGTTAAGGTGTTGCACCAACGACCCTCAGGTTTGTTGCAACCACTTCCTATTCCCCAATGGAAGTGGGAGAAAATCACTATGGATTTTGTTTCAGGATTATCGAGATCTCCTAAGGGCCATGATGCTATTTGGGTGATTGTTGATAAAATGACAAAATCAGCTCATTTTCTCCCTATTTGAATGAACTACTCCCTTGATCAGTTAGCTCAGCTCTATTTTGATGAGATTGTGAGACTTCATGGAATACCTACTTCTCATTTTTGGGGTGGCGTGCAAAAGGCCTTGGGTACTAGATTGGATTTTAGCATAGCTTGCCACCCTCAAACAGATGGACAATCTGAAAGGACTATTCAAACTCTAGAAGATATGTTGAGAGCATGTGTTTTGGATTTTAAAGGGAGTTGGGCTAGTCACTTACCTTTGGTAGAGTTTGCTTACAACAATAGTTACCATTCAAGTATTAAAGCAACACCTTATGAGGCTTTGTATGGGAGAAAGTGTAGATCCCCAATTTGTTGGGATGAGGAGGGAGAATGAAAAATCTTGGGGCCAGAGATTATTCAGAGGACTTGTGAAAAGGTAAATATGATTCTTGATTGACTATGAGCAGCCCAAAGTAGACAAAAGAACTATTATGATATTAAAAGGAAGGCTTTGGAACTTGAAATTGGAGATAAAGTTTTCCTACGGGTTGCACCTATGAAAGGGGTAATGAGATTTGGCAAAAAGGGTAAGTTAAGCCCTAGGTTTGTAGGGCCTTTTGAGGTCTTGGAGAGAGTGGGCGAGGTTGCATATAGAATTGCCCTACCACCGGCCTTGTCAAGAATTCATAAATGTCTTCCATGAGTCTATGCTAAGGAAATACATTCCTGAACCTTCACATGTTTTGAGCTTTGAGCCTCTTCAGATTAGAGATGATTTATCATATGAAGAAGTTTCGGTAGAGATTTTGGATCATAAGGAGCAAGTGCTACGCAACAGAACAATATCTTGGGTAAAGGTGCTTTGGAAGAATCATTCAGTGAAAGAGGCATCTTGGGAGCGTGAGGATGATATGTTGTCGAGATACCATAGCTTTTTTCTGAATCAAGGTACTTAAAATTTTGAGGATGAAATTTTTATATGAGGGGAAGAATGTAACGTCCCAGTCAGCAATTAGAAAAGAAAAAAGAAAAAAGAAAAAAAAAAAGCGTCAAGATCAGATTTTTTTTGGGTTCCCACGTGCCCCACCTAACCCCACTACCCACCACACAATTCACTCCATCCTATCTCCTCTTTGGCCGGCTCCTTACTTCTATTTTCTTCCTTTCATTTTCTTTCTTTTCTCTTTACTTAAACACTCTCACTTCCACACTCATCCACTGGACTCCACTCCAAACACCACACCATCTCACCATCATTTTTCTGGCAAGATCACCGGAAAAATCCTTAGGAACCCCTAAGCATCTTCATCCTTTTTTTTTTTTTGAGGTAAAATTTTCTAATCTTTTTGGTGGGTTTTATATATTGCTTGAGGTCATATTTTTATCCAAGCTTTAATAATGTAACCCATGTGATTTATGAACATTGGAAGTGATATTCATGTGTTTTTATGTATGGGTTTTGTATTGGTGGAATTATTTGATGAGTGGGTATATAATTTGTGTTAATGATGACTACTTAAGGTTTATGTATGGTGGAAAATTTAGGAGTTTTAAGTTATAACATATGATGGTTCGTAAATTTAATTTTTCCATTGCCATTGGGTTTATTTGGAGTTAGTTGATGAAGTTCTAAATTTCTTGTCTTGGAGGATATATTGATATTGCTTTCATGGGTCTCTTAATGATGTAGTGTAAATTTTATGGAAGCTAGTCATAATGTTGGAGATGATATTAAATGGGTTAACTTTATAAATTGGAGTTTATGCCTTGTGAATCAATTTGTTGAGAAACTATGGAAGTGGAATATATTATTATTGATGAGGTTACTAGGCTTGCCTAATTAAGTGATTATTTGGCAATTCCTAAATTGTGGCTAGATGCAATTTTAAGCTCTATACTTATTGTGATAGGTTTACTTGATATTGTTTAGGTTCTAGCTAATCTCCTTGGAGCTTGGAAAATTAGGATTTTGCGGTTGCGAGGTAAGTAGCTCTTTACTGGGATTTTTGGAAAATAACCATGTTTTATAAATGTTGTTTTTGGGTCAAACACATTTCGGAAAATTATATATGGATATATGTTTTCTTAAAAGTATTGTGTTGTGACCCTATTATATATTATTATATATGAAAAGTACATCATATTTGGTATTGCATTTGGGGAAATGCATGAATTGTTGATATGAAAAAAATGAGCATCTTTTATTTAATCTTTGATAAGGAAATCTTGGATTTTATGGTACATTATAAAATTTAAAGATACTTATCTTGTCTTGTTATGTGGGAAATTGATAGAAAATCTCTTGACAAGAATGAAGTTGAAACCTTACAAACTTTGTGGAAGTTAGATTATTTAAGGTTTTTCTGAAATTGCCTAGACATAAACTATGTATTTGAAAGTAATGTAACCTGTGAGCTTTATGTGGTTTTAACACCATGCCGTGTGTGATTTCCCGGTGATCACCCGATTTGGTTTCCGTAGTCTTTATGACAACGGAATCAAATCCAGGTCAGTGCCCTTTCACTTTGGATGACGCGTTCTTCCTTGCTGTCCATGGGGGGAAGAGGTTCCTTGATTGTGTGTGGGTGAGGCTGCTGTCCATGGGGCCAGGAGACCACATGCAAGAGAGGTCCTATTTGACGCGCTTTCTCTGCTGCCTATGGAGGGAGAGAAAAACCTTGAGGTATGGGTGAGGCTGCTGTCCATAGGGCCAAGAGTCTGCATACCAGAGAAGACAATATTATGCTAGTTGTGAATGGGTGGATCCCCTGACCAGTCTATGTGGTAGTGTGATATATTTGTGATAATTTACCTTACGTTAGATATTATGACTTTGGAAATTATATTGTTGGTGCTCACAGATTATAGTATATAGTTTCAAGGTATTTATTTTGAGAAACTTTGTGTTTCATTATTAAATCATTCTTGTCATATTATTATTATTGAAGATGCAACTTGCATTTCCCCCACCCTCATTAAATATGCTACTTACTGGGTTTTGTCTCATTCTATTATTTTATAAACTTTTCAGAGTAAGCAACAATCTTTTGAGATAGCTTTTTGGTGGCTAATAGTAGTTAGACTAACTACTGATGGAGGCTGAACTTTTGTAATGGAGATATTAGATGTTGTACATTTTAGAATAGGCTTGACTCATTCTTTTGTATATTGTAGTGGTTGTGAATTTATTCCCACTGATGGGACAAGCTGTTGATATGTAATTATTTATTCAGATCTCTATTCTTTTGTGGCCAATGGTCATTGTAATTAATGCTTAGAGTTCTGACTTACTTTGAGAGTATATTCAATGGAATTATTATGGTAATTCTTGATGTTGGTACTGGATATGATTTATGTGGATTGGATTGTCAAAAAAAAAAAAAAAAAAAAAAAAATCTACAGGTACTTTGCGATGTCTTTCTCATGCTTTGGACCCTTTGGGGTTTGGGGTGTGACATACAATAACTTTTATTCGTCAAAACAAGGGCATTAACAACGGCCTTAGTTCGTTGTAAAAAGTATTTGGTCGTCTGACTTCCTTGTATGAAGTTACATTGTTGAATACAAACCAAGTAATTATGACGGCTTGTTTTCGTAAAAAAAAAAAAAAAAAAAAAAAAAAAGTGTTAACAACGGCCTTAGTTCGTCATAAAAAGTATTTGGTCATATGACTTCCTCATATGAAATTGTATTGTCGATGACAAATGAAATAACTACGACAGCATTTTGTCATCAAAACTATGCATTAATGATGGCCTAAGGTCGTCGCAAAAGATATTTGGTCATCTAACTTCCTCATATGAAGTTGAATCTACGACGGCAAATATCAAGTACTTACAACGAAATTGTGCTGTAGAAAATGAGTGTTAGCGACGACCTCGTCGGTAATATAGTATTACCGACAAGACTTTTTCTGACGGTCATTGACGGCCTTTTGCCGATGGCAATACTAATCTACGATGGCTTTCTGTGTTGTTGCGACGAACTTTGGCCGTCGCTAATAGCAATCTTTTTCTGTAGTGATTAATACATTTTTAGTCAATTTTACTTAAAATCCTTTGTTCTGTTTTTTTTTTTTTTAATTTTTTATTTAACTAACCCACTACTCACGTACACTTCCATTAAACTCTTTAAAAATTATCTGTATTGATTATTTTTTCCTCTCCACGAATATAATTTTTTTTTTCTTTCCTAACCTTTGCTAATTTTAGGATTTTTTTTTTTTAACCCTCTTGGATCTTCTTCACAAATATCTAAATTTTCATAGCCAATTAAAAATTACCTGAGAAGAACCGCAATGGATTTGCAACGGGCTATTCTCTGATGGTGTAATTCATTGGGAGGTTGGAAAGAGAGAGATGTAGGACAATTTTATGTTGGGAAAAATAAATTAATAAATAGGTTACCAACTGTATCTTTCTAAGGACAGACCGAATTTTTCATGAATTTCGACTAGCTAGCAACAGGTTAGAGCCAGCCTAAGGTGAGTTGTTTTCATCTTAACTACAGTGATAAAGGGGTGAAATGGGTTGGCATGGGTCTCAAGTTCTCTTATTAATTAATTTCTAGCATTCTTACAAATAGTACAATAGTGATGGTAACACAGGATTTTAGTTTTAGGATGCATGTGTAGTCTCCTTTCAAATTGGTTTCTAGAACTTATATGCACTAGGTTTCTTGCAAATAATGTTTTTCGCTTAACTTGAACTTTCCGTGAATTATTGATCTTTAAATGTTGGATGCTTATAGGTTATTAAGGACCATGCAGAACTTATTGACAAAAGAAGAGTGTTTTTATATGATATAAAAGATGAAAATCCATTAAATTGCATAGTCTCCAAAGTGAAAATTGTGTTGGTTTCCCCAAATGTAAGGGTGCTTATTTACTACCATGGTTATTTCCCTTTAATAGTTGTTAACATGTGAGGTGCATGTTTGTTAAAAGGTTTATGATCAAATTAAATTTTCCTACAGGTTGGCTTGGTTTCTAAGGAGAAAACAATCCCTCTATGACCTTTATTATGATATGAAATACTCATTGTCATATCTTACTTTTGCAGATATTGTTATTGGTAATTTATTACTATTCTGGACTATTTTTAACTTATTATTAGTTTAAAGAACAATACTACAATGATTATTATTCTTAATAAAATCTGATTTTTACTAACTTATTTAGATTGCTCACTTAGATAACTCAGAGCTGTATAAAGCAGAGAATGATAGATCAAATGAGAGATCATCAATTTTGAGTAAGACTAATCAAACCACTCAATTAGTGATGCTATTTTTGCCACTGAAGAGTCAAAGATAGGCATCACCCATTAACACAATAAGTTTCTATTTGACTATAAAGAGGTGGACTGATGACATAAATCCTCATGCATGTAAAAGTTTGAAGTTGAATCACCCTAAAATCGAGGTAGTACTCAGTGTTCTTTCTTGTGTTGATCTGGTGAGAAATGAAGCTGCAAATTAAAAGATTTTTTATCTTTACTGAAAGCATGGACAAAGCTGTGCAAGGTTTTCTCATTTTTGGATCAAATAAGTTTTCAGAACAAAATGTTGATCTAAAAAGGGTTGATGGCAATGATAATGATGAAGATGATGATGATAATAATGATGTTGATGAAGTCTCTATGGTTCCAGATGTGGATTAAGACGTAAATTTAAAGTGAGGCATTTTATGAAATATTATTAGTTTTTTCCAATATTCCAAAGGTGGTACTCGTTGAATATTCTTTGCCAAGCCATCAATTTGATATATATTTTTTTAACAAATTTGGCCTCAATTAAATTGGTTTCTTTATACTAATATCACTATGTTAATACCAAAATCATGAAATATTAACCATGTTATTGGCATGTTTAATGCTTCTCATGCAAAATATGACCACAATTCTATGAGAAATTTTCATACGTGTAGAGTATTTTAAATATAAAATAAAAAGTTTTCAAAACTTGTAAATTCTAATTGGTTTCATTTCTATTGAATATCTCAATTTAGTTTAAAATATATTCTTTTTCAAACCTCACTCAAATTCACGATTCGCAAAAATATGGCCTAGTCTAAGGTTGATTCAACACATTTCAAGGTCAGATGCAAATGTAAAATGAATAATTGCTTAATATTTTATAAGCAATGCATGTATTAGGAAAACGAATTCAACATTTTTATAAAATTTGAGAAATTATTTAGACTATTTTCCTATATTTATAAATGCATTTTAAAACTTTTAATTCTAAAAATATTCAAATAATCTATATCAAAATAAATATCATATTTTAGACGGCCACTACCTCTTTTGGCAATGTTGGACTTCAGTTTTTGAACAACTATTTTAGTAATGAATTTTTCTCGGAAATTATTAATTCTAAATTTAATTTTGATGGAGAGAGAAGAAAATAGTAAAATTTTTGGAAGATTAAATTTTTTTACATTCTTAAACTTCCAAAAATAAAATTGTAAAGTTGTGATTTACAACTATATTTTATGTTGGGTTTATTTCATAACAAAAAGTGTTGTAATTGCAATAATTTATTTCCTTGTATTTTGTGAGATTTTATTGTATTGGGTTTAGTATTAAGTTGGTGAAGAATCAAGCATGAAATGAAGATCAGTGCAGTTTTGCGACTAGCTTGCAAGAAGCTCGCGAGAAAGGTTCCTGCGAAAAGGGCACGTGAGAAGCACATGTGGAAGCTGAAGAGTCAAGTTCTAGGCTATATTTCGCGAGTACTTCGCGAGACAGGCCATCTCGCGAGGTACTCACGAAACTCTCTGTCTGGAGGATTTTAAGTGACTTTCTTACCCTTCACCCATACTATATATACTCTTATTACCCACAAAAGTAAAGGAGACTATTATTCAGAGGGAAAACCTTAAATAGGTTTCTACAATACAACACACCCATCTTTTAGAGAGAGAGAGCTACTTATCTTTAGTGAGAAATCATTGTAGCCTCTTCTCCTTCCCTCTCCCATTGTCATACCTTGAGAGGAGATTTGTACGCAAACACAACCCACACTTATTCAGAGTGTAGAGAGTGTTTTGGAGCTTGGGAAGTTTTGGGAATTAGCCAAAAGAAGCCAGTGAGGCTTGGCGGATGCAATCGGGCGTATTCCGAGATCCGAATAGTTAGTGAAGATAAGACTCTGAGAAGTCCGTTGGTAGCAGAAGCTTGGAGGGCTCAAATACATTAGGTAGACTAGGCTTGGAGGGTCTTTTGTTATTCGTGTACTCCAACTTATTCACTAGTGGATCGATTTCGACTTGGAGGGTAGTGGAGAGGTTTTTCGCCGAGTTTTTCGATTTCCTCTTCGATAACACGTCTTGGTGTTATCTTGTGTTTGCATCTCTCTTCCCTTACTCTTGTGTTTTACATTTATTGTTTATTGTTCATGTTTATGCACTAGAGTAGTTCCGGTGATTGCGCTTCACTTACTCTTGTTCCGTACTTAGATTAGTTAGAGTAAAAGTAATTAAGTCGTAATTTTAAAATTGGGGGTTTAAACAAACTCTTTTGTTTTAGCACAAATCCGAGAGCTTTCAATAATAAAATGTATTATTTATTAAATTTTTTGGCCTAAATTACAAGACATTCTATCAGCTGATAGAACATTTTTTTCCCCTAAGTGAGAGACCTTATGATTGTGCAATGCTATAAAACAAAGATATATGATATATTCTACTTTAGGGGGCCTTAGGCCATTGCCTAAACATCTTTTTTTTTTTTTTTTAGTATTTTTAAAATTGTTCTTTAAAGTGGGAGCCAAACATGTACAATATAAAAATTATTATCTAAAAACTAGTTTCAATTTCAATTTTTGGAAAATTGATTTCATATTGTTTTGAAAATAAAAACAAAAATCTTCCTACCAAATAGAGCCTAAGATAACTTAGATAAGAGTACTATATTACTATGAGAGGTGTTACGTCCACAATATTTTCACAACAAATCATAGGTGATTAGTTGTTATTGGTTCTGATTTGAACCTACTACTGAAATTACTTTTCTACCCCACCAATAATAACCTGTAACAGCCTGTCACATAAGATTTGTTGTGAAAATATTGCGGAGATAGCATTTCTCTAAAGTCATTCTATATATACATATGTTGGACCAACCAACCTATTTCAATTTGGGCTTTTTAATAATAATAATGATATTGGGCGCAGAAGCTTAATTACTGATTGCAGTTTCAAGCTATAGCCCAATTACTTGGGTAGGGTAGACTCGACCCACTTCTCCATATTGCAATCTTAACTACTTTTGATGAAGTTGCACCTTATGGATGACAAGAAAGGATGGAATTTGTGCATATAATAAAGTCATTATTATGTTAAATAAATTACGTGGAAGACTAAATTTATGCAATTAAAAAATAATTTTTTTCAAAATTTCTTTGGAGGTCATGGCAATTCTATTATTTGGTAAATGATTATTTATTTATTTTGGGTGATAGGGTTATTGTGCACATTCTAACACTCTCATCTTGTCAATGTTATGGTGAAGAATATGTTTTTAGCTAACATATATGGTGGAAGAATATGGTCGCAAAAATATTGATAACAATTTAGATTAGCTCAAGCTTTTAGATTTCAGTCCCCCAAAAAGGGGGTAAAATTATGCAATTGGTGGAAGATGCAGAACAAGGGGTAAACTCTAATCTTGACCCGATAATCATGCAATTTGAATGTAAACCATAGCAAGCAGCCTTACTTTAATGTGATAATCAAGTTGCTCTCCATATTGTAGCAAACCTAGTCTATCACGAACACACTAAGCATATCGAGATAAACTATCATCTAATTCGAGAAAATTTTCAACAATCTGTGATAAAGACCTTCCACATCTCAAGTACAAATTAGATAGTAGACATTTTCACTAAAGCCTTGGGGCTTCCAGTAATAGACTAAATGAGACTTTTGAACATATATCAAACTACGGTTCAATCCAAGTCAATTCAAGAGAGCAAGGCTGATGTTTCATTATAGAGATTAGCTACGACTAGTTTGAGAGAGAGTGTTAACAAGAAAGTAGAAAAGGTCCCAACGATGTCGTTCTGTAGGTTGAAGAGACTGATGAGAAATAAAACACTACAATGACATCGTTTCATTAAAACAAATTTAAATGGAGCATTAAAGAAGTGAATGATTCATAATGGAATCGTTTCCTTAATTAATGCTAGATCAAATCAGATCAGATCAGATTTACTTAACGACTTTCAATTTATGTCAAGCACATGTTAAACGAGATGTAAGAATTGGCTAGTTTAGGCTAGGTTTCTTCTTTTTTTTTTTTTTTTTTTTTGCTTCTTCTTCTTCTTCTTCTTCTTCTTCTCTCTCTCTCTCTCTCTCTCTCTCTCTCTCTCTCTCTCTCTCTCTCTCTCTCTCTCTCTCTCAACCACTTGCTACCACCGCCCATCGTGCCTCCGCACTTCACCTCGCCTATTGTGCCTCCGCACGTTGCCTCTCTGTCTTACAAAATCTATTATACATGGAAGCACGTGGAGTTTTCTATTCGTTTAAATATAAGTGGGTCGACTGATTTTCTTTTTCCTATGGTGGTTGTGAGTTTCAGATGGTGGTGATTGTGATTGGTTTGGTGGTGGTGGTGGTGGGTAGTGGTGTGTTTCAGATAGAGAGACTGGCGGAGAGGAACAGAGATAAAAAAGAAAAGAAAAGAGAAATGAATAAATAAAGGAATAAAATATGAAATTAGAACATGTGATATAGAATGTATTGTCAAATACTATATATTAAAATAGTAAAAGTAAGTTTTGGTGTATGAAATAAAATTGTTTTTGCTACAGCAGCTCATGCTGATGCTCTTAATAGAAGGTGGGTATTAATTTAGCTTATTTTAATGGGTAATATGTTAGAGTATGAGATAAAATATAGGGTTTAATATTAAATATTATGCTAAAATAGATAAAGTAATTTTTTAACTTCTTAGTGTGCGTTTGGATTGCACGTTCACTGTGTGTTTCTATATTTGGTGTTTTGGACCAGCGTGCCACGCACTGTTCATGGACCAGTCGGACAAGGAAAAACGCAGCAAGTGTTCATGTATAGTGTTTTCAGCTTCAAAAATTATTTTGCTACAATGGGTCCGTTTGGATTTAGCTTATTTTTGCTGAAACTGAAAACTGAAATTGAAAACACTGTAGCGAAATAATTTTTAAATGTGTAAATAGTACTGTGGGACCTATTTTTAATGAAAAAGTTACTAAAAAATGTAATTTGTGGGACCCGTGAACAGTACATGGGTGCACTGTTCACAGAAGACTAGTCAAATGTTGTGGTTGACAAAAAAAAAAAAAAAAGGCAAAATGCGAAAGCTGAAACGCAGACGCAGCTTCAGCTCAATCCAAACACATACAATGTTTTTAGTAATAAATTTTCAATTTTCAGCAAAATAAGCGGTATCCAAAAAGACTCTTAAAATGTGAATTTTTTAAAACATCCAATACTGATGCTCAATATCAAGTTTTGTTGTACTCACAAAAAAATAAAAAATAAAAAATCAAGTTTTGTTGTTGCAGACTGACAGCTCTTTGGTTGGAGCATGGGTGTGCTTTGCTTCCATGATTCAGTGATCGCCCACCTTCATTTGAACACCTTGGTCGAGGAGGGTCGTCGATCATAACCCGCGTTGGATGATAAAGTGAAGTAGGACTATAATTGGGGCATGAACATAGTTTTGGACCTAGCAGTCCATGGGTCTAAAAGATTCTCCAAGTTTGTTTCAGGCTTGGGCTTTAAAGGGTCTTGGGCGTGAATATAGTTTTGGACCTATCACTCTTCTTCAATCTGTAGTGCTTTTTAACCTCGTTGTTGAATTGGTCTATAATATTACGGTTCTAGAAATAAATATGAATCAAAATTTATTTTTAGAAATTGAAAATATAACCAAGATTTATATTGTGATATAGGGCTATTGGACATAGATGTATATATGAGTTCCAGGAAATATATCAAGCTGTTTAATCAAGAATTCAAGAGTAATTTGATTGTAGAAGTTAAACAATATCTAGATATATAGAACAGATGGACATAGATTTAAATATATTGCATTGATTTGCCAAGTTCCACTGTAGAGTGACTTGTGCCGAGTTGCAGTCTTATTTGGTCAAGTGGCTCTTCTTGATTTGCCATAAAAAAAAAAAGAATCAATTTAATACTGCGTCATACAGTAAAAGTGTAAGACTCTCATGTACATAACCATTTAGAGATGCCCCAATGTCCTCCCCTACAGATTTTCCATAGTTCCAAACGGAGCTTATATATATATATATATATATATATATGAAGAAAAAAAATATTACAATTATAGAGTAACAAAAATGAACTCATGATCGAGCGACAGTTTTCGCAAAGAAGATTTGAAATTAAGGCTGATTGGGTATTAGAGGAAAGCACACGGTTTTTGCTGGCGTGGCTTCTTCCTCTTTGGTTTTGGTGGCCTCAAAGCAACCTTTATTGCCGCATCAAAAACAGTCTTCACATTCTGAACAACCAAAACCAAGAGAGAATAATTTAGAATTAAACACTTGTAGATTTAGGAGTTTTAATGTTGTATTAAAACAAGGAAACTAGGAAAGACTAAGATTTATTAAGTGTTACGTTTTATTGGATACATACTATAGCTGATCTGATTTGTTTAAGCTAGATATAAGTTGGTAATTTATTAAACATATTTGGTCCCATGTTTTTGCTTTTCTTTTAAATAATAATAATTATAATTTGGAGTACATGAATTCTTTTAAATAACACAACCAAAATTATAAGGTACACTTCTTATATTCAAAACATCAAGAACGATGGTTTTACACAGTATGGTAATTGCTTGAAGAAATAAGATCATATTGATTGCTAGGAAATTTTATCATGGAAAAGTATTTTTATTACCTGCTGTGTTTTAGAACTGCACTCTATGTAAAGGACTGCACCTATCATTTTCCTCAATTCCTCACCCTGCGAATCAATCTCACGTTAAAATCCCACATATATATATATATATATATATATTTTTTTTTTTTACTATATTTGTATAAATATATATATGTAGCATTTATAGTATAACTTTGCTAATATGATTTGCTTTTTTATTTTTATTTTTTAAATTCATTGATGACATGCCTGAGCAGTGGTTATTGGTGTTGCTCCAGGATGATCAGCCAAAAAGTGTTTGTCTTCTCGCAAATCTGCACTTGAAAGTTCTCCAATAAGTACCGAGTTATAGAGTCAAATAAAATTACAACGAAAAATTTAATGAACATGGTTATGCGACGGTGAGATGACAAACTTTTCCAGATTTCAATGGGGTTACAATTATTAAGCATAACCAAAGCGAAGAATAAATTGAATGTCATGAAAAACTTCCTAAGCCAGTGGGAGCACCATATTGGGAATTTTTTTTTGAGATGATCTTCTAACATTTAAAATTTTATTTTAGTAGAGGAATAGTAGTACATATATACTGGGTAACAAAAAAAATCATGCTTTTGAAAACTGTAATGGTTCCAACAATTGTGAAAGGTTTTGACCAATTGTAAATTATCAATCTACTCTATAACTTAAGCCAGCGTGAGTGGTTAATGTAATCTGAGTTTTTTTTTTTTTTTTTTTAATTGCATTCAGCATCTTTAAAAATTTGTCAATATGATATTAATAACTTAAGCTTGTAATGCTTTTGCATGATATTAAATTGTCTTACCAAGTTTGGTTCCCACAAGCACAATTGGCACGTTGGGAGCATAATGTTTTAGCTCAGGGATCCACTGTTAGACATGAATCCAATTGTCATTTCAAAGTCTTTCAATAAGCTGTGGATGATAACTTAAGAAAGGAAAAATTACAGAAAAAAAAAAAAAAAAAAAAACCTTTTTGGAGATGTTCTCATAACTGGCCTTGCTGATGAGAGAGAAGGCCAACAAAAACACATCAGCTCCTCTATAACTTAGAGGCCTTAGCCTATTGTAATCTTCCTGTCCTGTAATGCACAAACGACTATACTAGCTTAGAGCCCATTAACTTCCTAAATATATGGAATCCTAACATGATCTGTAGTTTTTATTTTATTTTATTTTATTATATATATATATATAACTTGTGAAACATTTATATTTGAGTTTATAATATTTTTTGTACTGGCCCAAAAGACCCAATTGTAGTGTAAAGCACATTTACACCTAACCCTAATTGTGTTAGTCTCTATATACACCCTAAACGTACAACATCGGGCTGAACCATGTAACTCTAGTGTGTTTTGTCTTTTTCTTTTTCATTGCTTCTGCATCTATTTTTTTTTTTTCTTCAATTTATTTAACATAACATATTTTCCTGTAATAGAAGGACGAGAGACAGAGGAGAGAGCTCAATGCAATCTATGCCAAATATAACGTCAACACACTCAATGAGTTATCAATTTCATAATTAACATTAAATATCTAAAAGGTGTACAAAGTGATACCTCATAAACATTTGTAAATCTAAAAGTATACTTGAGTGTCGTGGAATTTTAAGTAGTGAAGCATATTCAGGACAAAAAATCTTAACCCTGAAACTTTATTGGACATGAAATTACCTGCAGTATCCCATAGACCAAGGTTCACTATACTACCATCCACTACCACATTGGCACTGAAATTGTCGAACACTGTTGGAACATAATCCTAGCAAAAAAAAAAAAAAAAGCCCTTCATAATTGGTTTCCTCATGGCATGAACATTGGTTATTAAACCCCCCCTCAATTCCAAAAAAAAGAAAAAAAGAAAAGAAAAGAAGAAATCATACCGTTGGAAAGGTGTTGCTAGTATAGGAAATGAGCATGCAAGTCTTTCCTACAGCACCATCTCCCACAGTCACACACTTAATAAATCTGGATGTGCTCATTTTCTTAGGCCCTTATTCTTTTTTCTTTCCAAACCAAGCAAAAAGTCTCCACTTATAATCACTTGAAAAGATAAGAAGAGAACTGAAGAAAAATTTGAAGTATGAAAAAAATGGAATGGGAAAAGGAGGGACTTAACTACCTAGAAGCTTAGCTATCACCCACTTTAGTTGAAACAATTCTAATTTAAAATGATTGCTCTTGCCCTACTTTTCTTTCCTTTAGGTGCAAGGCCAGAGCAACTTGGGTTAACAAAGTAGGTTTGGTGCTAGTGTTAGTTGGTTAAGTGTTGGAGAAGGGAGGGAATGCATGATGATGACAAGAGAAGAATTGCTTAGTTAACAAATACAATATGATTAGATTAGGAATATAAGATCCAAAAGTGTCAAAAAGGTTGTGCCTAATAGAAGGGTTTTGTTGGGTGTTTGCCATTATTACTAGTTGGTTCTGTGCTTATCTGATCTGAGCTAATATTTACCTGTTTTTAGGCCCACTGCATTTTTAAAGCCCAATACAATACAATTTATTAGATGAAGTTGCAAAGGACATTGTTAAGAGGGGAAAAAAAAAAAAAAAAGTTATTGGGGGAATTAGACAACTGTTATCTATATTACTATTTAAGGGCATTTCTCTATTTGAGATGCTCATTTTTTTTATTTTTTTTAATTAAAAAATGCCCCTCCACCCTTATGTTTAAGTAGAGACAAAAGTAAAAGACAATTCAGTAACAACTCTAATTCCCACTTAAACATTGCCTAAAAAATAAGGTTACTTTTCTGTTGATTTTCAAATTACTTTATCCACTTATAAATTAGAATCTCAAAATAAAAATTATATATATATATATATATATATATATAATAAAAACACATTTAAAAAAAAAATTAAAAGGCTCATCACACTTGCGAAACGCATATGATGAGACTAGTTATAATATAAGACAGATTATTGCCAGTTTAGATTGGGCATGTACACGTATTACTGCATTTGAGAATAATTAGTGTCACTTAACTTTTTATTTTTAATTGTATATTTTAATTTGTAATATTAATCTAAATCATGTCTATTTCAATGTCAAGTTGTTTGATTTTTGTAAGATACCAAACTTGAGAATTTTCCCCCCCTAAATAAAAGAGTAGAGGCATTCTCGAAGACCCTACCTTTTTATTTATTTATTTATTTTTGATAATTGAGGACAATTGTATTCAAGATAGTGGAGGAGTAGTGCAAGCCCGTCTCTAACTTCTAGGCCCAAGATCCATTCCTGAACAAATGACAAGGTTAAAAGCCCATCCTGATTGAGCAATCCATTTTGCTAGGATATGAGACAAGATATTAGAGTTCCTAGTTATAAAACAAAAATCCAACTAGAGATGGATCTTAAAGAAGCATTAATAATAAAAGACATTTTGGCAAACGCCCGCTTGATATTGTTTGAGAACTAAGGTGATAATTTAAGTGAGGTTTTTTATATTTAAATATCAAATAAATAAATTTATTGAAAACTAGCAAAACCAAGGTTAATTTTATATAGAAAATCTAAATCATAGTTTAAGTATAAAAGTTAACAAAAAGAATTGAGAATTTATTGTTATTATTTTCTAAAAATGTAGGCTTATTTTATCTTGGATATAAGGTGATATATGGTTAAGTATACTTGTAATCTAATTTTTAATTTTGATTTTATTGTTAAGAAAGAGATAGATATTTTTTGTTGTGGTAGCCATGTGGGAGATTAGGTTGCTAATATTAAAATCTTAATGTGTAGGATATTGGTTTACAAAAAATAAATTCTCAAGTTGTTAGGGGAAATTAATTATCTAATGATTCGACATATTTACAATATATATTTTTTTTTCCAAACAATTTAAGGTTTCCAAGGTCTACCAAAAACAAGCTCAGCTTAAACCTAATTAAGCTTATGACTAATTATGAAGGCATGGAAATTGGGCCAAATAAGATAAATCGACTTGAAGGATACTTCAGTTGGGGAGAGCCCAACCATTGATGTCCCAGTCCAAATCACCCAAAATTTTCATTTAATTTTAATTTTGGGATTGTAGAAGGATACAAAAAAAATTTACACTACGGAGGAAATTTACAAATAGAAATTTACCTCAATTTTTCAAGGATAGTTTTCCTCCATACCAGTTTGGAAAAATTTCATCCAACCCATTATGTGGCCACTCATAAAACCGTCCATGTCACCACACGTGTATTACTTGAACAAATTACATGACTAATTAAATAAGTCATGTAGCTAAAACTACACATGAATAGGTTTATCAATTGCTGTGCACGTAATAGGTTTGAGTAATTTTCTTCAAACTAATTTGGAGTTAAACTATTTTTTTATTTGACAAAAAATACAAAACACACCCTCTAAGTTTGACCTGAATTTATTTCAGTATTCTAACTTTACTTTTGTTCGATTGAGTTCCCTAAGTTTCAAAATTATTCAATCAAAAGCTCCTTTAGTTTATGTTACACTACACCATTAAACACACCCAAAACGACACCATTTTCGAATTTTTCAAATATTTAATAACTAAAATTATTATTTTATCATTATGTCTAGATTAAAAATTACTTTAAAAAAGTGTTTTTTCAAAAAAAAAAAAAATCTAAAAACATTCGCAGTATCTTTCATCATTTACTACGAAGCACATACCACAGATTATACTAAGAAATGTTGATGTGGAAACTACTAGATACCAAAAAATAAAAAAAGTAGCGTCGGCCAATAAAAAATTCCTTGGACGCAAAACACAAAAATGCTAGCTGAAAATCACCACTCAACCCACCCAATTTTGATTGTTCTTGAGACAAATTTGCTGCCAACTGCCACAATACTGCTCAAAACAAACTAAAGACCTACATTAGTAGAAGTAAGCGACTGAGTTAGCCTGCCCTACCCTATTAATGTATTGTATAGTAGAGTATAGTATAGTAGGTAGGCGAGCGAGTTAGCGAAGACGCTTAGGCTAATAAATAAGAATCCTCCCCTCTGTTTCGAGGGTGGCTTCTCAAAAAAAATAAGAAAGCGTCGGTGCGTAGCCTTCATTCTACTACGCTACGCAAAGGTTACGAAGTCACTTAGCTTGACGTTAGGAGAGTCAAGGGGGATTTCGATTTAAATGGCTCCAAGTCGAACGGATTTCTTGAGTCTGGCTCTTTGTTGGACAACCCTAATTTCAACTAAAAACATTTTTTGAATTTTTCTTTGTTAGGTAGCATTAGAAAATGTGGACGAATGGAACATCCAACTAAAAATAAAGCTTGTTTCTTTGCTTCTTTTCCACTATAATTTCTCAGTAATCAAGCTTGAAGTATTATTGAATTAGTATCTATACTTTATCCATTTGATATTATTCTTTTGTGCATTATTTTTATTTTTGTCATTTTAAATTCAAGGTTTGATTCTAAAAATAATAATAAATTCAAGGTTTGATTAGAATGCAATTCTTAGAGGATTGGCAAATTGTCATATTAGTGTATTGTTTGCATCGTATCATAAAATTGTATATATAAAATAATGCATAGACATGTATATGTAGCAAATTATCTATATACTGTTTGATACGTATCTATATCATATAATAATAACAACTATGGTTGTAATTGCTTTTCCCACAGGTTGTATACGATAACTATAATTCTTGGACCCGAAAAATCCAAATAACTTCAATGGCGAGAGGAGCAAGAGCAATTATTTTATCAAATAATAACAATTTGTAGCATTACTAAAAACATTAATATAACATAGAAGAAAAGGTCCACAAATAAGGAATATAATTTAAAAAAATTATTCTCCAAACATGTGATTCAGTAGCGATATAAACGGTAAATTAGGTTTCTCCGCTAAGAAAGTTGGCTATCTCCACCTTCTCTTAGGCTGTAGAACTGAAGTCTCTTTCCTGGAAAGGTGTTGGTGTGTCCCTGAGATAACAACATTATCTCTAGGGCTTGTGGTTTCTTTCTTTTTTGGGGTTGGGGAAACAGCGTTTGTTCTATCTTTCTTAGCTTCAATTTGCCTATACTATGGAGTCACTTACTTCAGAATGGAACCGTCTTTCTCTCTCTGAGAAACAGGGTTCGGGTTTCTTGCTTTCCAAGAGCTACCAGCCCAACAACTTTACTCTTACAGCAAAATTTCTAACAAAAAGAGCACTGAGTGTCGATGCAGTGATCAAAACCTTCAAGCCATTGTGGTGGTCTCAAAACGGTTTTAAGGTAAAATCTGTGGGAGATCTTATTTTACTTTTCATCTTTGACAACAAATCTGAGGCAAATAGGGTGATCAGTAATGAACAATGGAGCTTTGACAAGCACCTGGTTTTATTTCAACACTACAATGGGGAGGTGCCTATCCGTAACCTTGTCTTTGATAAGGTATGTTTCTGGGTTCAGCTCCACAATATTCTCGTTAAATTTATGAATGTGGAGGTCGAAAAAAAACTGTGTGATGTCGTTGGAGAAGTGTGTGAACCAATAGACGAGGCGGATTGTGATTGGGGGTGGCTTTATGAGAATTTGAGTATCTGTTGATGTCAACCAACCCTTGTGTAGGGGTCGAGTAGTCACGCGCGAAGATGGTAGTCAATTCTGGGAGGCGTTTAAGTACGAGAGGTTACCTAACCTATGCTACTGGTGAGGGTGTCTTACCCACAACAACAAAGATTGTACCATTTGGATAAACAGTGAAGGGAGTTTATCTGATGATTTAAAACAATTTGGTCCCAGCTTGAGAGCTCCTCCTTTCTTCCCATCTTGGAGAAGCGTTGTCTCTGTTCCTGGCATATTCTCGAGCGCAAAGGTAAGCACGATGAAACCAACGGAGGAATCTTCGCCGGAGCGATCAAACCCCGATATGGAAACCGATGGTGTTGGGGAGCATTCAATACAAAGTTTGAATGCGATATCAGTTACAAATACGTCTTCTCTTAACTCGGGACCGAATATGGAAAAAGAGTCCAGTAAGGAAGGAATTAATGAGGCATACCAAAATTGTAGAAGTCCAGATGATTCGGGTAACATAAAACATGCAAATAACTCTGAGAGTAAGGACACGCACGTTACTCAAATTACTCTGAAAGTCAATGAACCTCACGTGCTTCCCACTCCCACAACATGTGCCCCTAATAACCCAAACACTCACTCACATGAGACCCAAACCAATCCACACGACACCCCTAACCTCTACCAGGATCCCACCTCAAACACTCATCTTCAAACAGCAACCTAGAAATGCATACCCCGAAAAACACCTACCTAGAACCCATCCCAAGACATCCCTCTTACAAAAAAATGCCACTCCTCTCCTGATTATGATCAAATTGAAGGTCCCTCAAAACGTCGTTTGGCATCTCAAGATGTTTCTGAAATTCATGTTTTATTGGCGGAGACTATCAAACAGCCTCGCCGACAGCCATGAGTCTTCTATGCTGTAACTATCGTGGGTTTGGGAACCCACGTACAGTTCAGGAGCTTAGTGACTTAGTCCGGGCACAAGATCTTGTAGTCGTGTTCTTGGCCAAAACATGCCTGGAAGAAGCTAGGCTTGACGGTATTCACAATAAATTACAGATGAGGCATAAGTTTGGAGTGTCCAGAATCTAGCGAGGTGGTGGATTAGCTCTGTTCTGGAAGTAGGATATAAACTTAACGGTGGTCAACTCTTCTCCAAATTTTATCGATGCGATTTTCAATATGGAAAAAGAGAATTCATGGCGCTTTACAGGGTTTTACGGTGCACCAGAGACTCAGAACCATCACCAATCATGGAGCTGCCACCGGCAAGTACTCCCAAAATTTTCTCTACCTTGGATTTGCACAGGAGTTTTGAATGAGATTACAAGATCTCATGAGAAGGCCGAGGGAAGGCTGAGACCATACAGACAGATGCAAGAATTTCAAGTCGTGCTTGATGAGTGCAGCTTTGCTAATCTCGGATTCATGGGATATAAATTTACATGGAGTAAACACTACACCGATGGCTATACGGTTTGGGAAAGGCTTGATAGAGTTGTGGGTACGAGTGCTTGGTTAATAATGTTTCCAACTTCCAAGGTATGCCATTTGGAATGTGGAACCTCAGACCATAAACTGATTTTGGTTCACCCAAAAGGAATTCCAGAACGTAAACAAAAGCCATGGCGGTTTGAGCAAGTATGGTTGAGTGAAAGTGGATGTCATGATGTAATTAAATCGGCTTGGCCTAGCACGAACACAGTTTGTTATATGGAGGATGTTATGGTGAAGGTGGACAGATGCAAGAACCGACTTCAACATTGGAGTAAAGTCAGTTTTGGAAATATTACAAAAGCCTTGAATGACAAAAGAAGTGCACTGAAGAAGGTAGAAACCGAAGCTCAAAGGGGCAGTAGCTATGAAAGTGTCTTTATTCTCAAAAAGGAGATCACAGAATTGTTGGCCAATGAAAAAAAACTCTGATAGCAACGTTCAAAAGCCCACTGGATCACATCGGGCGACAAGAACACGGCTTTCTTCCATAGGAAAGCTTCACAAAGATTCCGATGAAATCAGATTGATGGCCTCCGAAATCAGATGGGTGAAATGTGTTTTGGAGAAAATAATGTAGCTAATATTATTATTAATTATTATCAATCTCTATTCACTACATCTAACCCATGTGAAATAGACTCTGTCCTTTAGTTTGTTCCACAGGTGGTCACTAATGAAATGAACAATATGTTGTTAGCTGAATTTACAAAAGTTGAGGTTGATATTGCACACCAGCATTTTTGGGAGAGCATTAGGGATGATGTGGCTAAGGCTGTTATCTCTTGTCTGAATTTAGGGGTGATCCCAGTAGGCTTAAACCACACATACATCACACTTATTCCCAAGGTCAAGAGTCTGGAACATGTGACTGAATTCCGCCCAATAGCTCTATGCAACATCCTGTATAAGTTGATTTCAAAAGTCTTGGCAAACTGGTTGAAGAAGATCCTACCTGAAATAATTTCTAAGTCACAAAGCACCTTCCAATTAGACAAGGCTATTAGTGATAATATTCTTGTGGCGTTTGAGACTCTCCACCACATGAAAAAGAGGAGAAAAGGCAAGATGGGTTTCATGACTATGAAGCTGGACATAAGCAAAGCGTATGACAGAGTAGAATGAGATTTTCTTCTCAAATTAATGGGGAAAATGGGCTTTTAGAGGAGATGGATTAATCTCATCTCAGCTTGTATAAGCACGGTGACATATTTGATTCTTGTGAATGGCGAACCCAAGGGTAATATCATCCCCACAAGAGGTATTAGACAAGGTGATCCAATATCTCCCTACTTATTTATGTTGTGTTCGGAAGGGCTAATAGGTCTTATTAGACAAGCTGTGCAGGAGAAAAAAATTAGAGGGTTCTCTCTATGCAAAGGAGGCCCAAAAATTTCTCATTTATTATTTGCAGATGACAGCTTGCTCTTTTGTAGAGCTCAAATGGGAGATATTCAAAGCATTCAAAATATTTTGGAGAGATATGAGAAGGCCTCGGGCCAGCAAGTCAATAAATCCAAAACTACTCTGTTTTTTAGTACAAATGTCTCTACCGCCACAATAAACTCTATCCAAAAAGTTCTTGGTGTCCCTAAAGTTAAGGAGTATGAGAAGTACCTAGGGTTACCAGTAGTAGTGGGGAAAAATAAAGGAGCAAGTTTGAATTTCATCAAGGATCGGGTGTGGGGAAAAATACAAGGATGGAAGGAGAAATTATTATCTTAAGTGGGTAAGGAGATTCTCAAATCCTTTGCCATGAGTTGTTTCAAATTACTGGTGGGGTTATGCAAAGATATTGAAGTAATGACGAGGAAATTTTGGTGGGGACAATGGGGAGATAGGAGGAAAATCCATTGGAGAAAATGGGAGGTACTATGCAAGCCCAAAAGTGAAGGTGGGATGGGTTTCAAAGATTTGTGCAGATTTAATGAGGCAATGCTGGAAAAACAGGTGTGGCGATTGATACATGATACAAATTCCCTCTTCTATAAAGTGTTTAAAGCGAAGTATTTTCCCAATGGATCAATATTTGAGGTAAAGCAAAATTCGGGTTCATATGCATGGAATAGTATTTTGAAGGCAAGGAAAGTCATATCTCATGGTGGAATTTGGGGTGTTGGATATGGATGTAAGATCGGAATCTTTGGTGACTCATGGCTGATCGATAACAATGGAAGGCGAGTTATTGCTCCAAATAATTCCCTACCTGATAACAGCATAGTTGATGTGCTTATTGACCAACATACGAGGGAATGGAAGCATAATCTAATTGATTCTTCTTTTACCCCTGATGAAGCTAAGCTTATTAAGGCTATCCTGTTGAGTTCCTTGCCCCAAAATGATTTTTTGTTTTGGCCTTTGGACAGCTATGGCGATTACACAGTAAAATCGGGGTATAAAATGCTGAGTGAGGAATGTAGCAACGAAGAAGATGGTCATACAGCTCGTGGAATCAACAACTTAGTTTGGAAGGGAATATGGAAGATGTTCATTCCCAGAAAAATTAAACACTTTCTATGGAGAGTCTGTTCAGATGCTTTGCCCACGAAATCAAACTTGGTGAAGCGAAGAATCCTTGAGGAGGACACATGCCAATTCTATGCAAAGGAACCTAAAACCATCTCACATGCTTTGTGGGAATGTGAGTTGCTACATCAGGTGTGGAGTACGAAATTTATTTAGGTGGATAGATCCCAGGTTTCACGAGGATCCTTCTCAGAACTTGTGGTAATGATTCAAAGTAAACCTCAATTCCTAGACCTCTTTGCCACAACTGCTTGGTCCATCTGGTGTAAAAGAAATAAGGCACGGCTCAATGAACCAGTTATGCCCCTTCAAAAAGTTGCAACGGAAGCCCACCATTATCTCGTTACCTACAGGTCTGGGAATAGCATTGTAAGGTTGAAATTTATTCAACCATCTAATTGGCTTTATTCCGTGCCAAATTTGCTTGTATTTCAGCATTTAGTAACCCTGTATTTAGGTGGGCTTGTTGTAAGGGTAGTGAGTGAGATAGAGTGAAGATTGCTCAAGAGTGTGCAAGAAAACAGAGACTCGCGGCTGGGTCTCGCGGGTGACTCGCGGTTTCAAGCCGCCAGACGCAGCACACGTGCCAAGCATGCCGGAAGGTGAACAGTCATGCCAGCTGGAGCACTACAGGACAAAACAGGACAACTGGCCATACGGTTAACTCGCGACTGGATCTTGCGACTCAGTCAAGCCGTAAGGTCAAGCCGCAAGCCAGCCCTGTTTTGAAAAACCTGACGTTTCACATTCCTCTCTCACCTCAGTATAAATACCCCGTTTACCCATAAATGAGAGATAGCTTCCAGAGAGAATTTTGAGAGAGAAACTGTCACGCCCCAAACCCGGTACCCGGATTTGTGACCATGACCGGCATGCTAATATCAAGCCTAAACCTGATATTAACAAGAACCAACTTAACTTTTACAAAACTTTTACAAAGCGTCTCTTTTTCTTTTCAGAATAATTTTCTTGTTTCTTTACTTCTTGATATCATTTTTCACTTGATAGTTAGAGCATCTATACTGTACTCAAAATATAACATAATCCACCAATCATTTAATTTCCACACTTTCACATAATGCATTTCTTAATACTTTAAGGTGCACAACTTTCTTTAGATCCTAAAATACACAATACTACAAAGCTAAACATCAATTTGCTAATTTAGGATCTATACATATAAAACTAAAACCATCTCCTTCCAAAACTCGACTAAGGCTCCCTCTGCTCCAAAATAAACCTGCTAACTGAAAGAGTGGAAGGGGTGAGCTACACAGCTCAGTAAAGGTAAGATATATGAGAATTTAATAAGGATGCATGTAAATCAGATCATTTCATTCTATGAATATTCGAACAGGAGAACATCTTTTCATGCATAGTATTTTATACTATTCATAATAATAGCTTATACGCTCTTCATAGAAAATAATTGTTCTCCTTTTTCTTATCGGTTTAATATTACCAAAACCTTTTGGATTAAACTTCTTTCATTTCCTACAAAGTCGCCATATATATATTCTCATTACAAAATAATTATTTTAATTTAAATCAGATAATCGGCAACTTTGTATTAAACTAGAAATATCTTGACTAGTAAGAAAACTTTTCTTTATAAACTTCTTCTCATAAAATACTATAACTTTCATGGTCATAAAACTTAACGTTTCATAAAAACAGATATCTGATAACTTTTAAACATAAACTTGTACTTTCATCAGAAGCTTTACCTTTATAGTACAACAGAATTTCAGAAACTTTTATCTTTAATGAACAGCTTTTCTTTTCATCAGAAACTTCTTCTTACCATGAGAGCTTTTACTTTTCACAATGCATTTAAACAAAATAATTCTCTCATGATTAATAACATAACATAGATGTTCATAACATATTGGTTAGTCCATATCTGATAAGTCTGTACTTATTTGGGAGGCTTCTAGCACCACGGTGCTAGGCATCCAGCATTCCCTACAATGCCAGGTATTCCCGGGATCACATCATAATACATATCTTTCAACCATGGGGGTAGGTTGACTTCCCCCACAAGTTAGCCGTAACCAACAAGGGGCGGGTACAGCAGAGCCAGTCCCACTTAATGGCCAATCATATAACATTTTTCCATAGAAAGTCAGTAATTAACCCCTACTGACAGAGTTCAGATCACCAAAGGACATAACCCGAAAACATTTCATACTTTACATCATACTGAAACTTCTTATTTTGCATAACATTTCATAATAATAATATTTCCATTCTTTTCTTTAAACATCATGTTCGTGGAATCCATAATAGCATTAATATGCTTAAATCATATACATAAGTTTTTCGAAAGCTCACGAACATATCTTTGTCAGAATAATGATTACATGCCATATCTCTAATCAAAAAACATTTTAATGCATAATATACTTTAAAATAACCTCATGACTTACCAAATGCCCATATAACTTATCCCTTACCTGAAAGCAGAGGAACCGAGAGCCTAAAGTCGAAGGAGCTTAGACTTGGATACTGGTAACACCTAAACCAAATATCAAAGATTATTACTTTCCATTACTCCTTATCATCAACTTACACATTCATCTTAAAACCTATCTCTTATAATCAAGGAAATCCTATTCCCACCTCAACGAGGTTCCCACAAACAAACATACATTCATCAAACAACATGTTGTACTAAATCATAGAGAAACCAATTCATAAAATTTATATATGATTCTAACATACCAAAGGATGATCATATTGAATTATAGCTCAAAACATTCACCCTAACTTGAGAATTAAATCCACAAAGTCAGGTGTAGCATATGTTGTTCACTGCTCATTTCAGCAGCATATGCTCCATTTGTAAAATACAAACGGGCTGTCCAAACACATCCAATTGTCATGAAATTTTACATAACTACTCCCCTATATGTTCATTATATACCATAAAATTTCGGAGTCAAAGCATAAATCCATGATTTACTAAAAATCACGCAAGACAGCATACTTAAATCTGTCCTGACAGGATTTCATGCAACTTATAAATTAAACCATTATTTTTATATTAATCCAAATGCTTTGAGACCAATTCAATAACAACCATAAGTGTCTTAGGTTTCATAGGAATTATCCCTAGCATCCAAATTCACTATATACAATTTAATACATAATTTAACATGCATGAACACAGAATCTGTCACAGTGACAGCTTTGCAACGTTTTATCGTAAATTCACAAGCAATTATCAAACGATGGTATTTTCATATGGGGATTTTTATACACTCATAAGACATGTTATAAAACACTTACCCCAGTCATTTAACCATTTAGAGCAAAATAAGCACAACCAAAAATCCCAGCAGCAGCATCAAAATACTCATCCTAACTTTTTCTTACTTCCTTAATCCTATAGAATCATTAATTAGTAAAAACCCTAACCTACCTTCAACAAATCACCAATACAACTTCAAAGCTTCCTAAAACAGCATATATATATATATATATATATATATATATATATATATATAGACTTACATGAAAGGATTTTCCTTTCCTAGTGGCTGGACCAGAAGGTATGAGGGGTAGAGAGCTTGAGAGAGTTGAAAGAAGCTTCATTCTTGCTGCTGGACTTTCTGTCTGGTGCAGCCAAGAAAATGAGATGAGGGGAAGACTTTTGGGTAGGGTTTTGTCTTTCTTTTGGTGTGTGAACCGGTGGACTTGAGAGGAAGACTCAAGGGAGCTTCCTAGCACTTTCCTTAAGAGAAAAGAGTGAAAAGGGAGGTGAAACTTTTCTGATTTGTATGACCCATGGGAAATGAGAGGAAGTGAGCTTCTTGGAAGTTCTATTTACATTGAAAGTCAAAGAAGAAGCTAGGTGGAACTTGCTGATTGCATGGCCAAGTCTTGGTCTTTGGAGTTTATCAACATGCATGGTTCTTTGGCTTTGCATGTGTTGGATTTCAATTGGTTGCATGTGAGTGAAATTTCCACTAAAATATCTCATGCACCATACATAGTTAAAACACCACCAACTATATATATATATATATATCTCATAACTTAACCACTTAATATAGTTTTGTACACACTAGGTATATACTTATAATACAAATAGTCATTTTAATTATTTATACTCTACAATTCTTATTCAATGGCATTATAAAATAATATGTTTATTAAATACTCTTATATTAATTTTAGTAAGTAAGTGGCTTAAAATATAATTAATACTTAACCACTTAAACACATCGTTTAATTATAAAAATTGGGTCGGGGTGTTACAGAAATCCTAAAGCAAAACAAGATTGAACCATCTACAATCTTAACATTAGAGTCTCTTCAAATTCCTTAACTCTCTTCCTCTCCATTGCCAAATCCTTGAGAGGCCTTTTTACCAAAACCTTGTTCTCACCATATCCATTACTGTGAGAGGGTTGTTTGGTGTTCTGGGAAGCAGTTAGGAAGGAACCAATATTCATTGGTTGATGCTATGGTCTAGTAGCGGAATCCGGGAAGTTAGAAAAGAAATAGGTTCAGCGCAACCTCGTTGGAGCAAGAAGCTTGGAGGGCTTAGGTACATCGGGTAGATTAGGCTTGGAGGGTCTATTGCTGTTCATGTATCCCAACTACATTTTCTAGTGGATTATTGACCGCTTGGAGGGCGGCGGAGAGGTTTTACGCCGAGGGCTTCGGTTTCCTCTTCGATAACACATCGCGTGTTGTCCTTGTGTTTGCATCTTCCTTCCCTTTATCTTTGCCTTTTATTTCCTGCTGTGGATGTGATTTTAATTGGCTTAGATTGTTTACCAATTCTGTGTTATGCTTTAGTTCATGTTCCGCACATTAATTGTTTGATTTAAAGCTTGAATTGGTAATTAGTTAATTGGGGGTCTAAACGTTCAAGGGTGTTTTTACACATATTTGAACTTTCAAGCATTATGCAGAAGAAACAACCCTGAACAAGGATTAGATGGCACCCTCCTCCACTTGGTAGGTATAAGACAAATTTTGATGGTGCAGTGTTCGAAGAGATAGGGGAAGTAGGAATAGGGGTGGTGATCAGAAACTCAGCCGGAGAAGTAATGGCATCCTTATCTGAAAAAATTTCCCCTCCCATCCTCGGTTGAAGCTCTTGCAGCCTGTTGTGCAGCCAGATTTGTGCAGGAAGTTGGTATTACAGAGTCAATTTTGGAGGGAGATTCCCTTTCCATTATCTCGGCTCTAAAAAATGGGGATATGATGTGTCGAACCATGTGCCTTATCGATCCATCCAACGACCAATTGGTGAAAGATGAGGGGGCACAAATCTTTTATAGCATTCGATCGCAGACCAAGCCTATTGGTATTGGAGCAAATTGTAAAATCCCTCACATGATAAATTCTGCTATAGGACATTTAATCAAAGACACGTTGTCTTATGTAATCTCCAATAGGAGCTCGTCTTTCTCTTACGTTCATAGGCAAGGCGATATAGTAGCACATGCCTTAGCTAGGAGAGCAAGATTTTGTAGTCAATATGAAGTTTGGATAGAGACTGTTCCTTTGGACATTTCCAACTTGTTATTAGCTGATTTACCAGCCAGTTGAATAAAAAGCAAACATTTGATTCTCAAAAAAAAAAAAAAAAAAAAAAAAAAAAAAAAAAAGAAGAAGAAGAAGAAGAAGTAGCGATATAAACTACTCCGCTTTTGCAACAACCACAGGAATGGCAACAAGTGCAATAGCCTTCAGCAATGTAATTCCAAATTTGTCTTTTATGTCAATATCTTCTGGTGCCTTTCGGTCAGGAAGCTTCCAATTAAAGTGGTGAACGAGAGAAGCTAGCAACAAGCTCAGCATTCTTACAGCAAGATCTAAACCTGGACAAATCCGCCTCCCAGAACCAAATGGCATAAAAGAGAGGTTTGTGCCTCTGAAATCCACTTTAGAGTCGATGAACCTTTCTGGTTTAAATTGTGTTGGCTTGTCCCAGTACATGGGATCTCGTGCTATCGCCCATGCATTTACAATCACTTGGGTGTGTTTAGGAATGGTGTATCCACAAACTTCCACATCAATATGGGAACGAGGAAGGAGAAGAGGTGCTATTGGATGAAGCCGCATTGTTTCTTTAAGCACAGCTTGAAGATAGGGAAGTCGTGGGATGTCTTTTTCTTGTATGCTTTCTCCTATTCCAATTGTTTCAGTAAGTTCTTGTTTTGCCTTGGCCATTATGTCAGGATTGCGAAGAAGCTCAGTCATTGCCCATTCAATTGTAGCGCTAGTTGTATCAGTTCCTCCAATGAACAAGTCCTGATAAATTGTGAAGATGTAATTAACCAAAGATGCAATAGAGGTCTTATAAGAAATTATAAAGTTCTTATATATATATATATATATATATATATATATATTCAATAATTAGGAGTGAAGAAATTTAAACTGTGAATAAATCTATTAAGGTATCAACCAGTTAAGCTACATGATTTTGACAAGTTTTGATATTGCTTAAGTTTATTAGGTTTGCAAAACCTTAGTCTTATTTTTACATCTAATATATCAATTCTTCTAGAACCGCACCATTTGACTCATATTTTGCTATATTTTGATGATATGTGCTATAGTGATTAGTAAATCATCATTTTTTCACATGAACTAACTACTTTTTCTCCTCGACTTACATACACACGCACACATTATCTTTATATATTCCCAATACTTGTAAAATTTCAAGACAATAAAAAATCTGAGTTTATAGATCAAATAGTAAATAAAGTCGAATTGTCGTGAAATTTGATGTGTGTTAAGAATATAGATAAAATGTAATCCAATGATGGGATTTTCAAATTATTTATCTCATAAGTTATTAGGTGGTATAAAATTTCTTAAAGTTATACCAAGTGTGACTTAATTAAACTCATCCTATTATATATAAGCTAGGTTCAAGTTACAATTGGTGTAACTCAAAGCAACGTTATGTCACCTAATAACTTATTATTAATTTCATATTTTGAAAATCAAACCATTAAATTATATGTTTTATATGTTCTTAACATGCATGCTAATTGGATGTAATTAACCAATCGATCCATAAACTTATCTTTTATGCATTATTTTAAAATACAAAAATTTGAATTTAAACAATTGATTGATGATATAGTTATTGATCTTTGATCATATTTAAATTTTGTAAGCATAAAAAACATACGAACATAATGTAATCCGGCGGTAAATTTATCAAAATTTACATCTAGTTATAAAATATTGGATGGTGTAATATTACCTAAAGTTATCCTAGGTATAACTCAAACCCAACTCAGAGAGAGAGAGAGAGAGAGAGAGAGAGAGAGAGAGAGAGAGAGAGAGAGAGAGAGAGAGAGAGAGAGAGAGAGAGAGAGAGAGAGAGAGAGAGAGAACCGTCAGCAAAACTTTGATATTCAGACGGTTAAATTCCTCAAGGCCTTGTTCTTTGCTGAGGTAAAGGAGGACATCTAACAAGTCATCACACCTCGGTGATCCAGATGCTCTAAATTCCAAATGTTGTTCAATCATGTTGTCAATCAACCCATGCAGTCGATCGTAAGGAACCTTCATACTCCGCCTTATACCTTGTAGATCAAATGGCTTTAGCAAAGGAAAAAAGTCTGAAAGATTAGGCTTCCCTCCAAGCTCCATTATACTCCAAATGAGCTCCTTTAGTTCTTGAATAGCATTCGATTTTGGATCAAATATGTCGACCGAAAATATTGTATTCGATAGTGAATTCAATGTGGTTCCAAACACCAACGTCCCAATACTTATGGCCTCCCCAGCTTCACTAGCTTCAACCACACGCATAACCATACTGTCCACTGCTTGATGTCGCGAGCCTTGCAGTGCATCGAGTCTGTGCGTTGTGAAAATCTGACTTTTGTATATTTTTCTAAGGTTTCTCCATTTTTCATTGCCTGGTAACCATACCACTGACAAGTCGTAGTTAGTCTGTGCAGTCACAGCATCTGGGATTGGTCTCCCTAGAAAAGCTTGATCATTCTTTTGGACGATTTCCCTTGCCATTTCTGCAGATGAAGCAACCACAGTTACGTTGAAACCGAGTCTCACAGTCATGAGGGGACCGTACGTCTCAGCCAACTTGGTTATGGACTCGTGGGGCCTGTCACCTAGCGTAAGGAGGCTTCCGATGATGGGTAGGCCAGTTGGTCCCGGAGGAAGCTGAACCCTCTTCTTGAAAAGCCATTCTTTGATGTGAAGAAGGGCTTGCGTGAATATCAAGAGGAATAGAGAGTAAAGAAGAAAACTACATGGCTCCATTAGTGAACTTTGAGCGATGGTGAGTTTGTACTTGATAGGTACTCACTATTGTTTCCTATTTTATAACCATAAGAGGAAGCCAAGCTGGCTAGCTTCTACCAGTAGGCCGACTAGGCAGGCCAAAAATGCTCCTAGATAGGCTCGTCGGCCATATTTATTTATTTGAAAAATGAAAGTAATTTTTGTCTTACTTTAGAAAATTTGGAACCATAATCTCTTCCTTTTTAAAAAAGAGTCGAAATTTAGAACCATAATCTTTTTATTTTTAGAAGTCAAAAGATGCTCATTAGGTATCATTTTTCATTTTTGAATATCGTTGCAATGGGATCGAAAAAAAAAACTGAAAAAGAAAAAGCTACCAAGATAAACTTTAGGTAGTCATAAGTCGATGAAGGCCAAATAGCACATTTTTGCAAATTATGTGGAAATTTACCACTGTTTTGAAAATATTTAGTAATATATCACTTTTTTAGTACTCGAGTTCTAAGAACTCGAGTTTCTCGAGTTTGCCAACATGGCAGTGACTAAGCTGGAATTTTGCACGTTAAAAATGCCACCTAGAACTCGATGTCCATAAGCTCAAGTTCTATGTAGACCAAACTCAAGTTTAGAAGACTCAAGTATCGTGTTATTTTACATGCATAGTACCCGAGCTTAGTAAACTCGAGTCCAGCTTGGGTACCATGTTCTTTTACTACACCATACTCGAGTTCTATTAACTCAAGTTTGGATTGGGTATCTTGTTATTTTACTTCACTGTACTCAAGTTCTGTGAACTCGAGTACCTTCTTAGAACTCAAATTTTGATTTCAGTTGTTGTAGATCAGATTCCTAGATTTCAGACACTAGTATTTAGAGTCAATTTGTGTTTATTTTTAAATTCTTTATGTAAGCTGAAATTCTTTGTTAGTCATTTTTCATTCTATTGTCTTTGTTGGAGGGTTACTCATGAACCATGTAGTCAGAAACTGGATTTGTTATATATGATGTGATTTCATTGATTTGTGTTTAGTTATAACTTATTCTCCAGTCCATCATTCCATAATAGGTGAGTATTTTTCTTTTTACTTATCAAACAAGAAAAAGAGAGTAGTTTATGAATTCTAAATAATGGCTATGGTTCTCACAAGACCTCTTAAAATGAGTCATTCAGAGAGGCAAGAGACCTGCCGGGGAGAGAGGGGTGGGGTAAAAAGAAATATTGTAGAAGTGAAAAATGTGACAAAAAAAACTATTCACATAATAGCTGCTGATGGGAATTATTTTGGTAGTATATTAGCATTGTTTGCAGTGTGGCTTCAAACCTGTTCTTAGTATACAAGAACTATGGGCATAGATCTAGGAGGTGGTGCAATAAGCCAATCTCATTGAAACCAGAAACTAATTTTTAACTTTAAAGCACTGGAAACAAAATAAACCAGCTTTATAAAGATATAGCCAAATAATAACTTAGTAACATATGACCCAAATCACATAGACTTCATATTTATTACCAGAAACTAAGTTGAAGAGTAAACATGATGAGGAAACTGGAATGATAGTTTTCTTTACTTACTAACTTTTGGAATGAGGTATAAAGGTTGTCCTTTCTTCAAAGTTACACCAAATTTCTTGCTCATGTCTAGCTTCTCAGGATCATATCCATGAGGAAGAGACCAATCAAACAAGTGAATTAATGAAGCAAGAACTAAGGGTACTTCTTTCGCAGCCATTGGTAGACTAGGGCAAATTCTCCTTCCTGCACTAAAGGGTAAAAATTCAAAATCGTTCCCTTTGAAATCCAGAGCTGAGTTGAGGAAGTGCTATGGTTTGAACACTAAAGGGTCTTCGCAGTACAGGGGGTCCTATCCAATTGCCCAAACATTCACTAAAACTTGAGAATCCTTTGGAATAGTGTAGCTTGTCACTTGGTAAGATTCAATAGCACGGTGAGGCAGTAGTAGTGGTGCAAGGGTGCAGCCTAAGCATTTCTTTAATAGATGCCTGTAGATAGTTTAGTTGAGGAAGGTGGAATTCCTTTACCACATCTTGTTTGATTTCTCTAGCAAGTTCTTCTCGAACTTTTTTCATGGATGGAAACTTGTAATTGGCAATCTTGGCTCAGCTGTGGATTTATGTGATGGGGGTTGTCCTCATCCACTTTGCAATTGAAAATAAAGTACCCCTCCGATCAAGGGATAATAGTGGTGGGAGGGGACCATAATAGTGGTGAGAGGGGACCAAAATGCGGCTCGGAAATGCTTAGTAGCCACAATCACCCACGAAGGCAAACAAAAAGAGCAAATCAAGTCAGCCCCATTATAGTAATTTTAGAGTCCCGAGCAATGTGTTGGGGCTGATAGTGCCAAGGAGTTGGACAAGATCTACATTCTCCCTAAACATGACAGGTACTTTCAAGTAGGTAAGAGTCTTCCAACCCAAGATAAAGTAGAGCTTTCGATAGTTTTGGTTCATAATTTAGACATTTTTGCATGGAGTCCATATGATGTGCCTGGAGTGGATCCATATTTTATAGTGCACAGGTTGAACGTGGACCCACTGTATCCACCCAAGAAACAAATAGAAGCTGAGGAAGTCAGCTAAGCCCCATGTTGAGGCTATGAAAGAGGAGGTGGGAAAATTAAAGTAGGCTAGGGCTATCAAGGAAGTATTTTTCCTAGATTGGTTGGCTAACACGGTAGTTGTAAAGAAGAAGAACGGTAAGTGGAGGGTTTGCGTTGACTTCATGGATTTGAGCAAGGCCTGTCCTAAAGACCCATTCCTAGTCCCCAATATAGATCAATTGGTAGAGGCCACATATGGCCATTTGAGGATGAGCTTCTTGGATATCATCAAATCGCTCTGGCCTAGAGGATCAAGAGAAAAACTCCTTCATTTCACCCGAGGGTAACTATCACTACACGGCCATGCCTTTCAATCTGAAGAACACCGGGCTACTTAATAGTGAATGGTCACTTGGATGTTTAGGCACCAGATCGAAAAAACAATAGATGTGTACATCGACGACATGGTGATCAAGAGTAAAAAGGAAGAGGACCATCTCCCGGATTTGGCCAAGGTATTTGAAATCTTTAGGCATCATAGGTTATGCCTCAACATGTCGAAGTGTGTGTTTAGGGTAGGCTCTGGGAAATTCCTTGGATATATGATCACTTGCTGAGGAATAGAGGTTAACCCCGACCAAATTAGTGTGATTCAATGCCTTAATCAACTGAGGAACCTTAAAGAAGTGCAGAAGCTTACAGGGATGATAGTAGCCCTAAACCGATTCATATCCAAGTCTACCAACTGATCTTGACCATTCTTTTAATTGTTGAAAAAGTGGAAACACTTTCATTGGACCGAGGAATGTGATGATGCATTTCAGAATTTAAAGCTCAATCTTGCCAGCCCTCTGATCTTTTCCAGCCTCGAGCCTGGTGGGGTTTATTCATGTACTTGGCAGTGTTTGAGCATGGGGTGAGCGCGGTGCTACTCAGGGTCCACGACGGAGTGTAGAAGCTAGTCTATTATGTATGCAAAATGTTGGTTGACTCGGAAACTCGGTATTTACCTCTTGAGAATGTGGCCCTAGCCTTGATACATGCTACGAGGAAGCTTCCCCACTATTTTCAAGTACACACAATGTATGTCTTGACCGAGCACACGTTGCAAGCTTTATTGAGAAGATTAGACTTCAGAGGGAGGGTAGCCAAGTGGGGAACTACTTTGGGATCCTTTGATATCAAATATAGGCCAAGAAATGCAATTAAAGGGCAGGTGTTGGTGGACTTCGGCGTCGAGTTTACGCCAACGAGTGAAAGTACTTGTGGGGTACATTAGGTCTCAACTTGACCGTGGAAGATATATGTGGATGGAGCATTAAATGCTCAGGGCTCTGGGGTTGGAGTAGTATTAGAGTCACTGATGTGGAAGTTTATTCGGATCCGTGTTTGGTTGTTAATCAATTTTGAGGGGACTTTGAGGCAAAGGATCCAAGGATGTTAGGATATCTAATGTTTAAGAGAAAGGGCCCATTTTCGACTTGGGGCAAGCCCACTCGAGTCCAAACTGGACCCCATCCTCCTCTCCTATCTTAGCCAAACAAAATGTGGATAGAAATATATAACATTGATCTCCTTTTCCTGATGATCAATACCATTGAGGACAACTATGGGGGTTAGGGTCTACCAACAGCCAAGCATAGAATTGACGTAAGGTACAAGTTACTAAATGATCTTCCTAATGTCAGGGCTGCAGGTCCTGTCCCTAACGAATAATTTGATCGCAGAATAGTGTTGCAGACATAAAGGGCCACTCAAGCCCAAAAAAGGGTAGGGCCTACAAACATCCAAAGGATTTCATCATAATGAGGGCTCTACTAAAGGAAGGATATAAAAAGGAGAGTTGGGGGGGATTGAAAAAGGGTTGGAACAAAAATCAGGGGAGTAATGCACGAGAGAGAAAGTGAGAACATAATAGGGGGTTTAGGGGAACTGCTCGGACCCTAAGGGAATAGCTCGAACATTGGAGGCTAATGTGCTTATGCCGTTGATGTGCTCGGACCCTAAAGGGATAGCTCGTGCACTAAAATGCTTTGATGATCATTCCTAAATGCTAAGGTGATTGGGCAATAAGATGTAATGTATGTGTACCTGGATGCTTAGATGCTAATGTACGTATGTTTGCATGCTTTGTTAATCAAATTCTGACATGTCTACTTGCTTTCATAATCACATGCGCACACATTTACTTTCCTTGATGATCACATGCTCATATTTTCACATGCTTTGATGTTTACATGCTCCTCTGTACACATGCTTCGAGGATCATATGCTCCCACATCTCCATGCCTTGATGATCGTATGCTCCCATGTCTAGATTCTTTGATGATTCTTTGCCCACATGCCTATATGCCCTCAAAATCATATGTTTGGACTCTTTGATGATCACTTGCTCACAAGCCCGTATGCTTTCATGCTCACATGTTCTTACATGCTTGGTTGCACACATGTCTACATGCTTCGATAATCGTATGCCTACATGCTCACATGCATGGATGCTAACTTGTTTGAATGCTTATATTCTCACATGCTTGGATGGTCACATTCTCTCTTGCTCACATACTTGATGATCACGTGCTCCCATGCACACAAGCTTTAAGGATCACATGTTCACATGCTTTAAGGATCACATGTTCACATGCTCATATGCTATAATGATCCCATGCTTCCATTCTCATATGCTTTGACAATCCTATGCTCTCATTCATATGTTTGATATCCACACATATGTGCTTACACTTGTATGATGATATGTCTATATGCTTGGAGGCTTAATTGATTTTGCAGTTGGATGTTTGTGCGCTCGAATGTTTAACGATTTCTCTTGAATGCAAAGGCGATTGTGCTCAAATGTCTATATGCTTGGGTGCTTAAATGCTCATATGCTTGTATGCTTACATGTAAGTGTGCTCTCATGCTCACATGCTTGTATACTCTTATGCTTAAATGCTCATATGTTCAATTAAGGTTCACTCTTTCATAAGACTTATTAATTAATTCTCATTAAGCATAAGCCTTTCTTTCTATCCATATGCGCACACACTAGGATGATGATATATCTATATGCTTGTAGGCTGATGTGCTCATGCATTTGGATGTTTGAGCAGTCACATTCTTTGATGATCGTGGTTAAATGCTGAGGTGATTGGACTTAAGATGTATGTATACTTGGATGCTTAAATGCTCAAATGCTCATGTGCTTGTATGTTCACATGTGTTGTTGATCACATGCTCACATGTCTACTTGCTTTGATGATCAGTTGCTCACTTGTCTTGTTTCTTTAATGATCACGTGCTCTTATGTTCACATGCTTCGATGTTTATATACTCCACATGTACAAGCCCTGGTGATCATATGCTACCATATCTACAAGCTTTGACGATCATATGCCCACATGCATGTATGCCCTTATGCTTATATGTTTGGACTGTTCGATGATCACATGCTCACATTATGTATGCTCTAATTCTCACGTGTTCTTACATGCTTGGTTTCTCACATGTCTACATGCCTTGATTATCTTATGCTCTAATGCTCACATGCCTTAATGATCACATGCTTACATGCTTTGATGATCACATGCTCTCACGCTCACATGCTTTGATGATCCCATGCTTATATGCTTTGATGATTGCATGCTCCCATGCTCACATTTATTGATATTAACATGTTTAATATTTACATGCATGTGCACGTAGTTGGGTGATGATATGTCTATATCTTTAGAGGATTAAGTGATAATGCAACTGGACATTCGTTCGCCCAAATGCTTTGACGATTTTGCTTGAATGCTGAGGTGATTGGGGGTTAAAAGGTATATGTACTTGGGTTCTTAAATGCTCATATGCTTGTATGCTCACATGCTTGTATGTTCTTACGCTCACATGCTTGTATGTTCTTACACTCACATGCTGTAAACTCTTATGCTTAAATACTCACATGTTCGATTAAGTGTCACTCTTTCATAGGACTTATTCATTAATTTTGCTTTTATCCACATGTGCACACACTTGGATGATGATATATCTATATGCTTGGAGGAGGATGTGAGCATGCAGTTGGATGCTTACGCGCATTCACATTCTTTGATGATTAGGCTTATATAATAAGGGGATTGAACTATAACATGTTTGTGTACTTGAATGCTTAAATGCTCATCTGCTTATATGTTCACAAGCCTTGATGATTACATGTTCCTATGTTCTCATGCTTCGATGATCATATGCTCCCACATTTACATGCCTTGATGATCGTATGCTCCCATGTCTGCATACATTGAGAATCACATGCTCATATGTCTGTATGCCTTCATGGTTATAAGTTTGGATGCATTGATGATCACATGGCCACATGTCTGTATGATTTGATGCTTACATGTTCTTACAAGCTTGATTGCTCACCTATCTAAATGCTTTGATAATTGTATGCTCTTATGATTACATGTTTGATTACTCACACACTTAAATGCTTTAACGATCACATGCTCCCATGCTCACATGCCTTGATGATCACATGATCACATGATCCCCTGTTGAAATGCTTTGATGATCACATGCTTTGATGATCCTATACCCCCATGCTTACATGATTTGATGATTGCATGCTCTCATGCTCACTTGCATTGATATTTACATGTTTGATATCCACACACGTGTACACACTTGGATTATGATTTGACTATATGCTTGGATGCTTAAGTGAACATGCAATTGGACGTTCATGTGGACAAATGCTTTGACGATTATGCTTGAATGCTGGGGTGATGGGGTGGTAAAAGCTATGTGTACTTTGATGCTTAAATGCTCATATGCTTGTGTGCACACACACTAGTATGCTCTTATACTCACATGCTTGTATACTCCTATACTTAAACGCTTTCATGTTCAATTAATTGTCACTCCTTCGAGGGACTTATACATTAATTCTCATTAAACATCAACCATTTGTTTGTATCCACATATGCACACACTTGGATGATGATATTTCTATATGGTTAGAGGCTAATATGCTCAATGTAGTTGGATGCTTGTGCACTCACTTTCTTTGATGATGTGCTAAAATGCAAAGGTGACTGGACAATATGATGTATGTGCACTTGGATTCTTCAATGCTCATGCACTTTTAAGTTCATATGCTTTGTTGATCACATTCTCATATGTCTACTTGCTTTGATGGTCACATGCTTTGATAATCATATGTTCCTATGTTCACATGCTTCGATGATCGTACGCTTCTATGTCTTCTTGCTTTGACGATCACATTCCCAAATGACTATGCCCTTATGCTTATATTATTGGACTCTTTAATAATCACATGCTCAAATGCTAGTATGCTCTCATGCTCACATGTTCTTACATGCTTGGTTGCTCACATGTCTACATGTTTCGATGATTGTATGCTCCCATGCTCACATGCTTAGATGATCACATGCTTTTATACTCACATTCCTTCATGATCACATGTTGCAATACTCACGTGCTTTGATGATCCTAGGTCCCAAGCTTACATGCTTTTATGATCACAAGATCCCATGCACACTTGCATTGATATTCACATGTTTGATATCCACACACGTGCTCACACATGGATGATGTTTTGTCTACATGCTAGAAGGCTAAAGTGAACATGCAATTGGATGTTTGTGTGCTAAAATGTTTTGACGATTGTAATTGAAAGCGGAGGTGATTGGACGGTGAAAGGTATGTGTACTTGGGTACTTAAATGCTTATATGCTTATATGCTCTAATGCTCACATACTTGTACTCTTTTATGCTTGAATGCTTTCATGTTCAATTAAGTGTCACTCCTTTACAAGACTTGATAGTTTTTAGACCCCTTAAAACACAATTGATTTAACCTAGGTAATTAGCCAAGTTGTTACTTAGTCCAATTTAACAAATCTAAGTTATCACAATTACAAAGATTATATCATGCAAAGCAGCGGAAAGATAAATAAGACAAGATATGATCACCCAGGAAACCAAACCGGTAAAAACCTGAGGAGGATTTGACCTAGCTATCCTCAAGGTAAACTTGAATCCACTATCTTGAAAGAATCGAAGTTCATACAATAAGACTTACAAGCCCCCACACTCGACTTCTTATTGCTACCTACCAGTAGAACTTACTGACACGACCACGTGCAAGCTTCGAATTCATGGACTCCTTCTTTCTTGGATTCACCACCAGATACAAGCACACCCGCTTGTGTTTTCTTTAAGCTTTAATGGCAGCAACCGAGTTGATCATCAAGGTATAGATAAATCTTCTCCTTGAAAACTCTAAGTTTGTGTAAAGGAAAGCTCCTCTAGATCTCACAAGAGATTTACACAAACAACAATATGAGCAACACTAAAACGTGGCTAGGGTTTGCCTTTTATACTTAGGATAAATTAGAAAACCCTAAAACGTTTTAAACAACTAGGGCTGAGTTGGAAATTCTGCAGAAAAAACATTCTACCGGAGCTTCAATCGATCGAGCCTAAGCTTCGATCGATCGAGCCAGACCGAAATGCATTAATCTTTTTTGCATTAGCTCGATTCCAACTTTACATAAATACACAACTTTGAGCAAGACTAAAATACTTCTAAACACATTGTTTTGATCATGGTTTGCCAACAATACACATTAGAGTTCTAAATACATAAATACCTAAGTCTTTAGAACCTAACAAACTCTCCATTTGGCAATCCGTGACAAAACACAACTAGAAGCTCAAAGTTTACAAAGTAAAAGCCCTTTACACAAGTAATGCTCATAAAACAAATTCAATCCTAACTACTATCCATCAGTTGCAAGTGTAGACAGCAGCTCAATTAAATCAACCTGTATATTTCCTGAAACACTAAACAAAATGCATAACCGCATGTGTGGAAAAAATACAAGTAAACAAATTAAATTCTTGATTTCAAACAACACACAATAGAGACATATATCAATGAATAACTCATAAATATAAATCAATAAATAGTTTGAAACAAGAAACATATAAGGTAACAAAAAATAATACTCCCCTTAACATGAATATCCCATAAAAAACATGGCAAGAGCTAAAAAAGATAAAATACAATGTGAAGCACCTAGATACAATCTAAACTCCACAAGCTCCAACCAACAAAATACACTCCCCCTGAAAACAAAAACTCTACAATGTACTCCCCCTTTTTGTGACGGAATTCCAAAGGACAAACAAATCCATCATCAAAAGGGAGGTGTTGTAGAAGAACGTCTAAACTGTGCCAACTCTACACGCAAGGCACGGATCTCATCGAGCACGTCCACCAAAATCTGTCCATGAGCTGCCTGAACGGTCAAGACATGATCCAACGTACGTCGAATGTCTGAATCATCTGAAGTAGTCGGTGGAGGAACATCAGCATTAGCAGCAACAGCACCAGACGTCTCAGCAGCATCTGCACCTATAGAAGAGGGAGGAGGGGGAACAGCACCAAATGACGCACTTCCAGGACGCGAAGGAGCAACTCTTAAGTGAGCAGCCCTCTGTCTAAGAAAGGTGGCACCTATGGGAGCAATGACATGAACAGGCTCACCAGAAGGGAAACCATCTAGCCCCAAAAACAACAGAATCCTATGAATGAAAATAGGATGAATAAGCGCATGCCCTACGGCAGAACTCCTATGAACCTCGTTCAAAGAACGAAGGAACAGATGAGGGAAACTGATAGACGCACCAGAAACGAACGCATACAAAAACACACATCGCTCTAGAGGGATGGTGTGGAGATGAGAAATAGGCCACAACGAATGACACGCTATCCTAAAGAAAAGATAGGCAGTCTCGGTAAGCTCAGCAGACGTGATTCGAGGATCAGAACCCCACTGGATAGATGACCCAATGATGTATGACATGACAACATCTAAGGAAGGAGACTCATCATAGGGATAGATAAGCTCCCGAACAACCGGAACCCCAAGAGCCTCAGCCACTACCCGAGGGGTAATGGTGAACGCAACACCTCATATCTAACTCCGAACAAGGGTGTTGGCATCATAGACGTGGCAAGAGAGGTTCGAGAAGAACTCTCTAATCAGGGCGATCGGGGGTGGATGATCTATCTCTAAAAAAGGCAACCAACCTCTAGACTCAAAGTTAGCCCTAATGGCCGGATCAAGCTCATCTAAAATCATAGAACGCTCAGCCCAAATCTTACGCTTACAGTTCAAATTCTCAAAGGCCTCTCTGCTTTTGTCATTCTTAAACAACTCACTCCTAGAGGGAGACTCAGAGGAAGTGGAAGGGATCCTATGGGCTCTAGTTTTCCTAGGCATGGTGCTAAGATAAGGACCAAGACACAAAGCAGAAAAAAAAACAAAAAAAAACAAGGGCAGACTGCAAGTTAGCACAAAAAAATATATAGAATAAAAATCTATATGATGCATGAACAAAATAAATAGCATGATGCATGTCCTAATGCAGTGCAATTAAGTTCAAATAAGTTCAAATTCACAAAATTGGCTTGAGCATAGAGTTTTTAACACAAAAACCCCAAAATTTTGAAAATCCACTTGATCAATTTGAAAGAATTTGACTAATTGATCATCATACAAGATAGATTGCAGAAAATAATGACCAATTACATCAAATCAACAAGCCAATTTCATCAATTTAACCAAATTGGAACAAAATCCCCAATTCGGATTAATTACAAGCCCTAGAATTTTCAATTTTTCACAAAACCCCAAATTGATCAAATCAACCATCATATATCATGAATATACCAATATGGGAGCAAAACCCAATGATCAATTTCAGAAAAAGATGATTGATTCAACAAAAATCCCAATAGAGAAAAGTTCCGAAAATTCCCTTAAAATGCATGAGTTTATGAATGAAAACATGAAAATAAATGCAAAAGGAAGGGTATAAGGGTCTTACCGGACTTGGAAGATAAAAACCTTGCAAAAAATTCGGTCGAAAACGACAAAAAATCCTCAATGGAGCCTAGCCAAGTCGGAGAAAGAGAGGAAAGTTTGAAAAGTTTTGAAAAAGTGACTTTGAAAAAGTCCAATCTAACTTTTAAAAAAAACTTGATTTACGAGTTTCAATTGATCGAAAATAAATTTCGATCGATCTAAACAGACAGAGACTTTAACAAAACAAATTTTAAAAATTTCGATCGATTGAAAAATAGAATGGATTGATCGAAATGGGCAGAGGCTCACTCAATTTGAGGAAAAACACAGTTTTTGAAAAAAATTCAGAAACAACTCACAGCATTGAAATTGATGAACAAAATGCATGAGTATGTGATGATGTGATTTTCAAAAACAAGAATTTAAGCCCAAAATTCCCAAAATCAAAATTTCTTGCAATCTCCATAAATTTTCAAACATCAAATTGATTTTGCACAAAATTCAAGGTATTTGCAAAAATTTGGTTGGTCAGACCATAAACACACATGATAACATGTACAATGTTTAGCAAAGAGTAACTTGTGTAGTGTGTGCAACTAGCAAAAGCTTGAGATACATGTGAGGTGATATGTGAATAGCAATCAATCACAAAATCTACAAAATTCATCACAAAGAATTTAAAAGAGACTATCACCTAAAGAGTTACATCATATAACTCCCACATCTCCTAGAACATAAGCTTACAATCATGTAATTTTCTTGAATTTATGCCTCATAATATACACACCAATTTTAAGTCATGTCAGTTTGGCATCAAGCCTAATAGTACACACCAATTTTGATTATTAAGCAATTTAAACCGAGGCTTCACCTTATGTTCTTTTTGTGCATGTGCTACACTTTCTCAAGCACAAAATCTTATGATATGCACTAAGGTGTTCATGATTGGCAAGTGAATAGTGGTGAGATAGTTATTTATGTCTTTCTCTAAAAGTTCAAGTCCGTTAGTCAAACACATGTGACTTCAAGATCAAGACAAAGTAATCAAAAACCATTAACATCTTTCCCACACAACATGCACTACAAAGCTTCAACTAGTAAAGTGAAAAAAGTAAGCTCATCAAAGCTAAACAAGGTACAAACAACATGTTATGTGAAAATAAATTGACCAACCTTGTTCTTAACAACCAAGAAGAATAGTACAAAACACAATTTGCTTCCTTTTTCTTCCCTTTTTCCTTTTTTTATTTTTATTTTTTATTTATTTATTTTATTTAAAAAAAAAAAAAAAAAAAAAAAAAAAAAAAAAAACCTAGAATGAAATGCATGAATGTTATGCAAAGCAAATCCTAGAAAACAAAACAAAAAAACAAAACCAAAGAACAATGGTCACAAAGGGTAGAGCAATGAAGCACAATGACCATATCAGAAAGACTCAGTTAGTTCGAGTCCTTTGCATCCAAAACCTTTTAGATGCACCATGGCATTGGAGTTCTTATTCATATGAGAATGATTTGCAACTCCAGGATTGGAATAAAGGTTTAAAGCCTTTACCAATTCATCAATAAGTACCATAGGATCTTGTGCTTGAGGCACAGGTACTTTTGGTTTGTTTGCTCTCTTTGCAGCTTGCAGCTTGTAACAGTTTGGACGTATGTGTCCAGACTTTCCACAAAAGTGACAAACCCATGCAGGCTTATCCTGTGTCTTGTCCTTAGATAGGGTAGGCTTCTTAGACTTAGACTCTTTCAAATCAACCCTAATCTTCCTAGATGATGAAACTTCTATGGGTTTGACAACCTCACTCACCGGGAGTTTGACAGTTTCACTCACAATCTCACTCACAGAAGGTTCAGAAGAAGATGAAGGGACAAAGTTTGTGGAATTGGGAGCAGACACAGAGATGCTTTCAACATATCCTAAACCAGATTTGTCAAAAGGAAACTTTTGAACACTCAACATTTGATCAAGTTTAGAACTAGCAGATCTAGCAACAGATAAATCAAGTTCCAAAGATTTAACTTTATCAAGCAAAAGCATATTCTCAGTTTTCACATTGTTCAAAAGTTCATTAGCATCAAACAGCTTTACAAGCAAATTTTTCTTATCAAGCTCAAGAAATTCAATTTTCTTCAGGCTAAGTTCAACATTCATAGCATCCTTTGCAGCAACTTTGCAAAGTTTATTATAGGCCTCTTGAAGATCTGCATCTTCAGAGAGTTCCCCATCAGAAGGGTTCTCTTTAACAGATATGCTCTCATCGACTACAGCAGTAGCAGTGAAAGCAATGAAGTTTCCATCCTCATCACAATCAGACTCATTATCAGAAACTTCACCATCACTAAGGGTTACAGCCATAGCCTTACCCTTAGACTTCAAATAGGTAGGACATTTAGATTTCATGTATCCATACCCTTGACATCCAAAACACTGAGGACCCATAGAATTATTAGGAGATTGACCTACTTTTTCTCTAGGTTTATCATTATTGTTAACCTTAGTGGGATCATACTTCCTAAAGTTTCTAGGTTCAGTAGTGTTTGTGCCTCTTTCCTTTCTGTTACTATTCCTGAGAAAGTTTCTAAAGTTCTTGGCAAGGTAAGCAATCTCTGTAGCAGAGAGCTCATCATCAAATCCACCTCCTTCAACATCATCAACTAACTTAAGAGCCATTGATTTGGATTTAGTAGTTTTGGGTAGATCCAACTCATAGGATTGAAAAGATCCTACAAGTTCATCAACAGGGATGAAGTCCACATCCTTGCTTTCAGTAATGGCAGTCACCTTAGGTCTAAAGTCTTCAATTAAAGATCTAAGAATCTTCCTAACAATTTTAGGTTGATCATAGATTTCACCCAAGTTAAAAGCAGAATTAACAATATCATTCAATTTAGTATAGAATTCATCAAAAGATTCATCATCAAACATCCTAATGCTTTCAAATTTAGAAGTCAATTGCTGCAATTTATTGATTTTGACAGCCTTTGTGCCTTTATGCACAGTCTGAAGGATATTCCAAGTAGTATGAGCAACCTCAACATTAGAGATTCTCTTAAATTCCTCCATAGAAACAGCGTTAAAAATAGCATTCATAACCTTGCTATTGAACGCAACTGCTTCTTTTTGAGAAGTTTCCTACTCACTAACAGGAGTAGTGGGCTTCTCCCATCTGTATTCAACGGAGTTCCAGACTCTCTCATCAATCGATTTTAGGAATGCTTTCATCCTTACTTTCCAATAAGCATAATTATTCCCATCAAAGTGAGAAGGAATAACTAGAGAGTGTCCGTGTTCCATGACAACATGGGTCAAGGATCAGCTCAGAGATCAAAAGATCAATAATAAAAGAGCTACCCGCTCTGATACCATTTGATAGTTTTTAGACCCCTTAAAACACAATTGATTTAACCTAGGTAATTAGCCAAGTTGTTACTTAGTCCAATTTAACAAATCTAGGTTATCACAATTACAAAGATCATATCATGCAAAGCAGCAGAAAGATAAATAACATAAGATATGATCACCCAGGAAACCAAACCGATAAAAACCTAGGGAGAATTTGACCTAACTATCCTCAAGATAAACTTGAATCCACTATCTTGAAAGAATCGAAATTCATACAATAAGACTTACAAGCCCCCACGCTCGACTTCTTATTGCTACCCACCAGTAGAACTTACTGACACGACCACATGCAAGCTCCGAATCCACGGACTCCTTCTTTCTTGGATTCACCACCAGATACAAGCACACTCGCTTGTGTTTTCTTTAAGCTTCAATGGCAGCAACCGAGTTGATCATCAAGGTGTAGATAAATCTTCTCCTTGAAAACCCTAAGTTTGTGTAAAGGAAAGCTCCTTTAGATCTCACAAAAGATTTACACAAACAGCAATATGAGCAACACTAAAATGTGGCTAGGGTTTGCCTTTTATACTTAGGAAAAATTAGAAAACCCTAAAACGTTTTAAACAACTAGGGTTGAGTTGGAAATTTTGCACAAAAAACATTCTGCCCGAACTTCGATCGATCGAGCCTAAGCTTCGATCGATCGAGCCAGACCGAAATGCATTAATCTTTTCTGCATTAGCTCGATTCCAACTTAACATAAATACACAACTTTGAGCAAGACTAAAATACTTCTAAACACATTGTTTTGATCATGGTTTGCCAACAATACACATTAGAGTTCTAAATACATAAATACCTAAGTCTTTAGAACCTAACAAGACTTATTCATTAATTCTTATTAAGCATCAAACCTTTCTTTGTATCCACATGTGCATACACTTGAATGGCGATATATCTATATGCTTGGAGGCAGATGTGCTCGTGCAGTTGGAGGCTCGTGCACTCACATGCTTTGATGATCGTACTGAAATGTAAAGGTGATTGGACGATAAGATGTATGTGCACTAGGATGCTTAAATGCTCGTTGCTCTGATGGCTACTATCTTTGATGATCATTTGCTCACATTTCTACTTGCTTTGATGGTCACATACTCTTATGTTCACATGCTTTGATGTCACATGCTCCTATATTTACATGCTTCAATGATCATATGCTCCCATTTCTACATGCCTTAATGATCATATGCTCCTATGTCTTCATGCTTTGACGATCACATGCCCACATGCCTCTATGCCCTTATGCTCATATGTTTGAACTCCTTGATGATCACATGCTCAAATGCTCATATGTTTTCATGCTTATATGTTCTTACATGCTTGGTTGCTTACACGTCTACATGCTTCGATGATCGTATGCTCCTATGCTCAGTTACTTTGATGATCACATGCTTCTATACTCACATGCTTTAATGATCAAATGTTGCAATACTCATATGCTTTGATGATCTAATTCTCCTATGCTCACTTGCTTTGATAATCGCATGCTCCCATGTGCACTTGCATTGATATTCACATGGTTGATATCCACACCCATGTGTACACACTTGGATGATGATTTGTCTATATGCTTGGAGGCATAAGTGAACATGCAGTTGGACGTTTGTGTGCTAAAATGTTTTGACAATTGTGCTTGAATGCGGAGGTGATTGGATGGTAAAAGGTATGTGTACTTGGATACTTAAATGCATATGCTCTCATGGTCACATGCTTGTACACTTTAATGCTTAAATTCTCACATGTTCAATTAAGTGTCACTCCTTCATAAAACTTATTCATTAATTCTTGCTAAGCTTCAACCCTTTCTTTGTATCCACATGTGCACACACTTGGATGACAATATATTTATATGCTTAGAGGCTAATATGCTCATGCAGTTGGATGCTCATACACTCACATGCTTGGATGATTGTGCTGAAATGCAAAGTTGATTGAACGATAAGATGTATGTGGACTTGGATGCTTAAATGCACATGTACTTGTATGTTCACATGCTTTGTTGATTACATGCTCACATGTCTACTTGCTTTGATGATAACATGCTCATATGTTTCACATGCTTTGATGATCACATGCTCCTATGTTCACATGTTTCGCTACATACGTTGATGATTGTATGCTTTCATATCTACATGCTTTGACTATGACATGCCCACATGCTTATACACCCTCATGCTTATATGTTTGGATGCTTTCATGATCACATGCTCACATGCCAGTATGTTCTCATGCTTACATGTTCTTATACGCTTGGTTGCTCACATGTCTACATGCATCGAAGATCGTATGCTCCCATACTCATATGATTTAATGCTCACATGCTTGATTGATCACATGCTTGGATGCACACTTGTTTGAATGCTCACATGCTTGGATGCACACTTGATTTAATACTCACATGATTTAATGCTCACATGCTTTGACAATCACATGCTCCCCCACTAAGATGTATGGGTGCGAGCCCCCGCGAATAAGTGGATTTCCTCATGGGAAGTACGTGTCGACTTTGGAGTGGATTGGGCAAAGGGTGAAAAATAGAGTCGGCTCCTAAATTAGGTCTAGGAACCAAATTGGGCCTTTTAGGCCACTCACTTACATGCATAGGTCTGCATACCATCATGGGTCCAAAGTTGGGTACAGCTTAAGAAAGTGTTAGGCACCTAAGACCGCCTTACTTATAGGCCAGCCTCCATTATGTGTTGCTAGGCCCTTTTTAAATAAAGAAACTATTTAAAGCGCCCTAATCCTTAACCTTAAACATACATCATGCACTTAATTAAAAAGACACACATAGTATGTTAAATATCACATCACAATATAAAAGGAAAAAAATAAAACACAAATGAATCATATACTAAAAAGGAAAAGACAACAATTAAATAAACAAAAAAGGGAAAAAAAATCACAAATAAACCAAACATGGAAAAAAGACTCAAACAAAATAGAAAATAAATAAACATAAACAATTAACCTAACATGGTCAAACAAAATAAAATAACATGTGAAAAATGATTTGTACGCATGGTCAAAACCATGCACACGTATACTTGATCATGCATACGCATCCTTTAGCATGGATCCAAAAAAATTACATTTTGTAAGTTTGATCAACAGAAGATATAACACATGAAATCATATAGGCATGTTAGAAACCCTAAATACTAAACTAACATAGAACAAATAAAACAAAGCATCAACATAAATGAATAACCATGAACAAGCCAAATAAATATGCTAAACTAACATAAAATAAATAAACATATTAAACTTTACATAAAACTAAAATAATAAAACAAGAATAACCAAAACAAATTATAAACAACCCAAAATCATATTAATACATATCAAAAGAATTAAAAACAACAAATAAAACAAATATAGCAATTAGAGAAACTACATGAAGAAACTCATGTCAATCCTAAACAAAGAAAGAGTTCATGGAAAGAACACTCACCTTGCTTACGATTATGAGTTTAGATTTTGTTTAACGGACCCCCTAGTGCCTACAATACAAAGATTAGATTGAGAAGACAAAGGGTTTTGTAAAACTAAATTAAGAACAAGTTTCTGCCTTAGTTTTGTGCTAGAAAAAGGTTTTGAATACTTAGAAAAAACGTGCTAAGGTGCTATGGTGAGTTTAGAAAAGAGAGAATAAGGTTTTGAAAGCATGGAGGCACTCTTTCTAGCTAGGGTTTTGATTGGAGACATAAGGTGAGTATTTATATGTTAAAACTAGGGTTTTTGGTTCCTTTTAAAGGCCTTTGGACATTCCCAAAGGTCTCAGGGCTGGCCCACATCAAAGAATGATGTTTTGGGCCTTTAAAAATGTTGTTTTGAAGACTTGGAAATGAGCATGCGCTCGCATCTTTCGAGGGTATGCACACACACTTGATTCATGTGTACGCATGCTCCTAAAAAAACCCTAAGTTTGACTACTAGGTTGGCCATAGCTCACTCAATATAAGTCCAAATTAGGAAAATTTGTGTTCAAATTGAAGTCCAGGATGTCTACTTTCTAATGAAATAAACTTCACTCAAAAATTCTTTGTGGATCAAAAGTTATGGTCAAAATAATGAGCAAAGTTCATTTTTCAATATCATTTTCAAAGCGATTGATCACATGCTTGGATGCCCACATGTTTGAATGCTTAGACGCTCACGTTATTTGACGATCACATGCTCTCATGCTCACATACCTTGATGATCACTTGCTCTCATGCTCACATTCTTTGATGATCACATGCTCCCACACTCACTTGCTTTGTTGATCACATGTTCACATATGTGCTTGCTTTCATGATCACATGCTCACATGTCAACTTGCTTTAATGATCACATGCTCCTATGTTCACATACTTCGATGTTCGTAAGCTACTATGTCTTCTTGCCGTGATGATCATGTGCTCCTATGTCTACATGCTTTGATGATCACATGCCCACACGCCTGTATGCCCTCATGCTCATATATTTGGACACTTTGATGATCACATGCTCACAAGCCTATATGCTTTTATGCTCACATGTTCTTACATGCTTAGTTGCTTACGTCTACATGCTTCGATGATCATATGTTGCAATGCTTACATGCTAGGATGCTGATATGCATGCATGGTCACATGTTTTAATGCTTACGCTCACATGCTTGGATGATCATATGCTCCCATGCTCACATGTCTTGATGATCGCATACTTCCATTCTCACTTGCTTTGAGTATCACATGCTCCATGCTCACATGATTTGATGATCCCATGCTTACATGCTTTGATGATCACATACTCCATGTTCACATGCATTGATATTCACTTGTTTGAAATCCATACATATATACACACACTTGGATGATGATATGTCTATATCCTTGGAGGCTTAAGTAATCATGCAGTTGGACATTTGTGTGCTCAAATACTTTAAGGACTGTGCTTGAATGCTGAGGTAATTTTGCGGTAAGAGATATGTGTACTTGAAAGCTAAAATGCTCATATGCTTGCATGGTCTCATGCTCACATCCTAGTATACTCTTATGCTTAAATGCTCACATGTTCAGTTAAGTTTCACCCCTTCATAAGACTTATTCATTAAATCTCATTAAGAATCGACACTTTGTTTGTATCCACATGTGCACACACTTGGATGATGATATATCTGTATGCTTGGAGGTTGATGTGCTCAATTCAGTTTGATGCTCGTTCACTCACTTGCTTTGATGATCATGCTAAAATGAAAAGGTGATTGGATGGTAAGATGTATCTGCACTTGGATTTTTAAATGCTTATATACTTATATGTTCAAATGCTTTGATGATCACATGCTCACATTTCTACTTGCTTTGATGATCAATTGCTCACTTGTTTAGTTGCTTTAATGATCACATGCTCCTATGTACACTTGCTTTGATGATCATATGCTCTTATGTTTACATGCTTTGATAATCGCATTCTACAATACTCACATGTTTGGATGATTCATGTGTTAGGGTTAATGCCCTAAAATCCAATTTTTTGGCTTGTTATAAATAATTAAAATTGTTTAATTATATGAGACTATTTGTATATGAACTATAGGACATTATCATATAGTCCTAAAGATGCACAATATGTGATTTATGTTATTTAGTTACAGAAGATATAAATCACAAGTTCCTTGTAAACTCAAAAACATAGTTTGTAGTCGATGATGAAATTGGACATTTCATCTACAAAGACTATAACATATCAACTATGATGATTTGTCTTGATCATGGAAGTGGAGACTTCTAGTTGATTTGTTGGTGTGTCTTAGGCATATTGAACTAGACCACTATGAGATTGATTATTCAATTAGAAACTATCACCTGAATAATAAATCTCACAACTTCTATTTTCATAGACTCTCAATCTTGAGAGAATTGTAAACCTGATCATGAAATGTAGGTTGCTTTGATGTATCAAAAGTGAGATTTAATCTAATAGTCAAAACCTCAGTATGTTGGGCAACCGCACATGGTGTTGAAGGAACACATATTCTCAAGATGGAATCCATAATTTTTTTCTATAAAGACACGAAATATCCCTTTGAGATAAGTTTATAGGAATTGGTTATTCAAGCTAGGCCAATCCATTTTAGTAAAGAGTTACTAGAGTTTATATTTAGTGTGCGTTTGGATTGAAATGAAAAATTAAAATTATTTCACTATTCAACTTATTTTTACTACTATTTATGTACCCCACTATACTATTTCAACTAATTTTTACCTTTATCTACAGTATTTTCAGCAATAATTTTTCAGTTTTAACAAAATAAGCGATATCCAAACACACCCTTAATGAAATTGTATTTCATAAAATATATAAATAACTAAAAGATTATTCCAAGGACTTCAGGAATAAAATAGTGATTTACAAAGTGATAGTTTATTATGACTTTGTTCACTATGGATGTTTCATGGAGTGGTCAAATGATATTATATTAGAGTCTTAGGATATAATTTATTAATAAGGCTTAGAGTGCAATTATATTTCTATAGTGGTACTTGTTATTATAATTAATGATAAATTTGGGCTTGTTAAGAGTTGATAGAAGCCTGAAGCCCATTGGAGCTAAAGCCTTAAGTGTCCCTTTGGTCCCATCCCAAGCCACACATTAAAGCTCAATTGGACTGACTTATAAGGCTAACTCAATTAAATAATCAGTTGTTTATTTAATAAGAGTTATTAAATAAAGTAAGCCTGGGCAGTTAAAACGTACGTACAATTAAAAGAAAAGAAAACAGTTCTTTTTTAACTCTCTTGAACACAGTTTTCATTGAAGAAAAAGTATCTACGTGAGAACTGATTGAGAGACCACACATCTTGGGCATCGTGTGGAATTGGGATGAAAATTGAAGGTCTTCTTAATTCTTGTTTTTTATTCACTACATAAAGGTATGTTTTCTATTCTTTTTTCTAGAATTCAAGGTGGAATATTATTTCTCATGAATGAAGTGGATCCTTTTATTGCTTCCGCTGCTTGTTTTGTATGAGATGCAAAACTATGTTTTCCAACACCATGCTCCCATGCTCACATGCTTTAATGATTGCATGCTCCCATGTGCACTTACATTGATATTCACATGTTTGATATCCGTTCACATGTGCACACACTTGGATGATGATTTGTTTATATGCTTGGAGGCTTAAGTGAACATGCAATTGGATGTTTATGCGCTAAAATGTTTTGATGATTGTACTTGAATGTGAAGTTGATTGGACGGTAAGAGATATGTGTATTTGGGTACTTAAATGCTCATATGCCTGTATGCTCTCATGTTCACATACTTGTACACTCATGTTGAAATGCTCACATGTTAAATTAAGTGCCACTCTTTCATAAGATTTATTCATTGATTCTAATTAAGCATCAACCATTTCTTTGTATCCACATGTGCACACACTTGGATAACAATATATCTATTTGCTTAGAGGTTGATGTGCTCATGCAGTTGGAGGCTTATGCCCTCACATGCTTTGTTAATTGTGCTAAATTGCAAAGGTAATTGGATGGTAAGATGTATGTGCACTTGGATGCTTTAATGCTCTTGTACTTGTATGTTCACATGCTTTGTTAATCACATGCTCAGATGTCTACTTGCTTTAATGATCACTTGCTCACATGTCTACTTGCTTTGATGGTCACATGCTCTAATGTTCACATGCTTTGATGATCACATGCTCCTATGTTCATATACTTTGATGATGAAATGGATGTGAACTTAGCTGACTAGGAAATTACAAGTGTTGCAAATGATGTTGTAAGGTTGAATTTAATCAACCATCTAATTGGCTTTATTCCGTGCCAAATTTGCTTGTAATTCAGCATTTAGTAACCCTGTATTTAGGTGGGTTTGTTGTAAGGGTAGTGAGTGAGATAGAGTGTTGAATGCTTAAGAGTGTGCAAGAAGACAAAGTCTCGCGGGTGACTCGCGGCTGCAAGCCGCCAGATGCAGCACACGTGCCAAGCATGCCAGAAGATGAACAGTCATACTAGCTGGATCACTACAGGACAAAATAGGATAACTGGCCATTCAGTTATCTCGCGACTGGATCTCGCGACTCAGTTAAGTCGTGAGGCCAAGCCGCGAGCCAGCCCTGTTTTGAAAAAACCTGACGTTTCACATTCCTCTCTCACCCTAGTATATATACCCCTTATACCCACAAAAGAAAGAGAGCTTCCAGAGAGAATTTTGAGAGAGAAACCCTAGAGTAAAACAAGATTGATTCATCTACAATCTTTACATAAGAGTCTCTTCAAATTCCTCAACTCTCTTCCTCTCCATTGTCAAACCCTTGGGAAGCATTTTACCAAAACCTTGTTCTCACCATATTCATTACTGTGAGAGGGCTGTTTGGTGTTCTGGGAAGCAGTTAGGAAGGAACCAATCTACATTGGTTGATGCTATGGTCAAGTAGCGGAATCCGGTAAGCTAGAAAAGAAAAAGGTTCGGCGCAACCTCGTTGAAGCAAGAAGTTTGGAGGGCTTAGGTGCACTGGGTAGATTAGGCTTGGAGGGTCTATTGCTGTCCATGTATCCCAACTACATTTTCTAGTGGATTGTTTACCGCTTGGAGGGCGGTGGAGAGGTTTTACACCGAGGGTTTCAGTTTCCTCTTCGATAACACATCGCGTGTTGTCCTTGTGTTTGCATCTTCCTTCCCTTTTATCTTTGCCTTTTATTATCTGCTGTGGGTTGTGATTTTAATTTGGCTTAGATAGTTTTTCCATTTCTGGTTTATAGCTTTTGTTCATTTTCCGCATACAAGTTGTTTGATATAAAGCTTGAATTGGTTAATTTGTAAATTGGGGGTCTAAACGTTCAAGGGTGTTTTTACACTATTTGAACTTTCATTTGGTATTAGAGTGGGTACACTTTTATTGGTTTCATTACCATTGTGTGATCCTTGACTCCCTATTGAGATGGATCGGTCTCAATCCCTAAATGCACCTCCATATTTTGATGGTAGTAATTATGCTTTTTGGAAGGTTCGCATGAGAGTATTTCTGTGCTCCATTGATGAATCTGTTTGGGATGCTGTTGAGATTGGTTGGACTAGACCTGAGGCAGTCAAATCCACATGGGATAAGGCAGCACTCGCTGCATCTAATGCTAACAGTAAAACATTCAATGCTATTTTCTGTGGTGTGTCTCCAGATGAATTTCACAGGATCTCCCACATTACCGTTGCCAAAGAAGCATGGGAGATATTGGAAACCACCTACGAAGGCACGAAGAAAGTGAAAGACACCAAGCTACAAATGCTGACCACTCGGTTTGAGGAGCTCAAATGAGTAAGGATGAGTCCTTTGACTCTTTCTATGGGAAGCTAAATGAGGTGGTTGTCAGCAAGTTCAATTTAGGGGAGAAAACGAAGGATTCTAAAATAGTAAGGAAGATCCTTCGATCATTGCCGGAAAGCTTTCGTGCCAAAGTAACAGCAATTGAAGAGAGTAAGGACCTTGATGACATCAAAGTCCAGGAGCTGGTTGGTTCTCTTCAGACTTATGAAATGTCGCTGCCAAATCAACAGAGGAGCAAATCTCTTGCTCTTAAAACCATTAATGAGAAGGTAGAAGTCCATGACTCATCAGATGAAGATGTGGTTGATAAAGATGTTGCATACCTTGTAAAAAATTTCTGAAAATTCTTGAAATTCAAGAATAATGGAAAATTTGGTGATAAAGGGAAATTCCAAAGTTCAGGAAGGGAGAAAAGGGAATTCAAAAAGAAAGATAGGAAAGAATCACAATCTACACAAGGTGTCACTTGTTTTGAATGCAACGGACATGGACACTTTAAGAAAGAATGTCCGAATTATTTGAAATCGAAAGGCAAGGTGTATACCACGACATTAAGTGACTCGGATTCATTCGACTCAGATTCTGAGGAAAGTTGTGATGGAGAAGGGAATTATTCATCTTTTATGACTATTGCCCATGTTGAGTCCTCAGACGAGTTGAATCTGCTTGTACAACAACTTGGAGTACATAGTGATGAAGTATCACTTGGAGTTGTTGAGGAATCAGATGCAGAAGAAGATGAAAACACAGCCAATCTTTAAGAAAATTATAACTCACTCCTGGAGAAATCGGGTGAGTACACAAGGGTGGCCAAGGCAGCTGTGAGAAAGATGAAGAAGGAAGATGAGGACTATAAAAGTCTCCTAATTCGCTATAAGGAGGCCAAATGTGAGATAGAAACTCTGAATGGTGAGCTATCAGAAGCCTACACAAAAGTGAGATTTCTTGAGCAAGAAGTTGTGCAAGCCAATGCTAAGATAGAAAGGGTCTCCACCAAGAAGCTAGATGATGTTATTTCATCTCAAAAGAGTTTTTCAGACAAATTCTGATTGGGATATACCGGAGGAAGTAGCTCATCTGGAAATGTCACTAAAGAAGTGAAGTTTATAAAGGCCAAAGAATCAGCTGATGTTGGGCCTACTGCTGAGAAGCCCAAGATAGAGGAGAAGAGGAATGTGGGAAACGAACGGTTGCTAAATTCACGTAATCAATCCATGGGCAGGTCTGAATCCCGAGCCAAGTCTCGTCCACGACCACAAAGAGGTCCTAGATCAAATTATGTGTGTCATCATTGCGGACTTCAAGGGCATACTCGACCAAATTGTCAAAAGCTGAGAACAATGAATAGTGCAACTCCTCAAAGGTCACAGGGACCTAGAAATGATAGGAGAAATTGGGCTGGTGATCCCGGAATGATGGACGTGATAAAGATGATCGGTGCATTCACCAACTGCTTGGAAAGCTTCACACGAAGGTTTGAAAGCCCTAACTCTCGTACCCAATCCTATAAGGAAATCACTCCAAACGCAAGTGACGTATGGGTGAAAAAGGGTACTCATGCATAAGCATTACAACATGTCCATGTATCAATTCTTCCTATGCCTTGTGATGGTGTTTGATTGTTTGCTTATTGTCTTTGTTGATGGTTGTTTGTTTGTCTATTTGTGCATACTTTTGGTCATTTTTGTTTTTGATCAATCTTTTTCTTCTTATGTGTCAAAAATCCAAAAAATCACATAAAAAATAGAAAATCAAAAAGTTTGATTGACATTGTTGAGTTTTGTCTCAAAACTGGTTTTGCCTTGTACCTTTGTGCTAATGGCTTTGTGCATTTTCGAACATAGATTGTTTCTTTGCACTCTTATCACTATGGGAGAAATCTTGTAATCTATGTGATTGTTGTAAATAGATCTTCAAACTTGTCATGAATGATTAGTGAATGGTTATGCTGATCTTGAGACATGCATAGACTTATGTCTATATATCTTCCCACTCTTTATTTTTGTTTATGCTAAAAGGAGCTCACCAAATGTAAATCTCCAAGTGAAAAGAGATATTGAACTGCAAAAGCCTGTCGCACATACTAGTATTCGACTAGGAAAAAGGGAAAGCGACCAAAAATTAAAGTGAATGCTTATTCAAAAAGCCAAAGGCTATCTCATCAAAATGAAATATCAAATATCACTCTCACAATGAGAGGTGATTGCCTCAAAAGGATCAAAAAGATCAAATGTTATGATTGAAAGTGGAGTCAAATGTAAAGCTCCAAGTTGTGTTATCAAGTTTTGTGGGAAGTCATATATGCATACTTCAATAATTGAGATGGGTCTCATGATCTAGTGCTAATTGTGTATGCCTTGGTTGAATTGATCATTGAAGCTTCACATTAGACTATGGACTATCTCATTGTTGATATCCACACACAACACACAAGTTTATCTTCTATAAATGCCATATTCATTTGTGTGATTATACTTGATGAAATGTGTTTTCGCATGCTCAATCTTTGTTGATTCAAGCACAAAAAGATTTTTGAGTGTTTTAGATATTTTTGGAAAGTATTTTATTCTTAAAAACTGAAAATTTCAAAAATCATTTTTGCCCTGTTTTGGTGACTCAGTCGCGGGTAAGTCAAGTCGCATGACACAGTCGCGAGATCGCATGTCAACTTTGGCGACTTGCTCGCGAGTGGAAGGTCCAGTCGCGAGGGATACACAGAGATTTTCGCGGCTCAGCTCGCGACTCCCTCGCGAGTAGACCCTCCAGTCGCAAAAAACACTTAGAAAATTTTTTCAAATTTTGTCTTTGAGTGTTTTGGCGACTTGTCCTGGCGTCTTATTGGCGACTCACTTCAGTCGCGAAAAACGCGTGTTTGGCAAAAACAAGGGCAGTTTTACAATCTTTTTTCAGTTTTTCCCTCGAACTTTTTGTGACTGTTCACTTACTCTCTCAACTGTTCTTACCCATACACTCCGTGTCTCCATTTTCGAACTCCATTGTTGCTTCCTTTCAACTCAAAAACTTCAAGTAACAGGTATGGGTTTTCTTTCTCGAACTCTATTTTACTTGATTTTGTGTTTTTCCCTCTTAAATATTCACATTTTTGTCTGATTTGATTTGGGTTTTTGTTTCGGTTGTTGCTCTTTGTCTGTGCTTAGCTAGTGGAGGCTATTGATTTTTTTTGAACTTGTTTAAGTTGTTGGTTTTGGTCTTCATAATATGCTCAGCTAGGGTTTGTTATCTGTCATTTACCCATCATGTCTGACCTTATTTTGATGTGTTGACTCAAAATGTTCTTGTTTTGTTTGTTGGGTTTACTATGTTGACTATGTGCTTGTTCATCTAGTGTGTGCATTTGTCTTATGTTCTCTGGGTCATTTCATACTCATCAAAATGTATGTCTCATTGATGTATATATGTCTTTTAGGTATCTCTGTCTGCCATGTGATTAAAGTAGCTCATGATTAGTTGCATTTAGCACCGTATCATGTCTTTTCATGTGGTGTATGCTCTCTTTGTGGGGCTGGTGTGTTTGCATAATATTGTCATTGCATAATAGTATCCTCATTACTCTCTGATTGTGTCCATATTATGTGGTATTTGTTTCTCCAAATTGCTCATTTTTATTTCCTATGACATAATCCCTGGTGTTTATAATTCTATCCATTGTGCTATCTGTTTGTTGTGGCCTCTTCTGCTTGTTTACAGATGGCTCCCTCAACTCTGAAGAAGAAAACTCCTGCAAAGAAGGCTGACAAACGATTGAAAATAGATTCTGATCTGTTTAGGTCAGTTCAACACTTTGAGAGATACAAAGATTCTTTCATGAAGGGAACCATAATTAAAGAGAGATTTGTGGATTTAGTGGACTTAAAAGATACATTTATTCCCACATATTTTGAGGGTAGAGGCTGGGAAAAGTTGTTAAGTGGATTACCAGGTGTGTGTAAGCCTCTGATAAGAGAATTTTACTCTAATGTGAAGATTAGGGAAGATGAGCTAGATTGTTGGGTAAGAGGGCATGAATTCACTCTAGATGCCCATGATATTGATGAGGTCCTTGGTCTTGAGGGGTTAGAGGAACATGAGTTTACCAACTACAAAGACAGGATGTTGTCTTTAGAAACTGTCGAAAACCGCATTGGTGGATAGAGAGAAGGGAAGTGTCTCAATACCACAGCTTTTCCAGTTGACATGAGGTGCCTCACCATCATCATGATGAACAACTTGTATCTTGTGAAGAAGCTCACTACAATCAACAATGCCAGAACCATTTTTCTTATGGAACTAAAGGAGAAAACATTCATTGATATCAGCTCTCATATATTTGATACAATCATGGATGAGACCAGAACAACTTCCCGAGCTAAGCTGGTTTTTCCTAACCTTCTCATACGAATTTTCAGAGCAAAAGGAATTCCAATTCCTCAAGACCTCAGCCTAATGCCAACACCCTCAGCAATCAACAAGCAAACCATCATAAGGATACAAGTACGGCTTCCGGGTGATGTAGATGAAGAAAGGGCTGAACAAGATGAAGGTGTTCCAATGGAGACTGAGACAGAGGCAGCAGGCCAGGCATCAACTTCAACACCCAGAAGGAGTGGAAAGAGGACTAGAGCATCAACTTCTTTAGTTGTACCTCAAGATCCATTTCAAGTCATCCTGGATAGACTTGATGAACTCAGGGAGGTCTAGACAGAGTAGTCTGAGAGGATGGTAGCCATGCAGGACCAGCTGGATATTCTCTCTGCAAAATTTGACAGCTTCACCACACATCATGGGCAGTGACGCTTTGGCCATTCCGATCAAAAAGAGGGAGAAGTCCTTGAGGGGGAGCACTATGTTGAGGGGGAGCATAGTTTATCTTGCTTACTTTATCTTATATCTTATGTTTTGGATAATTTGTTGTTTTTATGAGTTTGATACACTGTGGTTATGGTTTATATTTCTCTTAAAACTTGGTTTACTTCTTTATGTAATGTGTTTTGTACCCATGTTGCTTTTGTAAGCTTTTAGGGTTATCTTGTAGGCTTTATGGTTTGTACCATGCTTTATGCAGATGCAGCCTTTATGCTTTTGTTAAATCAGTACTTCTATCTAAATGTCATGCATTTTCTTGTTAAGTACTGTCACTCTTGTGCCCTTGTAGGATTGTTCCTAGATACATATACCTAGTGTTTTATGCATTGGTTAAGTGTTGGGCATACAAGTAACTTGCATTGCTCTTGTTTGCTTGTATGTCCAAGTGTTCATTCCAAGTGTGAATGAGCATTGTGTTCACTACCTTGTAGTGATTGCTTGGTTGATCAAGCCATGGTTTGTTTCTTAACTCCATCTTTGCTTAATCACATATTCCCTGTTTCATATGCATTTCATGCTTTTCTGCATACAATGATCATGGTGTATTATCGCGTTTCAGGAATTTCATGTTCATATGATTCAAGTGTTTCACAGCTTCTATAGTTAGGTGTGAGTGAGTTTTGCTCAACTGTTCCCAACTCACATGTTAAGTCTAGAGTCTGTTTTAGGGTTTTTTCACGGAATAGCCAAAGGGGGAGATTGTAAGGTTGAATTTAATCAACCATCTAATTGGCTTTATTCCATGCTAAATTTGCTTGTAATTCAGCATTTAGTAACCCTGTATTTAGGTGGGTTTGTTGTAAGGGTAGTGAGTGAGATAGAGTGTTGAATGCTCAAAAGTGTGCAAGAAGACAGAGTCTCACGACTGGATCTCGCGGGTGACTCGCGGCTGCAAGCCGCCAGATGTAGCACACGTGCCAAGCATGCCAGAAGACGAACAATCATACTAGCTGGAGCACTACAGAACAAAATAGGACAACTGGCCATTCGGTTATCTCGCGACTGGATCTCACGACTCAGTCAAGTCGCGAGGCCAAGCCGCGAGCCAGCTCTGTTTTGAAAAAACCTGACGTTTCACATTCCTCTCTCACCCTAGTATATATACCCTTTATACCCACAAAAGAAAGAGAGCTTCCAGAGAGAATTTTGAGAGAGAAACCCTAGAGTAAAACAAGATTGATTCATCTACAATCTTTACATAAGAGTCTCTTCAAATTCCTCAACTCTCTTCCTCTCCATTGTCAAACCCTTGAGAGGCATTTTACCAAAACCTTGTTCTCACCATATTCATTACTGTGAAAGGGCTGTTTGGTGTTTTGGGAAGCAGTTAGGAAGGAACCAATCTACATTGGTTGATGCTATGGTCAAGTAGCGGAATCCGGTAAGCTAGAAAAGAAAAAGGTTCGGCGCAACCTCGTTGGAGCAAGAAGCTTGGAGGGCTTAGGTGCATTGGGTAAATTAGGCTTGGAGGGTCTATTGCTGTCCATGTATCCCAACTACATTTTCTAGTGGATTGTTTACCGCTTGGAGGGCGGCGGAGAGGTTTTACGCCGAGGGCTTCGGTTTCCTTTTCGATAACACATCGCGTGTTGTCCTTGTGTTTGCATCTTCCTTCCTTTTTATCATTTCCTTTTATTATCTGCTGTGGGTTGTGATTTTAATTTGGCTTAGATAGTTTTTCCAATTCTGGTTTATAGTTTTTGTTCATTTTCCGCACACTAATTGTTTGATATAAAGCTTGAATTGGTTAATTTGTAAATTGGGGGTCTAAACATTCAAGGGTGTTTTTATGCAACCAAATCAAATGCATGTACATGTGATCATGCATGACTTATCTCCCTTAACTCACTGCACCATAGCACCTATGTATCAATGCATGTTCATGTTCATGATCATGTGTATGTTCATAGTATTCATCAAGCACAAAATAGATAATTTAAAATAAGCAACTTTTACTATAACATAAATAGAAAACCCTAATTTTGACAAATTAAGATAAAGTTTAAAATTTTTAAAATTGAACCAAACAAAACCATAAAAAAGAACCTTTTGTGTGTGTGTTTGTGGTACCTTTCTTTGGGTGTGTGAGGAATGGCATTTTGAGCGAAAGCCTCAGGGTTTAGAAGCTGTGGTGGAAGTTGAGGTTGAGGTTGAGGCTGAGGCTAGTGGTTGATACAGGCCGAGACCTGCTAGATAGGCTAAATCAAAGATTTAACCTAAAGATAGGATGAATAGTTTAAGGATGCCACTAAACCGAAGGTAGCGGATGTCACTCAACACTACTAATCGCGGATGTCACTCAACGCGACCAAGTCACACATTTGATTGTTAGGAGGAATCACTCAACTCCAAAGCAAGGACACTTGCAAATGATTTTATTAATAGAAACTTTTTCCTTTTCTTTAGATTTCTTATTGATAATTATAGGTGAATACATTGCATGTGAAATAAATTCCTACACTAAATGTTTGATAACTTCCAATACAAATGACAAATCCCTAGACTGACTTCACATAATTCCCTAGATTGACTTCACATTGCCCTAAGATTAGATTTATTAGGCTAGAAAAACTACCAACAAGACTTATAATTAACTTTGACGGAATAATAAAGATAAATAAAAGACAAATGGACTCATAAATAAATGACACATGTTGCTTATGTGGCTACTACATAAATGGGAAGGAAATTGTTGTTGTTGTTAGTGGTGTTGTTGGTGGTTGATGGATGCAAATTAAGGGTGGTTGTGGAGGGCAAAGTGGTTTTTTGTTGGTTTTTGTTATGGTGGTGGTGGTGGTGGTTGTGGTGGGAGAGAGCGAAGGAGAAGTTGATGCAGAGAAAGTTATGCGCTTAAAAAAGATCTGGGCGAAGAGAGATACACTCTCGTTGTCACCCTATCTTCAATAGAGTGTTGAGATGTAGGCGAGCTTGTTGGCTTATCAGAGCAACGAGAAGATCTTTAGCACAAGTGTGTGTGTCACAAACCCTGCTGGTTCGCACTGTAGGCTTGCTTCCCATCCCCCACCACCATTATAGAGACCCAAAAGGGATATCTTGCAATCCATGGAATCCCACATTGCCTAGGGAAGCGCATAGGGATGTGCTTATAAGGAGTGACCTCCTTTTAATGTGTTGAGACCTTTTCCCACACTGCTGTGTACTTAAGGGGAGAATAAAAACTTTAGGGGTATGGGCCCCAAAGCGGATAATATCTACATAGTTGGGATAGGGTCATTACAGATGGTATCAGAGCCATGCCCTAGCCAGAAGTATGGGCCCTACACATGAGGGGCGTGTGTCCATAAGCGAGGTGGATTGTCGAGACCCAAAAGGGATGTCTTGCAATCCTCGGGATCCCACGTTGCCTAGGGAAGCACATATGGATATGCTTATAAGGAGTGACATCTCTTTAAAGTGTAGAGACCTTTTCCCCTATTGTTGTATGCGTTAGGGGAGAACAAAACCGTGAGGGGTATGGGACCCAAAGTGGACAATATCTACACAATTGGGGCGGGGTCATTACAGATGGTATTAGAGCCATGCCCTAGCAAGAAGTGTAGGCCCCACACGTGAGGAAGCCAGTGTCCATAAGGGGGGTGGATTGTAGAGACCTAAAAGGGATGTCTTGCAATCCATGGAATCCCACATTGCCTAGGGAAGCATAGGGTCGTAATAGGTGGTATCAAAGCCATGCCCTAGCCGGAAGTATGGGCTCCACATGCAAGGATGCATGTGTCCATAAGGGGGGTGGATTGTAGAGACCCAAAAGGGATGTCTTGCAATCTATGGAATCCCACATAGCCTAGAGAAGCACATAGGGATGTGCTTATAAGGAGTGACCTCTCTTTAATGTGTTGAGGCTTTTTCCCCAACTATTGTGTGCTTTGGGGGAGAACAAAATCATGAGGGGTATGAGCCCCAAAGCGAACAATATCTACACAGTTAGGGCAAGGTCGTTACAAAGGAAGTTGATCTAGTTTAAGCAAAAGAGGGATAAAACATGTTATATTACTAACCTAGACATTAAACATGTGAGAAATAAACTAACAAAAACTAAATATTCATTTAAATGAAATAAAAAAGCAAGAACAAGCAAATCTGGGTTTCTAGGCTGAGCTTTGTGTGAAATGCATATGTCTGCGCAGTCATGAAGCCCAATCTCCACGGATTATGGATGGTCACCGTGTATGTGGGTCCTCACACGTGTATACCGATTGGGGTGCAAAATGATGGTAGAATGATGAATTATAATTTTATTGCATCAGACATCCTTAAGAAGTTATGTGAGGATCACACTACCCCAATTAAGCATCTCAGATCTATGATAGAGTTGAAATATGAGGGTCATAAGCCTTCTTATTACAAGGTATGGGATGCGAAACAAAAGGCGATTGGGAAGATGTTTGGGAATTGGGAAGAGTCTTATCAAAGGTTGCAAAAGTTGCTAATGGCATATATTGATCAGGACCCGACTACCCAGGTGTTCTATCGTACCACACCCACCAGTGACGATGACATCGTATTTTTGCATTATGTGTTTTGGTCTTTCGGTCCATGCATTGATGGATTCAAATATTGCAAGCCGGTTATCAGTATTGATGGGACCCATCTGTATGGTAAATATCAGGGAAAGTTGTTGGTCGCAATGGTAATCGACGCTAACAACAAGGTATTCCCTCTCGCCTTTGCTGTTGTGGATTGTGAGTTAGGGTCCAGTTGGAGGTGGTTTTTACAATGCCTTAGAGGTATGATTGGCCACGTGATACCTGATGAAGGCATTTGCATAATTTTTTACTGACATCTCGGTATCAAAAACGCCATTGCAAACTGGCCTAGAGGGGATGATGGAAGAACACGGGTATTTCATAGATATTACCTTCAACATGTTGCTAGCAACTTCAACACACATTTTCAAAAATCGACTCTAAAGTCAACGGCATTAAAAGCGGGATATGCTACTCAGGTAGTTAAATTTGATACCATAATGTAGTCCATTAAGCAGGTGGAAATTGAGGCCATTAGGAATAAGAAGAAGGTGATAGGGAAGGATGGCAAGGAAAAGAATCAAGATTATCTTCCATACACATACCTAATAAGCGAGTCTGTGGATATGTGGGCCCAGTCACACGATGGTGGGAGACATTTTGGGGCAATGACAACCAATATATTAGAGTGCTTCAATGGTGTACTAAAAGGTGCACGGGGCCTTCCTATTGCCGCAATGGTTGAGTTCACTTGGTCCAAACTTGTTGAATATTTCCATGATCGGCATAAAGAATACCATTATGAGTTGTTAGAGGGTAAGAAATAGAGTGAATATGCCCTCTCCACGTGGGACGGAAATAAGCGTAAATCTGAAAAACACTATCTCAAGGCATTTAGCAATGAACATATAATATATCAGGTAGTTACTTCATTCAACATGTGTAGCACAGGAGGGAGAAACCACAGCTATGAAGTTCGGTTACGAGAAAGAACATGCAGTTGTGGGAAATGGCAAAACATAGGGATCCCATGTTCACATACAATTAGAGTATGTGATGCGCTAAATATTGATTCGACCACATATATTCACCCATGTTATAGTTTGGACTATGCCCTCAACACTTATAAGCATGTATTTGCAGTTCCTAAGTCACAGTCATTGTGGAGGGATCACATGGGGCCAAAGTGGTTGCCTAATCCAGCATTGTTGCGGGCTAAAGGTCGACCAGTGAAGTCAAGAAGAAGAAATGAGATGGATGGAGTGAGGAATAAGAATCGAGAATCGGGATGGCGGAGGGAGGACACAGATTTGAAAGAGAGTTAACCCAAGCAGACATGTGGACTGTGTCATGTTTCTGGGCATAACCGCAGAAAATGTCCATAGTCCCGTGGCACTTCCACAAGCGGTCATGTTCCACACTAGGTTAGTAGATGCCAAAAAGTTATGCATCGGTTAAATAATTGTTGTTCATTCTATGTTTACCTAATGTTTACTATCTTGTCTCCTAACGTGATTAGTCTACGTTTTTTAGGCATGCTTCCATGGATGACGTTTTTGTTGTGCGGACCGCTGATCTTAGGAAAAGTGACTACGTTGTATTGGCACAATTAACTTTTTGGTTTTTGTTGAATGTATTTGTAATTCTCTTTCCAATGTACCTCTATGAAGATTGTGATTTGAGTAGTATGGTTAGAACTGCAAATTAAGCATGGTTCGGCATGTGTAGAATGTTGATATATTGAGAATGCCTTTTGCTGTGATGTAAGTGCATTTGCACTGTAAAACTATGTTTATGCAAAGAGCGTAACAGTTTCTATAATTTGGTGCCTATTGAGAACGCCTTTTGTTGTAATTTAAGTGCATTTACATTCTCAGCTTCTCTGCCTCTCAATGAGTGTTTATGGATTACATTCTCAGCTTCTCTATCTCTATTTCTCAACAGGTGCATGCACACATTTCAGTTTCTAGTTTGCTTGAATGTATAGGGAAAAAAAAAATTTTCCCAATGAAACTCGAGTTCCACTAGTGTGCACACTCAAAAAACAGAGCATCCTCTCTGCTTGGTTTGCCTGCACGTCTAGGGGGAAAAAAAATTTTCCTAGTGAAACTCGAGTTTCATAGACTTGAGTTCCACTGGTGTGAACACTCAGAAAATAAAGCATCCTCTCTGCCTGAAACAGAGTATTTTTGCAAATGGTTTTTTTTTTGCTTTTTAATGGTTGCTAGAACTCGAGTTTCAAAGGCTCGAGTTCCACTTTTTTTTTTTTTTTTTTTTTTTTTTTGTACATATGAGTTTTTTTGCTGAGTAGATGCTTGCTGGAACTCGAGTTTCAAAGACTAGCTTTTCTCTCCTCTTCTTTTTTCTTTTTTTTTTTTTTTTTTTTTTTTTTTTTTGCTTATTGCTATTTATGGTGGGTATATGTTTTCGCAGTGGTGGAGTCAGAAATTTTGAGTTGAGGGCCCGAACTATTGTGTCAAAATAAACTCAAATCACAAATAGACACTACCCTAAAAATGAGAGGAATATATGTGTGTGTATGAAAATATAAATTTTTATTTGCTTATTCTAAAGTAAGTTATATACATATACACAAATTATCAACTTTAATATGTATATATTATCAATGTTGCATATATTATCAACAAAATTGCATATATTATCAATGTTGAATGATTTGAATGCAATAATAGGATTTGAAATTGAGCTAAAAATTAGGGGTCCCATTATTTACTCACAAAACTTACTATGTAATTATTTCATTTTATTGCAATTGTATATCAACGCTAAACTCCTTTTCTTGAAAAGGATTACTAGATTAGTTAATCAATCCTTTCTTTTGGGGGGCCAACTTCTATTTTTTTTTTTTTTCATATAACCTTTAAATATTTATAAAAAAAATACCTATATTGTAAAAAACATTAAAAAATACCTATATTTACTCACAAAAATTTTGGAGGGGCCAAGGCCCCCCTAAGGATGCATCTGGCTTCGCCATTGTGTTTTCGAAAATAAAAATAAAACACTGGGGAAGGCAGCTGTACATAGAAAAGAAGGTAGCACATTAAGTAAAATCAAAGCTTCAAGAGCTCTCCAAGACCTCTCTTGTTTGTCCAGTCCCTTGATGAAGGAAGGGGCTTCCGTAATTCTTCCGTAACATACGGCATAATAGGATGAAGCAATCGTAGCCCATTGTCAAGACATGACCAAAGTGTGTCTCGAGCAAAACTCCTGTGTGTCTCAAACCTTGGATCACTCCCAGCAAAGAAAGGCTTAATTGCTTCAATAAAAACATCACATAGTTGGTATTGCCACCATGAATACACGGTACTTGCTACATCTGAGAATTTATACGACTCCAAAGCCGCAATAGTTTTGAATATGACTTTGTTCAATACTGAGAGTATCCATTGACAGCTAAATGACAAGTCATCCAGATTTACATTTGTGGGCAGAACATAATCATCCCCAAGCTTGGTCATAGAAAATCGTATAGCATTCCACAATTTATTACACTACTGACAATGGGATCCCATCCTCTAGCCTCTTATAAAGACCTTCCAAGGATATCCCATTTATTACTTCAAGCGGATCAATGACCTTTCCCAAGGACCTAGACATCTTGCGCCCATGTGCATCATGAATCATGGGATGCAAATAAACCTGCATAGAGTTTAAGGTGCTTCAATCAGATCACACTGGCACAACTCTCGCATAGCTTATAGTCTACCAAACCATGACCACAGATTCATTACCTTTGCAAGGTAACAAACACATTGGCTCTAAAGCCAAACACGAGTATGCATGCACCACAATGAGTGAAGCAACATACTCTTCTATTTCCTTAACGACTCTTGCTTAACCCATGATATGCTTCCTTCCTTCACGTCCACGAGTTTCTCTGTGGTTGGCGTGGATGGAAGGTGCTGCACATGTAATTACCCTTCTCAAGGATCAAGGGCCTAACACTGAGAAATTGCTTTGACACCCCCATCATTCTCATTCAGATTGCAAACATGGCTTGCTTTGTGTACATGAGTTTGACATCAGTTTTAAGCTTCAGTTTTTAACTTTTATATACAACTTTTTAAAACTTCATTTTTGTTTCCCCTTTTTTCTCATTTTTTTCAAATTTTTTCTAAGAATAAAGTATATTGTAGCCCACTTTCATAAAAAAAAAAAAAAAAAAAAAAAAAAAAAAATTAGCAAAAAACCTAGATAAACGTTTCCCAAACAGACACGAATTATAATGGAGGAGCCTTGTGTGGGATAATTGACATCCGTTCAATCGCCTTTGTTTTTTTTTTTTTTTTTTTTTTTTTTTTTTTTTTTGAGCTGAAGAGGCTCACATTTTTAAAGTATCATATAGCATTTTAGCCCATAAACCAATGATTTTCACTCTGCTATTCCTCGCAAGACAGGCTAAACATGCAAATTTTGACTTGATAGCTAGCTGCATTGAGTTTAATTTAATCTAGCCAATCAATTGGAGAGGTGAACAAGTGGTTTATGAAGGGCCTTTATTGCTCAAATTATGTGACTAAGGTCATACAACTTTGTTCATTTGCCATTGGTGGGAAGAAAATTAATCAAAAATAGGAACAAACACAAAAAAAAAACTTCTTAATGTGACATACAGTATAAAAAACTGCATTTTCCAGCCAAGGCCAAACGAAATGTTACTCTAATAAATTTAGTGGAGATATATATACATAGTGTGGTTGCACGATTTTCCTGGCCCAAATCTTATTGATCTGGCCTTGGCCCAAAGCGCAACCCACAATAGAAATTTGTAGAGGATGGGTTAAAGAACTTCGCCTCAGTGAGCCTGTTCGGTCTTGTACATGGACAATGTAGTTGCAGAAAATAAAAACACAAGAATGGATCTCCACGTGTGATTCTATTTCTCCCGTTCTTAATACAATTTTTTTCCCCTCTCTTTGGGGGATATCACTACATTATATAGTTCCCCTCCTCTCATCTCAACCTTACACTTGTCGATCATCTAAGCATCTACTTGAGCACCTGTCCCATCAGACGCCCCCATCTCTCCCTTTGTGAGTTGCAGAGGCCAAGGTGGTACTGTTCAGGGGTCTTTTCCTCATTAATGCGGCCAAGAGGATGGTTGGGGCGCAATTAATGTGGTGGTGGCAGCTTTCCATGAGATATTTTGGATTTTATTCATTTTATATGTTGGGAGGATGGACTGAAATGGATGGGGAGAGTTCCTCGTATGGACTTCGGGATGTCCGAGGAGGAGTTACTCCTCGGACAGGTTTCCGTGGCGTTATTGGGGTTGAGTAATGCTTCATATGTGGTTTCTTCTTTGGCAAGGACACTCCTCGGACGGGCCTGGATTTGGAATAGCCCGTTATTTTTGGGCCGGGCCCCACAATAGCCCCTCAAAACTCCGGTTTTTATCTCCTTCCGAGGAGAAAAGCGGGGTTTTGATGTTAGTGAGAGGGTGGAAATAAGGAGAGCTTGGGGCGCGCGTGCGGACCGTTACTTTTGACGCGTTACAATTTACGAGGCGTGGTCATTAACTTCCGGAGGCGTTATGTTCCCTCCATCCAACGGTGTGGCGTGGATCGAACGGCCATCGTTTCTTCTCATATTTTTAGGCAGGAATGATCTTTTCTCTCTCCTCCCGGCTATATAAGACGTCAAAGGGGTTCAGTTCTTTTTATCTGCATTTCGTAAACCTCAGAGGCTTCCAGAGAACTCCATCGAACCCCAGAGACATACGAATACTTGCGCCCGTTACGCCTCCGTAGCCGTCTTTCGTGAAGCGTTCCTTCCAGGAGAGATTTCCAGGCGTCCCACTGAGCGTTTTGCGAAGGTACCAATACATTTCGTTCATTTCGCCGTTTCAATTCCCTCCTCGGACTCTACTTTTATTCTCAGTCCTTACTTTCGTTTCCCCAGTTCAGTTCAGATGGGTAGATTTGAGAAATTAGTAAACACTCCAGCCGCTATGGAGGCCTTTAGGGCTAAATACCACATTCCCCCGGGGGTTGGGTTGCAGTACTGTCCTCTTGAAGGAGTATTGACAGAGAGAGGTATGGGAGAAGTTGTTATCCCTATGATTGCTTTTATAGAGGGAGGGATGACACTTCCCATGCGTAGGATTACAAGGGACTACCTGTTCAACCATAGGTTGACGCCGTATCAGTGTGCCCCGAATATGTTCAAGATACTAGGCTGTGTAGATGTCTTAGACGAGCGGATGAATCTAGGCCTTACTTGGCACGATGTGGCTTATCTGTACGAATGTCACCGCCTCGGGGATGATGGGTATTATCTTAAATCCCGGAACGAGGACGTTAGGTTGATCTCTTGTCTCCCAGTATCCAATAAAACCGTGAAGAATGACTTCCTTATTGCTTCTGGGGAGTGGTCCGACGGTATTCATTGTCCAACTCGGGCAGGAACCCCAGGTGCGACGTTTTTAGGATCGGTCCTTTTTGGGAAAGGATTTAGTATTGAGGGTTTATCTTTCTTGCTTTCTTTGTAATTGGAAAATTTCATGAACTAACCCCACTTTTCTTGGTTGCTTGCAGATAAAGTTCACGTCGCTCCTCGGCTAAACTTTGTGAACGTACCAGCGTTGAACTACCTTCTTAGGTCGGAGATTTACGTTTCCGAGGACAGACAGTTGCGTGCGGCCCATCTGGTTCTGGGCTATCAACCTCTGAGCACCTCTTTCCAGGCTATCGGCCACGCTATAAGGGCTGGCAGTCCGAGGTTGGCTAGGATTGACGTGTCCAAGGACGGGTTCCTAGCTAAACACGATCTGCCACCAGTTGTGTTGCCTGGTGTTAGAAATCCCTACTTAGCAGAGCAGCTACCTCTGCCAAACGAGCCTGGTGTTGCCGTTCAGGTTGAAGAGGAAACTGAATCATCTCGTCTTTCCCTTGAGGAAGAGATAGACGAGTTTTACTTTGAGGAGGAAGTTCAGTAAACCACTTTGGTGGAACTTTCCGGTCCTGAAGGAGAGCGGGACCGTCATTCTGCAGTTGGCGCTCCTTCCATTGTTATCTGCTCGGACGATACTTCGGACGAAGAGACAGAGCCCATGGCAGGAAAGGGAAAGTCTCTGAAGGAGTTGATGGCCTCCCGAGGGAAAGGCCAGTCATCGAAGGGACCACCTCCATCACAAGTCAAAACCCTTCCTCCTGTTGTCCCTCAGGGCATTTCGGAACCTAGCCTTAAGGCTATTCCGGACCTGAAGAAGAAAAGGCCGGTTGATACCCCTAAGGAGGGTGAGGTGGCTGCTCAGCCGACCAAGCAGCAAAAGACTGCTCGTGCACCAAGGAGCAGAAGGGGCAACTCCTCGGAGAATCGGGACGAGGAGAGCCTTGCGGAGGTACGAGCTGCCCCGCGTGTATGGAGCCCCAAGTCGGAGCTGGATGGGGTGGCCATCCCCTATAATGCTTCGGTCCGAGAGTACAACCGAGGCCGGGCAGGGTATGTGGCCGAGGCTTTAGAGCAGCCCCTACTCCTTCCTCGGGATATGGAAGCTTATAGGCGGTTCTCTCAGCCCGAGATCTTCCTATCCCTTAAAAGGGACCTCGCGATGGTAAGTAACCCTTCTACTGCTTCATTAAAAGGGACCCCCTCTTCTTTCTTTTTTTTTTTTTTTAAAGCAATCTTGTTTCGTTCGTAGATCACTCAGCAGGTATTTGTGGCTGAGGAATTCTGCCGAGGTAATCGTAGTCGGGCTGACGCTGAGACCCAGGCTCGGACGGAGATGGAGAAAGCCTTAGGGTCCCTTAAGCACGATCACCTTAAACTCACGGACGAGTTCAAGGAGTCGGAGAAACTGCGCAAAAGTGCAGAGGCTGGTTTGAAAAGTGCCGAGACCCAGGCGGAGGACCAGCGCAAAGAGCTGTACTCGACACAGATTAACCTCGCCATAGAGAGGCAGGCAGTGCAGGATCTCAAGACTGCCCTGCAAAAAGTCGAGGATGAGCTAAGGCGAGTCAAAGAGGAGGCCCAGCTGATCCGAGAGGCTGCAGAAGTTGAGAAGAATGCTGCTCGCCAGCTCGGGGCCGCAGAAACGGAGGCGAGGCTCTCCGAGGAGATCCCCGAGGTGTGCAGGGATTACTGCAGTATTTCATGGGCTCATGCTCTCGATGCTGCAGGAGTTCCTGCGGATTCGGCACTAAGACTGCCCGAGAACATCTTCTATCCTCCGGAGATCCGAGAGAATCCTGATGACGTTCAAGTGGCCTCAGAGCAGGACTTGGCGGCGCCTGATGCCGTCCTTGTGCCTGATATGGCGAAGGATCCCGCCGCAGACTCTACCATCGAGGTTCCTCCCCCTCAGCCCGAGCAGAAAGAAGATCCTCCTGTTAAGGCTTAACCCTTTAGGCTTTTGATCTCTGTACCCCTTTTTTTTTTTTGAATGTGAGTCGTCCTATTTTTCCATTCTTCTGTAAGGACGTCTCTTTCTAATGTACTCGGAATATTAATATAAGATGTTCGCTTTGCTTACTATGGATGTATGTCAGTAGCACTCTTTTTTTTTTTAAGTATTTGCAACGATGTAGATATAGGCAAATAGCCAAAATAAAAATGGGTTTTTGGGCTGCGCATTTGAGGGTCGCGATGGTGCCAGACTGCGCGCACGTATTAAAACGATTTCCTTTAAGTAATAATCTCCCAATCTATCATAAGTAATAATTTCCCCTAAGTCTGTGGTCCGAGGAGCCATGTAGGACTTGGGTTCTGTTTAAAACTATGAATAGTTGCCTTAAGTATTAATTTCCCCTAAGTCTGTGGTCCGAGGATCCATGCAGGACTTAGGTTCTGTTTAAGACTTATAAAAATTGTCATGAGTAATAATTTCCCCTAAGTCTGTGGTTCGAGGAGCCATGCAGGACTTAGGTTCTGTTTAAAACTATGAATAGTTGCCTTAAGTATTAATTTCCCCTAAGTCTGTGGTCCGAGGATCCATGCAGAACTTAGGTTCTGTTTAAGACTTATAAAAATTGTCATGAGTAATAATTTCCCCTAAGTCTGTGGTCCGAGGAGCCATGCAGGACTTAGGTTCTGTTTAAAACTATGAATAGTTGCCTTAAGTATTAATTTCCCCTAAGTCTGTGGTCCGAGGATCCATGCAGGACTTAGGTTCTGTTTAAGACTTATAAAAATTGTCATGAGTAATAATTTCCCCTAAGTTTGTGGTCCGAGGAGCCATGCAGGACTTAGGTTCTGTTTAAAACTATGAATAGTTGCCTTAAGTATTAATTTCCCCTAAGTCTGTGGTTCGAGGATCCATGCAGGACTTAGGTTCTGTTTAAGACTTATAAAAATTGTCATGAGTAATAATTTCCCCTAAGTCTGTGGTCCGAAGAGCCATGCAGGACTTAGGTTCTGTTTAAAACTATGAATAGTCGTCAGGGGACCAGCAAGCAACGGATAGTCATGAAAGAAAACATATGCTAAGCCATTCTTATTAATAATAATATCTTCTGAGGTTATTTACATTCCAGGGTCGAGGTACAGGCTTTTCATCCAAATCTTCTAGGTAGTAGGCGCCTATTCCGGCCACGGATGTGACACGGTATGGTCCCTCCCAATTGGGCCCCAACTTGCCCCAAGAGGGGTTCTTCGCGCTGCCAAGAATCTTCCTCATCACGAGGTCACCTGGACCCAGAGGCCGCAGCTTGACGTTAGCATCGTACCCTTGTCTTAGCTTCTGGTGATAATAGGCCATATGAATCATCGTTTTTTCTCTTCTTTCTTCGGCTAGGTCCAGACTCCGTTCCAATAAACCGTCGTTATCGTTTGGGGTAAACGATCTAGACCTCAGTGTGGGAAAGTTGTTCTCGATCCGGAGCACGGCCTCAGCCCCATAAGTCATCGAGAAGGGGGTCTCACCGGTCGATCGTCGCGGCGTCGTCCGATAAGTCCATAAGACGTGGGGGAGTTCTTCTACCCATCTCCCCTTTGCCTCGTCCAGTCTCTTCTTCAGTCCGTTCACTATGACCTTGTTCACGGCCTCGACCTGCCCATTTCCCTGAGGGTAGGCGGGGGTGGAATATCGGTTAATGATTCCGAACTCGCGGCAATACTCCCTAAAGTTCTTACTGTCGAACTGCAGACCATTGTCGGAAATGAGTGTCCGCGGAGTTCCGAAGCGGGTGATGATGTTCCTCCAGATGAATTTCTGGGCGTCCACGTCCCTAATGTTGGCTAAGGGTTCAGCTTCCACCCATTTAGTGAAGTAATCAGTTCCGACTATTATGTATCGCTTGTTCCCCGCAGCTTTGAGGAAAGGTCCGACTATATCAAGGCCCCATTGTGCGAACGGCCATGGGCTAGAGAGGGGGTTGAGAACCCCTCCAGGTTGGTGGATATTCAGGGCGAATCTTTGGCACTGGTCGCACTTCTTAGTGTATTCTTGGGCCTCTCTTTGCATGTTCGGCCACCAGTACCCTTGGGAGAGTGCCCTGTGCGCCAGCGACCTTCCTCCGGTGTGGCTCCCGCAAATCCCCTCGTGCAACTCCTCGAGTAAAGATACGGACTCTTCCGGATGCACGCAGAGTAGGTACGGTCCAGAGTAAGAGCGTCGATATAGTTTGTGGTCCTCTGATAGCCAGAACCGAGGAGCATTCCTGCGTATCTTCTCGGCTTCCAGTTTTTCCTCTGGTAAGAGGTCGTTTTGGAGGAAGCTCTTTATGGGGTCCATCCAGCTAGGACTTTTTCTGATCTGATGGACCTGAGCCGGGTTTCTGCCAACGGGACTTGCCTGTGCCAGATCTTCAACAAGGATCATTCGCGGCAGATTATGCGCCGAGGACGTGGCGAGAGTGGCCAGCGAATCGGCATGGGAGTTTACGCTCCTGGAAATGTGCGTCAGACTGAAGGATTCAAAACTCGTCTGTAGCCGTTTGACTTGTCCCAGATAGTCTTGCATCCTAGTATCTCGAGCTTCCAGCTCACCCATCACTTGTCCGACAACCAGTCTGGAGTCCGAGAACGCTTCTATCATTCTTCCGCCCAATCTCTGAACCATCGTCATCCCTTGAAGTAAGGCTTCGTATTCGGCTTCATTGTTCGTAGCCGAGAATCCGAGCCTCAATGATTTTTCAATGGCGGCCCCGTCCGGGGATATTAAAACTATCCCAACTCCTGACCCCCTCTGGTTAGCTGCGCCATCTACATAGACCTTCCAATGCGTGCTCCTCCTTGTTGAAATCGCACCAACCGACTTTCCATCCATGTCTTTCTTCTCGGTTATCGTTTCTATAGAGGGCTCAGCAAACTCCGCTACCAAGTCTGCGAGGACCTGTCCTTTGATAGAGGATCTGGGCATATATTTAATATCAAAGGCCCCCAAAAGCGCACTCCACATGGCGATCCTTCCGGTGTAGTCAGCGCTTCGAAGCACTGCTCGGAGGGGAAGCTGAGTTAGAACGATGACCGTGTGCGCCTGAAAGTAATGAGGAAGTTTTCGGGTTGCATGCACTATCGCCAGAATTGCCTTTTCTAAAGGTAGGTATCGCACCTCGGCCTCATGTAGTGATTTGCTCACATAGTACACCGGTCGCTGCACCCCATTATCATCCCGTATCAGTACCAGGCTTACAGCGTGGGGGGCTACGGCGATGTAGGCAAACAGCACCTCATCTGCCTCAGGGCTGGACATGATGGGTGGTCGGGACAAGTAGTCTTTAAGCTGTTGGAAAGCCTGAACACAATCCTCCGACCATTCGAACTCTTTCCACTTGTTTATCAGGAGATAGAAAGGTCGACATCGATCTGCCGATCGCGATATGAACCGGTTCAACGCCGCAATTATGCCAGTGCGCTTCTGTAATTCCTTCGGATTCCGAGGAGCCTGTAGGCTGTTAATGGCTTTGATTTGGTCGGGACTTACTTCTATTCCCCTGTGGGTGACCATATACCCTAGGAATTTCCCAGACCCGACCCCGAATGAGCATTTGGAGGCATTCAGCCGCAACCGGTGCTCCCTTAATATAGCGAAGATTGTTCCGAGGTCCTTCACGTGCTCGGACACCCTTTTACTCTTCACGACCATATCGTCTATATAAACCTCAATGATCTTGCCCAGTTGTGGTTCAAACATCCGAGTCATCATCCTTTGGTAGGTCGAGCCTGCGTTCTTTAGCCCAAATGGCATCACCTTATAATGATAATTTCTGATGGGCGTCATGAAAGCCGTTTTCTCTTGGTCCTCTAGCGCTAGGGGTATCTGATGATAGCCCTGGAAGGCGTCCAGGAAGCTCATTTGAGGGTGCCCCACGGTTGCATCCACTAATCGATCAATTCGGGGTAGGGGGAATGGGTCCTTTGGGCACGCCTTGTTCAGGTCCGTGAAGTCCACGCAGACCCTCCATTTCCCTGTCTTCTTCTTTACCACCACAGTGTTTGCCAACCATTCCGGGTAAAAGACCTCTTTAATAGCCCCTGCTCTTTTTAGTTTTGCCACTTCGTCTTTCACGACACCAGCATATTCCTTTGAAGGGCGTCGGGGTGGCTGCTTCTTCGGAGTGGAAGAGGGGTTGACGTTCAGGTGGTGACAAATAAGGCTAGGGTCAACGCCCGGGGCGTCGTAGGCGTCCCATGCGAACACGTCGACATTTTCTCTTAGAAATCTGACCAGTTCCTCCTTTTCTTGAGAGGGCAATTCAGAGCCGACCAGAAAGAACTTCTCCGGGTCGTCGTTGACAGCGATTTTATCTAAACTTTCACACCTTATCTCCTCGGCTAGTCCATTGTCTTGTTCTGCCGAGGCGGCTGATTGCTATAAACTTTCAGGGGCCGAGGACTCGGCATGGGTCCGATGTGAGACGGCGGCCACCATACACTGCCTGGATACGGCCTGATCTCCTCGGATCTCATCTACTTGTCCTCTGGATGGGTATTTTACTTTTTGGTGAAGTGTGGAGGCCACGGCCTCTAGGGCATGGATCCACGGCCTTGCAACTATTGCGGTGTAAGGTGAATAAGCGTCGACCACAATAAAATTTACCTCCACTATCTCCGCCCCAGTCTGCACGGGTAGTCGGATTTGCCCTTTTGGCGTAACAGTCCTTCCCTCGAAACTGAGAAGGGGAGAGTCGTAAGCTGTCAAGTCTTCCGGTTTCAGGTTCAGCCCCTTGTATAGATCGGGGTACATTATCTCTACTGCACTTCCCGAGTCCACCAACACCCTTTTCACGTCGAAGCCCCCAATCCTCAGTGTGATCACCAAGGCATCATCGTGAGGTTGAATAGTTCCTCTCTTATCCTCATCCGAGAATCCCAGTATCAAAGAGCTTCCCTTTTTTGACCTCTTGGGTTCCCTTTGCCTGCCCTCGGAGAGGAGCCGATCCACAGCTAACACCCTGGGGATGGGTGGCCCCGTTCTTCCTGGTGTAGCGAGAATGACATGTATCGTCCCGGTGGGGGGTCTTAAGGACACGTCTCTTCGAGGCTCTTGTGTTGCTTGGCCGGGATGGCCACTCGATGGGTGCAGCAGGTGGCGCAATTTTCCTTCTCGGACCAACTGATCTAGGTGATTCCATAGATTCCTGCAGTCCTCAGTAGTATGCCCGTTATCCTGATGATAGTGGCAGTACAGGTTCTGGTTACGTTTGGAAGAGTCTCCAGCCATCTTCCCCGGCCACCTGAAATAGGGCTCATTCCTTACTTTCTCCAGTACCTGTTGTACTGGTTCTCTGAATACGGCATTCACTGTTTGCGGGATGCTCTGCCTAGCCTGTCGCGAAAAATCTCTCCTCGGCTGACCAGGGTTGTGTCGTTCTGACCTGAAATCAGTCGCTTTGGGGGGAATAACCTTCTCCTTTCCCCTCCCTTGCAGCTGATCTTCCTCCACCCTTTTGTATTTGTCGATCCTATCCCTCAACTGATCAACATTGGCAACCGGTTTACCAGTGAGGGACTTCCTTAAGCCATGGTCGGTGGGGAGCCCGCTTTTGAATGTGCTGATAGCGACAGCATCATGGTTGTCATCCAGGTCATTATACACTTCCCAGTATCTATCCGAATATGCTTTCAGAGTCTCTCCCTCGTACATGGATAAGGACAACAGCGAACCGAGGGGCCTGGGGACTCTGGTGTTGGTGATATAGCGGGAGCAGAAATCCTGAGTGAGCTGCTTGTATGAGTTTACGGAATTTGTCTTCAGGCCGTTGAACCACCTCATCGGCATTGATCCCAAGCTGGACGGGAAGATTTTACACATAAGGGCTTCATTTTGCGAGTAGATCGCCATCTTTTGGTTAAATTGGCTCACATGCTCTACCGGGTCTGTTTGACCGTTATAGATGGCGAATGCCGGTTGGTTGAACCGTCGAGGCAGCTTAGCCCCTTCAATTCTGTACGTGAAGGGGGACCTTGAAACCTGGTCCAACGCCCTCTTCATGGCATCGTTTCCCGAACCCTTGCTGGATGTGCTCTCGTATTTCCGCACAGGGGGTGGTTCCTTTTCGTAGGAAAAGGTTTCACTTGGGGGGGTCCTTGATCTCCGTCGGTAACTCGCATCCTCCGCATTAGAAGACCCGTCTGAGTCTGAAGGAGATCGCTTTCGCTGTACCCGTCGTAGCTTCCTCTTCAGATCGTCTATCTCTCACTGCATGGCCTGGTGACTATTTCGCCTTTGGGACACGTGACTACCTTTCTGAGCGTGACTCTGGCTTGTCCGGGTAGTATGCATACTTCCCTCATGATTTCCCCCGTGGCCTGGGTTGACGGGGTTATTTTGCCTCTGGGACTCGGCGGGTTGTGCCTGTTGGGGGTTAGCCTGGTGAGGATTCTCCGGGTGCGAACCTAGTTCTGCCATGCTTGACCGTTGTGCTAGCTGATGCCCTAGTTCTTCCCACAGACGGCGCCAATTGTGGTTGCACGATTTTCCTGGCCCAAATCTTATTGATCTGGCCTTGGCCCAAAGCGCAACGCACAATAGAAATTTGTAGAGGATGGGTCAAAGAACTTCGCCTCAGTGAGCCTGTTCGGTCTTGTACATGGACAATGTAGTTGCAGAAAATAAAAACACAAGAATGGATCTCCACGTGTGATTCTATTTCTCCCGTTCTTAATACAATTTTTTTCCCCTCTCTTTGGGGGATATCACTACATTATATAGTTCCCCTCCTCTCATCTCAACCTTACACTTGTCGATCATCTAAGCATCTACTTGAGCACCTGTCCCATCAGACGCCCCCATCTCTCCCTTTGTGAGTTGCAGAGGCCAAGGTGGTACTGTTCAGGGGTCTTTTCCTCATTAATGCGGCCAAGAGGATGGTTGGGGCGCAATTAATGTGGTGGTGGCAGCTTTCCATGAGATATTTTGGATTTTATTCATTTTATATGTTGGGAGGATGGACTGAAATGGATGGGGAGAGTTCCTCGTATGGACTTCGTGATGTCCGAGGAGGAGTTACTCCTCGGACAGGTTTCCGTGGCGTTATTGGGGTTGAGTAATGCTTCATATGTGGTTTCTTCTTTGGCAAGGACGCTCCTCGGACGGGCCTGGATTTGGAATAGCCCGTTATTTTTGGGCCGGGCCCCACACATAGGTTGTCACGATTCAAGAAAATGCTAGCTAAATCTAAACAATATTCCAAAAAAGCTAGTCAAGTTACAGTTGTGTATGTTCGTGATGGTTTACAAAATAGAATCCTATTGTTATCTAGGATAGACTACAATTCAGGATTCACAAGTGCAGCCAAATTTTCTGGCTCTACAGAGGCTGACAAGGGCTTCAAGGTGTCTTGTGTCCTGAGACACTTCAAGGCATTATATGTCCCTTTCAATATCCATTCGTCTATAAAATTTTCATATAACTCAGTGACTCATTCCATTTCCCTGTCATCAACACTTTAGGTTCCTCAACAGCACTATACACATAGCCATCCACTTTGTAGTGACCAGCACTGCAACAAACACAAATTTCAATTGGACCCAACTAGAATGTAGCAAGTAAAATTCAAAACACATAATATAACTGCTGCTATGGTTGTTGAAACTAAACTTGGGGTTCTTTTATCTTTTAAATGTAAATACGATGAGAAAATATCAGGTTGGGGGGGGGAGGGGGGAGTTAGGGTGAGAAATTGAAAAACTTCTCAAATGAGACTATCTTAATTTCAGTTCATCCTAATTGAAAAGCTCCATTGGTAGGAATGCCCCCAACTCAAATGAATCATAGATCCATTAAAACGCTCAATACTCAAATTCACAATATTTGTTGAGCAATTACAAAAGAAATAAAATTCAAAGATATGTGGAATACCCAAACCAGCCACATGGTTGAAAGTATAAAATGAATGCTCTAAATTGTGTGAAAACACAAGAGCTGTTCAGACCCCAAGATAAAAATACGGCTCGACAGATTATACTCTAACTTATACTAAATGCGGTAAAGAGTAAAAACAAGCAGATGAACAAATAAGCTATTCTAAGCCATAAACAATATAACACAGCAGTAAAATGAAAGCTAAAAGAGTAGGGAAGAAGGATGCAAATACAAGATAACACGCCGATGTGTTATCGAAGAGGAAACCGAAGAACTCGACGAAAAACCTCTCCGCCACCCTCCAAGCGGTAATCGATCCACTAGACAATCAGTTGGGATACATGGGTTAGCAAGAGACCCTCTAAGCCTAATCTACCCGATGTACCTAAGCCCTCCAAGCTCCTACTCCAACAAGGCTACTTGGAACCGTGTCTTGTCTAGCTCTCCGGATCCCGCAACAAGCACCATGTTGCATCTGCCATCCTTGGCTTCTTCCAATGCTTCCCAGTAGCACCAAATTATCACTTGACACTCAGACAGGGTGTGGTAAGTGTTTGGGCTATCAACCTCTCAATGATATGGAAATGGAGAGGTAGGAGTTGAGGAAATCCACAAGCAAATGTGTAGAGATATGTGGGTATAGAAATCTCTAACTCTTAAGGTTTTTGGCTAGGGTTTTCTCTCAGAAGCACTCCTCAAAAATTGTGGGTAATATGGGTATATATAGTGTGGATACAAAAAGTGTGTATCAGATAATACAGGCTGGCAGAATAGAATGTTTCGCAGGTGTCTTGTGGGAAGGCCTTACCCGCGAGATACTCGTGAAACACAGTTGTCTCCATCTATCCTGACTCTTCGCATTCCAGTCATGTGCAGGGCACATGCATCATTTCGCGAGATGCTTAGTCGTGAGCTACCCACGAATACCCTTTTGTCTTCAATAGCTTGAGTCTTCACACTCTCTCTCTTTATCACACAACCCTTACAATTAAATCCCACAATTAATACAAGGTACAACAGATTGAATGAAATTACAATAAAATTTGGCACGGAATAAAGCCAACAAAAACACATAGTTGTAAATTACAACTTTACAATCTCCCCCTTTGGCTATTCCGTGACAAAACCCCTAAAACAGACTCTAGACTTAAACGTGAGTTTAGGAACAGTGGCAAAACTCAGTCATACCTAATCTAGAAAGCTGTGAAGTACTTGCATGTATATACCTGTAACCTGAAACACTCGCACACAAACAAAACTTTCATTAAGCTTATGACAAGTTGAATACAAGGTACGTACATGAGCAAGTAAAGTGCGATCAAGTTTGTAAATACTATATAACATGTAAACATAGCTTGATCAAACAAGTTCAGTCATTAAAGAATGACCACAATGAACATTTATCAAGTAAAATGCTCATCTGGACATGCAATGCAATGAAGACCAACCACAATGATCAATTGCATGTCCAACATGCAACCAATGCAAAATACACGAAGTATTTGCATCTAGGAACAAGATCCTACTAGGGTACAAGTGTGAAGTACTTAAGACATAATAGCAATATCTTAAAAGTACAAAAAAAAAAAAATGCTACAAAGCATTGAGATAAACACAAACATACTGAATATAAATTGAAATTAGAACAAAGTACTAAAGCTTTAAATGAAAGCAGTAAACACAGTAAACCAAACAGTAGTTATAAAAATAAAAAGCTAAAATAAACAAAGGTAAACCGTCTGAATGAACCAATGTTTCTAAGCCCTAAGCTATGCTCCCCCTAACTATGCAAGCTCCCCCTCAAAATTTTCTCCCCCTTTTTGACCGGAATGGCCAAAGGGCTAGAACTGGTCGGACTCTGAATCTAAACCCCGGTCGATGGACATACGCAAACTGGTCTGCTATGTGCTGCATATGGGAGTCTAGCATAGTGTACATTTGCTTTACTCTGGCTAGAAGGCGATCGAGTCTATTTGGTCCTCGTGCTGGTACTGAGGATGATGGCTAAGTTGAAGGCTCTGGATCAGTGGTGAATCTGTCTATCTCATCCTCTGTGTCACCTCCCTCCTCAACACGAGCCTTTGGTATCGTATGCACACTTGTTTTGGAGCCTTTGATATGAGTTGTGCTCCTAGTCACTGTGTGTGCACCAATAGGATAGTCCCTCTGAACCATTGTAAGGCCACTAGGAATTTTAAGCCTTGTCTGTGCAATGAGGCCCATAATGAGTGAGGGGAATGGCATAACTGTTCTGGAAGTTTGCTTCTCAATGCTCTTCTTCAAAATGTGGAAAATGTGTCCACAAATATCTATCTCTTTGTGGGTAAAGAGATCATACAGGAAGAATGTCCTTGGAGCAGACAATGTGGTAAGGTTGGTGACCTGATATAGGTTGTGGATCATCACATGAGCAAGTGTCCTCATCTCCAAAGTCAATGGTATTGTGTTCATGGATGATTTCTTTGGTGTACCACCAAGTATCTTTATCATCTACTCAGTAGAACCCAATCTATCCTCATATTGCACTGTAATTGGCTGTGAGGGAGGACGAACTTCTAGGAAATCCTTAATACTTTCCCTAGTAACGACAAACTCTTTGTGTCTCACCCAGCAGTTTATGTGATTTTCTTCTACACTGGCATTGGAGAAGAACTCTTTGATGATCTCTGAGTACACAACTCCACTCGGGTTCAAGAGCTTTGTCCATGTCCTGTCCTTGAACACTTCAGGTATGAAAGTGTCCTCAAGTGATTCCATTTGTACGACCCTTTCCAAGATGATGGTTTTATCCTTATAGCAGTCATTATACTTCATATCAGCCTCAACAGACCTGAAGTTATCAGAATCAGTGCGTGCATGTTTGGAGGATGATCTCTTAGGAGCTACATGCTTAGTAGGAGACATCTGCATAAAGGAACACAGAACTGAAAAGAAACAAGTGAAAAAACACAAAAATAGAACACAAAAACATGATTAGATACATGTTAGTTCAAAACAAAGGTAAAACAACCTAAAACAGAGCATAACCAACTCAAAACAGAGCAAATGAACTTAAATCATCATGCCATAGTCGTTAAAACATGTAAACAAAAGCACAATGCATGAATAAAGTGACTGTGCATGTGTGTGTCTGGGCTGTGCAGGTGCTGATGCATGTGTGTGCAGCATGTGATGCATGGGGTGTGCCTAAAGGATGTCTAGTGTGTGCATGGCATGGCATTGAGGCACAAATTGGGAAAATGTGTAAAAACACATACCCTTTGACCAAAACATGTTACACATGTTCAATCAAGAGTAAACGTAAGCCTTGGAACTCAGTTGAGTCCAATTCAACACAAGAATGTCACTAGGACATTCTGTCAAACACCTAACATGCAACAATGCACTACAACTATGAACAATGTATGAACATGGTAAAAACTACCTCAATACATGCTTAATTTGCCACATGTAGCCAACACAGATACAAACACAGCAAATGAGACTCAGCCTAATCAAAGATTTTGGAAAATTTTTCAAAATTAAGAGTTTCAACCCATTTTCGAAAAAATCCCCAAAGTTTAGAACCTTAACTTAAATTTCTACATAATCTCAAAATGTTTTAGAAGACATACCTTGAAGTTGGAAATGCAGAAAAAAAAACTTGAGAGTGATGGGGTTTGAATGAAAAGTGTTGAGGGGGGTTCGAGAGAGTCTAAGCGAGGGAAATGAGACTGTTTTGAAAACCTGTCACATCTGCCTTATAAAACTGAAAACATGCATTTTTCGCGGGTTAGGCAATAGCGAGCCAGTCGCGATACAGTCGTGAGAATGGCCATTGAAGCTCAAAAGCTTTCGCAAGAAGCTATTAGTCGCGAATAAGTCGCGATAGCCTCTGTATGGATTGGAAAATTTTCAGTTTTTTCCTAAAAACATTTCGCGAGAAGTGGTTAGTTGCGAAATACTCGCGAGACAGTAGCGAGACTCTCTGTATGAATTGACAAAAACTTTTATTTCCATTAATCAGCTTTTGCGGGAAGCTCTAAGTCGCGAGCTTCTCTCAAAACTGCCTCTAAACCAGTATTTGGAGAAAAACACAGAAATGCATTTTGATCAAAAACAAAAGAAACGAAAGTAAAAAAATCACTTTCAAAAACATATAAAACACTCAAAAATCTTTTTGGGTTTGATCAACAAGTATTTGAACATACACATCACATTTGAACAAGTACAATCACACAAATGAGATAATCATTAATTGAACAAAGTCTTGTGTTATGGGTGAGTATCAAATGTGGAATAGTCCATAGACCAGAGTGAAACTTCAATGATCAATTCAATCAAGACATACACAACTGGTACGAAATCAAGTGGTCTATCTCAATTATAGAAATGAACATATATGACCTCCCACAAGAGAATGATTACAAAACTTAGAAACTTTTCATTTGGCTTCTGCATAAATCATAACAATTGATCCTTTTTGGATAAAACATCTCTTTTTGAGATCGGTGCTTGAAATTTTTGATATTTCAACATTGAGAGTTAGCCTTTGGCTTTTTGAGCACCATACATTTCAATACAAAAGTCGCTTTCCTTTTTTCCTAGTCAAATATTAGTATGTGCGACAAGCTTTTGCAGCTCATAATCTCCTTTTCAATGTGAGATTTACATTTGGTGAGCTCTTATAGAAAAAACATAAAAATAAAGGTGGGAAGATATATAGGCATAAGTCTATGCAAGTATCAAGACCATCAAGACTATTGACCAATCATTCATGACAAGCTTGAAGATCTATTTACAACAGTCACCCATAGATTTCAAGATTTCTCCCACAAAGATATATGTGCATACAAAACAAGCTAAGCTCGTAAATGCACTACGCTATAAGTACGAAGATAATAGGCCAAACTCACATGTGATATACACAAAACAAGCGATCATACTTTTTGAAGATTTTTCAATTTTTATGGTTTTTGAATTTTTTGGACACACTAAAAAACAGGACAAGTAAAGTAAGATCAATAAAAACAAGTACAAAACATAACTTGAAAATGAAACATGCTTAAAACCAGAAAACAAGGCATGAAATGATGCATGAACCTATGATCCTAAACATTGGAAGAATTGATGCATGGACAAAGGAGATAATCATGCATGAGTACCTTTCTTCACCCACACGTCAAGTGCGTTTGGGGTGATATCCCTATAGGATTGGGTACGAGTGTTGTGACCTTCAAACCTTCTGTTGAAGTTTACCAAATAGGTGGTGAATGCATCAATCATCTTCATCACCTCCATCACTTCGGAATTACCATCTTGACCTCTTGATTGCTCAACAGCCCAATTCCTTGTGTCATCTCTTGGTCTTCTTGACCTTTGATCCCTAGCATTATTCAATGCTCTCAGCTTATGACAATTAGGTCGGTGTGCCCTTGAAGTCCACAATGATGACAGACATGGTTCGTTCTCAGACCTCTTTGTGATCTTGGAAGAGATTTCCCTTTGGCTTCAGGTCTGACCACTGATTGGTTGCAGGGCTTATTCAACACCCGTTGGTCAGCCACATTCTTTTTCTTCTCCTCCTTCACTTTCTCAATAATAGGGGTAACCACTATTGGCTCCTTGGCTTTCACAAACTTCACTTCCTTAGAGACATTGACAGTTGAATTGCTTTCTCCAGTATATCCCAATCCGGTTTTATAGGAGAAAGGTTTTTGATGAGAAAGAACTTCATCAAGCTTCTTGGAGGACACTCGCTCTACTTTGGCACTGGCTTGAACCATCTCAAGCTCAAGAAATTTTATCTTTGAGTAGGCTTCGGTTAGCTCTCCATTCATCATCTTCATTTCACATTTGCCCTCCTCAATTGCTGTGACCTTTGCACGGAAGCTCTCCGGCAATGAACGAAGAATTTTCCTAACTATTTTCGAGTCCTCTGTTTTCTCCCCCAAGTTGAACTTGCCGATGACCACTTCATTCAGCTTGCTATAGAAAGAGTCAAAGGACTCGTCCTCACTCATTTTCAGCTCCTTAAACCGAGTGGTCAGCATATACAACTTGGTGTCTTTCACCTTCTTTGTTCCTTCATAAGTGGTCTTCAATATCTCCCATGCCTCCTTGGCAACAATGATGTGAGATATCCTATGGAACTCATCTGGAGACACACCACAAAAAATAGCGTTTAGTGCTTTACTATTCGCATTAGACGCCGTGAGAGCTACCTTATCCCACGTGGATTTAGCAGCCTTCAGCCTAGTCCATCCAATATCAACGGCATCCTAAACAGTTTCATCTATTGAACATAAAAATACCCTCATTCGGACTTTCCAAAAGGCATAATTACTACCATCAAAATATGGTGGCGCATTTAAAGATTGAGACCGGTCCATCTCAAAAAGGGGTCAAGGATCGCACTAAGGTATTTAAACCACAATGAGTGCACCTACTCTGATACCAATTGAATGCTCTAAATTGTGTGAAAACACAAGAGCTGTTCAAACCCCAAGATAAAAATACGACTCGACAGATTTTACTCTAATTTATACTAAGTGCGGAAAAGAGTAAAAACGAGCGGATGAACAAATAAGCTACTCTAAGCCATAAACAATATAACACAGCAGTAAAATGAAAGCTAAAAGAGTAGGGAAGAAGGATGCAAATACAAGATAACACGCCAATGTGTTATCGAAGAGGAAATCGAAGAACTCGGCGAAAAACCTCTTCGCCGCCCTCCAAGCTGTAATCGATCCACTAGACAATCAGTTGGGATATATGGTTAGCAAGAGACCCTCCAAGCCTAATCTACCCGATGTACCTAAGCCCTCCAAGCTTCTACTCCAACAAGGCTACTCGGAACCGTATCTTGTCTAGCTCTCCGGATCCCGCAACAAGCACCATGTTGCATCTGTCATCCTTGGCTTCTTCCAATGCTTCCCAGCAGCACCAAATTCTCACTTGACACTCAGACAGGGTGTGGTAAGTGTTTGGGCTATCAACCTCTCAATGATATGGAAATGGAGAGGTAGGAGTTAAGGAAATCCACAAGCAAATGTATAGAGATATGTAGGTATAGCAATCTCTAACTCCCAAGGTTTTTGGTTAGGGTTTTCTCTCAAAAGCACTCATCAACAATTGTGGGTAATGTGGGTATATATAGTGTGGATACAGAAAGTGTGTATCAGATAGAACAGATTGGCAGAACAGATTGGCAGAATAGAATATTTCGCAGGTGTCTCACGGGAAGGCCTTACCCGCAAGATATTCACGAAACACAGCTGTCTCCATCTGTCTTGACTCTTCACATTCCAGTCATGTGCAGGGCACATGCATCATTTTGCGGGATGCTTAGTCATGAGCTACCCACGAAAACCCTTTTGTCTTCAATAGCTTGAGTCTTTACACACTTTCTCTCTATCACACAACCCTTACAATTAAATCCCACAATAAATACAGGATACAACAGATTGAATGAAATTACAATCAAATTTGGCACGGAATAAAACTAACAAAAACACATAGTTGTAAATTACAACTTTACATTAAACAACTTTGTCTCTAGTAGTCAAATTTGTCAAAATCATCTCCCCTGGTGAATCTACCCAAGTACTGCCAAAAATCAGATTATTAACCTTTGTAGGAGGTGGCACCAAATCTAAGACCACACCATCCTTTTTAAGGGCGACATGCGTTCTGCAGACAATATAAATATTTGAAGACTTAGAGGATTCATCTTGAGCGAAATGAATAACAAAAAAAAAAAATAATGATAACCAGATTTTTATTTTTATTTTATAATTATGATAACAACTAAAGGGAGGAGATTGTAGGAAACTAGCATTAAAAAACTAACTATTCAGTTAGTTGGCCCCGTTTGCAAACAATTTGTGTTTGTAACAACTCGAGCATTAGAGGCTCGATTTAGGGCCTCTAAATCGAGCCTCTAAGCCTCGGTTTACCTGGGTTGGCATGCCAAAATTCCACGTGGAGTACACGAGGAAATCGAGTGTCTGAGACTCGATTTCCACGTGTACTCCACGTGGAAATCGAGTCTATGAGACTCGATTTCTATGTGTTCTCCACGTAAAAATTGAGTCTATGAGACTCAGTTTACTAAAAGTAAAACCGAGTCTCAGAGACTCGATTTTCACACTTTCAGACCCCCCCATCACACGTCTTGGTGATGTCCATGTTTTTTGTCTCTTTTGGGCGTGCAGAGAATATCTGACCAGCCAGGCATTGGTCATGTCTGTGTTGGGTGATTGGTCATGTCCATTTTTATGTTTATTTTGAATGTGCAAAGTTTGTCTAAAAGCTTATAAAGAAAAGTCTTTGGGCGTGCAGAGAATATCTGACCAGCTATGCATTGGTCATGTCATGTCCATTTTTATGGCTATTTTGAATGTGCAAAGTCTGACCAGCACTGTTTTGGCATTGGTCATATCCGTGTTTTGTTTTTGGGTGATTGGTCAGTAAAAAAAAACTCTCACACAACCTCACACAACTCTCAGAAAATATTTTGACTGCCTCACATAACTCTCACACCTTCAGCAACTTCTATCACAGAACCTCTCTCAACAACTCTCATAAAACATCATACAACTCTCATAAACTCTCATACATCAGCAGCAAAACATTGCTCCTCTCACTCTCATACAATCTCAGCAGTATATTTGCTCATCCTCATGTCAAGTAAGGGTCTCCTCCTCACTCTCTAGTTGGTTGTTTAGTGTATATAGCTGCTTTAAAAAGTGTTGCTTGCATTGAATTTGTCATGCCATTTCTTGATAAAATATTTGTTTGTATTAAATATTTATATTTGTTTCCTAATAAGATATTTGTTTGTATTAAATATTTATATTTTTGTTTCCTGATTAGATATTTGTTTGTATTAAATATGTATATTTGTTTCGTAATATTAGTTTTTTTTTTTGAGTAACCGGCCTGGAAGCCCAGGCAGGGCTCCTTATGTATATTAGTTGGTTGTTTAAATATGTATATATATTTATATTTATATATTTATACAACTATATGTTTAAATATTTATATAAATATATTTATATTTATATTTATATATTTATACAACTAAATGCAAATATAAATATAAATATATATATATATATATATTTATATAAATATATAGATTTATATTTATATTTATATATTTATATATATTTATATTTATATATTTATATAAATATAAATATATGTATATATTTATACAACTATATATTTATATTTATATATTTATACAACTATATATTTATATTTATATATCTATACAACTATATATTTATATTTATATATTTATACAAATATATATTTAAATATTTATATATTTATATAAATATATAAATAATAGACATATAAGGAAACAAAAAAGAAACAGGTTCAAAGAATTGTGCAACCTCCAACTTTTATGAAATTCCAACCATGAGAAAGACATTATTGAATACAGTAAAAGCTGTGAAAATAATTGGATCACCGGTCCAGTTGCACCTAATTAAGCAGCTGGCATTTTTCCATTTTCTAGATGACATAAAGCTGATGACATATTAGCAGATCCGAAACAAATTTACTGCCATGACGGATTTTTTATTGTATGATTTTTATGATTCAGAGTCAAATTTGAGTTTGTATATCACATCTAGTATATTTCACTGTATATTAATGCCTTGATTTTCAAATTAGATGATATGTCTAATTTGATTGATCATGATCATATTCACATTAGTGTTTTTTTTTTTTTTTTTTTTTTTTTTTTTTGTCTGATGAACCCTGCTCTATGTTATTTCATTAATAGTAGTGTGTAATAGGGTATGCCATTAATTACCGTAGCACTAGAATGATGATATTTTTATTTATATTTTTGTTAGAGCTGAGTTTAAAATTTGTAATAAGGGTGAGTTTTGTTTTTAGTTTTTTTATTTGTTTGAGTACGAAATTATAATGATTGAGTGTGTTTGTATGTGATGTGGGGTGAGTATATGCAATTGTTACACTTTTAGATCCCTTGTAATTTTTGTACTTTGAGTAGATAGAAAAAGTTTTGTAATTGATGTTAAATGAAAGAGATAAAATATGTCACTAACATAAATTTCCTTGGCTTGGCTCTCTAATAGGTTCACAATCTTTGAAGAATATTGATATAAATGTATACTTCGGTGGACCCCTTCACAATCCTGAAGGGATTGACGGATTCCCATTTAGAGGAGAGGGTATCGAATGCTACTACATGATGTTACGTCATAAGTTGAAGATGTTGAATGATTTGAAGAGGAAAATAATGGACGAATTGAAATTGAATCCTGCTTGGTATGACATCAAGATTATTTATCGTTACCCACAAGAAGTCCTTCATGAACGGATAAATTATGGGTATATGGCAATCAAAGAAGATAAACATGTAAAGATGATGTTTAATAGGATCCAGAAAATGCCCCAAGTAAATGCTGCTGAGTTGTATGTAAGTTTGGAGGCGCTTGCAGATAACACTACTGAGGTGGTGCAAGAAACAACTACGGCTTTACAATTTACAACCCTAGATGATGGATGCACTACAATGGGAAGGTATACGATAGGAGGGTATACAATGGAAGGGTATACGATGGGAGGTTATACGCTCCCATCTCAAGATCATGTTGCTAATACTAGTGAAACCCTCTATCCTCAAGAGACACATTTAGAGGAGGAAGACGAAGACGAAGATCATGTTACGAATGATGGTGAAAATGTTGAGGTTGTGGATGAGTACGAAGAGAGGATTGAGCAAGGCGACTTTGAGAACGATGTGGATGAACATGAAGTCGTTCCCAATTTTGAAGAGGAAAATATGGAGCACCATGATGAAGGTAATGCAAATGATGATATTGGTGTCCAGCATAATAGAAATACGACCACTGGCTACAGACCTCCTGCTGAGTCATTCTACTCAAATACTTGGGAAGATATGGTTAATCTTTCACGTCTTCAGATACCATTTGTCTCTACTTGGGAAGATGGGATGCATTTTTCTAAAGGGTTGACTTTTGCAAATAAAGAGGCGGTGAAGCATGCATTGATAATATACGCAGCAAATGATAATAGAAATTTTATAATCCGGAGGTCGACCAAAACGAAATTGTGCGCCGCATGTGTTGACGACAACTGCAAGTGGTATGTTGGGGCATACATGAAGACTAAATTCAATGGTATGTGGATGGTCACGTCTTATGTGGGTCCACACACTTGTATACCCTTTGGCCTAAAAAGAGATGGTAGAATGATGGATTCGCATTTTGTTGCATCAGAAATTGTGGGAAAATTGCAAAAAAATCACACTACACGTATTGATGAGCTGTGGGAGATCATACGTACTAAGTATAATCATGAGCTTTCTTACTATAAAGTATGGGACGCAAAACAAAAGGCAATTGCTAAGATATTTGGGGATTGGGAGGAGTCTTACCAAAAGTTGCGAAAGTTGTTGTTGGCATACTTGGATGAGGACTCAGGTACCCAGTACAGCTATCACACCATACCTAGGCCAGACGAAGGTACTGCGTTACTACGCTATGTATATTGGGCATTCGCTCCATGCATTGCTGCATTCCAATATTGCAGGCCAGTGATTAGTATTGACGGGACTCACCTGTATGGTAAATACAAAGGGGTATTGATGATTGCAATGGCAACCGATGCTAACCAAAAGGTTTTGCCTCTCGCCTTCGCTGTTGTGGACAAGGAGTCAGGGGCTAGTTGGGGGTGGTTTTTAGAGTGTCTCAGGACTTCCATAGAGCATGTCATACCTAACGATGGCATTTGTATTATTGCTGACCGACATAAAGGTATCAAATGTGCCATTCGAGAGTGGCCTAGACGTGAGGACGGAAGAGAACAGGTATATCACCGATATTGCCTTCGACATGTTGCTAGCAACTTCAACAGACACTTTGATAACCTGATTCTAAAGGCATTGGCCTTGAAAGCTGGATATGCGAGTAATGAAGCTAAATTTAAGTCCATAATGCAAACCATTAAGGAGGCCGAGATTAATTTACTAAGGGGTGTAGACCCTACTGATACGCGGATTGAACGTTATATGCCATACACATATCTAGTGAGTGAGGATATGGAGAAATGGACCCAGTCACATGATGGTGGAAGACGTTACGGGGCAATGACAACCAATATCTCCGAGTGCTTTAATGGGGTACTTAAAGGTGCCCGCGGTTTGCCCATTGCTGCAATGGTTCATTTCACTTGGTGCAAACTTGTTGCATATTTCCACGATCGACATAAACAAATTACTTCTGATCTCTCTCGAGGTAAGCTGTGGAGTGATTATGCAATGGAGATCTATAGCAGAAATGAGCAGAAAATTGCAGGACACACTGTGAGGAATTTTAATCGTGCAGAGGGTGTATATCAGGTGGTTACCCCATACAATGACCATAGAGGTGGAGGGGGAAACCACAGTCATGACGTGCGCATATTTGCTAGAACATGTGGTTGTAGAAAGTGGCAAAACTTGAAGATCCCTTGTTCACATGCAATTAAAGTTCTTCAAGGTCTGCATCTCAATGCGACCAACTATATTGACCCATGTTACAGTTTGAACAACGTCATTCTCACATATTCCCATAATTTTGTGGTACCAAAGTCAGAGTCTAAGTGGAGGGACGTTTACGGACCACGATGGGTGCCTGACCCACTGCTGTTGCGGGGCATAGGTCGTCCTGTGAAGTCAAGAATAAGGAATGAAATGGATGGGGTATGGCGAGAACGGGGAAGCCGGAGGGAAGATCCGGACTTGAGGGAGACTCAACCGAGGCAACGATGCGGAGTGTGTCATCAAGAGGGGTATAACCGTAGAAGTTGTCCCAATTCCCGTGGGGCATCGACAAGTGGTACTGCTATAAACTAGGCAAGTGCCCTCACTGTTTTTATATAATATATTCAGAATTTCTTTTTCTTATTGTTCTTTGCATTTGGAAACTAATGACCGTATTTTAATTTTTGGCAGGCAAGCGGAAACTCGATTTTGCTAAGTGACATTGTACGTGGGACTTGTGGTTATCTTCTATATGGACAAGTGCTAGGTGACTATGTAGAGTCTGTTGTATCAGTATGGAGAAGTGCTTGGTGACTATGTAGAGTATGTTGTATCAGTATGGTTTAGTATGGACAAGTGGTAGGCAAATATGGAGACTATGTTGTATTTATTAGTTGTTATTTTGGTTATTGTTGAATGTTGTTGTAATTGAACTATTTGCTGTCCATTGTACTTGTTACTATAGTTGCGTTGTATAGCTTTTGCCTATAATGCCAGCAATTATATTACTTTGGCATTAGTAGCTACTACTTTGGCAAATTCAACCACAGGACCCTCCTTTGAAGCGATGATAGCTAGTATTGAATGTTTTTTGTCCATTAATAGGGAACCTATAATGGGCATGAATAGTAACTGTTTGAATCCAGTTGTTTGCATATGATGTACGAGCCATTTACCAGTATCATATGCTTGTATCTACTTGTTTACCGCTGCTCATGTTATGTGTTCTGGATCTAGTTTACTGCTGCAGGGGAAGGGAAAACCAATTATGGTTTACTGCTGCACGAATAGGTGCCAAAAACCAAAAAAAAAAAAAAAAAAAAAAGAAAAACCCCAGTGGAAATCGACTCTCTGATAGTCGATTTCCTATGGAAATCGAGTATAAGATGGTCGACTTCCACTGGGGGATTTTTTTTTTTTTAATCCCAAGTTGGGAACTAATTTCAACAGGCAAGTGAAAAGGGGTATTTTTATAACTTATTGCTTTAAATAGAAACGTATAGATGTAAAAAGTCACGAGAAATATAACAATGAACTCAACTTTCCTATTTTGTGCATAAAACTAACTACAATGCAGAAATTAAATTGCAAGAGTCAAATTAAATGAATTAGGTTATTTGTATCCATATATTGCAAGGACATACCTTAATGAAATTTTAGACTAAAGAGAACCACACCAAGTCTAAAAGCTCAAATTTGAAACTTTCTTACTTTATCACACAGGCTTTAATGTAAGACTTTGATAGACGGTATATTGTAACCATTAAAAAACAGGTACTAAGCATAAAAATGGAATTCAAACGCCACTCATCTCAACGAATCATGCTATATTATTCAAATATTTGCATTCATATTCACGATAAAATCACAAAGCTGGTACAGTTGAAGTGCCAAAAGAGAAAGAAAAAAATTTGAGTAATGTTTTTTTACACATTAAAACATGTTATTTGAAACATAGTACCAAACACATTGACGTGTCTCTACGCCCCTTAGCATTCCAAGTGTCTCCCTAGTGGTGTAAGACATTGACGTGCCTAGAGAGACCGTCCTCACACATTCCACCGATGAGATTGAGCTATAATCCATCATTGATCCATTCTTCACCAAATTGACCCCAACATTCAGCTCTCCCCAATCAGATTGATAGATCAACTCATTATTGAAGATTTCAAGCTTCCACTGACCCTTACGTGCCACCTAAAGCCTTGAAGTCACATCCTATGCACTACACATGACACCACCCAAATAGACTTATGGTGGGTTAGGTTGGGTTGTGTTGGTGGGTTGGATACACACTCTACACAGGAAGAGCGATAACGATAAATTTGAACTTAGATTATTATAATATTTTCTTATATAAATGGAGAATATGTTATTATAGTGATTTTAAAAAAATATATATTATAGTTAGTTGACTAATTTAAACATATCCAAGAAGATTTTTAAAAAATTGTACACCCCCATTCTATGGAATACATGTTACATATTACAATAAGTTTAAATTATTATATAATTTTAGAATTGTAGCATTTTTTTTTCTTTCCAAATATAATTATTATACCTATATTGTTGAAATTTTAATTTTCAAGTAATTTTTTGAATTTTTATTATTTTTATTGCTTTTCTAGGGCCCATATCTTTATTTCCAATACCTATTTTGTTTGTATTTTTTAACCTAAAACTAAAGAGTTTGACAGAAATAGAATAAAATTTCATGCTTTTCAACCTAAAAATTAAGAAAAATAAAATAAAACTTCGAGCCCAAAACTGAATTGGACTGAATGGACCTAAGTGGACCGAATAGGATTGAAGTGGACTAAAATAGACTGAATGAACCTAATAGACCGAATTGGACTGCAGTGAACCGAATGAACCTAAATGGATGGAATGGACCTAAGTGGACCGAATTGGACCAAAATAGACCAAAAGGACCAAATAGACTGAATTGGACCGAATTAACCAAAGTGGACCTAAGTGAACCAAATTAGACCGAAATGGACCAAATGGGACTTAACATAAAGTCATAACCCTTGTAGGTCTTGCATGAAATACATATGCCAGATCAAACGAGAGCTAAAGTTGATGCCAAAGTTGGCACTTAACATAAAGTCATAACCCATGTGTTTATAGTTTTGATCTTCATGGCAGTCAACATGAGACCTATTATTGCCCAACTATAAAATGCTCACTGCTTGTTCCGAGAAACTAAAACTGGTTTTTCAGTAGTGCAAACCATCTTGCTTCTACAAAACCATCAGTCACGAATTGCTCAAAATGATACTGTCCCTTTTGAAACACTATTTGAAAGAATCTTAACACAAGCTGATCGGACAAGTTCACAAAATATAAGCCAAACAATCTATAGAGGAAGTTCATACATCAAAAGGCACCATGCTATTCTCTCATAACTAGACCAATCAAAGACTTAAAAATAAAACGTATTATGCAGATCTTATATTAGTTGCTGGGAAGCATAAGCAGGTCTCCTTCCATTAACTTTACGCAGAATATGGTATCCTCAAGGCCATTCTCTGGGCAAGCCAAGGTCTTTGTGAATCTGGGTCAATGAAACGATGCATGAGGAACTGTTCTGCTTCTTCGTCTATCAATTCTCTAGCCCATGCTACCCTCTTTGATGGGCAACTACCTGGCCCATAGCACCTGCATTTTTAATTGAAGCATTCCATATTTATTTAGTGTGCTATTAAGAATAAACTTTCATAAAGACACCAGCATCCATTTCACAAGAAAAGTCAAAGAAAAGAAAATACAACCAACTCAACCAAAACAGTAATCCAACATGTTATCAATTCATTTTCATTTTCATCTCTACTCAGCATCAAAAAAAGGTTATCATTTCAAATCTGTTGTAGATTAATATAACATCATGGTATCATCCAAACTCACTCAGGCCCCTGACAGCTGGATTTGATCAACTAAGTTCACAATTTAAGACAAGTTTTCAGTTGGTGAATGATATCCTATGTGTTTTACATGTAGGCTCTATAAAGTTAGAGGAAGCACTAAACGTGATGTACCTGTATTCATAAAAGCAAGCACTTCTTTCGTTCTCTGTTTTGCCCAAGTTATCCCAGCCAACATGCTTTATGCATGCATCCATATATGTGTATGCATAGACGACCCTTCCAAAAGGTCCCCATGGTCGTCCAAGATATGCATATGAAGTTCCTCCAACGCCAGTGATCACACATCTGCATCAACATAAAAAATATTCATAGGTGACACCCATAGTAGCAGGTAAAGTTTTGGCCCAAAAACTAGAAGGGCCAGGGGAAAAGGAACAACTACAAAACGTAGACAACTTATTGGCAAGACATGATTAATTTAATGACATCTCTAAAAAACGCATTTGCTACTGTAACCAGGATAAGTATGAAAGCCATAAATTTATCTGGCTGTATCAGAAGTGTAATGCATTGGTTTGATATATAGTTTACAGAAGCGAATAACTGGAATAGTAGAAAAGAAAGAGAGAGGAAAATAATATAAAATTATATAAAAATTTGGGCAGAACCAGATCAACTATTAATGCAACTGCAATTATAATCAATCTTGAAATGACATACAACATGCAACAACTTAGCACAGCTCCAGTTTAAAGAGAGACAATCTTTAGCAATGTGACTCAATAACAGCTCTGGATACGCATGGGTTTGAAAACTTCCAAAATTTAAAATTTTAAATCAATGTGGAGCATTCAAAACATCCAAAGAATTAAGGAGCATGTAATTAATCGTATTTTTAATTCAAAACTTCAACCCTACCCGGCAAAACTTAATCTTTATTCACCGTTTAGTCCCTTCTGGCATGAACTCTCTTACCTCCATAATACAAATAAATTTGTAAGGTCAAAATATAATTTTGAGGCTCTTATGCCAAATGTCAACCTATTGCAACTTAACTCTATTCTTCAAAACTAGTTACAGAAATAACTCTTACTTGGACTCTATAAGATCCAAATATTCCATTTCATGTGACAAGTTAATATGGGGGGTATAAAAGTGGAGATTGTCATATGGAACCACTCTCACAATCCCCGTCCAAGAGCAACTATGAGCAGTTGGGTCTATTACCCTCCTCAAAAACAAGAAACAATCCTACTTTCTAGATTTTTGATCAATCGGTGACCTCCGAAGGCTAAGTCAGATTCACAATCTAAGGTCTCTATTTCTGGCAGATAAGTTAATGAATTCTTTTTAGATTAAGAACATACCTTTCTCCCTAGGTGCCAGGGGTATTTATAAGCTTCTAACAAGGTTGGTGACACTAACCCCAATTCCTTCAAGTCAGATTTGGCCAAACCATGCCAGATGCTGGTCCTAACTCTAAACAGTCTGCACCACTTCCCCATGGAGTGGAAGGAACTTACACCAATCCATCCAGTTATATGACTAAGGGGACAGATTGGTGGAATCCCTTTTCGAGGTGATCAAGTATGGAACTGTCATTCTACATTTAATGCAAATGAGTGGTGGATTGCAGAGTGGCACCTGGGCCGCGCAACATGCTAGCTGAGGGGATGGGGTGGGTTGGGTTATTGGGCTGCCGTGCTCCAATGGTAGGGCCCAATCATGGGGGAGTTTCAGTTTGGGTCATCTCAAAATTAACATCTATCGCATGAAGTATTTGTGCATTTGTATAAATATTGCATGATATAGGTATTAGTTAAGACTTAAGATTATGACTTCTAAAGAGACAGCATAATACTAATTAAAGATCTCCACTTGAGGTTAGAAGAAAATATAGTGGTGACCGAAATATAATGCATCAATTCAAAGTATTTGGGATATTCTACCAAAAATGGAATGGTAAGACAACTAGTCAATTAAATACCTCAAGAACACATAACCAGTTGTCTCCTGACAAGATTTCCTGCTTTGGGCAGTAACATAACCTGCTGACTTGCAGTGGATATGACAATGCTCCAAGAGAGCAGTACTATTGCCAAAGATGAAATCCACGCTTCCTTCAATATAGCAATCTCTCAAATACTGTTTTCCATAATGCAGGTAGAAAGTATCCTGCATCAGAATCATAAAAGAAAGAACCCTTCAGATATATCCATGCCTCAGATAACTTCCCTAAAATGTACTGAAATTAAAAAGAGAATTGCAGCAATCAAACAGCACATAAACATCTGGTTTGCTGGCCAAGGGCCTCACTTGATTCTATCATCTGTGATCATTCTGTGGTTTTCATAGAAGTCTAGTCTCTCCATAGAGATATTTTTCACCTATCAAAAACATACACAGCATTCATAATTTCAGCAAGCAGATGAGAGCATCTGCACTTGTTACAAGCTACCAAATCATAATAGTAAAATTGGCGAACATTTTATTGCAATTTATTAATTATACGGTCAAAAATGCGATGTTCATAATAAAGGCTTATGGTCATTAAGCACAGGAATTAGCAAGCAAAGAATTTGAGAAGCATGGTGATGTGTGCTGGCAGCAGCCACACAAAATTGACTATGCTGGGATTGGACGCTTACCAAGTTAATTGAGTCATACTTTTCATCAGCATCTGTAAAACAAGAAAGGTATGTTGTAAGCACTTCACACACTAATGTAGAATGACAACAATTGAATTTAGCGGAAATTCATACAATTAGTCTAGTATCAAGTAATTACATAATTTTTTAAGGTAAAATACAAGAAGCCTGGCCTGCACTGTGCTTTCTTCTGCTTTTGATGCCAGGTACAAGCAGGTTGGAGCCACAAGACGCGGATCATATTCTGTCATACTCTTTCTGAAAGCACAAAAAGAAGTTAAGCTTAGCAAGCAAAAGCACAACTGGGCATAAAAAATTGCCTGAATGTGCTTTCTTATGAGGTGATGCTATTTTTGTTTTTTGTTTTTGTTTTCTTGTTTTCACTTTCATCAGTCACTTCATCAAATTCAGAATCCTCAGTGGCATGTTCACTTTCAGAGTCACTCAACACATACCTTGTTTGCGCATGGTTCACCCTTTGAGGTCTTGCTCTTGGTGGTGCAACTTCAATAGTTTCTTCAGTACTGGCAGAAGTAGAAGCAGAACCCGAATTTTCTTCATTTTCAGTCACTTCATTTACCTTACCAACCCTTCCCAACACAGAACCACTTTTCTTGTTGAATGGAGATGCCCTCATCTTTCTCAGTTTCTTCTCTGGTGAAATCCCGGAATTTTCAGCAGGCTTTAACATGTCAGTTAAAAGCTTCTGGCCCAATGTCTGAGGCTGCTGCTTATTGGCTGCACCTCTCTTCTTTGCCGCTGCAGGGGCCTTAACTGCCTTAGCATTTGCAGCTAGTTTTCCCCCGCCCTTTTTCCTGGCTTCTGGAGTAGCTACAACTTCTATCTCACTATCTTCATCATCATCATCATCAATTTCATTAATATCATTATAATCATCATCATCATCATCAGATATCTCCGAAACAGTTGCCAAGGCCTTCTTCTTCTGTGCAGCAGCAGCCCTTTTGCTAGGTTCTTTCTTCTTGGCCGATACTTTGGGCACTTCAGTCTCCATGGCTGTCAGGCATAAAGACAGAGAAATTTACCTCACAAATACTTACAGAAAAAACACTCCAACACATTCCCAATGATCACGGTAAAAGATCATGGAAAAATTCACAAGAAACTAATTATTAGTTCTGCTGAATCTCAAGTGGAAATTTTAGTTGGTGCTTGTAACATGGAAAATTTTTATCTATGTACATTACAGTATTTTGTTCTCTTATACTTGATTTTATGAAGAAGAATAATAGAAACACAATTTCTCACACAAGATCATATATTAACTGGTTTGCAAACAATATCCCCATATCATCCACTGTAATTTTTCTTACATTACAGCTGAGTTGTGTAAAGATCATAATAAATAGTCTAATGAAATATAATAATATAGCATTTACCGGCTGATTGATCAGGAGATGCATCGAGGTTATAGGCAGCAAGTCGTTCTTTAAGCTCATCCTTTCCAAGGAAAAATAGAACATAGGAACAGAAACAGACCTTAGCAGGAGCTTTCCTAGAGCCTGCTCTGTCTTTGGGTTTTGCTGCCTCAGGAGCTTTCTCTGGTAAATGAAGCAGATGTAAACCAAAAATCAAACAAAAACTAATACATATAATAAACATAATATTTTTTCACACTTACCAATTTCCATTGCAGCCACAGATGACGAGACAGCTTCTGCAACAGATTCTGCATTATTTCCCTTCTTATTATTGTTCTTCCGTGGGTTCTTGGGTGCTTGTCTAGCAGACTTCATAGCAGCTTCACCCCTTGCTTTGCCTCTCATTTTCTTTCTTAACTCCTCTGACTCACATCACTTTTCTCTAGCTCCTAAAGGACATAAAACTAAAAACAGTCAAGAAATAGAAAGACACAAAAATGAACAAATCATCACAAGGAATTGTTAATTTTTCAGTCATACATCGAGTTGCCCCTCCAAAGCATCAACATCTGTCCTCCAAAAGGACTTTGGAGTTTCCTTTCTCAAATCATCAACCTCCTTATTGACCTTATCCCTTTCAGCGCATAACTCCTGAACCTTCTCAATGGTCAGCGCATCAACATCTGTCCTCCAAAAGGACTTTGGAGTTTCCTTTCGTTTGCAGCTCAACAAACAGATCAGCTCTCTTCCTATTACTTACAATGATCTCTCCCTTCACAACTGCAAGGATAAACCTAACCTTGTTTTCTAACTTCAACAACTCCATTTCACGTTTGTTCAGTAGAAATTTCTGCACAAAATACAAAAATTGCAATTAATAATTGTTTCCCTAAGAAATGGCTGAAATTATTGAGTATCAGTCCTACTCTTTTGCTATGAGCATAAGTGAGCTCACCTTTCTTTTCTCATAAAATTCAAGTCTTAAATGAAAAAAAATCTTCCAGAACTGCAGGAGGGAACAAGCGCTGAGATTTCACTGCACTCCTTACAAGAAAACTGCCACTCCATAGGCAGAAACCAACAGCCACAAACCCGGACATTTGAAGGCCAATAACCTGTTAATGTAGTGAAATAAATATGGTAATGAAATTGGCGAAGAAAACTTGACAAATGAAATAATCTGTCTATCATGGGGCACATTATATTATTTAAAAAGAACTGGGGCAACCTTGTTGCTACATGGCAAATGGCCTCGTCATTATACGTTCTTTGTCAAGGGAAAAATCTACCTCCAAACAAGGCTACTTAGTTTAAATATTCTTTGTCAATCATAAATAAATCATGCAATCCTATGCATACTTCCAGAATTTCTACAATTTAATGATAGGCTAACAAGAAAAGGCTAATGACCAAAAAGCAGAGCATAAGCCCAACTTCTGCATGAAGTACAAATTCAAGCAATAAAGATTAATTACCTGAGCCACAGAAGTTGCACCATGCCATTTTGACAGCTTACTCCGATCAATTGCATCAATAATTGGGTTCTCAAAGTTACTCACCAGTTCATCTTTCGGAGGTTCATATGGAGGCACGTTTTCAAGTTCTGCTTCAGCAGTAGCAAGATAAAGTTAGGTTTAATGATTCTTTGTTACCGAGATTCTTCTTGCAACCTCACGTGTTCCACTTCTTTATATTTCTTTCTAATACCCCCTAGGAAAAAATATAAAGAAATGGAAGACCTGAGGAAGCAAGAAGAATCTCGGAAACATAGAATAATTAAAGCTAACTTTATGTTGCTGCTGCTGAAGCAGAACTTGAAAACATGCCTCCATATGAACCTCCAAAAGATGAACTTGTGAGTAACTTTAAGAACCCAATTATTGATTTATGCCTCAGGTCGTGGGTTATGACGTGAACCCACGACCTGAAGCTTTAAGCCCATTTTGACGAAAATACTTTTCAGTAAAAAAAGATTAGAAACCTATTAGAAATAAGTCATGCCATGGAAAACAACACACCCACGAACCATTTACAAATTTAATTGTATGAAGTAACCAACCTCAGTATTAATCCTTGCTTTGGATATGGCATCATCCTTGAGCAACTTCTTCAATACCTACACAAAGTTCACTAACCATTAGCATCACAAGTTGAAAATCTCTATACACTGCCAATAACCAAAAACCTCAAAACATAGTCACTTGCCTTACGAAATGGAGAAACTATAAATAAATAGAAGAGCTGAGGAAACAGGAAGAATATTGTCAACAAAGAATCATTGATGCAACAAGTTTGTAGCTGCTGCTGAAACAGAACATGAAGCAAGATAGTTAGTTCTTGTTAATGCATGCACATGGAAGCGGGAATTAAACTTCTTTTCATTAATAACAAGAGAACCATAGATAACCACAAACACATGAATATGTACCTCGAAGATAACAGCAACAAGAATTGTATCATTCACAAACACATGAATATCTACCTCCAGCTAATGTCCCAACTGTACCTTTCACCTAGTTCCAATAATGTACATTAAAACCATTTTGGCCACAAAAATAATTTCATGAACTTTTCAACACCAGCTTGAAATGTCCAGTTAAAGGAATAAGGTATCATTTGAGCTACCTTTTTTGAACCTTACGCTTTCTAGTATAATAAGGAGGAGGTCTTGCATGTCCTTCATCAGATGCCTCGGGCCTAGCGTTGTGTCCATGTTTGTGCCCCCCTGTCCCACAAGGAGGTGCCTTAGATATGCGTTTTGGCCGACCTTCTGCCGCTGCAGCTAACCCAACAGGCTGCTCAGGCTGAACATGGGGTGGGTCGATGGCTGAAGAAGGGCCAGTGGACGTACTGTGGGAAGGTGGGTCCTGTTGCAAGTCAGGAGGGGTTTGATCAATACCCAGGTCAAATGATGGAATAGGTGATAGCTCAGGAAATGATCGTGGGGTGGGTGGACGAATGTCAGACCCAGGACAGGCATGTGGGGTGGGTGGAGGGATGGTGGGACTAGGGGACTCATGTGGAGTGGATAAAGGGATGGTGGGGGTAGGGGATGGATGTGAAGTGGGTGAAGGGATGGTGGGGCTAACGGATGGATGTGGGGTGGGTGAAGGGATGGTGGGGCTAAGGGATGGATGTGGGGTGGATGGAGAGGGATCGAGGGTAGGGACAACCTGAGGGGTAGCAACAGGCGGACGAGAGCAACGTCCGGCAGGAGCTGTGCTCGTGCTTGGGCTCTCAGTAGTGCTTGGCCTCTGAGTAGGCGCTGCCGCAGGAGTAGCTGCCTCCTCGTTCGGGGCCTCAGGTTCCTGAGGTCGTACACGGCCAATCTCATGCACTGCCTCCAGCACATTAATAATGTCCTTGTGGTCCTCTGTGCCCACTGGGTGACGGCGCAACATACGGACATATCCTTCAATCTGCACATGGAAAAACCAAGTATATTAATAATGCAATATCAAAATGAAGAAAGCCAATCAATAGTATAATAAAGGTTGGTTCCAAATTGATACGGCAACTAATAATTGGAAATTATAGGGACACCAAGTGTTACATTGGACTAAATTGAAATTAGCTTTTGTATTAAAGATGTAGTTAGCAGATATCGTGTTCTCAAAAATGCAAATTAAAAATTCAAATGAGGAAAAAAATTAAAAATAATAAAAATGGAAAGAAGAATGTATACCATAACTCTAAAGGCTGAAATACGAGATATGACCTTAGAGCATCCCAAATTAGATTTGTATATGAACAAAGTTCTCTATAAGGTAAATCAACAAGATTGTCTATAAGCAATCTTAAGCAGACAACAATTTAAAAGGGAGGTTTGATGCTAAGCAAACATTGGACCACATAAGAAGAGTTCTCTAAACAGTGGTAAACTAAGTAACAAGTACGGTAAGATGTAGAACACATGGAGAAGTTACCATTAGAATGAATCTAGCACCGGGGATATCGATAAACCTTCGAGTTATCCTTGTGAACCAATCGAAGTACTCGTGCTGTAGAGGCATATCACCAAGCACTGCTTGACAACACCGTTGAAGGCGATGACCCCACTCCGTGATATGCATAGCATGTCTCCGCATCTAATCAACACCGACCTTCCCCCTCAAATCAATGGCATGAAGCACCGGGTCCGTGTTAACATGGCGGGGAGTTTCTTGGATCATCCCAAATTGCCGAACGACACGATCCGGTGTATGTTTCTCTACTAGATGGAAACATACAAGCAGCACCATTGCCGTCCACACTGCCCTCCCTGCAACGCACCACGACGGAAGGTTCTCGTATTCATCTTCATACGGTTGCCACACCACCTACAACAGCCCAAAAACAAATATGCAACACATTAGGCAACTATCTTTCTATTTCAAAGTTCAGCAAATATATATCTTGTTCTTGAACATGTTGAACAAAGCATTTTCATACCTGGTTTGGCAACATTAAAGCTATTTGCTCCCGATACCTGTCCCTGAAGACTTGGGCGGGCCTATTTTTCTTGTTTGGGACCCACACCCACCTACAATCAAGAACAGGGGATCAATATTTACAACTTCCCAAGTAAGATAATATTATGATTAAAACTATAATGTAATCAGATATAACTACTAATAGAATCTTATAGAAATTTACTCAATTAATAATATCACTAGAATAAAAAAAGTCCTTATAAAAACAAAGCACATACAAGCCATATGACAATGACAAAATTAGAGTATATTAACGTAATCATATATATTGAAACTCTGTTTAACATTTTTAAATGTTGACATAAATGATTCGTACAACCCTTTTAAATAAAAATAAAAATTTATATTTTAAGTTACATGATTGTAAGCTTAGGTAATGATCACATATTGTAAATGAAGTTACTAAGGTACAGACTTACTTAAGGGACAGTGGACCACGCACTGGAGGACCATAAGCACCCACTGGTGGGCCATGCTCAACTGCCGGGCACAAATAGGGGAATCTGGCCCACGCCCAATACTGGACCAACAATAAACACCCACCAATCTGACTGGCTTTCTTATCGCTTGCCCTGCATAACTCTCGGTACAACCATGCAAGGCAAGCACTTCCCCAACTATACCTTCATGGGTTGCGAAGGTCTTCCAACTACTGCACCCACATTAGATGCACCCTATCACCGGATTTGTCCATGAAGATTGTGTCCCCCAATAGCGCTAGGATGTAGCATCGTGCGTACCTATGCACTTCATCGTCTTCAGCATTAGGCGGCAGTGGATCGGCAACTTGCTCCAAAAGCCGTTTGATGAGAATCCTCTGACCAGTACGTTCCAGATGGTCTTCATTGGTAGGTCGAAAGCCAAGGTACTCATGGCACACATTCTCCCATTCTTTTTGTGTGCTCCCTGTTATAGCGTCACCATCAACAGGAAGTCCAAGAAGAACCTCCACATCCTGCAATGTGATGGTGACCTCACCATGCGGCATGTGGAATGTGTGAGTCTCGGGCCGCCATCGCTCCACTAAGGCCGTTATCAGGCCATGATCAATCTCTCTACCCGGAGTCCTGAGAAGTCCCTCCAAACCAAGTGCCTTAATGATGTCAATGACTCGATCGTCCACCATTGGCTCTCGATTGGAGAACTTTTCACTACGGGTACGACATTTAAGGGACCCTGGATCCTGCACAAAACATAACCATGGATTAACATATGACAGCAAGTTTAGTGCAATAGAAGTTGTTTATAGTATTTATAACACCCACCATGGATTAACATAACCATGGATTAACATACAACTTATAAACATACTTCTGTTTGTTTAAATATCTATTCACTAGAGAATGAAGGTCTTATCAAATAACAGTGAGTTGGTTGGCTTCATGAGCATGTTGGTTGAAATAGTTGTATGTTATTCCATGGTTATGTTTATTGTTAAATCAATTTCTGGACTAGGCTTTCTCTCTAAAAGCAAATCATTAGTTTTTGTTATTAAAATGATACATTTTTCTCCTTCAATAAAAGGAGATTTTGATTTCAATCGATAGGAGATAAAGGATTTTTGGTGGGTAGAAGGTAGACTACATATGTTCTAGTTTACATATTCCCCATTTGAAATTGAAAAAAAGAAAAAGAGAAAGAAAATCTAATTGGTGCAACTAGATGAAAAGAAAATTCAATTTACAATAATTGGGATTGGACTATGAGAGGCCACAGGGCCAAATTGTGAAGAGGTGAAAAGGTCCATTCTCTACACTAGGTCCAAGCCCATACATTTCATTTCATTTTGCAGGTATGAAGGCAGTTTTTGCACACTTTTGTGGCTAATTACTCTCCTTGGACAGATACATTTCATTTTGCTAGCACATAACTAAATAAATAGTAAATACTATAAACAAATGAATTTCTTTAAAATATGATTAAAAAAAAATGAACTATGGAGTTGCATATAGGATGGGTTGGGTTTGGGGTATTTTTCAACCCAACCGATCTCTTAGGATTGAGAAATCTCCAACCCTTGGTAGCTCTAAAAAGAATGCAATGAAAGGTTTGGATTGGACAATCATGATAGGGCCATTTTGTCAAACCAAATAGAAAAATTGTGGTTTCATTTAATTATTTAAGTATATTATTCAATAATTTAGTATTATTTACATAATTAGTTTTAATATTGGTGAGATCAGGTTACTCCAGTAAAAAAATTTTGCCAACTCGCACCTAACCCGACCCAAGCTTAAAAAAAAATAGAAAAAACGAAAAACAAAATCAAACACAACCCAATCCATCACCTAATTCAACCCACAAAAAATAAATATTGGGTCGATTGGTGGGTTGAATGTACTTCCCTGTCTCTAATATTTATGCATGTGATGGGCTTGTATTGAAAGTGAGCTAAATATCAATTATCGGAGTATCTTGTTTATGAGACCACAGTTTCAACCAAAAAAATTGTTTTTCAATCTTGATAAAATTTTTTTATGAATACTTATTCCAATAAATATCAGTTTTTGTCATGGCATTACCAGTTGAATTGCAAAAGTACTAAATTAGCAAAATTCGCAATATGTATTAGTTCAATCTATGCTGCTTTAGCATAAAAAGTAGTTTGGAAGATGATTTTTATGTATCTTTTTCTATTTATTTATTATTAATTTCTAAAAGCTAGTTAATGACTTGATGCTAACTAAGAAAATTACACTTTAAAAATATTTAGGTCATAAAATCTCTTATTGGCATCAATGTTAAACATTCGTTTTTTCTAAATAAACATGTAATATTCATAGAAAGAAAAGACTTAGAAACAAATCACAGGGGGAGGGAATTAATCCCTTCTCTATCTTGTGATTTAAAACGAAAATTTAGTGAGGAAGAGATAGTGTTAAATCTCTCATTTGGCTCCATTTTATGGGCAAAAACACTAGCCTTCCTAAAAATATGATTTATAAACCCAGAAAAAAAAAAAAAAAAGAGATAGATATTAGAAGGATCCCCCTAATTAAAATACAAATAACCTATTTTCGACTAAAAAAAATAATTTTAAATTTTAAATTCATTTAATTAAAACCAAACTAAAGTCCAAGTTCAAAAAACGAAATTCACCACACACAAAAAAAAGTGAAATCTTTAGTGGTGTGTTTTACCTGCCCATTCCAAATGGCTTCTGATCGATGGTTGGGCTGCAACGTCAACACTGACGTGTCAATGGGGCCAGGCTGCGCATGGTTAATCTGTCCAGCATTTGCAGCAGCCATACTGCACAAAAATGATAAGCAATTAGCACATACTAGACATTATTGAAAACAAAAACAAAAACAACCTAAAAAATATTGTCAATAATAATACATAATGAAACAAGGTATGCATTTGATGTTACATCTAACTTTTTCTTTTATATAGGTTATTTGAACAAACCTCTAACAAAACCACAAAATACAAATAATTATTGCTTTCAAGCTGCATCCATCGAATAGGTCAAAAATAGAGCACAAAGGAACAATCTCTGTCCCAAAGCTTTAATTAAGCAACTTGTTGTTGTGTATGTATTGCATGGTTTGCAAAGTGCATATGAGAGAGAGAGAGAGAGAGTTCAATAATTTGAATAACTGATTATTGACAATTATATGGCATTAGATTTTTTATTTATTACAATATGCAAAATACGAGAAATAATTTTAAAAAAGAATTCAATATGCAAAATAATTTAGTTTAGTTATCTAAAAGAATTCAATATTCAAAATGCTAAAGCTTGTTATTCCCTAGAATCATCAACAACACTACTCAAGATGAGCACTTCGTTACAGCCTCGCTCCCTCTTCGGTTGTCAGTATGATGTGAGCAAAGGTGAAGTGGCATTTACATTATTGAACCATTACCTACAGGTACTCTCTGTCTCTGTCTCTCTTTTGATTTTTCTGTTTTGATAATTTGGTAGTTTGAGGAGGGGGATTTTAAGCCTAAACATTTTCATTAGAAACACCAAGAAGCGCCAGTTGAGCTATAAGCCTCTTGACCTCTCTAGTGTATTGTTAAGTGTAGTATTATATCATGTGTTTTTCTTGGTAGAGGGACTCCTTTGTTGGAAAACTGGATTTGAAACTACTACCAAAAGGAAAGAGGGTGGATCTGGAACTGAATTTCAGTTGATTATTCCTGGATCTAAAATTCCACAGTGGTTAAAACATCAAAGTGTGACGAATTCAGTAAGCATAGTGCCGCCTCCAAACTGGTGTAATAGTAGATGGATGGGATTTGCTCTCTGTGCTTGTTTGTATGCATCATATTCACCTATTATTGCTAATGCTGAGGAGCATGGCAAAACATCTGGTCTTAGAGCTCGTGTGATAGCCCTTGGTGATATGCCTCACAGTCACTGTGCCACTGAAATTTTCTTTCGGATGGAATTAGGTGCAGATCACATTTGTCTATTGTATCTATCTCGTGATGATTGGTTTGCTACTGGTTGGAATGGTGAATGCAATCAGATTGAGATTGTATTTGAGACCACTAACCCATCCTGGGTTACACAGAAATGTGGGGTCAGTTTGGTATATGAGGAAGATGTGGAAGAGTTCAACCAATCAATTTCACAATGTAGCAATAGCCGTGTCAATACTTATGAGGGTTCTGTTGGTAATAAATTAAAATTTTCCTAAACTGCTAAGAATGCAACAAGTGGCACAACAAGGAGATTACACCAGTAAAAGCATGAGAGCATAGAGAAAGATATGGGAAGCAGATGCGGCAGTTCCTATGGAAGTCATTAATCCATTTAATAGTGTAGAAAGTAAAAATAAGCGGCGGTGATGTAGTTGCAGAAGTTACAAGCAGCACCTGACATCACGGCAAGTTTCATTCAAGCCTAAAGATAGACAGACACGTGGATGAACAACTGCTAATTACTGTCCGTAACCGTCGAGGGTATAAATAAATGACACATTGTCAAGAAAACTTTGGAAGTATGAGTCTTTATAAATCTAGCAATTGTATCAAATAAGCATTAATTTTAGTGTTTAGTCTTGAACATTTAACATGTTCATACTTTAGAATCATTTGAGCCATGCCTTCAAAAACACTCAAGAAGCAATTTTAATTACACTCATTAGGAATGAGTCAATAATTAATTCTTTTCTTTCTTTAATTATAGTACCATACTAACTAAGGTTTTTACGTATATACAGATCATAATTGACATGTCTGCAGCTGATGATGCCAATTTTCTTTTCAAACATTGATTGACTACAAAATAGGAAGGAGGATTTTCATAGCATGAATTTTCATTGAGGCTACTGCCATCTGATGTGCACAAGCGTCTCTGTCAATCTGACTGTTTGTTTTTGGATAAAAAACCTGGTATGTTGTAATGAATTTATATATTATGATGATTTGTAAATGTGTTAGTGTGAGATGTCCTTCCATCTTGTTTCATAATGACAATATAGCCTGGATCTTTTTGTTTTTTGGCGGGTTCTAGTCCTTGTCAGATATGATTTCTATGGTTTCAGATATTAGGATGAAGTGAAGTTCAATTGAGCCAACTGCTATCACCTACAAGCTATACTTTCAGGTCCCTTTCTCACATTTCTCTCCTGTAGTTTATTTGAGTTAACCTATATTAGAGCTTGAGTCGTGAATTGTGGACAAGCTTAAAAGCTATTACTTTTTTTTTTATCAATCACGCAATATGATCAGATAAACATTAATTCAGTCTTCATTCTAGAATATGTACTTACAATTAAACAGTCTACAAATACTTTTCAAAACTTCATCAAGTTCAGTAATCTTCTTCCAGGGACTAGCCTACTTGATGGTTATGGCCTAACCATTATATTGTTAATATCTTTCTTCTAAATATAAACCAGCATATAATGTAGAAGTTGCTTTATATCACTGTAGGAATCAGCTAGCAACATAGAGGAGCCTATGTCTATCTTGGAGCATATCATCTAGTTGGGAATCCAGTATGTGCTGTTGTGGCCTTTGTTAAATCCTTAAAAGTCCTTCAGATTGGATTTAGAGACTATTGTTCAAGCTTATTTATTTATTTGGCTAAAATGTAAAAACATTTCTGTTTGCTCATGGAACAAGTTTCACAAATTGGCAAAAGCAAGTTATTATAGTACAAAAAAATTTTCCTTTTACATAATTTGATTGCAATATTCAAGGTTCAGCTAACCTATCAGCTAACCTATCACTTGCAAATCTTATAATGATATGAGAAAGAACGTACCTATGAACGTTTGAGAATCTTTACTTACAAGTCCAAATCACAGCAATTCCACAATTTTAAAATTTTCTTTAAAGCACATTAATATTCATAAGAATCTTCATTTGTGTGTATCAAATTTCAATGACATAATTACCTAGAAGCCAAATTTCCTGATGTAAGCTTTCTTCCATGTATACACTAAGTTTTGGTACCAGTTTGTATGATGAATTTTCATTTCAGCCATCTAAACTGAAGTTTTTCCTTTCGTGTTATCTGCACTTTCATTTTCCTTGCCTTCTAAACCTTATTTCTAGCTGTTTGTCTTACCTGAATATCATTTATTTTTATTTTACCATTTATCACTGTGCCCAAAACAAGTCTAGTTTCTAAGAATCCTATTTAAAGTTGGAGAGTTTTGTTTTCTTTGGCCAGGAAAAAGAAAAAAGAATTGGAGATGTTGAATTATACTTCCACATAAAATAAAAGAAAACAAATGCATCTCTCTCTCTCTCTCACACACGCACACACACGAACACACCAGCATCTTATATATTGGTCTGTCAAAGAGAAATTTGGATTTTTAAGTGCTTTGCTTATTAATTTGTCTTATTTCATTTCTAAGTGTTTATCTGCACAGCAGTACATTCTACATTTCTTATGGTCTTTCTAAAACCTACCAAAGATGAATCTGAAGCATCTGTGTTATCTGCAATCAAATACCCAAATTCATCCCCTTCAAAGCTACACCACATGTCATGCCAATTTTTTGTCCTCCTTCATCACAATAATATACTCAAACAAAAAAAAATAAAAAATATTGATGTTATCTAAAATGGGTCTTCGAAATTTGTCTTAATTCGAACATAAAATTCGAATCTAAAAAAGTAAGTAAGTGAGAAATGGCATACTTGAAAAATGGGAAGGAATTGAAGCAACAATCTGGGAATGAAGAAGAATGCTTCTTATACAAAAAAAAAAAAAAAAAAAAAACGAACTGATTACATTGCAAAATGCATAAAGGGACTCACCTTTTTTTCTTCTATTTCTTTCAGATACCGCGTAGGTGAGCGAGAGAGTGAAAGGGTGACTGAGACTGGGTCGGTGAGGCTGAGAGGGTGAGTGGGTTGGGGGCCTTGGGGCCAACGTCGGCGACGGTGACGCTGAGAGAGTGAGAGAAGGAGAGGGTGAGTGAGAGTGTCGGTTTGCTGACACTGAGGCTGAGAGGGTGAGTGGGTTGGGGCCGGCGTCGGCGACGGTGACGCTGAAAGAGTGAGAGGAGGAGAGGGTGAGTGAGACTGTCGGTTTGCTGAGACAGAGAGGCGTTTGACTGATGAGGGAGAGTGAGTGGGTGGGTGACTGAAAGAGAGGGTGACTGGGTTAGGGCCGGCGTCAGCGACGGTGACGCTGAGAGAGTGAGAGAAGGAGAGGGTGAGTGAGAGTGTCCGTTTGCTGAGACAGAGAGGCGTTTGACTGATGAGGGAGAGTGAGTGGGTGGGTGACTGAAAGAGAGAGCGTTAAATTCAAAAATATGCTATTAGAAATCGACTTTCATAGACTCGGTTTCCAGGTGGCTTCCACGTGGGTCCACGTCAGTCCACGTCAATGGCACGTGACACCAACATGGAAATCGAGTCTCTGATAGTCGATTTTCAGATGGCTGCCACCTGGCAATAACGCCACATCAGATGTCACCGACCATCAAAACCGACTCTGTGAGAGTCGATTTACACACCCCAAAATCGACTGTCATAAACTTGAGATGTTACTAACCCAATTTCTTTCAAAACCGGACCTATTAACTAGATAGTTGGGAAATTATGCCTATTTTCCCATTTCGTTCCTAAAGGGATAAAGCAGAACAAGTGTTACCTTCCAAGAGGGTACAACATTAAAGTTCTTTTTTTTCCTCAATCTTTTAATGAGAAAACCTAACATTATGATCAAAGGTCTTCAGTTGCTAAATTACTTCTAAAGGTCCAGTGGTTGGACGAGGGATAGAGGAAGGTTAAATAGGGTGCAAATGTTGAAGTTGCTGAAAACAGATAATTATTAGGAACATATGGGAACCTCAGGAAACAAAGCATTAAGAGGGGAAAAAACGAAAACTTCACAGATGGAAACGTGAATTTAGAAGACTATAAAACAGAGAAGTGAACCAAGAGAATTCTTAACCCAATTGCATCCCAAATGAAGACTTAAAAGTTGAAACATTGAAGAGGGTGAGTTTTTGAAACCTCAGCTCAATTCTTGTTTGGCAAATGGGAAGAGACACTTTAAAGTCAGGCAAAAATGCACACAACCATAGACATTCAGAAACTGACCATAAAGTCAAGAACGGAAGAGCACAAAGCACTTTAAAAATTAAAAAATTTGTAGGTTGTTGTCCTAAACACTAGAAACATAGATAAAAATGATATGAGATGGAATTAGATGCAAATCTGGGTTATTGATGCTCATTACATACCCTGAGGGAGATGCCTCAGTCCCCTGATGGTCAAACATAGAAGTGCTTGAATTGGGTGCCTTGTCCGGAATAGTTGCATTTGCTTTCAAAACTGCATTCACAGAAAAGAAAATAGGAAATGAGGTCATGCTCATAATATGACAAACTGAAACCAAAAAAATATATGAAAAAATCACATAGATCTCCTTATCAGCATCACAACAAAAGTAGAATCAAGCTTTACTAGGCACAGTCCTCGGTCAAAAGTTCATATACTTCATTCAACCAATAAAATTGAACTCAAACCCCCTATGAATTGTCTGATGTATAGCTTGGTCCTCTAGGTTTTAGTAAAAAAAATTTGGATCCAGAAAGTCAATCACATCTATATTAGTAAATTTCAAGTGTTTATGATACTGCTTGATAATGTCTTCAGCTTATCGCAATTATTAGAAAAAAACTAATTTTCTCGCAGCAACAAACTTAGAGTCTCTAATTTGTCATGCATGTTTGAATCATATAATTTAATATATTATAAGGTACCCTTCTCCTAAAGAAAAATTGTTGTGTTTATTCATTACACATTGTTGTTGGGCGGTTAAAAAGTATCATGTTTATTAAATGAATGTAATTGAAATAAGAATGTTAATATGGACAAGTGAAAATACAAGGAAAAATACAATTTAAAATGAGGAAATTCACTTCAAGATGGGGGTGGTCCCTAGTGACGAAAAAAAGAGTGGAAATTCAATTGAGATAGTTTGGTCATGTGTAGAGAGATCAATGCCCCAGCGAGAAAAGGTGAGTTAATTCAAGTCTAGGGAACGAAGAGAGGTAGAGGAAGAGGAAGAGCTAAATTAACATGAGTAGAAGTTGTAAAAAGTAACATGTCAATTACGGAGGAAATAGAGAGTATGACCTCAAATAGAATAGAGTGGTGAAAAACAATACACTGACTAGATTCTTATAAAAATTAAAATTAAAAATAATAAACTGACTAGATTGTAGAGGACCCATAGCCGACATCCAAATTTTGGGAATAAGGCTCAGTTGTTGTTGTTATTGTATTCATTAGACATTGATCATGACTTCCAACCTTTTCATTTCTTGTTTCAATTAGCATTTTCGTTACAACTACAAAATCAAGGTTAGAAAAGACAAGTTCCAGAACAGAAAAAACAAAATCCATGCATATATGGATATATCATAATCACAAACTGACCTCCTAAAGTCACTAATGTTCAACTATTATTATTTATTGTTTTGGATGACAACACCCAAGCTCTAAAATACTCCCTTCTGCAATCTCCTCGTACTAGAAAATTATTCAGGCATAAAAAGTGTATGAGTCCTGAGTAGATTCCAAGTTCTGCTTGTGAACGTATGGCTCAAAATGAGTGGTAAAAACCACCATCTTCTTGCTCAGCTGACATAGCCTTTCTAACTTGTACAAAGGTAGAACTACTAGGATAATGAAAGTTTAAGGTATCTTCCTATTAATCTGTAATAGAATTTTCAATCTATGAAAGAATATTCCTAGGCGACAACCATTTCCTTTCCTAGTAATTTAACGAATAAATTAACTTGCACTATTCCTTTAATGAACTGTGTGCATGAATTTGAGAGAACTCCCAAATGAATAAATAAAGTATAATGCATCCAACAAGACCTTTTATTAATGTAACCCTAAGTGTTTCAGAATGCCAATAGCACAAGGCAACCCCAATGCATATGATAGAGGTTGGTTTGGACTTTCAAACTAAAGCCTGGGCTCCACAAATGCCTGGCGTTGCAAGCTCAGATGGGTTGCACCTTTGACACCATGATTAACTAATCACTATGACACAAGTGCGCTTGCTATATCATTAGAATCTACCTTCTTCACCTTATTTTTCATACCACTTGTATTCAAGTCTCATGTACATTAAAATTTTTAATAATCTGGTGACTCAACAAGTTAAGAATAGTTGAATACAAAACCTCAAATCCTACGCAAACAAAAATATAGGAACCACCAACCCAAACCATATATCCATCACGATATTTTGAGTCTGAAGCTTGTTCCACAAGTAAAAAATATTAACAAGCACAAGGTCAAAGTTTTCTCTTAGAGGAAACTTTAAGTATGTCCCTGACTAGCCAAAAAGAAAGTAGCATATAAAACTGCTTCTAACTGTCTTCATATTAGAATTGCAGGCAGCAAAGGAGCTTTCTCATGTTCAGAATAGGAATCTAAAATGACATCAATGTGAGCATGTTGGATATAACTTTCCTATTATATGCCAATAAAACTTCAAATATTCAACAACTCAGTCGTCTAACAATGACCGACATACTTCAAGTTAGCATACCGTGAATAGGACAAGGATTTTGATCTCTTGAACAGCAACTCTTGCACGACTTGAATGGACACCTGCATGGTTAATTTTTATCAGAAAATACATATTTAGTACCACACCATGTATAAAATATAAAATAAAAATTATTCTATCCCCCCACCCGTCCTAAAATGACTTCGGAGACACCACTTGACAACTCAAGTAAGTTGCACAATCTTCCAAATGTTTACCGTAGACATACTGGTCCATATTATGGTCCATACTCCGTGTTATTTGTTCTTTAATATTTCAAGAGGCTCAAGGCAAAGCAATGCAATTTACCCAATTCTTCTTAATCTCTGCACAATGTTGTATAGCTCAAGGACCTGTTCTTGTGCCTAAAGAAAGACCGTCCTTTGTATTTCAAAGTACACCACACCACCAGTCAATATCCTAAACCCACACCGCAACTTCATGCTTCTTGAATTAACTTTAATTCGATGAGTCTTGGGACGCAACAATTTTCACAGACTTGTGATTAGGTGCATAATAAAAGTGGATTCATGTGACAAGAATCATGCTACAATTTTCACAACAATTGAGATGGCAAATTTTAATTGGTTCTCATCTACCATTTTCAACTTGCCATGAACTTAAACATTACAAATTTGTGACTAATTAATCCACTAAAACCATAAGTCTGCAAATAGGCAAAGTAGCCCACGATGCTGCAATCAGCGGCATGAACTCCATTCATCATCTGGAAATACTTCACACATAAAGTGAAAATTCAATGTAAGAGAATACTTACATGCATAAACTAACCGCATATAACGATCCTCACATTCATCTGCCCGATCTAACAAGTAGGAGTACTCCATTAACTGCCACAGGCATTGCACAATGCATATTATAACGCAGTATATGAAGATAATACAAAATGAAAAAATAGATTAAAAAACTTAACAGAGGCATTCCACTAAGAAATTGACATAGACCTCTGCCATTTTTTGAAGCATAGTCATTGGCTCAAAAATGAGGACAGGAAGTGTGACCATCGATGTGACGTCCGAGCCTATATATTTGTGCATCATTTTCCGGTAACTGTCTCTATCCTTTTAAGCAAAATAACCATACCACAATTATCAGCGTCATAAGATATGGAGAATAACTATGCCAAAAAAAGAAATTCTCACATCTTAATTCAGTCTAATTAGCACAAAACATCAGGAAAAAAAATAATAATAATTATCAACACCTTTAGGCAAAAAGATTTTTTTTTTTTTTTTTTTTTTAATCTTATCTGGCAGGGGCCTTCAAAACAGAAAATTAAGAAAGCACATAATTTATATTTCTTGTTCAGAAGCAATGAAGCTATATTATTTGAGTAAGAAGACAATTAAATATGGTAAATAAAAACTTAGGAATGCCCTCCTGTCGTGAATATAAAGTGTAAACCCCTAGAGTCTAACAAACATACCATCTGCCTTTACCACTGCGTACCAAACAAGAAATAGACTAAGAGAATATCCGGGTGAAATCCTATACTCTTGACAGTTTCAATGTAATATTTATTAAGTATCAAATAAGAAATACACTAATAGAGTATTTTAACAATTGATCATAATACCTCTTCATAACAGTACTTTTATGCAGATTGGAAACACAGTACATGCAGGGCTTTCCATCTCCATACATTACTCATAATCTTTTCAATATCACAATTATCAACCTCATAGCATTAAACTTGAAAGGAAATGGAGGAAATATATACAATATTGAAAACTAATCAAGAAACAGGGAAAGTATAGTAAAGGAAATATTAGAAACCTGAAGTTGGACACGACTGGAGTAAACTCTTGTAGAATTTAGCTCAGTCAGTTTGGTAACCAATGGCAACTTGTTGTAGTCCATGAACTGAAAGTAGAACCAACGCTCAAGTAGAACCTTGAGCAAATACAACTGAAGTAAAATACACCTTATTTATGTCAAATACAACTAAATCCCATGAATGTCCTTGCTTTAGCAAAAAAACAAAAAAAAAAAAAAAACCCACTTTCAGGAGCTCTTTCATAGTTTCTCTAACCAATTGATCACAAAATCCAAATTGACGCATATGCTCAAGGGTCCCATCCATGCGTGTAACCTGCATAAGAGAACCAAAGAAACAAGCAAATGAGCTTAATTTGGTTCTCTTTTGCAGGTTACACGCATGGATGGGGCCCCTGAGCATATGCGTCAGTTTGGATTTTGTGATCAATTGGTTAGAGAAACTGTGAAAGAGCTCCTGAAAGTGGGTTTTTATTTATTTGTTTTTTGTTTTTGCTAAAGCAAGGACGTTCATGGGATCCAGTCTTTCAAAGACTCCAATGCCGTATTCACTGTCTTAGTCAAGGTTCCTATCTGCAAACAAGGATTTTTTATATATAACAAAAGCAAGAGATCAAAATTTGAGGCACATTGAAAACACTTTCTTTTTTTCAGCTTCCCTACATATATTCATAGACATGTAATAATTCTATACTTCCATTTTATCAACCTCACATTTTCAATTCAGCTTCACTAGTCTCATAAAAATGTTTCTTGGTAGCCAGCATTTCTTTGCTGTCATTTAAATACACAAACAATTGAATCTGCAAAAATTCAGACAACTGTATACCTATTGGCTATGGAGACGATTCTCATGTTCAAGCTCTTCAATTTCCTCCTGAATTGAAACGAAAATCAGAAACTAAACTGGGGTAAAAAAACCATTTAATTTAGATTTCATCTGACATACTTGAAGTGCTAAAATATGCCGTTGTGATTGTGCTAGCTCTTCCTCTCTCTGAGCTTGCTACCTTGCCAAAAGCTGAATTTCAAAAGAAAAATCATCATCAACCAAAATTCTACTTGCATGCAATGCATGAAACAAATTATTCCAAAGATGTACCAGTTAGCAAGCATCCATTCATATTGAAGAGAACTTTGTGTAATTGATACGAGTTTCCTAGGAAATTGTCCATCTTCATTGGAGAACTATAGTGATACAGTTTCTTTTTTGAAAATAAAGGCTATTGTAATATCCATCATTATTCAAAAGCATAAACAATGGCTACTTGAACATTATCCACAAAATCTTCAATTAACTAATGAATACAAATTTCATCAAGATATAAAGCCTATGTGGAAGTAGGAAACTTTTGAGGGAAAATTTAAAGAACACAAGATTAGCATACAAACTGCCAACTGGTGACAAAATAAATAAATATTTCTAGTTTGTGTGGATTTTATCTACACCAGCTCACTTCTTCAGGCACATAAATTTTTCCATCAAAGCTAGTTAAAACTTGCAGCTCTATGATATAATTGGCTACCTGCTAAATTGTCATAATAAATGCATTTGGAGACTCAACAAAGTACATTTTAAATGAGAACAGATTTTTTGAGAGAAATGTTTATACCAGAATGTGCTGTTCTGCTGCAGAAGTGCTTAAATTCTATGCATCCTGCTTTTGCATGGCTAATAATGCCAGTTAGAGAAAAAGGATATGTTAAAACCTCACCAGCTACCCCAAGGGTTAAATTCGTTATAGATTGAGAAAAGCTTTCAACTTTATATTTAACTAATACAAGTGCAGACAAGTGGTAGCAGGAATAGCTTCATACCTGTGCAGTGATTTCCGTTGTGATCAACCTGAGATTATTAATCACATTGTCAAGCCAAGGACAAAAATATTAAAACCAAAGTCATGGGAAGTATTAAAAGTATCAGGTGAAATTTAACAAATATTTTAAGAAGACAAAAGAAGGAAACGGACAGATGGTCTTGAATCCAAAGATTGATGAAGATCCTTATTGTCATCAAGAAGTTTATAGATTTCTTTGTCCTTCTCCTCAATCATTCGATCAGCAAGATCACAAAATGTATCATGCTCTTCCTACAAGTTATGCATCCAATTAACACGAACAAAAATATAAATATACTGACAATTAATCCAAGCCCAAATGCAACAAGATACAAGATATAAAGTACCTTCAATATTTTATAACGTAATTTGAGCTCATCCAATTCTTTTTGTACATCCTGTCCGGACAATGCTTCATTTTGAGCCTTCAGTCCCTCACATCTGACTGTAAAATTAAGTATAACCTTTTTGAATAATTAACTGGTATCCATATTTCTATGGATTGGAGAAAAGGAAGGAAAAGATGGCAAGAATCATCTTTATTTAACTTAGCATGGATGTCTTACTTCACCATGTTTCTTCAATATTTTGAAGGTTCATTTCCCATGTTTCCTTATCTGATTGGTGGCTAGCATTAGCAGAATTCAGCTTTATTTCTAAGCTCTTGATCTGCTGCTTAGCATTGTCAAGGACCAACTCTCTGGAATAAATATGTAATTGAAGAGTCAAATCAGTCTTCTTAGTACGTAAACCAAAAGTTCAATATATTTTAAGCAAAAAATACTGGTAAATTAAACTTTTCAAATGTAGGAGTTCTGAAACGAATATAACATATAAATTAATAAAAGTTCTAATCACAATAAAAGTAACAGCTTGACTAGCGAAAACATGCATATCTTTCTCACATATCATCTATTTATCATTTAACTCTGCTTGAGTCTGTGCTTAGTGTCATATATATTGTTCACAGCTGGTCCCAAGGCCCGAAAAAGGAGGAGAGTAGAGGTAGGTTGACAACTAATGTAAAATTTAGTCAGCTTTGGATCAATTGCTCATCATTTACTTCATGCTTTGGAAAATATTTTATACCAGCATTATCGGCAGATAAAGTAAGGAGAGTTTTATTTATTTATTTACATATAAGTAAACCAAACTATAGGTTAAAAAGTAAGGAAAGTTTCCCATATAAAGAAATAAACTGAACTTGAAAGTTCAAATATGTGTAAAAACACCCTTGAACGTTTAGGCCCCCAATTTACAAAATACCAATTCAAGCTTTATATCAAACAATTAATGTGCGGAACATGAACTAAAGCATAACACAAAATTGGTAAACAATCTAAACCAATTAAAATCACATCCACAGCAGAAAATAAAAGGCAAAGATAAAGGGAAGAGAGATGCAAATACAAGAACAACACACGATGTGTTATCGAAGAGGAAACCGAAGCTCTCAGCGTAAAACCTCTCCGCCGCCCTCCAAGCGGTCAATAATCCACTAGAAAATATAGTTGGGATACATGAACAGCAATAGACCCTCCAAGCCTAATCTACCCGATGTACCTAAGCCCTCCAAGCTTCTTGCTCCAACGAGGTTGCGCCGAACCTTTTTCTTTTCTAGCTTACTGGATTCCGCTATAATCCATAGCATCCGCCATCCTTGGCATCTTCCAATGCTTCCCAAAACTCCAAAAACACTCAACACTCTAAATGGGTGTGGGTAGTATTTGGATAGAAATCTCCTCTCAATAGGTATGACAATGAGAGAGGGAATAAGAAGATACTACAAAGATTTCTCTCTAAGAATGAGTAGCTCTCTCTAATTGGGTGGGTGTTTTGAAGAAACCTCTCTTAGAGTTTTTCTTTCTGAATAGCCACACCTATTTTGTGGGAATGAGGGGTATTTATATTGGTGTAAGAATGGAATGCGAAGAGTCAGTTTTTCCAAAACAAGGCTGGCTGGCGACTTGACCTCGCGACTTGACTGAGTCGCAAGTTCAAGCCGCGAGCTAACTAAATGGTCAATCTAGATTTTTGTCCTGTAGTGCTCCAGCTGGGATGACTGTTCAGCTCCTTTGCATGCTCTGCACGTGTGCAACTTTTGGCGGCTTGCAAGCCGCAAGCCTCCTGCGAGTCCCAACCGCGAGTCTCTGCTTCACTGTACTGTCTTGAGCATTTCTTCACACTCTCTCACACACTACCCTTACATGATTCCCACCTAAATACAGGGTTTCTAAGTGCTATATTACAAGCAAATTTGTCACGGAATAAAGTCAACATATGGTTGGTTAAATTCAACCTTACAGAACTAATGACCACACCCCACCCTCCCCAAAAAAAAAAAAAAAGATCAGCTCAATAAAGCCTTCTATCCAATTCCATATAGAAGAAAGCAAAGGAAAAAAAAAAGAGCTAGCAAGACAGTATCAGCCCCTTTCTTTGAGTTCTTTATCATGATTAACCAAGGCATCCTGAAGATCTTGAAGGACCCTATCCCTTTTTGCAGATACAGATAATACTTCTTTTTCAGCCTCCTATAGGATCAACAAATGCCAGTGATTTTAACATATGTCTATAATGATCCAGTCTTTACTTCATATTATCAGATAAAGTATAACCATGTACTTTTAGTGCTAAGCTGTTCAGAGTCTTTAGCTGCAGCTAGCTCCGCATCCTTCTTTTAGAGAAGTGCATGAGCACGAACCTTGTAGAAAGAAAATTCACTTTCAAGGCGGCTGATCTGCAAGATTTATATTGAGGTCAGGCTATAAATAGGAAAATATTTAAAGCTATGAAACTTCACAAAATTGAGTAGTAATTTCACAGGGTAGCTAAGCAAGAATACTATCATCAGCACACATGTGTGACTATGTGTGTAATTTGTCTCTGGTGGGGAAAGGTTCCTGGTTTGCTGAACATACAACCTAAAACCACCAATTTGATAAATAGGTGAACAATTTCCCAAGATGAGATCTAGGAATCCAATGCAAGAATAAAAGTTTCTGTCAGTATCTTTGTCCAAAAAATGTACATTGCCAACTCCTAACGAGAATATAAGTAAAAAATGCCACTTATTAGAAGGTAGAGGGTTGGGTGTATCACTATTTCAAGGCCCCAGTAAAAGAGACTAGTTTCTGTAAATTTTTTAAACCAACAGTAGTAACAAGTGCATTCAGCCAGAAGATAATGGAAGTCGGATATGCAAGGAACTGTAGCACCAATATATAAATGGTGTAGAACCATACTCCTAATGCATCAATACTTATTCTACTTCTGTTAAAGCACAATATCAATGAGACATACAGCTATTGTCCTCTGGAACCAGTGCTTATGATATAGGAATACTTTCCTGTATCATAAGCACCAGAATACTTTCCAGCAGTTGGCAGGCCAGAGCATACCCCAAAATCTGCATTGCATATGCAAATTTCAGGGAACTGCGATTCAATGGCCAAGAGAAAGAGAACATGCCTTTAAGATTAAAATAATTGGGCCTAAATCAGTCATCACAGACATATAAAGGTAAAATGAAAAACATTTTGAACAATAAAGATGCAAAACATATTGTTATTCATTTCCTTATCTGCAGGATTGGAGCTATATTTCATCCTCTCTCTCTCACACACACACATTAAGAATGAGTTCAGAAATCATGAAGGGAAATAAGAATAAACTGATACCTCCTTTTTGGCAGCCACTAATTCTACATCTTTAGTAATTAGGATCTGGGCTTGTGCAGACACATCAGATTCCAGCTAACCTGCCCAATAAGAAAAGCATGAACATTCACTTCACATATATAAGTAATCTGATAAAAGAAAAATAAGGGATGCAAATATACTTCTCATTTTTGCAACTTCAATTTCAGAACGTATGCAATTACTCTCAGCAAGTTCCAGCTTAGTCTTAAGTGCCTAGGAGGCAGCTTCCCAACTCTCCTTTTCTTTGTCCTAAATAACAATAAATGCCATATGAGCGTAGAAAAGAAATACATATGCATGTCTCTAGCTATATAAATAAGATAGTCATAACAACTTCACAAAGTTTTGTCCTGAAATAAATTGCCATGTAGTATGAAAATCCTTTCTTCTAATTCTTTTTATTTTAATGGAAGCCCACCCCATCCTAAAGAATCACAAAAGGAAACCCAGAACTTGTGTTCAGCTAATAAATACTCCCTCCATCCTGTATTATTGGTCCTGTTGAGTAAATCCAACTTCTCAACTTTTGAGAGGAACATAATTTAATCATTTTCTTTCAAAAGATACAAATTTCCAAAATTACCCTCTTTATATAAACCTCAATATTGGAGGCTGTTTGGTAGCAATTCTAAAGAATTTATTTAAAAGTAAACCTTTTTTTTTTTTAAATGTTTTTTTTTTTTTAAAATGTGTTTGGAAAAATTTATTATTATTAATTTTTTTTTTTTTTTAGATAAGCAAAACCAAAAAAACTTGTTTGGTAAAAAAGCCTCTAAAAAAAAAATTTATTGGTGCATAACCAGCAATAATCCAATACAAGAGCAACCATCCATGGTGAAGCATAACCCTACAAACCAGCAACACCTCCTCAAAGTCGCCATCACAATCCACCCATAAGAGCCACCATCCACAGTGGTACACAACCCACCAATCCCACAAAAACCAATTGGCAAACCCCAAAATCCCACCTCCATCAATGTCACCAACCTCTTGCTTTTTACGGTATGTTAGTCACAATAATATATAACAAACACATTGTTGTGAGATCAATAATTAGAGAGCTAACAAATGCAGTTGTGTATCTAATTCAGATGCATTGCCAAGAAGCTATCTATGTCACCAATAGCTTCAAATACATTTTCACCATGTAACCCCATTTCTCAGAGTGGTAAAAATCATTCAGGTTCTAAATTTCTAATTCACATAATTAAACTAGTTTCACTATAGTTCCCAGAAGCATCAAATTCACTGAACATTAAATGTAATGACAACAATTCCACCAACCACCACAAACATCAATGCATTGGCAGATCTGAAACAACATTATTTCCACCATATCACCAAAAAAAAAAAAAAAAAAAAAACACACACACACTTTAACAATACCCTCTTGCAGCACAACCCAAAAACAAAAATCAATTGAAACATGCTATGCTTCTCTTCAAGTTTCATGATAGCTAATTATTCATTTCATATTAAAAATAAATACCACCTTGTGCATCCATGAATCTCAACAAGGTGACACCACTAAACAAGATAGTTGTGGGAGACTATTAGATCCTTTTACCATGCCATAAACAAGGTAGTTAACAAACCTCTTTTTCAAGGTTCACCAATTTTGCGTTTTTTAAACCTTGTGTAATGTTTGGGCGGGGGAGGACGTTGCGGGGCATCATCCTTAGGCTTATCATCATGCTACAAAGACATTAGATGCATACAATCAATATTCGGTGTAATGATAAGAATAAAGTGAACTACAAAATATATCATTACATTGTAATTAATGTTATCATACCATAGAGTTGCCTTAGTGTCCTATTTTGTGTCCACCTGTCCCACAAGTGGGTGCTCTTCTAGTGCGTTGCGGTCTACCTTATGGGGGTGAGGGTTGATAAGGGGGATGCTCATCCGTGAAGGGACCTCGGGCTAAAGAGATGCATCTACCATGGGTGGAGGGACCTCGAACTAAGGAGATGCATCTGGGATGGGTGGAGGGACCTCGGGCTGAGGAGATGCGTGCGGGATGGGTGCAGGTATCTCAGGACTAGTTACAACCCGAGGGGTTGTTGCACGCCGACCACGGCCCCTAGCTGCACTTGTGCTTGGGCTTGTTGTAGTAGGCCAACTAGGGCCCCTAGCTGTACTTGTGCTTGGGCTTACTATAGCAGGCTGACCACGGCCCCTAGCTGCGCTTATGCTTGGGCTTACAGTAGCATGCCGACCACGAGTCGGTGTACTTACGAGTGCTGCGCTTGTGCTTGGGGTTGTAGTAGCTACTGATTCAATCCCATGCCCATTGTTTGCCTGTCCATTTGCTGTAGGACCACCACCAAGCCCAACCACATTATTTAGGATGCACCGGACATGGTTGTGTTCTCGGCTGCCTACAGGAAGCATCTCCAACAGCGCTAAATGGCTTTCAATCTAAAATGGAGAAAGAACTAGTACAATCAGATTTGAGACATTTATGTATCAATTATAGAATGAATAATATATTACTTATTACTCTACTCAAATACTCAACTAAGAACTAAAAGTTTTATTAGAATACTATATGTAACAGAAAGTCTTTTTAATTGGATGTTAGTCAGATCAAACCAGATTTGCTAAAAAAAGAAATCAATTGATTCTACATTCGTACATGTACTAAAGAAAAAACAAAGTAGGCAATAAAATCTAATTCGAACACATTACCATTATATCTAATTTAGCGCTGTTGCGATCAACATACTTTCGAGTGACCGGACGGTACCAGTAGTAATAGGCATGATCGCGGGGCATCTCACCAATCTAAGGAGGTGCATGGCAAAGTTGTTGTTGTCTCATATCCCATGTAAGGATATACGGTCCATGCTCCTCCCTCCAATTCTTTTCCACCTTCCCATGCAAGTCTATTCTATGCAGTCTATTATCGTACACAATATGGTCGGGCCACTCCTGCGCCAATCCAAACTATTGAAGGACACGGTCTAAATGGTGTGTCTCTACTATGCAAAAACACACAAGTGGCACCCTTGCCGTCCACGTATCCTTCCTTGCAATGCAGAAGTCAGGAAGGTGGCCGAAGTCTGCCTCATATGGCTGCCACATAATCTACAATAGAAACAAAAAACAATTATCATAACATCTTAAAATGTGAAACAAGGGGGAATACATAGATAAAGGGAAAAAAAATTAAAACAAAAGATACGTTAAAGCAATGATTTTAACATATTCTTAAGGAAAATTAACATAACCAAACAGAATTTTTGTATATTATTACCTGGTCCGACTACATTCTAACTAATTGCTCGTGATAGTGGATCAACGCCATGCCGGATGGCCTACTCTTCGGGCTTGGCACCCATACCCACCTACAGTTACAAGAGAATAACATAAGATAAGATAATACCACTTACTTACTAAGAAGAGTACATTGCATAACACACTAAATATCAGGAAAATACTTACTTAAATGCAAGTGGAGCTTTTGGCCATGGGCCATAATCACATCCAGGTGGGGGTTCTATCCTCAGGCACAAGAATGGCAACCTCGCCCATACCCAATACTAGACCAATTGCAATGCCCCACCAATCTGCAATGCCTTCTTATCGCTTGCCAGGCACAACTCTCTGTACAACCATGCCAGGCAATCACTACCCCAACTATACTGTGACAGATCACGAAGGTTCCGCAGGAACTCCAAGAACATCAGATGCACCCTATCTCCCGACTTGTCCATGAAAATCTTATCCCCTAGTAGCGCTAAAATATAGCACCAGGCATACTGTTGTATCTGAATCTTCGTTGCGACATGAGGCAGTGGCTTTGCAATGCGCTTAACAAGGAGGCTGATGAGAATTCTTTGCCCCACCAAAGTTTTGTTATTCGCCGAAAATGCAAAACCAAGCAACTCCACGCACAGTTGCCTCCAATCCCCATCCTCCACAGCAGTCAGCCCAACCAAGACCTCACCATCTATAGGAAGTCCCAAAATGACCTCCACATCTTCTAGGGTGATCGACATCTCACCATGTGGAAGATGGAACGTATAAATCTCCGACCGCCATCGCTCAACTAGGGCCGATATTAGGCAATGATCTATCTCTCTGGAAGGGGCCCTAAACAATCTTCTAGCCCCACCAACTTGATAATGTCAATCACCCAATTATCTTGCATTGTTATGTTTGCCATCTCCTTAGCGCGACCACAGCACGTAAGTGGGCTCAGGTCCTGCAAAATCGATAAAAATTATAGTGGTTGTTAGAACTAGATATACAACTTTGAAAAAACTTGCTAAACGTCAAAGACAATGTAAAAATTAAAGCGGTTGTTAGAACTAGATATTTCACGTCGCCATTCCAAATGTCCTCTGATCGATGATTTCATTGTCACGTTAACAATGAAGGATCTTCTGGACCAGGGCGCACGATCTTTGGCTCCTCATCGATCCGAGGCTCCATACTGTAAAGTGTGCTACTGTGAGATCATACATAGCGGCAGACATACATTATTTAGTGTGAGAGTCATCACAAATCAGGCATTACCACAACACACAATGATTTCACATGAAGATATAAAAAATAGTTCACTACATAAAAGATTTGAAATATTACAGCTGAACCACCTTTGATGCTCTAAATGAAATGATTTTATATTTGCATAAAAATGGGGATAGCCATTTGAATAAGCATGAAGCACACCATACATACAAACTTCTAAATCGCGAACATTGACATTTAGGCTAAAATATAATTCCAAAATCCTACTTCTGAATTTTTGAAACAATGCAATGTATGAGCTATAAAGAGTCCAGATTTCAAACTAGATTAAATGTCAATTCAATTACAAAAATTCAAATTTACATTCAATAAACATAGAATTAGAAAATTATAAAATAAAAGCAATGATAAAAAAAAAAAAAAAAAAAAAAAAACTAGATTAAATATCAATGTAATCCAGATATTAACACTTTTTACACTATCCAACAATTTGAATGCTCAATTTATTAAAAAAAAATCATTTTTTTTTATTTACTCATTTTCCAAACAACCAAATAGAATAATATACATTCTTCACTGAAATGACATGAATCACCAAACATGAATCACCAAAACCCAAAAAGATCCGAAATTGAAAAACGAAATAGGTAACATCACGAAATTCCAAAATCTAAAATTGGAGAAAGAGAGAGAGAGTACCTTTGGCATGGTGGGTCAATGGGAGCAATACTGAGAGAGGAAACTGTTTGAGTGTCTGAGAGTGCAGATTTCAAGTTTTAAGTGGTCAAAAACGTGTTTCTGAAACTCGGTTTTAGAAGGGAGTTTAATAAAAAAACGTTAAATAGAAATCAAGTTTTAGAAACTCGAGTTTGTAAAGCGAGTTTTATAAACTCGATATCCACGTGGAAAACTTTGTCCATGTCATTATATGAAAAAACCCAAAAAACGAGTATTAAAAAGTCGAGTTTTAGAAACTCGAGATGCTAGTTTCCCATAATCTTTCAAAACCGGGCAACTAACGAAGTTGTTAGCATAGTAAGGTTATTTGGAAAGGGTGTTCGCTATAGGCCGCCTGGGTTTTCCTTCTCTGTTTTTAGGTCCATCGTGATTTTACTTTATCATATGTGTTTTTCGGAGTGTGTACATTGGAGCATGTGTAATACAAGAATAGATATTTCTAGAGCATGTCTGGGGTGCAAGCATTCATATTTATGCTTGTATATATCAAAAAGTGTATGTAGGTTGATTAATTCAAAGTGGGAATAGGTTACTGAATGTTCAATTAGTGTATAAAACACTATGAACATTTAGACCCCCAATTTATAAATTACCAATTCAAGCTTAATGTCAAACAATTAATGTGCGGAATATGAACACAAGCTTAACACAGAATTGATAAACAATCTAAACCAAATAAAATCACATCCACAACATAAATTAAATGGCAAAGATTAAGGGAAGAGAGATGCAAACACAAGGACAACACATGATGTGTTAACACATGATGCGTAAAACCTCTCCACCGCCCTCCAAGCGGTAAATAATCCACTAAAAAATGTAGTTGAGATACATGAACAGTAGAAGACCCTCCAAGTCTAATCTACCCAATGTACCTAAGCCCTCCAACGAGGTTACGCCGAACCTATTTCTTCTTTAGCTTACCAAATTCTGCTACTTGACCATAGCATCTACCAATATGAAATTGGTCTCTTCTTAACTGCTTCCCAAAGCACCAAACAGCCTTCTCACAGAAATGGGTATGATGAGAAAATGATTTGGTAATGTACCTCTCAAGGATTTAACAATGGAGAGGAAGAGAGTAAAGGAATTTGAAGAGTCTCTATGTGAAGATTATAGATGAATCAATCTTGTTTTTTCTCTAGGGTTTCTCTTTCAAAATTCTCTCTGGAAGCTCTCTACATTTTGTGGGTATAAGGGTCTATATATAGTAGGGTGAGAAGGAATGTGAAAAGTCAGTTTTTCCCAAACAGGGTGGTCTGGTGGCTTGGCCTCGCGACTGGGCTGAGTCACGAGTTCAAGCCGCGAGATAACGGCTTGGCCAGCTTAGGACTTTTGTCCTGTAATGCAACAGCTGGCATGACTCTTCAGCTCCCCCGCATGCTCTACACGTGTGCCAACTCTGGCGGCTTGCCAGTCGCGAGTCACCCGCGAGTCTAGCCGCAAGTCTCTGCATCCTTGCACAATCTTGAGCAATTCTTCACACTCTCTCACTCACTATCCTTACATGATTCCCACCTAAATACAGGGTTACTAATTGCTAAAATACAAGTAAATTTGACACGGAATAAAGCCAACAAGATGGTTGATAAAATTCAACCTTACAATCTCCCTCTTTGGCTATTCCATGACAAAACCCTAAAACAAACTCTAGACTTAAAATGTGAGTTGGGAACAATTAAACAAAACTCACTCACACCTAACTCTAGAATCTGATAAGCTCTTGAATCATATGAACAAGAATCTCCTGAAACATAACAACACAGTATTATCATTGTATGCAGAAAAACTTGTAATTGCATATGAGACAAGCGCAATGCGATCAAGCAAAATGGAATAAGAAATAAACCATGGTTTGACCAAACAGGCAATCACTATAAAATAGTGACCACAATGCTCATTCACATTTGGAATGAACATCCGGACATACAAGCCAATAAGCTCAATGCAAATCACTTGCATGCCCAACACTCAACCAATGCACAATACATAAAATATATGCATCTAGGAACAAAATCCTACAAGGGCACAAAAGTGAGAATACTTAAAGAAAAATGCATAACATTTAGCTAGAAGTATTAGGCAACAAAACATAAAGGCTGCATAGCATGGTATAAACCATAAAAGCCTACAAAACATATGGAAACAAACCCTAAAAGCTTACAAAAGCAACATGGGCACAAACCACAAAATACTGAATATAAACTTAAACAATATAAACTAAAAGTGCTTAAAGTTTCTCCCCTTCAAAATGATGAGAAGCTGTGATACACTTGGAACATATATACTTATAACCTAAAACACTTGCATAAAACACATTAGACCCTCAAGGTAAAGCAAGTAATAAAATGACAAGTATAATATAACAAGTAAATTGCGATCAAGTAAACATGATGTGAAACATGTGAGCAACTTGATCATACACCAAAACAGTTATATAGAAATAACTACAATGATCACATAGCAAAACAATTGATCATCTGAACATGCATTCAATGAAGCACAATAGCATAAGGAAGTATGCATGTCCAATACACAAACACGATGGAATACAAGAAAACAAACATAAAGAGAAACAAACAAAACAAAGTTTTCTTATTAACTCAATGTCTTTTCCCCCTTGGTATATGCATCTCCCCTATGGAATATCTCTCCCCCTACAAATGTGCATGAGGAATAGAATTTCTCCCCTTAAGGATGTGCACAAGAGTCATATAGAAATGACAAAAACACTCTGGTATACTCTCTAGAGTATACTCTCCCCCTTTTTGTTAGGAATAGACAAATGGTCAAGAAGAAAAGAGGGCAAGAGATGAAGGTATGAACAAAGACAATGATGCATGAGAGGTGCGAGATGAATGAGAAAATGAAGCTCAAACCTAAGACAAAGTAAAATGCTATAAAGCATAAGTTAAACATGACATGCTAGGATGAAGAAGCAAGGTATAGACCAATGCATGACAAGGGTAGCAAAGGTGTGTGTAAAAGGTGACTATGTGCAATGCATGAACAATGCATGGAAAATGCACATGTGGGGCAAGGTGTGTTAACTACACAACCAATGAACCAAACATGATCCTAGTGAGGAAACATGAGAAACCCCAATGTTTGGTACTCATCAGAGTCCAAACAAGTGAGAAAATGCCTAAGAGGCATTTTATCAAACATCTAACGTGCACACTATGAACAACAAAGTAAAACAATGCATGAACATCATGAAAACCACCCTTAATACAAGTTCTTTATGCCACAAGGGGCCAACATCCAATGCAAATCAACAAAAGAAACCAATCCCGTGAAAAAATTTAACAAAAATTAAGTTTTCCCAACCCTTATGATGAAAATCCCAACCGAGAGCACAAAACTCTCCAAAACATAATCTAAGGATCAAAATTAATGAAAAGAGTTTATAATTACCTTAGAGATGTTAATGGAATGAAAAATCATTCAAATTGATTGGGTTTTGATGTAAAAATATTGAAAGAGGGGTTTAAAAGAGGATGAGAGAGGTTTAAAATAGGTTTCCCACGAAAAAGCTCTTTAAAAAGCTGATTCTGGGCGTTTCGCGACTGGCGAGTCGCGAGTGAATCGCCAAGACATTCTATGTAAACTCGCGGCTTGGACTCGCGACTTGCAAGTCACCAAAACGTGTAGCCAAAACTTGTAGCTTGCACGCTACTTGCGCAAGTAGCCAGAATGAGTAGCCAAAAATTCTGACACTTGTTTTTCAACACAGAACATGTTTAAACAATGAAAAAAAAAAAAGTAAGCATTAAACATGAACACAAAGAGTATAAAAATTACTTCCAAAAACATATAAAATGATCAAAAATCTTTTTAGATTAATCCATATATGGTTGAGCACACACACATTACATTTAGACAAGTACAATCTAACAAATGAATAAGACATTCATTGAACATTAGGCATGTGTGTTGTGTGTGTGTATCAAATGTGGAATAGTCCTTAGTCTAGAGTAAAGCTTCAATGATCAATTCAATCAAGTCATACACAACTAGTACTAAGTTAAGTGGTCTATCTCAATTATGGAATTGAACATATATGATCTCCCACAAGAAAATGATTACATACGATGAAGCTTTTCATTTGGCTTCTTTACAATTCATAACATTTGATCATTTTGAATCAATACATCTCATTTTGAGATCGATGCTTGAAATTTTTAATATTTCAATTTGATGAACAAGCTTTTGGCTTTTTAGGCATCATACATTTTCATATAAGTCGCTTTCCCTTTTTCCTAGTCGAATACTAGTATGTGTGACGGCTTTTGCAGCTCATTATCTCTTTTCATTTTGAGATTTACATTTATTGAGCTCTTTAAGCAATAAAAATAAAAGAGTGGGAAGAGATATAGGCACAAGTCTACGCATGTATCAAAACCAACATGACTATTGACTAATCATTCATGACAAGCTTGAAGATCGATTTACAACAATCACACAAAGATGTCAAGATTTTTCCCACAAAGATATAAGTGCAAAAAGAACAAGCTAAGCTCATAAATGCATAAAGCCATTTATACAAAGGTACAAGGCCAAACTCACATGTGAAAGATGCTCAAACATATACGATCAAACATTTTTGAATTTTTCACTTTTTATGTGGTTTTGGATTTTTACTCACATAAAACTAAAACATAAAAGTAAGATCAAAAACAAAAGCAATGCATACAAATAAATGCAAGATGCACAAAATGCATGAAGATATGACAATTAATGCATGAAGGGTCCTACAAAGATCGAAAGAATTAGATCAAGGACCAAAAGAGCAAAAGCTCAACCATAGGAACCCTTCCTCATCCAAACGGATTGATTGTTTGGAATGAGTATCTCATGAGAAGTGAGACGAGGGTTGGAAGAATGAGAACTAGAGATGCATATAAACAAGGAGTTAAGAACATTAAATACTTTCTTTAACAGCATGCTATTTTCACTCAAAACCGGTATACCCTTTTTAGTACAACGTCCAAGAAGTTCAAGTTTTTCTTTTCTTTTGATTCTTTTAAGAGCATGAAACTTAGAGCAATGAGGTCTTAGATGACCAAAACCACCACAATGGTGACAAATAATGTGTTTAGGTCTACTAGGCTTTTTGAGAAGGGATCTAGCAACATGGTTTTGTTCTCTCTTTAACTTATGACATTGAGGTCTTATATGACCAATCACACCACAATGGTGGCAAATTGGAACAAACTTAGATCCATCCAAAGCCTTAGGTTGAGACCTAAACAGAGGCTTTGATTTAATAGTCTTTCTCTCCACCTTTTGATTTCTTTTATGTGGAAGAATGTACACCGATTTATCCTTTGAGGTAGAACACATAATAGGCACAAAATCGGGTATCACAACATGATTGCAACAAATATTATCATCCTTTTTAGCAATAGGTTCAGCAATCAAACACTTGGCATGTATCTTAAGAGATTCATTTTCACATTTTAGCTCATCAACAAGTTTGTTAGACAAAACAAGTTTAGCATCCAAGTCCATATTCAAACATTCAAACTCTTTTAGCTTTTCAAAAGAATTTTCAACAAGTTTCTTATATTTTTCAACCAATTTGTTGGATTCATTGAGCTTAGCAATCAAATCATCCTTTTTACAAAATAACTTGCTCAAATCCTTATTAAACTTCTTAGCCTTTTTCTTCAAGGGTTTGATATTAGGAATATCAACAACATCCAAAGATTCATGTAACATAGCATCACAATTATGAGAATTATCACTCATAAAGGCATTTTCACAAACACGTGGCATGTTACATTCATCATCAACCAAATCATACAAAGAGACATACAAAGCACTATTCATGGCAAATAAATACAAGGGGTCAAAGATCACACTTAGGTATTTAAACCACAACAAGTGTACCCGCTCTGATACCAATTGAATTTTCAATTAGTGTATAAAATACTATGAATGTTTAGACCCCCAATTTACAAATTACTAATTCAAGCTTAATGTCAAACAATTAATATGCGGAATATGAACACAAGCTTAACACAGAATTGATAAAAAATCTAAACCAAATAAAATCACATCCACAACAGAAATTAAATGGCAAAGATTAAGGGAAGAGAGATGCAAACACAAGGACAACACACGATATGTTATCGAAGAGGAAACCGAAGCCCTCGGCGTAAAACCTCTCTGCTGCCCTCCAAGCGGTAAATAATCCACTAAAGAATGTAGTTGGGATACATGAATAGTAAAAAACCCTCTAAGCCTAATCTACCCAATGTACCTAAGCCCTCTAAGCTCCTACTCTAACGAGGTTACGCCGAACTTATTTCTTCTTTAGCTTACTGGATTCTGCTACTTGACCATAGCATCTACCAATATGAAATTAGTCCCTTCTTAACTGCTTCCCAAAGCACCAAACAGCCTTCTCACAGAAATGGGTATGGTGAGAAAAGGTTTTGGTAATGTACTTCTCAAGGATTTAACAATGGAGAGGAAGAGAGTAGAGGAATTTGAAGAGTTTCTATGTGAAGATTGTGGCTGAATCAATCTTGTTTTTTCTCTAGGGTTTCTCTCTCAAAATTCTCTCTGGAAGCTCTCTACATTTCGTGGGTATAAGGGTCTATATATAGTAGGGTGATAAGGAATGTGAAAAGTCAGTTTTTCCCAAACAGGGTGGTCTGGCGGCTTGGCCTCACGACTGGGCTGAGTCGCGAGTTCAAGCTGCAAGCTAATGGCCTGGCCAGCCTAGGACTTTTGTCATGTAGTGCAACAGCTGACATGACTCTTCAGCTCTCCCGCATGCTCCACACGTGTGCGAACTTTGGCGGCTTGCCAGTCGCGAGTCACCCGCAAGTCCAACCGCGAGTCTTTGCATCCTTGCACAATCTTGAGCAATTCTTCACACTCTCTCACTCACTACCCTTACATGATTCCCACCTAAATACAGGGTTACTAATTGCTAAAATACAAACAAATTGCTAAAATACAAGCAAATTTGGCACGGAATAAAGCCAACAAGATGGTTGATAAAATTCAACTTTACAGTTACCATTTTTCATTGGATGCAAACATGTGATGTTGCTGATATATTTCAGAATATTTCAGCAAATATATATATATATATATATATATATTTTTTTTTTTTTGTTTCTGACATATTTCACATTTGTTAACTGGACTTTGGCTCTCGCCATTGAAGTTTCTGTTTCTGGAATCCCCCAACAACAATGTAATCAAAAGATTTACCTGAAACTTCTTCGACGTCTGAAGTCATGTAGGGAAGTCTGTTTCCTTCAATGAATAAGAATGAGGTCAATGCTCAACTCAGTCAACTAGAATGAGTTGTGCTTATAAAAAAAAAAAAATTTTTAAAAAGGCTAATTAATGGGAAGTTCATACCTTGAGGCAGTGAAGAAGAAGCTAAATAAAAGTTAATTAGTAAGAGCAAAGATGCAGTGAGAAGCCCATGGCCATGAATGGTTTGTGAAAGCTCCATACTGTTTCCACGTCACTGGCTTGAGGAGTATAAGCAGGGCAATATTTATTGACCTTGTGTGCAGGCTACATAATTATCGAGTCTTGGACTTAGTGGCATAAATTGATTACAGCTCCTTTATGTTCAGTTATATTTAAGCATACGCATGGTTTGGTCAATGATTCTGTATTTGTTGGTTGGATAACTATTGATTCTGCTGTTATGATGGTTTCTAACCCATCTTTACTTTCTCACTTGGAACATGTAGAGGAAAATTATACTTAAACGTTAAACATACCCTACTTTACTGTCTCTTGAGAATTATAATAAAAAGAATTCAAGCAGAAACCGGAATTTTCTAGGTCAGAATGTTTGTTGGGAACATAGTGCGCACTGATTGATGGGATAGGGTAGAGACATGAGACATGCAGCAACACAACAGGATACAACAAAACTTAAGAATTTTGCTTAAAACTATGATTACAAGGAAGATAAAGTCGTATCCAATGCATAAAACTCCTACTTTTGTGGGTTTAGGATAGGTAATTGGGAGATAGCCTACCCCTTTTTTTTTAGAGAGGCTGCCTACAAACTATAATTACAGATTACCCATAAACTAAGTTTTGAAGTAAAAACTTGGGGGACTCTATGTCAGTCATTAATAATTCGCCACAAATTGAACCTTGGCAATGCATTGTAAAATGAGAGAGAGAGGGAGAGAGAGAGATCTATCCACGCAATATATATATATATATATATTATAATACCTTCTTTTAATATGAATTCACTTTCAAAAGTTCTTGAGGGTCCATGCATATAACAATATACATAGTCTGTTAACAAAAGATTAGCTCTAAAAATTAAGTTTGCTGCATAGGCTATCTGACTAAAACCCATTGCATTGTTCCATTCCCTTGCAGTTCAGGTCTATTGCTTTTGGACCTGAATCAATGTCATTCTGATATTGGCTGTTGAGATCTAGTGTCCCCAACAATCCAGATTTTCTCAATTGGTTCCTCAAGGTCTTCCCCCCATCTATCCATTCATGATTTCTGCCTTAACAAGCAATCTGTTCTCAACAACTTTCTCAACTTGGTCAAAAAATTGGTCTTTTAGTCGCAAAGTTACTTATTCTCTAAAAAAAATTTATATTATCCTACTTACTTTTGCAACAATCAAGAATGAAAGGGAATAATAAAATAATATACCTTGCACATGTTTGGAGGGCAGTTACTGCAACCATGGGGAGATGTGTGGAAATCATGGTAGGGGAAGATCCTTAGCTTTCCTTCTTCATCCACAAAGCCTGGGTTTGTGTTGATGTCTGAAAAGTAGTCTCTCAAACCAAGATGATTCAAAATGGTCTCAATGAAAAACAGGATTGCATCGCTTACAACCCTCAATTCACACCTGAAAATGAATTCCATGCCACCATTTATTTCACTTTGCTAAACAGAAAAACTTTACAATATATGGAAAAGAGCAAAGAAAGAGGGAGATATATAGATACCCTAAAGCATGAGCTGCTTTGACACTATCTACAATGTATCAGCAATTGTTGCTGGTTTTCTTTTATATGTCAAGAGTGTCCCTTAAACCTCTAGATTCCATTCTAGGTGGTTTTATGTAAGGAGATGTTAAAGCAGCAGTTGAAATCTCAATCTGTGTAATCTTGATGTTATTGCATTATTTTCTTTCGATTTTAAGAGTTGTTTATCTAAGCAGTTTTTTTCAAATGGTGTAGGTGCCTTAAAGTCAATGAATTGCCGCAGTCCTGCTGCGAGAAATGTGAATACAAATCAACACATTGTGCATCTGTCTCTGGCCTTATGAAGCAGAAACCCAAGTAAATTATCTGACAAGTTAGACAATAATGACTAATAAAGCTCTTTGTTCTGCCATGTTTTGCATGCTTCTTGCTAATTTACAAATGTAAATAAATTATCTCAATGTTTAAGAAAGGAGGCAGTCTATGTAGCTGTTTCCATTTAATCTTTATTGAAATTGCTTTTCTTGTCAGTATTATTTTCCTAGGGGACCCTTTTGGTTAGACCAGCACATCTTTCATATCTATTAACTTCTTTATTTCTGTGTTATGACTGCTGCTGTGACAGTGCAATAATTCAGATGATGAGCATTTTAATAAATGCATATTGGGAGTTTCCAGATGACATATCTTAATGTTCTGTTCCTGTCTAGGAGTAGTGTTACAAGTTTTTTTTTTTTTTTTATTTATTTATTTATTTTTAATGGGAATTAGTGTTACAAGTTGCTAAAGAATGTATCAAGAATATTTTCACCACTTCATTTTCCGTACCTTGCTATTAGTAGAAAGTGAACATTTAAAAAAAAAAAAAAACTTTTTGGATACATGAACATCTTTGACCATGTTACTTCTCATTTCCCTTAATCAAATTTAACGGGTTAATTTTATCAAAAAGAAAAGGTTAGATGCATTTTATTTCACCTCTTTTTAGTATTAAACTATTTTGTTTTCAGAAATTGTATTTTCAACTATTAATCGACACCAAGATGACAATCAAATGCAAAACAGGTCGTTTGCCTCCCCCAAAACCATGGCAGATTGGCGGATTCAAAGAGATAAATAAGGCCACGCAACCTTTATTTAATTTTCATTACTCATATAATCAGAGTCCATTAAAAAATATATTCCATTTTATCACGAAACCTGGTTTTTTTTTTTTTTTTTTTTTTCTACAAACAAGTTGGTAGGTTATTGTTTTTCTACTCTTTATTAGATACAATTACTCTAAAAACTCTAAAGCATCTTATTTTATTTTATCGAGAATTCTAAGTCATTTGTATATATTAAATAATAAATAAAAAAATGTCATAGTATTGGTCATACACACAATTATTTGAAATTTTATTTTTACTTAAAAAAATAATAAAAAAACCCAAAGGGGTATTTTACTGTTCTCAACGCCAGGGGTATTTTATTGTTCTCAACACACAATTGTAAAAAGGGTGTGCGTGTGTTTATACAAACGACTCAGCATTTTTTTTTTCACCAAGTGCCATTGTGTTTTTTATGGTGACTAGCAAACTTGAGGAAAGGAAGGTCCTTTGTATATAGTAGTTTTTTTAAGATAATAGTTAAATGCTTAATCAGATTGCCTTTGCATGTGGTCCGTATAAATTTTTGTGCATGGAGTGTATTTCATGTAATGAGTTTTGCAATATTAAGAGTAAACCACATTAGTGGTTGCAAAATACAAAAAGTGCTCAATTTTGCACATTTTAACTCAAAAAATACTCACATCAGTACTTGTAAAAATGTGCAAATATACAAAACTAGTTTGCAAATGAATTGTAATCGTGCATATATGCACGGTTACTGTTCTTGTGCAAATAATTTTTTTATTCTTTTTTTCTCTCTCCCTGTCATGTTGCTCTCTCATCTATCATGTTCTCACAACAAATAAAGAAAAAGGTGGGTGGGGCCATGTGGGTAGTGGTTTGTTTGATATAATAAAAAATTAAAGAAATATTATTATTTAAATAAAATAGATGATAGAATAGATAAACTGATGTGAGTGTTTTGTAAAAGTGGGTGTGTAAAATAGAAAAAGTATGTTTTTTCTTGCAAAATGGACAAGAATTTTGCACGGACTGATGTGGTTGCTCTTAGGGCTGTGCAAACCAGTACCGGAGCCGACAAGACCGACCGGCGCCGACCTTCCCGCACCGCCACTACAACCGACCGACAGAGCCGATGCCGGCGAACGGAACGTGAAGAGAGTTCCGACTCCGGTGCGGTGCAGTAATCGGAGCAGCAAATCCGGAACCGAAGCCTTGCCGAACCGTACCGACCCCTGTTTCAGATGTTTGGAACTTTGGATACGGCGTCGTTTTATCGAGATTTTGTCTTTAAAAAAAAAAAAAAAAAAAAAAACTACAAACCCATTAATGGTCTCCACCATGTTGCATGCCGCCGTTCTTCTTCTTCTTCCTCTTCTTCTTCTCTTCTTTGTTTTGCACCGGTTCTTCTCCGTTCTGCAGTGCACTGGCCTGGTCTTTTATTACTCTGGTAATTCCTAGTTTCTATTGTCTTCTAGTACCCTTTTAAAGTTTTAGTCTTTTAACGTTTTAACTTTTATGACCCCCATACGTGTCTAGCTTGGAAATGACAAAAGAAAAGTTTAAAAGAAAAATCCAAGTGTCAGACTTAGATATAACTCTATTTTCCCACCATTGTGTAGGTCTATTGTGTAGGTATAGTGGTGTATAACATATATTAATATTTATCTATACTTTAAAAAAATGAATAATTATTAATGCTACGTTTACAATATTTTAACAATAGAAGCTATAAACTATAAACTTAGTAATATTTATCATTTTTTTTTTTTGAGTAAAATGTTTTTTTTTATTATCAATTTTTCAGCACTTGTTTGGACTTTGTAGTGTTACATTGTTACTTTAGTCCCATTGAACACTGAATAGGTGGAAATGATTTTTTTATACATAAAAATAAAAAATAAAAAATAGAATTTTTAATGTTTCAAACCGACCAAACCGATTAAACCGAGCCGACCAAACCGCACCGCTATAGGTCGGAAAACCGACCCTAATCGGTATGAATCGGTTTTAATTATGAAAAAACCGATCCCTATCGGTTCGGTAACAATTATGAGAAAAAACCGAGATAACCGAACCGCGCACACCCCTAGTTGCTCTAACAGTCTTAGTTCCACATCAACTGTGGGATATTAACAACAATAGTGTTCATATTTCCCAAGATGAAACATACACTCACACATATGCATAACTATGTACAACTGTTGGTTCATATTTCCCAAGATGAAACGCACACCCACACCCATGCATAACTATATACAATTGCTAATTTATATATATTAATAAATGTTAGTTGAATTCCCAATTAGTGCCAAGTATAGTTCACGTGTGGCTTAATTGTATAAAACTCATGTGGGTTGATAGGTAGAGGTAATATGATATTCTGTTGAGTTTTACAATAATATGGGAGTTCATAGTAATATTAATTCATTACTCAACAAAAAAATTGGGTGAATAAAATAAAGTTGAAATGGTTGAGTTTTAATTATTTACATGTGTAAAAAATATATCTATGGTTGAGTACACATTATGTCTATGTATAAATTATTTCTATGATCGAGATTCAATTATTTATATGTGTATACACGAAGTCGAGGAGGTTGAGTTTGAATATAAATTCTTTTTATCATATACCTAATTTATTTACTTGATTATAGATTATGACAACTACAATATTCTTTGAATAGGTTGGTGATGGATTTTCATTATTTCTATGTGTACTATGATGGCCCGTGGGTAGACCTTATCTCCACTGAAACTGACGAGGGGGGATTCGAATGGACGAAATCTCTTCAGGTCTACTTTTAACTACTAGAAGGCAGAGAGGTAAATGATATTTGCCGAGCTTCCGTTATCTACCAAAACCCTTCTGGTATTGAATCCTTCAATCATGAGCATAATGACCAACGGGTCGTCATGAGGCTGTTTCACCCCTCAGACATCTTCTTCCGAGAATAGCATATCTTAGTCTGTCTGCCTTTGCTTCAGAGGTGGCATCCCATGAACGCTGTTTACTTGCCTTTAGTATGACTTCCTAAGGGACTTGAATGATCCCCCCTAGACGATCCCCCTACGATTGTCTTTATCTCCCCTATGGCACTTTGTGGACGGACGGGCAAGTGGTCTTCGTTCCTCTGAGGGACTTCGTGTTGACCCTGGTTGTCATCCCTGGATCTGCTGAAGTCCCTCTTCTTCACGAACTTCTGCAACTTCCCTTTTCGTATAAGCTCCTCTATTTGCTCCTTCAGGTCTCTACAATCCTTTGTATAATGCCTGTGATCTTTGTGGAAACGGCAGTATTTTCTCTTGTCATGCATGTTGGACGATGAGTGTAATGGCCTAGGCAATTTGAAGTAGTGTTCGTATTTAATCTACACCAAAATCTGGTCAACAGGCATAACTAAAGGAGTGAACTTTACTGTATGAGGGTTTTTGTCATCTCTTCATCTGTTCCCTTCAACATTCTAGCGATCTACCCGATCCCTTTTTCGTCCTCTTCGGTCATCTTCCTTCTCTTTCTTCTTCTCCATGGGCTTCTCTACCCCTTCTATTGCTGCCAAGGCGTCCTCAGCATTCATATACTTCTGCGCCTTCAAAAGCATTTCCACCATTGTCTTAGGAGGATTCTTCGCCAAGGAGACCACGAACACCCTGGATTTCAATCCAGCTTTGAAGGTTGTCAGTTGTACTTTATCCTCTGCTTCGTCCACCTTCAACGTTTCTCAAGTGAAACGTGTTACACACAATCTCAATGTCTCCTTCTCTCCTTGCTTGATGGTGAGCAGATGGTCTGCTGGCCTTTTTAGGCATTGCCTACCGACAAAGTGACGGAGGAAGGAACTGCTTGGCTGCTTGAAGTTGTCAATGGACGATGTTGGTAGCTTAGTGAACCACTTTCTAGCTGCTCCTTTAAGAGTAGTGGGAAAAGAATGACATAGTATCTCGTCAGGGGGCTACTAGAGTCCTAAAGTCATTTTGAAAGTGTTGAGATGATCCAAGGGATCCTTCAGTCCATCAAATGGTTCGAGCTGTGATAGATGAAACATTGAGGGTACCGGGTTCTCTAGAATAGCCATGGTGAAAGGTGAGTTTGTCCTCCTAACCATTCTATCTAGACTCCAGTCCGTTTTTTCTTTGATCACATTCCTCAGCTCGTCCTTCTCTTTTCTCATTTCTTTGAGAAGGTCTAAGCTCGCCCCTTCTGGAGTACCTGGTCGTCTTTTCTAACTGTCTTCGTCATCATCCCGGTTGGTCTCCGTGTGATTGTCTTCCTGTTGCAATCGCAGTCTCATTTCGTGGTTCTGTCTGGTAAGCTCCTCCACGGTGGCTGCAAGCATCTGAATTTGTAGAGCTAATGTTGCAGGATCTTAGTTAGCGTTGGATTCTATCTATACTTATGAGTTGAGTGGAATTGTGCTTTCGAATCTAGGTGCGAAGAAAGTCGTCCCCATAGACGGTGCCAAACTGATGATGCCAAGATCGTCAGTAGAGATGATCATCCAATAGGATCACTGACCAAGGTCATCCAAACGCCCTGCAAGAACAAATAACAAGAGGGAACACCGGTGTGGTGCTTGCCACAGAGCCTTCGATACTTAAGTCAGTTAGCTGAGAGAGAAAGGAGAGTTTTGATACTAAAATATCAAAGTTTCTGTATTAGAATTCCGTATCTTTTCAGGTCTTGGGGTGCTGGTATATATATATGTGCCTATTTTCTCCTTCTAGCCGTTGGTGGTGCTTTAATAGTGGTTTCAATGTGGTATATGTAACGCCCTTGATGGGGTCTTAATGATAATATCTGTCTCTCCAATGGTACGGAGACTCATTATTGTCATGTAACGCTTCGTCATTGATGGTGAATGTCCTTATCTTTGTCTGGCGGGTACCATGAGATGGACGAAGATTGATGTTGCTCTTGTCCAGTCTTCTCTATGGACGAGGATATAACTGGGACTATCAATTGATTTGGTGGATTACTTAGGAGGGGCGCTTCAATTATACTACATGTATTCTATTCTTAAAATTATCAAATATGGATTAAGTTACTTACTGGGCTCCTATTATTTCATAATTAAAAGGAAAGTGAATATTACAACTTACCTAATGTGGTTTGGTTCTAACTACCATCATAGTTTCATTTGCAATATTTCTATTTTTGAGGTTGACAACTTAAAGTTTTGATTAAAATGAAATATATATAGTTTTATGTTATCCAAATTAATATGTTTTGCAATTTTAGGGAAAAAAAAAAGTGCCCCACAATTTCCCCCTTACGATTCAACAATCATAGTTTAATCTCACAGGCTTTTTAATTTTTTTTTTTTTTTTTTTTTTTTTTTTGGTATACAAAAATGGGAGTTAGCTAAGTTACGCTACGCTCCAGGCAGGGTGCTCAGGTTAAGCCCTGTAGGCCAACACTTATGGATACCTACCAACGAAGGACTGTTGGCAGCGAGACTCAAACATAGGTTGGTTAGATGAAGTGATATAGCTTCACTTACTTAATGGTTTCTACTAAAACAAAAATGATGTGACATTTAACAGAAAATATGGTTGAATGGGCTATTGATGTAAACAAAAAAAACTTCAGGGGCCAAAATCCAAATTCTGAAACATTAGGGTGTAAAATCCAAACATTTACAAACTTTAGAAGATAAAATCAAATTTTTGGAGTTTCAAGATGTAAAATCCCAGCATTCCCAAACTTCAGGAGGTAAAATCCAAATTTTAAAATTTCATGGTGTAAAATCCAAACACCCTCAAACTTTAGGAGTATAGTTTGCAATTTAGCAAAAAAAGAAATATTACAACTTATTTTGTAACTCAATTGGTTAGCACCTCCTAATGTTTCTAACAGAGATATCTAGAATTCTTATTTCCCTTCCCCCAACTATGAAATCATAAAAAATAAAAAAAAAATATAGTTAGAGTCATAGTTTTAAAAATCGGACCGGACCGACCGGTTCAATCGGGAATTGGGAGCCAATCCAGTCTGATTAAAACCCCCAAAATCGGTCAAAAACCATGGTTAGAGTTACATCCAAATTAGAATATTTCGCATTTTGGGAACAAATTTACCCCATGATCTAGCAAATTAGTTAATCTCACCAATTTTTCAACTGAAATCCTAAAGTTCGGATTAAAATAAAATTATTAAGGGTCATAGACTCATAATACCCAACATGTGCAAACAAAAGCTTATTAAGGGTCTGTTTGAATACTGCTTATTTTACTGAAACTGAAAACTTATTGTTGAAAGTATTATAGATAAAGGTAAAAGTTAATTGAAATAGTATAGTGGGACTCATGGATAGTACCAAAAAGTGCAGTGGGGTTCATAAATAGTAGCAAAAATAAACTGAATAGTGAAATAATTTATAATTTTCATTGCTTCCCAAACGCACACTAAGCGTGCATTCGCGTACAGAGTTTTCTACGTTTATGTTTTTTTAGTGGGTCCCATGGGTACTGTTCATGGACCACTAAGAATTGAAAAACACAGCCATGGGTTTTGCTACAGTGTTTTGCCTTTAAAAAATTATTTTGCTACAGTGTTTTCATCAATAAATTTTCAGTTTTCAACAAATAAGCGGTATCTAAACAGACTTTAAGGAAACTATCCTTTTCCACAGTAAACATTTAAAAAAAAAAAAATTAGAAAGTAATTTATGAAACAAGATATTTTGACTTGAATGATTAAGTCATGAAAAGATTGATTTGACATAAAGTGAACTATAAACAAAATAATAAAGGGAAAATATACTCTTTTCCCGGCCAAAATGTTAATATAATACCGTTGGACAAAATATTTAGTAATATACTACTGTTTGTAAAATATTTATTAATTTATCACCTTTTTAAAATTCAAGTTCGCTGTCAAATTCGTCGTGTTATTTTTTATGGAACTCGAGTTCTTGGAACTCAAGTTACATAAAAAAAATTTCATAGAACTCGAGTTTGTGAAACTTGAGTTACACGGCAAACTTGAGTTTCACAAACTCAAATTTTAAAAAAATGATAGATTTCTAATGATTTCGCAAATAGGGGTAGATTCATATATATTTTACCAAACAGTATACTTGGCCATTTTGGCCCTCTTTTCCACTCTAAACTTCTTTTTTGGGGGGATGAAATTGGAGTTCATTACTAATCAACCAAAGTCACATCGTTACAAAATCATTCATGGTACATTACCAAAAGGTCTAAATGCAAAAGTAGAAAAAACATCAAACTGAGGGCTGTCACAAAATCCTGGTGTTGCTCGACCCCCTTTCTAGATAGAGCATGAGTACACTAGTTTACTTCTTTATAACAGTGTATGATTCCCTGTGGTATTTGGCTCAACAACTCCCTGCAGTCATCAACAATCAAATAAATTTCATCATTGAATTCGGTTCTGTAAGTCATCAAGGATACTATTCCTTGGTTATTTATTAGCATCATCATTGTACATGCCCAATTTAAACCTGACATTTCCTTTACTGGATCAACTGAAAAGACAACCTTGTAAACCCAAAGTATGATTCAATGGACCTCCTGGTCCAATTTAGTGCCAGCTCTAAAAAGCCCGGTTAGTTTTGTACCATAGTTTCATTACACCTTTGGCTTAATAAAGGTTTGCAAAGCAAAGAAGGAAAATGAATCAAGCATTAATCATCAAATTCCAAAATGGAAAGGATAGTTTATTGTAATTTCTCCTTAAGGATCTGATCAAAACGTTTCCTTAATCTCACTGAACAAAAATGGCCGATACAATATTATTTTCATTGAACATTGGCTGGGTATTTAATTGCATTCTTGACAATTTTCTTGGAGGCAGCATCACCAAGATCAATGCCACATATATCAGCCAATCTGATGAGGTATAGCAGTACATCAGAGAGCTCCTCACCTAAATGCTCCTTATCTGATTCCTCCCAATTGGGCAAGCCTCTGTCCACCTCTCCCCTCCATTGGAATATTTCTGACAGCTCTCCCACTTCACCAACCTACACATGATAAGACATAAACAATGAACAAGAAAGGAAGGAAAGTTGAAGATACTTATCAACCATTGATTTACTTAATTACAATTGACATCATTGTTAGCAGTAAGGTATGCAAATGTACAATACTGGAACATCACAAGTTTATTTAGGTAGGTAGATAGTGGGGGAGAGGGAGGTAATGTTCAAATCACAAACATGAGGCACCACAAAGGATACCTTATCACCAGGCTATCACTTGAAACCTATAACACCCCCAATTTTTTTTTTTTTTTTTTTTTTTTTTTTGAGAAGGTATAACACCCCCAATTTAATGGAAAAGAATAAAAATAAGAGATTTCACGTAAGGTCCACACTCGCACAACAATATACATTATGCACCAAGATGCTTAGTATCACAAAGTAATTGGCAGAAGCTGCCCTTTCAAAGGGTGTAAAGTATGATCTCCAATCGTATCCAAGCATGTTCATTTGCAACAAAATTATAAAAGCAATAGCAGCCAAGCATGTTCCTGATGCCTTAAATGAGGAAAAATATGGGTTAAGCCATGGACCGAGTGAAAGATTAATCAATTAATCAGCATCAGATACACATACGCGTGCTAAAAAGTACACAAATTGATGTGAAATTAAGATTTTCAACACTGTTTAACTAGAAAGAAAACAGCCTATCAACACACAAGTGGTAAGAGAGATTACCATAGCAAGAAGTAAATTCCTGGGGCTATGGTACTTCTCCCAATCTCTTGCCTTAGCAAATTCCTCTAGCTTCTTTGAGAGTTCTTTCAGACTAATGTCTTTGGCTCTCTCCTCTGCTATCACCTCTGCTTCTCCCATGCTTTCAGTTTCTTGGGGTCTGCATGGAGAGAAAGGAGTTCTTACAGCTTTTAAAGAGAAAAAAAGGTACATTGCTTCTTGAGGAATGATATCTTGTACGGGCCTATGGCAATAAAATTGAGAAAAGCAATGAGAACCAATGCATTTCCCATGGTTTATACATAAGATTCTCTACAGCCGCCACCAAGCAAAATGGCCAACTTCAATGCATAAAATTGATCAAGAATATTCGATTTTCTTTATCAATTTTAACATGGCTAATGCTTATCTTTGAAAGAAAAAGGAAATTTGAGCTCACCAAATGTTAGAATAATATTTCTTAACAGCTTTATTTATCACCGAGTGCAACTGTCAGTTTTAAATTTACTACCATATAGACACAATTACACACCATCAATTTGAAATGAGGATGTACACGTTTTTAGTGATCCAACTACTCTTTTTTTTTTTTTTTTGATCGGGATCCAACTACTCTTTGATTAGGTGGATCAATGAGTTGGTTATTCTTAAATCCTAAGATTACTTAGGATTTTAAACTGCAGTAATGGAACTAATTCAAACTTGTAATTTTTGACTCCCTATAGGATGATCTTACTCTAATCTAAATGACACAAAGCACGTTACAACCAATTCAGGATGAGAATGTTGTCTCCTAATAGAATGGACAGGTGAGCCTCGTAGTTCTTGATCTTCCAAATTCCTAAACTGGAATGCAACATGGAAACCATTGGACCACAATATATGCTAGTAATCTACTAAAAATGTCATGAAATTTATGTCACGGATTAAGTACAAAGATTTCAAATTAATTGATTTAAAAAAATTATATAATTACAAAAATGAAGGAGAGGAATTTGAACTTTAGTTCACTTATGAAAGAAATCAGGTTGTGTCACTGAACTATAAAACTCTTGACATTGAAAATATTTAATTACTCATATAGTTGAACTGTTGGTTTTGTGGTGCCAAATTTACATACCATTTAGCTTTTGAAGGTGGCTAATTCAAAATCATCTTTGATATTGATCTTAGTGTGCAATGAATATAACACTAGAAGAAGAAACATGTCTAATACGCAAAGAAAACATGTTGTCCTCCTTTTTCCTATTCTGATTCTATCTCTTTTGAATTGCTATTGCATATGCGCAATTATGCATGCCCCCTCGCCAGTTTTTTGATTGAGTGATACTAGGAATTATCCAAAATTTATTATACAAACTTTACAAACTGGTGCATCAACCATTCTTAAAAAAATAAAAATAAAATGAAGTATCAACTATTAAACATAACATAAAAAAGCAATTAAAAAAAGTTTTAATTATGTTGTTAATATGGCACCAATTAAATTTATTGTCATATCAATTTGTAAATATTTTATAATAAAATTGATAAAAAATTTAATTAAAATATATATTTATTTATTTGTGAAGACAAAGTCGAAAAGTTTTTTATTATTATTATTATTACTACTATTATTATTATGAGAAAAAGTCGAAAAGTTAGTAACCATGCAACCACAAATTGAAATTATAAATCGGCCGTGAAATCCATCACCATATACTGCACATTTGTAGTTTAATTATCAGATCCACCTGTATAAAATCCCCCATCAGGTGGGAGTGGAGTGGGATATAAAAAAAAAAAAAAAAGGTTATTGAGACTTCTGATATCACCTTGGCTATTGAAGAAATGAAGATCCTTCCACAGCAACCAGTAAAGGAATATTTCCTTTGACAAAATATATAAGATTATATATTTTCCTGGGACTCACAGCCATATCATTTAAATCCAAAGATTGTAAAGTAAGTGTCAGATTTCCTGAAGCTTTTTTATTTTTTATTTTTAATGTCTCCTGAAACTTTTATATTTTCTTTCTTTATATATGCCATTCAATTAATATTATTATATAAATCAATATATTTAAAATTATACATTTTCCCCTACAAAATATAATTACACATTTTATCCTCAACCTTTATGCTATATTCTGAAATGATACCTAACATTTTAAATGTATTAGTTTAGTCTTTGACATCTAGCAAAAAATGTTTAGCTTTTAGCTTTTTACCTTTTATCTTGCATTCTACCAAATAAGCAACAAAAATAGTTTTTTTTTTTTTTGAAATTATGCTAACTTTTTCTTTTGTCTCATTTTACAAATAAGTTACTGAAAACTACATGTAGGATGTCAAACTCAAGATTAGTTATTGTAATGGGTTCTAGTTAGCTTAATTAATAAATGTCTCTTGTCATTGAATAAGAGATCTGAACTTCAAATCCTCTTATAAGCCAAACCAATTAATGTTTTAACCTGATGAAATTTACACCATAAATTAAAATTTTATCATATCCATTAAACAAAAATATAAAAAGAACACGTTAGGGACTTTTTGACATCAACTTAGAGTAAAAAAGACATCCCGGCATCATCAGTTTCCACTTAGGTTCCATGCTGGTATCAATTTTTTATTTTAATTTTTCTGCTTGTCATGTCATATTTTTCATTTATCAGTTTACACACATCTAGAAGGTCAAGGACTAAACTGAGACATTTGAAAAATTAAGGACCTTGCTAAACTTTTTTTTTTTTTTTTTGATGCTGAGAAGGACCGTGTTAAAATATAGGACAAAGATCAAGGATCAAATGCATAATTAAACCTATATTATGCATACCCCTCTTTCTTTAATATCATTTTTCTTGTGCAATTTGAAACACTCGAACCTTCTTTTAATAAGTAAATAAAAGAGGAATGGGAAGGGAGGATCAAAACATCTTAAAAGAGGACCGTATGTCATTCTACTTCAAGCAGTGGAGGGTACATTCAAAGCAATTGGATGTGAAAAATTGTTTAGCAGATTTTTTAAGATACGAAACTGAGAATATTTAATTTTAAAATTGTAAAAAAATTATAAAAAAAAAAAATGAATAAAGGCAAGAAAAGAGGCAGCCATATGATATTGCATTATCAAAAAAAAGAAGAAGGAAGAATCATAATATAAGATGAATTCCTAAGTATAAAAAGGAGGCATAAGTTCTTCAAGCTATTATTATAAAACAAGCAAAAAAAGACAGCCCACCCTCACCTCACACCACAGCAAAGCACCAAAAACGGCACCAATAAGGAAGTCGCCACCACCGACACAAATATAGGTAACTAATGGCTCAATTGCACAATTAAGGTTTTGTGGTAATGATGTTGCACCTTATTGGAGAGTCATTTTTGAAAATTTTGAGTCTTAGAATGATTTGATATTCCTTTCAGTGATGTTACACTAGTTGGTGTCGGGCGTGTGAGCTTTAATATGCTGTTTGACCAAAGAAGATACAGGGAGAAAAACAAATGTGCATATATTTCATCATCTACTAATTTTATAATCAATACTAAAATTTAGCTTCATTCTATGCCAACTCATGGTGGCAACATGTATTTGTAATATTTTGACTTTAGAATAAATGACTTAGACATAGAAGACCAATCACACCATAAGAAAATAAAGAGAGAACTCAGAAAACAAAAACAAAAACAAAACAAAAAACAAAAACAAAAAAACAAAAAAAAAAAAAAAAAAAAAAAAAAACAAAAAACAATAAACAATAAACAAATCTAAAGTTGTCATTCTAAGTTCTAACCGTTAGGATGGATTAGGTCGGCTTTGACATTGACACCTATGTCAATACCTTCCTCCATATTTTCCTGATACAAACTTTTTCTTAAAGTACAGTCTATTTATCAAAGACTTTGACATGTAGATGTTCTCTAATTTCTTCCACAATCCTTGGCGCAGAAATCTCACTTAATAAACTATAATTTACCTTTAGGGCAAGACTCTAACATCATTGCCTTCATCTTAAGCTCTTTATATTCATCATTGGTCAAAATTATCGATTTCTTTGACTGCACTAGGATGTCTTTGATGGTACTTTGCCAAAACTTAAATGATTCTTCCCATCCAAAGGGTCCACTTCAAACTTTGTGTGTCCCTATGGTATATTATTTTACTTTTTTATTTGTTGCGATTGTATTTAATACATCTAAATTTTATAATACAAATTTTCTATTTCACTTTTTATGTTACACGTTATGCTTCACCAACTATAACTTGTCATGTATTCATTTAACTTTAATTATAAAATAAACAAAGTTTAAAATGGAAAAAAATCAAACACATAGCAAATTGTGATTTATGGAGTATAAAGTAGAACACAAAAAATGAAACAAATAATTTTAATTACTCAATTGGCAAAATGGGTAAATAGTTAATTAATCCTCTACATAATTAACAAAGTGCTCGGTAAACAAGATTTTTCATTATAAAACCATGAAGGAACCATTTCCTAATCATAGTGAGACTCAAAGAAACACAAAAATTAAGTAGAAGTATTGGAAACACACACCATCCCTAACTTGCAAAAAGAGAAAAAAAAAAAAAATTGCTATGTCATCTCTTGCAAAATTTAATTATGTAAGTGGGGAGGGTTGTTCACCAAACTGCACAAACTGCAAAAACCGCACCAAAACTACCCATAAAATAGCAAAACCGCACCACACATGTGACCGCAAAAATGAAGTGCAATGCGGTTATGGTTTTAGTTAAACTCTAAACCGCACCACACATGTGACCACAAAAATAAGGTGTGATGCAGTTATAGTTTTGGCTAAACCGCACCACAAAATATGGTGCTAAAAATGGCCCAAAACTGCACTGCACCACACCACAAACACCCTGTGGTGGTATTACTGAAGCACATTACTCTTATGTAAGAAAATGAAGATTTGATCTGAATGTTGCCACACTAATCGATGAGAACTTTTTATAACATGGATGTATATATGATTGAATAATTGCATCCATTGTCTTATGACTTTCTCCATTTTAGCTCAAACCATATCTAAACTGTAAGGTTGAATTTAATCAACCATGTGTTGGTTTTATTTCGTGACAAATTTGCTTGTAATACAGCACTTAGAAACCCTATATTTAGGTGGGAATCATGTAAGGGTAGTGTGTGAGAGAGTGTAAAGAAATGCTCAAGATTGTGCAGTGAAGCAGGGACTCGCAGCTGGATCTCGCGGGAGGCTCGCGGCTTGCAAGCCGCCAAAAGTTGCACACGTGCAGAGCATGCAGGGGAGCTGAACAGTCATGCCAACTGGAGCACTACAAGACAAAAATCCAGACTGGCCACTTAGTTAGCTCGCGGCTTGAACTTGCGACTCAGTCAAGTCGCGAGGTCAAGTCGTCAGCCAGCCCTGTTTTTGGAAAAACTGACTTTTCGCATTCCATTCTCATACCAGTATAAATACCTCTCATTCCCACAAAATATGGGTGGCAATTCAGAAAGAAAAACCCTAAGAGAGGTTTCTTCAAAACACCCACCCAATTAAAGAGAGCTACTCATTCTTAGAGAGAAATCTTTGTAGTCTCTTCTCATTCCCTCTCTCATTGTCATACTTATTGAGAGGAGATTTCTATCCAAACACTACCCACACTCATTTAGAGTGTTGAGTGTTTTTGGAGCTTTGGGAAGCATTGGAAGATGCCAAGGATGGCGGATGCTATGGATTATAGCGGAATCCGGTAAGCTAGAAAAGAAAAAGGTTCGGCGCAACCTCGTTGGAGCAAGAAGCTTGGAGGGCTTAGGTACATCGGGTAGATTAGGCTTGGAGGGTCTATTGCTGTTCATGTATCCCAACTACATTTTCTAGTGGATTATTGACCGCTTGGAGGGCGGCAGAGAGGTTTTACGCCGAGGGCTTCGGTTTCCTCTTCGATAACATATCGGGTGTTATCCTTGTGTTTGCATCTTCTTTCCCTTTATCTTTGCCTTTTATTTTCTACTGTGGATGTGATTTATAATTGGCTTAGATTGATTTCCAATTCTGTTTATAGCTTATGTTCATTTTCCGCACACTTGTTGTTTGTCATAAAGTTTGAATTGGTTAATTTGTTTTTGGGGTCTAAACGTTCAAGGGTGTTTTATACACTATTTGAACTTTCAATTGGTATCAGAGCGGGTACACTTGTTGTGGTTTAAATACCTAAGTGTGATCCTTGACCCCTAGTGTTTATTTGCCATGGATTGTGCTTTGTATGCCTCTTTATATGATTTGGTTGATGATAAATGTAGCATGTCACGTGTTTATGAAAATGCCTCTATGAGTGTGGATCCTTATGATTGTGATGCTATGTTGCATGAATAATTTGATGTTGTTGATATTCCAAATGACAAACTCTTGAAGAAAAATGCTAAGAAGTTTCAAAAGAATTTGAGCAAGTTATTTTGTGAAAAGGATGATTTGATTGCTAAGCTCAATGAATCCAACAAATTGGTTGAAAAATATAAAAAACTTGCTGAAAATTCTCTTGAAAAGCTAAAAGAGTTTGAATGTTTGAATATGAACTTGGATGCTAAACTTGTTTTGTCTAACAAACTTGTTGATGTGTTAAAATGTGAAAATGAATCTCTTAAGATGCATGCCAAGTGTTTGATTGCTAAACCCATTGATAAAAGGGATGATAATATTTGTTGCAATCATGTTGTGGTACCCGATCTTGTGCCTATTGTGTGTTCTACCTCTAAGGACAAATCGGTGTACGTACCTCCACACAAAAGAAATCAAAAGGTGGAGAGAAAGGCTGTCAAGTCAAAGCCTCCGTTTAGGTCTCAATCTAAGGCTTTGGATGGATCTAAGTTTGTTCCAACTTGCCACCATTGTGGTGTGATTGGTCATGTAAGACCTCAATGTCATAAGTTGAAGAGGGAACAAAACCATATTGCTAGATCCCTTCCCATAAAGCCTAGTGGACCTAAACATATTGTTTGTCACCATTGTGGTGCCTTTGGTCATCTAAGACCTCAATGCTCTAAATTTCATGCTTTTAAAAGAATCAAAAGAAAAGAAAAACTTGAGTTTTTTGGAAGTTGTGCTAAAAAGAGTAAACCGGTTTTGAGTGAAAATAGCATGTTGTTAAAGAAAATGTTTAATGCTCTTAACTTCTTGACTATGTGCATCTCCGGTTCTCATTCTTCCAACTCTCGTCTCGCTTCTCTTGAGACACTCATTCCAAATAATCGTTTCGTTTGGATGAGGAAGGGTTCCTATGGTTGAGCTTTTGCTCTTTTGGTCCTTAATCTAATTCTTTCGATCTTTGGAGGACCCTTCATGCATTAAATGTCATATCTTCATGCATTTTGTGCATCTTGCATTTATTTGTATGCATTGTTTTGTTTTTTTTTATCTTACTTTTATATTTCAGTTTTGTGTGAGTAAAAAATCCAAAACCACATAAAAAGTGAAAAATTTAAAAAGTTTGATCGTATATGTTTGAGCACATATCACATGTGAGTTTGGCCTTGTATCTTTGTACAAATGGCTTTGTGCATTTACGAGCTTAGCTTGTTAGTTTTGCACTTATATCTTTGTGGAAAAAATCTTGACATCTTTGTGTGATTGTTGTAAATCGATCTTCGAGCTTGTCATGAATGATTAGTCAATAGTCATGTTGGTTTTGATACATGCGTAGACTTGTACTTATATTTCTTCCCACTCTTTTATTTTTATTGCTTAAAGAGCTCAATAAATGTAAATCTCAAAATGAAAAGAGATAATGAGCTGCAAAAGCCGTCGCACATACTAGTATTCGACTAGGAAAAAGGGAAAGCGACTTATATGAAAATGTATGATGCCCAAAAAGCCAAAGGCTTGTTCATCAAATTGAAATATCACAAATTTCAGGTATCGATCTCAAAATGAGATGTTTTGATTCAAAATGATCAAATGTTATGGATTGTAAAGAAACCAAATGAAAAGCTTCATTGTATGTAATCATTTTCTTGTGGGAGGTCATATATGTTCATTTCTATAATTGAGATAGACCACTTGAATTAGTACTAGTTGTGTATGACTTGATTGAATTGATCATTGAAGTTTCACTCTAGACTAAGGACTATTCCACATTTGATACACACACACAACACACATGCCTAATGTTCAATGAATGTCTTATTCATTTGTTAGATTGTACTTGTCTAAATGTGATGTGTGTGTGCTCAATCATATATGGGTTAATCCAAAAAGATTTTTGATCATTTTATATGTTTTTGGAAGTGATTTTTATCACTCTTTGTGTTCATGTTTAGTGCTTGCTTTGTTTTTCATTGTTTAAACATGTTCTGTTTTGAAAAACAAGTGTCAGAATTTTTGGCTACTCATTTTGGCTACTCGCGTGAGCAGCCAGTTTTGGCTACTCATTTTGGCGGCTTGCATCAGCGAGTTTAAGCTGCGAGTTCATACAGAGGGGTTTTACGACTCACTCGCGAGTCGCGAAACGCCCAGAATCAGCTTTTTAAAGAGCTTTTTCATGGGAAACTTGTTTTAAACCTCTCCCATCCTCTCTAAAACTCCTCTTTCAATATTTTTACATCAAAACCCAACCAATTTGAATGGTTTTTCATTCCATTAACATCTCTAAGGTAATTATAAACTCTTTTCATTAATTTTGATCCTTAGATTATGTTTTGGAGAATTTTGTGCTCTTGGTTGGGATTTTTATCATAGGGGTTGGGAAAACTTAATTTTTGTCAAATTTCTTCATGAGATTGGTTTCTTTTGTTGATTTGCATTGGATGTTGGCCCCTTGTGGCAGAAAGAACATGTATTAAGGGTGAATTTCATGATGTTGGCCCCTTGCATTGTTCTTGTTAGCTTGTATGTTCAAGTGTTCATTCCAAGTGTGAATGAGCATTGTGATCACTACCTTGTAATGATTACTTGTTTGATCAAGTCATGGTTTGTTTCTTAACTCCATCTTTGCTTGATCACTTTATGCCTGTTTCATATGCATTTCATGTTTTCTGCATACAATGATCATGATGTATTGTTGTATTTCAGGAGATTCATGTTTATATGATTCAAGAGCTCCACAGCTTCTAGATTTAGGTGTGAGTGAGTTTTGCCATTGTTCCCAAACTCACGTTTAAGTCTAGAATCTGTTTTAGGGTGTTTTGTCACGGAATAGCCAAAGGGAGAGATTGTAAAGTTGAATTTAATCAACCATGTGTTGGCTTTATTCCGTGACAAATTTGCTTGTAATACAGCACTTAGAAACCCTGTATTTAGGTGGGAATCATGTAAGGATAGTGTGTGAGAGAGTGTAAAGAAATGCTCAAGACTGTGCAGTGAAGCAGGGACTCGCAGTTGGATCTCGCAGGAGGCTCGCGGCTTGCAAGCCGCCAAAAGTTGCACACGCGCAGAGCATGCAAGGGAGCTGAACAGCATGCCAGCTGGAGCACTACAAGACAAAAATCCAGACTGGCCACTTAATTAGCTCGCGGCTTGAACTCGCGACTCAGTTAAGTCACGAGGTCAAGTCGCCAGCCAGCCCTGTTTTTGGAAAAACTGACTTTTCGTATTCCATTCTCATACCAGTATAAATACCCCTCATTCCCACAAAATATGGGTGGCAATTCAGAAAGAAAAACCCTAAGAGAGGTTTCTTCAAAACACCCACCCAATTAGAGAGAGCTACTCATTCTTAGAGAGAAATCTTTGTAGTCTCTTCTCATTCCCTCTCTCATTGTCATACCTATTGAGAGGAGATTTCTATCCAAACACTACCCACACCCATTTAGAGTGTTGAGTGTTTTTGGAGCTTTGGGAAGCATTGGAAGATGCCAAGGATGGCGGATGCTATGGATTATAGCGGAATCCAGTAAGTTAGAAAAGAAAAAGGTTCGGCACAACCTCGTTGGAGTAAGAAGCTTGGAGGGCTTAGGTACATCGGGTAGATTAGACTTGGAGGGTCTATTGCTGTTCATGTATCCCAACTACATTTTCTAGTGGATTATTGACCGCTTGGAGGGCGGCGGAGAGGTTTTACGCCGAGGGCTTCGGTTTCCTCTTCGATAACATATCGAGTGTTATCCTTGTGTTTGCATCTTCTTTCCCTTTGTCTTTGCCTTTTATTTTCTGCTGTGGATGTGATTTATAATTGGCTTAGATTGATTTCCAATTCTGTTTATAGCTTATGTTCATTTTCTGCACACTTGTTGTTTGTCATAAAGCTTAAATTGGTTAATTTGTTTTTAAGGTCTAAACGTTCAAGGGTGTTTTATACACTATTTGAACTTTCATAAACATTCCTCTCCATGACAACGAACAACAATAAGGTTTCCAAAGAGTGTTGTAATTAATCAAATTAATTTTACATTGTTACCAATTTAATTCCTCTTTGTTTTACTAAATCAGTAAATCCTTTCCTTGTCTATCATTTAGGATACAACTCACACGATGTTTCAGTGAACCAAAAGGTACGTCGCCCCATCTCTATCCCTGGATTGTTCGGACTTAGAAGCCCTTGAAGTAGACTCTAGCAAAGTAATGTCTCGATCTATGTCACTATATATAAGAAATGCAGGTCGTGCAGGTGTTGGGAGGCTTGAGGAGTCACTATTTAGCATTTGAACCACTGATGCCATGGTGGGTCGGTATGCTACATTTTCTTGAACGCATAATAACCCAATATGAATGCATCTTGTTATTTCACTTCTTGAACCATTCCCATGTGTCTAGTCTATCAGATTCGAAGCTTTCCCTTCTATCCAATTCTTCCATGCCTGCAAGAAGTACATAATTCATAGTATTAAAACTCCACACACCTTAGAAAAAGAGAACCCTCATTAAGAGTCATACTTGTGCAGTTTCACAAAATATAATAGACACACTTACATAGATAGCTTAGAAGGAGCTCTACATCATCTGTATTGCAAAGCCAAGTCTTCTTCTTACCACTCACAATCTCTAGAACTAAGATACCAAAACTAAAGTCATCTGACTTCATTGAGTAATGCCCATGTGACATATATTCTGGAGCCATATATCCACCATTCCAAAATCATTAATCAGAACAATCTCTACTAATTTACTGATTGAGAAATTAGTATCTCTATATAAGTATTCAATTCTCAACTGCTTAAGTAAATTTTAATAGGCCTGGGATTACCAGCCACTTGAAATTCAGTAACAAGTGACAAGCGTTATTTGCTTGGTACTTACTACGTCCCCACACATCCATGAGTCTTGTCTTGACTTTGACCAGTATCAAATAGCCTTGCTTGACAGGCATTACTTGGTTTGAGATCTCGATATATAATCTTAAGGCGAGAATCTTCATGAAGGTAAAGAATTCCACAAGCAATGCCACAAATGATATTATAACGCCTTTCCCAATTCATCAGGGCACGCTTGATGGGATCTACATATTCATATGATGGAACTATAGATCAAGATACTAACGAGCCCAATAATTTGGCATGGCTAATGTATATTTCTGTGAGGGATTTTCACAATTCGCTCCAATAACAATGGACTTGTTCTGCAATCGAATGCTATAAAAAATTTGTGCCCCCTCATCCTTCACCAATTGGTCGTTGGATGGATCGGTAAGGCACACAGTCTGACAATTTCAAACTAGGTGGATGTTGTTCTATATAATACAAAATCTAGAGAGACAAATGATGAAGTGGGGAAAGGGGTGCTTTAATTTGATTGAAGATATGCAATTGTTGGCATAGATTGTTTGTATTTTGTATATAAACTGGGTGGTGTATATTTTCAAGTAAGACCCCTCCCCTTTCTCAGTTCCCAATCACTTATTTGAATAAATAGATAGCTCTTTGACCCATCATTGGATTTGGACTACCCAGGCCAAAACCAATTATTGGTGAAGCACATGATGCAAGTAAGAGGTAACAATGTTTGACACCACGTAACATATTACATAATGATAATGGCTATGAAAAAGAAAAACTCTAGACTTGTTTTGTGTTGTGGGGTCTCACTCTCACCCTCAACTTCAATAGAATTTACTGATGCATGCCATAGCACCAAAAAAAAAAAACAAAAAAAACAAAAAAAAAACCATTAGTCTTCCTCTCTAACATAGGCATCATCGGCCAGCGGCAGCATGGAAAACCCCCTCACCATATTTTATGGGGAAAATCTTTTTAATACATCCCATGTACAAGGGCCATGCTCTTTTGTGCATTTTTAATGTATTTATTACTTATCTAGGAAAAAAAAAAAAAAAACTTAAAAGATATAGCTGAGACATTTGTATTGAGAAAATCCAAAAAGAAGTTTTTCATTACCGACAATGAATCAAAATCAACAGGAACTTGAAATTCAATTCAAACAGAATCAGAATCCAGAAAAAACCCATTAGTCTAAACCATATGAAAGCATAAAAAAGATATAGCTGAGACTTAAAACACCAGAAGAAGTTTCAAGATTAACAATAGAAAAACAGCTACAAGGACCATGGAGATTGGGAAAAAAGTGACAGGAAAAAATAATAACTATAATAATAATATAAAGCCAAAAAACATCCCACAATGAAAATTTGTTGACAAGATATAGCTACACAAAGATGATTTTATTATTCCTCATCTCAGAAAATCAAGAAATTGTACTAACCTGTTTGATTTTCTCAATTCCTGTTGCCACAAAAAAATTAGGAAGCTGAAATGGCTGTTTCTCAATACCACACTTGCCCCGAAAAAAAGAATACCCAATAATGAGACACAAGTAATTGCACTAGCAAAATAGAATGATAATTCTGCAAGAGTAAAAAATTTCAAATTTAAGAGAAATTCAACCCGAGCATTAAGCACAATGGAAAGGCATCTATAAATTCAAAGCAGATTAATTAGCAACTCATATGTAAACAAATCCCCAACATATATCATGCAAAAGTACTCTGTTAAAAAACTAAAAAAAATTAAATTTCCCCATATATGGCATCATACAAATATTTATGCCTGCCCCCCCCCCCTTTTCAAATTTAAGAGGAATTCAGCCCGAGTATTAAGCACAATGGAAAGGCATCTATAAATTCAAAGCAGATTAATTAGCAACTCATATGTAAACAAATCCCCAACAAATATCATGCAAAAGTACTCTGTTTTAAACTAAAAAAAATTAAATTTCCCCATATATGGCATCATACAAATTTCCCCATATATGACACACCTTTCTCTTCTGAGTCTGAGTCAGCCTTCTTGGTTGAGGCTGCATTTTTGGCAGACTCATCCTTGTTATCATTATCCTGAATGGGTAGAATAACTAATGCATCATGTCAGGCTCATACTTCTCCCAGCAGAAAATAGAATAACATAAAGTCAATATTACATAAAAAGAAGGGACGGGGGGAAGATTCCTCTAACCTGAGTAGCAGTAGTTTCACGAAAATTGAATTGGCTAAAAGTCTTTCTAAATTCTTCATCCATTCCATCATCAAGCTCAGTAGGCTTTGGGACATACTCCACTTCAACTTGCGGAAATGTCTACAAATTTCCAACATATAAGAGAAATAAACATGTTCAGAACCATGTAACGGAACTTCCTAATTTATAATTCATTGGACAACATGAATATGGGTATTATAAGATCTTAATACTCTTTTTTCAAGCTAATGCAAAACCAGCTTAAATTGAAGACGAAATTCATCTATCTTATTCAGTTTTTCTTCTCTGGTAATGTGAAAACTAAACCGAAATAAACTCTCAATTAAACTCCATCAGAGAGAGGAAAAGATTACTTTGTTTCCAAAAGGGTTACCTTCTATCCAGATTTCAAATATGCAAATAGAAAATTTTACCCCCATAAATGATTACACCTTAAAGAGTTCAAGCTTATATTCCTTTTTCTTCGAGTTCAAGAACAATTACTTCATTGCTCAATTTCAAAGATATTCATGAAATATTTTCTTTAATTTAAATAGTTTTTAATAAATCTCATCAAGTGCTAGTTTCCTATAATCTTTCTCTCGTTTTCCTTCGGTTTCTAAACAAACAAACAAAGCAGGAAATAAATCACAAAGAAAAACTCCATGCTTCACTCAATTCAACACACATAAACCCTAACTTCAACTATCATAAACCAAAATCCACTAAACATTAAGCAACCTTTGCTATCACAGATTCCAATATCCCATACAAATGAAATCACACACACCCAAAAAAAAAAAAAACCTGTTGAGGATTGTTGTTCTCCTTGGAATCATCGTCATCAACGACGCTGGAGGGGGCTTGGGAGGCATTGGAGTTCTTTTTCTGCTTACGGCGGCGACGACCTCGTTCGGTATAGGGTTAGGGTTAAAGGATAGATCTCCATTGGCAACGGCGCCGTTGGAGAGTGGTAGGGTTTCTGTAGCCATAATTATAATTTAATTAACACAACTTCCTTCCTCTGCTCGCTTCACTTCAGATCAGAGAAACGTAGAAGATGAATTTGAAGAGAGAGAGGATTAGATTTTCATTTTCTAGGGAAAATCTTTGAACCCGTTTTCTTGAATTGAATTTGTCCGTTTTTGTGGTGAGGAAAAGGAAAACCACTTTCTTGGGGGAAAATTTCCTGCGTTTGAAGATGGGTTATCTGGGAAAGTCTGTGAAAAGTAGAGAATTTTTTGAGAGAGAAGAGTGAAGGAAAGTGTAGAAAGGGTGAGGGAAAGTGAGAGAGAGAAAAAATTGAAAAGACTATTTTATAATTACTAGCCGTTAGCGTCTTGGCACGGTTGCACGTGCGAGTTTCTTTTGATATAAACCAAAATAACGTCTCAAATGAAACAAATAGTGATTTTCAATTTTTTTTTGGTGCATAAAATTTGTCGAATATAATTTATCAAATTTTCCTTTGTGCTTTCAAATACCAATTGATGAAAGAACCGTTTACAAAAATTTCTCTCTTAAAATTTGCTCTCAACATTTAAAGATTATTTTTGGTAAGTAATGAAAATATTTCATTAAATAATTTCTTTTTTATGTTTTTAAAAATTAAAAAAAAAAAAAACCAGACCCACCAACCAGCCTACCCTTTTCCTCTTTTTCTCTCATTTGGATATATAATTAAAAATAAATAATAAAAAAGGATGTATAATTAATTTATTATTGGAATATATGGAGTTCACAAAGTATTATTAAACTCAAAAGGATTCTATAAGATAGCTCAACCCTATTTAAAGCAAAAAAAAAAAAAAAAAAAAAGGTTCTCAGCACTCTAGTGCAATAAATGTCTAATTTTTTAAATTTGAATAAATATTGTCTTATAAAATGTCAATCTGAATCATAAAATGAATCCATTTCAAATAAAGAATATTTATGATGAATAAACTTGCTTAATGCTAAGAAGTAAAGTAAAAAATTTATGTAACATTTTTTTTAATTTTTGATTCATTTATAAGTTGTTAATAATTAAAAACTTTCACATGGCAAGTAATTCTTGTAAGTGAAATTGTTATTACATGGAAGTAGTAAAGATGTTTAAAAAGAATATTATCAATCTAGTTTATTAACTCTGGTTTAACAATTTACCTTTATTCCCAACATTTTCAAATTCACTGTTAGAAGTGGTTTTGTGTGGCACAAATGTGTTACCTTCTTCCACTCAAAATCTGAAAAAAAAACTATAATACTTAAGGAACTTTTCTTTTTTAATCTGGTAATGCTTAAGGAACTTACCAATATTAGTTGAGATGAATGATATATGATAAAGTTTCTGAATTAGCTTACAATTAATTGAAACTGCTGAGTAGTTATGGCCCATAGCATATAAGATGATGGGCCAAGCATATGCAGGCCCATGCCAAAATCCTAGCAATTAAGTACACAAGTTTGTATTATGCTTACATTTCTATTAAGAGAAATGTGCTCTCGGAGAAGCCTAATTACTCTACTTTGATCAAATAGGCCATGAGCCTTTCACTTATTTACTTAACATGAGTCCAGCATTAAGTATGAATTGGGCTTTATAGCCCATTTTTCTTTTCTATACGGATCAATCTCCACAATTAATAAGTCATTATTTTTACAAAATTGGCCGATAAGAAGTACTCAAAGGCCAAAACTATCCCATTTTTAGTTTTCATTTAAAAAAAGATTTTCAAATGTTGGTCTCAAATTTAACTGAAATTAAATTTACTAGGTGTTTTTCTTCTTCTTTTTTTGACTTTTTTTTTTTTTTTTTTGAGAAGGTTCTTTTTTTTTTTTTACTTAAAACTACATTATTCATAATATTATATAGTCAATTATATGAGCAACAATATAATTATCAAGTCAGTTTCATACTTTCACTTCCTTAGTCAGGAATCCTAAGACATCACTACTGCTATATTATTAGATTGGATATTGACTCTCTCGAAAAACAAATAAAGATTGGATATTGACTGGCCCAAGCTTTAGACACGAGCTTCCTTTGTCAAAAAATGTTAATGATTTATGCTGGTCGGTTCATGATGGGTCCGTACAATTTTAAACTTAAAGGGCACTATCTTGATTGAATGAGTTCTTGTTAATATTTAAATATAAATTAAATAATCTTTATTTCAGTTTCTATATTTTAATCTTTAAAAAAAAATCAGTCTTCTTAGTAGAAGTAAAATGATTAATTACGTTTTGGAGGAATTACATATTTGTATTTAGGGTGTACAAATTGAGAGTTTATATGAGATTTAAGAAAAAATTACCATTTAATCCCTACATTTTGGGATCACTTTCAATTTAGTCCTTACTTTATTCTAGTAATTAATTTGAACTTCGTTATTTTTAATTTGTTGTCAAGTTAGTCCCTATTCCCTAGTGTCAAACTCATTTCCTGAAAATACTTAAGTGACAACTAGTGGGCACCACTGGCATACTTGAAACTTATATGACTAATAAAATAATAATAAAATTATTTTAATATACATTAAAAAATGCCACACTAGCATTTAAATTATAAAAATAAATCCAAAAAACAAAAATAAATCAAATGAATAAGAAATAATAATAAAAAATCCTATTCTCTTTTCCCTCACTTTCTTAACAACAAACATAGTAACAAACAAAAAGAATCTCCATCATTATTTTCTCTCACACTCTTAGAATAAAAACTACGTAAGTCTCTAATCTTTCCCTTTCTCTCACTCTCATTTCCGTTCACTGATGACAACATCATCGACACTCCTTCATCTCATGGTTTAGGAATATGTTAGTTCTCTCCTTCTCTATCTTAGAAGCAAAAAAAGAAACCCTAATCTGGGCTCTAAATTTACTTTGTAATCTTCATTTCTGTTTGGTTTATTGATTTGGGAATTATGTATGTTTTGGTTTATTGATTTTAGTTGTTTGGTTTCTGAGAAAGTTGAATTTGGTACAAAGATTTTGTTTTTTTCTAAAGAAGTTAGGTGAAGATAAAGAAATAGACAATTTGTTTGTTGTTATAGTTTTGTTTGGTAGTTTTGGTTCTGGACTATGAGGAAAAAAAAAATAGCAAGGAGATTTTTTTTTGGCTATGTTTGTTTGCTAGAAAGTGAGAGAAAGTAAAATACAATATTTATTTTTTTATTTATTCTTGTTATTTGGATTTTTATTTAAATGATGATGTGACATTTCTTAATGTATACTACTTTTTATTTTATTTTATTTGTCACATAAACTTCAAGTGTGTCAATGTTGCACACCGTCTGCCACGTAGACATTTTCCGCAAGTGAGTTGATTATAGGAACTAACTTGATAGTAAGTTAAAATTGAAAGTTCAAAAACGTGTATAAACACCTTTGAACGTTTAGACCCCCAAATTACAACTTAACCAATTCAAGCAATATGTCAAACAACTAGTGTGCGGAAACTTAACATATGCTATAATATGGAATTGGTAAAAACTATCTAAGCCAAAACAAAATATAATCCACAGCAGATAATAAAAAGGCAAAGATAGAGAGGAAGGAAGATGCAAACACAAAGACAACACGCGATGTGTTATCGAAGAGGAAACCGAAGCCCTCGGCGTAAAACCTCTCCGCCGCCCTCCAAGCGGTAAACAATCCACTAGAAAATACAGTTGGGATACATGGACAGCAATAGACCCTTCAAGCCTAATCTACCCAGTGCACCTAAGCCCTCCAAGCTTCTTGCTCCAACGAGGTTGCGCCGAACCTATTTCTTTTCTAGCTTCCCGGATTCCGCTACTAGACCGTAGCATCAACCAATAAAGATTGGTTCCTTCCTAACTGCTTCCCAGAAATCCAAACAGCTGTCTCACAGTGATGATGATGGTGAGAACCAGGTTTGGTATAATGGCCTCTCAAGGATTTGGCTATGGAGAGGAAGAGAGATGAGGAATTTGAAGAGACTCTAATGTATAGATTGTGGGTGAATCAATCTTGTTTTTCTTTAGGGTTTCTCTCTCAAAATTCTCTCTGGAAGCTCTCTCACAATCGTGGGTAAAAGGGGTATTTATACTGGAGTGGGAGAGGAATGTGAAACGTCAGGTTTTACAAAACAGGGGTGGCTCGCGGCTTGACCTCGCGGCTTGACTAAGTCGCGAGATCCAGTCGCTAGATAACCGTATGGCCAGTTGTCCTGTTTTGTCCTGTAGTGCTCCAGCTTGCATGACTGTTCACCTTCCAGCATGCTTGGCACGTGTGCTGCGTCTGGCGGCTTGCAGCCGCGAGTAACCCGCGAGTCCCAGCCGCGAGTCTCTGTTTTCTTGCACACTCTTGAGCAATCTTCACTCTATCTCACTCACTACCCTTACATCAAACCCACCTAAATACAGGGTTACTAAATGCTGAATTACAAGCAAATTTGGCACGGAATAAAGCCAATTAGATGGTTGAATAAATTCAACCTTACAATCTCCCCCTTTGGCTATTCCGTGACAAAACCCTAAAACAGACTCTAGACTTCACATGTGAGTTGGGAACAGTTGAACAAAACTCACTCACACCTAACTCTAGAAGCTGTGAAGCACTTGAATCATATGAACATAATACTCCTGAAACACAACAATACACCATGATCATTGTAGGCAGAAAATCATAACATGCATATGAAACAAGCAATATGTGATCAAGCAAAGATGGAGTTAAGAAACAAACCATGGCTTGATCAACCAAGTGAACACCACAAGGTAGTGAACACAGTGCTCATTCACACTTGGAATGAACACAAGGACATACAAGTTAACAAGCACAAGGCAAGACACTTGTGTGTTCAACACTCAATCAATGCATAGTACACAAGGTATATGCATCTAGGAACAATCCTACAAGGGCACAAGAGTGACAGTACATAGATCAAAATGCAAGATATTTAGATTAAAGTACTGATTTCAACAAAGCATAAAGGCTGTAATTAAGCAAGGTACATACCATAAAGCCTACAAACTATGCATAAAACAAAAACCCTAAAAGCTTACAAAAGCACATGGGTACAGCCACAAAATAACAGTTTACAAAACACAATATATCAACTTAAAGTGAAAACTTAAACTGAAGAAGAATGTAAAGACACTCCCCCTTAGGTAATATCCTCCCCCTCTGATCATGCCTATCACTCCCCCTTTTTGTCATGGAATAGACTATTCATCCTCTTCCAGCTTTCTCTGAATTTGATCCAATTGAGTTTGAAGAGAAGTAAACGTCATATCCCATCAAGTGCTTTGATGGTGTAGAGACGCTGTGAGTCCAGACATCTTTGTATTCAACTCGTGGACAGAGGATACAATGCGATCAAGTTTCTCATCTAGGGAGAGAGTGCTGAAATGAGAGCCACTGTGAGATGCAGAAGTTTCTGGTTTGGCTCTCTTCCGACTATGTCCAATGCTTGCATTGAATGTACGCATGTTGATTGGACTTGGTTTTGAGATAGGAGATTCTTCTGCCGTTGGATAAATTCCCTTGAGCTTCAAGATCCGTGAAATGAGACTGCAGAAAGGAATGCATATCCGAGACTCAGTTCGAAGAACCGTTTTGCGCAGAATATGAAAGATATGAGCACAGATGTCTATTTCCACATCAGAGATTAGATCATGAAGAAACAAAGCACGTCCGAGGTTCATGTACCCAGTGCTTGATAAAGGATACAAATTGTGAAACATCACAATTGTAAGCACTCTCAGTTTTGGAGAAAGAGAGGAAACACTGATGGATTTCCCATTGGGTGAGAACTCCAAGTCTTGACCAAGACTTTCTTTGAGAAGCTCCTCATCAGGACATAGATCATCATAAACCGGTGAATGTCGGATAATTGGTCTGTTGATGTGAAGTATTTCTGCCAGATATGCAGGAGAGACAGAAAAGCTCTTTTTCCGAACCCAGCACTTAAGTTCATCTCCTTCCACAATTGCGTTGGCATAAAATTCTTTTACCAAATCTTCATACGCGTCATCCAGATCAGAGAGAAGGTAATTCCAATCTTTGTGAGCAAACCATATCGGAATGTCAGTGTCATGAAGTGAGGGCTGATCCACAGCTCTTTCTAGTAAAGGTGTGGCATGTAGAAAGTAATTCTCATAAGACTGATAGGCTGCATATGATCTGAACTTGTTGGGATCGAATCTCTTTGATGAAGAGCGAGTCCCTTTTGTTTGAGGTGGGTAATCATCAAGATCAATTACTGGTTCCTTCCCTTTGGAACTACCTCCTTTCACAGCAGCTTTCTTGAATGGTGACATGACTAGTCTGTATTATGAACAAGGGAAATGATAGAACACAATCCAACAGACTTTATTAGCAGTGGGTTAGTGGAAATTTAGGGATAATGAAGAAACCCTAATAGCTGGATGAGAATGGCCAGACAATAGCAATGAGGGACACAAATGGCCCAAATTGAACTACACAGTAGAGGGAGTCAAAATAAAACCACACAATCAGCAGAAAAAAAAAAAAAAAAAAAAAGGACCCATATTCAACAACACATCAACAGGATACCACACAGGATCATTTTGAAACACCACATCAACAGCAGATCAGACAAAAATAGCTAACCCTAGCTAAGCACATGATGAAAAACAAAACCAACAATATAAAATGGCTCAAAACAGAAACAAAAGTTTCCATAAGCTAAGCATGGACAAAGAGTAGTAGCTGAGCTAAAAACCCATCTCAAAATCACAATCAAATGCGAATAATCCAGAGGGAAAACCATAACAACAAGTAGAATAGAGTTCAAGACAGAAAAACCATACCTGTTACTCGATGATTTTGAGCTGAAAAGAGGCAAACAATGGAGATCGAAAATGGGAGCACGGAGTGTTTGGGAAGGAGATATTTTAGAGAGAAGATGAACAGTTCACAAATGTTCGAGGGAAAAACTGGAAAACGCTTTTAAAAAAAAACTATCCCTATTTTTGCCAAACACGCGTTTTTCGCGACTGAGGTGAGTCGCCAGCAAGTCGCCAGGTTGAGCCGCCAAAACACTCAAGGACAAAAATTTGAAAAATTTTTCTAAGTGTTTTTCGCGACTGGAAGGTCTACCCGCGAGGGAGTCGCGAGATGAGCCGCGAAAATCTCTGAATAACCTCGCGACTGGACCTTTCACTCGCGAACAAGTCGCCAAAATGGACCCGTGAACATGCGACTGAGTCTCGCGACTTGACATACCCGCGACTAAGCCGCCAAAACAGGGCAAAACTGGATTTTTGAAATTTTCAGATTTTTCAACAAAATACTTTCCAAAAACACCTAAAACACTCAAAAATCTTTTTGTGCTTGAAACAACAAAGATTGAGCATGTGAAAAACATATTTCATCAAGTACAATTACACAAATGATTATGGCATTTTTTGAACATAAACTTGTGTGTTGTGTGTGGATATCAACAATGAGATAGTCCTTAGTCTAATGTGAAGCTTCAATGATCAATTCAACCAAGGCATACACAATTAGCACTAGATCATGTGATCTATCTCACTTATAGAAATATGTATATATGACCTCCCACAAAACTTGATAACATGACTTGGAGCTTTACATTTGACTCCACTTTCAATCATAGCATTTGATCTTTTTGATCCTTTTGAGACAACACCTCTCATTGAGAGAGTGATATTTGACAAATCTCTTTAATGAACAAGCCTTTGGCCTTTTGAATAAACATTTTTCTTTAATTTTTTGGTCGCTTTCCCTTTTTCCTAATCGAATACTAGTATGTGCGACAGGCTTTTGCAGCTCAATATCTCTTTTCATTTGGAGATTTACATTTGGTGAGCTCTTTTTAGCAAAACAAAAATAAAGAGTGGGAAGATATATAGACACAAGTCTATGCATGTCTCAAGATCAACAAAACCATTCACTAATCATTCATGACAAGTTTGAAGATCTATTTACAACAATCACAAAGATTTCAAGATTTCTCCCACAGAGATATGAGTGCAAAGAAACAAGCTATGCTCGAAAATGCACAAAGCCATTAGCACAAAGGTACAAGGCAAAACAAGTTTTGAGACAAAAACTCAACAATGTCAATCAAGCTTTTTGATTTTCTAATTTTTATGTGATTTTTGGATTTTTGACATAAAATAAGAAAATGATTGAACAAACAAAGAAAGAAGCAACAGTATTCACAAATGGACAAACAAACAATAAACATGTTGCACAAAGAGCTAACAAAGAAGTGTGTGCCCCAACACAAGAGAGTCAAGGAATTGTACCAACACCAATGGTCTTACGGAGTGATTCAAACCGTGGACCATCGAGAGGCTTGGTGAAGATGTCCGCCTTTTGATTGTCGGTGTGTATGAACTCAAGACACACAATTCTTTCCTCTACCAAATCCCGAATGAAATGGTAACGTATCTCTATGTGTTTAGATTTTGAATGCTGGACAGGATTCTTGGAAAGATTGATGGCACTGGTGTTGTCACAGAAGACACACATCGTTTCTTGAGGAATTCCATAGTCATGAAGTAATTTCTTCATCCAAAGAAGCTGAGTGCAGCAACTTCCAACAGCGATGTATTCTGCTTTAGCAGTAGATAGAGACACGGAATTCTGCTTCTTGCTCATCCACGAGACAAGATTGTTACCAAGGTAGAAACAGCCACCTGAAGTACTTTTTCGATAGTCTACACTGCCAGCCCAGTCAGCATCTGAATATCCAGCAAGACAAGCATTTAAGTCTTTTGAATACGACAGACCATAGTTTGAAGTACCATTCACATACCGAATGATTCGCTTAGCTGCAGTCAGGTGAGATTCCTTCGGATTAGCTTGGTACCTGGCACAAACGCCAACACTGAAAGCAATGTCCGGTCTACTGGCTGTAAGATAGAGCAAACTCCCTATGATGCTCCTATACAATGTAGGACTTACTTCGACTCCAGACGAATCAACATTCAGTTTAGTGGATGAGCTCATGGGAGTGGAGGCATGTTTTTTGGAGTCTAGTCCAAACTTCTTGACAATGTTTCTGGCATACTTCTCTTGAGATACAAATATACCCTCCTTCTGTTGTTTGACTTGAAGACCCAAGAAAAATGTGAGTTCCCCCACCATACTCATCTCAAACTCCTTCTTCATCTCCTCAGAAAATTCAGTAGCACGATCTTCGATGGTTGCCCCAAACACTATGTCATCAACATAGACTTGTGCCACAAGGAGATAATCTTCATCATTTTTGACAAACAGAGTTCGGTCGGCATACCCTCTTTTGAAACCTCTATCTAGAAGATAATGTGTAAGACGATCGTACCAGGCTCTAGGCGTTTGTTTTAAGCCATAAAGGGCTTTCTTCAATCTTAATACATGATCTGGAAAATGAGGATCCTCAAATCCTTTTGGTTGCTCAACAAATACTTCTTCATTTAGATATCCATTCAGAAATGCGCACTTTACATCCATTTGATAAAGTTTGAAGTTCAAAGTGCACGCAATGGACATGAGGATTCGAATGGATTCGAGTCTTGCCACCGGAGCGAAAAACTCATCAAAATCTACTCCTTCTACTTGAGTGTATCCTTGAGCTACTAACCGAGATTTGTTTCGAATTATCTCTCCATCTTCATCAGTTTTGTTTTTAAAAATCCATTTTGTGCCTATAACATGAACGTTCTTAGGCCTTGGAGCAAGTTCCCACACATCATTCCTCACAAACTGATTCAGCTCTTCATGCATTGACTCAACCCAATTCTCATCTTGAAGAGCCTCTTCAACCCTTTTTGGTTCAAACTGTGCAAGATAGCAGTGATATGTTACATGATTAGCTCGCAGAATGTTTCCTTTCCTGAGGCGAAGACCGTCATCAAGAGATCCTATGATGTTACTTTCCGGATGATTCTTGATAACTCTTGAAGATGGCCCTTTTGAAGTGGAAACTTCATCACTTCGACAGATAGGAGGATGAACTTCCAGAGGTGTAAGAGGACTTGATGTTCTAGACATCGATCTCGTTTCCATTCTTGGGTTGATGGGAGTCGATTCTACTTCTGGTATGGGTTCTTCACCCTCTATATCCAAAGCTTCTACCTCAACATCGGGCTCTTTGGTGCTTGGCCCTTTTACATCATCAATCATTTCCACCTTAGATAAGGCATCATCAATCTTGACATTTATGGACTCCATCACAGTCTTTGTTCTCTTGTTAAACACTCTATACGCTCGACTTGTAGTAGAGTACCCAAGAAAAATACCCTCATCACTTCTCGCATCAAACTTCCCAAGATTCTCCCGATCATTTAGGATATAGCATTTACTTCCAAACACCCGGAAATACTTCACTTTAGGCTTCTTCCCATTCCATATCTCATAGGCAGTTTTCTTTGTACCAACTCGAAAGAAAATCCTATTGCCAATGTGACACGAGGTGTTGACAGCTTCTCCCCAAAATTTTTGAGGTATTTGCTTGTTAAGCAACATGACTCTTGCCATCTCCTGAATCACACGATTTTTTCTCTCTACCACTCCATTTTGTTGTGGAGTTTTGGGAGCTGAAAATTCTCTTTTAATTCCATTCTTCTCACAGAAGGACTCGAATCTTGCATTTTCAAATTCCCTCCCATGATCACTTCTAATTTTGGCAATCGGAGTCCCTTTTTCGTTTTGTAGTTTCTTGCATAGAATCTCTAACCTCTCACATGCTTCTGATTTTTCTCTAAGGAATTCAACCCAAGTGTATCTTGAGTAGTCGTCCACAATGACCATAATGTATCTCTTCCCCCCTAGGCTTTCAGTTCTGGTAGGCCCCATTAGATCAACATGAAGTAGCTCCAAGCACCGAGAAGTGGCAATCACATTCACCTTGTGATGACTTGCCTTAGTTTGCTTCCCCATTTGACATGCACCACAAACGGTCTTCTTCACTTTTCTAAACTTAGGAAGTCCCTCGACTGCTTCAAGTTTGGAGACTTTTGCTACTTGTTTGAAGTTGGCATGCCCAAATCTGTGATGCCACAGCTCCAACATATCCACACGAGCACTTCTACACGATATGGGTGCCGTGGGAACTATTCCATAACAGTTATCTGTAGTCCGATTTCCCTCCAAAACCTGAATCCCCTCTTCATTGATGATCAAGCATCCCTTCTTAGAGAATTGTACCAGGAAATCATCATCACAAATTTGAGTGATGCTCAGCAAATTCGCCTTCAGCCCTTTTATGTACAGCACATCTTTCAACAGCGGCAAACCAGGTATCTCAATGGTTCCTTTGCCTAGGACTTGAGCATGACTTCCATCACCAAAGGTCACATAGTCACCAACCTTTTCTTTGAGTGTCTTAAACATTGACTTATCCCCTGTCATATGGCGAGAACACCCACTGTCAAGATACCACAAACACGCATTAAACACCTTCAATGAGGTATGCACAAATAGGTTCACATGTGACAAACATTCTTGACCTTCAAACACAAACTCATCATCAGTTTTCATGCTTCTTTCGGATTGATTTTTCATTTTCAGATTCTCAATCATCTCACACAACATTCTATTCTTTCTTTTATATTTTTTAATCAATGATTTGGATTCAGATATGCTACTGTGTAAGACATGATTCTGATTTTCAAGATATTCCAGCATGTGAACAAATACTCTAGCATGTTTCTTAGTTTTTAACAATTCTACGAGATCATTAGTAAAACACCTTTCAGACATATGCATAGAGTCATTTTCACAAACACTTAAGCTACAATTTAGCATGGTATTTTCCATAACAACAACCACAACACAGGGGTCTAGGATCACACTTAGGTAATAAAACCACAACAAGTGTACCTGCTCTGATACCAATTGAAAGTTCAAAAACGTGTATAAACACCTTTGAACGTTTAGACCCCCAAATTACAACTTAACCAATTCAAGCAATATGTCAAACAACTAGTGTGCGGAAACTTAACATATGCTATAATATGGAATTGGTAAAAACTATCTAAGCCAAAACAAAATATAATCCACAGCAAATAATAAAAAGGCAAAGATAGAGAGGAAGGAAGATGCAAACACAAAGACAACACGCGATGTGTTATCGAAGAGGAAACCGAAGCCCTCGGCGTAAAACCTCTCCGCCGCCCTCCAAGCGGTAAACAATCCACTAGAAAATACAGTTGGGATACATGGACAGCAATAGACCCTCCAAGCCTAATCTACCCAGTGCACCTAAGCCCTCCAAGCTTCTTGCTCCAACGAGGTTGCGTCGAACCTATTTCTTTTCTAGCTTCCCGGATTCCGCTACTAGACCGTAGCATCAACCAATAAAGATTGGTTCCTTCCTAACTGCTTCCCAGAAATCCAAACAGCTGTCTCACAGTGATGATGATGGTGAGAACCAGGTTTGGTATAATGGCCTCTCAAGGATTTGGCTATGGAGAGGAAGAGAGATGAGGAATTTGAAGAGACTCTAATGTATAGATTGTGGGTGAATCAATCTTGTTTTTCTTTAGGGTTTCTCTCTCAAAATTCTCTCTGGAAGCTCTCTCACAATCGTGGGTAAAAGGGGTATTCATACTGGAGTGGGAGAGGAATGTGAAACGTCAGGTTTTACAAAACAGGGGTGGCTCGCGGCTTGACTAAGTCGCGAGATCCAGTCGCGAGATAACCGTATGGCCAGTTGTCCTATTTTGTCCTGTAGTGCTCCAGCTTGCATGACTGTTCACCTTCCAGCATGCTTGGCACGTGTGCTGCGTCTGGCGGCTTGCAGCCGCGAGTAACCCGCGAGTCCCAGCCGCGAGTCTCTGTTTTCTTGAACACTCTTGAGCAATCTTCACTCTATCTCACTCACTACCCTTACATCAAACCCACCTAAATACAGGGTTACTAAATGCTGAATTACAAGCAAATTTGGCACGGAATAAAGCCAATTAGATGGTTGAATAAATTCAACCTTACAAAAATATTACTTTATCTTGGGTTATGCGATGTATGGTGAAAGAAAGCTAAAATCTAATTTCCAATTTTGATAATAATATGGAGAGAGAGAGAGAGAGAGAGAGAGAGAGAGAGAGAGAGAGAGAGAGAGAGAGAGAGAGAGAGAGATTGATTGATTGATGATGTGTGGTAATTTTGTAAAAGATTAGGTAACTAATGTTAACAATTTATTACGTGGGTAGTTTACAAAAGTTCACTTTTCAAGTGTTTAAGGGAGGTTTATCTATATTACTAATAACATAAATAAATAAAACTGTCAAAATGCTAGTTGGAAGCCACCCCAGTTCAATGGAAAACTCTCAAAAATCATTTAGCAAAAGATGAACCTTAAGAAAGTCTTTCACTTTGTGCTTTAACAGCCTTTTCCAAGTAATCTTGATGGGACTAATTTTTTTATTCTAAAAATGGGATAGCAATTTTATCAGATTTAGCAGATCAATGAGAGCAGCACTACCCACCCCCAGCAAGGCGGGAATAGTAGAAATGGAATAATAAATTAACATGCAGGTAGAGCACCCACCAACCAATGGTCCAATCCTCAAGGATCACCAAAACCAAACCAAGTCCAGTTCACCTATAACTTCCATTTGTCAAAGATACTTTCACATGGTTGTAGACACTACATTTTGTACAAGGTGGTCAATGTTGTACTGGTACCTGCTGGTAGTACCATGTTGGTACATGTATTGGTATTGAAACGCTAGTGTTTCATACCGGTTTAAATACTGGGCGTACCGGCCATGTACAGGGCGTACCGGCCAATTTCAGGTGTACTAGCCGGTACCTAAAAAAAAAAAAAGCTTTTTTTTAAAAAAAAAAGTTTTGTAATTTTTGAATTTTTGTAAGGGCAGAATGGTAACTTATTAGTATTATTTGTTTTCTTAGTATGCAATGAACAATTAAGCTTTTTGTTTTTTATATTGTGTTTTTTCTTTTTTTCTTTTTGTTGATGCTAAAGTCTAAAACCATGAATAATTTATTCTGAATTGAGGTAATATTTTATGGTAAACTTTTATATTTATTATAACGATACGAGATTGACTCCCTTGATTTTGTACCCTTATGACTTGGGCCCCTGTTCTCTAATGATGTTGGAATTCTAAAGCCCAAGGTTGGTTTAAAGCCCAATCGAATAGAATTGACTTGAGGAAGTGTTTTCGAAAAAATATAACTCTTTTTGGACTAATTGAGCTTTTTTTTTTTTTTTTTTAAATAAAGACCACAGAAACCCTAGGGCATGCGTACGCATACACGCGTATGCGCACACATGCTCAAGCTCTACATGCTTTATGCTTTATGCTTTATGCATGCGTACGCATACACGGGCATGCGTTCGCATCCAAAAACTAGAAAGGAAAGGTTTTCTGCATTAAAACTTGGTTTGGAATGAATCCCACATTGTCTAGGAGCCGACCCAAACCCCTATTTTCGACTATATAAAGCTTGAAATGGTAGATTTTCAAAGGAGGAAAAATTTTGGTGGTAAAACACATAAGATGCACTAGAAAATAGTGAATCAAAGAGCGAGTTTCTCACAAAACATCCTCAAATCAAATTTTGTTTGATTGAGACCTATTTAGGTCTTGATCTTCGAGTTTCAAAGGTTTACTAACTGATTTTGGTTTGGTTGTGACTAGATTGACTAAAAGGAACGGTCAAAATCAAGCTAATGAGCCTTTTGTTTGGAGGTAAAGGTTCTAGCTTCATCTTTGTTTTCCTCTTGTTTTAGTTCTTGTTTTATATGTTTTATTTGCTTTATATGTGCTTTAACATGCCTGTTTAGTTTAGGTTTATTTTTCTTTTCTGTTTTAAGCATGTTAGGTTGTTAGGTTTTAGCTTCTGCTTGTTTAGTGTTCCTATTTTTTGGGTTAGGGTTTAGGGCGTGTATGCGTGCGCATGCTTACTGCATGCATACGCATACTCGAAGTATTCGTATGCATATAGTTAGGTTGTGCATATATGCCCTATGTATGCACACGCATACTCGTGCCTAGAAGCCGCCTTCATTCGAGCCTTGTTGCTTCTGTTTCCTTGTTTTATTTATGTAATATGCTTCTGTCTTGAGTTGGTATCCATGCTTATAAGTTTCTGCTTCCATGCTTTGCTTTGTTTGTTTCTTTCTTTGATGTTAGTAGGGTTTTGATTTGATTGTTTACTATGAACATCATTGATGCATAGGTGTTGTGATGCAATGAGGTAAGCAAGGTAAGTCATGCATTCACGTGAACATGCATTGATTTCAATATGGCCTTGTTTCGTTTGATGAACACGAACATGTTTTGTTGAATGCCATGTCTTTGATGTTTAGATGCAGTAATATGGTTGTATAATTCTACCTTATGGTGTTTCTACCCTTGGATATGTTTGTTTAATGCCATGATAGATGAATGATTAGGTTTGAGATGAATATGCCATGTTTGCTTGCTTTAGATGCATGCTCAGGTGTGTGTGAGTTAGGATAACAATATTGAGTGTGTCTTTAATAAGATTAAACCATGGAACACAATGAGTGGAAGCCGACCCATGAGTCAAGTGGGGTTGAGTGTTTAACACCTTCCCACCCCCATGCCTAAACTTCAGACATATGCTCTGGTAATAGATTAGTCCTTCCACGAAAGGTGCTAATATATGGTTCCTAGACTTAATTTAGGTGGCGACTCCATTTCTCCGCCATGGTCCACCTTAGGCCAAGGCGTACTCACCCATTGCAAGGATGACACCACCCGTTGCGAGCGCTTGCACCCACAATGGTACAACAAGATAATTTAGGCCAATAAGTGTAACTAACGGTAAGAAACACTAACATGACTTGCATGCATGACTTGCACTACATGAAACACTAAAAAAGAGGCCACCATTACAAGCTTCCAATACTTCTAAACCACAATTAGCAAATTGAAATGGGTCCTAGATATATACCGAGCCTGACATTTACTCCTACCATAGAATAACACTTCAATAATTTCAATAAGAAGAACGTATATGATGCAATCATGGCAGATTAATTTGCTACTACATAAATTTGTCAATTCAAGATTTTATTTTATGGAATCTACGTATAAAATCCAATTGAAGTAAAAGTCATGTGATTCTAAAAGTAAAAGTTGGGTTTGTATTTAATAAAATTTGGTCAATTTTGTATTCAAGGATAAAACTATAATTTTTGCAATCTTTGCAAATTAAGGGTATTTTGATAATTTGGTTGAGTCCAAATTAGTTTTTAATTAGTTATTACTACCTTATTAGGTTTTTCAGTTTACTAGTCAAATTAGGAATCCTAATACTACAAGAAAGAGTTATCATATATATATATATATTTATGTTCAATGTATTTGAAAAATATAGATGTAGCTGATTAATAAAAATATTTAGTGTTTAAGTACTGAGACATGTTGGCCTTATTTTTTTCCCCCCTCCCTTTCTCTTCTTTCTATCCTTTATCTCTTTCTTGTGGTATTGTTCATAGATAATGTTCATACAGCCCTTGAAAACTAATTTCTCGATTTTCCTTCTTTCTTAGAACCCCAAGTCAAGTCCTTCCGCTTATTGATAAAAAATCTGAAAACCCCATGTTCCTCTCTATCAAATAACCATAAAAATAAAAAAAATAAAAACTCTTCAAACCCTAGCAAATTTTGAGCCCTATCCCTTTTTTTTTACAATTCTAAACCCTAGATCCACAAGACCTCCTAAACCTTAACCACCTCAAATTCCCCAATTTTGATGGCCTTCTTGAGGTGGAAGAAAAAGTGTACAACACACGCATTTTCTTTAATGGTTTGGAATTTGGTGAAACAATAATTATGGTTTCCATAATATTATATTATTGATGGGACTGACGAACCCTTTGGCTCAGACGAACTACTTAGACATCTCTGTCCACCACTCCACATCATTGACGAATGGAGGAAAGCCATTTAATGTAGTATGCAATACCTCGGACGGTTACAAGACCAGCTATATAGACCGTTGGAGGCCCATCAAAGCCTACATCACTGAGCCTGAAGGTGTTACCAAAAGAGGCATTAAAGCCACAACGGCTAGATGTTGCGGAACCATATATAAACACTCCACAAAACCAAAACAAGGTACACACAATCTCAAATACAAAGAAACGCTGCAGTTTTGGTCTCTGATACTTTCTTGAAACTTCCATACGCTGACTTTATCATTGGAGACTCTTTGGCAGGCACCACACTGGTGACCACCTAAAGAGGGTTTTGTGTGACATTTTCAAGTATAGGGACGAGGTTGCCGACTCATCTGGACGAGTCCAATAAACTGATGAAAACTGCTTCATCAATTATGATTTATTTATTGTCAATAATTGATACCTAGTTGATAGCAAGTGATTAATTTTTTTACTTTTAATTGGCTAGTATCCACAAACTCTTTCAAGATAAGCATGAGATTCTTAAAAATTGATTTGTTGAGTAATTTACCTGAAATATATATATATGAATTGAGTTCAAGTTACACCTGGTGTAACTTTAAGCAATGTTACACTACACAATAACTTGTTATAGAATTCATATTTTGAAAATCTCATCATTGAATTACATGTTTTATATGTTCTTAACATTCATACCAATTTTCATGTCAATTGGATGTTATTTACCATTTAATCTATAAACTCATCTTTTATGTATTATTTTAAACTACAAAAATTTAAATTTAAACAGTTGATTGATGACATAACTATTAATCTTTGATCACCTCAAAATTTTGTAAGTATGAAGAATATATGAAACTAATGTAATCCAACGGTGGACTTCTCAAAATTCGCATCCAATTAAAAAAATATTGAGTGGTGTAACATTACTTAAAGTTACACTGGATGTAACTTGAACCCAACCCTATATATATGTATATATAAATATATAAGATGGGTTCAAGTTATACCTGGTGTAACTTGACAACCATTTGTAGACCGTAGATTTGTAATTGATCTAATGGTTAAAAAAATAGTATTAAATGCTAATTGACTTACACCTCATTCACTTAATTAATAGCAATTTTGTTTCTCTCTCCTTATTTATTATTTAAAACCTTTTACATATATTCCTTTTTTTGCCAATGACTTTACAAATATATTTGCAATACTTTTTTTTTTCTTCTTTTAAGCCGGTCATACTCTTATAGTTTTATCAATTGTGAATATATATCATGTCCCCTTAAAAATAAATAAATGGCTAAGTGTTGTTTATTGAGGTTTTAAATAATAAGTTTCTCAAACAATAATTAACACAGATACTTTTTTTTTTTTTTGAATGACTTTAAAATTATATTTGCAATTCTCTCTTCTTTTTTGAGTGTGCCTGAGTCTGTAATACTCATGTCATTTTCTTTTCTTCTTTAAGCCGGTAATACTCTATTAATTGTGAATATTTGCCTTCTTATAATAAAATAATTAAAAAATTGCTGGGTAATATAATTGTAAGCACATATCCACGAAGAAAACTTTTTATTAATTAATTTTGGCTTTTCAAAGCTCAAACGGAGGAAACATTGGCCATGTCTACCATGCACAACTTTTAAAAATTGGCAACACGCCAACACATGATATATATGTTTGCATGATCTTTATATTATTCAACTTTCTTAATCCAATAAGACATCCTAACATGTCCAATTCATCCTTGCTTAGCCACCAAGTTTTTATCTAACCTCATAAAAGTAAACCCATTAGAATATTATCATAGGATTTTTCTTGAGGATGACAAAATTAAGAAACAAGTTTGGACGAAGAAATTAAAATCATTGAAGGCCCACAAATGGCAATTAATGGTCATCATATTTGTTCTCACTTGTTTGTATACCGTTTGTGTGATAAGACTATAAGAGTATGACCGGCTTAAAGTTAGGCCCTTTTGGATATACACCACTATAAGTTTCTTTAAAAAACCTTCTTCTCTCTCCCCGTGTGTGTATTAAAAAATACTTAGTATTCTCAAAAGAAAAAATTGTGGGTTAATCCCACATTAGAAAATGAGTGTGAGTTAAAGAGGTTTTAAGCCTGTGATGTGTATTCAAAACTTAGGCCATTTTGGATATACATCACTGTAAGTTTCTTTAAAAAACTTTCTCCCCTCTCCCTGTGTGTGTGTGTTAAAAAATACTTAGTATTCTCAAAAAAAAAAAAAAAAAAAAAAAAAAAGAGTAGTACGAACTCAAAAAAATAAAAAGAAAAAAGTATTGCAAATATATTTGTAAAGTCATTGGGCAAAAAAAGGAATTTATGTAAAAGGTTTTAAATAATAAATAAGGAGAGAGAAACAAAATTGCTATTAATTAAGTAAATGAGGTGTAAGTCAATTAGCATTTAATGCTATTTTCTTAGCCATTAGATCAATTACAAATCTAAGGTCTACAAATTAATGGTGTAACTCTTGTCAAGTTACACTAGATGTAACTTGACTCTCTCTCTCTCTCTCTATATATATATATATATATGAACTTGAGTTTGATTTGTGTGGTTCCAAATGAACTTCTTAATAACCTGGACTAAGTTCTTCATAAGTAGGCTGAATCCTCATTAAAGAGGAGGTAATTAAGATAAGGATAGGGCTGAGTAAACGAAGGTTAATCGGCAATGAGTTTTCATTAACAGAAGCCGATTGACGAACTGAATTTGGAGAAATATTAGGCCCCTTATTTCTGGCTTTCATGGCTTTAGTTTTATCTCTACTGTACAGAGTTGGGTGGAGCCACTTTTCTAGTTTTCTTTGCGAATTCGATAACCAAGTACTGTTTCGCGACAAATGATGAGATCAATTTTTGATGTCTTCTCTTGCTTTCCCACTCATTTTCCGCATCCGTTTCCTCTTCTCGTGTAACAAATAAATATTCATTTTATTTTAGATTTGTCAAATACCTTTTATATCCAACATATATTTTAAATTTAAAAAGAAGTAAGTAATTACAAAAACTTACAAGGGATATAATTGAAAATTGAAACTTTACAAACCCTAAATCTCTGAACCTTCTTATAAATATCTAATTTTATTTTTTTATTTCAGCCATATTACTCACTCTGCTATCTTATAGTCTCACGCCCAATTCTCAAACTCAAAGTCTCAAACCGGTTATTGCTCTCTCTCTCTTTAATGTGTTTAGTGAGTTTTAAAATTAAAGAAAACTGTTTTCTTGGTGTTTCGAAATTTTGTAGTAATTTTTTCTGCATAATGTTTTTGTTCTATATACTTTGAACCCATGTTCTGTTATTAATATATGAGATATATTAATTGTTGATTAAGGCCATGGTTGTAGCTTTTGTCTTGTGCCGTGTGTGTGTGTGTGTGTGTGTGTGTGTTTTTTTTTTTTTGTGTGTGTTTGTATTAGTGTTGGACACCGTCTGCATATCTTGCAAGTGGGTTTATTGAGATAGTTTATAAACTAGAATCTATGGATGATAATTGTAGTCAGAGTCGGGATTAGCCTACTGTTTGCTCCAATTCTTTCAATATTGATACTTAGCATTTGGCGAGTTCCAAGGATATTATATTTTTGTTGAACTATATTATTTTATTTTTGTTAAACTATGTTATTTTGAATTTGGGTTGAAGTGTATGCACTTATTTTGGAGTGTAAAGAACTTATTTCTAGATGAATGTTATATTTTTGTTGAACTATATTTTTTGAATGTGGGTTGAAGACTTGAAGTGTATGCACTGCTTTTGGGATGTAAAAAAATTATTTCTAGATGGATGTTATATTTAATATTATGTAGGTTGAAATGGGTTATGTTACATTCGTGTCAACCCAACACGACTCGTTTATTAAGCAGGTCAAATGGGTTAGGTCTGGTCAACCCGCCTTGTTAACAAGTCGGGTTAGGGTTGAAGGATCATGACATAATTATTAAATGAGTCGGGTTAGGGTTGAGCCATTTAGTCAAATACTCCTACCTCGACACGACACGAACCCAACACGCTAACTCGAATTGACACCCTAATATATCACTTTGGAAACTTTTTATATTTTTTAATGGAGTCAATATATAAATATATAAAAGTGAAAACTATTAAATAATCAAACACCCACCAAACTCAATAATTGTCAGTCCCACGTGTACTCCAAAGATTGGTGACACCGATTCAAAATATCATTTGATGCTTTGAGAAAATCAAAAGGCAAGTGTACTCTTTTGACCAAGCATACAAGTTACTCAGTATTTACATTGAAAAAGCAAAAGGTAAGACCAGGGAAGAGTGGAGGGTAGAGAACAAAGTTACAAAATAGCAGAACCAAATCGGTCATCGTTAAGTCAGAAGAAGATGGTAAAAGAAAAATGTGAAGAATAATGAAGTCGAAGTCTAGAAGAAAAGGTGATTCTAACTTCATTTTGCAAAGCTATTGTGCATTTTTCTTTTATTTTTCTCCTCCTTTCTGCTGGGTTTTCTTGGCTTACTCAGATTTGCATTGCCATTAGGATTTTAAAATTATACTGCCAAAATTACAAAAAAAAAAAAAAAAAAAAAAGGCATTTTGTGTTTCGGCCTGGTATCCATTTACCAGCCGAAACAACTGGATTTCGTCGGTACAGCCAGTATTTTTTCCAATACGAAACAGGGGGTGTACCTATACCGGTGCACTGGCCGGCACAGTATATATCAGCCAGTATAGTACGGAATTGACTTCCTTGGTTATAACTTTATTGTCTATAGTGATACAAGCAAAATACGTTAGCATTTAAATAAGATAGAGTGATACAAGCAAAATATTAATGCATTTAAAAAAGAGGGAAATTTCTTTTTTATATAATTCAATTGGCAAAATAATGCAATATTGGAAAACTACACCAAATCCCAAATATGTGAGAGGTGAAAATAGATTGAAAAATAACACAACACACTAGGCAAACACATGACACAAGAAATTATGTGATTCAACCATTTGCTTATGTCCATAAAGTTGCAGTGATTTCACTATTTTCAAGAAAAAATACAAGATGTGGTACTACAGTTTTTCTCTCTCAAACAACACGACCAATCGTAATCCGAAATAACGGTGTATATATATCCCACACAAAGAATTCACAATGGGCTAAAAATATTTCTTAGGGCCTTTGTATGATGACTTACAATTAATCTAGAGCTATCCCTAAGTTTTTAGAGCATATTTATCACACATCTTAATTAAGCATATGATATATGTAATTAGCTTTCTTCAACCATTGAGCATGTGCCTAAAATCATTCGCATAAATGCTAAACAAGCCTTATTAAAGCATTGCTTGTCGCCACATCAAAATTTATGACATATTATTGGACATCTCATTTTGTGATTCATATTGGATCAATAGTTCTCTATCAAAAAAAATATTGGATCAATAGTTCTCAATTTTTATTTTTTCATTCTTGTCAAAATTCTTGTAACTCAATGGCATTGACCAATTTTTTTATAGGAAAAACTTGGGTTTTAATTTCTATATTTATTATGAGAGAGAGAGAGAGAGATCCTTTACCTTTGGCTTTATTTGTCTTCCCCTTACATGCCATGTGAACAAAGCCAACTTGTAGTGCAAATGGGCCTACAAAAGTAAATTGCTAACAATACTACAAACACAACTATTTTCATACCAAGTTTCAAATTTTTTTTAATTTGTATGATTGTGAGTAGTCGATAAAAAATTGTGAGTCATACAAGTTAATAATGAGCAGAAAGTATTCACTACTCACAATAACACAAATCATAAAATTGTAAAATTGAGTGTGTGATTTATATCTAAATTTATTCCTGCCACTTAAATGCAAAATAAGGAACTTCTGTAGACAATAGCAAAAGACACCCTTAAACATGAATGGACTTAGAGGGCATTACTTGAGGGCATTGCCAAAAATCCTTCTCGAAGATCATTTCAAAGAAGTAACACCCTTGGACTTCATCATAATTTACCTAATCACTACCCAAAATATTAAATAAATGTTAGGCATCTCGATGACTCGAACGTGATTAGACCCTAGTAAACTTAAAGGAACGCTGTTATTATCATATTAAATAGTAGAAGAAATAGTCTAATAACTTACATATATGGAAAAAAAAATTATAAAATTCAAAACCTAACCTATCTTTGGCAAAAGCCCTCAATTCCACGTGAGATGGAATTGTATTTGATGATGAGTCATTTTTTTCTCATGAATCATAATGTCTCCCTTTTATTCAAACCACGTGAATCCTTTTAGTCATCAATTAGGACTCTCTCTCTTTCTCCACCAAAAAAAAAATCTTAGGATTCTTTGTTAAAGTTTGATTCTTCTGATTCTCAAAAAAAAAAAAAAGTTTGATTCTTCTATTTTTACATTTTTTTGAAAAGTCAAACATAAGGACAGACTGAAGGTAATTGTATGTGGGCCCCACTAAATGCAAAAGCAAGATTACGACCGTGATGGGCTCAGATTCAGATAACGTAATAAGTGTTTTTTTTTATGGTGCAAAATTCCAAACATGTGCGTGCGTGGTCATCGCACTGGAGAAACGTCTGGAACTCGCTTACTATGGTCGAATATGCTGACGTCATCACATTACCACATTATTCTTTGCCATTGCATTGGTGGATGAATTGCGAAATTGTCCCTTCATGGGTACAGCAAAAGTTTCAATTTTTATTTTATTTTATTTTTTATTAGTCTTACAAATTCCAAAAAATTACTTGCAAGTTAAGAGCCTGTTTGGCCAACAAAAAATGGTCACTCAATTTCCGTCACTCAATTTCCATCACTCATCACTCATCACTCAATTTTTCACATCCGTTTGCCTTCATCACTCAGTTTCCATCACTCACTATTTTTCACACTATTTGGAGGGCCCACGCCTGTCATAGTGCATTTTTTTTTTTTTTCCACTAGCAGCTTCTTCTTTTTTTTTTTTTTTTTCCTCCTGGGTTGGCTGTTTTTTTTTTTTTTTTTCACTAAGTTTGGTGAGTCTAGGTACTAAAGAAAAAAGAAAAAAAAAAAAGAACAGACGAACCAGTAAAAAAAAAAAAAAAAAAAAGAGGAGAACAGCCAACGCCAACCCAGAAAAAAAAAAAAAAAAAAAAAAACAGCCAACGCCAACCCAGGAAAAAAAAAAAAAAAAGTCAAAAGGTGGTCAAAAGTTGCGGCTGTGGGTCCCTCATGTGTGTTTATTTACGGAAATGCCATTGAGTTATGAGTTATGGAAACTGAAAACAGCCTTTTGTTGTTTTCAGTTTCCATAACTCATAACTCAAAAATCAGAGAATTGAGTGATGGAAACAGAGTTATGGAAACAGAGTTATCGTTTGGCCAAACAACCTTTTTGCTATGGGTCCCACCATTTTTGAGTTATGAGTTATGGAAACTGAGAATTGAGTTACGGAAATTGCTTACCCAAACAGGCTCTAAGTTTTACCTTCAATAATTTTTTTTTTTTTTTTTAATAACTCTAAACATTTTCAATCTTGTATATTTTTATGTAGGAGTGTACGTTATTTCATTTAGACCATTAACATGATAAATTTGATTTAATCCAATCCAACATCTCTTGGTTTTTTTGAATTGATGGATATAATGGGTTTCAAAATTATTGAAACTTGGGTTTGGTTGGGTTTTATGATGACAATATTTTGAATACATATAATTTAATTTAATCCTTATTATTAATTATTTGAAAAAAATTAAATTACTTTTTGAATTTTGATATTTAGTTTAAATGAAGTTAGAATATTAGACCAAATTGTATAAATTTTTATAACTTATTTGAATAATGAACTTAAATAATAAATAAAAATTTAATATTTTTATTAAGCCAAACAAAATGGTTAACCACTTAACCGTGTCCAATATTTCGACTAGTGTAGTCCATCAATTTCGGGATTTTAGATCAGTCGAAGTCTCCCATGTGAAGCAACAAGGTAATAGGCCTGCACATCTTTTGGCTAAGCATGTCAAAGAAATAGATAGCTTTGATAATTATCTAACCTAAATAGAAGAAAATCCATCGCTAATTGATTCCGTTATTTCTCATGATTTATGAATTTATCTTCTTTTTAATAAAGTTCCAATAGTTTTTCATTAAAAATAAATAAATAAAAAAATAGTTCCAAACTAATGACCCAACTTAACCAAACATGATCCTTACGGGTTGGATTGGTTTTTAATTTCATCTAGTCATTGTTTTGTATGAGAATAGCAAAATTACCCCCAATTAATAAAAAATTGTGATTTAATTTTTCAATTTTCTTTTTTGGTTAGTTTTTGTAATTATATAGCAAAATACCTTATAAATAAAATCATTTTACAAATTCCCTAATGATCATAGAGATTAAGTTGTCACATAACATGTTTTATAGTTTCAATCCTTTTATATTTCATGTGCAAAATACTTAATAATGAGTGTCAATTTTGGTAAGGATTTGAGTTATCTTCCTTATAACAAAAACTAGATGCAAATGCATGAACGCATGATTCCAAAAGCACAGGAAATCAAGCAAAAGAGTCCTACTCCAAATAGAAAGAATTAAAGCAGAGGACAAACAGAAAGACAATTAAGTCTTAAGCTCCTTTATCACCCACACAGCATGAGTCTTTGGCCGTAAAGATGGAAAAACACGTGTTCTAGTATGACTACTAAAGGACATAGAGGAATTAAAATTCCCCTGAAATTGAGTCAAAAAACTCAAAACTTTTAATAACTCACCAATAATAGATACAGAGCCTTTAGATAAAGGATGAGACCTATTTGCCACTCGCTTATGAGGAAACAACTTGAAACAATTAGGATGAGTGTGACTGGAAGCACCACAAGGGTGACAAACATGAGTAGTTTTAGAGTTACTCGGCTTCCTAGAAGGAGGTCTAACCTTAGAGGTTGATAGAGACCTTAACTTAGGACAATTGGGCATAATATGACCAACAATATGACAATGATGACAAGTGGGGACAAATTCAGATTTTTCTTTCAACCTAGGAGGAGTTTTAGACATAGGTTTAGAAACTTCAGTGTTATTATCAGAATTTTTACCTTTTTCTATCCTAGCAAAATTACCTTTCAACTCTTCATTATTCCTTTTAAATGGAGGAATATAAAAATCTTTTTCTTTTGAGTTAGACTCAACAACAAGTTTGGTACTAGTTAATCTTTCAACTTCAGTTTTAGATTCAACTAGTTGCTCTTCCAAACTTTTAATTTTGTCCACCTGAGATGAAATTTGATTTTTAAAATTCTCGTTCTAATTATTGACTTCATCCAATTTTTCAATCAAATCATCTATTTCAAGTTTGACCTTTTTAAATTTAGCTTTTAATTTTGTAGAACATTCAAGAGATTTCATACAAAAATTATAAAGCTTGCAATAGGCATCTTGAATATCATCATCATCATCATTATTCAACATAAGATCATGCAAATCAAAACAATCAAGAGTTTTCATGACAACAAGGGTCAATGGATCACACAACAATGATTAAAATCTAATCAGAGTGTGCCCACTCTGATACCACTTGTTGGGTTAAAATGAATTAACCCCTTGCAAATTAATTAATTAATTACCCAAGTTAATTTATTAAGTTCAATTACATGCAATGGCGTGGTATCACAAACAAATCACTAACTAAACTAAATGCAGCAGAAATTAAATTTGACATGGTGATTTGTTTACGAATGGGGAAAACCACTGAGGCAAAACCTCATTAGGTATTTTAAGGTCACCACTCTTAAGAATCCACTATTATCAATCACAAGCAGTTACAAGTATAAAGAATCTTACCAAACCCTTCGGCCTATCCCGAAATATCAACCTACGGTTGAACCCTTACCCTAATACCCAATTGGACTTGTATTGTAACGGTAATCTTTCCGCTCAATGCACGAATCCCAATACGTGATTAACCAATGATGCACGGATCCCAGTACGTAACTAACTTCACAGCAACCCTTTGATTGTTGTAGTTGATTTGCAGCAGTTTTACATACAAACACCAATAAGATCTTCAATGTTGGTGCAAGAGACTTTGCTTGGTTATAGAACCCAAAGGCATACAAGAAACGCAATAAGAACTCTTTCTTCTGTAGGAGGAGGCTAGGGTTTCAAAAAGAAAAACTTATGAAACTCTCTAGGGTTAGGTTTTTCTTTTTCTACTACCTCCTTTAAATAGGAGCTTAAAGGGCTCTCCTATTCCAAATAGGTTTGCACAAACCTTTGGCTTTTCTAGTCCAAAAAGGATTATACAAACCAAAAAACAAATAGCCTTTGTAGAATAAAATGTTTCTAGCTATATTCTGAATCTTGTAGCCTCGATAGATTCGGTATGTATTAAGCTTCTGTCAAGCTTCTACTTTAAATCTCAATAAAAGTCCTTTCTGTCAAGATTGTTGCCAAGTTTTAATGAACAACTTTTTCTTCACTTGTTTCTTGGTCAGATGTTCATGGCTTTAACACTTAACTTGAACACTTGTTTCTTGAAGTACTAAACTCATCCTAGATCTACCCAATTACAAGTAAAGTGCATTCTGTTAAAGGATTAGCCAATTACATAAAATATGAGAATAGCAAAATTACCCCCAATTAATAAAAAATTGTGATTTAATTTTTCAATTTTCTTTTTTGGTTAGTTTTTGTAATTATATAGCAAAATACCTTATAAACAAAATCCTTTTACAAATTCCTCGATGATTATAGAGATTAAGTTGTCACATAACATGTTTTACAGTTTCAATCCTTTTATATTTCATGTGCAAAATACTTAATAATGAGTGTCAATTTTGGTAAGGATTTGAGTTATCTTCCTTATAACAAAAACCGATTAATGTCTTGCTTGATGAAAAAGAGAAACCATCATGGAGCATGTCAAGTACAAAAGAATCATTTTATATTGTAACAAGATCATATTTGTTTATTTATGTTTTTTTCTTTTAAAAAAAAAAATAATGGATATACATTTATCATTCAAGAATTTGTCATTCAGTTTCTTTGATTGATTAGAGGAAATGTATCATAAACCCAAGTAGTTATTTCGTATTCCCATAACAATGCTCTTTTCTCTTATTAATAAAATTCATTATTTATGTATGAGAAGGAAACGTTGTCCTTAGACTATTGAATCATTTTTTCCCATAAACCTTGAGTAGCCTTTTAGCTCTTGTCTGATTTAAGGCCCAATCTTAGTTTACATTTTTTTTTTTTTTTTTTTTTTTAATTTACACTGGTCAAACGAATTTCAACTTATTTTTCAACCATAATTATGGATTTTAATAAATTAATGCAACAAAAAGTGAATTGTAATAAATTAATGCAACAAAAATTTATTGAGTAATAGTATATATGAACAAGGAGTTAATACCGTTTGTAACTTCGAATTCATCTCTCTCTCTCTCTCTCTCTCTCTCTCTCTCTAGTCTATATAAAGTATTAATTTATAGGCAGGGGTTGATAAAAGTCCTTTCCTTGCTATCTTTTTCTCCAATCTTATTGACCTAAATTCCTATTGGAACAAAATTAACAAGCTCAGCAAGCCAAAAAGAAAGAGCAACAAATTTTATTAACATTGTATTTGTACACGGTTGATTAAACTTTCATTAGTTGATAATTGCCTTCTTGTGTAATTAAAGATATATTCTTCTTCATGGGTTCAGTTAACTCAACTATAAAGTTTCTTATTGTCAAATAAAAAATATAGGATTTACTTTCCACTTACACTAAAAACTAATTAGTATCTTGGTCTAATAATAAAGAGCAATCATCAGAAGCGGACGCTGTAAATTAAAACTATCTCTGAAAAAAAGATATATTCTTCATATATAAAAAGAGATCTTTAACTTGTCATTAGAAAAACTCAATTAATGTCATTTTTTATGATAAAGAGCAATCAAAATGGAGTGCGAAAAAAATTGTTACTATATTGGTTGTAACTAGATCATATTTATTTATATATGTTTAGAAAAAAAATAGTGAATTTACATATATTGCTCAGGAATTTGTCATTCATTTATTATGCTTGATCGGAGGAAGTGTCTCATAAACTCGAGTAGTTATTCATTATTCCCGGAACAATGCACCCCTCTTAGCCTCTTACTAATTAAATTCATTATGAAATTCATTATTCATGCATGAGAAGGAAACATTGCCCGTGCAGTAGTATTGAATCATTTTTCCCATAAACCTTGAGTACATTGTCTACAATTAGTAGTACTTTAAGTCTTCTATTTCTTAAGTCTTCTAGGTATTTTATTTTTTATTTTTTTATTCAAGGACCTAATCATATTTTATAGCTTTTTATTTTACACTGGCCTAGCAATTTCTAAGTTATTTTTCAGCCTTAATTATGAATTTTAAAATATTAATTTAACAAAAAGTTATTGAGTAGTATAATATGAACAAAGAGTTAAATTGATTGTAACTTGATCTTTGATCCTGATCCTCTAGACACACACACAGGGGTTGATAAAAGAACTTTCCTTACTATCTTTTTCTCAAATCTTAGTGTGTGTTTGGCAAAAATTATTTTTGCCAACTTATTTTACAATTCAACTTATTTTTGCTATTATTTATAGGCTCTACTGCACTTTTTGGTACTATTCATCGGTTCCACTGTACTATTTTAGCTAAGTTTTATCTTTATCTACCATACTTTCAATAAAAAGTTTTCAGTTTCAGCAAAATAAGTAGATCTCAAACAGGTCCTTATTGACCTAAATTCCTATTGGAACAAAAATAACAAGCACAGCACGCCAAAAAGAAAGAAGTGAAATAAATTTTCTTTGTTGCACTGTATTTGTACAAGGTTGACTTTTATTAGCTGATAATTTCCTTCTTGTGCAATCAAAGTTCGATTCTTGTGTTTTGCAGTTGTTTCCACATAAGAAATGCAAATACATTCTCCCATTGATCATTACTTTGACATCACCAACACATTATATCTACTAATTCTTTTAAGGAATTGGGTTTACCTGTTTTATTTCACCTTATGTATTTGTACAGGTTTCTATTGCTAGATTCAACGGATTTTGCTGCACTAAATTTGCCACTAATATTCAACAAATGATGTAAGATAAACTTTTTCCACATAACATGCTTTGTTTTGCTTTATTTTTCTTCATACTAGTGAAGCAAAATATATATACAACGACCCAAATGCCATGGCCTCTCTTAGTATAATGAAGGATCAAATTCAAAAGTTCACTGCAGTAACCCGACCCTTGGAAAGATATTTGTGGCATCATTATCCCCAAGATTAATTGGCAGAGTAGCTAATATGTTTGTACCATTACAAATAAAGCACAAAATATTTTATGTTAGCTTGGGTTCTTTTCATACCGAAATCTAGAAGGCAAGTGCAAATATGTAATTTGCAAGGTAATCAATGGGTGACGTTTACACTATTGCCACCAACCAACCTGTAGAAGAAGAAAAAATGCCCCATTCCTCTCTTTGGTTCCCATCACCTTCGTATTTCCACAATATAGAATTCATTGACCCCACAATTTGCCTATCATGTTCCAAAGTTAAATACAAGTCTTTAGCGACCTAACACAATCTTCAGTCTTAAAAATCTCCACACACCAAAAAAAAAAAGAAAAAAAAAAAAAAACCCCTCTTTAGAGTAGAAGAAAAATAAAGAGGAAGCCATGGTTTTAGCCTCCCAAAATGAGCTACCATTCAATGAGAATGACTCACAAGACATGACTTTATACCAAGTTCTAAATGAAGCCAATCAAGCCATGGCTCTCAACACTTCTTTTGTACCCCAAAGACACCAAATCAATACCTCAAGCAGCCTAGAACCAGCCCGGAACATTGGCAAGAAACACTATAGAGGCGTGAGGCGTCGGCCATGGGGGAAATATGCGGCGGAGATTCGTGATTCAGCACGACACGGTGCCCGTATATGGCTAGGCACATTCACAACCGCGGAAGAGGCTGCCTTGGCTTATGATAAGGCTGCTTTTAGGATGCGTGGTGCTAAGGCTCTCCTTAATTTTCCAGCTGAAGTGGTGGCTGCTTCTTCTGTTCAAAGATTTAATCCAAACTCAAGCATGGTGAGCTCAACTAGGCATGATTCAGAATCAAGTGGTAGTTCTAGCACACATTCCATTGGGAATTCAAGGTTAGAATCTGAAAGTAGCTGTAGCACAGCTGGGGAGGGGTTTGACAACCTAGAAAAATAGGAGCTTGGTCACTTATTTATTATGTCTAGCATACATAGGGACATCAAATTTCATGTAATACTAGGATGTAGGTGTGTGTGAAGGTTTTTTCATTTTGTTTTGTCAGTGTCCTTAATTTGACGGGTCCTTGCATGTGTATATAAAAGAGGTCTAGTTGCTCATAAAAAAAAAAAAACCAAAAAAAAGAGGTCTAGTTACGAAGTTTGTGTTGCTTATTTCCTTTGCAAATCGTGAGAAATGCTCGAATGTACCTGAAATGTACATCTCATTCATTTTAATGTAATAAGAAGGCCAGTAAGGCCACAGAAATGCAAAGTATTGAATGAAAGGGAAAAAAAATGTTATGAAATTGAGTTGGTCTAAAATAAATATAATGTATAGATATAATCTTTGCTTTGCTTGATGAGAATCTTGAAGCCCCATCTCAACCTACTTATTTAGTATATTCCAAGAATAATATTCCCTCTTTCATATGATAACAAATTATGCTAATTAAATTCGTGTGAGATTTATCATTTACTTGAGAGAAAAGACCTTTATTTTCAAAATATAATAATTTTTCTAAAATGTTTGTGATAAAGTAATGTGGATATTTTGGGTAAAACAAGGTTTTCCAACGAAATATATTTGGTTCAAACGCTGGCTTTATTTGTGGGCATAAACAAATTATGACAACAATTTATGTTTTAATAATTAAACCTCAGAACTGGTGGAATAGTTTGGCATTGATAAGAGATTTTTAGTAACATTTTTTAAATTTTGTGAAAATATAGATAAGTGAAAAAATGTGTGAAAATACATATTATGATGTTTAAACAATAATTTTTGTTGTTTAAACACAGTTTTTTTTTTTTTTTGGTTAAAAGGCTTGATATTAATAATAAACAACAGTACAAACAGAGTAACATTACAAGCTGGCCAAAGAGGCCAATGTCATGGCTACAAGCCTCAGATCAGACCGGCCATTTACATCTGAAACAAGCAAATTAATCAAATCAGCAGAGGGTGCGGCATCAAAAATAACAAAATCTTCCCTGAGCAAATAGGGCTTGTGTCGCAAATAAAATAGAATAGAATATTACATGCAGGTCATATCATAAGGTCACAAATCACAAGACAACTGGTGTGAAACTGTGTAATTCCCTGGACAAACTATATGCCACATGTGTCTTGGGGCCGATATATGAGTGTTTATTATAACTTTTGCTGCTATCGGATAAGCTTAAATATCGTAGAATTTTGTTCCTTCGTCGTAGAAGTCACAGATTGAATAGTGGGAATTTTTTTTTGAAATGAAAGATTATAATACAAGTATAAAAACAAAAACAGCTGGTCCAACACAACTAACAAATTTTAAAATTCCTTCATATCGACACGTGATAATTACCTTGAGGAAAATTACCTCGTATGCTTGTGCAACGGTCCAAGAATTTGGTAGACTGGAATACATTATAAAAACTGTTGGCCATCTAAGTAGAATCTTATTTCCCTTGCAAAAGCGAAGTCCTACCTACTTCCATGTTTGTTTGTTTTCGTTTTTTTATTTTTTATTTTTTATTTTATCAGTAAAGGGCCCCCTGAAACCGTGTTCAAATCTAAATCATTAATTTCTTTATATTTTATAATATTTTATTAACTAAAGTGACTTATTTAGAGTCATTAGGCAAGTCACAATTTTTCTGGTCTATATTAAAAATTTGTGGTAACATCTTTTTTATTCACTTACTCAAATAATTAGCATATCTGGTATATATGGTAAAGGAATTTTTTTTTTTTTTTTTTTTTGCTAATATGGTAAAAGAATTTTTATTTTGTATAGTTGGCATAAATAACATATTTGTTAGGTTCTAAAAGTTTAGAACAATTGGCAAATCGTGAACATAAATTTGTCTAGATATAGATCTTTAGAATCTATGAAGTCATATTAGACAATACTCAAAGTGCTGTAAGTCAAAATTCAAAGAACATACAAGCTCCAAGTTCAGAAAGTTAAAATCAGATTGGTTCGATCGATCAGGAGAATTTTTCAATCGATCGGAAGTCATAGATTAGCAAAAATTAGCAAACATAAAAAAACTCATAACTTGTTCATTTGAAGCCCAAACTGTGATCTGTTTTTTTCTAGTATTTAAAGGACATTATAAGCTAACCCTAGCTGTGGTTTTCAGAGAGAAAAGAGTGCATCATATGCCTCCAATTTTAGATCTAGGGTTTTTGTACCCAAATCTCTCTCATATCTTCTACCAGCAATATTTCTTGAAGAAACTCAAGATCCAGTGTTGTAGAAGTTGCTGCCATAACTAGTCATCAAAGGTGTTAGAGATTTAAACTTTCAAGGGTGTTCATGGAGTCACAAACTAGAGAGTTTGTGTTGCTAAACCTTTGAGTGGGATCTCAAAGTCATAAGCGTGGGAACTTGTGTTTCAGCAAATCCAAGAGAGAAGAGTCCGTGGATTCGGAGCTTGTACGTGGTCGTGTGAGTAAGTTACTACTGGAGGTAGCAATAGATTTAGGATTAAATCTTATTGTAAAAACTTCAATTCTTTATTAGTGGATTTGTTTACTTTGAGGGTAGTTAGGTCAAATCCTCCCTAGGTTTTTACCTTAAAACGATTCGTTTCATTGGTTTTCTTGGATAATTGTATCATTGTATTCTTTATTTTTCCACTGCTATGGATGATATGATCTTTCACTGTTTAACCTAGATCTCATAATTAATTTAAGTAATTACTTGGCTAATATATTAGGTTAAACAATCTGTTTAAGGGGGTCTAAACAAACAAACAATCTTTCTTATATAATTACCCCATATAAATGAGATGTTATATATAGCCGTCACATCATATACCACCTCATGATGTAGAGTATGAAAGGCGGGAGTTATTTTCTTCCTCCATGACCTTCTTCTTTTTTTTTCTTTTTTTTTTTAAGAATATTTTCTGTCCTTTATTTATTTATTTTTATTTTTCTGAGTATTGGTCTCACATGCACAAACATATACAAATTTGCATAACATGAGTGGTAACAGAATAAGCTAGGCTGTTTGATCTCTGATTTTAGGTGGCATGTATAAGATTTATCAAAACTTTTAATGGAGAAAGAGTTGTCAGTGGTATTAGATTGTATATAAATATATATGTAAGGGACCAGAGACATTTGGCTAGTACTTGAAGGTTGGATCTCTGCTTGTTAAACCAAATAGTGAAAAAGAGTCTAAAATAAGATTGAACTATACAATTCAACATCTCCATCGTCGACTATAAGTTAGGGTTGTAAATGATGGCTATAAATGTCACACGATATAATATTCCGAATCAATAAATTCAATAATCAAGATTGTCTCTTTGTACCGTTTTCAAATTTGATTAGGACCCCTCACAATTAGCCAAAATTAATGCATACTATAGGTTTTGTTTACACCCAGTTGTTAACTACACCAACATGACTGTCTTTTCCTATAATGTGTCGTCTACTGATCGAGCACTAATAGGACAGTTGAAACTTGTTCAATGATTTCGACATGGGCATCAAGTTGGTCTCCTGATGAGACTCTCTATATCTTTTAATTCCAAACTCATCTAACTTTACTATATATGCCTTCACAATCTGAAAGTCTTTCTTGACTTTATAATATTATATTAGAGAGGCCACCAAATTGGTTGAGGTCCAAGAAGGATAATCACGCAAAGTGCTTTTAAAGAACCCACTTCACATGCTCGCTCCCAAAAATATTGAATCCATTGGACTCTGGATGTTTCACCAATTTGGTAAAGCTTTAAAGTTCTAGAATTGATGCGCCTTTAATCATAAAGTAAATTTGTCCTCAAATTTTAATTGGACCATCACCACTGATTTCATGATGGTTGTCAATGTGGACTGTGGAATACTATACTATGTTGATAATTTTATAGTTGGATAAAAAGAATTTGAATTTTGGATGTCTCTGTTAAAAATACCATGAGGTGTTAGCCAATTGAACTATAAGACTTTTAATAAATTTTCATAATTTTTCACAAGTTGTCCACATTTAACATATGAAATAAGTGATCGTGTGCCGACGGACTATATTAAAGAGTGTGCTATAAATATGTCACGAATAGGGTGAGGATTATACACATCACAAATATAACAAAGATTTCAACATCAGGAGAGAGTGAACCACATAAATTACAGAGTCTTCTCGTTGATTGCATCCCCTCCTTGCAAAGGGTCTCGTACATTTGTAAGCCTCCAGAAGCGTGTGTTCGATGTAGGTATGGTGGGACACACTCATTAGCCTCCTACAATCAATGACAATATTTGATGATGTTGATAACTTCTTGTACATCAATTTCAACAGTTCAAGTCAAAATATTCCTTTGGGTATATGCGGATATTAAATGAGACTTGTCTAGATTAAACTCTTGTCTAGCTAGATGTCAAAAGAGTGATATTAGGGATAATATCAGTTTTATTACATAAATATTAAATATTACTAATATATGCCAACTTCAAAAATAAAAAATTAACAATAACAATAATTTTGTTTATTATGTTGTGGATGTAACATTAATCATATTAATTTTCATATTAATTTGCATAGATTTGTATTAAAATAGCTAGTACCTTGAGCTTTTTTTATTTGACAAATTATGTTACTACTTAAGAATGATTGCAGGGTGATTCATTTAAACAACGTACAATCACTGGCCAAAATGGCCAAATACCACATTTTTTGGAAATTTTTAGCAAAAAAACACTGTTTCGTAAATAAATGGCAAACTACCACTTTTTCCAGAACTTCAGTTTCAGAAACTCAAGTTCCTCATCAGTTCTGCCACCGTGGCACTGCTGAGTTGGATTTGTGCGATTAAAAAATTTTAGGTGGTACTCGAGCTTGGTAAACTCGAGTACCATGCAACACAATACTCGAGTATATCAAGCTCGAGTACCTTTTATAAATAAAATGCAAAAAAAAAAAAAAAAAAAAAAAAAAAAAAAAAAAAAATTCTACAGTACTCGAGTTTACCAAACTCGAGTACCGTGTAAATTTTGTTTTTGTTTTTGTTTTTTTTTTGTTTGGGGATAAACAACAAATAAACATAAAGATAAAAATAAGTAGCTTTTTTTATGTTTTTATTTATTTAAATAGAAGCATTGTAAAATATAGAGATTTTAATTTCAAATATGAATTTAATTTCTACATTAATTAAAATTGTTCATTGTTTTCTCATAAAAATTGTTCACTGTTTTCTATATAAACAATTTCTACGATTTTGCATAAAATTATTTTCTGTTCAGCATTATTTAAGAAATTGTTCGCTCTCTTTTTTGCATAAATTATTTTCTGTTCACTATTTAAAAAATTGTTTGCTGTTTTCTCATAAAACACCTAGTGAAATCGTGTTTTCTAAATTTAAAAGCCAAATCTGAATGCATTTTCATGTTTAAATTTCACAATAATCGAATTTGTTTTCTTGCATTGATAAAATCTGTTTCTACGTTAATAAAATTTGCTCTCTACACATCATGTTTACTATATATTCGAATTTGCTTATTGCATTCATAAAATCTGTTTTTTGCATTAAGTAAAACTGTTCACTGTTTTCTCATAAAAATTGTTCACTGTTTTTGTATAAACTGTTTTTAGCATTGGCGCAATTATTGCACTTAAATGGTTTTTGTGTTTTTTAAAATATGTAACCATATGAATAATGGACAAACTCCATGAAAGAAAAATGAATGATTCATATAAATCACCTAATGGTAAATGCCTCGAAAAATTTGAATTTGTAAAAAAGTTCGAATTAGTTGAATGTAGAACTGTTCACTAAGTAAAACTATTTTCTGCATTAAGTAAAACTGTTCACTGTTTTCTCATGAAAATTGTTCACTATTTTCTGCATAAACTATTCCTAGTATTCTGCATAAAATTATTTTCTGTTTAGCATTATTTAAAAAATTGTTCACTCTCTTTTCTGCGTAAATTATTCTCTGTTCATTGTTTAAAAAATTGTTCGTTGTTTTCTCATAAAACACTTAGTGAAATCATGTTTTCTCAATTTAAACGCCAAATCTAAATGCTTTTTGATGTTTGAATTTCACAATGATCGAATCTATTTTTTTGCATTGATAAAATCTATTTCTACATTAATAAAATTTGCTCTCTACACATCATGTTTACTGTATATTCGAATCTGCTTACTGCATTCATAAAATTTGTTTTTTGCATTAAGTAAAACTGTTCACTGTTTTCTGCATAAACTGTTTTTAGCATTGGCGCAATTATTGCACTTAAATGGTTTTTGTGTTTTTTAAAATATGTAACCATATGAATAATGGACAAACTCCATGAAAGAAAAATGAATGATTCATATAAATCACCTAATGGTAAATGCCTCGAAAAATTCGAATTTGTAAAAAAGTTCGAATTAGTTGAATGTAGAAATTCTAGAAAAATCGATGGAAAATCAATGAATGTACCAAATCGTGAAGGTGTACATAAGATGTACAGATAGTCTAGACTTGTTGAGAAATTTGATTTCATTGAAAGTACAAAATAATGAAAATTCAATGGAAAAGTATGTACGTTAGATGTATAGATCGTATGTATTTGTTTAAAAATTTGAATTCGTTGAATGTACAAAACTGTGAAAACTCAAGGAAAAATTGTGTACATTAGATGTACAGATAGTACGAATTTGTTGAAAAGTTTGAATTCGTTTATTGTGTAAAATCGTGAAAATTCAAATGAAAATTGAAGAACATAACAAATTGAGTAAACTTAATGGAAAATTAATTACATTAGATGTACAGATCATCCAAATTTGTTTCCAAATTTGAAGTCGTCAAATGTACAAAATCGTAAAAATTCAATTTAAAACTATGTACTAATGTACTAATCATCTTGATTTGATGAAAATTTCAAAATTGTTGAACATACAAAATCGTGAAATCTTAATGGAAAATCGAAATTGTTGAACGTACCAAATCGTGAAAATTCAATGGAAAGTTGTGTACATTAGATGTACAAATATTCTGGACTTGTTGAGAAATTTGATTTCGTTGAAAGTACAAAATTGTGAAAATCCAAGAGAAAATTGTGTACATTAGATGTACAGATCATTCAAATTTGTAAAAAACAAAATTCAGATGTACAAATTGTTCGAATTTGTTGATTGTATAAAATCTTGAAAGTACAAAATAAAATTGTGTAAATTAGATGTACAGATAGTCTGAATTTGTTGAAAAGTTTGAATTCGTTAAATGTACAAAATCGTGAAAATTAAATGAAAAATTGTGTACTAATGTACTAATCATCCGAATTTGTTGAAAAATTTGAAATCTAATTTACACAATTTTATTCTGTACTTTCAAGATTTTATACAATCAACGAATTCGAACGATCTGCACATCTAAATTTTGTTTTTTACAAATTCGAACGATCTGTACATCTAATATACACAATTTTCTCTTGAATTTTCACGATTTTGTACTTTCAACGAAATCAAATTTCTCAACAAGTCCAAAATATTTGTACATCTAATGTACACAATTTTCCATTGAATTTTCATGATTTGGTACGTTCAACAATTTCGATTTTCCATTAAGATTTCACGATTTTGTACGTTCAACAATTATGAAATTTTCATCAAATCAGGATGATTAGTACATTATTACATAGTTTTAAATTGTTCGTTGTTTTCAACAATAATTGCGCCAATGCTAAAAACAGTTTATGCAAAAAACAGTGAACAATTTGTACGAGAAAACAGTGAATAGTTTTACTTAATGCAAAAAATAGATTTTATGAATGCAGTAAGTAGATTTGAATATACAGTAAACATGATGTGTAGAGAGCAAATTTTATTAACGTAGAAACAGATTTTATCAATGCAGAAAAACAAATTCGATTATAGTGAAATTTAAACATGAAAAAGCATTCAGATTTGGCTTTTAAATTTAGAAAACACGATTTCACTAGGTGTTTTATGAGAAAACAGCGAACAATTTTTTAAATAGTGAACAGAGAATAATTTACGCAGAAAAGAGAGTGAACAACTTTTTAAATAATGCTGAACAAAAAATAATTTTATGCAAATGCTAGAAATAGTTTATGCAGAAAACAATGAACAATTTTTATGAGAAAATAGTGAATAGTTTTACTTAATGCAGAAAATAGTTTTACTTAGTGAACAGTTCTACATTCAACTAATTCAAACTTTTTTACAAATTCGAATTTTTCGAGGCATTTACCATTAGGTGATTTATACGAATCATTCATTTTTCTTTCATGGAGTTTGTCCATTATTCATATGGTTACATATTTTTAAAAAAAAACACAAAAACCATATAAGTGCAATAACTGCGCCAATGCTAAAAACAATTTATGCAGAAAAAAGTGAACAATTTTTATGAGAAAACAGTGAACAGTTTTAATTAATGCAAAAACAGATTTTATGAATGCGGTAAGCAGCTTCGAAAATACAGTAAACATGATGTGTAGAGAGCAAATTTTATTAACGTAGAAACAAATTTTATCAATGCAGAAAAACAAATTCGATTATTGTGAAATTTAAACATGAAAAAGCATTCAGATTTTGCTTTTAAATTTAGAAAACACGATTTCACTAGGTGTTTTATGAGAAAACAGTGAACAATTGTTTAAACAGTGAACAGAGAATAATTTACGCAGAAAAGAGAGTGAACAATTTTTTAAATAATGCTGAACAGAAAATAATTTTATGCAGAATGCTAGAAATAGTTTATGCATAAAACAGTGAACAATTTTTATGAGAAAACAGTGAACAGTTTTACTTAATGCAGAAAATAGTTTTACTTAGTGAACACTTCTACATTCAACTAATTTGAACTTTTTTACAAATTCGAATTTTTTGAGGCATTTATCATTAGGTGATTTATACGAATCATTCATTTTTCTTTCATGGAGTTTGTCCATTATTCATATGGTTACATATTTAAAAAAAACCCCAAAACCATATAAGTGCAATAACTGCGCTAATGCTAAAAACAATTTATGCAGAAAAGAGTGAACAATTTTTATGAGAAAACAGTGAACAATTTTAATTAATGCAAAAAACAGATTTTATGAATGTGGTAAGCAACTTCGAAAATACAGTAAACATGATGTGTAGAGAGCAAATTTTATTAACGTAGAAACAGATTTTATCAATGCAGAAAAACAAATTCGATTATTGTGAAATTTAAACATGAAAAAGCATTCAGATTTGGCTTTTAAATTTAGAAAACATGATTTCACTAGGTGTTTTATGAGAAAACAGTGAACAATTTTTTAAATAGTGAATAGAAAATAATATACGCATAAAAGAGAGTGAACAATTTTTTAAATAATGCTGAACAGAAAATAATTTTATGCAGAATGCTAGAAATAGTTTATGCAGAAAACAGTGAACAATTTTTATGAGAAAACAGTGAACAGTTTTAATTAATGCAAAAAATATATTTTATGAATGCAGTAAGCAAATTTGAATATACGGTAAATATGATGTGTAGAGAGATAATTTTATTAATGTATAAACAGATTTTATCAATGCAGAAAAATATATTCGATTATTGTGAAATTCAAACATGAAAAGAAAACACGATTTCACTAGGTGTTTTATGAGAAAACAGTGAACAATTTTTTAAATAGTGAACATATAATAATTTATGAAAAAAAGAAAGCGAACAATTTCTTAAATAATGTTGAACAGAAAATAATTTTATGCAAAATTGTAGAAATTTTTTATACAAAAAACAGTGAACAATTTTTATAAGAAAACAATAAACAATTTTAATTAATGTAGAAATTAAATTCATATTTCAAAATTAAAATCTCTATATTTTACAATGCTTCTATTTAAATAAATAAAAACATAAAAAAAAAGTTACTTATTTTTATCTTTATGTTTATTTGTTGATTATCCCTAAACAAAAAAAAAAAAAAACAAAAACAAAAACCAAAAAAAAAAAAAAAAAAATTACACGGTACTCGAGTTTGGTAAACTCGAGTACTGTAGAAATTTTTTTTTTTTTTTTTTTTTGCATTTTATTTATAAAAGGTACTCGAGCTTGGTATACTCGAGTATTGTGTTGCATGGTACTCGAGTTTACCAAGCTCGAATAACACATAATTTTTTTTAATCGCACAAATCCAACTCAGCAGTGCCATGGTGGCAGAACTGATGAGGAATTCGAGTTTCTGAAACTCGAGTTCTGGAAAAAATGGTAGTTTGTCATTTATTTCCGAAATAGTATTTTTTTGCTAAAAATTTCCAAAAAATGTGGTATTTAGCCATTTTGGCCTACAATCACTTGTGTGGATGTTTGGACATAGGCATCGAGGTACATATTGAAATTCATTTTGCTTCCCAGTTGTTGCGTTGGGCTTTGTGATGTTGCCCGCATGGACTATGACGTACTACTCTGTAAAATCAGAAATGCTTCTCACATACTGAATTGTATGATTGTATCTTCATCTGCCTTCACACTTAAATTTATTTTAAATTCATCTCTCTCCCTGTTTCTCGAGGACTGTTTATTATATTCTGCTGATATTATGAATGTGCCCAAGTACTTAAAATGCTAATGTTCGAGCAACTAACTTCACAGTTATTGGGTTTCTCAAAAAAAAAAAAAAACTTCACAGTTATTGCATTAATTGCCCTTCTTTCACATTTATCTCTAATGAGTTCTTAAATAGGGAAATTAAACGCTTGGATCAAAGTCAATTGATACATATTAGCTTAAAATATTCAGTCAGGTGATGTATGTATATAAATCAATCCTTCGTATTGACCTGTTCACTCATCCACAATGCTGGTCTACGTGCAACAATGCTTTTTACTAGATGCATGGATGCCTAACTACAAATAATCCAGACCATCCAATTCCATACATATATATGGATGGTCCATATTGCAAAGAATGTCATCTAGATATGCATTTACAATCACGTACAACACTGTTTTACATAAATTCAACTAATTAAATATATTGATCTTTGTTTCTCAAAAAAAAAAAAAGTACATTGATCTTTTACTGGCCTCAATCATTTTTCTATGGGTAACTCATCCTGTGCATTATTTGTCAAAAAGAAGACAGCAAACTGTCCAGGAAATCACTCCCCAGGTCCTGAAACTCAACAACATCAAATTCATTCCCTGCCATTCTTTTCAAAGCAGGCTGTTCGATCATCATATCAACATCTTGTTCCCACTCTCTCAACACTCTCTTTCGAGGATTATAAACTTTCTCACTGCAACCAAGAAATGTTTCTTTTTCATCTAGATGAGAAGTTATAGAAGAGTTGTTCACATCAATTCCTAAAGCCTTGGCAACCGTCTCAAGTGGGAAGTTAAGATACGCCTTGTGGCCTCTAATTCTCAAAGCAGCCTTGTCATAAGCCAGAGCAGCTTCCTCAGCTGTGTTGAAAGTCCCAAGCCAAACTCGAGCGCCTTTTCTTGTTGAGTCTCTAATCTCTGCAGCATACTTTCCCCATGGCCGCCTCCTCACACCCCGGTAGTGACGTGTAGCCACCTTCTCTACTCTTACATTAGTCTCCGGTAAGCACGAGTCTGTTGCAGAATTGCTTTCTAGCTTGTCATTACTCGACTGTTGCATATTGTTTGCAGGGCTAATACCATCAAGAAGCTCTTCCCAGGCCTCGGCTCCCATTGATATCCACCTTCCTAGACTTGGTAAACGTTGTAGAACTTTCATCGACCTGTCTTTCCCATCAAGACTAGGCAGTTCATCCCAGGAATTGGAAATTTCTGATGTATCTTTTGTTCCTTCACCTGCTCCATCCCCACCAATAAAGCTTGCCCACACGTTCTCTAACATTGCTCCAGATGTCGCATAATCTTCACCATTTGCAGCCATATTGCCAATTACAAACTCTTTTATCTCCAAAAGTCACATAAAAATATAGAAGAGGGGGAGAGGGAAGATTTGGAGTTGAGAAATATAAAGCATTAGAACTAGACGCGTAATTTGAACAGCTCAGACTCAGCAATGCTTTATCCTACTTTCAACAATGGGAATCCAGTTGGAAACTTGTGGTTTCATCCACTGACTGCTAAAATCAAGGAGGATATTAGGATTAAAACACCATGAAAATAGCTCAGGCTGTATATTATATGGCTCCCATGTTGACTTGTGTGGTTGGTCTAATCATTTGTATAGATACTATGTACTTCGTATGTCATATTGGAAAACCTTCCTACAATTCATGATTAATTACATAAGAAACAGAGAAGCAGAAGAATTGAAAGCTGGCTAGAGTATAATTTACATTTTTATAATTGCCTTTGCGTGGTGCACATATATTTTGGCATGTTTGTACTATACCTCATTAGTCATACCTTCGTCACAAGTCTGCCTGTATACACCTTCAGATACATATTATAATATTGTTCTTTGTATCCCTAATAAATAGAAAAATCAACTGTGGCCAATGGCTTTATGGCCTAATGTCATATGCAATTCATGTGTGTTATTACTATCCTCTGCATTTAAAATGAATTTACATTTTATAATTCAAATTAAATATTACAAATTTAACAGTATATCTAGTGCTACATCATTTGAGACATTATGATTGAATTAAGAGATAAAATATTAAGCTTGAAATGGACTGTAGATTGACTTTGTACATATTATAATTTTGTATTCTTAGAATAATGGAAGTAATAAAACGCTATTAACTGCAGGGGGCAGATTGTAAGAATTCAGATATTTAAGGGATTAGCAGAAAATAAGTGTTTGTGTGTAAATTGTAAACCGCGTTGACCAGTTGTTGAAGTTACCATTTTACGAGAATAATGCTTGTGTGAAACTGAAAAAGAGTTTAAGAACTTCGTTGTTTCTTTGAAAATACATTTCAGAAGAAGAAGGGCATTTTTTAAATACTTGTTCAAATGTAGATCCTAATTTTAAAAACCACCCTTTTCAGACGCTCCTTTCCTCTAAAATGAAACTACTATTCAGAGAAATGTTCACATTTCTCCAAGTTTCAACATTTTCTTTTACTTTTTCCTCATCTTTTTGAATAGACTTTTTTTTTTTTTTAAAATTAATTAATTAATTTTTTATTTTTTATGCCGAAAGAATATTTTGAATAACCAAGTGGAGGCAAGGGGGTTTTCTAGTACATGTTTGAAGCTCACCATAGTAAAAAGGTGCAAAGGGAAAACCAGTTCCATTTTAGACCACTCCATATTGCCACCTTTTATGCATGGTAAACAGAAATTAAAAAATAAAAATAAAATAAAATTATGCCCATATAATTAAACCGACCCAAATAATTACGTACCGTAAACCAATATGTTTGGTAACCATATTATTAGGCTGGCCATTTCTTGAGGCCCAAGAATGTTTTGGATGACGAAATCTGAATAGCTGGGAATACAATTTAATTAGAAGCCGCACGCGTCACCATAAAATATTAACAAGAGAAAAAATTTAAAACGACACAAAAGAAGGAGCTTATGTGCTTAACATCAAAGCAAGAGTGTTCCTCAAAAAAAAAAAAAAAAAAACATCAAAGCAAGAGATAATACATAGATGCGGTGATATGACTTTAATATATCAAAGAGAAGAAACCTTTTCTTTTTCTTTTTCTTTTTTTTTTCTTTTTTTTTTTCCCCTTATTGTAAGTCAAATGAGAAGGAATTTAATTAAAGTGATTGAGCAAGAACTTGAAAACTCTGGGTGCATTTGACTTCTAATGGGCATGTTGGAAATGTGCTTGATGGAATAATGGCCGAAGGGTTTGATTTTGATAATTCTCTCTTTTACGTCCTTGATAGTATAAAAATTAGGCCAGGCAAATGGGTTAGGCCGGGTCAAGTTAGGTGACTCATTTTTTTTTACGTGATTTTTAAAAATATATATATGTATTTCAAACTTAGTAAATCATGCAACAAATTATTACCAAAAACAAAAAATGAAGCTTCTAGCCACCACACTTGGTACGGAAAAGGCACAATTTTTTTAACAAATTCCAACACTTAAGTTCAAATCCACCAATAAAACTCAAAAAAACCAATTAAATATATATATATTCAAAGTTTACACAATTCAAATTCAAAGTTCACTAATGATATCATAACTATAAAATAACAAACAAAAATTCAATATCAGAAATTTGATGTCATTGACCATTGCAAGTTATCATATTTCTTACTTGCACCTGTTCATGTTGCATGTAAGATAAAAACAAAGTAAATGTAACGTATTAGATAAATAAGAATAATTAAGTAAATATTTAAAATGAAATGCACCTTAATCTAGTCAATGTTAGTAGTAGATCCAACACTAGAAATCTTCATACTTGTAAATAACAGCTCAAGTTGGCAAGTAGCTTCATTAATTAGTTTACAGAGAGAGAGATATGAAAAATTACCCTCACTATGGTCCGTGGCCAAATGGAGGTGCCCTGTGGTTGTGCCACTGCCGGCATCTGTGATTGTGAGAGAGAACTGGACAATTTGAGACTCTTTAGAACTGGATAGTAATAGCGAGAGAGAAGAAGAACTGAAGCATGAAAGGAAATAACTTAAGTCCGCTACCATCTGCACGCTTAGTAAGGTAGTGGTTGGTTACTTGGATAGCTTTAGTGTTTCATTGTTTTAGTTTTTATTTTTATTTTTTTTATAAAAAAAATGGTGTGGCGAGCACATTATATATATATATATATATATATTGAGAAACAGGTAAGGAATTTTAATTAAAGCAAATCTAACTGAAAAACATCCTCCAAATCACGTGATAGATCTTCTAACCACACATCAAAATCTGCAGATACAACTACTCTACGGGCAAAGGCATGAGCAAGCTTATTGCCCTCCCTCTTGACATGACAAAAACTACAATTAATATTAGACACTAAACAATGAATATCAACAATAACATTTCCAAACATAGTCCTGGAAGACTTGGCTGTAACAAGAGCTTGGATAACCCACAAGGAATCACCCTTCACCTCCACGGATTGAAGACGTAGCTCCTTGGCAAAGACAACAGCTCTTCTAGCAGCTAAAGCTTCCACCATGTCCACAAAACCTGGATGCCTAATTTTCTGGCTCAACGCACCAATGGTCAACCCCGTCGAGTCCCTAATAACCACCCTAAGACTTGCACAAGCCTACTCCTTAAACAAAGCCCCGTCAAAGCTAACTTTAAACAAACCAGAGGTAGGTGGTTTCCACCAAGTATCCCCACTTCGAGCAACCATCCAAGGGATCTTTTTATGCAATCATGGAACTCCTCCAACAAATCAAAGGCCTGATGACACACCTCATCAATACCACACACCTTTTGTCTCTCCTGAACCCTGTTTCGATGCTCCCAAATACTCCATGCAACCATGGCAAAGAGCTCCACCAGCTTGGATGAAACTTCCCCCCACAGAAAGCGAAAAACATCTTCAGAGCATGGATGCTATCTTCATTTGAGTCATAACACTACTTGCAAAGACCTTCAGCCACCACTTGCCGCTTGAACAAATTAAGCTTGGTAGGCAGCGCCTCTCAGACAACTCTCCATAAAAAATGTCGAACTTTTTGAGGCACCTAAAATCTCCAAATGCCATGCTATAGCCTTTACCCACCTCCACAGATGAAGGAACACCTCGGGGACTCCTTAGCATCAAAGACATTACGGACTGAAAATATTTAGCCCTGAAAACCTTATACACCAAGGAATTTCTGTCATGGAAAAAACATCCGAAGATCCCTAAACTCCATGCCTCCAACCAATTTAGAAGAACAAAGAGACTCCCACCGAACCCAATGAATTTTTCTAGAATTTTCTGAACAACCCAACCAAAACTTTCTAATCATAACTTCAATATCCTTGAGCAAACCAATGGGTAGACGAAATACACTCATAGAACCACCGCCTTGATCATTATTTCCTTATCGGCCTGAGAAAATAATTTCTCCTTCCAACCTTGCATACGAGTCCAAATCCGCTCCTTTATAATTCATTATTTCTTTGCATACAATGTACATATAATTCATTGTCGTCTAAAAAATAAACTAAACAAAGAAATAATGAATTATAAAATATATCTTTTTTTTTAATTAAAAAAAGGACAATTTTAAAAAATGGGTCATTGGTCAACTCATTTTACTTTGTGTTAGGTTACTTACCTTTGGGTTATCAAATTGAGCCCAATTTTGCTAAGTACCCGTTTGGATTGCACTGAATTTGACTTTTACGTTTTGCGTTTACGTTTTCAGTCCTTTTTTTTTTTTTTTCTGCGTGTGAACAATAAAATCACGTGATTTTATTGTGCAGGGGACAAAAAATACTGTTCACGCACTGTTCACGAGTCCACGATACTATTCACATATTTAAAAATTATTTTGCTACAATATTTTCAGTTTTCAGTTTTCAGTTTCAGCAAAAATAAGTTCAATCGAAACAGACCTTAAGTCTAATAAAAAATTACATCATGTATGTACAAATTGGAGAAGTGGGTTAGCCTTCATTGGGCTATTAACTTTTACACGTTTGGGGCCTCCAGTCTAGAACAAAAATTATCAATAGTGAGGAGCATGGCAAAGGTAGAAAAACTACAGCAGCTCTGGCTAAAGAGGAAGAACCGACTGACTGGTCTATTTCTACATTCATTAGTAATCCTTTTGAATTAAGTTTGTTTTTTGTTAGCTGTGAGTAGTTGTGCTGAGTTAGAAGATCTATAAACTTAGTAGCTGTTCCTGCTGCCAAACTTTTTGTTGCTATTAATGCTGATTTTTCTTGTAATAATCGTAACCTACCTCCTCAAGTTCTGGAAGCTTGCCTTTGATTCTTAATTAAATTATATTTTATATAATAAAATAAAATCTCTCCGAATTTTTTTTTTTTTTTTTTTTTTTGAGGAAAAAAAAATCTCCGACTTTGATATGTATTTATCAATCTTTCATGCACAGACTTTGTCCTATTTTGTATTTACACTCAAAATTACACCAAGTCGGTTACTAATTAAACTCAGACTTCCCCCACAAACTATTACAGTTAGGAGCTGGCAAGGGAAGATGGCAAGCAGCCGCCTAGCCAAAAAAATAAAAAAGGTCCTAAGTTTTCTTTCTATCTTTTTAATCTTTTGTTGTTTTGGGTGTACAATGAATTTTTTTTGTTACTGTTAGGTTTCACAGAGCTTTGTTAATAAATAATAATATTCTACTAATTAATATTTGTCATTTTAAACTTTAAAATATATTGAGTCAGCCTGATTATATATATAATTAGAATTGATGCTGGTGGTTAAACTATAAGAATGGAATATCTATATTAATTACTGAAAAACAGGTTTTGTGGCCATACTTGGTAGGGGTAGTTGATCAGAATCTAAGACTAATTAACCAAGAAAGGTTTGGTTCCCAAACCCCAGCAACCTAGGAGAATAGAAAGGTGTAAAACTTGTCAACTCTCCTCACCGACTGGGTAATATTTGGTCATGGCAATTCAATGGGTACGAGCCAATAAGTAACCAATTAGATGACCTTGTACTATTACAATATGAAAGATATCGCAGCCTTCTTCACCATATTTAGGAGCATCATCAGCAAGTTTTTGCTTAGCTCCTATCATCAGGTTCTGATAATATGGAATTCTTCTATAAACATTCTCTACCTCTTCTTCTTTTCATTATCCAATTGTTATGCTTCACTTCTATAGGTCAAGCTTTGAACAGTAATGTCACAGCTTTGTTAGTTTTTGGTGACTCCACGGTCGATCCAGGAAACAATAACAATATACGAACGATTTTTAAGGCAAATTTTCTACCTTACGGGAGGGAATTTGCAAACCATACACCCACAGGAAGGTTCAGCGATGGCCAGCTTACCACTGACTTTGTTGGTAAGTTTTCATAGTTTTCTTCTCCTTTGCTTCTGTTTTTGTTCCTTTTGCTTGCCTAATGCATTGCAGAAAAAAATGAGGCTGTAAACTAAGGGAGTTGGCCATGAACACTGATTATATTCGACTCCCTAAAATTAAAGCATGTTTACATCAGACGAGAGAGTATTTCATGCGCCGGGCGCATAAAAGATTTTCTCCTGTTTGTTTATTTATAAATAGGTCAATGTGAAACCTAATTTTGAGGATTATCTAATAAACGTACCAAGCACAAGTAAAACTTTGTCTTCATAAATAAGCTGACAAGCATATATATAGGATTCGTGAATAAACAAGTCCAAGGAATAAGCTCATGAGCAGAGAATTGTGTCATGCTTTGTTAATAAAGTCTGTTAAAGCATCTGGCACGATTTGGCTCGATATTTACGTGGAAATTATTATTTTTACATTTTTTATATTTTAGATCCAATTTATTCTGACCTTTTTTGCATCAACTTAAACTTTTTTAAAATGAATATAGGCTTGTTTGTGAGATTGAGCTTGAACTTGGTTTGAGACAGTATTTAGGTTAATTTTGGCTTGATTTATAACACAACCCGAGATCAAATTACTTGAATTTTCAATACATTTGAGTTCAATTTATAATTGAGCTCGAAATAAGCCCAAGTCAAGCTTGAACAGCTTATTAATCTTGCCTAACCGAATTCAAACCTTCAATACTCAAGTTGACTAAGTCAATTAAAACCGTGCACTAATTTTGGAATACTTTGGTTATGTCTGGCACAGCTTCGTATTTAGGCTTAAAAAAGTATGTTCCACCGTATTTGGATCCAACTCTAAGCATTCAGGAGCTGGTGACAGGAGTTAGCTTTGCGTCAGGCGCCTCTGGATATGATCCACTTACGCCAACGCTAAGTGTAAGTGCTTCACTCTCTCTTCGCCACGGTAAAATAATCTAGGAAATAATACTATTAAAACTTTCTGTAAAACTTCATGTTTATATCATCCAATTATCTATTAATACATCAAATTTATTTAAATTAAATATTAGATAGCTTCATGCAAAACAGAAGTTACCAAATTTTTAATTAGAAAAGGAATTATGGGTTTTAATTAGTTTTTTAAATGATAAAGTCTCTATATATAAAAATAAATAAATAATTTCCTGTCCTTAAATGAAAGACTTGCAGAGACGGAACTAGTAAAGGGCTGAGGGGGGGCCATTCCCCCCCACCCCCCCCAAATTTTTTTTTTTAAATAGTAATAGCATACACGTTTAATGAATAGTTTAACAATTGAGCCCAAAATAATTATTTTTGGCCCCCTCCTCCCAATAAGTTACAAATTGGCCCATGAAAATGATAAAACCCAGCAAACAACTATATTACAACATCTGTGTTACTATGTTGACTGTTTCTTACTTTTTCTTCTTAAATCCAAGCTATTTTTTTATGAGTGTTAAGATTGACTATTTGAATTTTTGTGAAAAAGATATGACTACTTTTGCTGAAAAGAAAAAAAAAAAATGCGCAGAGAAAAAAAGAAGAAAGATAGATGAATACAAATTACAAACCAAGTTAATGTACTTATAGTGAATGAGAGTGGGGTGCGTGGGTGGCCATTAATCGGTGTGTGGGGTGGGATGGCAGGTGTGTTTGGCTATTAATTTTTAACTTAAAAAAAAATATATATATATATATATATATATATTTTAACTTACTACTTACTAGTTGGTTGTTTATTAGTAAATTAGTTTAATTTTATGTGGGGTATTATAGAATTGAATAGTTGTGTTAATAAATTGGTGCTAATGTGTAGTGTACAGTCATTAGTATTACAAATTTTATTATATAAATTTTATAAATTCATGCATCATTAATCAAAAGAAAATTAGGATTGAAAGGGAGATTGTTGCAAAGTTTAGTACAAAATCAACTATAGATGATTTTTGTTATTTAAAAGAATGTTGAATTCTATTTTTAAATTATTAATTTAAAATGTATTAATAAACGGTTATTTTGTTTCTCCTCTCTTTTGTTGATATTTTCTTAACATTAAATATACGCTAATTTGTATTTTAAAGAATTTTTTTTTATTGAGGTTTTGGCCCCTCCTAAATTTTGATCCTAGTTCCGTCCCTGAAGACTTGGTTGGAATCTCATCTACAAAAAATAAATAAATAAAGTCATTGATATCTTGATATGTGATAAGAACAATCATTATAAGGAGGACACCATAAATTTTAAATTCTCTTGCAACTATATATACAAAAAGAGAATTTCTTCCTTTTTTTTTTTTTTGTTCCTTCCTTCTCTGTTTTGCCTGACATTTTAGTGTCAGTTTGAGAATAGCTTATTTAAATTTTTGTTGAAATTTTTTTGATAAAAGTGTATTAGAGTATATTTGTACTTTGAAATTTTTTTTAAGAAGTGAGAAAAAGCGGAAAAAATAAAGTTTTAAAAAACTATACATAAAAGTTAAAAATTAAAAGCTAAAACTTAAAACTAATGTCAAACTCACCTATGTGTGTACAATAGCTCAACCTCATATTACATGTTTTTGCTGCTGGATAGTGCCCTCCTAATCTTTTCAGGATTTTATCCTATGATTAATATGACTAGATTGTACGGTTGTATTTACTATTTACCATGAAATTACCGATTTTTAATGTTGAAAAATCAAATAGCATAAAAGATGATTAGATGATGTTAAATATTTATATATAATCAATGCTTTCAAGTGATTCAATTATTTAGTGAATAATCCACTAAGAGTCTTGTATTTTAATTGGTAATTCATGGTGTTTTCAACAAAAATATTTAGGGTTTAAATTCTTCCACTCCTAATTATCGAATTATCCAAAAAATAATATTGAATGTTAAATATATTAGCAACGTGATGTGTTATATCATATTGCATATGCTAGAGTGGAAGTGGAAGAGGAAGCATAGAATAGGAAAACCGAGAACATGAGAGTTATGTGGTTTGGCCTACGTCCACGAAGGAAACCCTTAAAGGTTACATCTTTATTATATAAGAGTGTAATACAAATCCTATGTTATAATGAACTATAACATGAGTATATAAAGGCAACTAAATTCTAGACTACTAGTACAAGCAGGAGTGGGCTTGAGCCTATTACATTGGGTTAATATGTCTAATATATCTCTAACACCCTCCCTTAAACTCAATGCGAAAACTCGATGAAGGTTTGAGATTGGATAAGTATGAGAAGATCCCTTGGAGTTGCCATGGAGAATACCTTTGAAGAAACCATGATGAAGAATGTGCCAATTAAGCGATTTTGGAGCTTCAAACAAAGAAATAGACTCCAAAATCTAAATCTATGTGAAAAATTAAGCAAAATAGGCCATTTCAGAAATTTTGACTTTTAATCAATGGGCAATGCAAGAAGTCAAAGTCAACAATAATCATCAAAGTCAATGGATGAGGTCCAATCTGAGTTGGTCAGTCCGGTTCCAAGTTGAGGCACATGGATCCACTGAGTTTGTAAACTGATGATGTGGCGTGAGGTGGACTAAGGCTGATGTGGCTTCGCTTGCGTGGCTTGGTGATGTCATTAGATGACGTCAGATAACATCAGCAGATTCTTCGGCGCGTGCTTCAATTCTAGCACGTGGAGGTGAGGCCAGATATCCAGAAGGTGCGTGAGAGTGTGTGGGAGGTCAAATGAGGGCCAAATTCTAAGGTTTTGTAGATCGATAGACGACAAGGCCTAAATGTTAGCGCGTGTGACCAAAATCCGATCTTGGAGTCAAGAATCTGTGGCTGCGCATGGAGTAAGTGCTAGAATCTGTGGCAGCACATAAAGCTTCTAGTGGAGACCAAATTCCTAGGTTTTGGTTGTGGGAGGCCATGAAGCACGTCTATGTGGTTGGTTTCATCAGGAGAAGGCCTAATTTGCACATATATGAAAGGGAGAGGCATATATTGCTTAGGCTTATGATCTAAGACACTGTGGCAAGGCAATGATGATGATTAGACATGGCAAAACGGGCGGGTCGGGTCGGGTTTGAGTTGGGTCAATCGGGTCACAGGTCAAACGGGTCACGGGTCAAAAACGGGTCATTTTAAGCGAGTTGAAAACGGGTTCAGGTCAATCGGGTTGCGGGTCGGGTCGGGTTGGGTCGGGTTGACCCGTATTTTTCACATGAAATTTTTTATTTTTTATTTTTTTATAAAGAAAACAATATGTATTTGCCATTTGTATAGTTATGCAACATATTACTTGATGTAAAATGCATTATTTTGAATTCACTACTTATATCAAGAATAAACTCAATTAAACTTATTAATACTTATTCAATAATTTTAAAATTATACAAATCCTAACATTGCTATCTAAAACAAAACAACACAAAGATAAGTAAAACAAATATACAAGTTTTATTTTTACACAATATCAACATTCCAAAAAAAAAAAAAATTACAAATGACTTATTGGATAACTCATTTGATAAATAATAAAAACATATAAGAAAGTTACAATTTTAAAAATTAATTTTATAATCTATTATCAATTGTGGTTGACACTCTATTTCAATTTGAGATATACATTAAAGTTTGATTGCTTACTTATTTATACCTAGTCTCTTTTATGAAGATCATATCATTGTTAAGCAGCACACACTCTAGGAAATATCATAATTTATTTTGAAAAGCCGTTTATTTTGAACATAAATTGTTAAAAAATAGATCTAAGCATTCATAATTTATGCTAATTTGATATTTTGGCTTTACTATTTTCACACTTGTGAATGTGTTTCACACATATCTACAATTTTAAATCTGTTTTTAATTTTACTATAACCAGATTATCTTGGCATATACTTTGCTATTTGATATCTAAAAATCTTTACTCATTACAGAATGCTCAACCATTTATTTTTCAATTAATTTGCATGCAGTTATGTAAATGTATCAATTGTTTCCTTAAAGCTCACAATAAACAATTAAACCAATATTGTCTTAATTTCACTATTTTTTTTTACCAAAAAAAAAGTTTTAAAAAAAGGGTTCGGGTCGGGTCAGGTCACGGGTCGGGTCGGGTTGACCCGCAAAAAACACGGGTCGGGTCACGGGTCAACCCGTTTTTGCTTCGGGTCAAAAAAATCGGGTTCGGGTCGGGTATTTTTCGGGTCGGGTCAGGTCGGGTCAGAAAATTCTGACCCGTTTTGCCATGTCTAATGATGATCCATGGGAGCTGTGTGATGATGTGGGGTTTAGATCTGAAGTCAAGCAATGGCATTATTGTGGGGTTCAAATGTGTATGTAGGAATCTTCTTTATGGGTAGAGATATTTGCTTAATGCCAAGGACAAAGTTTGGCTCTAATACTATGTTAAATATATTAGCAACGCGATATGTTATATCATGTTGTATATGCTAGAGTGAATGCGGAAGGAGAAGATTAGAATAGGAACACCAAGATTACGAATGTTACGTGGTTTAGCCTTGTTGCCCTACATCCACAAAGGAAACCCTTAAGGGCTACATCTTTATTGTATAAGAGTGTAGTACAATAACTTGTGTTACAATGTACTATAACATGAGTATATATATACGACTAAACTCTAGACTACTAGTATAAGTAAGAGTGGGCTTGGTCCTATTACATTGGGCTAATATGTCTAATATATCTCTAACACCCTCCCTCAAACTCGATCAAGGCAAAAACTTGATGAAAGCTTGAGGTTGGATAAGCATGAGAAGATCCATTGGTAATGCCTTGAAAAAAATCATGATGAAAAATGTGCCAATTAAGCGATTTTGGAGTTTTAAATGAAGAAACAAAGTCCAAAATTAGAATCAACATGAAAAAACTGAGCAAGATAGGCCATTTCGGAAATTTTGACTTTTGGTCAATGGCCAACACAAAGGTCAAAGTCAACGGTCAATGGGACAACAGTTAGTCAATGGTCTACACGATCCGGGTCAGTTTTAGGTTGTCCGAGTTAGGTCACAGATCAGGCTGTAGAGACCCTGACATGGTCCTGTGACATGGCACTAACTAGACGCTGACATGGCTAGGGCTTATGTGGCTCTTGTTGACGTCACGAATGACGTCAGAAGAAGGCTGACATAGTTTTTCAGCACGTGGATGGTGCATGACAGCGATGGCATGTGGAGGTGACAACCGACATACAGGAGGCATGTGAGAGTGCGTGTTAGCTCAGATGAGGGCCAAATTCTTAGGCATCGTAGAGCGGCGGACGACGAGGCCAACATGGCGGCACGTGTCCCTAAAAGCTAATTTAGGAGTTGAGAATTTGAAGCGGCTCGTGGAGGAAGTTTTGGAGTCTATGGCCACACATGGTAGCACGTGTAGTTACCGATGGAGACCGAGTTCCTGGGTTTTGGTCTCAGGAGGCCATTGAGCATGTCTGTGTGATTGGTTTCATCAGCGAAAGCTTGATGCGCACAAATCTAAGAAGTAAGTCACAGTTTTCCTGAGATCTTGGATCTTAGACACAACATTGAGCCATGGTGGTTGTGTGATACCGTGGAGTCTAGATTCGAAGACAGATCTGTGACTTCAAATGGTGGTGTGCATGTGGGAATCTTCTTGTAATGTAATACCATGTTGTATCTATTAGAGTGGATGCAGAAGAGGAAGTATAGAATATGAATACCGAGAACACGAGGGTTATATGGTTCAGCTTTATTGGCTCACATCCATGGAAGAAACCCTTAAGGTCTACATCTTTATTGTATAAAAGTGTAGTGCAAATCCTGTGTTATAATGAACCCTAGCATAAGTATATGTATATATATATATATATATATATATATATGCGACTAAACCCTAGACTACTAGTACAAGCAGGAGTGGCCTTGGGCCTATTACATTGAGCTAATATGTCTAATATATCTCTAACATTGAAGAATTTAATTAGATAGGTACAAAAACAAAAGAGGTCATGGATCACTCACTTATGTACCCCAATAGATCCAAAAAGAAATGTTAGCTTGGATTCAAATCTTTGGGCTATATATAAGGGTATCATGTGAACTTTTTTTTTCTTCTTCAAGTCCCCAGAGAGAGAGAGAGAGAGAGGAGAGAGAGAGAGAGAGAGAGAGAGAGAGAGAGAGAGAGTTATGATAAGTTTTGTGATTGAATATATAATATTTGTTGGAATTAAGAATGCAATAAAAATGATTTAATATTGTACAATGGAGGCTTGTTTATATAGAGGCTCCGAATTAAGATATTTGAGAAAGGCAGCTGTCTTGTAACGATGAAGCATGTTGGTAGTAGTTAAAGGAATTCCAGAGAAGACAATCACTACTATGGCAACATCGTGAAGCTAGAGTTTTGGTTCCGATGGCATGTTGGAATTTGAGAATAAAATTCTCTATATATTGAGTTTTTGTATGAATATTCTTTATATATTGGATGATAGTAAGATCATGGTTTTAAAAACTGGACCGGTCAAACAACCGAAAAGGTAGTGGTTCCCGGTTTTATGGTCGGACCATGGTTGAACTGATGGTCGAACCAGTGACATCATAATTAATAATTTTAAATTATAAAATATATATAATAGAATATGTAATAAGTTTGAAACAAAGAATATTTAGTATATAGTATTAAAATAACAAATCCACAACTTATATATAGTATTAAAATTATTTAGTATGAAATTAACAATAAATAATAAATTAGTCATTGTAAGGTCTCGTTCTTCAGCCCAACACCACACGGTGGGTGGGATCTTGGACCGGCGGGCCCAGTACAATGAATTTGTAAAGAGTGGGCTAAAAAGCTAGGCCTTAGTGGACGAACAGTCGTTAGTCATGGTGTTCATGATGATCACACAGAGGTGAACTAAGCTTATCCACGAAGACTTTCTCCTCGGCACGATCTGGGTGGCTCCGGTTCTTGGACCTGATCTGAGCCCCCCTTTCTGGACTGCTTCTTCCTCCTTTTATACTAGCTTTTTCCCCTCCCTTCAGCATCCACGTGTAGGTTTAGCTTCATAAGGCTGATACTTGTCCCATCAGCCCATACCCAAAGTGGTTGGGGGTGGTTGTAAAAGCTGAAAAGTATGGCTCTGTCAGGTGCAGAGTACTTAATTGCAGTAATAGCAGCCTTTCTCTTGTTCTTTGTTATTTTAGTACTTTTCCTGTTCGGCGAAATGACCCGGAGTGTCATCACCAGGACCGAGTTGCTCCCTTTGTCCTCGGCTACATTTATGGCCGAGAAGGGTCCTTTCCATGGCCGAGGAGGATCCTTCCCATGGAAAGGGGTATGCCTTCCTTGGATCGGACCCTGGGCCCAACGTAGACACTCTCATGGGCTTCCCGGTTTTATACCCCCCACAATAGCCCCTCAAAATCCTGCTGTCCGGCTCCTCGGACGAAGAGGAGGGTTTTGGTGACGTCGGGCCTATGTCATGGCTTGCCAAGTCTTGTCCTTCATCAATGCCGGAGCCTCTTCGCTTGCCTGAGGCACGTTCCTGGCTGTGAGACATTCTTTTAGTTTACCCACGCCGCGTTTCTGCCGTTTCGGTACACAAGGCGTGCCTTCATTAAAGTCTCTTTACGAGGTGACGCAAATCCAACAACTGAAGACTGCTTTGGGAATCGAGCGGGACTTATCTCGTTTGTAGCTTTTCTTAGAGATTTGGACAGATTAGATGCCACTAGGCTTGCCCCCTATATAAGAAGCACGGTGGGAGGTCATTCCCTTTATTTGCAGACCCTTTAAGCTTTTCAAATTCCTAACCCTCCAATTGTGCCTAAAGTCCCCAGTAACAGTGTGACTGAGCCTTAGGAGGTGAAATGATCAAGGCTAGGGTGAAGGAACCACACCCTCTTCAGAAGCCTTGGGTATCTTCGAGATACAGAGTGGCCCGGTCAGGGCAAGGGAGGCAAAGACTCAAGACATTTCTTCTCCTCGATAAGGCAAGAAAGGAGCCTCTTCTTCCTTCAGCCAAAATCCGAAGCAGGTGGAGGTCACATCAGATTTTTGGTGCGACAGCACTAAGATTTCCCATCGCCGGTACCATCCGTTCCTGCTCAATTGCTGCTAATACGATACTTGCTCGATTGCTGTTAGAGCAGGTATGGGGATTTGGCATCCCCGCTTCTTCCTCTCTTCCATCACTGGTGCCATCCAGACTTGCTTAGTCGCTGCTAGAGCAAAATTGAAGGATCTATCGTTCCCGTGTATTCCCTTTTTTTTTTCTTTTTTTTTTTTTCTTTTTTTTTTTTTTTTCTGTAGTTAGCTTCTAGTATAGGCTTGTCTAAGCCCCTTTTTTTGTATGTTGTACTACTTCTTTGTCTAATAAAAGATGACTTTATCTCGTTTTGTGTATTCTTTCTTTTCTGCAATAATTATTTTGTGAATGGATGTGCTGGTGTCTTTTTCTTTCGAACAGTACTTAGGGCTGATGCCCTTGTTAGCAAAGAGTTATCACTTTGAACTTATCAAAACTGACGGGCACAACAATGCCGACTTTAAATAGGTTAATCATATGAGACTACCAGGATAACAGCTGAATGTTCTATATTGCGTATGGGGCGATCACCCGAGGACGTGTAACCTAAAATGAATTGTCCGAGGGGGTCGCTGGGCACTAGGGTGCTCTGCCACGTTTCAGATGACATTCATAGCCTTAACTTGTTTTAGGCATCCGGTCCAAGGACCGAGACATGACTGTACCGGGTCTAAACACTTGGAAAGGTACCATTGTGTGTTAGTTTCCTTAGAGCCGGGGGTCCGAGGACCGCGCGGGATTTCCATTCTGTCTAGGACTAACCGAGATAACAGCTGAATGTTCTGTATTGCGTATAGGGCGATCACCCGAGGACGTGTAACCTAAAATGAATTGTCCGAGGGGGTCGCTGGGCACTAGGGTGCTCTGCCACGTTTCAGATAACATTCATAGCCTTAACTTGTTTTAGGCATCCAGTCCAAGGACCGAGACATGACTGTACCGGGTCTAAACACTTGGAAATGTACCATTGTGTGTTAGTTTCCTTAGAGCCGGGGGTCCGAGGACCGCGCAGGATTTCCATTCTGTCTAGGACTTAAGCCTTTCTTGATGTAGTTAGTTTCCCGTAGGTTTGAGTCCGAGGACGATGCAAGACCTTGGTTTTGTCTAGCACTTTCTTCTTGAAGTAGCTGATTTCCCTATAGGTTTGAATCCGAGGACCATGCAAGACCTTGGTTCTGTCCAACACTTATATTTTCTTTTAGTGACTAGTTTCCCCATAGGTTTGAGTCCGAGGACCATGCAAGACCTTGGTTCTATTTAGCACTTATATTTTCTTTTAGTGACTAGTTTCCCCATAGGTTTGAGTCCGAGGACCATGCAAGACCTTGGTTCTGTTTAGCACTTATATTTTCTTTTAGTGACTAGTTTCCCCATAGGTTTGAGTCTGAGGACCATGTAAGACCTTGGTTCTGTCTAGCACTTAGACTGTTGGAGTGTCTAGTTTCCCCATAGGTTTGAGTCCGAGGACCATGCAAGACCTTGGTTCTGTTTAGCACTTATATTTTCTTTTAGTGACTAGTTTCCCCATAGGTTTGAGTCCAAGAACCATGCAAGACCTTGGTTCTGTCTAGCACTTATATTTTCTTTTTCAATGGGAATTCAGTGAATCGGGCTACTGGACCCGCAAGGATTAGCCCCTTGACAAATGTGTGGGGCACAGACTTGATGTTAGAAGCCCCTAGAACTGCCCGTGCCACTAGCACTTCGAAGTGTAGCCCTGAGTGGGAGCTGAGTTGGGGCAACAACCGCGTGCTGCTGGAAATGATGGGGAAGCTTTCGCACAGCTTGCACCACTGCCAAAATTATCTCTTTCAAGGGAGTCTCGTTGATAGGAGCTTGATCCTACCATGACTAACCGCTGCCTGCGCCAACGCACAAGCTTTCCCACAGACGGCGCCAATTGTAGGGTCTCGTTCTTCAGCCCAACACCACACGGTGGGTGGGATCTTGGACCGGCGGGCCCAGTACAATGAATTTGTAGAGAGTGAGTTAAAAAGCTAGGCCTTAGTGGACGAACAGTCGTTAGTCATGGTGTTCATGATGATCACACAGAGGTGAACTAAGCTTATCCACGAAGACTTTCTCCTCGGCACGGTCTGGGTGGCTCCGATTCTTGGACCTGATCTGAGCCCCCCTTTCTGGACTACTTCTTCCTCCTTTTATACTAACTTTTTCCCCTCCCTTCAGCGTCCACGTGTAGGTTTAGCTTCATAAGGCTGATACTTGTCCCATCAGCCTATACCTAAAGTGGTTGGGGGTGGTTGTAAAATCTGAAAAGCATGGCTCTGTCAGGTGCAGAGTACTTAATTGCAGTAATGGCAGCCTTTCCCTTATTCTTTGTCGTTTTAGTACTTTTCCTGTTCGGCAAAATGACCCGAAGTGTCATCACTAGAACCGAGTTACTCCCTTTGTCCTCGACTACATTTATGGCCGAGGAGGGTCCTTTCCATGGCCGAGGAGGATCCTTCCCATGGAAAGGGGTGGGCCTTCCTTGGATCGAGCCCTGGGCCCAACATAGACACTCTCATGGGTTTCCCGGTTTTATACCCCCCACAGTCATTATTTCAAAAAAAAATGTATTATTATTTATTATTAAATTTATATGGATTATTATTGTGCATTTTTTTAATATATATTATGCTTTAGCTACATATATTATATCTTATTATTATTTATTTATACGATCAAAATTGGCAATTGGCAAGTAACATGTTACTTAGTTCTTTTCCTCTGTATCAAAGTTCATGAAATACGCTAATACCCCAAAGGTTGCCCAAAGCCCAAAAGCAAAAAACACACCCTTAAAAGAACGACACTAATACTGATACATACACTACAAGACAACATTGAAAAAAAAAAAAAAAAAAAAAAAACCATTTAATAACCCACCTACCCCATTTTCCAACCTACCTCACTTGTTTTCTCTCCTTGTCATTTTCGCCAAATACCTCCTCTTAGAGTATCTGCAGTAGATTCATCAAATTTTTTTACTGTTTGAAGAATGAATAGTGACTTTTACCTTTTAACTACTAACTTTTTCAAATACATTTTCCAATAGATTCTCTATTCCATTCTCTATCTCATTTAAATATTATTTTTTTATTCATTATTTATTCTTTTTTTAACAACTACATATCTTCTAATATTTTTCTATTCAATACCTGATTATTATAATAGAAAAAAAATATTTGAAGAATGAACAGTAGCCCATCAGACTTGATGAGCTACTGTTTATGAGCCAAAAAAAATTCCTGATATAGAGGGTCCATTGGAGACTATTTTTATGGTGTCATTCTCTATTATAGGGATTTTTATGCATTTAGCTACACCATTAGAGATGCTCTTAGTCATCCCCACTTCTTTTATTAAAGTTTATTTCTCCCTTCTCTCTCAACTTAGATCTACTTCTTCTACTTTTCTTTTAGACTTGTCTAAGTTGTCTTGGTCAAAATGCTTGTGTGTGCTCAGATAGTCAAATGGTGCCTCCATTGAAGAACCCCTCTCCTCAACTACTCTTTCTTTTTCTTTTTCTTTTTTCTATGCTTTTTCTTTTTCAGCGGCAAAGGATGGTCATAGTTGATTGTTTTGTTTTTCAAATCTTTACTATCTAGTCAAAATTGCTGCATTTTGGTGTTTTAAGCAAACTGGCCAATAACTCATTCAACCATACTGGTTTTCAGTTTTTACGGTTGAATCGGCCGGTTTTCAGTTATTCTCAATTTTTAGATAATTTTCGATTTTTAATCATAACCAGATCGGATTGGTGGTCGGTTTTCGGTTGAACCAGCCAATCCGGTCTAGTTTTTAAAACCATGAGTAAGACTAAAGAGTATTAGCAATACACAAGTAAAATGTATATCACAATCATATAACATAAATAGTACAGTAGTACAAGCGTATAGTGAGGCCAAGGATGGGCTTGGGTAGACCTGGCAAATTGATTGGGTTGAATTAATCGGTTTATAATAAGTTAGATTGGGTTTGGGTTGGAAACAGGACCTTTTAAATAGATTGCGAGTGAGTCAGGTTGACCAAGATATAGGTTAGGTTAATTAGGTTATAGGGTGACCTATATTTTTCTCATGCAGTATAATAATAATATGAATATGATAATGTTGTACTTGGATTTCTTTCATTACAAATAAGAGAACAAATTAAAAAAAAAAAGACTCAAAAATAAAATTTAAATAATACATAAATCCTTAAGTTTACACAATCCACAATTTACGAAAAATATTATCACCATAAATAAACGAAGAAAAAAGACAACTAAATTTCATAGACCATATTTTTTTTTTTAGGTACAGTATATCATCACCATAAATTGTTTCATGGACTAATACTAAAAGTTGATTAAAAAGCAACTATGATTATAAAAATGTTTAAGAGATTGTGTGCTATAACATCAAAGTGTGTCTATGACATCTAGTATTCAAATCTCCCCCTCTCTAATTGTAATTATCGAATTAAAAAAAAAAAAAAAAAAAAAAAAAAAAATCATGCACCATTAAAGAGAGTTCAAAAAACATATTGAAATTTTTTTTTATCTTAGATCATGCAAAGTTGGTTACAGATTATAATTTGCATTGTACCTTCAAATATAAAAGAAATTAATAAGCAAAATGTTTGTTTTTATTTCTATTTTTAAATAAGATCCCTTCTTTAAAAAATAGGTCAAGTAGGGTCGAGTATTGGTTGACCCGGCCTCACTCGGCATTTCAACAAGTTGGGTTCAGGTCTAGTTATTTCCCCTCAAATTCTATTAATTTAATGGATTTAAGTCCAATTCTTCTGGGTCTACGCTTGGGCCTTGAGTACACAAACAATATAACTTTACTAAGTACATAGCTATCAATTTTTTTGAATCAAAACTCCTACAACTAACAATTGAATATCTAGTATGGACAAAGTTTAGTTACAACTTCATTCAATATTTTTTATTAGATGTGAGTTTCGAAAAATACACTATTGGATTACATTTTTTTTCTTATATTCTTTATACTTGCAAAATTTCTAGAATATCAAAGATCAATAACTATGTCATCAATTAAATATTTAAATTTCAAATTTTTGTAATATAAAATTATACATTAAAAATAAGTTTATGACTCAAATAGTAAATAACATCTGATTGGCATGAAATTTAACATGCATATTAAGCACATAAAGAAAATACAATTCAATGATTAGATTTTCAAAATATATAATCATATTAATTTTTTTAGTGCAAGTTGTAGCCATTGACTGCAAGTAACTAAAACTTTGTCAATCTAGTATTTACCTAATTTCTATAGTGCAAGACTTAGGTACAGTACTTAGGTGTTATTCCTTAGGTTCCTCTCTTAAAATTCTATCATGTGAATTTTTTCTCAATGAATAGAAGTATATTTTTTAGTTAAGTAGTCATATAGCTGAATTTTAAGAGGGGAATCTAAAAAACAGCACCTAAAGTACTGTACCTAAGTTTTGTCCATTTCTATACGTAATGGCGAATGTTGTCCAAATTTTCACCAACTTCTCAAGGAGTATTTTTTTTTTTTTTTGGCTATTTTAATTTCTATAAATGTTTGCCTGGACATTAAATCTAAATCACCCGTTCGGGTGGATTAATTTTGTCTCAGAGTGTAATTCCAATGTCAAAGCAACTGGACTATTTTAGAGAGTATAAGAAAAAAATTGAGCCAGCGATTGGAGACGAAGGAATCGAAAATCATATCAATAATGCAGTTTTCGTCATCAGTGCTGGTACAAACGACTTCGTTGTCAACTATTATACTGTACCAGTTAGACGACAGAGCTACAATATCTCAAGTTACCAGCAATTCTTACTTCAACAGGTTAAAGAGTTCATTCAGGTTTGCATCTCCTGCCACATTTATTAATTATTATCAAACAGATATAATGATAAATATCTTGGTCATTGCTTAGCATATAGATAATAACTAAGGATATATTACGAACTAAACATGATCACCTTTTATCTTGACAAGTATAATAAATTGAATATTAGGTGAAATTATATTTTTTTGGTCATGATATTCCGTGGTTTTACTAGAGATAAATGTATAGTCTACTAGCATGTCCTGATAACCTGGCTAGGGTACTAAGCTAGCCATATGAGGTTCATCTTGATTAGGTTCATCTTGATTTCAACCTCACAAATTAGCCAATAATGAGAAATCCAATTCTTTAGATAGAAGAAAGAATTAGAATTTGTAGAGAAGAGTATCCTTCTAGGGAGCCTGACCTCCTACACCAAGTGAAATAATATTAGACAATTTATTGCATCACCTCATTAGCTACATCATCATCTTTTTTCTATAAATTTTCTTTTATTTATCGAACAATATTAAAAATAAAGAAATATTAACTTTACAAATCCAATCATTTAGTGTTCGTTAGAGAACAGCTTATTTAGCAAAAACTGAAAACTTTTTGTTAAAAATACTATAGATAAAGGTAAAAGTTAACTGAATAGTACAGTGAAACCCATGAATAGTACCAAAAAGTGCAGTGGAACCCATAAATAGTAGTAAAAATAAGTTGGAATTGCAAATAAGCTGAAATTTTCAACTTGTCCCAAACGCACACTTAATTTTAGAAACTATTTAGTTACTATAACTTTTCAAATCCAACCATACAACTTTACCAATTCAATCATTTAATCTTACTTAACCATCATTCTTCCTTTTTTTTTTTAACTCTTCTTCTCTCCATTATTTCTTCATTATTGGTACTCTTCTTCCAACTCTTTCCCTCCCTTTCTTAACTTTTTTTTTTTATCCCAATTTTATTATTTATAAATTTGTTATTACTCCCCTTGCACATTTCTCTCTCATTTAGTCCATGTTTTTCCCTTGAAAAAAAAAAGGTGATTACTCTCTCTTATATCTCTCTTCTTTTACAATTCTCTTCTATAATGGATTTTTTTTTTTTTTTAATTCCTTCTCGCTGGTTTGCTTTGGGTTGATGAGTTTTTGTATTTTTGATAACCCCACTTTGGATTGATGTGTTTTAATGTTTTCTATTATGTTTTCTGTCACGGATCCCTTCTCTCCCTTTATAGCTTTGACTAAATGAAAAGTATTAATTGTTAAAAGTTAATACACGTATTTGCTAAGTGAGTATATTTCTTTTAAAAACAATTAATCATAATATATTATCTTCAATAAATTTCAAAGAATTAATTATATTACATTACAAAATAATTATATATTTGCACACATTACATTACATGGGTTTGGGTTTGCAATTAGTTCATACAAAAGTCTATAACCTAATCTTAATTTGGACCCACTCTTTAATCTCTATAATCATGAGCTATTATAATCTTTTAGGCTAACCAACGGGGGCTTGGTTGAGTGAGTAAGGTTCGTTCACTTCGTACACCACACCTAGGTTCGAATCCCACTGCCCGCAGGAGTCCATTGGTGGGCATTCTTAGTGGGGTGATTCCCCACACAGTGGTACAGGCGGGCCTCCGAGATCGGACTACCCCGTCCGAGGCCATCTGGCGCTCTGCCCGTGGGTGTAATATAGCCATAAAGGCCTCCACTTTGGTTTCTCAAAAAAAAAAAAAAAATCTTTTAGGCTAAGAGCTTATCCTGAACAAATTCAACAGAAGCAAATAAACTCAAACACTCAGCTCCTAATGTCTCTCAAAGGATTGTCCCACTCATTCACACCTTCAAGTACTGCTGCCCATGTGGGACCAACTACACCCACGCGCGTTCCCTTTCACCTCGTGCACTCATACACGTACCATTCCTTACCCATTAAAGTCAGACCCTTGCCACCGGCATAATCTGAAATTGGGTAAAACTCGTTCACACATTTATGAGCAGAGCATGGGTGTGAGTGTATAATAGGGTGTGTAATAAATACTACCCATCTGGAATTTGTGGTTGTATATGTACTTGGTCCTAGGTCTTTTCGCTTACAATGGACCACTTCCTTCTATTAAAAGGAATGTGTATCGTGTGACTTTACAATAATGTGACTTTATAAAGCTCCCATTGTTTTCATCACCCTCAGTTGATTTCTTTAATTTGTTCATCACCCTCCTTATTTCCTACATCATTTTCATGGTAGCGTATTTCTCCAAACATCTAAATAATTTTTTCTTTATGCCTAGCTCCAATACCAATTGATACAAGATATTTTGAGAGGAAAAAATAAAAATAAAAAGAAATATTTAGAGAGTTCAAAAGGTAAATTGTTGAATTGAGATAATAGCATTCACTCCTTCAAGTACTACAAGCGGGGGCCAACACCAATCACACCCATACACGTTCGGATGTTCCCTTACATCTCGTGCTCTATACTCGTTTCACCATTGGACCACAAGGTAAGAGGAGTAACTGGTTCAGTCTCTGCTGACAGAGTTAGGAGAGCAATGAAGGTAGTGATGATATGGGGTTGGAGTGATCGAATTGAGATATTAGCTTGCAATGTCCCCCCTCCTCCCCCACACATGTACATAATAGCTAGTATAATACATCGCTGGCATTGTCTGAAAATTCAATCAAAAGATCCATATCCACTTATCCAGCTTAGTTGCCAAGTTAAACAAAATGATAAATGCTACTACGTTCACAATACTTTCATAACAAATATTAAGTATTAGGTTGTTACTGACTGTTACTGATAGACAAAAAATTAATTTCAATGATAGATCCAAATTATAACCAGTAATAATTTAATATTTAAAATTTATTGTGAAAATGTTGTAATCGTAACACTTCTAAAAAAAATTATATAGAAGAAACACTTTTAGTCACATATCCCATTCCCAAAAAAATAAAAAATAAAACCACCAAAATTAGTTTTGGATGAATAAAATCATCCAAATTAATTTTATGACTTCTAAAAGCAACCCGAGGAATTCATTGAATTTTTTTAGGTAACAAATTTGTTAGAAAGTTTCAAAAGAAAGCAAAACCCCATAAATAGGATATCAAGGATCTGTCATGAAGTCAATTATTTACTTCCTTTGTTCTTTCTCCTCATAGTACTACTTACATAAGTTAAATTATATTGCGTTTGGGATTCATGAACACCTTTGAACTTTAAACTCTGGATCAGAGCAATTTATAATCATTTAAGGGCATACCCCAAAATGGAAAGAAAGAAGAAGCCACAACAAAGAATATCTAAGAAAAAGAAAGAAGAAGAAAAGGAATGTATGGACATGATTGCTTTGAAAAATATGATTTGTAGAGTTTAAAACAAATTCTCTCTTACTTGGTACCACAGAGACACCAAAATCATCTAGAACAAGAAAGTCCAATAAAGCCCTTTCTACAAATTAAGGGTGTCAATTAAATGACAGATTTTATTCGTTGAATTAAATGACAGATTTTAAGTCACAATCTGAAATATCCTATGTTATGCAAATCTGATGAGATATTTGTGTTTATGCTTTATAGGGTTTGTGGGATGAAGGGGCTCGAAAGATAGCGGTGTCTGGGCTACCTCCAATGGGCTGCTTGCCAATTGTTGACACCTTTTCTTCCAACAATACTTTCACCAAACGTAGTTGTATCGAACAGTATTCCTCTGTGGCAAGAGATTATAATCAAATGCTTCAAACTGAATTGAATGAGATGCAACAAAGTTTAGCAAATCATGGTGCCAAAATCTATTACGTTGACATATATGGACCGTTGTTCGACATGGTTCAATACCCTGAAAAATATGGTGAGTGGATAGTTTTTTGGGTAACCCTAAAATTGACTATAAAGTAGGTTCTAGTTAGTTCAACTGGTTAAATATCTTATTATAGAATAAAAGGTATGAAATTCGAACTCTAATTACACCAAAAATATATCAATTGGTGTTTTGACATGATAATAAAGAGTAATTATCATAAAATGAACGTCATAAGTTGAAATTCTACTGTATCTAAAAAAATTGGCTATTGAGGATTATGCCTAAATCTAACTTGACTTCTGTTTTTTAGAACTTTAGTACAACCACAACTCACTGATCAGCTGTGATTTTTGTTGTAGGGTATGAAGAGGTTAATGTCGGATGTTGTGGATCTGGATATGTAGAAACATCAATTTTGTGTAATCGAGCTTCAACTGTGTGCACTGATGCTTCTAAGTATGTATTTTGGGACGCAATACATCCTACTGAAATGGCATACAACGTTGTCTTTAAGGACATTCGTTCTACAATAGATCTCATCACCAGCGGGTAAGATTCAATGATCAATTAATCATTGCTTGCAAAGCAGAGATTGATTTAAACATATGATTATCACTTCCTAGTTCCTATATACTAAAGCTCAATATGAATATGTCCAGACAATAAAAAAAGGGTAAAATAAAAATATTCCAGCGGCCATCAATATCAGTGATCTTTGTTCAAAGAGCAGATTGTGAAAGATTTCTTCTACCTTGCTTTCCGTAATGGATTGGTTTGATTTAATCTCACTCGAGTTTTTAATTTAATTTTTGGGAAAGGAAGTGCCATTACCTTTAAGATTAATGGGAAAAATGAAGAAATTTCACACGTTTTGTTCGTAACATATAACCAATTATGTATATAATACAAGTAGTGTTAATAATTTATTCATATGAAAGTGATGTTAGTCTAATTAATATTAATTTGCCACCTTAACTATTTGTGAAATGGATATGAAAATTTTAAGTAGTGTTATAGTAGATGTTTATTATGGTACATAGGTCTTACAAATTTATATGTCATTTTTTAAATTATAAAACAAAAAGATAATTAAAATGTTAATTAAAACTAATATAAATTTTACTATAAAATATTTACAAATTAATATGTTAATGAATGTGATTGATGTACTTTAACAATTTAATAACTGAATGTTTGAAATAGTTTTTTTTTTTTTTTTTTGACATCCATTTGTAAGTCTTATCACTTATGTAGTGAAATTTGTAGTATTTTGTTCATCAAAAAAAGAAATTCGTAGTATTTTTTATTTGGGATAAAACTTAGGTATAGTATTTTAGATTTAGTATATTAGATTCTCAATTGAATTCAAACACTTATTAGTTGCATTCACCTATAAAACACAATTAGTATTTTTTAGCATTTTTAACACCTCAAATGATAAAAATCCACTTCTATCAAACATGCTAAATCTTAAAAAATTTAGCACCAAACTACAGTGAGCTTGTATCAATACAAGCTCACTGTAGCTAGATTGTAAAAAAAAAAAAAGTTTTTTATTCCCCCAATAGATCTATTTATTTTCTATCTCTCTTTCCTATCTCACTTCTCTCTTCCCTCTTCTCTCTTATCTCTCTGGTGTTTCATGGTCTGTTGTGGTCTGGCGTTGTCTCTTCTTCCAAAACCTGATCTCTGCTCGTCACTGATCACTCTCGTTGCCGATCACTGCTCGTCACCAATCTCTGCTCGTTGCTGATCCCTACACGTCGCTGATCAGTAAAAGCTCTTCGTTTGCAACGTCGCAAGCTTGTAGGTGGATGGACCAGTGGTGGATGGGTATGGTTTGGATAGGTATGGTTTGGATAGGTAAGGTTTGTGGTTTTGGATGGGTATAGTTTTGTGGTGGACCGGTGGTGGTGGATGGGTATGGTTTGTGATTTAGTGGGTATTGGTGGTGCTTGGCGATGGTTTTGATAGAGTTGAGATCGGGGTGGTGAGTTTTGGCTGGGGTTGAGAACAGGGTGGGTGGGTGGTGGTGGTGGGTTTTGCAGTGGCTGTTGGTATGGGGGTAAGGCTGGGCTGCGGTGGTGGGGTTCGGATTTGCAGGTTATGGGTGGCATTGATGGTGGTTTTGGTGGATGGGTGAAGATGTTGGATAGATTTTTTTTTTCTCTGCTGTTGTTTGTGGTTGTGATGAATCTGGCTGGTAGCTGGTGGCGGCGATGGTGGGTGGATGTGGTGATTGTGATATGGGTGGGTGGATATGGTGGCCGACGGCATTGGGTTGAGAAAGAGAGACACAGAGGAGAGAAATACAGACAGAGAGAGGAAGAATAAAAAATAATAAAAAATGATAAAAGAAAGAATATTTAAATGAATTGTTAAAAAAATAGAAGTTTTAATGTAAAGGATGTTGTAATAAAGTGATGTGTTATATGTTATAAAATTGATTTTTGAGATGGTAAATGCTAAATTTTTTAGAATGTTTGATGGGAATGCTTTAAGAACACCTAATTATATTAGGTTAAATTGGTTAATGCAACTAAGTACTTGAATTTAATTGAAAATTTTAATGTATTTTGTCTAAAATATTTTACTTAATTTTTTCATCTATTTATTTATTATGTTGTTAATGTTGCACTAATCATAATAATTATCAAATCATTTTATAAACATTTTGTAATAAAATTAATAGTAGTTTTAGAATTTTCTAACTCTTTGAAAAAAAAAAATGCTAAAATACTATCAATTTTATTATAAAAATCTTACAAAACTATCTTAACAAAAGGAGTGATTGATATGGCTTTAATGATATAGTAAAGAAATACACTAATTCATCCAGAAAAAAGTAAATAAATACACCTTAATTACTTTTTATAAATTGTGACGCATAAAAAGTCTCTAAAACTTATATAATAAAATTTATAATAACCCTATTTTTTTAAAAACAAAAGTAACTTAATGATTATTAAAGCCAACAGTCAAGGAATAAAACAAGGTCCCGTCTCTCCCATATATAGACTTATCATTTCATTAATTAGAGCCACTTAAATAAAATCCCTCAAAAAAAAAAAAAAAAAAACTCGTAAATAAAAACCTTTCAATAGGTTTTTTTAAATTTTTTTAGAAGATCAATATATAGTTTATTTAAACTGTCAGAATCTAGCTTCACCTTCCGTCAACGACTAAAACTTCTTTTATACCACACATATATGACACATCATTTGTTTGCAACTTGTTATATGTAGGAGTAGGAATGACAACGGGTTGGGTTTGGACCGGGTTTTCCATACCCGGACCCGACTTGCGGGCCAAGACCCTAGGCCCGCCTCCGTCGGGTCCCGTTAAGGGATTGGGCCCAATTCGTGGCCCAATCAAAAAAAAAAAAAAAAAGAATTGAAGCCCAAATTTATTTTTGCCTACATTCAAGCTTGCATAATTTAATTCAAGCCTAGATAACGTGGCCCAAATGCCAAGCCCAACCAAAAAAAAAAAATTGAAGCCCAAATTTACTTTTGCCTACATTCAAGCCTGCATATTCTAATTCAAGCCTATATAACATGGCCCAAATACCAAATCAGTCCAAATCATAAGCTACTAATCATAAATCAATAAATCACCTGTTACTTATAAATCTATAAATCAATAAACCATAACTAATATCATATTCATAATTCAATAAATCATAACTAAGATTTTAAATCAATAAATCACCTAGCTAAGATAACCATTTAATCATTAATCAACAAAATCATAACTAAAATCACCAGCTAAACATAAAAATAAAACAAATCCAACAAGTCCAAGAAATAAGTATCAAAAGTCCAACGAGTCCAAGAAATTAAAAAAACTACAAAATAAATCCCACAAGTTTAAAATAATTACAAACCAACAAATTAATCCAACAAGGCTAAGAAATTAAAAAAGCTACTAAATTAATACAAAATGTTTAATCTTCCACAATTGTGACACAACTCCCATCAATTGTGACACAACTCCCATCATCTTCATTTGGCTCCCCATCATCAAGAATTGATTGAAATGTATAATCTCCAGATATAGTTGGCCAGACTCACCCAAGTAAAGTTTGTTACAATGATGGCATTGAACTTTAAATTTTCCATCAACTTTCTTCCTTGTAAAATGAGCCCAAACATCTAAGGTAGTCTTTCTTTTTTTACTTGTATCCAAGTCCTCATTTGTAGGCTCTTGCTCTCCCTCTTCCTCTGTCCCTTCTTGTTCCTCTACCTTTAAGTCTTCTCCCACTAAGTCTACCGTCGGGGATTTCAGATTCCTAATTGGTTCAAAAGTTTGGGAGTTAGAATCAAAACAAATTATCACAAATTTATTATTACACATACTCATTGATTAATAGGCACAAATTCATAATTACACAGATTCACAAATTCTATCAACGTAATCAAAATTAAACATGATTAACTACAAATTCAAACACTTACTCGTTGTTTAATGGTGATCCTGAGGGTAAGCTGCCAGGCGACAATGGCGAGGGTGATCGTGAAAATGGCGAAGGAGACCGCATAGTTGGTAAGGGACAACGTTTGATTCTCAAGGGAGAGCCGCTTGAGAATTATCACAAATTTATTATTACACATACTCATTGATTAATAGGCACAAATTCATAATTACACAGATTCACAAATTCTATCAACGCAATCATAATTAAACATGATTAACTACAAATTCAAACACTTACTCGTTGTTTAATGGTGATCTTGAGGGTAAGCTGCCAGGTGACAATGGCGAGGGTGATCATGAAAATGGCGAAGGAGACTGCATAGTTGGTAAGGGACAACATCCGATTCTCAAGGGAGAGCCGCTTGGCGAGGAAGAACCAGATTTTTTTGTGTCTGTGTTTGTGTCTTCCATCTCCATTTTAGGCTCTGCATTCCCAACAAACACAAAAAACAATAAACAATTTCTTCCATTAAACAAACTATGCAGATATGAAAGGAAAGAACAGGGGAACAGAATGCTTTGAGACTTGAATCAGGTAAAAGATATGTGTACAAAAATTCACTACCATATTTCACACTTAGTTTCACTGATTTCAACATCCCCAATGTATTACTTATCATCAAATCCAATCCTAATTACCAAAACAAACCCAATGACACCACAAACACCTTAACCCATAAACCAAACCCTCACCCACCCAAAACCCAAATAAACATTATTATCATCACAACAAATTCAATGAACCGCCACACAATCAAAACCTCCAAACAAATTTTAATGAAACACTGAAGAAAAAAAAATCCAAAATTTTAAAACAAAAACCGGACATTTTGCCTCTTTATCAAATCCAAAAATCACAATGATAGATCATAAATTTTGCCTCTTTATCATCAAAGAGTGAGATCATATAAAAAAGCTTTACAAATCGGACAACAGAGGAAGAGCGAGGTGTACCTGAGGTCCTGAGGAAGAGCAAGGCCGTGAGAGTGAGAAGGCGAGGCATGGCGTGACTGCGTGAGTGAGGGCGTGTGCGTGAGGCAGTGACTGAGAGTGAGTGAGGCCTGTGAGGGCTGTGAGAGTGTGAGGCCTCACCCACCAAATCAGACTGCTTTCCAAAAACTTAGCATTGACATGAAACAGAGGAAAGGAGCCATAAGCAACAACAAATTTTATTCCTTATACAGCTTTTGTTTTTTCTTCTTCTGATAAGAAGCAAATCACCTATAATCTTTTTCTATTCACATACCAAACCAACACAAAGAACTGAAAACTGAAAAACCCAATTCACACATTGAAAAACCGAAACAAATGAGACAAGAAAAGTCTGCAAATTTTTGCTTACCCGTAACAAGATAGGCAAGCGAGACAAAGAAAATGAAAATTGAATGAAGGAACACAACCATCTAGTAATAATCCACAGTTTCCTAATCCGTAAGAAAAAAGGCACCCGAAAAATGCTCAATATAGCCTCGGAGTAAGGGTGAGGAGGCGAGGGAGGCGTGACTGACTCAGTGATTGAGGGAGTGTAGAAGTGAGGGTGGGAGTGAGGAAGAGGGAGTGTCGGACTGAGGGTGTGTCGGAGTGACTGAGCTGAAATGAGGGACTGAGCTAAGGGAGAGGGAGTGTCGAATTGAGGGAGGGAGGCGTGAAGGAGTGTGGGAGTGAGGGTGAGGGAGTGTCGGAGTAACTGAGCTGAAATAAGGGACTGAGCTGAGGGAGAGGGAGTGTCAGACTGAGGGAGGGAGGCGTGAGTTCTGAGTTGCTGCTGAAGAAATGAGGGATTAGGGTTAGATTATAGGTATATATAGGGTATTTTTGTAATTTCAGGGTACCGGGTTTTTATTCGGGCCGAGTTTCGGGTCGGGTCTCGAATTTTTTTGATAAAACCCGGACCCGACCTGGACCCGCTTCGGGTTTTTTTTTAAAAAAACCCATACCCGACCCTATTCCTAAGCAAACCGGGTAAAACCCGGCCCATTAGGGTCTGGCCGGGTCAGGTACCCGCGGGTCGGGCAAAAATTGCCATCCCTACGTAGGAGATCAAAAAAAAAAAAAAAAAACTTGTCATTCGTAGCTATGTACTAGCCATCTCAATTTTCAAAGCTCATTTAACTAGTATTATTCCATCAACCTTAGCAACCTAGCTACTTGATGCGACTGTGATTAAATATTATGCAAGATTTCATTATCAAATTTTAGATGTGAGTTTGAGAAAGGAAAAAAAAAAAAAAAAAATTTGAGAAGCAAGGAAAAGATGTAGACATTATACACACACAAGCATTGCTTTTCAACAAAGATCAAACCTGAGCTCCTTGGCAGATCGTATCCTTAAGGCGAAATATTTCACCTTTTGTGATATTCTCCATGCAAATTTAGGCAGCAACCCCTCCTACACCTGGCAGAGTATTTTTAACAGCCTGAAGGTTTTACGAAGTGGAACAAGATGAAGAGTGGGAAATGGACGTCTAATCCACATTTGGGACGACAAATGGCTCCCAAACCCCTCAACTCATAAAGTTATCTCCCTTCCCCACCCTTTTGAGGACTATCCAATGGTCTCCTCCCTCATTGATCCGGTGACTAGATGGTGGAAAATGGAGGCTGACCATGCTCTCTTCTTCCCATTTGAGGCTGATATGATTTTAAAAATTCCCCTCAGTTACAATCTGCCTGAGGACAAACTTATTTGGATGGGGAATAAGAGGGGTAATTTCACAGTTAGGGGTGGCAATTTTTATCCATATCCATAAACCCGCCCATTACCCGCCTTATTTGGATAAGTCTTAACCCAACCCATTTAAATATTTGTGTTAAATGGATAAAGACCCATTTGGTTATTTAATTAGATGGGTCTAAGTGGATAAATCCACTAATACCCACTAAACCCATATAAAATTTAAAATTAAATAAACCCACTAATACCCAAACCCTTCTAAAATCTAAAACTTAAATAAACAGAATCAGCTCAGTCTCACTCTCCCTCAGATTTTCTCAGTAACCAAACACTTTCCCAAACACTTTAACCTCTAGATTTCTAAGCCCAAACACTTTCCTTCAGATTTTCTCAGTAACCAAACAAAAGGAAATTCTAGAGAGAGAACGGGGATGGAATCGGAGTTCACCAGAGGTAGTGTATCAGCTTTGTCTCCGGCAAAGCTGGTTATGTTCGTCGGTGTTCTCGTTTTCTTGTACGAATCCAGATGGATTGCCAATATCGGCGGACGATGTTTTCGTTAATGGTCAGATCCGGCCGATATTTCCGATATTTAACCGAGATCTTTTGTTCGATGGCGGTTATGACGGAGATTGAAGTCCAGGGTTGATTCTTTGAGTCTCCGATCACCGTTGAGGAAGCTGTTTGTGGAACTGGCGTCAGAATCCGACGAGCTTGAAGGAGTCCCAACCGAAACATACTGTGAGTGGTACTTTTGTTTACAGCTGTGAGGTGTGAGGACGTGGTGGAGCGTGGTGGTGCTCCGCTTTCGGAGCTCCGCCAAGACGGAGTCCCAACTCTCCATGCCGTAACGGTGGACGGCGCAAGCTAGCAGAAGCTCTTCCCACGTACCCCATGTTTGTTTCTCGGGAAAGCTTTGTTTTTCCATGAAAACTTTTTCCCTCCTTTTAACTTCTCCGCATTTCATGAATTTTATTGGGCTTTCCTTAGCTATATGATGTTGCTAGGGCTTTATTTTTCTTTTCTTTTTCTTTTTCTTTAGGTAATATTTTCTTAGACTCTGTTTCGTTGCCGGAAAAAAAAAAAAAAAAAAAAAAAAAAAAAAAAAAAAAAAAACAGAAGAGAAATGAATTTTTTTTCTCTCTTTGTGGCTTTGTTTGGTTGCTAAGAAATGAATTTTGTAAAGGGAAAATGAAAGGAAAGAACAAGAAAAGTGATTTTTGAACTTTTTAATTTTTGTTTTTAAAGTTTTTAACAAGTTATTTATTTATTTATTTGGATCATATTGGATTAAATGGACGGATTACTAATTAAATGGGTTGGGCGGGTAATAGATAATTAATTTATATATAAACGGATCATAAATGGATAAATGAGTAATTACATACTCAACCCATTTATGACCCAACCTGCCCATTTGCCACCCCTATTCACAGTTAAGAGTGCTTATTTTGTCGCTATTAAACTCCTTGACACAAGGGATGAAAGGGAATGCTCCTCTAGAGATCCAAATGACCGGATTTGGAGGAAAATCTGGTCTCTAAAGCTCCCAGAAAAAATTAAGATTTTTTCTTGGCGTGCTTGTGTGAATGGCCTTCCTGTGCTCACAAATGTGGCTGCAAAAGGTATACAAACCTCTTGTGTTTGCCCAATCTGTGATGAGGAGCCTGAAAACCTTATTCATGCTTTAATCTTGTGTTTTTGCACTCTCGGTGTGGTCCCTTTGGTAAGATTGCCCCATTGATTTGCTGCTAAATGCGAAAGACTTCAATGATTTAGTGCTCCAAATTTGCTCTTCCCTGACTGCCTTACACCTTGAATTCTTCTTTGCCATTTCTTGGGCGGTTTGGTACAACAAAAACAAGCTTATCCATGATGAGAATGGTCTGCCGCCTATGCAAATCTAGGAAATGGCCAAGAACTTGGTTGAGGATTTTAAGGAGGCCTCCTCGTGGGACTTTACCCCTCTGCCGTCTCCTCAAAATGGCTGGGTTGCTCCCCCATCGGGATATTTCAAGGTAAATGTAGATGGTGTTTCTTCCATTGATGGCAGCAGAATTTTTGGTGTCGGGGTAATCATTCGAGACGAGATGGGTGAGGTAGTCGCTGCCCTTTGTAAGGCTCTGCCCTTGCATTACCCCGCTGAATGGACGGAGTTTTTTGCTTTAGAGCATGGTATACTCTTGGCTCAGGAGATGAATATTTCAAAGGTGATTTTCGAATCTGATGCTTCCTCAGTCATATCAGCAGTTTCTCAAGCCTGTAATGGTGGCATAATGGGCCATCTGGTGCAAAGCATTCAGTCCGCAAGGTCCTCTTTCTCCTGCTGTTCGTTCCATCATGTGAAAAGGGATTACAACAGGGCTGCTCATGAGCTAGCCCAATTTGCTAAATGTAATCAAGCTTCCAATCTCTGGAAGGGTGTTATTCCGCCCTTCTTAGTTCACTTAATTCAATCAGGCCTACGATGATTATGTTAGCTTTTGGCCTCTATTGTACTCCTTTTCTTGTGTAATGAAATACAAGTTTCTCCTCAAAAAAAAAAAAAAAAAAGCCCACGAAAAAAGTTGAGGCATTTTCCTGTACAAAACTATCGAGTACATGTGACAGATTGATGATCATACTTCATTTTAATCTTTATTCATGTGGCAGATTGTCCTAGAAAACATGGATTTAAATGGTTTTTTAGTGTTACATAAAAAATAATAAAAAAACAGGATTGGGCCAGTCAATGAAATAACATTTGAAAAATAAAAATTTAATTATTTAGTTTTCATTCTAGAATACTTCGGATTGTACAATCAAGTCCAATATGCCTTTCTCAATCAAAAAAAAAAAAGTAAAAAGTCCAATATGCCATACATAATTATTTCTAAGAAACTCAGAACCAAAGACAAAAAATTAATGTCCTTAGCTTAAGAGTTCTGCACTGAGAGATTTCAAAGCCTCATTTGCAATGATCTTATACATTTTCTGGGTTGGATGAACAGCATCCCAGAATACGTATTTTGTTGGATCAGTGCATGTACTTAAGCCCTTGCATGAATCGCCATATTCTACAGTTCCTGTGCCGCAACACCCCTTTGAAGTTTCGTCTATATCTGCAAATGTTTTTTAGAAATATTATTTTGTTTCTCCAATTGTGTTTCAAGGAAACTTCAAAATTATAATAGTAATTGCTTAGCAAAAAAATATATATATATATATGATTACTTTTTTATGCTATACTATGTACAAACTGTTAAGTGTACTATTTTGGCATCATATATAAATCAAATTTTACTACTAAAGAAATTCCCAAAATAATACTTAACATGAATAGTTTATTTATGTGACTATTTGTTTCCTACTTTTAAAATTTGTCTGAATGTTTTATTTTCTTTCTTCTTTTTTCCAATGTTGTATAATTGAAATTTTGCACAATAAATAAAATAAATCGATGAAACTAAACTCAATGGAATATATTGAAGTTGAAAACAGATTGCCTTAGGCATAGTTGGAATCATTTCTTTACTTATTATTGTTTGTCAAAAACTTTTATCTTTTGATTCTAAATATATATATATATATATATATATATATGTAAGACTTACGTACAATACTTAGATGTTGTTCTTTAGATCTTTTAAAATTCTGTTATGTGGATTTTTTCTCATAGAATAGAAGTGTATTTTTTAGTTAAGTAATCACATGACTGAATCCTAAGAAAAGAATTTAAGGAACATCATCTAAGGTATTGTACCTAAGTTTTGTCCAAAAAATATTATCTTTTTATTTTGTTTTGTTTTGTCTTGTCTTAGTTTATTTTATAAGTTTAACAAAACTAGTTTCTTAAAAAAAAAAAAAAAGAAAAAAAGAAAAAAAGAAGAGAAGAACAAGAAGTAAACTTTTAGTCTTTTGCCACACATTTAATATGAAAACTAACAAAAAAATTTATATTTTTTGTTAAATACTGTACTATTCAAAATAAACTACAAAGAACTACATTAATTACGAATATTTTTAACATTTTTAAGAAAGAAGAGTTAATGAGAAAAAATTCCTTATTTATGAATGTACTAATCGTTTTCACCAAAAAAAAGAATGTACTAACCGTATAACGTGGGGTTGTTAACTGCATTGTCAATGATAGCGTATGCATCAACAAAGGCAATTTTCATTCGTAATTTGGCCTTGAGGGTTGAAAGTTTTGTCTGTATCTTGGAATTGAATGAGAAGGCTACTTTATTGTAACTTTCCACGCATCCTGTCTTCTCCATTAATGTCTTCACAAGTGGCATGCACCCCAATGGTGGGACTCCGACGACCACCAACCTTGTGGCCCCTAGTCTATGCATTAACTGCATTTCAAAACCACCAGAAAATATTTAGACCATGTAATTTGAAAAAAAAAAAAAAAAAAAAGTCAATATAAGAGACGTCATAAAGAAAAAAAGCACGCAATATGGTGAATTTAAATTAAGGTTTCACCTATAATTTAACTAATCATGTAAACTAATAAAACACTTGTTGCTAAGGTTCTAAGGGAAGATAGAACTAAGTAACAATCAGTCTAGAGTTAAATCTTCTTAAAAAAAAACCATAGAGTTACAATTTCGTCCACAAAATTTTTTATAAATTTTTGATGTGACAATATTTTTTAGTGATAGATAGTAAATTTTTTTTTTTTAATTTACATGTAAATTTTACACATTTGTTTAATCTATAACGTAGGATTTACATTTCTAATACAATATAAACTTATAATTACCCAAATAATAATGTTATGTCAGTAATGAATTCATATAAGAATAAAAAATAACCTGTCAATTTAACCGTTAAGAAATTTGTTATAAAAACTGTTGTGTTTATATGGCATTACTTAACAAAGTAGAACATTCGCACTCTTCCCATAGAAAAAAGAGTCCATCCATACTCTTATTTCTTTTTTTCTTTTTCTTTTTTTTGCTGAATAACACATTTTATTTATAAAGAAAAGAGACCAATAACTAACAAAACTAAGGGAAAGGGAAGGGATATATTTAGCCTACACCTCCTTCCACAAACTCAAAAGCTACCGAGAAAGGGAGAGTTCCAAACTTGTTACAAAAGTATACCCATTGGGCTAGGAAATGAGCTACAAAGTTAGAGTTTCTGAATACAAAAGAGGCATTCCAACAAACAAAAGAATTTAGAATAACATAGGTATCTTCTATATAAAATAGCACTAATGGACCAATGAGGAGTTGTAGATGGATTTAGGATAGCTTTTATTAAATCTTCTATAATAACACGGGCATCTTATTTCATTAAATCATCCATACATTATATAATAATTTTAAGCTTAATTTTGAAAATTTTAAGCGAGATATTTTCTTGTTCTTTCACGTGATTTTAATTAAAAAATTATATAGATCACTTTAAAACTATATATTATATAGATCACTTTAAAAAAATTCAATGGGTACGTAATTATATATAGTACTATAGTAGCGTATACAAGAAAACTATAAATAGGAGGTCTTCTCTCATTTAGAGCCTTAATTAATTGCCTAAATGAACAGAAGTATGAGCTAACTCTAATCTTACCCTTCCATTATCACAACAACAACAACAACAATAATAAATTAACAACGATAAATCAAATCTGGAAACTATTTCATAATTAATTATCTTGTTGCATTCTTTATTAGCTCAAAAAAGAGGAATAATGTTTTCCTTTTTATAGAAGAAAACAAAAATAATAACAATGTTATAGTCTTTCTTTTTGACATAAATAACGATGTTGTATAAACACAAAGGAATTTTCATTTTATAAAAATTTTAAGGAACCCTTAAAAGGATATCTTATTCAATATTTATGCACGTGAAAGTACTGGTAGTCTGGTACAGTGATACTCAAGCTAATTATTGACTGTAATTCTCAAAAAAATGAGAGAGAGTGATAACCTCAATGTCACGGGACATGCAAGAAACCAAGTAATCCTGGTACTTTTCCACTTTGAATTGCTTGGAGCGAATAGGTTGCAAGTAATAGTTCTGCAGAAAGTCGTTTGTGCCCATACTCAAAACAAACACAGCATATCTAATAATATAAGTTGTCTTCTTCTCACCCACAAAATTTCTCATATGGATTAGATAATGCATGAAATACTCCAGCTGATTGGAAACAGAGAATACATTCTGTTTCATAAAAATTCAACCAAAAAAAAAAAAAAGTAGAAACATGTTAGTACTCATAAATGGATCTTTTCTAATGGCGACGAGTTTGATGCAAGTGAGAAGGACTTTAATTACCGAAAGGTTAGCAGTAAGATCATCATAACCAGAAGCAGCTGATGCAAAACTAACACCGTGTAGCATATCTTTCGGCTTTAAATTCGGATCAAGAAAGGCTGGAACGATTTTTGTGTAACCAATGGCCTCAGCTGAAAAGATTATATGGAAATACATACTATCAATCAAATTTAAGAAATGGCTGTGGCAAAACAAATGTCACACAACAAATATAGTAATATACACAATAAGATTCATGGCCCGTGAAAAGTAAAGGTTTCAGGTATGTGTGATAAATATACAAACCCAATTCTGACAAGAATAACTTATCTTCACATAATTATGAATCTCTGTGGCATTACTGTCAACATATAAACATGGGAAAATGACAGCACAATGAATTTTAGCCTAGGTCAAATCTCCAATTAAAATATTTACAAAACCCAAAAAAAAATTAATATAACGAAGCAACAACTCTGATTCATCTTTTATAAGCCACTTCTTTCTTCCTAGGCCATCAGTCACACACAAATGACACAATATCTTTTGACCATTATTATTATAACAGTGTACTGCACTAGCCTGAAAACTAAAATGGCTTCCTCTTTTGAGCGTATTGGAAGCACCAAACTAAGAGAGTCTACATCAGCATGAAACTCACTCTTCTTTCCAAAAGTAATAGGCTCCAAAAACAACACAGACACAGTAAAAATTCGAAGTTGTAATAGAAAAACATATGATTACAAGGAATAGTTAGTTGCTCAAAGAGCTCTGAACACGCTATTGTTAACCAAATAAAACAAAAACTTAGTGCAGTAGCAGTTAATTACCAATGAAATCTGTGGCAAGTCTTCCATCACTAAACCTTCCAGTGGGCCGGCCATCAAAGAAGTTCTTCCCATAAGGAGGATAGTTGCTCTTCATGGTCGTTGGAAGAATGTTGTTATTTCCAGGATCAACACTCGAATCTCCAAAAACTAGGATACTTGTCACGTTATGTTGAGCTGCCAATAGCCTCACTTGACCAACGTGCAGAGCTCGTGAGAGCAATGGCATCAAAGCCAATGCCAATAGCATCCCCATAGTCATCCTCATTGAAACTGACCAGCCTTTGGTGAATATGAGATAGCCAGTGTCAGCTGAGAATAATGTATTGGTACGTACTGAACTTCTGTTCATCTTAAATAGCCCTGTGGAAATAAATGCTGCTGGTAAGAGCATTTAACACATGTCTGAAAATTTTGAATGATTGGTCCGTAGCTTGAAAGTCGAAATTGAATTTTCTCCAAAGTGAACAGTACTGGAATCTGGTTGAGAAGTCCATCTACTTAGAGTTTCCATGACGTTGCATCTGGCCGACTCAACTTTACATTAATTTAAGTGCGTGCTAATAATCATGGGCTCATGGAAATATTGGATTTGAACTTAATAATTGATGTTTGATAGTGTTAAATATTAGCTATAATATATTTTATGTTGAATATGTTTGAATAGATGCGGAAGTAGGAAGCATAAAATAGGAACATAAGAATACTAGGGTGGCATGATTTAGCCTTACGGCCTATGTCTATGGAGAAAACCATTAAGGGTTACATCTTTATTATATAAGAGTATAGTATAAAATTTTTGTTAAATGAACCATAACATAAGTATATATAGTAGACTAAATCTTAGACTAATAGACTTCTAGTACAAGTAGGAGATTCGGCTTGCACACAAAGTAGGATTAGATTTAGACCTATATTAATGGGCTAATATATCTCTAACAGGAAGACATATATACATTACTAAAATATGTGGTCTCCCCCATTTTGATTTTTATCCCTTTAATTTTTTTTCTTAAAAGAGTATTTAATATTTAAATGCAGAAAAAATATCGTTTACTCATTTTTATTCCAAATCCCATGAGTCACGACAAAATGTTTTCCTATTTTGAATGTTTGTTTGCATGTAAAATACTGTCAAACTTGTAAAATATTTTTCGTTTTATAAAAAATTGTAAAACGTTTTACCTATAAAAATTTGGTAAAACATTTTAGAAAAATATGCAGTGGCTTCCTCTCACCCCATCTGGTAGCTAGTTCATTAGTTTGGTGGGCTAGGCAGTCGATGTTGGCAGTCCAGTAGCTAGAGCCGCAGTTCCGACAATCAGTGTTAGGGATCCAATCACCAAAACCATTGTTTAGATGATTGGTGCTGGCGATCCGGTCACTTGAGAGATCATTCCGGTGGCGGTTGTCAGAGACACTGTTAGGGAAAGGGTAACTTAATTGAAATAGGTAACTCAATAGTAAAATAGAAATTTTATTGTATTTGTTATACTTGTAATAAATAATAATACCCATGAGAATACTATCATTTCTTAAAATTGGTGAGGGTCACTAATATAGTTTCCTGAAACAGTGAAACCATAAATAGAAATATTGATGTATTTTTTTCCTTACACACAAGTTCTATGCATTATTTTAGTTTTCAAGGATAAGGTCATTTTTGCTTCAATGACAAAGATATCTCTCATTCGAAAATAGTGTTTTATGAGACAATCTAATAAGACATCTCTCTTGCAACACATATGAATCCCACTCCCAAAGAGAATAATTTGCAATTTTGAGGATCACAAGTTTTAGATCTCCACATGCAGCGTCTGTTTCAGCTCGCCCATCTCAGATCCCTCAAAGTGTGCCTTGCAGGGAACGATACCAACAATAAGGGTCAAAGGCCCTTGAAGACTATAATTGCTTAATTAGCTAGCTGTTGTCTCAACAAAGTCATATTCATTGACGTTGCTATCTGGACAGATAATAATCAAGGTCTCAGCTCCCAACAAGGAGAAATGAATTTGTTTCTTTTTCTCTTCTTTCAAATCTTTTCGGTCAGATAATGCAATAAATTTGGTGTTGACTTTGTTCCTCCAAAACAATAGCATGCATATCAACCCACAAAAGATCCACATCAACCACCGCCCTACTCCTCAGTCCTCACGACCCTACTCCCCGATAAAGGATTAAAAGACCTACATTACATATGTGACCCCATGCATGTTACTCATTTTTGAGTTTGGCACACTGGTTGGTAACGAACTTGACCCAGACCAACCCCCCCTGTTTTTTCTTTTTTCTTTTTTTGCTAAAATGAGTAGATATATTAATTTTAGCAACAAAAAAAAGAAAAAGAAAAAAAAGTAGACATAGATATTAAAACAAAGAGGCACAAATCTTCAGTAAACTGCAAATTCAATTGGGTCCAAACTCCAAAGAAATGGGACTCGGGCTGCCCATAATTTGGCAAGTTGTGCACTTGTAATATAGTGAACTTGAGCTATTTACACAAACAATATGAAATCTGTATGATGTCCTACAAAAGTTTAGCATATGTGTATGCAAAATTTTAGAAACACAAAATTTTTCACAATTTGTTCTCACAACTGTGATGTGGTAGAGTGTGATTAATGAAAAAAATATAGTAAGTCAATTTTTAAGTGATAGTTAACTACTCACAATCTACCACGTTAGAGTTGTGGCAAAAATATTATGGAATAATTTGTGATCCTAGAAATACTCTAGTATATAATCATGGCTTTTTCAAATTATCTTTGTTGACTTTCAAAGAATGGTTTAATATAATCATATATATTAAACAACTATGATTTTCATGAATCATTGTTATGATTAATGAATAACGATAATGGATTATAAAGGTTGATAATATAATATACCAAACTCCACTCCTTGTCCTTTATATATATATATATATATATAACCTCCACGTACTCCTTGTCAATGGCGCCAGAGGAGCCAATATTTGATGACTTTATGGGATCAAAATTTATAAGTAATATATATCTCTCTAAACACTTGTAAAGATAGTCAGTATATATAAACGTTGTGCACACAGGCATCACGTGTATCTTATATATATATATATATATAATTCTTAGAAAAAGCTAAAGTCTAGCTACTTCTTTAGTGAGTGTTTGGATTGCGCTGAAACAGAGAGTACATTTGTGTTTGTGCGTTTTGCTGAAAAAATGTGGATCCCACAGCACTATTTATGGACTCACAAAAGTCATCCAAATACAGATTTTAATATAAATTTGGATCCCACAGTACTATTCACATTTAAAAATTATTTGCTACAGTGTTTTTAGTTTTCAGTTTTCAGCAATAAGCGGTATCCAAACAGACCTTTTGTTAACTTGAGAATTATATTTTCACTACTTCCATCTCGATCACGTGCTCTCATTAACTCATTATAGGACAATAGTAAGTTCATAAATTGTAGAGGAAATGGCCAAGCACTATATATTTCCCTTATTATGATTCAAGGTATAAAGTAGAGATTCCATTATCTTCGGGTTCATATTCAATTGTCCACGGAAGCCAAAAGGTGACGTGAATAAATTAAAGGCTAGAGATTTTTTTTTTTTTTTTTGGGGGGGTGGGTGGGTAGCTGTATGTGTTATCTAAATATGGATTTGTTGTAAACAGTGAACTCATATAGGAGTATAGGTCACAAATGAGCTCTACTTTAAATGTCAGCTCAGTTTGCGCAAAAATTTCTGTTTATTTTAATATAAAGACTTACTTTTTCTATTTTACATATTTATTTTTAAAAATTTCTTACATTAGATTATCTAGTTTATACTACATTTCATTAAAATATCAATTTTTCTTGATTTTTTTTAATTATTTCTCTTTCTTCATATACACAATCTCCATTCATTCTTTTTCTCATTCATCCATGAATAATGCTAGTGTAAATTTATACCATTAGAACATTAACATCAATTTATCTAAATTTTTATGTCTATTTTATCATGAAAATCCTTTTTTGTATAAACAACTACTTTTACAAAACACTCACATAAGATCATCTATTCTACCTTCCATTTTATTTAAATACTCATATTCATTGTTTTTTTAATACTACATTTGTAATCTCAAGTCTCCTTCTCCCTCTCATGTTTAGCATTAGCAATCAAATGTCTCTCTTCTCTCTCCTCTCAACCCTTGGCTCTCTTTCTCCATTGGGTTTGGGTTTGATTTTGGGTTATGAGTTATGGGTTTTCTATTGATGGCTTGATTTTGGGTTGATTTTTTGTTGACTTGGGTTGATCAGGTTTAATTTTCAGTTGTATTTTTGGTTGAGTTTTGATAGTGGTAGTTGGGTGGTGGTGGTTGATTAGTGGTGTTGGGTTGCAAGTTATGTGAGAGTGGACAAGAGGGAGAGAGAAAGCTTAATGAGGGCAAAGAGGTGAGAGAAAAAATATTAAAATATTGGAATAGAAAGTTATAATTGTACATGGTTACTAGTGTAAAAACAATGTAAATTAGCACAACTTTAGCTTAACTAATGTGAGAGAGTTTTGGGGGTTAAATGTTCATAACTAGAAACCTTTTCTATTTTACATTCATTGGTATGAATGCTCTTATTGTAGCAACCATATATTATTACATAACTTTCCATGATCTAATGTTTGTGAATTTTAAACTTAGTTGACTAAAATGTGGTATTTTTTTCTATTATGAAAGCACTGATAAGAGTGTTGACCGAAGAGTAAGGATTTGAATTTAAACTCATCTAGATGTGTGCATAACTTATTGGTAAATAAAAAAAGTGGGGGGGGGGGGGGGGGGGGGGTGGGTGGGGTGCGGTTGATGTATTGGGGGCCATGCCTTTTGTTTTATGTGGAACATTTGGATGGACAAAAACCTTGGTACTTTTGATGGGATCATTTGTGGAGCTAATCTGCAAACCATGTTCGATTGGTTGGCTGCTTTAAATTTAAGTGGCCAATACTTTTCTTCCTTAGAGGAATTTCTAGATTTATGTAATTTTGATTGAAGCTTTGTTACTTCCTTTGTACACTGCTTGTGTAGTGTGTACTTTTCATTTTCAATAAACCATTTTTGTTATTTATGCAAAAAAGAAAAAGAATTTATTGATAACAACATTCTAGCTAGCTTCACTCTTGTTGAATATTTTTATGTGTTTTTTTGGGAAAATTACATGTTACCACCGTAAACTATATTTTTTCTACACTTACCTTATAAACTATGAAAATGCACACTTACGCCCTATAAACTATACCCCCTTTACACTTACCCCCATAAACTATAAAAATGCACACTTTACCCCCTAAACTATACGGTATTTTACATTCACTCCCTAAACTATGAGAATACACACTACTTCCCTAAATTATTACCAATTGGACAGGATGAGGTGCAAAATGTTACATGGGTAATAGTTTAAGGCGGTAAGTGTTTACTCTCATAATTTAGGGAGGCAATGGATAATAGTTTTAGGAGGGTAAATGTGCATTCTTATATTTTAGGGAGGTAAATATAAAAGAAGTATAGTTTTAGGGGGTAAAATGTAATTTCACCATGTTTTTCCCTGTTACATAAGTTTTTTATGGTTGATTGGAAATTGTGTTTTAAAGATATGATTGACACGTTGATATTTTTTTAGAGCACTGATTATTACACATTAATGTGTACGAAGTGTATGCACCACCTCAGTTGAAATTGTGTTTTCAAAACACCATTTCAAAATTATAACTAAAATCATGTTTTTAAAACACAATTTTCAAAATAGTGTGTACAGATAAATGCAACTAACTGTTCATGTGCAATAAACATTAACTGAAATTTTTTTCTTTTGAAATATCTTTGTTAGCTTGGCCACAAAACATGCCTACTGAGGACACGATTCAAAAGTGCTATAGATTCCAAAAGGTTTAAGTCCTTCTTGATCAAAAAAATAAAGGCTAGTAATTCAGGTAGATCTTGAAACAGAATTGTGGCCCTATGTAGAGGTTGAGCGTTGAGGTTATTTATTACTCTCAATTGATAGATTTGATACTTATACCAACCAACCGGGCCGGAGGGCGGGGTACCTGGGCCCATCCCTTTCTCTTATATTTTTTAAAAAATAAAAAATAAAATGTTATATTTCAAAGTATAGTTTTTTTTGGGAATATAATATTCAAAATGTAGCTAATTGCCCATTCTTAGGTGTTATATATATATATATATATATATATATATATATATAATATTTTATGTGTTATATAAACTAGCATGTAAACGCATACATGCATTTAAAATTAAACACAATTTTTATTATAAAAATATAAATAATTAGTTAAATTAAAAAAAAAAAATAGCATGTAACACATCCATATATATAGATATATTTAAAATTAAGCACAATTTTTATCATAAAAATATAAATAATTAGTTAATTTTTTTTAAAGTAAACGTAATTAGTCATATATTAAAATTTTTACCTAAATTTAATACCACTTATGATCAATTTTTAAAAATTTTTAATAAGATAAAAAGTGTGGTGATTTTTGTTGTGCAGTGATTTTTATTGAGTATATGTAAATTTTATAGTTCATTAATGTTAGATAACTTAGATTTTTAGTATTTTGCACTCATTAACTCACTTGACACAAAGATTAAAAAACTTAAGTGGATAATTATGGCATGATCTCCACATAAATTTAGACTCATGGTGCAAAATTGGATTCTAATTTCAAATTCTAATTAAAATTTCTCTAAACTTTACTTTATATATATATATATATATATATATATATAAAGGATTAATACATTTTTTTTACTCTTATGCTACAACTAGTTCAAATGTATTCAAGAAATATGTTCCTAAAAACATATAAGTATTTGTCTTTAATAAAAGCCTTTCTTTTTTCAAAAACAATTTTATTTTTTTAGTCATTTGGAGAAATAGAGATATGAACAATGTGTTTTTACTATTTATTTTTGAAGAAAGGAAAATGTGTGTGTGTGTTTTTGTTGCAAAATAAGCAATTAAATTTTAAAAACCGTAAATATTTGTGTCCTTTACTTCATGCACCCATTTGTTTGGATTTTTTTTTTTTTTTTTTTTTTTTGTATGTATGTTTTTCGATTTTTGGTGCAACTTAAATTATTAGTCAATAGAAAATATATTTTTCCCATGATTAATGAAAAATTGCACAAAAATGGGAAATGCGTTTTACAAGGAAAAAGAAAACTTGGTTTCTTCCGCACCATTATCATCTCCTGCCCCTTCCTCCACATTGTGGACAATTGCCACTTGCCACCATCACTCTCCACATGACGTTGTTGGCTCGATTGCCTACCAACCATTGCACCACCAATCATCAAACACCTACCCTCTACCAAGCCATCATCACCCACATGCCTATTGTCGACTAGCCATGTCTCCAACCATCATGGCCACCAATGATTAGCCGCCATCATCGCCACCACCTTGCTTGTTGTTATTGTCATTGGCATAACTAGTCTATCACAAATACAACCGCCACTTTTCTCCTATATACATTATCGTCATTGGGAAATTTCAATGCAACATAACACTAGAAAATTATTTTATAACTTGCAACCAAATAAAAAAAAATATATATATATATATATAAATATATATATATATAACAAATCATTTTCTTTGATGATATTCTTCACTAAAAATATATTGGGTAAGAAAATATTTTACTCGAAAACAAAGTTAATATTGAAACCCGCCACTTATAGCTTAATCTTATCTTAAGATTCCAATAAAATAAAATAAAATAAAAAATCTTATCATAAGATTATAGAGAAGGGAAGATAGGATATTATTAAGAGACCATAAAGTCAATAGAATAAAATGATGAACATATCTCTAAAAATAAAAATAAAAAGAATAAATTGATGAACAAGTTTTTTTTTTTTTTTTTTTTGATAAGAATTGATAAACAAGTTGGATGAGAAAGCACAACATTCAATTAATAAAAAAAGAGGACAGCGGAGGCAGCTAATTGACAACCACAGAACTGCTGGTGGTCTAGTGTCCACTCCACATGCCAATCTTTTTTTCTTTTTTTTTTGAGATACTCCACACGCCAACTTTAACTAGCCGATAAAATGACCACAACATGCTCTCCAACCAAAAAGAAAAGAAAAGAAAGAAGTGTCTTTGCTTGACTTAAGGTCAATATAACAGGTGTTTTTAAGATAATCGTTAATAAATTATTTAAGAATGTTATGACATAATTTTTATAAAAAATTTAAAAAATCGTCATAAATATTAGTAATTGCTTTTTTTCACATAATTTAAAAAAAAAAAAAAATTCTATACATATGATATTCGTTACTTTTTCTCTTTAGTATAACAAGGAGTTGGGTTTTAAAAGGAATAAGACATACATGCTAAATCAAGTTTTTATTGTAATCCAAAATGATGATATGTAAGAATCGTATGATTGAGTATTTAATTAAGGGATATGTTGCATTAGTTGTTTTATTTGCATTAATTTGCTTTTATCAAAAGCTAGAAATTGCCAAAGGTTTTGCAGCTGAATTGACACATCCCCATACACAAAGTGCTTGAAGGTCTAAGGTGAAAAGAGTTTGAACTGCAGAGTTAACAATATGTTGTAATTATCTCTAAAAAAAAAAAAAAAAAGCTAGAAATTAATTGCAGTATAATGACGGTGAAGCTCTTTAACAAAAGAAAGTGGGGTTTGGGTTACCTCCATTATTTTTTTAATTAGAATCTCATTTTATTTTAATGACAAACTACCACATCATCCACTAACTAAATGAAAGGTGGAAATTAAAACCTACTATCACTTGCTGTTATATATTTAAAACAAAAAGACATCTCAAATTATAAAAACACTGAAAATAAACCAAACCTAAAAAAATGATGATTTGGCTGGGATTGCGAAGTTTTTCAACTCCTATTAAAGTGAGGTATTTAAGCATTCATGCACCCATTAAAGTAGGTTTGCCGTTCTATAGACCAAAAAAAAAAAAAAAAGTAGATTTACTGTTAACATCGAATGGATCAACAACAATGCATTCGGCGGCTGTCTAATCATAATTAACCCTCTAACGAAAACGTGCTGCAAATGTGATGTAAAATGAATACTCTGAACGAAAACGTACCTCATGTCATTTTCATCGATTTAAAGAGATAACCTATTAATCAATGACAATAGATTCTATGCAACATACATTATCCTCATTGGGAAATTTCAATGCAACATAACACTAGAAAATTATTTTATAACTTGCAACCAAATAAAATATATATATATAACAAATCATTTTTTTTGATGATATTCTTCACTAAAAATATATTGGGTAAGAAAATATTTTACTCGAAAACAAAGTTAATATTGAAACCCGCCACTTATAGCTCAATCTTATCTTAAGATTCCAATAAAATAAAATAAAATAAAAAATCTTATCATAAGATTATAGAGAAGGGAAGATAGGATATTATTAAGAGACCATAGAGTCAATAGAATAAAATGATGAACATATCTCTAAAAATAAAAATAAAAAGAATAAATTGATGAACAAGTTTTTTTTTTTTTTGATAAGAATTGATAAACAAGTTGGATGAGAAAGCACAACATTCAATTAATAAAAAAAGACGACAGGGGAGGCAGCTAATTGACAACCACAGAACTGCTGGTGGTCTAGTGTCCACTCCACATGCCAATCTTTTTTTCTTTTTTTTTGAGATACTCCACACGCCAACTTTAACTAGCCGATAAAATGACCACAACATGCTCTCCAACCAAAAAGAAAAGAAAAGAAAGAAGTGTCTTTGCTTGACTTAAGGTCAATATAACAGGTGTTTTTAAGATAATCGTTAATAAATTATTTAAGAATGGTATGACATAATTTTTATAAAAAATTTAAAAAATCGTCATAAATATTAGTAATTGCTTTTTTTCACATAATTTTAAAAAAAAAAAAATTCTATATATATGATATTCGTTACTTTTTCTCTTTAGTATAACAAGGATTTGGGTTTTAAAAGGAATAAGACATACATGCTAAATCAAGTTTCTATTGTAATCCAAAATAATGATATGTTAGAATCGTATGATTGAGTATTTAATTAAGGGATATGTTGCATTAGTTGTTTTATTTGCATTAATTTGCTTTTATCAAAAGCTAGAAATTGCCAAAGGTTTTGCAGCTGAATTGACACATCCCCATACACAAAGTGTTTGAAGGTCTAAGGTGAAAAGAGTTTGAACTGCAGAATTAACAATATGTTGTAATTATCTCTAAAAAAAAAATAAAAAAAAAAAAAAAAAGCTAGAAATTAATTGCAGTATAATGACGGTGAAGCTCTTTAACAAAAGAAAGTGGGGTTTGGGTTACCTCCATTATTTTTTTAATTAGAATCTCATTTTATTTTAATGACAAACTACCACATCATCAACTAACTAAATGAAAGATAGAGATTAAAACCTATTATCACTTGCTATTATGTATTTAAAACAAAATGACATCTCAAATTATAAAAACCAAACCTAAAAAAATGATGATTTGGCTGGGATTGCGAAGTTTTTCAACTCCTATTAAAGTGAGGTATTTAAGCATTCATGCACCCATTAAAGTAGGTTTGCCGTTCTATAGACCAAAAAAAAAAAAAAAAAAAGTAGATTTGCTGTTAACATCGAATGGATCAACAACAATGCATTCGGTGGCTGTCTAATCATAATTTACCCTCTAACGAAAACGTGCTGCAAATGTGATGTAAAATGAATACTCTGAACGAAAACGTACCTCATGTCATTTTCATCGATTTAAAGAGATAACCTATTAATCAATGACAATAGATTCACATGTCATTTTCATCGATTTAAAGAGATAACCTATTAATCAATGACAATAGATTCTACCTATTGTCATTGGTTTTATCGCTCAATAAGTAGAATCTATTAAAGTTAAAGCGTTGATAATTTGGTTTGGTATCTTATTTTGAGTTAAGATTTAGAGGGTTTGTTAATAAATTATTTTTAAAAATTTTAATATTATTTTATAAAAAAATATATCAAAAAATCGGTTTTTTTTACTAAATATTCTCATAAAAAATGAAACTTTTTTCCTTTTTCATTACTCACTTTAAAATACATTTTACATCTCATTTTGCATTTTACCATACATCATATTAAAATATTTTTATTTTAAATATACTCTATATTCCATTCCCACCATAAATAGGATAAAATTATTAACTTAAAATGTTATAAGGGAAATTTTATTACCAAGTTTTTAAGAAGTTTAAAAATATTACTTTGATTAAAAGTCAATTACAAAAGTTTTTAGAAATTAAAAAGGGTGCATTAAAATGCATAAAGTTTATGTCATGTTACATATTATTTCCTAAGTTTTTAATTTTGTCAATTAAAATCTCACACTTATGAAATTGTTTTAATCTGAAGTCTCTATCTTTATTATTTTGAGCAATAACAAAATAAAAAAAGTAAGAAATTTTTGATAAATTTTGTTTTTTCATTTAGATAATTAGCTTCTCTTTATTGGCATATAGATTCATTTTCACTTTCACTCTAAGTGAAGCTTTCCCTCTCTACCTTCTCATTTCAATGGTTGACACATTGATTTATGAATAAACTCTAAATGAAATGCATAGTTTTAAGTCGTTTAGGGGTATTTCAATCGTATTAGAGGTTTTGGGGTTATTTTGATCATTTTAGAGATTTTGGGGTCTTACAATCATTTTGGAACTCTGAGATATTTTTTGATAATTTTTGAGGTTCTAATATATTTTCAATCATTTGAATGTTTTAGAGGGCTATATGATCATTTTGGATGTTATGAGAGTATTTCTTTTTTTATTTAAGTGATTTTAGGGCTTTTTTTGGGGTAATTTTGGAGGCTTTTAGGTGTTCTTAATTTTGTATGTGTATAATGGGATAAATGAATTGGGCTGATAATGTGTATTAACTATTTATTTAAATATGTAATTTTACCAATAAAAAGGGTAATTATTTATCCAACTCATTTATGACTCAATTTAAAACTTACCTAAATAATTGACAACTAATGTAATAAATGACAACCGTCCCTTGTAGTCAACAAGACATGTCAATTAAATTATATTTTAAAATATAATGTAATCATATCTTCAAAGTTTTGGATTTGTTTTTTTTTAGTATTTAATATTTGAAGATATTGATTTTTTTTATATATTGATTTAATCCCTAACATTAATCACAATTTTGTTAAATGTCACACCTCACATGATCTATCTAAAAATGACATACATTTTATTAGGTCAGAACTACATCGTTTTAATCAAATTAAAAAAAAAAAAAAAAACTAATTGAGTTTGTTTCTTTTCCTCCCAATTTTCCCACACTTATTTTCATCCATCACACAATCTTTCCCAAATTTTTTATCGTACCTTACAAGTTACACATCCACAACAACCTACCACCACATCAAAAATCCATCAAAATAGGTTTTTTTTTTTTTTTTTTTTTTTTTTTTTCTACTCAGTCAGTTTTTGGTATAAGTGGAGATTAAACCCTAAATCTCTTATTCAACCATCAGAGGGTTTACTAGTTGAGCTAATTGGAACCCACTTAAAACAGTATCTTATATATTGGTTGTATGCAACCAATGTCTCATAATATATACGTCTCATCTATATTACTATTTAATGGGCTTCCCTTGTTTGGGATCCTCATTTTTTTTGTTAAAAAATGCCTCAACACCCCTACGTTTAAGTAGAGACAAAATTAAAGGACAATCTAGCAAAAATATTACAACTCTAACTCTCACTAAAACATTGTTTAAAAAATAGGGTTACTCTCCTGTTGATTTTCAAATTGTTTTATCCACTTATAAATTAGATTCTCAAAATAAAAATTATATATAAAAAATAAAAACACATGTTTTTTTTTTTTTTTTGGCCACAAAATAGGACCACTAAACCCAACATTTTCAAAAAATATTCCCCCTTTATCAAGACTTAAAACGCTTCTCTCTCTTTTTGTTTTGTTTTTGGTTTCCTTTCTTCTAAATTCTAATCTCACGTTTTTTTTTTGTTTTTTTTTTTTTTTTTGGTTTCCGTTTTTTTTTCAAATATCTTCTTCTTTATTTTTGAATTATTAAAAAGAAATCTCACGTTTTTTTTTTCAAATATTTTCTTCTTTATTTTTGAATTATTAAAAAAGTAGTTTTAGATATAACTGAGACATCAGATAATGAGAAAAATGACAGACATATTAGAAATAGTATTTGTCATAATGTAAAGAATTTGGACATACTAAAAAACAATGTGATAGATATAATAAAATTTTTAAACAAATCAGTAAATTAGAATTTGAGAAAGATATAATAAATGAATTAATAGAAATCTTTAATGTTAATAAAAAAGAGATAGATCAAGTTAAGAAAAAGACAAAATTAAGATCAACCAACCCACTCAAAGTCAATAAAAGAAAAAGGAAACAAAAAGATATAATAATGAAATTGATAGATAACCAACCTAATCACCTAAAAGATAAAAAAAGACTATTTACTAAAATTGAAAGATTCTATAGACATACCCATTGTTTGTATTAAGTGTAGAAAATATGGACACCATATTACGGAATGTGGAAAAGAAGGAAAAGCTAAGAAAGAAAAAGATAAAAAAAGGAAAGACAAAAAAGAAACCAACTTTGACAGAAGGTAAAGAAGATAGTCACATAGTGCAAAAGAAGTCAGGAATGATAGAAGTAGAGAAAGAAAGTAGTCCTATAGAAATAACGCAAGAGAAAGATGGCATAGAAAGACAAAGGAGTAATAATAAGAAAGATGGCCTAATACTGGAAAGAACAACACGTATAGAAGATAAAGGAATGATAAGGAAAGGCAAAGTAAAAGAGATGTTAAACAAAATTGAAAGACAAAATGATAACACTCTAAAGCTAGCCAATATAGAAACTCTACGTAAGAAGTTAGATATAGAAAGAGACATAGAAAAAGAAAGACACATGACAAGGAAAGACATAATAGTGATAGTTTGGTCAAAGTAGTCAACAAAGAAGACAAAGATAATAGTTCCAAGAAGAGTAATAGCTTAAAGGAAGAAATTGATGAAAGACTAAAGTCAATTGAAAGATCTATGACATATATCCAAGATAATGGTTTAGCATAATTAATTAAATAGATAGAAATTTTAAATTCAACCTTAGAGAAAAAAGAGATAGAAAGATGTTAGGACATATGTGATTCACTTGTTAGGAACATATGTCATTATTTTATGTAATTGGCTTATCCTTTGACAAAACGCACTTTACTTGTATTTGGGTAGATCTAGGATGTGTTTAATACTTCAAGAAACTGTGTTTCAAGATCAAGTATTGAAGACATGCAAATCTGTCCAAGATTCAAGTTGAAGAAGTTTTGTTCATTAAAACTCGAAAGCTAGCTCAACAGCTAGCTATCCATCGAGCTTAAGAAGCTGTTCCAGCCCCGAGACTCGACAGCTACTCGACAGCATCTCGACAGACAGCTATCTGTCGAGGTTTATGAAAAGCAAAATTTCAATTCTGTTTTTACTCTAATCCGTGATTATGTGTTTGGGCTTTCTTTTCTTCTAACCCTAGACATATAAAAGGATTATTTTAAGGGCCGTCAAAGCGTACACAAGTTGCACAAGTGTTAAGCAAAGTTTGTTCAAGCAATTCGTAACCGGAGACAAAGTTTTGCCCTAATTCATCATTCTTGTGAAGAAGTTGCTGTGTATGTGCACCGTAGGATTTTGTGACCAAGCATCTTCTTGATCTTCATCGTTGGGATGAACTGAAGAACTTTGCAGCCAACAACCTTCTTTAGTTGGTGATTAAAGTCACGTACTGGGATCCGCGCATTGGTTAGTCACATACTTGGGAGCCGTGCATCAAAAAGGGAAATTGTTACTACAGAACAAGTCCAATTGGGTATTGGGGTAAAGGTTCAACTGTAGGTTGGTATAAGGTACTAGATTCCTTTACTTGTAACCGCTTGTTTTGATAATAGTGGAATTTCGGGAGTGGTGACTTGAAAATCACCCGGTGGGGTTTTTGCCGTTAGGTTTTCCCTATTCGTAAATAAATCACCGTGTCAAATTTATTTTCTACTGCATACTTAGTTTATTGGTGATTTGTTTGTGCTACCACGCGTTTGCATGTTAATTTGATTAATTAATAAACTTGACTAATTAATCACAAGGGGTCAATTCGTTTTTGGCCTATCAAAAGAGATGTAGTAGTTTTAGATATTACTAAGACATCAGATAATGAGAAAAATGACAGACATATTAGAAATACTATTTGTCATAAATGTAAAGAATATGGACATACTAAAAACCAATGTGATAGACATAATAAAATTGTTAAACAAATTAGTAAATTAGAATTTGAGAAAGATTTAATAAATGAATTAATAGAAATTTTTAATGTTAATCAAAAAGAGATAGATCAAGTTAAGAAAAAGACAGAATTAAGATCAACCAACCAACTCAAAGTCAATAAAAGAAAAAGGAAACAAAAAGATATAATAATGAAATTGATAGATAACCTACCTAATCACCTAAAAGATAAAAAAGACTATTTACTAAAATTGAAAGATTCTATAGACATACCCATTGTTTGTATTAAGTGTAGAAAATATGGACACCATGTTATGGAATGTGGAAAAGAAGGAAAAGCTAAGAAAGAAAAAGATAAAAAAGGAAAGACAAAAAAGAAATAAGATGGAATAGATATAAAACCAGTAACTCTACAAGACTTAATGATAGAGGTAAAAATGGTAAAACAAGAAATTAAAAAGGATAATTCCACAGACATAAATGAACAAAATATTGCTAAAATAGTAAACTTGACAGGTTTTCCTACAACAGACATAATAATGATAGATCCCCCTTCAGAAAAAGAAATTTCACATGATCAAGAAATTGATCATAATAAACATAACATTTTGAGTTTAATTGACAGAGTTATTTTTTAAAAAAGGACAAAGTTTAGCTACAAAATCGATTGTAGCCTTAGGCTACAAACTCACTCAATATCTTTTTATTGGAGGTGAATTTTGACAAATCTACCATTGGATTACATTTTCTTCTTATATCCTCCATGTTTGCAAAATTTCAAGAAAATTAAAGATCAATAGCTACGTCATCAATAAATTTTTAAATTGCAAGTTTTTGTAATTTAAAATTATGCATAAAATATAAGATTATAGATTATATAGTAAATAATATCCAATTAACACAAAAATTGACATGTGTGTTAAGAGCGTAAAGAACATGTAATTCAACGGTTAGATTTTCAAAATATGCAGTAATATTTATTTTATTAAGTGAGTTTGTAGCTTAAGGCTACAACCAATTTTGTAGCTAAACTTTGTCCTTTAAAAAATGGCATACAGAAGTCACTCTAGTAATTAATTAAGAATCCTCTTTGACAGAAGTTGCTTTGATAGATTTCGGAGCTGACATGAATTGTATACAAGAAGAATTAATATCTTTAAAATATTATAGATCACCCGAAAGATTAACTCAGATACTTAATTATAAAATACCTAATGTTCACATATGTAAAGATGGAATATATTTTGAAACTATTTTTAAAGACCTTTCTTCTAAAGTTATTTTAAGAAATCCCTTTATGGCTTTGCTTTACCCCCTTTTGATGACAGATGAAGGAATTAAAATTAATATGCTAATTTTTAGATTCACCTCACCCCTAATCCCGAAAGAAATTTGTTCCCTTAATAAAGTCACTATCCAAAAAGATATTAATAAAGAAAGAATCTGTAGAACAAAAGGACATTTGACAGAAAAATCACTTGATGACCAACTGACAGATAATGTCATAAAGAAGTTTAAACAGGATATAAAGACAGAGATTTATTCTCCCACTGCTTTTTTGCATAGGCACTGACATATAGTCCAAACACCTTGTGAAAAAGAATTTAGTGGAAAAAATGTAAAAGATGGAACTATGCTTACAATTTTTTTTAGTCAATATGAATGGACTGACAGTTTGACAGATGTACCAAGCAAAATTATAATAGATGACAGAATATACTAACTCATAAAACCATAACCAGTTCTTATGACAGATGAATGTATCTTTTTAAAGTTTTAATCTCTACAGCATTTATCTGGACCGACATGACAGACGACATATGGTTATCTCATAAAGCCACATGGTATGAAAGCTTTGGAGAAACAAATAGAGTTTATGATGGACAGCATCCCTATTTGGGATTACTTATCAACTACCCAGGAGAGAGCACAGCAGTAATATGGAAGCATAAACAATGATAAAATGGATGATAAAGAGGAAAACAGCAAAATAGATATATTCAAAATAAGTTAAAACGGAATATGGAATATGAAAACAGAAACTAGTAAAATCTTACTTGAATAAAAACTTCAGTGTTTGATAAAACTTGAAAACAAACTTCTGTCTTTGTTACAAGATTACAAAATAAAATCTTTCTGAAAGGTTACAAGATTATGTCTGTCTGAAGGGAAGGGTTACAAGATTACAAAAGAGAGGGAGGAATACAAGAGTCTTTCTAAGAGAGAGAAAGGGCTATCTTCTTTCTAGACTTCTAAAAATTTTGGACCTAAAATTTGAACCTGAGAGTTGAACCTCTATTTTGAACCAGAAACTTTGGACCTAACTTTTGTCTTCGGAGTCTGTCCTTTTATAGATGAAATGAACCATGGTAAGTCTTCAAAAGTAACCTGAGTTAGTAAAGTTAACTCAACTTAATCTGTGTGGAAACTTGTAGAATACTATTGATGAACATTAGTCTTTTCATAAATTGACTTCTGATGAATCTGTCTATGATTCTGTCAGAGTACTATTCACGCGTGCAGATGAATAGTGATCTATCAAAAATATCTGTTAGATTTTTCTGAATTTGTCTTGGTGGTCTGTCTGGAAGTTATTTATGCGTGCTGGTGAATAGTTATCTATCATAATTATCTTTGAAGAGTCTGCCTAAGCAAGCTGTTGATCTGCCGTTCTGTTTTGTCTGTCATATGTCATAGGGATCTTGAGAGTCTTGGAATGCTTCTGGGTGAGTCCTGTAATTTGGAGAGGAGGATTCCATTATTGTGTCATTTTCATCGTCCGAAATTTGTGATGCAGCTTCAAGTAGCTATTTCTTAAGCTATTTTTTGTCTGAGACGGAGGCAAGCTAGCACTAGACTTAACTTTTCTCTAGAAAGAAATTAGAAGTTTTTTCTGGGAGAAAGAGATCTTCTTTTGTAATTCTTGGCAAATATGATCAAATTTAAACTTATTCCACCATTTTAATTTAAATTTTCTAGTAAGCATAGGGAAAGGATACTAGGGGTGTCTTTCTATCTTGTATTCCCATCTAATGATCCATGGGAGATCTGGAAACCTGTAAAAGAACTGAAAAAGATGTGAGAATCATAGGCTTTTAAGAGATAAGGAGGGAGAATCATAGCTTCAGGACCATAGGAATTCCACCAGTCAATGAACCATCTTGGTGTCATTATGTCTTTCTTTCTATACATATCAAAACGTAAAAACCAAACATGTCTGTAAATATTATTTTAGAGTACAAGGAACCTATCCTAGGCTTTTATATAATCATAATAATTATAAAACTGAGGGTCAAATAGTTGGGAAAAGTTCTTAGTGATCCATAGTTGTGCTTTCCATTAGGAGGGGGTAAGGATCTGTTTTATGACTACTTTAGAGTAGCCAATTCTATTTTGGTCTTGGGAGTAAGGCATATGTGTTACCAGGATTGAGTCTATATCAACTAAAATAAACTCATAAAATTTCTGGGTCTTTAAAGTTTCTCTCTTAGGGTGTTCCCATCCAGGGGGTATGAGCTGTTTGACTAGGGAGAGGGTATCTATTATGTGCTGGTATTCTGGTTCAATCCATAGAATAAAATTCCAGGAATCTTTTGGGAGTTCAATACTTTGGTCTTCTTTTGGGGCTTGGGCTTCCTAAGAGGTAGAGGATTTGTACTTTGGTTGGTTGGAGGGAGAGGCTAAAGGGGGAAAAAAGGATGCAGCTATATTAAATGGTTTTTTTAAGGGGGGAGTTGAGAGTGAAGCATATGTCTGTTTGGTTGTTGGAGAGGGGCTTGGGGAGAGTGGGTCAAAGGGGTTTGGACTGCATGTCAATGGGGATATTTCTTGAGGTCTGTTTGAAGAGAAAGTAGGTGAGGTGAAAGAAGGGCAAGGGAGGAATCTGCTAGGGGGAATCAGAGTAGCAGCATAAGACTGTCTGGTTCTGGGTTTTGGGGAGTTTCTCTTATCTGAAGGGGAAATCATCTTCCTTGTAGGAATTCACGGGTTAGGAAATCAGGAATTGAATTAGTTTTTCCTTTAATATATTCAATGTCAAAGTAAAAAACACTTAAAATAGCTTGCCATCTAGCAAAACTCTGTTTAGAGACAAGATTTTGAACATCTTTCCGTAAAACTTCTTTAGCACTTTTACAATCAACTCGAATTAAAAACTTTTGATTAGAAAGATCATTTTGAAATTTTGAATCACATAATATAATAGATAAAATTTCTTTCTTAATAGTGTTGTAATTCTGCTAGGTAGCTGACCAAGAGCCAGAATGGAATCTAACAATCTGTTCTTTGGCATCATTTTTTGCTACCTATTTTAGAATTCCACCATAACCTATGTCAAAAGCATCTGTCTCAACAATTTTAAAAGTATTGGGGGAAGGAATAACAATACAAGGGAGTTGCTTAACATATTTTTTTTATCTATCTAATTATCATAGTATGTTTGTCTTTCCATGGAGAAGGGTTCTTTTCTAGCCTTTTATACAAGGATCTACATATCTTTCTTAATCCCTAAAAGTAATCTGAAACATAATTTAGGCTGTCAAGAAATCTCTGTAACTGGTTTTTATCTTTTATTTCACCTAGAAATGCAGATTGAATGGCTCTGTCAATGGGGCTTAAGGTTCCCTTATAAATATTATGACCTAAAAATCGGATTTTATCTTGAAACAAATTTATCTTAGTGGCTGAGACAACTAATCCATTGTGTTTAATTACTTTGACAAATATATCTAAATGTTTCCAATGGTCATCGATTGATTTAGAAAAAATTAAGACATCATCTATATAAACAATTGAAAAATTTGTAAAAGGTGTAAATATATCATTCATTATGTTTTGAAATTCACTAGGTGCATTTTTTTAACTAAAAGGCATGACATTCCACTCATAATGACCAAAAGGAACTGTAAAGACAGTTTTATATCTGTCTTTCTCATCTATCTGTATCTGCCAAAATCTACTTTTCATATCAAATTTGGAAAATATGGTTGCTTCATGAAGTCTGTCAAGTAAATCTTTCTTATTGGGAATAGGATACCTTATCCATTGTAATGCTTTATTTAAAGGTTTATAATTTATAACTAATCTTGGAACTCCTCGTTCCAATTCTGCTTGTTTATTAACATAAAAAGCAGCACAGCTCCAAGGAGACTTGCTTTTTTTATTTATTAAACCTTTAATTAAAAGATCTTCAATTTCTTTTTTACAGTGTTCTAATAATTCATTGTTCATTTGTATTGGTCTAGCTTTAGTAGGTATCTATCTTTCATTAAAGTCTTTTTCATAAGGTAATTGTACTATATGTTGGTGCCTATGCCAAACGGCAATAGGGAGATTAGAACAATTTTCTGTCTCAATCTGTTGTCTGAATACTTTTATTTTATGGTTTAATATGGAATCTGTTAATTGATCAACAATTCTTTCATATATTTTTTTTGACTTTGAAGATAACAAATGTCTGTTTTTCCTGTAAATTCTTTCTTTATCAATTTCTTTTATTATGGAAGTATTATCTAGTGAATAGATTTCTTTCGGGATCGGTGGTAAAATGAATTTAAAAGTATGTCTTTTCCTAGCACATTACTTTTAATTCCTTCGTCTGTTGTTAAGAAGGGATAAAGTAAGGCCATAAAGGGATTTCCTAAAATAATTTTAGAAGAAAGGTCTTTAATTAAAACAAAAAAAGTTTCAAAACATATTCCATCGTTACATATGTGAACATTAGGTATTTCGTAATCAATTATGAGCTTTTCTCCATTAGCCTAAGTTAATCTTTCAGATGATTTTTCATAATACTTTAAAGGTATTAGTCCTTCTTGTATACAATTCATGTCAGCACCTGAGTCTATTAAAACAATTTTTGTCAAAGAAAACTCTTTATTAATTATTAAAGTGATTTCTGTATGCCATTTTTGAAAAATTACTCTATCAATTAAACTCAAGAAATTCTATCTATTGTGAGCATCTTTTTCTAATGAAGGGGGGGGGGGGGGGGGGTCTATCATGGGTTTAGAAAATTCTTTCAAATTTATTATTTCTGCAATATTTTGTTCATCTATGTATGTCGAATTATCTTCTTTAATTTCTTATTTTACTATTTTTTCTTCTATCATTAAATCTTGTAGGGTTACTGGTTTTATGTTTGTTCCATCTTGTTTCAATTTTGTCTTTTCTTTCTTATCTTTTTCTCTTTTTTCACATTCCGTAGCATGGTGTCCATATTTCCTACACTTAATACAAGCAATAGGTATGTCTATAGAATCTTTCAATTTTGGTAAATAGTCTTTTTTCATCTTTTAGGTGATTAGGTAGATTATCTATCAATTTCATTATTATGTCTTTTTGTTTCCTTTTTCTTTTATAGACTTTGAGTGGGTTGGTTGATTTTAGTTCTTCCTTTTTTGTTACTTGGTCTATCTCTTTCTGTTTAACGTCAAACATTTCCATTAATTTATTACATCTTTCTCAAACTCTAATTTACTAATTTGTTTAACAATTTTATTATGTCTATCACATTTTTTCTTAGTATGTCCACATTTTTTACATTTATGACATGTAGTATTTCTAATATGTCTGTCAGTTTTCTCATTATCTGATGACTTAGTAGTATTTAAAACTGTTATGTCTCTTTTTCTGTCTATATCTAAAGGTGAATTTAAAATTTCTATATTTTTAGTTAATTTTGCCAAACTATCATTTTGGGTATATATCATGGATCTTTCAATTGATTTTAGTCTTTCATCAATTTTCTCTTTTAAACTATCATAATTCCTAGGACTATTATTTGTCCATCCTTTGTTGACCAATTCTACTAAAGTACTCCTTTGTCTTTCTTTTTCTATCTCTTCTTTTATATCTAACTTCTTACATATAACTTCTATCTTTACATCATTTTGTCTTTCAATTTTTTCTAACATCTCTTTTACTATGCCTTTTCTTATCATTCCTTTTTCTTTTTCTTTATCAATTATGTCTAGGTTCTTCTTTTGTATTATTTCTATAGGACTTCTTTCTTTCTCTACTTCTATCATTCCTAACTTCTTTTGCACTACGTGACTATCTTCTTTACTATTTGTCAAAGTAGTTTTTAGTGTCTTTACGTCATTTCTTTCATCAATTGTCTCTATTAGGCTATCTTTTTTTCTATTTTTAATACCTGTCATGTTTATAGATATGTCAGTACTTACTAAGTTATTCCTTTGTCTATTATGCCAATTATCTATCACGGTTTTTGCTAAAGGTGATCTATGATGAAATTCAAATTCTCTTTCTTTTTTTAATTTTGAATTTAAAGTTTTCATTCTTTCTAGTAGGTCCAAAAAATTATCATTTTTCCTTTCTACTTTAGTATTTGTTATGGATCTTTCCATAGTTTCTAAAAATTCTAATTTTTTATTAATCTTTTCTAACAAATTATTATTGTGTCTATCAGTTTATCGATTGATTTTATCTCTTGTTAATATACTCCAATTATTTGTGCTATTATTATAGTTGATGATGCCAACTTTGGCACTCTCGAGTTGTGAAAGTTCTCTAACTTGACCTTCGGAAGGTATTTGGCCGGTACCACATAGGTACTCTCTACAAGGTCTTTTTGTTTTTGTTTAGCAAGTGTTGTCTCAAGCACGTGAGGACTTTGTGACTTACTAACGATTTTTGGCATTATCAATAGTTATAATCATCTATATCACTGTCGATATTACTATTTAACCAATTATTGTCTATATCTCTTATGCTATAACCTTCATCATAATCTATATCATCATAGTCCATGTTTCTAATTAGTGTGTGCCTAGCCTAAGTGTGAACAAGCAAACAAATGGTGAGTTGATAAATGTATTTATTCTATTTCCAAACAATTAATAATTACTGGCGAAACTATTACTAACCACTGGTATTCTTGCTATTGGGACCACCTCCTAGGGAATCTCCATTGCAGGACCACCCAAACAACGCCTGTCCATCAGCTAACAAAAAACAGGCTAACCAACGTGAAACTATGGTTTGCCAACGAGGGTGAGGTTGACCAACGCTATGAAGGAGCAAGTAGTGTCTATAACAGTAATATCTGTTCCTAGTAACTTCTTAACTTCTTAACCATTTTCTATGATAGATGGATGTATCTTTTTAAAGTTTTAGTCTTTATAGCATTTATCAGGACAAACATGACAGAAGACATATGGCTATCTCATAAAGCCACATGGTATGAAAGATTTGGAGAAACAAAAAGAGTTTATGATGGACAGCATCCCTATTCAGGATTAATTATCAACACGGAGACAGAAGATCCAGTAATTTGTGATCCTTCATGGTTATTAGAAATGCTAGAAGCAGGGTTCATTAGTAAACTAATCCTAACTTCTAGAATTTAGATTAGTTTATTTCCTAAAGTCATCCAAGAAGCAGCTGCACAGATTTGAGGACTTAATTATATGAAGCTTACTATTTGGAGCACTCTCCCAGCCTAGGACACTAGTTACTATATGGAAGCCCGGCCAGCACACATTTTGGTTCTCATAAGTGATTTCAGTTGTAGCCCTGATTATTATAGGTATACAGGGGAGACTTATCTATCAGTTGATGATCCATATGCTCTAGCACAAGAATGGTCTAATTTCATGAGCAATAAGATTTATGAAGTACAGAAAGAGTTAGATCATGACTTCCACTTATGTGGCTACACCAACAGGATAGCTGTATATGGACCAAGACCTTCAGCAAGAAGGCTCATTGGGAAAAGAAAGATTACTAGAGACCCTAGAATAATGACAAAGAATCATGCTCCTACCTTTCTTCCTATTTCATACTACGTTCTATGTGGCAATTATGGAGTACTCCATGAGCATGAGCAGTATGAAGATAACTCTGATCTGCTAGATTATGATAACTATGCGGATACAGACTGATAGATAGACAAACATGCCAAGTAAGACAGAATGCTCTTCCAGACAGACAACTGTGACAAACCACTATTCACCAGCACGCGTGGATAGCTTCCAAATAGACCCAGACAGTCTAGATAGATACAAACTGATTTTTCACTATTGTTCATTAGCATGTGTACCCTGACAGATTCCCGGAAAAATTTGTCAAAAGTCACTTTATGAAAGACTACTGTTTATCAATAGTATTTTCCACAATATTCTACAAGTTTCCACCAACAGATTAACTTGAGTTAACTATACTTACTTAGGTTACTTTTGAAGACATACCATGGTTTATTCCATCTATAAAAGGGCAGACTCCGAAGGCAGAGGACATGTTCAAAATAGAGGTTCAATTCTCAGGTTCAAATTTTAGAAGTTTAAGTCCTAGAAAGAAGATAGCCCTCTCTCCCTTAGAAAGACTCTTGTAATCCTTCCTCTCTTGTAATCCTGTAACCCTTCCCTTCAGACAGAATCTTGTAACCTTTCAGTTTCAAAGACATATTTTACTTCGTAATCTTGTAGCTCTTCAGACAGAGTTTTATTTTCAAAGCTTGCATCAAAGACAGACGTTTTCAATTTTAATCAAAGACAAAAGTTTTTATTCAAGTAAAATTTTACTAGTTTCTGTTTTCATATTCTATATTCCATTTTAATTTATTTTGAATATATCTATTTTGCTATTTTCTTCTTTATTATCTATTTTATCATTGTTCATGCTTCCATATTATAGCCATGGATGGTAGATGTATGAGTTTTATTTCTTTCCAATCAAGAAGTTATTAGGAACAGATATTACTGCTATAGCCCCTACTTGCTCCTTGATAGCGTTGGTCAGCCTCACACTCGTTGGCAAACCATAGTTTTACGTTGGTCAGCCCGTTTTTTTGTTAGCCGATAGACAGGCGTTGTTTGGGTGATCCCGCAATGGAATTTCCCGAGGAGGTGGTCTCAATAGCAAGGATACCAGTGGTTAGTAATAAATTATGATCAAGGTTATAACATAATAGATATAGACAATATTGGTTAAATAGTAATATGGATTATGATGAAACAGATTCTGATTTTGACAGTAATATAGATGATTATAATAATAATAATAGCACAAATAATTGGAATACAATAACAGGAGATAAAATCAACCGACAAACTGATAGACACAATAATAGTTTGTTAGACAAGATTAATAAAAAATTAGAATCTTTAGAAGCTATGGAAAGATCCATAATAAACACTAAAGTAGAAAGGAAAAATGATAGTTTTTTGGACCTACTTGAAAGAATGAAAGCTTTAAATTCAGAATTAGAAAAAGAAAGAGAATTTGAACCTCATCATAGATCACCTTTAGCAAAAACTGTGATAGATAATTGGCATATCAGACAAAAGAATAACTTAGTAAATATTGACATATCTATAAACATGATAGATATTAAAAATAGTAAAAAAGATAGACTAATAGAGACAATTGATGAAAGAAATGACATAAAGACACTAAAAACAACTCTAACAGATTGTAAAGAAGATAGTCACATAGTGCAAAAGAACTTAGGAATGATAGAAGTAGAGAAAGAAAGAAGTCCTATAGAAATAATGCAAGAAGAAGATGACATAGAAAGACAAGAGAATAATAATAAGAAAGATGGCATACTAATGGAAAGAATAACACATATAAAAGCCAGAGGAAAGAATCCTAGTGCTATAGAAATAATACAAAAGAAGAACATAGATATAATTGATAAAGACAAAGAAAAAGGAATGATAAGAAAAGGCATAATAAAAGAGATGTTAGAAAAAATTGAAAGACAAAATGATGTACAGATAGAAGCTATACGTAAGAAGTTAGATATAAAAGAAGAGATAGAAAAAGAAAGACAAAGGAGTACTTTTGTAGAATTAGTCAACAAATGATGGACAAATAATAGTCCTAGGAATAATGATAATTTAAAAGAAAAAATTGATGAAAGACTAAAATCAATTGAAAGATCCATGATATATACCCAAAATAATAGTTTAGCAGAATTAACTAAAAAGATAGAAATTTTAAATTCACCTTTAGATATAGATAGACAAAGAGACACAACAGTTTTAAATACTACTGAGTCATCAGATAATGAGAAAAATAATAGATACACTGGAAATACTATTTGTCATATATGTAAACAATATGGACATACTAAGAAACAATGTGATAGACATAATAAAGTTATTAAACAAATCAGTAAATTAGAGTTTGAGAAAGATGTAATAAATGAATTAATGGAAATGTTTGACATTAAACATAAAGAGATAGACCAAGTAACGAAAAAGGAAGAACTAAAATCAACCAACCCACTCAAAGTCAATAAAAGAAAAAGGAAACAAAAAGAAATTATAATGAAATTGATAGATAATCTACCCAATCACCTAAAAGATCAAAAAGGCTATTTACTAAAATTGAAAGATTCTATAGACATACCTATTGCTTGTATTAAGTGTAGGAAATATGGACACCATGTTATGGAATGTGGAAGAGGAGAAAAAGCTAAGAAAGAAAAGACAAAATTGAAATAAGATGGAATAAACATAAAATCAGTAACCCTACAAGATTCAATGATAGGAGCAAAAATAGTAAAACAAGAAATAAAAGAAGATAATTCAACAGACATAGATGAACAAAATATTGCAAAAATAATAAATTTGAAAGAATTTTTTAAACCCATACTAGACCCCCCTTCATTAGAAAAAGATGTTTCAGATAATGAGAACAATAGACAGAATTTCTTGTGTTTAATTGACAGAGTAATTTTTCAAAAATGGCATACAAAAACCACTTTGGTAATTAATAAAAAGCTTTCTTTGACAGAAATCGCTTTGATAGATTCTGGAGCTGACATGAATTGCATACAGGAAGGATTAATACCTTTAAAATATTATGAAAGATTATTTGAAAGATTAACTTAGATAATTATAAATTACTTAATGTTTATAAATTACCTAATGTTCACACATGTTTTGAAACTATTTTTAAAGACCTTTCTTCTAAAGTTTTTTTAAGAAATCCCTTTATGGCCTTACTTTACCCTCTTTTGATAACAGATGAGGGAATTAAAATTAATGTGCTAGTTTTTAGATTCACCTCACCCTAATCCCGAAAGAAATTCGTTCCCTTAATAAAGTCACTATCCTAAAAGATATTAATAAAGAAAGAATTTGTAGAACAAAAGGACATTTGACAGAAAATCACTTGATGGCCAATTGACAGATAATGACATAAAGAAGTTTAAACAGGATAAAGAGACAGAGATTTGTTCTTATTCTCCTATTACTTTTTTGCATAGGCACCGACATATAGTCCAAACATCTTGTGAGAAAGAATCTAATGAAAGAACTATACTTACAATTTCTTTTAGTCAATATGAAAGGACTGACAGTTTGACAGATGTACCAAACAAAATTATAATAAATGACATATTTACACCCTTTATAGTATCCTCTACTTATATAATAGATGTTTTAATAAAAGAAGTCTTGACAGATACCCCTTTACTAATCATTAAAGAAAACATTAATTGTGGTAATTTATGGATAAAGACAGATTTAATTTTCTAATAGGAAGACTTAATGATAAGTCCCTAACAAATTTTCCTATTATAGTGGTTGATAAGAGACTTTATGGAGAAGCTTTATTTCACATATTCTTGCAGAATGAGATATATAATATTAAATACAAAAAGGATAGAATCATGACAGATTTTGTGAAATTTTTGAATTCCAATCACTCTAACTTTAACAGACTTTACTACAACTACTCTTATACCACTACTCAGCAAGAGCACAAAGGTGTAGAGAAAGAAGTTTGTTCTATTATATATATTTTAAATTTTAAAAATGATTTTCTTATAAAACATTTTAAAGTAATTCTACAGAAAGACATTGGCAAAAGGGCTTTAAAAATTAATTTGAAAGAAGCTTTGCAAAGAAATATTTATTTTCAAAATATTATTTCAAGACGTATTGACATAGCAACTAATCCCTTTACCAAAAGTGAATTGCAGACTAATATGAATAAAAGACCCTCCAAGGCAAACATGAAAGGAAAGGGCAAGGCATCAGTGGGGCAACCCAAAGAAATCTGAAAGGCTTAAGCGAAGATTTCGGATAAGCATGAAGGCGTCTCAATAGAGGCAATATCCCTTCAGGATACGTTGCTAGCAGAGGCAATGTATTAATGTGGTGAAAAAAGTGAAATTCTACAAGAAGTGCTCCGCATTGATCTCACTTTTCAGAACGGAGAATTTACAGACCTTCCTGATAATTTACAAGTAGCCTTCACCCTCATACAGAAACCCTTATTCCAAAAGACCCTTAAGGCTTTGGAATTACATCTTGTTAACACCAGTGCATTTATTGAAGCACTTGGTAGTCAACTCCCTGGCAAGGAGGATGGAGATTCAAGCTCCACAAAGATAGAACCACAGTCTCTAAAAAGCTATCTTATGGAAACAAGCTTTTCAAAGCTCCACCCTAGGATTCAGCAAAAGACGAGACTTGCCATTAGAACCTTACCCCCTGAAATCCAACAAAATATACTAACTCATAAAGCCATAACAAGTTCTTATGACATGTTTGGTTCTAAGGAATTAGGAACTAATGTATTAGAACTTCATTTTGTAATGTTAGCAAACCATGATCAAAACGTTTTAGTCTTGTTTAGACTTGCTCAAAGTATATGTTTTTTATGTAAAGTTGGAATCGAGTGATTGCAGGATTTACTGTGTAAATTTGCCTAGCTCGATCGATTGAGAATTAGACTAGATCGATTGAAAGTTAGACTAGATCGATCAAAGCTCATGCATATTGTTTTTCTGTAGAATTTTCCAACTCAGCCCAAGCCCGTTTGATGTGTAGGGTTTTATGTTTTGTCTTAAGTATAAAAGAGAAAACCCTAGCCACGTTTTGAGGTTGCTCTTTATGCTGTGTGTGTGAATCTTTTGTGAGATCTAGAGGTGGTTGCCTTCACATACACTTAGGGTTTCCAATCTCAAGATTGATGTCGAGAGCTTGGTGATTAATTCAATTGCAAATTCAAGAGCTTAAAGATACACAAGCAAGAGTGCTTGTGCTTGCTGGGAATCCAAGAAAGAAGTAGTCCATAGACTCAGAGCTGTCACGTGGTTAAGTTAGTAAGTTTCCTACTCGAGGTAGCAATAGGATGTTAGTGGTCTAAGTCGCTATTGTATAAAATTCAATTCTTTTATAGTGGATTCGTTTTACCTTGAGGATAGTTAGGTTAAATCCTTCACAGGTTTATTACCGGTTTGGTTTTCCTGGGTTATCATATCGTTGTGTTCTTTATTTTCTGCACTTTACAATGATATGATATATTTGTGTTAACCTAGATTTGAATAATTTGACTAAGTAATCACTTGGCTAATTAACTAGGTTAATTTGGTTGTGTTTTAAGGGGTCTAAAAACGTACATGACAGATGGATGTATCTTTTTAAAGTATTAGTCTCTACAACATTTATCAGGATAGACATGACAGACGACATATGGCTAGCTCATAAAGCCACATGGTATGAAAGCTTGGGAGAAACAGAAAGAGTTTATGAAGGACAGCGTCCCTATTACGGATTACTTATCAACACAGAGACAGAGGATCCAGTGATTTGTGATCCTTTATAGTTATCTGAGATGCTAGAAGCAGGGTTTATCAGTAAACTAATCCTAACTTCTGGAATTCAGATTAGTTTATTTCCTAAAGTCATCCAAGAAGCAGCTGCACAAATTGGAGGACTTAATTATATGAAGCTTACTATTTGGAGCACTCTCCCAACTTAGGACACTAGTTACTATATGGAAGCCCAGCTAGCACACATTTTGGTTCTCATAAGTGATTTCAGTTGTAGTCCTGAGTACTACTAGTATACAGGGGAGACTTACCTATCACTTGATGACCTATGTGCTTTGGCACAAGAATGGTCAAATTTCATGAGCAATAAGATTTATGAAGTCCAGAAAGAGTTAGATCATGACTTCCACTGATATGGCTATTCCAAAAGGATTGCTGTATATGGACCGAGACCTTCAGCAAGGAGGCTTATTGGGAAAAGAAAGATTACTAGAGACCCTAGAATAATGACAAAGAATCGTGCTCCTACCCTTCTTCCTATTTCATACTGCGTTCTACGTGGTAATTGTGGAGTATTCCATGAGCATGAGTAGTATGAAAATAACTCTGATCCATTAGATTATGATAACTACGCGAATACAGATTGATAGACAGACAACTGCGACAGATCACTATTCACTAGCACGCGTGAATAGCTTCAAGACAGATCCAAGACAGTCCAAACAGATACAAACAGATGTTCATAAGTCACTATTGTTCACTAGCATGTGTGAAAAGAGACCTGACAGATTCCCAAACAAATTCAAAAGTCACTTTATGAAAGACTACTGTTCAGTATTCTACAAGTTTCCATCGACAGATTAACTTAAGTTAACTTTACTAACTTAGGTTACTTTTGAAGACTTACCATGGTTCATTTCATCTATAAAAGGACAGACTCCGAAGACAGAAGATAGGTCCAAAGTTTAGGTTCAAATTTTAGGTCTAAAGTTTCAGGTTCAAATTTTAGGTCCCAAATTTCAGAAGAAAGAAGATAGCCCTCTCTCCCTTAGAAAGACTCTTGTAATCCTGTAACCCTTTCCTTCAGATAGATATAATCTTGTAACCTTTCAGACAGATTTTATTTTGTAATCTTGTAACAAAGACAGAAGTTTGTTTTCAAGTTTTTTAAAAGTAGAAGTTTTTATTCAAGTAAGATTTTACTAGTTTCTGTTTTCATATTCCATATTCCGTTTTAACTTATTTTGAATAAATCTATTTTGCCATTTTCTTCTTTATTATCTATTTTTTAAAATGTTTTATAAGAAAATCATTTTTAAAATTTAAAGCATATATAACATAACAAACTTCTTTCTCTTTGTGCTCTTGCTAAGTAGTGGTATAAAAGTAGTCATGATAAAGTCTGTCAATGGCAGAGTGACTGGAATTCAAAAACTTTACAAAATCTGCCATAGTTCTATCCGTTTTATATGTCTTACTATATACCTCATTTTGCAAGAACATGTGGAATAGAGCTTCTCCAAAAAGTCTTTCATCAACCCTTATAATGGACTAGGGAAAATCTGTCAAGGACTTATGATTAACTCTATCTATTAAGTAATTAAATTTGTCATTGTTCAAAAAATTACCACAATTAATGTTTTCTTTAATAATTAGTAAAGGAGAATCTGTCAAGACTTCTTTTATTAAAACATCTGTTATATGAGTATTTGAGGTTACTATAAAGGGTGTAAGTATGTCATTTATTATAATTTTATTTGGTACATCTGTCACACTATCAGTCCATTCATATTGACTAAAAGAGATTATAAGCATAGTTCTATCTTTTGTATGTTTTCCATTAGAGTCTTTCTCACAAGATGTTTGGACTATATATTGGTGCCTATGCAAAAAAGCAGTGGGAGAATAAGAACAAATCTCTGTCTCTATATCATGTTTAAACTTCTTTATGTCATTATCTGTCAACTGGTCATCAAGTGATTTTTCTGTCAAATGTCCTTTTGTTCTACAAATTCTTTCTTCATTAATATCTTTTAGGATAGTGACTTTATTAAAGGAATGAATTTCTTTCGGGATTAGGGGTGAGGTGAATCTAAAAACTAGCAAATTAATTTTAATTTCTTCATCTGTCATCAAAAAGGGGTAAAGTAAAGCCATAAAGGTCTTTAAAATTAGTTTCAAAACATGTGTGAACATTAGGTAATTTATAATTAAGTATCTGAGTTAATCTTTCAGATAATCTTTCATAATATTTTAAAGATATTAATCATTCTTGTATGCAATTCATGTAAGCTCCGAAATCTATCAAAGCAATTTCTGTCGAAGAAAACTCTTTATTAATTACTAAAGTGATTTCTGTATGCCATTTTTGAAAAATTACTCTGTCAATTAAACTCAAGAAATTCTGTCTATTGTTCTCATTATCTTAAACATCTTTTTCTAAGGAAGGAGGGGTCTATTATGGGTTTAGAAAATTCTTTTAAATTTATTATTTCTACAATATTTTGTTCATCTATGTCTATGAAATTATCTTCTTTAATTTTTTTAATTTCTTGTTTTACTATTTTTACTTCTGTCATTAAGTCTTGTAGAGTTACTGGTTTTATGTTTGTTCCATCTTGTTTCATTTTTGACATTTCTTTCTTATCTTTTTCTTTCTTAGCTTTTTCTCCTTTTCCACATTCCATAACATGGTGTCCATATTTCATACACTTAATACAAGCAATAAGTATATCTATAGAATCTTTTAATTTTAGTAAATATCCTTTTTTATCTTTTAGGTGATTAGGTAGATTATCTATCAATTTCATTATTATGTCTTTTTGTTTCCTTTTTCTTTTATTGACTTTGAGTGGGTTGGTTGATTTTAGTTCTTCCTTTTTCGTTACTTGGTCTATCTCTTTTTGCTTAACGTCAAACATTTCCATTAATTCATTTATTACATCTTTCTCAAACTCTAATTTACTGATTTGTTTAACAATTTTATTATGTCTATTACATTGTTTCTTAGTATGTCCATATTCTTTTCATTTATGACAAATAGTATTTCTAGTATGTCTGTCAGTTTTCTCATTATCTGATGAGTCAGTAGTATTTAAAACTGTTATGTCTCTTTTCCTATCTATATCTAAAGGTAAGTTTAAAATTTCTATCTTTTTAGTTAATTTTGCCAAACTATCATTTTGGGTATATATCATGGATCTTTTAATTGATTTTAGTCTTTCATCAATTTTTTCTTTTAAACTATCATTATTCCTTGGACTATTATTTGTCCATCCTTTGTTGACTAGTTCTACTAAAGTACTCCTTTGTCTTTCTTTTTCTATCTCTTCTTTTATATCTAACTTCTTACATATAACTTCTATCTTTACATCATTTTGTCTTTAAATTTTTTCTAACATCTCTTTTACTATGCCTTTTCTTATCATTCCTTTCTCATTGTCTTTATCAATTATGTCTAGGTTCTTTTTTTGTATTATTTCTATAGGACTACTTTCTTTCTCTACTTCTATCATTCCTAACTTCTTTTGCACTATGTGACTATCTTCTTTACTATCTGTCAGAGTTGTTTTTAGTGTCCTTACATTATTTCTTTCATCATTTGTCTCTATTAGGAAATTTTTCTTACTATTTTTTATATCTGTAATGTTTATAGATCCCCATTAACATGCAGTCCAAACCCCTTTGACCCACTCTCCCCAAGCCCCTCTCCAACAACCAAACAGACATATGCTTCGCCCTCAACTCCCCCCTTAAAAAAACCATTTAATATAGCTACATCCTCTTTTCCCCCTTTAGCCTCTCCCTCCAACCAACCAAAGTATAGATCCTCTATCTCTCAAGAAGCCTAAGCCCCAAAAGAAGACGACAGTATTGAACTCCCAAAAGGTTCCTGGAATTTTATTCTATGGATTGAACTAGAATACCAGTACATAACAGATACCCTCTCCCTAGTCAGACAGCTCATACCCCCCGGATGGGAACACCCTAAGACAGAAACTTTAAAGTCCTAGAAATTTTATGAGTTTATTTTGGTTGATACAGACTCAATCCTGGTAACACATATGCCTTGCTCCCAAGTCCCAAACAGAATTGGCTACTCTAAAGTAGTCATAAAACAGATCCTCACCCCTTCCCAATGGAAAGCACAACCTTGCATCAATAAAACAGATCCTCATAAGCCTGGGATAGGTTCCTTGTACTCCAAAATAATATTTATAGACATACTTGGTTTTTGCATTTTGATATGTATAGAAAGAAGGACATAATGATACCAAGATGGTTCATTGACTGGTGGAATTCCTATGGTCCTGAAGCTATGATTCTCCCTCCTGATCTCTTAAAAGCGTATGAGACTTTCAAGAAAGAACCAGACATACCACATCTTAAGAATTTCCCATATCTTTTGCAGTTTTTTTTATAGGTTTCTAGATCTCCCTCCCATGGATCATTAGATGGGAATACAAGATAGAAAGACACCCCTAGTATCCTTTCCCCATGCTTACTAGAAAATTAAAATTAAAATGGTGGAATAAGTTTAATTTTGATCATATTTGCCAAGAATTAGAGAAAAAGACCTTTTCCTCCTAGACAGAAACTTCTAATTTCCTTCTAGAGAAAAGTCAAGTCCAGTGCCAGCTTGCCTCCGTCTCAAATAGAAAATAGCTTAAGAAACAGCTACTTGAAGCTGCATCATAGATTTCGGATGATGAAGATGACACAATAATGGAATCCTCCTCTCCAAATTACAGGACTCACCTAGAAGCATTCCAACACTCTCAAGATCCTTATGACATATGACAGACAAAACAGAATGACAGATCAATAGCTCGCTCAGGCAGACTCTTCAAAGATAATTATGACAGATAACTATTCACCAGCACGTTGAATAACTTTCGGATAGACCACCCAAACAGATTCAGAAAAATCAGACATATATTTTTGACAGATCACTATTCATCTGCACACGTGAATAGTACTCTAACAAATTCCGAAACAGATTCATTAGAAGTCACTTTATGAAAAGACTACTGTTCATCAATAGTATTCTACAAGTTTCCACCGACAGATTAACTTGAGTTAACTTTACTAACTCAGGTACTTTTGAAGACTTACCATGGTTCATTTCATCTATAAAAGGACAAACTTCAAAGACAGAAGTTAGGTCCAAAGTTTAGGTTCAAAATAGAGGTTCAATTCTCAGGTTCAAATTTTAGAAGTTTAAGTTCCAGAAAGAAGATAACCCTCTCTCCCTTAGAAAGACTCTTGTAATCTTGTAACCATTCCCTTCAGACAGAATCTTGTAACCTTTCAGTTTCAAAGACATATTTTACTTTGTAATCTTGTAACTCTTTTGACAGAGTTTTATTATCAAAGCTTGTATCAAAGACAGACGTTTTTAGTTTAATCAAAGACAGAAGTTTTTATTCAAGTAAGATTTTACTAGTTTCTATTTTCATATTCTATATTCCATTTTAACTTATTTTGAATATATCTATTTTGCTATTTTCTTCTTTATTATCTATTTTATCATTGTTTATGCTTCCATATTACTGCTGTGCTTTCTCCTGGGTAGTTATGGTATGATATCAGAGCGAGGACCCATAATCCCTTGTACGGAACTCTCACTTCCCATACAAGGGTAAAGGAGGGCTCAATCTAAAACTTACCTAAATAATTGACAACTAATGTAATAAATGACAACTATCCCTTGTAGTCAACAAGTCATGTCAATTACATTATATTTTAAAATATAATGTAATCATATCTCCAAAGTTTTGGATATATATATATATATATATATATATATATATATATATATATATTGTATTTAATATTTGAAGATATTAATTTTTTTTTTTTGGATATTGATTTAATCCCTAACATTAAACACAATTTTGTTAAATGTCACACCTCACATAATCTATCTAAACATGACATACATTTTATTAGGTTAGAACTACATTGTTTTAATCAAATTAAAAAAAAAAAAAAAAAAAAATAAACTATTGAGTTTGTTTCTTTTCCTCCCAATTTTCCCACACTTATTTTCGTCCATCACACAATCTTTCCCAAATTTTTTATCGTACCTTACAAATTACACATCTACAACAACCACCACCACATCAAAAATCCATCAAAATAGTTTTTTTTTTTTTTTTTTTTCTCCGCTCAGTCAGTTTTTGGTGTAGGTAAAGATTGAACCCCAAATCTCTTATTTAACCATCAGATATTTTACTAGTTGAGCTAATTGAAACCCACTTAAAATAGTATCTTATATATCGGTTATATGCAACCAACGTCTCATAATATATACATCTCATCTATACTACTAGTTAATGAGCTTCCCTTGTTTGGGATCCTCATTTTTTTTTTTGTTCAAAAATGTCCCAACACCCATATATTTAAGTAGAGACAAAACTAAAGGTCAATCCAATAAAAATATTACAACTCTAACTCCCACTAAAACTTTGCTTACAAAATAGGGTCACTCTCCTGTTGATTTTCAAATTGTTTTATCCACTTATAAATTAGATTTTCAAAAGAAAAATTATATATATAAAATAAAAACGTTTTTTTTTTTTGCCACAAAATAAGACCACTAAGCCCAATGTTTTCAAAAAATTTTCCCCCTTTATCAGGACTTAAACGTTTCTCTCTCTCTCTGTTTTTGTTTTTTGTTTTTATTTTTTCGGCTTCCTTTCTTCTAAATTCTAATCTCACATTTTTTTTATTATTTTGGTTTTTGTTTTTATTTTTTCAAATCTCTTCTTCTTTATTTTTGAATCATTAAAAAGAACTCTCACGTTTTTTTTTTTTTTTTTTTGGTTTTTGTTTTTGTTTTTTTTTTTCAAATCTATTCTTCTTTATTTTTGAATTATTTTTTAAAAAAATTCCTCCTAAAACTTCCCATTTACCCACTTACAGCCAATTACTCTCCATCCTTATCATCCCAACATTCCCACTTACAGCAGTTCTACTACGTAATCTCCCACTACTTATCCACTTTTCCTCTCTCCTTTTCTTCTTAATTAGTATTCCAATCTAAAAAATTAAAATACGTTACAACACTGCTCCACAATCTGATTGAATATGGGACAAGCCCAAGGCATTTCAACCTCTTCAAAAACATGTGTATAATTCCCACCTCAAAAACTATATACATTTTCTTTATTATGAAACTAAAAAAAAGAAAAGAAAAAAAAAATCACGTTTGATGAGATTAGTAATATATAAAATTCACAAATATGTAATTCCCATGCAATAAAATTTCTAGTCCAAGAAGAACCATTGCCTCTTTCTTTAGAGACCCACAACAAGGCCCAGCCCTAATCGGGCACGACCCGAGATCTTCTTCCACACGAATCTTCATATAGATCAGGCTGGGCCTTTGGCGGGAAAACGAAACAGTTGTGTTATTAATTTTCCTTCAAAATCTAAAAACTTCATCAAAACTTTACTTTCTAGTTTCTAACAAATTAGGGTTTCAAATTTTTTTTTTCTCTCATTTTCTCATCAGAGAAGTTGAAGATGGAGAAGGAGAACGATATCAATAGAGGAAGAAGCAATAAAGGAGGAGGAATTGCAGAGAACATTTTGGCTTTTCTTGACGCTTCCGTGACTAAAGACACCCAGGATGCCAATGATGATAGTATGTACTTTTAAATTCTTTGCTTATTCTCTGTTTGGTTTCCGAGAAAAAACCGCAGGAACTTAAAAAAATAGGAAGTTGGATTTCAATTTTATGTTGGTTTCCCGGAAATGGACTGTTGAAAATTCTACTGAACCTGCTTAGTATGATTAAATTTGAATTTTCTGAAGTTTATTGTTACGATTTTCTTGCCAACCAAACAGAGGCTAAAGAGTACGTTTTGTTGATTGATGATGCACAGGGATTGCTTTTCTTGAAGCTGTTTTTGCTGCTTCGATTGTTCCCGAAAGCGGATTTCCTCCAACCAAGTAATTCTCTCAGAGCAATTTTTCTTCTTCTTTTGATTGACTGTGTTACCGACTAATGATATAAAAAAAAAAAATCCATATTCATTATTGTTCTTTTCAAAATGGGGCCATCATGTTCTTTATTTGCATAAATGCCAATGGATTGGAATGGAAAATTTTCACTTCTTTATAGTAAAATGTGTTAAGTTTCTCTTAGCCTGAGTATATTATATTTATTTTTGAAAATTTTGAATTTGGTTGTGAAGCAAAATGAGCGAGGCGGTGTTTCAGATATTGAGGCTTGGTAAATCCCTAGAACTGATTATGGCAAGTTTTCAGCTTTTGAATGAGTTAGATAAGGTGTATCTTCAATCCCTTAATTTTAATTTAACTTACAGTTTACTTCTCAGATGCCCCATAATTCTAACGAGAACCATTCTTGATCTGGTGTGATTTTTTTTTTTTCTTTTCAATGCAGCGTTACCCTCGGGTGTATTTATCAAATTCATCCTCTAGCGCTTCACTTGACTTAGTCGTGGTTAAAGAGGTATTAGATTGATTATGGCCGCTTAATGTGTCCCTTATACTTGTGATTAATATATATATATATATATATATATATTTTTTTTTTTTTAATTTCTTTTTTTATAATTCAGTAGTTACAATTGGGAGGGGGAATTTGAACCTAGTTAAAGAGGTATTAGATTGGTTATGGCTGCTTAATGTGTCCCTTATACTCGTGATTTATATATATTTTTTTAATTTTTAATTTTTTGATAATTCAATAGTTACAATTGGGAGGGGGAATTTGAACCTTGGATGTCTCTGTTAGCAATACTAGGAGGTGCTAGTTGAGCTAGAGGGCTCATGGCTGTATTTTTTAAATTTCTATGTTGTGTATGATAATCAATTCTCTCTGTTTGCTTTTATTAGGCTTGGTTGCCATTTGTTCTTGGCTTGGGTACCAATGATAGTGAGAGAGAAGCAGCACACAAAAAGTCTGGTGCAACACTTGACTCCTCTGTGAGTTTGATTTGCTGTTCTTGGCTTTGTTGTTCTGTTTCCTTTAATTTGTAGTTCATAGACATTAGTAAGTTGTATATTTTTCACTATGACCAATCCGCAATAATCTGCACTAGTGTTTCTACTAAGAAAGCTGTTTAATTTTTTCTCAAAAACAGTCCTCATCTACAATTTCTAGGACTCCATTTGGATTGCAAGGGAGATAAAGAAAGTAGAAGTACTTAGAGGTGCTTAATAAATCAAGTTTTTTGCAATTTTTTACTTTCCCTCTTTCTTTTGTGTTATATTTTATGAACTTTTTATCTTAAATATTTCACCTGGTGAATGAAGTTTTGAATCGTGTGTTAATGTCTATAAAAAGTAACCTAGTTGTGAATATCAATCGTGCGTTTCCACGTGATTCTAAAACAGGTTTTTGCATTTGATGAGCATGTAGACTTTTTTGTTGTGGGGAGGACATGGGAAGTGGTGGTCTGTGACACATAGGTATAGAGTAATGGATGTTATGTAGGATCTTTAGATATTCAGCACTAAATTAGTCTCTTGATGAGATTTTGAATATGTTGATGGCTGTTTGATATTAAATCAATGAAGACAACATGAAATAAAGCAAGATAAAATACCAGGCAATCACACCTAGGTTTTCTTAAGAAATCAAACTTAGGTTGGAGAAGGCGATTACACCCTCAAAACTGAGAGTAAGCTCCTGGAATTTTATTGCAATAAAACCTTTATATAGGTTATAGATTATTGTTAAATCCTTTCCTAGACGGACCGAGACTTCTTAATAACCTATTCCTAGAATGCTTAGAATTATTAATAACAAAGGAAAAAGTGCATAAGAGCTTCTAAACCAAATAGGAAAAGGGCTCAAAACACAAAATAAGAGTGATTGGCCTTTCATACAGCCAGGGACAGCCCATTCTAGAAATATGAAAATTACCAGATTGCCCTTATTCTAGTAAAACTTAATTCAAACCTTTATCCAATAAAAGATAAACAGAAACAAACAGTAAAAGAAAACTCAATACTCTAAACTTAATAAGCTAGGTCCTAAGAGAGCTCTCCATCATCCAAAACATCCCAAATAATGCTTGAGCATTAGAACCAGCTTTCCCTCGCCTCTTATAACTTATAATTCTTTAAAGGGGGCCACCAGTTACATCCCCAATCAGGCTGACAACCTGAATCATTATTGACAGCAGAGATGCTTCTTTGTTATATGATGGAAATATTAATGATGGATGACGCTGTTAGTTCCTACATCTTACTATTCTGGAGTTTTTGATTGTTGAACACTTGAACTTGATTTTAACTGTCTTAATTACTGCAATTCCACCTTCAAATAAGTGTCATTGCTTATCTCAGGGTTTTCATCTTCTGATTCAAGACATTGCTGCAGTGGCTGGTGAAGAAAAATTTCAAGCATTAGACACGAAGGTTGGTTTACTTATTTTCTGGGTTCATTGGAAGGGCATGACATATCTGATCATAGGTCATAATAGTAAAGCAAAATATGTTAATTGTAGTCACATGAAGGTATGGACCCTTATTTGGTCGTGATTCATTTGTAGAGTGTACATGGATGTTGCTTCTAAACCCTATGTTTACCTTGATAAACTTGGAATGCAAAATGTAAAGATCATTTTTGGGAAAACAAATGCAAAACCCAATTGTATGCATAAATTGAATATAGATGCAAACATGAACTGGTGCTGTGTCTCATTATTATGGTTTTCGTCTCATATTTTCCAATCCAGTAACACTCTTCCTCCTTATGTTAAGCCTTTTGTAGAGGCACATATTGTAAGTTTGTAAGTTTAAGAGAATAATCTAACTGCCAATTAATATTGAAGCTTTCACATCATTCATTAAATAAAAAAAAGTTCCGACCCTAAGATAAGAATGCCCTTAAATTTGTCAATCTTTTTTTGCTGTTAAACTAATCATGTGATTTGTTTCTCAAGTCTGGGATATTATTTTCAGGTTTTGGATCTTATCGTAATGGTTCCTTCCTCACCTATACTTTATTATTTTAAACTTTTTAAAAATATTAACTTTTTTCCTTGAAATTGTGTATAGTTTAGAGAGAGGCTCATGCTTTTAGAATTGGGGCGAAAATTATAGATGGGATTGTATGATTGAGATAATAGGCCCATCTAAGAAATAGGTAATTTTGGGGTGATCCAACTATATACAACAATAACAACAACAAATTCTTAGTTCCAAAACTGTCCTTAAATATGAAACTAATTTAAAGGATTTTTTAAAAGAGGGGGGATGGTGGGGGGGGAATAGTGGGGAGCCCTGTCCTTTAGGATATGTTTGATTAGAAGTAAAATATTAAAGATGGAAAAAGGGTGAGGGAATAAGTTTTACCTTGTTTGGTAAGATGGAAATTAGGAAGGGGAGGCAAGTCCAAAGGGTTCTTATCTAGAAGGGTTTTCTATTTAAAAAAAAAAAAAATAGAAGGGTTGATGCAGAGAGTGCGAAGACAATTGTATTAAATTTTAGAAGTCAATTGTCAATTTTAGGTTTATTGTTGGTTGATTGCATTTTATTTTAGGTCTTTTTAGCTATTACATTATTAATATTTTATTTTATTTCTTAGAGTCAAGTTTATTTTTAGATTTCAATTATTAAGCTTTAGCCCAAGTCAATTAGGGTTATAGTCCAGTCTTATTAGCTATTTAAGTGTGCTATTGTACTCTAGTGGGGACAGTTTATGATAAAAATTTTATTGGTATTATGCTCAAGTTTAGTGCTGATTCCCTTTAACAATAGGTGCTGAAGCCTACTTTTCATGCTATTCTAGGTGGCGAAGATTAGAATTTTTGTATTCTTCTTTCTTATTTTGGTCAAATTTATTTAAGCTTTGGTATCAGAGCAAAGTTCGCTTCATCACAACCACCTAATCACCTACAACCTAGGATGCATGGACAGTTCATTTGGGGTGTCGTACCCATCTCGTAACGGTGTCCAATCTGCCGTATCATGTTATAATTTTTCAAAAATTGCTCGTGTCACAATATCGTACCCATACTCGTACCCGCACCTGTGTCCGTGTCTGTGCATCCTAGCCTACAACCCAAAGCTCAAGCCTCCACCACCAAGCCGTGAACCTAGCCTCCAAAACTTTCAAATCCAATCTTAAGTCAACTCAAAACCCATTAAAAACTCATAATTTATCCCTAAACAAATCCATCTGAGAGATCGTTAAAAAATTTCCAAACACCATCGTCATAATGAGCTTGGCAACACTGAATGATTCCAAATGGTCTAGATCACAACCCAAACAAACCTAGGGCCACCTCTCATCCATTTGGGTTCTCCCAATTGTGCCTGTGACTTTGCCTACGCTAGATTGTGAAGATTGCAATTGCGAGTCCCAAATGCTACTGCCCAAACGTACCCTTCCGTTGTCACTATAAAACCTATTGTAGCCCCATGTTGCTGATTTCACCTTAACTGTCATCGAGACCAAAGCAGCATCCATTCATCAATCAAAGTCCTCACGCTTGCTATAACAAGTTTCTACTGACAATCCCACATGCAAAAGCGGGTCCTACATTTCTGTCATCATCACATCAATGCAATATTGCCAATGACATCTTTATATCACTAAGACCTCACTGTAAACAATTTCATTCATCGAAGCCGAGCCATGCTGCCCCAATTGCTTGACAGGTTGCTCAGCAGCCATTACTCTGTTGGAAAATATTGACTCATTGCCATTGGAGCTGTGCCGATTCTATCACTGCTTGGGTTGAGGTTCATTATAAAGGATCTTTGTTTTACTTGTTTTGCATGCCTACAACCAAATAGTGCAGCTTGACCAAAATTAACACACCCCACCTGGTCTTGTGAATTTCAGATCCAATCCATTGTAAATAAAAATTGAAGGCCTGAAAACAAGTAACGATGCATATGAGTTTGCCCATTAGCCCATGTAATTAATTTAGCTGAACATCAAGCCGTACATGGCCCTTGACCCATATGTGCTTGTCATTAGCCAATCAAGGTTCAAAACACAGCAACGTTTAGTCCATAACTAGGTTTTGTTAAGATGAAACTCATTAGTAGAGAAAAAAAATATCGCTAGAGTGTGGAGAACGTCTCTTTATAATGAACAAGCATACCATAGCTATTTGTTTAGAAATGATTGAAATGAAATAAAACCTCAGAAAAATATCACCTCAGTCCTATACTCCTATATCAAGAGAAATCTCTACCTCAAATCCTATTTGGGTGACATTTAGATCAAAAAAATAGTTTGAGGCAGGAGAATATCACTTCAGTCCTACTAAGTACTTAGCACAATTTGAAGAATACAAGATGCTTGTTCGTATTCTGAATCCCAATTGGTAATGGAGCCCACTTTGGTATCAATAAAAGCCATACTGAAAGTCATCTAAGACCTGTCTATGAGGATCATGTTAATAGATCCTTCCTTTCTACCGATGACCACTAGCAATTAAATTGTAGCTTCCCACACAAGAGGCAATAGTGTTGGTATTGAGATTTTGGTGAAGAAACATCTAGACCACTGGAAACTAGTGTTGAAAGAGAAGTATAAGTGCCAATAGATGTTACTACAATTCTAGAGTAGCGAGCAGAGCATTCTGTGGAGTCTAAATAGTGAGTTGGAATACTTGAACCATGTATAGTAGATTTAATGCAGCTTGTTAGAGAGTCATATATATTGCTTATCGCTGTGAAAAGAGATATTACATTGCTCTTAGTATGGACAAAAAAAAAAATTAGCAGAAAAAGGTGTTTTGCAAAAATGAGAGTGATGTGACATGAATCAGGAGCGAAAGGGTTTTAATGATCTGATACCATGTTAAGTAAAGAGAATAAAAGGTGGAATTGTACAGAAAAGGAGCACCTGTGTTTCCAAGATTCCATCCCCAAAACCATTCATTCATTCATTCATTATATATGGGAAAGTTTGTTATAAGATGGAGAATATTTTGATGGTGACAGCTGGTAGGGATACCTCATTAGTTGAATCTTCTAGACTTATATAGAAGAGTACCCACTCATATAATACAAGTGTACAACCCAATATCATCTCTATAATTCTCTAATAGTGGTCTTAATTTGTGCTCTCATTCAAAGCCTTTTGATGATGGCATATGCCACAAATCATGTACTTGATAATGGAGATTATTTCCTAAATGTGTTCACTATTTCTTGGTTGTTTGTGTGCGTGTGTAATAACATACTAGTTTGTGATCTCATATGCAACAGATAATGTACTTGACAATGTAGGTTTATTTCCTAAATGATTCGCTATTTCTTGATTGCATTTTCCTAATTCAAATGTTTGAAAACATTACTAATGAAGTAATTTCCCTAGAGACATGCAATGCATCATTAACAACAACCAAACTGTAGTCCCAAAATTCTGAAGTTGGCTATGGATCTTTAACATGCTAATCAGGGTGGATCACATTCACATGTATTCTTTTCCGTTATTCATTGAAGTCATACTCTATGTTACCTCGTAAATTGACATGTCTTTTTTTACTATGACCTTCTAATGTTTATCTCATTCCTTCCCTTTGACTTGAATCAACTCACTCTTCCTTGCAAGTTCCTTGATTGCTCTTCTTTGCACAAGACCAAGCCATTACAAGAGACTCTCCCTCATCTTTTCATTAATATGGACCACCCCCTATTTTTAAGTGAATTTCCTCATTTTGAATTCCATCTTTCATTGTATTTCCACCATCTTGACAATCTCTTTTTTGCTACACCCATTATATGAACATGTTGCTTCTTAATGGCCACATGGAATACATCATCAATGCCCCTTATTGATATTAACTTTTGTTTCAGATTTTTTGACCTATAATTCCTTGACTTCTGTCAGTATAATTGTATATATTGTGTCTGATGCTCTTTTATAATTGAGTGATTTATATCCAGTAGGTATTTGCTATCAATGCCTTGGCTTTATCACTTCACTTAAGCACAAATTTTGTTAGGTTCTTATTTGTCACAATCCATTGGCAGTCCCTTGGGAGCATGTTACTGTTCCAGTATCTTGTGAATGTTCTTGAAGCAGATATACTACCTCGTAACAGTGTGTATGAAGGTACGCTGATATTTTTTTTTTTTATGCCATTACATCTTTGGGAGGTTGAAGTACTTCATTGTGTGCTGCAGAAACTATGAATTGGGCCCTTCTGAGGGAATCTTTGCTTAACGTGCTTCTGGTATACTTTTGTCCTTGAAGCCATGAACACCGAAGATTTAACTTCACACTCCTGCTTCTTGGAGACACTATTTAATGTTTATTTGAGAGAATGTGAGGTTGTTTAGACTAGATTTCTTTTGCAGGCAAGAAAATTAAAGTCTTACAGTAGTAATACTTTAATCATCTATTGATGTTCTACATCATGGCTCTTCTGTTGTCTTTCTTTACAGAGATTTAACTTCAGACTCCTGCTTCTTGGAGATGCTATTTAATGTTTATTTGAGAGAATGTGAGGTTTAGACTAGATTTCTTTTGCAGGGGTCAAGAAAATTAAACTACAAAGGCTTAGTGAGAGATTGCTTGACCATTATATGTGGAATATGTCAAATTCAATCTGCATTCAGTAATGATAAGATATGTCTGGAGAATTATGTGGCAAAACCATCTGACAGTTGTGACACTGCTGTGGCAATTGCTTTGCCTGAAATAGGACAGAATACCTGCATTGCCATGCAGAAACTTCTGATACTAGTAAGTTCCAAAACATCCTCTAGTTCAGGACGTTTGAATCAGTCTCACCATGGGCTCTAATAATGTTAACTCTTTAGATTATGGAACTTGATATATCAAAGAAGAAAGCAGATATGAAAGGTTTGACTACCAGAGCTGATGGTGTGAGGTTATTGTTTCTTTTCCTCAAATAGTGAAATTTTAGGTATTGGTTTGTGTTCTATAGTTGCTGAAAAATAAATGCATTGCTGGAATATGTGCAGGACCCCACTGGTAGAGGTAATTCTTGATGAACTAACTTACAATAAGGGCCTACTTTCCCCATTTCTCCAGGTATTCATCCAAATATATTTTCTACTCTCTCATTTGCAATAAGTGTGCATTTCTGTATTTATACGTACACAAACATGTAAATACGTTGCTTAATGCATTGTAAAAGATGGGGATGCTTCAATAGGCACTTGGCTTTATCCAGAAAACAATGGCATAGGTGTTAGCTGCAACTCTGACCACATACCAAAAAATCCATATCCCTTATTAAATATTGACAGCGGGGGTTCATTAGTGCGTAGTTTTACTTTTTTATTTATTTATTTTATCTAGGAAATTCTTAATCTACTATGATATCAACTATTTTTTTTTAAAGGAAAAAGGATCTTCCCATTTGAAATATATCCATTTCATGGTTCTTATTAAATGGTTACAAATCTAAATGTTTATCATGTGCAACATCATTTTAAATCTCCAATTGAAATTGATCCATTTCATGTTTTAAATTAAATATTACAAATCTAACGGTGTATTGCCATATCATTTGAAATTTTAAATGACGTAGCTGGTACATTGTAAGACCTAAGAAGTAAAATCTGAAACATGGAATGGATAGGATCCTATTCCATTATTTAAATCATAACGTTATGTCTACTTTTTGGCAAAATATATTTTCTGCATTTTCCAATGTTGGCACAGCTGAAAATCTTGATCAACAGAAAACCTTTTCTGAAGTGAATAAGAAAAACACAAAAGTGACAAATATGTTTTCCCCCATTCTTTTGGGCCCTATCCCCTTGCATTCCTCTGTGCCACCATTACCTCTTCTCCTCTCCCCTCACCTGCATCATTACTACCATCGCCACACCACCTCTGATGCCACCACTGCCAATGCTACTAACATCATTGTTACCGCACTGCCACCATCACACCACCATTACTGGCCCTCATGGAGTGAGTTTGTGGAAGTCTATTAGTCGTGGTTGGCCATATTTTGTTCGTCACATCCAATTTGAGGTTGGGGCCGGGTTTACTGTTAGGTTTTGGCAGGACATTTGGTGTGGGGACACTTCTTTGTGTGTGCTCTATCCGAGACTTTTTTCTTTAAGTCAAAATAAGGAGGCCTATGTGGCTGATTTGATGAAGTTCCCAAATGGTGTTCTTTTCTGGGATCTAAATTTTAGAAGATACAGTGAAGATTGGGAATTGGAATCCTTTTACAATTTAATGTCTAGAATTTATGGAGCTTCTTTGAAAGGAGTTGGGGACGGTAAGATGTGTTGGAAACTTGCTATGGGAAGAGGTTTTGCTATTCGTTCTTATTACCAGGTGCTGACAAAAAGTTTTGATCAGTCTTTCCCTTGGAAGACTGTTTGGAAGTCTAAGGTCCCCGCTAGAGTTTCTTTTTTTGTTTGGACTGCAACTTTGGGGAATATTTTGACTATTGATAATCTTAGGAAATGGCAAATTTTGATTTTGGATTGGTGTCATATGTGTAAAAGAAATAGGGAATCAGTTGACCACCTCCTTATCCATTGACCATTGCCCTATTGCTTTTGATTTAAAATCTATGGTGTTTACTTTGTTTGGCATTCATTGGGTTATGCCGAAAATAGTGATGGAGTTGTTGGCTTGTTGGCAAGGAAAGTTTGGGAGGCATCGAAATTCTGCCATTTGAATGGTTGTGCTTCATTGTTTGATGTGGTGCATTTGGCGGGAGAGGAATAATCGGCATTTTGAGGATTTAGAGAGATTAGTTTTAGATCTTAAACTCTTCTTCCTTAAGACTCTTTTGGATTGGGTTACAGTGTTAGGCTTTCGTTCTTTTTCTTCAGTCCATGGTTTCATGGACTTTTGTACTTTATACACTTGATTTGTTTTGGTCCTTGATGTATACTTCCTATATACTTAGGTGACACCCCTCTTCTTTTTAATATATTTTTATTACTTATCAAAAAAAAAAAAAAAAAACATTGGAAAATGTTTTCAGGATCAATTTCAGGGTACCAACCAAAAATAGAAAAAACAAGTCATTTTCGTGTCCCAAGAAATTATTTTTTGTTGAAACAATTGGAGAGTAAGTTGGCTAAGTTTTTCTGATTATATTTGTTTCCTAATTTATTGCACAATTTGTATTTGCTATTACTTTGTAAAGGTCCATGTTTCCATAGTTTCAAGTGATTCTAGTTTCTTGTTGTGTCTTGGTAAGTTACAATTTTCTAGTAGTTATTTTTATGGGAAAATACACTGTTAGTCCCTAAACTTTAGTGCTTAGCCCCTGAAGATTAAGTGATTGCTTTTAGTTCATAGCAAACTTAAAATGGTTGCTTTAGGTCCTTTTGTTAACATCTATTAAATCTCTCTATGGAACGATGACATGCCCTAACTAAAAATTAACACGTCATCATTTCGTTAGACACGTTTGGGACTAAAAGCGATCACTTTAAACTATAGGGTCTAAAATTGCTCATGGGCTGAAGTTCAAGGACCAACAATATATTTTGGTCATCTTTTATTTTTAAGAATGCCAATATTTTTTTTAGTGCCAATAATGGGGATGGTTTGCAGGTCTTCAATGAACCCAAATGGAAGCTGGATATAATTTTGCAGTATTTCTGGAAGTACACAGCAAAAGTAAGTTGTTAGATTACTGGTACCTCCATTTAAATTGTCCCAAATGATTCATGTCTATGATGTTTGCCCTTATATATCAAGGCTTTTTGACTTGGGGGCAGAACTTTCCTATGTTCATCCAACCTACTAAATGGTGACTTATCTGAGCATTTTTAGTTACATGACATACTAAAGTCATGTGACTAATTTAAATGACTTAATGAAATATCTAAAAAAAGTACATGTGGATGATCAGTTGAATTGCCACATAACGGGTTATTGGAGATTCCTTTAATCCGGCTTAGAGGAAAACTGTCCTTGGCATAATTTTAAAGGTAATGCGATATGTTTTTCCTACTATTGTATTATCTTCATATGGTTAATTACATCCCATTTTGCACAGCCTTCTATTCGTACTCGAAGATCAACTGATTTTGTAGATGACGAAACTTTCAATGGAGCTTTGAAGTGCTTTTCAAATGGTACTAGCACAAAAGGCATCATAAAAAGGATCGGTATAAAAGAAATTCAGTTGCTTTTAGCACATGGTTATAAGGTGATTTTTCTTGTATCTCAAGCAACATTTACTTCTTGATGCCCTACAGCTACAGGTTATTGTGTTTTACCACGACTCATTCTTTTAGTATACCTGTCTTTAGATTGACTAATATGAATTATTTTCGTATATATCTTGACATATCAGGTTAATATATAACAAGCTTTAACTTGTTATGCTTCACCTTGTTTATAGTTAATTTCCTTACCTTAGAATATCATTATCTAGAAACATTGGTCAATCTTTTGTTCAGTAGTCATCTGTACCATTTTTGGGATAGAACTCCCTTTCTTGCTGATAAGTTCAGATAAAACTATCTTTCAGGCTCAATTGTTGCTATTGTCTGAACAATGCCCTGCTGAAGCCATCTCAGATTCCAAGGAAGATGTGAGAAGCAACTCTCTTGTGGAAATAAGCAAGAATATGATCTCTGCTTTCAATAGTTTGAGGAGAACTGATGAGTAAGGCTCATAGGCATTCAGCACTTAACTTGCTTTTGCTTGTTCTCTTTGCATGAATTCTAATAAATTACCACTTAACCCAAAAACTTATACTAGTAGAAAATGGTGAATTTAATCATTTAAACCTTTTCTTTTCTAATACTACTCATGTATGAGCCCAAATTGCACTCAATAAGTGGGGCTTAACTTGAACTTTTAATTTTAAATGAGAGGTAGAGTGGAGACAAAGCTGGATCCCAGGATAACATACTCTAATTTACCAACCAATCATTAGAGCCCAAAATTATTGTGTAAGAAACTGTCAAAATCTATTACCTTGAGAAGTCAAATTATTTACCAAAGGGCACAGCCAAATCAACTTGTGTCTTTTTTATATAATTTTCCCTGAAATTCAACATGACATGCTTGTTTAATGGGAAATTTTATTAGCTCTGATTGGTTTTTACTTGCATCACAATGGCGATATTTAGTTTTTGCCCAAACTTATAATCCAGCTTGGAAGTTACCGTAGTTCATTTTGAATCATGTCTATAACTACAGGACAGCAGTCTCAATACTGAACTGAGATTTATATCTCAAAAAGCAATACCAAAAATAGTTTTTAAGAAATTCGATCTAAAAAGTCACTGTCCTTGCAGGAGCAGTAAAATGTGAGGATATCATGATATATTCCTTGGACAAAATAATTCTGTTTGTTAGTTATATATGAAGTGTCTGCTGTGTATATCAGAAATTAGATGACAAATCTTGAGTCTAGTAAATCAAGTGGTTGATTCTCTCAGTATCTTTCTTTTTTGTGCTAATTGATGTTACTTGCAATGGTGTAGGTGCATAGAGATTTCGTCATATGTTAAAGAAGCAATGTTTACAGCAGCGACACTCCTCTCTAAAAAGTCTTAGTGGCTCAGAATCATTGACTCATTCTGAAGGATGCTATGCTGCAGGTAAAATCTGATTGTTCCTTTATACATGTATAGTAATGGATAGGCAGCTGTATGAATTCTCTCTATATTGACTTGATTGCCAGCCAGCAGCATATTTGTGTAGGGTTTTGCTGCTTTCATTACGTTATCTATTTTCTAACTTCCCAACTAATGGGAGTTATTGTTTTTACTTTTTGTTGTTTTCTCCCTGGGGTATAATTTTTGGTCCATCATACTTATGCCCGTTTTTTGTTTGGCCAATTACCCTGAATTATGTCCTTGTAATTCAAAATGGTTAGTTGTATATTTTGCTCAGCCTTGATGTGGATGGTGACCCATTGGATGAAACAATGGCTAGCCAAAATTTGTTTACTCTTTGAGATTTCTACCCATTATTTGTCCCTTCTATTTTTCTAATTTATCCTGTTCTGCTTTCTATTTTGTACTTGCATCTCTAATCAAACAAACAAAATAATGATTTAATTACTTAGCTCCTCCAAAATGCAATCTCTACCGACTATTTTTTTTCTTTTTTAATGGTAGTTTCCCTTTTAAAAAAATAAATAAAACTAAGTATGTTTAACATAGATGGCTAGTTTACATTTTTAGAGGTGATTCAGTCAACATGGATTGCTGCCAGATTAAGATTTTGCAAAAGGATATAGGTTTTTTCTTTTTTAATGCATACAATTGATCATGTCTGGATTGAAAATGATTGCTCAAGAAAAGGATATCCGCATTCATATAATGTTGGAAGTTTTAACTAATAATTGGAGCTCAAAAAATGAAACTACTTCTAATTATAAAACACGCAAAAAGGGCACAACCCTAGTATACGAGAAGTATACAAAGGAAGAGCTCAAGCAGGAAAGAAATTAAAATAAAAGTAAAAATGTAATAAACATTATGAGATCGCATGGGTCTTCTTCAATTTAGTATGTCCTCCCCTGGATGTTAATTGGTCAGCACACAAGTTCGCTTCTTGGTACTGGCGTTGTACTTGTAGCATCACCCTTCACAATTTAACGAGTAATTTGTTGCAATTAGAAACAACCACAAATGCCTATGGTTGGTACTTGGGTTGTTTGCTCATCTATGCAAACATGGGAAGGCAATATAAGAGTCATTTCAATTCTCAACCTTCAAGATAATATTCTTATAACCCTTGTAGCGTGTAACTGGCAGTACTTCGTGTTCTGTCCAAAGTCCAAAGCAGCGCTGCTCATTTGGATGGAAAAACCGTTCAGCCATTGCTCCAAATGGTCATGCAATAGCATTCTACACTCTTCTTGTTTGGGGTTACCTTTGGAGCTACAATCGAGTATGCTTGTCAAACTGATATGGCTTGCCAAGAAACTGTATTAAGATTGCTAGGTCATGTTATTATTGGTTGGGGTAAGCCATTTGGTGGTATTAACACGTTGGGGGTGAGTGAATTTGCTGTTTAAAATATGAGTTGATACCCTGTCCAACTAGATACTCCAAGCTAGGTAAAATTAAAAAGGGGCTGCCAAGGGAGCTGTAGCCTGCAGGTGATCCTGGTGTTTTGAGGATGTGAGATTGAGGTGAAACTAATTTAAACTTGTGGGTTAAAGGATAACGGAGTCACCGGTATCATATTTGTCTGGCTTAATGACAATCTTGTAGGATTCGTATGTGTTATCTCAAAAGTGCGTTTTAAGAGGTATATAGTTCTAAGCGTATTTCTTAAAAAAGTAAATGAGTTTTGGAGCTTGGTATGCCATAACCAATTCTAGGATGGAGTGGGGGTGAGGTTCAGTGAGACATTTCTAGTATTTACGAAGTGAATAGGTATTAGACGGTGAGTACTGAGTTCCAAATTTCATAATCCATGCATTGTAATAGCTAGAATATTAAGTCTATGAGATGGTGGGGGATCCTTAGGGGAATTAGATGCAATTGTCAGTCTTTTAGATGATCTAATAGTCTTGCGATTGTGAATTTATGTTCATTGGCAGGGAGGAAGCCAATAAAATGTTGACAAAGTGGACGAACAGGTAACCAATTATCATGCCAAAAAAGAACTTGTTTCCTAATCCCAATTTTTCAATGTAATGCTTTGAGTAATAATAAACATCTTAACTAATCTGTTGAGAATCTATTGCTAACCCTAAATTTTGGGATTGAGGCTTTGTTGATTGTTGATGATGTCTATAATGAAGATGGCTGACTATGCTAATCCCTGTCTTCATACCAATGAGGTCTAACTTGACTCGGATTAGGATGTTTTATAGGTTACTTCACTATGGAGTTCTTGAAATCATATTTATTCATTTTGCAATAAGTTGATTAGTTTTTCCTATATCATTGAAATTTTAAATAGATAACAAAATGACAATAGTCAAAGTTAAAAAAAATAAAAAATAAAAAATAAAAAATAAATAAATTAATTAATGGCACGGTAAAATCCAATCTACTCATTTCAAAATAAATGGATAAGTGGGTGTGTAACTTATTAATAAATAAAAGCTTTAAAAAAAAAAATAAAGGCAAAGTTCAATTTTGTAACGTTCTAATTTATTTATTGGGAATAATGAGAAACTACACTTTCCCCTAAACTAATGTCTATGTAACATCTTGCACCTTACCGTCTATTTGGCAGTTAAGTTGGACCGAAAAATTCATGGGAGTCGCGTGCGTGACTTGTTTTTTCGACCAACTTAACTACCAAATAGACGACAGGGTGCAGAGTGTCACACAAGCATTAGTTTAGAGGGATGATCATGAATTTTTCTAATTCAGAAGGGTAAGTGTAAATGGGGGTATAGACTAGATGGTAAAGTGTTAATTATGCATGAAAATTGAGTTTATAGATCCAACAGTAATTAATACTTGATTGGCAGAAAATTTGGCATGAGTGTTAATAAAATAGAAAAGATGAAATACAATAGTGAAATTTTCAAATTATTAATTAAAAAAAAAATTATTAGGTAGTGTAATATTACTTAAAGTTACACCAAATTTAACTTGAACCTTTTTATGTGTCTTCCATAGGTGGAAGATTCTTACAAAATAATAATAATAATAATAATTAATGCTAAAGGATTTAGCAAAAGAAATCTCAAGGTTTCTCACGATATTCATTTATTTTTGAATTATGAATTTCTCACATTATTATTATTATTATTTTTATGCAAGATAAAAATTTTACTCTAACCTAATCTAAGTGTATAAGTGTGTGAATTTCCCTCCTGGAGACTTGAACCTTGGCTTTTACCCCCCCCCACACCCCACAAACACTTATACTTGTAAAGTGACCATCGCGCCAAGAGTGTGTGGTGATAAATTTCTCACATTATTAATTATATAAAAGGGAGTAAAAAGGAGTGACGCCAGTTATTACAAAATTTATTGTATAGAACTAATAAATTGGTTATAAAAAAAAAAATAAAAAGAAGAAGAAAAAAGAGTAAAAAAATAATAAACTGATATATCAAATTTTAAAACATAAAATAAAAAGATACTTAAAATAGTGATTTACAAACTATTATGTCAATTTTTGTATTGTAAAAAGGCAAACAAACCATTTAACTCATAATCTTGCTAAATGGGCAAACTTTTATAATGTTTTATAAAAGATGACTGTTTTATCTCTCGTTCTAATTGGGTTTTTTTTTTTTTTTTTTTTTTTTTTTTTTTTTTTTTTTTTTTTTTTTTTTTTCTAGAAGTGGGAGATGACCTTCCTTCTTATCAGCATTCAATTATTTCTTTAAAGATATTAAAAATTTCGTTTGAAAAAAGGTTATATGCATTAGCTAGTGGAAGACTTACAAAGGTGATATGCAAGTCTCTCCATAGAATAATTAAATGATTTTCTAAGGAAAAACTGCAACTGTAATTATGAAGTTTCCAGTGCCTCCTTAATTTTACACATTAATTGAGTGATAATTCTTTTGTATTTTGAAACCCTCGATTAAAATTGTTATCGGGGACGAATTTTTAATGGGCAAAAATGAAGAAAAAGAGCTCGAAATCCCTTTGGGTTCTTAAAAAATGCAATAATGAGGAAGTTAAGCCCAAAGTTCAAATATTTTTAATATAGGCTGTTGGTGCTCTAAAATTACAAGTTTAAGGTTCTAAACAATAGAAAAAATGGCACAACACATACGATGCATAAGTTTAAAACTTTTCTTTACATATAACAAAAAGGGAAATTTGAGAAAGGTGGTGAGAGAGAGAGGAAAGACTTGTGTGTGCCATTATTTTCACCCCATGACCTTATAATGTGGCTCCTATGTTGCTGTTGTATAGGCATTCACTCTAAAGTGAGGGATTTTGTACTGGGTAAAATGTGGTTAGTTCCTTTAGATTTGATAGGACTTTATATCGTACTCTGAGAGCTCTTAGTAACTGGTCTATAGATAAGAAGTGAAGCTATTAACAACCATGTTACATAAGTAGAAAACTTCATATTTTTGTTTGTTTGGGTAAAATAATGGGTTACTTTTTGCATAAATGATGAAAAGGCTTGACCAAATTTGATTGGTTGCTCTTCCTAGCCAATTTAGCCCCCAGGAAGCTACCCTAAGTAATAGTATGTAGCCCAAAGTCAGCCAAGAAGTTAGCTTGTTCTTAGAGACAAAAAATGGTTCGTTTGAAGGTTTTAGTTACATACAACGTGAACTACAAGTCTCTACTTTGGTGACAACTTTGGATATGTGACCTTCTCCATGAGTACTAAGTCATACAAGCATCCTCAGCTTGTATTGCATGACCTATGTTATGTGCTCATTTAAAAAGTCTATTTGCACCATCCAAACCACACTCCCTTAAATCTCCCATTAAACACATGAGCTCGGGTCATGCAAAAACTAATAAAATGAAATAAAATAAATGAATTGGGCCTAAGAATAAATTGGGCTTGGCATGTAGAGGCTTACGAAACTTCTTCGCGAAAATGACTATCAATTATTGTTGTATCATATTTTCTTTATAGTTTCATATAAGTACACAATCATAATAAATATAATCTATTAGTAATTATCATAATAAATATCTACTAATATTATGATAAATATCTTCTATTAATTAACATTATTATAATAAATTTTTATAAAACACAATCATAAAAAATAACCCTTAATAATTACTATAATTATCAAATTTTGTACGTAATATTTCATAAACAAGCACAATCTAAATAAATGTCTAATATAATAGTTATTGTAATTATCAAATTTCAAATACAACTTAAAGAGGAAGAATTTCTTTTTAAAATAAAATTATATTTTATTAAATTTTCTTGTACATTCCTTGAGTTGTTGGTTAGTTATTTAGTATATGAATATTGATTTGTTCATATGTAATTGATTGGTGATAATAGATTACATGATTGTACACGTCAACCATTCCATAAGATTTATGCTCCTATTTTAAGGATTTTGAGAATTATGTTTTTTTTTTTTTTACAATAACCAATTCGCTCATGTGAATATCCAATTGGATTGTGGCCAGTGGTGATGATATTGTAAACATAGAGGTAAAGAAAAGAAGTTGATGTTATAGATTAGGAGTCAAATGGTTTGAGATTTAATTTTTCATTTGAAGCAAGCTATTCAAATGATTTTCAACCTTCGTTTTAGATGCCAGGTGCATGAGAAATTTCATTTAATCTTTAAACATAGAAACTCTTTGTTTGACAACTCACATTTGTGACTTGCACTTATATGTAATTTTTTAATAATGAGAAAGTTGTCAAATCACTTAAAAATGATGCATCATTATTCCTTTAGTCACAAAGGTAAGGAAATGAACGGACATTAAACTATAGAACGAAAACTTATCAAACTCAATCTATCTTGAAAAACCATAGAACGAAAATAGGACGAAGTAATAACATATAATATCAGTTTTAGTTATAGATTTCTTACAAAAAGCACATATCATAAAATTATAGAATATTCAATTCAACGTAGGCATGTGAAAATGAAATTAATAATAATTTAGCTCAGTGATATCAAAATAAATGGGTAGAGAATCTACAATCTAAACTCCATGATATCATTATTCCTTTAGTCACAAAGGTAAGGAAATTAACGGACATTAAACTATAGAACGAAAACTTATCAAACTCAATCTATCTTGAAAAACCATAGAACGAAAATAGGACGACTAACTTGATAAGCTCTATTCTTATTTTTATTTAAAGTAATAACAAACAAGTTATGCATTTCATGTGGAATTTAATAACATATAATATCAGTTTTAGCTATAGATTTCTTACAAAAAGCACATATCATAAAATTATAGAATATTCAATTCAACGTAGGCATGTGAAAATGAAATTAATAATAATTAAAATATAATAATTTAGCTCAATGATATCAAAATAAATGGGTAGAGAATCTACAATCTAAACTCCATACATAATGTAAAAGTTACTCAAATAACAAATACATCAAAGTAAATCAAAAACATGTATGTACGCCCACAATAGGCTTAGCTAACTCTCCCTTTAGCTAAATACATCAAAAAAAAAAAAAAAAACATTTATTTATACACACAATATCCTACCCTCCCTATAATATCACTTTTTTTTTGGTCATGATAGACAAAGGATAATCACTAAGGTTGTGTTTGGTTCGTGTAAAAGCATTTCCGGAAAATATTCCATTTTTCGGAAATGCTATTTTCCGGAAAGGAAAATGTTTTCATGTGTTTGGCTGCCACAAAATTTGTTTTACGGAAAATCAATTCCGGTGTTTGGTTCATTCAAACATTTTTACAGAAAATGCTTTACATACCCAATTTTCCATACACTTCCTCAACTGTAAACATGCGGATAATGAATCAATTCCACACTCATTCACAAAAGAAACAAAACCCAGCAAAAAAATTCATCAAATCCGGTCAAATTGAGATCGCGCGGCGGAGGAGAAGATGAGATCACGCGGTGAAGGCGAGATCGAGCGGAGGCGAGATGGTGCGATCGTCCGACGAGCGGCGCGATCGACGAGCGCGCTCGTCGGACGATAGCACCACTTGTCGATCGCGCCGCTCGTCGATCGACGAGCGCACTCATCGAACGATCGCACCGTTCGTCGATCGACAAGCGGCGCGATCGACGAGCGGTGCTATCGTCGATTGATGAGCAGTGCGATTGACGATCGGCGCGGTGCGATCGTCCTACGAGCGGCGCGATCGACGATCGGTGCTCTCTCTCTCTCTCTCCGATCTGGGCTCTCTCTCTCTCTCTCTCTCTCTCTCTCTCTCTCTCTCTCTCTTTCCGGAAATGATTTGAAGTGAAAATGAGGGTGTAAAATAATTTCCGGGTCAAAGGAGTAAATGTTGGTCAACAGGAAATGATTTTCCAAAAAATTTCATTTTTCGTTGCTGCCAAACACGCGGGTTTGGGGGAAAATGATTTCCTGAAATCATTTTCCCCCAAAACAAACGCACCCTAAATATCATCAAAATTTGAAAATAAAAACCTATCACAAAAGCAATTTATTTATTTATTTATGAGAAAAGAAAAATCAACTTTGATTTCACTTCAAACACTACTGATTATTTTTAATATATATACTAATAAATTTAGTTTTTTTTTAGTGGGCTAGAAAATACTATTGCTTATTTCAATTTTAAAATTTTAATAATTGTGGGCCCAATTAAAACGAGCATAGGCCCATACTGTTAAGCAGTGATCCAAGTCTGATCCAAGTCCAACTCTCTTTAGAATTTCAAAAAAGGGATAATTACAATAAACCCACCTGAGGTTTGGCCTATTTTCACTTTGCCTACTCATGGTTTAAAACTTTATACTTTGCCCACCTGAGGTTACTTCCGTTTAGTCTCTGTTACCCACCTTTGTTAAAAAGAGGGGTAAATAAGTCTTTTTACTCTCATTTTATGTCTCTCTCCTCTCAAAACAAGAAAAAAAAAAAAACAAAAACAGAAGAAAACAAGATCAAAATGGGCATCTCTTAGAACATGACTCAAATAAAAAAAATTTCAAACCCAGAACATAAGATCAAAAAATTTTCAAACGCAGAACAAGATCAAAATTTTTTCAAACCCAGAATATGCATCTCTTGCAGAAGTTAGATCACAAGCTTAATGGCTATAAGTTACATCTATGCATTTTAAAGAACCCACCATACCCACCTTCATCGTGAAAGCCAGCCCCCATGAAGACCACCAACCACAAACACCAAAGAGAAATCTCCAGCCACTGCCAATCTCACCCAAGGCCATTGTTGCCCAGCCTCCGTCGATCTCGCCCTAAGGCCATGCTAGCCCAGCCTTTGCCGATCTCGCCCACAAGATTGTCACGCTATCCACCTCGTTAGTCTTCTGATCTTGTTGCTTCGAATCCCCTACCTTCGGACCTCCCCCACCTTCAGACCTTCCCCACCTTTGGACCTCCCCCACCTTTTAAAGCTAGCCCCTTTGGTACTCACTGTCCGAAATCAAAACCCACCATACCCACCTTCATCATGAAAGCCAGCCCCAATGAAGACCACCATAACCATATCCCACCACCATCGATCTCCAGGACCACCATACCGATTCACCACCGATCTCCATGGCAGAAGCTTCACCGATCTCCATACCGACCCACACCCATGGCGAAGCCTCCTTGCCCGCCCCTCTTTTTTTGGCACTAGACCAGATGCCATTACTCAAGCTTTTCTTCTCTCTTTTTCTGATCTAAACCAAACCCAAACCCATACTCAAGCTTCACCGATCTCTTTTTCTGATCTTGTGTTGTGTTATGTGTTTGTTGTAATATGTGGACTCTCCATAATCTGTGGGCATCTCATTAATTTGTACTTGTTTTAATTTCAAACAATTTGATTTGTAGTTGTTTGGAATTTTATTTGTGCCCCCTCATTCTTCACCAATTGGTTGTTGGATGGATCCATAAGGCACACGGTCCTACAAGTGGTATCAGAGCCCGGTCATAGGTTCGAGTCATTGGAGCCGCATTGTGAGGGAGGGATTGTGAGGGATTTCACAATTCGCTCCAATACCAATGGGCTTGGTTTGCGATCGAATGCTATAAAAGATTTTGTGCCCCCTCATTCTTCACCAATTGGTCGTTGGATGAATCGGTAAGGCACACGGTCCGACAGTTATAATGCCTTTCGTAATTATTATTATTATTATTATTATTATTTTTTTAATACGATGCTGTGTTTGAGGGAAATTGTGGTTCTTGAAACTGAGATGAGTATGGATATGGATTGAATGATTCAATTTCTCTCTCTTATTATTCTGTGTGTGTCTGTGACTCTATTCTTTTGCATTCCTTTGTCAAAACTCAAAAGATCTAGAGAAAGAAGCTTCACTTTGTTTGTTAGATCCATAGGGGGGTGATGGGGCAAAAGGGTTTTGCTTTTTGCCACGGTCATGGGTTCTTTCACATGTAATTTCCTCTTAATTCAGGATTTGGACTTTGATTTTCATGAATGAAAAGTTTCTATGATGTTTTGAACAACTGTTAGATTAATAATTGACAACATAGATTTTTTATTTTGAAAAATTGAAACTATTGCATGTTAATAGATTATTATCCCCAAGCTATATTCAAATGTTAAAATGAGATTGTATCAAATTAATTTTTTGTAAACAAAATTCTCAAGAATAAACCAAACTCAGTAAATAATATTGCTAAGGATCTTGTGAAATTCCTAATATGCATTTTTTTTTTTTTAATATTATCTTCACAGGATATTAGTGGGCTTATAAACTGGTTACTAATTAAAAATTTCCTTGTATCACAAGGTCTATCGCACATGGTCTACACAAGAGTAGTGCAGTGTTGGTTTGAACATTCACTAGGGAACTATTGGTTGGTATCATTAAAACTTATCAAGTGAGAACATGTCCTTATGCTGTAATTTCATTTTGGATGCTATTAATGAGATTATTAGTAATTTCATTCAATGAGATTATGCTGTAATTTCATACCAAATTCTTATTATTTAATTTTTTTTTTCTTATTTATCATTTTGGTGCAAATATAATAGCTGCTGCGGGTGCTGGGGCTGCCACTTCCATCAAAACAAATCCATTGTGGGCTGTTAAGACCAGACTTCAGGTAAGTTGGATGTGCTTCTGTTTGTAATGCTTTGTCTCCTTTCAATAAAATTATATATATATATATATATATATATTTATATATATATTATTCTGTTTGCACTCAAGAGTTTGTAGTTGAAGCTGTTTTATATATCATCTTGCACAACACACACTTGTGTGTTGTTTCTAGATATGCTTCTTTTGTAACTCACTCTCAGCTGAACTGCTTTGAAGTGAGTCTTGTTTGAAAATTGTCCTCATTGTTTTGTAAGTATCATAGTTCTCATTTTTGTACTGGCTTCTTTATTGGCACATTATGGATAAATAATTATTTGTGGTAATTAATCAGGATTTCCGGAAGGATTGGTTAATGATTTTGATGATAGTCACATCTTCTCGGTCTAGCATAAACATAAGACGTTTGGAGAATGCTACAGGCTCCACCGGGAAGGAAGGATTATTATCAGAGGGAAATGCTGCTTACAATTGGTCCAGGTGTTCTATATATCTGACTTTGATAGTTTGCTAAATATCATAGTCCATTGTTGCAATAACTTACAACAATTAAAATTAATATTGCAGCTGCACTGAAAAGAAGACTCATGGTTTTCAATTTGGAAATAGGGATTCTTAAGAGCTTAATAGTCAAGGGGAAAAAAGGAATACTAGGTATTGTTTGAACTTCAAGAAACATTTTAAAGAAAATGATCTGTATGGTTTTTTTAGATGATCCATATGTTACACACACACACAAAAGAAAATGAGAGGGAAAGAGGAAAGTTAAAGCTGGAATCTTTTTCTGGTGAAATGCTTGAAGCTACCTTATTCCTACTTTTAATCATCACTATTGATTTCAGTCTAACACTTAATATCTGGCCATTAAAAGAAAAAGAAAAAGAAAAATCCAATAGTGATTTAAAAACTTCATGTTCCTTTTTTTTTTTTCTTTAATATATATATATAACATGTTGGAAAACCAAGAAGGTTAGTCCGAATACGCCAGTGTCTTAGTTTTCAGTGCATTTTTGAGACATTTCCAAGTAAAAAAAAAAAAAGAGTGGGAAGATATATAAGCACAAGTCTATGCAAGTCTCAAGATCAACAAAACCATTGACTAATCATTCATGACAAGTTTGAAGATCTATTTACAACAATCACATAGATGTCAAGATTTTTCTCACAATGATACGAGTGCATAAAGAACAAGTTACGCTCATAAATGCACAAAGCCATTTGTACGAAGGTACAAGGCAAAACATGTGTGTGACATAACACAATAATGCCGATCAAACTTTTTGGATTTTCTACTTTTTATGTGTTTTTGGATTTTTGACACAAAAACAAGTAAAGATTGATAAAAAAAAAAAAAAACATTCAAAGCAAGAAAAGAAAACAAACACAAATTTGTTAAAACATGCTAGAACAATTACAAAGAAAACAGCCAAGCAATGTCACAACATATAGGAAGTATTGATGCATGGTCATGTTCTAATGCTTATGCATGTGTACCCCTCTTCACCCACACGACATGTGCATTTGGGGTGATATCCTTAGAGGATTGGGTACTTGACTTACGATTCTCAAACCTGAGGGTGAAGTTTGCCAAACAGGAAGTGATGGTGTCTATCATCTTCATTGCATCCCTAATGTTAGAATCAGCTTCTCCCCCTTTGCCATTTCTTTGTTCACTTGGCCTTTGATAGTTACCATTCTTTAATGCCTAAAGCTTGAAGCAATTTGGTCTAGCGTGACCTTGGATTCCCCAATGGTGACAAAAGTGTTGAGTTTTCGGTCCCCTTTGTGACTTTGGAAGAGATTTTCTTTCGCCATGAGTTTAGCCACTATTGGGTTTGGAGACTTTGTTACAACCCGTTGAGCAGTCACTTTTGGCTTCTTTTCAAACTTCACTTTCTCAACATCTGAAGTTGTTACCACTGGTTCCTTTGCTTTAACAAACTTCATCTCCTTAGACACATAGGTGCTTGAACTAGCCTCTCCGGTGTATCCTAAGCCGCTCTTGTCAAAAAAGGGCTTTTGATGTGCAAGTACTTCATCAAGCTTTTTGGAGGAGACCCGCTCTACTTTAGCATTAACTTGAATCACCTCAAGCTCAAGAAACTTGATCTTTGAGTAGCCTTCGGTTATCTCTTCGTTCAGTGTCTCAACTTCACATTTAGTCTCCTTGTACCGCACTAGAAGACTTTTATAATCTTGCTTTGCTCTCTTTATTTTCTTGATGGCTGCTTTAGCCACTCTTGCATGTTCACCGGTCTTCTCAAGGAGAGTATTATAGGTTTCTTGTAACCCCATAGTTCTTTCATCTTCCTCATCATCAGATTCCTCAACTATCCCCATTGACTCCACTTTCGTGTGCTCACCAAACTCTTCCACTAACACACTCAAATCATCCGAAGATTCCACGGGAGCAATGGTCATAAATGCGGAGAAGTTTCCCCTTCGTCACAGCTTTCTTCCAAGTCTGAATTAGAGGAGTCTGAGTCATTAAGAGTAGTGGCATACACTTTACCCTTCCCTCTCAAATAGTTGGGACACTCCTTCTTGAGATGTCCATGATCGTTGCATTCATAGCACGTGATTCCTTGAGAGGATTGAGAATCCTTTCCATCTTTCTTTTTGAAATCCTTTTTCTCCTTCCAAGAATTTGGGAATTTTCCCTTCTCAGCAAACTTTCCATTCTTTTTGAACTTCAAGAACTTTCGAAAGTTCTTAGCAAGATACGCCACATCTTTTTCGACCTCATCCTCATCTGATGAGTCTTGAGCTTCCACTTTCTCATTGATTGTCTTTAGAGCAAGAGATTTGCTCTTCCTTTATGATGGTAGAGATAGTTCATAGGTTTGAAGTGAGCCAATATGTTCTTGAACTTTGATCTCATCAAGGTCCTTGCTCCCTTCAATGGCAGTAACCTTTGCATGGAAGCTTTCTGGTAATGATCGTAGAATTTTTCTCACAATCTTGGAGTCCTCTGTCTAGGATCGCACTTAGGCAATTAAACCACAGCAAGTGCACACACTCTGATATCAATTGAAAGTTCGATTAGTGTGAAAAACACCAATGAACGTTTAGACCCCCAATTTAAAAATACCAACACAAGGTTATAAACAAACAATATATGTGCGGAATATGAATATAAGCTAAACCCAAATTGGTAAAACACTCTAATCCATAATTAATTACAACCACAGCAGCAATTAAATGATAAAGAGTAAGGGAAGAAGGATGCAAACACAAAGATAACACGGCAATGTGTTATCGAAGAGGAAACCGAAGTACTCGGCGAAAAACCTCTCCGCCGCCCTCCAAGCGGTCAATAATCCACTAGAGAATAAAGTTGGGATACATGAATAGCAGAAGACCTTTCAAGCCTAATCTACCCAGTGCACCTAAGCCCTCCAAGCTTCTTGCTCCAACAGGGTTACGTCGAACCTTGTCTTCTCTAGCTTATCGGATCACACAATCGCCCATTGCATCAACCAAAATGAATTGGTCCCTTCTGAACTGCTTCCCAAGCACCAAAATACCTCCTCACTAATATGGGTATGGTGGGATAAGAATTTGGCTAAATGTACCTCTCAAGGATATGTTAATGGAGAGGGTGAGAGTAGAGAAATTTGGAGAATCAAAGGATGAAGATTGTGGATGAGTCAATCTTGTTTTTCTCTAGGGTTTCTCTCTCAAAATTCTCTCTTGAAAACTCTCTACATATCGTGGATATAAGGGTATTTATAGTGGTGTGTATGAGGAATGCGAAAAGTCAGGTTTCAATCAAACAAGTCATTCTGGCGACTCAAGCTCGCGATTGGAATGAGCCGCGAGTTTGAGTTGTGAGCTAACTACCTAGCTAGATTGGAAGTTTTGTCCTGTAGTGCTCTAGCTAGCGTGACCCTTCAGCTCGCCCTGCATGCTTCACATGTGTGCCATTCTGGCGACTTGCCAATCGTGAGATCCAGTTGCGAGACTCCCTTAAATTGCACACTTCTTGAGATTTCTTCACACTCTCTCACACACTACCCTTATATAATTCCCACCTAAATATAGGGTATTTAATTGCTAAATTACAAGAAAATTTGGCCACCATATTTTGATGGGGGCAACTATGCATTTTGGAAAGTCCATATGCATCAGAGGAGTCTGAGTCACTAGGAGTCTAGTTCCCTCATAAGTCGTTTCCAAAATTTGCCACGCCTCCTTGGCAATTGTAACATGAGAAATCTTGTGAAACCCTGTATTTAGGTGGGAATTATGTAAGGGTAGTGTGTGAGAGAGTGTGAAGAAATCTCAAGAAGTGTGCAATTCAAGGGAGTCTCGTGACTGGATCTCACGGCTGGCAAGTCACCAGAATGGCACACGTGTGAAGCATGCAGGGGGAGCTAAAGGGTCACGCTAGCTGGAGCACTACAAGACAAAACTTCTAGTTTGGCCAGGCAGTTAGTTCGCGACTCAAACTCGCGGCTCGTTCTAATTGCGAGCTTGAGTCGCCAGAATGCCCTGTTTGATTGAAACCTGACTTTTCACATTCCTCATACACACCACTATAAATACCCTTATACCCACAATATGTAAAGAGTTTTCAAGAGAGAATTTTGAGAGAGAAACCCTAGAGAAAAACAAGATTAACTCATCCACAATTTTCATCATTTGATTCTTCAAATTTCTCTACTCTCACCCTCTCCATTGACATATCATTGAGAGGTACATTTAGCCAAATCCTTATCTCACCATACCCATATCAGTGAGGAGGTATTTTGGTGCTTGGGAAGCAGTTCAGAAGGGACCAATTCATTTTGGTTGATGCAATGGGTGATTGCGAGATCCGGTAAGCTAGAGAAGACAAGGTTCAGCGTAACCCTGTTGGAGCAAGAAGCTTCGAGGGCTTAGGTGCACTGGGTAGATTAGGCTTGGAGGGTCTTCTGCTATTCATGTATCCCAACTTTATTCTCTAGTGGATTATTAACCGCTTGGAGGGCAGCGAAGAGGTTTTTCACCGAGTACTTCAGTTTCCTCTTCGATAACACATCACTGTGTTATCTTTGTGTTTGCATCCTTCTTCCCTTACTCTTTATCGTTTAATTGCTGCTATAGTTGTGATTAATTATGGATTAGAGTGTTATACCAATTTGGGTTTAGCTTATATTCATATTCCGCAATATATTGTTTGTTTATAAGCTCGTGTTGGTATTTTTAAATTGGGAGTCTAAACGTTCGTTGGTGTTTTACACACTAATTGAACTTTCAAGTGGGCTAGGTCATTTTATTCTCAAAGTGATATCTAAGTTGTTTATTTGCCTAAAACTATTGAACTAGTTCAGAAGCATGTTAGCTTATATTGATAAAATTCACATATGATAAGCATTGATGACATGAATGCATACTTGGATTTCTGCAAAAGCAACAATAATGGCATATGTGCATCTCTTTCGCTTTTGATGCATATGTGTTGATGAATTGGAATCTCAATTATCAAAGCATGGCAGTCTAAAATGCTCTATTTCTACCACCAGCACCTTACAGCGGTAATTTCTTGCATTCAATTTCTTTAACTTGTTTGCTAGGCTCCCCTTATGATAACCAAAACAATTACATTGTCAGATTGATATAGAATTTATTTATTCTGTTAAAGTGCTATGTGTTGCTTACCTGGATCTTATATAAGTATGAGAAAAAATTCACATGACAAAATCTTAAAAGGGGAACCTAAGGAATAACACTTAAGTAATGTACATAAGTCTTGCTCTGTTATAAAATAAAATAAAAAAATTTGTTAGAATGTGTGAGGAACATGCACCATTTTGATTGATTCTCACTATTGCATAAAAAGGTTATATAATTTGTCCTAGAAATTATGTGAAAACTAAGTGGTAGTGTTATTTTTTATTTTTTGGTAACGAGAGTTACTGATTAAGAGGCACTGCCTCTAGTACATGAGGTACATGATGTAGTGTTAAAGAATTACAATGAAAGAAAATAGTTACAATAAGAAAGAGAGAAAATCAATAAAATCTACAATAAAATGACTAAAATTAACTTGTTTTACTCTCTTGTGAATTTCAAGTAACAAAAGGATAATCAAACACGTAATCATGAGTGTTCTTTGGAAATTCTAAAGCTACAAGTAGATAGATAACCGTTATAATAAAAAAACTATAAATTCTTGAATTTGAATTGTAGTGAGGACAGAGTTATATAGATGATCATTTTTGATTGCAAGTGTGTTTTCTTGAATTTGTTTTTTACAATTGGTGGTATTGAGTTCTTTTATTGCATTCAATTTGTTTATTACAACTAATGGCTGTGTTTGTAGTGGGCCAATATAGATATGACATCTAGCTGTTAGATATGCATAGTGGACAATTTGTCTTCCCTTTCTGGTTGACAGCCTTGTTCAATGGGATTTGCTACTGGAAGAAAAGCGTTCTTAGTGAGTGGGTTTTGGTGGGTTTTGCTTTTTGTCATGGTCATGGAATCTTGCACAAGTAATTTCCTATGAAACTAGTCTCTTTTCTATTTCTTATGATGATTGATTGTCCTCCAAGCAGGGGCGACCTATGGCCTTAGGGCTGGTAGAAGTGAATGTGTCTTAATAGATATTACACAACTTATATCTATTCTATCTTCCTCTGTTTGTCATTTGTCATCTCTATTTTCATGGTAGTTGGCATAGTCATCTGTTGCTCCCTGAAAACATTGTTTTTATTTTTATTTTTATTGACCATACTTCACAAGTGTCCTCTAGTATTGACCATACCTCACAAGTGAACCAAGTGGATCATCTAAAAATTCAGAAAAAGTTGTTCTCCGCGTTGTTCTCCACCAATGGCCATACAAGGCCATAGCATGCCCACATGCATGCTCCCAAGGCTATGAAAACTGCCATGGGGAAGCAGCCATGGCAAAGGTACACAGCTAAGATCAAGACAACACCCATGGGCAAGGCAGTCATGGCTAAGGCACGCAGCCAAAGCCAAGGAATCCCCCATAGACAAGCAGCAAAGGCCAAGGTAGCCCTTGTGGGCACACTACCAAGGCCAAGGCATGCTGGCTTACCCAAATAAACTTCTTTCAGAAAGAAAAAAAAAAAAAAAAAAAAATATATATATATATATATATATTCTTTTGGAAAAAACCCCTCCCTCATTTGGTGAAATAACCCTCCAATGGGAAGTAGCCAAGGCCATGGCATGCCCATGTGAATGCCCCCAAGGCCATGACAGCCCCCATGGGAAAGCAGCCATGGCAAAAGTAGGTAGCTAAGATGAAGGCAGCACCCATGAGCAAGGCAGCCTTGGCTAAGGCACGTAGCCAAGGTAGACCTCGTAGGCAAGCAACCCTTGTGGGCACACTACCAAAAAAAACCTTTTTTTGGAAAAAATCCTCATTTGGGAAAATAACCCTCCATTAGGCAAGCAACCCCTATAGGTACGCTGCTAAGGCCATGGCATGCCCAAGTGCATGCTCCCAAAGCCATGACAACCCCATGGGGAAGTAACCATGGCAAAGGCACACAACAAAGGCCAAGCCAGCCTCCATAGGCAAGCAGCAAAGGCTAAGCAGCTCCTGTGGGCATGCTACAAAGGCCAAGGCCCAAATCACCTCCTTTGAGGAAAAAACCTTCTTTTGGAAAAAACCCTCATTTGGGAAAATAACCCTCCAATGGGCAAGTAGCCAAGGCTAAGGCAGCCCTCGTGGCACTTTGCCAAGGACATGGTATCCATGACAACCCCCATGGGAAAGCTGCCACGGCAAAAGGCACTAGCCAAGATAAAGGCATCACCAACTAGCAAGGCAACCATGGCTAAGGTATGCAGTCAAAGCTAAGGTAGCCCCCATAGGCAAGCAACAAACACTAAGGCAACCCCCAGGGGCACGTTGCCATGGCCAAGGCACGCAGTCAAAGCCAAGGCAGCCCCCATAGGCAATTAGCAAAAACCATGGGAGCCCCCATGGGCATGTTGCCAAGGCCAAGGCATGCTTGCTTGCCCAAATAACCTCCTTTGAAAGGGGGGGGGGGGGGAGGGGAACCTTCTTTTTTATAAAACCTTCATTTGGGAAAATAACTCTCGAATGCTCCCAAGGCCATGGCATGCCTATGATGGGGAAGCAGCCATGGGTCATGGGCAAGGCCACCATAGCTAAGGCACGTAACAAAAGCCAAGGCAGCCCTTGTGGGCATGCTGCCAAGGCCAGGGTATGCTACTTGTAAGGTTGAATTTTATCAATCATCTTGTTAGCTTTATTCCGTGTCAAATTTGCTTGTATTTTAGCAATTAGTAACCCTGTATTTAGGTGGGATTCATGTAAGGGTAGTGAGTGAGAAAGTGTGAAGAAATGCTCAAGATTGTGCAAGGATGCAGAGACTCGCGGCTGGACTCGCGAGTGACTCGCAACTGGCAAGCCGCCAAAGTTGGCACACGTGTGGAGCATGCGGGGGAGCTGAAGAGTCATGCCAGCTGTTACACTACAGGACAAAAGTCCCAGGCTGGCCAGGCCGTTAGCTCGCGGCTTGAACTCGCGACTTAGCCCAGTCGCGAGGTCAAGTCGCCAGACCACCCTGTTTGGGAAAAATTGTCTTTTCACATTCCTTCTCACCCTACTATATATAGACCCTTATACCCACGAAATGTAGAGAGCTTCTAGAGAGAATTTTGAGAGAGAAACCCTAGAGAAAAACAAGATTGATTCATCCACAATCTTCATATAAAGACTCTTCAAATTCCTCTACTCTCTTCCTCTCCATTGTTAAATCCTTGAGAGGTACATTACCAAAACCTTTTTCTCACCATACCCATATTTGTGAGAAGACTGTTTGGTGCTTTGGGAAGCAATTAAGAATGGACCAATTTCATATTGGTAGATGCTATGGTTAAGTAGCGGAATCCGATAAACTAAAGAAAAAATAGGTTCGGCGTAACCTCGTTGGAGTAGGAGCTTGGAGGGCTTAGGTATATTGGGTAGATTAGGCTTGGAGGGTCTTCTGCTATTCATGTATCCCAACTACATTCTTTAGTGGATTATTTACCACTTAGAGGGCGGTGGAGAAGTTTTACGCCGAGGGCTTCGATTTCCTCTTCGATAACACATCGTTGTGTTGTCCTTATGTTTGCATCTCTCTTCCCTTAATCTTTGCCATCTAATTTCTGCTGTGGATGTGATTTTATTTGATTTAGATTGTTTATCAATTCTGTATTAAACTTATGTTCATATTCCACACATTAATTGTTTGATATTAAGCTTGAATTGGTAATTTGTTAATTGGGGGTCTAAACGTTCATAGTGTTTTATACACTAATTGAACTTTCAATTGGTATCAGAGCGGGTACATTTGTTGTGGTTTAAATACCTAAGTGTGATCCTTGACCCCTTGTGTTTATTTGCCATGGATAGTGCTTTGTATGTCTCTTTGTATGATTTGGTTGGTGATGAATGTAACATGCCATGTATTTGTGAAAATGCCGCTATAAGTGATAATTCTCATGATTGTGATGCTATGTTACATGAATCTTTGGATGTTGTTGATATTCCTAACATCAAACTCTTGAAGAAAAAGGCTAAGAAGTTTAATAAGGATTTGAGCAAGTTATTTTGTGAAAATAATGATTTGATTGCTAGGCTCAATGAAGCAAACAAATTGGTTGAAAAATATAAGAAACTTGCTGAAAATTCTCTTGAAAAGCTGAAAGAGTTTGAATGTTTGAATATGGACTTGGATGCTAAACTTGTTTTGTCTAACAAACTTGTTGATGAGCTAAAATGTGAAAATGAATCTCTTAAGATGTATGCTAAGTGTTTGATTGCTGAACCTATTGCTAAAAAGGATGATAATATATGTTGCAATCATGTTGTGGTACCCGATTTCGTGCCTATTGTGGGTTCTACCTCAAAGGACAAATCGGTGTACATACCTCTACATAAAAGAAATCAAAAGGTGGAGAGAAAGGCCGTTAAATCAAAGCCTCCGTTTAGGTCTCAACCTAAGGTTTTGGATGGATCTAAGTTTGTTCCAACTTGCCACCATTATGGTGTGATTGGTCATATAAGGCCTCAATGTCATAAGTTGAAGAGGGAACAAAACTATGTTGCTAGATCCCTTCCCAAAAAGCCTAGTGGACCTAAACACATTGTTTGTCACCATTGTGGTGTCTTTGGTGATCTAAGACCTCAATGCTCTAAGTTTCATGCTTTTAAAAGAATCAAAAGAAAAAAAAACTTGAGCTTTTTGGAAGTTGTGCTAAAAAAAGTAAACCGGTTTTGAGTGAAAATAGCATGTTGTTAAAGAAAATGTTTAATGCTCTTAACTCTTTGACTATGTGCATCTCCGATTCTCATTCTTCCAACCCTTGCCTCACTTCTCTTGAGACACTCATTCCAAACAATCGTTCTGTTTGGATGAGGAAGGGTTCCTATGGTTGAGCTTTTGCTCTTTTGGTCCTTGATCTAATTTTTTCGATCTTTGTAGGACCCTTCATGCATTAAATGTCATATCTTCATACATTTTGTGCATCTTACATTTATTTGTATGCATTTCTTTTGTTTTTTATCTTACTTTTATGCTTTAGTTTTGTGTGAGTAAAAATCCAAAATCACATAAAAAGTGAAAAATCCAAAAAGTTTGATCGTATATGTTTGAGCACCTTTCACATGCGAGTTTGGCCTTGTACCTTTGTACAAATGGCTTTGTGCATTTACGAGCTTAGCTTGTTCTTTTTGCACTTTTATCTTTGTGGGAAAAATCTTGACATCTTTGTGTGATTGTTGTAAATCGATCTTCAAGCTTGTCATGAATGATTAGTCAATAATCATATTGGTTTTGATACATGCATAGACTTGTGCCTATATCTCTTCCCACTCTTTTATTTTTATTGCTTAAAGAGCTCAATAAATGTAAATCTCAAAATGAAAAGAAATAATGAGCTGCAAAAGCCGTCGCACATACTAGTATTCGACTAGAAAAAAGGGAAAGCGACTTATATGAAAATGTATGATGCCTAAAAAGCCGAAGACTTGTTCATCAAATTGAAATATCAAAAATTTCAGGCATCAATATCAAAATGAGATGTATTGATTCAAAATGATCGAATGTTATGAAGTGTAAAGAAGCCAAATGAAAAGCTTTAAAGATATGTAATCATTTTCTTGTGGGAGGTCATATATGTTCATTTCTATAATTGAGATAGACCATTTGAATTAGTATTAGTTGTGTATGACTTGATTGAGTTGATCATTGAAGCTTCACTCTAGACTAAGGACTATTCCACATTTGATACACACACATAACACACATGCCTAATGTTTAATGAATGCATTATTCATTTGTTCGATTGTACTTGTTTAAATGTGATGTGTATATGCTCAACTATATATGGATCAATCCAAAAAGATTTTCGATCATTTTATATGTTTTTGGAAGTGATTTTTATCATTCTTTGTGTTCATGTTTAGTGCTTACTTTGTTTTTCATTGTTTAAACATGTTCTGTGCTGAAAAATAGGTGTCAGAGTTTTTCGCGACTCAGCTGGCGACTCGCCAGTCGCGAAACTCCAGTCACAAGTTCATCTAGAAGCTTTGGAGACTCACTCGCGACTCGCGAAAATTTTCGCGACTGAACCTAGCGACTCGCCCAGTCGCGAAACGCCCAGAATCAGCTTTTTAAAGAGCTTTTTCATGGGAAACCTGTTTTAAACCTCTCCCATCCTCTTTTAAACATCTCTTTCAATATTTTTACATCAAAACCCAATCAATTTGAATGGTTTTTCATTCCATTAACATTTCTAAGGTAATTATAAACTCTTTTCATTAATTTTGATCCTTATATTATATTTTGGAGAGTTTTGTGCTTTTGGTTGGGATTTTCATCATAGGGGTTGGAAAAACTTAATTTTTGTCAAATTTTTTCATGAGATTGGTTTCTTTTGTTGATTTGCATTGGATGTTGGCCCCTTGTGGCATAAAGAACTTGTATTAAGGGTGGATTTCATGATGTTCATACATTGTTTCACATTGTTGTTCATAGTGTGCATGCTAGGTGTTTGATAAAATGCCTCTTAAGCATTTTCTTGCTTGTTTGGACTCCGATGAGTACCAAACTTTGGGGTTTCTCATGTTTCCTCATTAGGAACATATTTGGTTCATTGGTTGTGTATTTAACACACCTTGCCCCACAAGTGCATTTTCCATGCATTGGTCATGCATTGCACATAGCCACCTCTTGCACACACCTTTGCTACCCTTGTCATGCATTGGTCTATACCTTGCTTCTTCATCCTAGCATGTCATGTTTACCTTATGCTTTGTAGCATTTTACTTTGTCTTAGGTTTGAGCTTCATTTTCTCATTCATCTCGCACCCTTCATGCATTATTATCATTGTTCATACCTTCATCTCTTACTCTCGTTTCTCCTTGATCCTTTGTCTATTCCTGACAAAAAGGGGGAGAGTATACTCTAGAGTAGTATATCGGAGAGTTTTGTCATTTCTATATGACTCTTGTGCACATCCTTGGGGGGAGAAATTCTATTTCTCGTGCACATTTGTAAGGGGAGAGATATTCCATAGGGGAGATGCATATACCAAGGGAGAGAAGACATTGTGTTAATTAGAAAACCTTGTTCTGTTTGTTTTCTTGTTGGCTTTATGGTGTTTTGAGTTATGCTTTGTTGTTCTCATCGCATCATGTTTGTGTATTGGACATGCATACTTCCTTATGATATTGTGCTTCTTTGAATGCATGTTCGGATGATCATTTTCTTTGCTATGTGATCATTGTAGTCATTTCTTTATGACTGTTTTGGTGTATGATCAAGTTGCTCACATGTTTCACATCATGTTTACTTGATCGCAATTTATTTGTTACATTATACTTGTCCTTTTAATACTTGCTTTACCTTGAGGGTTTAATGTGTTTTGTGCAAGTGTTTCAGGTTACAAGTGTATATGTTCCAAGTGCATCACAGCTTCTCATCATTTTGAATGAGAGAAACTTTAAGCACTTTTAGTTTATATTGTTTAAGTTTATATTCAGTATTTTTTGGTTTGTGCCCATGTTGCTTTTGTAAGCTTTTAGGGTTTGTTTCCATGTGCTTTTGTAGGCTTTTATGGTTTGTACCATGCTATGTAGCCTTTATGTTTTGTTGCCTTAATACTTCAAGCTAAATGTTATGCATTTTTCTTTAAGTATTCTCACTCTTGTGTCCTTGTAGGATTTTGTTCCTAGATGCATATACTTTATGTATTGTGCATTGGTTGAGTGTTGGGCATGCAAGTGACTTGTATTGAGCTTATTGTCTTGTATGTTCGGATGTTCATTCCAAGTGTGAATGAGCATTGTAGTCACTATTTTATAGTGATTTCCTGTTTGGTCAAGCCATGGTTTATTTCTCATTCCATTTTGCTTGATTGCATTGTGCTTGTCTCATATGCAATTACAAGTTTTTCTGCATATAATGATGATACTGTGTTGTTATGTTTTAGGAGATTCTTGTTCATATGATTCAAGAGCTTATCAGATTCTAGAGTTAGGTGTGAGTGAGTTTTGTTCAACTATTCCCAACTCACATATTAAGTCTAGAGTTTGTTTTAGGGTTTTATCACGGAATAGCCAAATGGGGAGATTGTAAGGTTGAATTTTATCAACCATCTTGTCGGCTTTATTCCATGCCAAATTTGCTTGTATTTTAGCAATTAGTAACCCTGTATTTAGGTGGGACTCATGTAAGGATAGTGAGTGAGAAAGTGTAAAGAAATGCTCAAGATTGTGCAAGGATGCAGAGACTCACGGCTGGACTTGCAGGTGACTCGCGACTGGCAAGCCGCCAAAGTTGGCACACATGTGGAGCATGCGGGGGAGCTAAAAAGTCATGCCAGCTGTTGCACTATAGGACAAAAGTCCCAGGCTAGCCAGGCCATTAGCTCGCGGCTTGAACTCGCGACTCAGCCCAATCGCGAGGTCAAGTCGCTAGACCACCCTGTTTGTGAAAAACTGTCTTTTCACATTCCTTCTCACCCTACTATATATAGACCCTTATACCCACGAAATGTAGAGAGCTTTTAGAGAGAATTTTGAGAGAGAAACCCTAGAGAAAAACAAGATTGATTCATCCACAATCTTCACATAAAGACTCTTCAAATTTCTCTACTCTCTTCCTCTCTATTGTTAAATCCTTGAGAGGTACATTACCCAAACCTTTTTCTCATTATACCCATATTTGTGAGAAGGCTGTTTGGTGCTTTGGGAAGCAGTTAAGAAGGGACCAATTTCATATTGGTAGATGCTATGGTCAAGTAGCGGAATCCAATAAGCTAAAGAAGAAATAAGTTCGGCGTAACCTCGTTGGAGTAGGAGCTTGGAGGGCTTAGGTACATTGGGTAGATTAGACTTGGAGGGTCTTCTGCTGTTCATGTATCCTAACTACATTCTTTAGTGGATTATTTACCGCTTGGAGGGCGGCGGAGAGGTTTTACGCCGAGAGTTCAATTTCCTCTTCGATAACATATCGTTGTGTTGTCCTTGTGTTTGCATCTCTCTTTCTTTAATCTTTGCCATCTAATTTCTACTGTGGATGTGATTTTATTTGGTTTAGATTGTTTATCAATTCTGTATTAAGCAAAAAAAAAAAAAAAAAAAAAAAAAAACTTACTTGGAAAAATAACCCTCCAACGGGCAAACAACCATCATAGGCACGCTGCCAAGGCCATGGCATGCCCACATGCATGTTCCCAAGGCCATGACAACAGCAATAGAGAAGCAACCATGACAAAGGCACGCTACCAAGATCAAGGCTGGAACTAGAGGCAAGGCAGCCCATAGCTTAAGCACGCAGTCAAAGCCAAGGAAGCACCCATAGGCAAGCAGCAAAGGCAAAGGCAGCCCCAATGGGCACACTGCCAAGGCCAACATTGGCTTACCCAAATACCTTCCTTTGAGAACAAAACCTTCTTATAGAAAAAACCTTTAACTGGGAAAATAAACCCTCTAACTGGCAAGTAGCCAAGGCCAAGGCAGCCCCCGTGGCACATTGCGAAGGCCATGGCATGCCCACATGCATGCTGCTGAGGCAATAACAACCCTCATGGGGAAGCAACTAAAGCAAAGGCACTAGCCAAGATGAAGGCATCATCCACTAGCAAGGTAGCCATGGCTAAGGCATGCAGTCAAATCCAAGGCCTAAAGGCAAGCAGCAAACACCAAGGAAGCCCCTATGGGCACGCTGCCAAGGCCAAGGCATGCTGCCCTGCCTAAATAACCTCCATCAAGGAAAAAAAAAAAAAAAAGACCCTTTTTTGGATAAAACCCTCGTTTGGGAAAGAAACTCTTGAATGCTCCCAAGGCCATGATAGTCCTCATGGAGTAGCAGCCAAGATCAAGGTAGCATCCATGCACCCTTGGGTAAGGCCACCATGGCTAAGTCATGCAACAAAGGCCAAGGCAGCCCCCACAGGAAAGCAGCAAAGGCCAAGCCAGCCCCCATGGGCACGCAGCCAAGGCCAAGGTATGCTGGCTAGCCCAAATAACCACATTTGAGGGAAAAAAAGAAAAAAAGAAAAAACCCTTAATTGGAAAAATAACCCTACAGCGGACAAGTAGGCAAGGCCAAAGCAGCCCCCATGAGCACGCTGCTCAGGCCATGGCATGCCCAAGTGCATGTTCCCAAGGCCATGATAGTCACATTGGGGAAGTAGCTATGGCAAAGGCACGTAACCAAACCCAAGGAAGCCCACATAAGCAAGTAGTAAAGGCAAAGGTAGCCCCCATGGACACGCTACCAAGGCCAAGGGATGTGGCTTGCCCAAATACCCTCCTTTGAAAACAAAACCTTCTTTTGAAAAAAAAAAAAAAAAAAAAAAAAAAAACCTTCAATTGGGAAAATAACCTTCTAATGGGCAAGCAGCCAAGGCCATGGTAGCCCCCATGGGTATGTTGCCAAGGACATGGCATGCCCACGCGCATGCTCCCAAGGCCATGACAGCCCTGATGGGGAAGCAGCCACAGCAAAGCCACACAGCCAAATTCAAGGCAGCACCCATAGGCAAGGACACCTTGGCTATGACACATAGCCAAGGCCAAGGCATCCCCCATGCTCGCGAGGGCACGCTGCTAAGGCCAAGGCATGGTGGCCTACCCAAATAACCTACTTTGGGAAAATAACCACCTTTTTGAAAAACCCTTATTTGGGAAAACAACCATCTAATGGGCAAGTAGCTAGGGCTAGGGCTGTGCAAACCAGTACTGGAGCCGACAAGACCGATCGGCACCGACCTTCTTACACCGCCACTGCAACCGACTGACGGAGCCGATGTGGGCAAACGAAACGTGAAGAGAGTTTCGACTCCGGTGCGGTGCAATAATCGGAGTAGCAAATCTGGAACCGAAGCCTCGTCGAACTGAACCGACCCCTGTTTCAGATGTTTGGAACTTTGGATACTGCGTCGTTTTACTGAGATTTTGTCTTTAAAAAAAATTATTAAAAAAAAAAAAAAAAAAAATACAAACCCATCAATGGTCTTCACCATGTTGCACGCTGTTGTTCTTCTTCTTCTCTTCTTCATTTTGCAGTGCACTGGTTTGGTCTCTAGTTTCTATTGTCTTCTAAAGAGATTAGTACTCTTTTAAATTTTTAGTCTTTTAACGTTTCAACTTTTATGACCCCCACACGTGTCTAGCTTTGGTAATAACAGAAGAAAAGTTTAAAAAAAAAAAAATGCAAGTATCAGACTTAGATATTACTCTATTTTCCCACCACTATGTAGGTCCATTGTGTAGGTATAATGGTGTATAATATATATTAATATTTATTTATACTTAAAAAAAAATCATTATTAATGCTACGTTTACAATATTTTAACAATAAAAGCTATAAACTAGTAAAAATAGAAGTTATAAACTATAAATTTAGTAATATTTATCATTTTTTTTTAGTAAATTTTATTTATTTATTATTATTATCAAATTTTCAGCACTTGTTTGGACTTTGTAGTGTTACATTGTTACTTTAGTCCCATTGAATACTGAATAGGTTGAAAGGATTTTTTTTTATTAAAAAAAATAGAATTTTTAATGTTTCAAACCGACCAAAACGATAAAATCGAGCCGGCTAAACTGCACCGCTATAGGTCAAAAAACCGACCCTAATCAGTATGAATCAGTTTTAAGTATGAGAAAACCGATCCCTATCGATTCGGTAATAATTTTGAGAAAAAATCGAGCCGACTGAACTGCACACACCCCTAGCCAGGGCCATGGTAGCCCCGGTGGGCATACAGCCAAGGCTATGGCATGCCCATGTGCATGTTCCCAAAGCCATAATAACCCCCAAAGGTAAGCAGCCATGGCAAAGGCACACAAAGGTCAGGGCAGCCCCTGTGGGCATGCTGCCAAAGCCAAGGCATGCTGGCCTACCCAAATAACCTCCATTGAGAAAAAAATCTTCTTCTGGAAAAAACCCTCACTAGGGAAAATAAACCTTCAGTGGGCAAGCAGCCAAGGCAAAGGTAGCCTTTGTGGACACGTTGCCAAGGCCATTGCATGCCCACCTACATGCATCCAGGGCCAGGACAATCCCCATGGGGAAGCAGCCATGGCAAAGGCATAAAACCAAAATCAATGAAGCACCCATGGGCCAGGCCGCCATGGCTAAGGCACGTAACCAAGGCCAAGGCACGTAGCCAAGGCCAAGGCAACCCCTATAGGAAAGTAGTAAAGGCCAAGATAGCCCTCGTGGTCACACTACCATGGCCATTACATGCTGACCTACCCAAATAACCTCCTTTGGGAAAATAACCTCCTTTTAGAGAAAAGCCTTATTTGTGAAAATAATCCTCTAATGTGCAAGCAGCCAAGACCAAGGCAACCACCGTGGGCATGCTACCAGGGCCATGGCATGCCCATCAGCATTCTCCCAAGGCCATGACAAACCCCATAGTGAAGCAATCATAGTAAAGGCACGCAGCCAAGATCAAGGAAGCACCAGTGGGAAAGGCGGCCATGGCTAAGGCACGCCACCAACGCCAAGGCAACTCCCTTAGGCAAGAAGCAAAGGCTAAGGCAACCCCCGTGGGCACGCTGCCAAGGCCAAGGAATGATAGCGAGCCCAAATTACCTCATTTGAGAAAAAAAAAACCTTCTTTTGGGAAAATAACCCTCCAATGGACAAGTAGCCAAGGCCAAGCTAGCCCCTGCGGGCATGCTGCCAAGGCCATGGCATTCCCATATGCATGTTCCCAAGTCCATGATAAGCCCCATGGGGAAGCAGCCACGACAAAGCCATCTAGCCAAGATCAAGACAACAACCATGGGCAAGGTCGCCACGGCTAAGGCACATAGCTTGCCCAAATGAGCTCCTTTGAGGAAAAAAAGAAAAAAAGAAAAAAAAAAACCCCCACATTTAGGAAAGTAACCCTCTAATGGGCAAGTAGCCAAGGCCACGGCAGCCCTTGTAGGCACGTTGCCAAGGCTGTGGCATGCCCACGTCTAGCCCATGACAGCCCTAATGGGGAAGCAGCCATGGCAAAGGCATGTAGGCAAGGCCAAGGTAGCCCCCTTAGGCATGCTACCAAGGCTAAAGCATGCTGGTCTGCCCTATTTTGGAATATAACCATCCAATGGGCAAGCCAAGGTCAATGTAGCACCCATGGGCATTCTGCCAAGGCCATGGCAAGCCCATATGCATGCTTCTAAGGCCATGACAACCTCCATGGGGGAAGTAACCACGACAAAGCCACACAACCAAATTCAAGGCAGCACCCATGGGCAAGGCTACCATGACTATGACACGTAGCCAAGGCCAAGGCATCCCCCACAGGCAAGCAACAAAGGCCAAGACATGCTGGCCTGCATAAATAACCAACTTTGGGAAAATAACCCCTTTTAGAAAAACCCTTATTTGGGAAAATAACCATTCAATGGACAAGCAGCCAGGGCCATAGTAGCCCCGATGAGCACACTGCCAAGGCCATGGCATGCCCACATGCATACTGCCAAGGCCATGGCATGCCCACATGCATGTTCCCAAGGCCATGACAACACCCATAGATAAACAGCCATGGTAAAAGCATGTGGCCAAGATCAAGGCAACAACAACAAGTAAGCAGTAAAGGCCAGAGCAACACCTATGGGCATATTGCCTAGGACAAGGCATGCTGACCTGCCCAAATAACCTCCACTGAGAAAAAAAATCTTTTTTTGGAAAAAACCCTCATTTAGGAAAGTAACCCTCCAATGGGCAAGTAGCCAAGGTAAAGGCAGCCCCCGTGGACATCGTGCCAAGGCCATGGCATGCCCACTTGCATGCTCCCAAGGCCATGACAGTCCCCATGGGGAAGCATTCATGGCAAAGGCACATAGCCAAGATCAAGGAAGCACCCATGAGCCAGGCCGCAATGGGTAAGCCACGTAGCCAAGGCTAAGGCATACCCCATAGGCAAGCAACAAAGGCCGAGGTAGCCCTCGTGGGCACGCTGCCAAGGCCATTGCATGTTGACCTGCCCAAATAACCTCCTTGGGAAAATAACCTCATTTTAGAAAAAAGCCTTATTTGTGGAAATAACTCTTTAATGAGCAACCAGCCAAAGCCAAGGCAGCCCCCGTGGGCACGTTGCTAAGGACATGGCATGCCTACGTGTGTGCTCCCAAGGCCATGACCGCTCCCATAGGGAAGCAGCAATGGAAAAGACATATAGCCAAGATCAAGGTAGCACCCATGGGCAATGCCGCCATGGCTAAGGCACACAGCCAAGGCCAAGGCAGCCCCTGTGGGCATACTACCATTGCAAAAGGCATGCAGGGCTGCCAAAATAACTTCCTTTGAGAAAAAAACCTTCTTTTGGAAAAACTATCCTTTGGAAAAATAACCCTTCAATGTGCAAGCAGCCAAGGCCAAGGCAGCCCTCATGGCACGTTGCCACGGCAATTGCATGCCCACGTGCATGCCCCCAAGGCCATGATAGCCCCTATGGGGAAGCTGCCATGGAAAGGCACTAGCCAAGATAAAGGCATCACCTAATAGCAAGGCAGTCATGGCTAAGGCATGCAGTCAAAGCTAAGGCAACTCCTATAGGCAAGCAGCAAACACCATGGTAGCCCCCATGGGCATGCTACCAAGGCCAAGGGCAAGGCAGTCATGGCTAAGGCATGCAGTCAAAGTCAAGGCAGCCTCCATAGGCAAGCAGCAAACACCAAGGTAGCCCCCATGGGCATGCTGGCCAGCCCAAATAACCTCCTTTAAGGAAAAAAAAAAAAAAAAAAAAAAAAAAAAAAAAAAAAAAAAACCCTTCTTTTGGGAAAATAACTCTTAATTGGGAAAATAACTCTCGAATGCTCCCAAGGCTATGGCATGCCCACATCCATGCTTCTAAGGCCATGATAGTCCTTCTGGGGAAACAGCCATGGCAGCCCCTACAGGAAAGCAGCAAAGGCCAAGGCAACCCCCGTGAGCACGCTGCCAAGGCCAAGGTATTCTGGCCTGCCCAAATAACCTCATTTGAGATGAAAAAAAAAAAAAAAAAACCCTTACTTGGAAAAATAACACTCCAACAGGCAAGGAGGCATGGCCAAAGTAACTACCATGGGCACTCTACCAAGGCCATGACATGCCCACTTGCATGGGAAAGGCACGTAGCCAAGATTAAGGTTGTACCCAGAGGTTAGGCAGCCACAGCTTAGGCATGTAGCCAAAGCCAAGGAAGCGCCCATAGGCAAGCAGCAAAGGCCAAGGCAGCCACTATGGGCACGCTGCCATGGCCAAGGCATTTTGGCCTACCCAAATACCCTCCTTTAAGAAAAAAACCTTCTTTTGGAAAAAACCTTCAATTGGGAAAATAACCCTCCAATGGGCAAGCAACCAAGGCCAAGGCAGCGCTCGTGGCACGTTACAAAAGCCATGGCATGCCCACGTGCATGCTCCCGAGGCCATGACAGTCCCTATGGGGAAGCTGCCATGACAAAGGCACTAGCCAAGATGATGACATCACCCACTAGCAAGGTAGCCATGGCTAAGGCACACAATCAAATTCAAGGCAGCCCCCCATAAACAAGCAGCAAACACCAAGGCAGCCCCCATGGGCACGCTGCCAAGGCCAAGGCATGCTGGCCTGCCTAAATAACCTCTATTGAGGGGGGGAAAAAAACCCTTCTTCTGGATAAAACCCTTATTTGGAAAAATAACTCTTAAGTGCTCCCAAGGCCATGGCATGCCCACGTGCATGCTCCTATGGCCATGACAATCCTCATGGGTAAGCAGGCATGGCAAAGGCACACACACAGCCAAGATCAAGGTAGCACCCATGGGCAAGGCCACCATGGCTAAGTCATGCAACAAAGGCCAAGGTAGCCCCCACAGGAATGCAACAAAGGCCAAGGCAGCCCCCGTGGGCACGCTACCAAGACCAAGGTCTGCTGGCTAGCCCAAATAACCTCATTTGAGAAAAAAACCTTCTTTTAGAAAAGAAAAAAAATACCCTTTCTTGGAAAGATAACCCTCTAATGGGCAAGTGAACAAGGCCAAAGCAGCCACCATGGGCACATTGCCAAGGCCATGGCAAGCCCACATGCATGTTCCTAAGGCCTTGACAGTAGCAATGGGGAAGTAGCTATGGCAAAGCCACATAGAAAATTTCAAGGCAGCACCCATGGGCAAGGCCACCATGGTTAAGGGATGTAGCCAAGGCCAAGGCATCCCCCAGAAGCAACTAACAAAAGCCAAGGCCGCCTTCATGGGCGCTCTACCAAGGCCAAGGAATGCTGCCCTGCCCATATAACCTCCTTTGGGAAAATAAACCCCTTTTAGACCCTTATTTTGGAAAATAACCACCATCCAATGGGCTAGCAGCTAAGGCCAAGCGAGCCCATGTGGGCATGCTCCCAAGTTCATGATAGCCCCTATGGGGAAGTAGCCATGGCAAAGCCACCTAGCCAAGATCAAGGTTGCACCCATGGGCAAGGATGCCACGGCTAAGGTATGCAACCATATCCATGGCTGCCCCCAAAGGCAAAAAGCAAAGGCCAAGGCAGCCCCCGTGGGCATTCTGCCAAGGACAAGGCATGCTGACCTACCCAAACGAGCTCTTTTGTGAAAATAAAAATAAAAAATAAAAAATAAAAAATCTTTTGGAAAAAAACCCTCATTTGGGAAATTAACCCTTCAATGGGCAAGCAACCAAGGCCATGACATGCCTACATCTAGGCCATGACAACCCCAATGGGGAAGCAGCCATGGCAAAGGCACGCAAGCAATGCCAAGGCATCCCCTATAGGCAAGTAGGAAAGGCTAACGCAGCCCTTGTGGGCATATGGCCAAGGCCAAAGCATATTGGTCTGCCAAAACTACCTTCGTTGGGAAAATAACCCATTTATAAAAATAAAAAATAAAAAAAATAAAAAATAAAAAACCCTATTTTGGAAAATAACCACCTAATGGGCAAGTAGCCAAGGTCAAGGTAGCACCCGTGGGCATGCTGCCAAGGCCATGGCAAGCCCACGAGCCCACGTGCATGCTCCCAAGGCCATGACAGCCTCCATGGGGAAGTAGCCATGGCAAAGCCGTACAGCCAAATTCAAGGCAGCACACATGGGTGAGGCCACCAAGGCAATGGCACGTAGCGAAGGCCAAGGTATCCCCCATAAGCAAGCAACAAAGGCCAAGTCTGCCCCTATGGGCACACAGCCATGGCCAAGGCATGTTGGCTTGCTCAAATAACCTACTTTGGGAAAATAACCTCATTTTAGAAAAACTCTTATTTGGAAACCATCCAATGGGCAAGCAACCAGGATCATGGCAGCCCCGGTGGGCACACTGCCAAGGCTATGGCATGCCCACGTACATGTTCCCAAGGCCATGATAACCCCATGGCAAAGGCACACAACCAAAATCAAGGCATCACCTATAGGCAAGCAGTAAAGGCCAGGGCAGTGCCTATGGGCATACTGCCTACGCCAAGGCGTCCTGGCCTGCCCAAATAACCTCCATAGAGAAAAATAAAAATCCTCTTTTGGAAAAAAAAAACCCTCATTTGGGAAAATAACCCTCCAATAGGCAAGTAACCTAGGCAAAGTTAGCCCCCGTGGACACATTCCAAAGGCCATGGCATGCCCACCTGCATGCTCCCAAGGCCATGATAGTCCCCATAGGAAAGTAGCCATGGCAAAGGCACACAGCCAAGATCAAGGAAGCACCCATGGGCCAAGCCGCCATGGCTAAGACGTGCAGCCAAGGCCAAGGTAGCCCCCATAGGCAAGTAGCAAAGGCCAAGGCAGCCTTCGTGGGCACGCTGCCAAGGCCATTGCATGTTGACCTACCCAGCCCAAATAACCTCCTTTGGTAAAATAACCTCCTTTTACAAAAAAGCCATATTTGTGAAAATAACCCTTTAATGGGCAAGCAGCCAAGACCAAGGCAATCCCTGTGGGCACGCTGCCAACACCATGGCATGCCCACTTGTATGCTCCCAAGGCCACGACAACCCCCTTGGGGAAGCAGCCATACCAAAGGCACGCAGCCAAGAACAAAGCAGCACCCATAGGCAAGGCGGCCATAGCTAAGGCACACCACCAAAGCCAAGGCAGCTCTCATAGGCAAGAAGCAAAGGCCAAGGAAACCCCCGTAGGCACGCTGCCAAGGCCAAGGCATGTTGGCCTGCCCAAATATCCTCCTTTGAGAGAGAGAGAGAGAGAGAGAGAGAGAGAGAGAGAGAGAGAGAGAGAGAGAGAGAGAAAAAAAAGAAAAAAAAACTCTCATTTTAGAAAATAACCCTCCAATGGGGAGCAGCCCAGGTCAAAGTAGCCCCCGTGGACAAGTTACCAGGGCCATGGTCTGCTCACATGCATGCTCCTAAAGCCATGACAACCCCCATGAGGAAGTAGCTATGGCAAAGCCACATAGCCAAACTCAATGCAGTACCCATGGGTAAGGGCTCTATGGCTAAGGCACGCAGCCAAGGCCAAGACATCCCCCATAGGTAAGTAGCAATGGCCAATACAGCCCCCGTGGGCACTCAGTCAAGGCCAAGGCATGCTAGCTTGCCTAAATAATCTCCTATGGGAAAATAACCCCCTTTTAGGAAAAAATAAAACTCTTATTTCGAAAAATAACCATCCAATGGGCGAGCAGCCAAGGCCAAGCTATCCCCCACGGGCACACTGCCAAGGCCATAGCATGCCCACATGCATGTTCCCAATCATGGCCTTCCCAATCATGGCAATCATGGCAAAGCCACCCAGCCAAGATTAAGGCAACACCCGTGGGCAAGGCCACTATGGTTATGGCAGCCCCCAGAGGCAAGCAGCAATGGCCAAGGCAACCCTTGTTGGCACGTTGCCTAGGCTAAGGAATGTTGGCTTGCTCATATAACCTCATTTGAGGAAAAAAAAAAAAAAAAAAAACCTTCTTTTCGAGAAAACACTCATTTGGGAAATATCACTCCAAAAGGCTAGCAGCCAAGGCCAAGGCAACCCCCGTGGACACGTTGCCAAGGCCATGGCCTACCCATATGTATGCTCCCAAGGCCATGACAGCCCCCATGGGGAAGCAGCCATGGCAAAGCCACACAGTTATGTTCAAGGCAACACCAATGGGCAAGGCCACCATGGCTAAGGTACGAAGCCAAGACCAAGGCATCCCCCAAAGGAGAGCAGCAAAAGTCAAGGTAACCCCCGTTGGCATTCTACTAAGGCCAAGGCATGCTGGCCTACCCATATAAGCTCCTGTGGGAAAGTAACCCCACCCCCTTTAGAAAAAAATCCTATTTTGGAAAATAATCATCCAATGGGCAAGTAGCTAAGGCCAAGGAAGGTAGCTCCTGTGGGCACACTGTTAAGGCAATGGCAAGCCCACGTGCATGCTCCAAAGCCTTGATAGCCTCCAAGGGGAAGTAGCCACGACATAGCCACACAGCCAAGTTCAAGGCAGCACCTTTAGGCAAGGCCACCATGGCTAAGGCACGTAGACAAGGCCAACGCATCCCCCATAGGCAAGTAGTAAAGGCCAAGTCGTCGTTGTGGGCACGCTGCCAAGGCCAAGGCCAAGGCATGCTAGCCTGCCCAAATAACCTACATTGGGAAAATAAACCCACCTATAGAAAAACCTTTATTTGGGAAAAGAACCATCCAATGGCATGCTGCTAAGGCCATGGTAGCCCAAGTGGGCATGCTACCAATGCCATGGCATGCCCATGTGCATAATCCCAAAGCCTTAATAAGCCTCATAGGGAAGCAAAAGCATGTAGCCAAGATCAAGACAGCACCCATAGGCAAGTTGCAAAGGCACGCTGCCTAGGCCAAGGCATGCTAGCCTGCCTAAATAACGTCCTTTGAGGAAAAAAAAATCTTCTTTTGGAAAAAACCCTCATTTGGGAAAATAACCATCCAATGGGCAAGTAGCCAAGGCAAAGGAAGCCCTCGTGGATACGATGCCAAGGCCATGGCATGCCCACATGCATGCTCTGAAAGCCATGATAGCCCTCATGGGGAAGCCGTCTTAGCAAAAGCACACAACCAAGATCAAGGTAGCACCTATGGGCCAAACCGCCATGGCTAAGGCACGCATCCAAGGCCAAGGCATCCCCTAGAGGCAAGCAGTAATGGCCAAGACAACCCCCGTGGCATGCTGCTATGGCTAAGGCATTCTGGCCTATCCAAATAACCTTCTTTGGGAAAATAGCCTCCTTTTAGAAAAAACCCATATTTGAGAAAAGAACCCTCTAATGGCTAAGCAGCCAAGGCCAAGGCAGCCCTCGTGGGCACACTACCAAGGCCATGTCATGCCCAATTGCATGCTCCTAAGGCCATGACAGTCCCTATGGGGACGCAGCCATGGAAAAGGCATATAGCCAAGATTAAGGTAACACCCATGGGCTAGGCCGCCATGGCCAAGGCATGCAGCCAAGGCCAAGGCAACCCCTATAGGCAAGCAGCAAAGGCCAAGGTAGCCCTCGTGGGCACACTGCCAAGTCCATTGCATGCTGGCCTGCCCAAATTAGGGCTGTCCAACCCACCCGGCCACCCGCCCAACCCGTCCGTACCCGACCGGCGTTCACCCGATCTGATTGCTCCGGCGGTTGGCCACGGGTCCCGAGCTCTAAAACCCGACACTAGTGGGTCAGTTTCAAGTCCCCTCGTTCAAAACCCACGAAACTCGACCCACCTGAAGACATCAAATTCTGGCGAATTCTCCAGCAATTCCGACGAGTTTTCAGCTTGATTTGGCAGATTTCGGCGACCAAAACAATCAAATCCGGCATAGATACACCAAATCCGGCAATTCTCGACACGATTTGGGGGAAAAATCATCGGATTTAACGAAATCCTCACCGGATCTTGACCAGATCGGGCGAGATCTCACCGATTTTGGCCGTTTTTCTGTGTTTTCCGTCAGGTTTCAACCTCACCCGAAACCGATGCCACCCGTCGGCAAACTGACCCACGAAACTCGACCCTCTTAACGAGTCGGTTGCGAGTTGAGAATCTGCCCACCCGATCTCTTACGGGTCGGTTGCAGGTTGGGCACAAACCCGACCCGTGGACACCCCTAGCCCAAATAACCTCTAAAAAAATAAAAAAATAAATAAAAATAAAAATAAAATAAAAAACCTATTTTCGAAAATAATCATCCAATGGGCAAGCAGCCAAGGCCAAGGTAGTATCGGTGGGCACGCTACCAAGGCCATGGCAAGCCCACGTGCATGCTCCCAAGGCTATGACAACCTCCATGGGGAAGTAGCCACGACAAAGCCACACAACCAAGTTCAAGGCAGCACCCATAGGCAAGGCCACCATGGCTAAGGCACGTAGCCATGGCCAACACATCCCCCATAGGCAAGCTGCAAAGGCCAAGGCATGTTGGCCTACTCCAATAACCTACTTTGGGAAAATAACCCCTTTTTTGAAAAACCCTTATTTAGGAAAATAACCATCCAATTGGCAAGCAGCCAGGGTCATGGTAGCCCTGGTGGGCACGCTACCAGGGCCATGGCATGCCCACGTGCATGTTCCCAAGGCCATGATAATACCCATGGGGAAGCAGCCATGATAACCCCCCGTGGGCACGCTAACCCTCTTTTTGAAAAACCCTTATTTAGGAAAATAACCATCCAATGGGCAAGCAGGCAAGGTCATGGTAGCCCTGATAACCCCCATAGGGAAGCAGCCATGGCAAAGGCACGCAGCCAAGATCAAGACAGCACCCATAGGCAAGCAGCAAAGGCCAGGGCAGCCCCTATGGGCATGCTGCCTAGGCCAAGGCATGCTGGCTTGCCCAAATAACCTCCTTTGAGGGAAAAAAATCTTCTTTTGGAAAAAACCTTGATTTGGGAAAATAACCCTCCAATGAGCAAGCAACCAAGGCAAAAGCAGCCCTTGTGGACACGTTGCCAAGGCCATGGCATTCCCACATGCATGCTCCAGAGGCCATGATAGCCCCCATGGGGAAGTAGCCTTGGCAAAAGCACACATCCATGATTAAGGCAGCACCTATGGGTCAGGCCTCCATGGCTAAGGCACGCAGCCAAGACCAAGGCAACCCCCATAGTTCTTTTTAGAGATATATATATATATATATATATATATATATATAAAAGTGAGAAATGTTGGTGGATAATTGAATATTCTTTTAACTACATTGGATAATCTCACTAAAATAAAAAATAAAAATTACATGAGATGATGGGATAAGGATAATAATTTTTTTTTAAAAAGGGATAAGGATAAGAGTTTTTTCCCATAAAAAAAATAAGAGTTTTTTTTAAAGCCAACTTAACGTGAAGGAGAGGGAAAAAATAAAGGAAATCTTCGAAAAGAGTTTTTTTTTTTTTTTTTTTTTTTTTCCTTAAAGAAGAAGAAAAAAAAGAAGAAGAGGAGAGTTGATTGCGGTATTTTAATAGGAGTGATAGTAGCAAATTTGAATTTTAGTAGTAGTTTAGTGGATGTGAAGTTATTCTGTAATGGGTTGTTTAGAAATTCAAAACGTAATTTTACTGGATTGTCCTCCAATTTTATCTAGGTGTAGGGGTATTTTTGAACCACAAAAATGAATATCCCGAATTGGGAAAAAATAGTAGTAGTAGTAGCAGTGTGTATATATATATATATCAGATTGATATACCAATATATACTAATACCTAATTACTTCATTTCTTAGCCAAATTGTAACGATCTTTAGTATAATATTGACTACTTTATATCATATTATTGAGCGGAAAAAATCACTGAACACTACTAACTTGATTCTTAGATGCACCAAATAATTTTTCGTATTATGATATTTACAACTCATCCTTTCAAATTGGATATAATCTTCTTGCAAAATTTACCCATATAAATAAATAATTCTTAACCTAAAATGGAATAAAAAAAATATAATGGTAATAATAAAGAAATCTTTAAAATAATAAATACTAATATTAAAAATTAATACTTTCTTAAATATGAATTTTTTTTTTTTTATACAAGATAGAATTTCTACTCTAACCTAATCTAAGTGTATATGTGTGTGAAACTCCCTCCTAGAGACTTGAACCCCAGTCCTTGCCCCCCACATCCTACAAACATTTATACTTGTAAAGTGACTATCACATTAAAGGTGCACGGTAGTTAAATATGAAATTTTGAATTGGCCTTAGTATGGACTTTTATTTACAAAGGCTACTGACAAAAAATGATTTCACGAATTATGATATTTACAACTTATCCTTTCATGGAGGATAAAACTTTCTAACAAATTTCAACATAAACTTTTTTTTCTTTTTTTGAGAAACTAATTTCAGCATAAAATTGAACAACAAAAAATAATAGTAATAATATAAAACTCTATATAATAATAAATAGTACGATTAACAAAAAATAGTACTTTCTTAAACATATATACTTATAATATACACACAACAAAAAAAAAAAAAAAAAAACCATGTAGAGCATAGGTCAATAACTAGTTTAGTATTAAACTAAATAAAACTATTTTTTTTTCACACTTATATCTCAGAGAAATTATTGTGTACTTCCGGAGTATCATAATTGTGTATTCTCTCCTCTCACATGAATGGTAGATTTTATTAATTAAATTCATGGTGAGACCTATCATTCGTGTGAGAGGAGGGATTACGCATTTATGATATTCCGAAAGTACCTAATAATTTTCCCTCAACTACCCATACCTTATAGTCTTTCTAGCATTCTACATCTTTTATTACATAATTTTTCACATTATAATTAGTTATATTAAACAACTGTCATATAGGGAAGATTATAATTAGTTATATCACTTTAATTCATCACTCAAATTTTTTCCCATCAGAATTGTAAAATTGTAACCGGTAATAGATTTTTTTTTTTTTTTCCCCACCGCATATATTCTTTAAAGTCTTTTCTAATTTCAACGCTTGAGGTTGAGGTCTTGACTGGAGACTAGCCAGTTTTACGCGGGGCACCCAAATCACCAAAACCAAGAAAAAGAAAAAGAAGAAGAAATTGTCTTCTTTGGTGGGAAGAGGATAGTAAAATTTATTCTCCAAAACAAATTTGGTACATTAATACATTTCAACACTCAAAATCCATCCATCCACTTACAAATTCATTCAATAAAATCAAGCATTAACAGGCGTAAACGAAGTAAGGTTCCTAAAATGCTCCCAAGCCTTTTCCCACACAACAGCTTGGTAGTTTTTGGTGAGGTCACCATCCTTAGTCGCCACGATAAGCCGATAATTGGTTCCAGACACCACCTGGGTCTCGCCTTTCACCACGCTCAAGAACGTCAACTGAGACTTGGACTCCTTGTTGTACTCCTCCACCGCGAACTCTCCGATCTCCGTCACATGCGGCTCTGTCACGTTCTTTATCGGCTGCCACCCACCGACGAGAACCTCACCACCGCCGCCACTTTTGCCTCCCAGGGCTGTGGCAGCGTAAATCGGAAGGATGAGAAGGGTAAGGAAGTAGAAGCACTGGATCTCGATCTTCATTGTAACTGTCGGTTTGGGTTGAGAGAGAAGGTTTGATTGGTGGTTGGTATTTATAGGGAATAACGGCTACTGTAGGATGGAGATTTGGCGTGAGGAGATGGAGTTTGGGGGCTTGGATTGATATGGAAATTACGGTGGGACCAGTAACGCTTTTATTAACGTACCAACATGTCACAAGCGTTACGTGGAAAAAGGGTGGAGAAACAACGTATTTATGTTGGTGGATTTATTCCCCTAGACTTACGAAAGATGGACGATCTGACCTGTTTGGGGAAAAAATTTAGATAATCACGTAACTCCTAACTCTCACACATATCTCCAAAAAAAAAAAAAAAAAAAAATCTCTCACACATATGGATGGACTTCACACCTGGCATGTAGCCCACCCCTTATGTGAGAGCTCGGAAAAGTGATTCAGAACTATTATGAATTGCCCGTTTGGAAAGGCAAAAAATAGGGCGGTGTTTAAGAGGCTGTGTCCTGGTTGGTGTAATTGAATTTGATATATTATGTAATATAATAATCATTTGCATCTTCTCTTGCGTGTTTGTTTAAAACTGCAAATCAGCGACCAATATAGGCAACAGGAGAGAATGGTTTAATTGGTGATTGGTATTTATAAGAGGTTTTGCGCGTGACGCGGATAACGGATGGCTATAGTATGGTTGGAAATTTCCATTAGGAGTTAAAGTTTTGGTCTTGGGCTCTTGGCGTCTGTGGAAATTTCGGTGGGACCAGTAACACTTGATGTGACTTAGAAAATCTAGGATCACAATTTTTTTATGCCACAATTTTGATATATCATATTAGCTTTATTACACATAATTCATGCGTGTGAATAGACTTTTTTTATTTTTTTATTTAGTGTCATAATTTTCTTTTCATAACCAAATTTTTTATAACATCTTTCATATAGATCACATATCACAGAATGTCATAAAATTACCAATTCACAATATGTATAAAATGTAATTGAGAAAATATGATATAGAATATAAGTTATAAATTTTGTTAAAAAGCTTACCAATTTTGAAAGAAAAACCCTTAACCATTGAGAAGAATTTTGTATATAAATAGTTAGTCAAAAGAAGATAGTGTCGATTAAAAAAATGAAGAAGAAGTTGAAAGAATATTGGGCGTTTGGAGTTTGTGGGAAAAGGAAGAAAGGAACAAATGAAAGGAGAAGTTATTTCTAAGAAGTTATAATTGGTTTTTGTATGGGTCTTTTTTTTTTTTTTTTAATGGAAGTTTTATTTGTTAGGATAGGAACTGTGGGCAGTTTTATTTTATTTTATTTTTATTTATATAGAACGTGGGATAGTAGAAAGGGAAGTGGGAAGTTTTTTTTTTTTTTTTTAACATTGATAGGTTTTTTGTTTTTGTTTTTTTTTTTGGATTTATAGTTTTCACCTTGTTTCTTATATTTTAGGAATAAGGATAAGTTAATTAAATTAGGGGTATTTTTGAAAGTAAAAAAGGCAATAACTAACTTTTTTTTTTTAGAAAGAGTTTCAATTTATGACATCCACTTGTGATGATAGTTCTTTATCATTAAACCAAGACACTAATCAGTTTCTGGTATAAGCAGGGGTTGAATCTCAGATTTTTTACCAGTTGAGCTAACTAGAAACCATGGCAATAACTAACTTTTTGAATCCTCTTAATATATAGAGATATATACAAATAATGAATGATGGAGAAAAAACAGTGGTCTGTATGAAAGTAACATGCAACTAGTCAAAATCTGCAACATAGGATAGTTGTAAAAAATGGTATAATAAAAGTTATGATCCTCAATGTACTAACATGGCACATGCGTTATGTGGAGGAAGGGTGGAGAGTCTAGAGTTGTGGAGGAAGGGTAAAGAGTCTAGAGTCTAGACAACGTGTGTTGGGGATGTTGGTCTTGGTGGATTTACCATTATTTTAAAATCGAATTGATCAAAGAATCGAAAAAGAGAGTGGTTATGACTTACAATCCAACCGGTGACATCATAAATAATTTAATTAATAATTTTAAAATGGGTTGGGTTCAAGTTCCACTTGGTGTAACTCTAAGCAATGTTATACCATCCAATAACTTGTAATAGAAATCATAATTTGAAAACCCCACCATTGAATTATATGTTCTATATGTTCTTAACATTCATGTCAATTAGATGTTATTTACCATTCGATCCATAAACTCATCTTTTATGCATTATTTTAAACTACAAAAATTTGAATTTAAACAATTGATTGATATCATAGTTATTAATCTTTGATCACCTTGAAAATTTGCAAGCATGGAGAATATACAAAGATAACGTAATCTAATGGTGGATTTGTCAAAATTCACATCCAATTAAAAAATTTTGAGTGATGTAACATTATTTAAAATTACACCATGTGTAACTTGAATTCAATTCTTTTAAAATTATAAAAGTATAAAAGAATTTCCTATTAATTATGTGTATACCTTTGATAATATTAATTATAAGGACACAATTTGGCTCCCAAGCCCAAAGGAAATATGAACTTAAGCCCAAAGAGCCCAATACAATGAATTTGTAGAGAGTGGGTTGAAAAACTGGGCTTTAATGAATCAGACAACAAGTAAAGTGGATCCAAATGACAAGAAAATGAAGATAAACTGGTTTAATCTAAAGAAAATTATCCTCGGCACAGTCCAAGGAGATCAGTTCTTCTATATTGATTCTCAAGTTTGATTACAAGTTCAACTCTCAATTGCTATAGTGTTTTTCTCTTAATTTCTCGATCCTCTTCTCTTAGGGTCTTCCTCCTAATTTATACTATTTCTCCCTTCTCATCTCTGCCCTCCATGTGGACAGTAGATTGCTTGTGTTGATCCTTGTCCCATCAACACTCTCCTAAAGTCTTTGGGGGTAGCTGTAAGGTTGAAAAACACTGTTCAGATATCACTTCCTCATTAATGCGACTAGAGAGTTAGCTACAGAGTATTCAATGCGGTGGTAGCAGCTTTCCCTTAGATATTTCCTAACTTCCATCCCTCCTGTACGTTCATAATGCACGTCCTTATCAATAGAACTTCCTGGAACGTCACCCTGGATGATAGGACCCACATTTTGATATTTGCTTTGTTTAGCCAAGGGGATATTCCTCCTCAGCCCACCTCCCCCAACCTTTACAGTCATAGTTTGCTCGTGAAGTTCAAAGTCTTACATTTCTTTACTATTGATCTATCCTCGAATCAGTGAGCCTCTTTGGACAACACCCAAGACCTAATATATATTTGGGCTTGCATCCTTACATTAATAAGTGTTTATATTTTTTAGTAATGTTAATTTTTTACACATATATTATATAAAAATAGTTTTAAATATTCTTCTAAAAAATAATATTAGATATTAAAAATCTTCTTCTAATATATATATATATATATATATATATAGAGGGTTGTGTTCAAGTTACACATGGTGTAACTCTAAGTAATGTTACGCCACTCAATATTTTTTAATTGGATGCGAATATTGACAAATCCACCATTAGATTACATTATCTTTGTATATTCTTTATGCTTGCAAAATTTTAAGGTGATCAAAAATTAACATCCATGTCATCAATCAATTGTTAAAATTCAAAATTTTGTAGTTTAAAATAATGCATAAAATATAAGTTTATGGATCAAATGGTAAATAGCATCCGATTGATATGAAAATTGGCATACATGTTAAGAACATTTAAAACATGTAATTCAACGGTTGAATTTTCAAAATATTAATTCAATAACAAATTATTGGGTGGTGTAACATTACTTAAAATTACACTAGGTGTAACTTGAACCCAACTCATATATATATATATATATATATATTAAAAATCTACTTAATATATATATGTTATCTACTTGTATACTCCCAAATAGTTTTGAGTATTATATAAAAAGCCTGCATTAATTAGTTGGCTTTAACCAATGGCACATATACGTTTTGCTTTTGGTTTGAATTACTCACCCTCTATAATTGTTCTCCCTAATGGTTGTGTTGTGCCATTACTTCTGCGATTTTCTTTTCCACAAGCAATAAATTCTTGCTTTGTTGTCTCCTTAAATTTCTTTCCAAAAGAATTAAATGCCTATCGTTAAATATATAAAAACACGCATACACAGTATATATGAGTTTGGCTTACTTTCAATACATTTTTAACTGGACATGTCCTTTTATTTTAAATATACAATGACAAATAGTTTTGAGTATTATATAAAAAGTCTGCATTAATTAGTTGGCTTTAACCAATGGCACATATACGTTCTGCTTTTGGTTTGAATTACTCACCCTCTATAATTGCTCTCCCTAATGGTTGTGTTGTGCCATTACTTCTGCGATTTTCTTTTCCACAAGCAATAAATTCTTGCTTTGTTGTCTCCTTAAATTTCTTTCCAAAAGAATTAAATGCCTATCGTTTAAATATATAAAAGCACACATAGTATATATGAGTTTGGCTTATTTTCAATACATTTTTAACTGGACATGTCCTTTTGTTTTAAATATACAATGACAAGTTGTAGTGGGTTTTAATCCCCACTTATATATATACTTACTTCCTCTGTTCCAATTTGTTTATCTTGTTTGCGGTATAAAAATGTATAAGTTTCCCAACTACCCTTAAATAAATTCATCAAAAATAGTTTTGAAAATAAAGTAGGGACATAATAGGAACATTAGTAAATTAATGATTTTTAATTTTAGAAGCAGGACAATATTTTTGGGATATCCCAAAATTGAATAGAGAACAAACAAAATTAAGATGGAGGGAGTATTTCTTTTTTCATAAAAAATTTCCTAAATTGAATCACTATCAAATGCCCTTGGAATATTCATTAACTTTTCCTGATATATGTAGCATGCCACCAAGTGAGGCCAAATTGAAGATTAAACTGCATAAATGTCGCGACACTTAATATAAAATAATAAATATTTAACATTAATATATTTCTAAATAAACAAACTTTCCATATTTATGTAACAATTATAGAAATACAAAATAATAAAAATAACTCATATCTCTCTCAAATTTAAAAAAAAAAAATTATTTTCTAGGAAAAATAATATAATTATATGAGTAAGATATTTGATAAAATAGATATTAAGTTTTATTTTAATGTTATAGCTCATAACCAAACTTATAAACATATTTAGTTATTCCGTTACAACACATTTTGATGCTGTTATAAAAAACCAACTTCTGAACTCGTCCATATGGCTCGTCCTAAGGATAAGGTTAATTGTCAGAGCATGTTCGTCCAAGGAGAAAGCTCGTCCGTCCATGAAGTTGGTTGGACGAGCACCTTGCGTCCTAAACATATTCCTCGAAGCAAGTACTGTTTTCCTGTCAGACTACAAACCGTTCCCCTAATAAACAGTTTGTAGTCAACGGACCCCAAATAATGTAACTTTCATGGCAGTTATGGAAGTTACCTCCGAATCTTTTGAACTCCACAACGGTAGGAGAAGTAACTACCTCAAACAAACACTATATAAAGGCTCTTCTACAGGAGGGTAAGGCATTCAGACATTTCCATACAAATTGGAATTCCGAAAATACTAACTTTACCATCGGAGGATTCTTGGCCGGTCTTCCCCAGTCTCCTCTGATTTTGTGTTCATATTTTCAGGATATTCCAAGTAACACAGAGATCATCAACGCCCGAGACATTCAGCCTTACTGATTTCCTTGTGTTCATCAGTTGGCGCCGTCTGTGGGAAAGTTTTGTTAGATTTTATCTGAGTTCTACAATTCCTTTCTCTGACAAAAAGGCTGCAATGGTTCGGACTAGATCGAGGGCTACCAACCCAGGCCATCAAGAAAGTAGGGATGCTTCTAGCCATCCCCATCACGATCGTTAATCTGCGCCTGCCATGCAACCATCCTCTGTTCAACATGTGCAATCCATGGCAGCCGCTATGGCAGAGTTAACTCACCAAAACCAAGAACCGACAAGGGAGATTAATCTTAGGAGGCAACGACATGAGGCATATGGGGAAGAACAAGACCAGAGCCAGGGGGATGGAAGAAATGCTGTGCCTGAAAGTCAATCAAGGGGCACCACATCATGAAAGGTGCCACACTTGGAGAGAGAGATTGACCAGATGAGGAAGGTTATGGATGAGATGAGGGAGAACATGAGAAGAACAAATCCTGTAGAGGATCTAGTTCTCCGAACAGATTCCCCCTTCACGGCTTCCATCAATGGTCACCCTTTGCCTCCAAAATTCAAGATGCCTTCCTTGGATTCGTATGATGGATCACGTGACCCGTTTGATCACATTGCTACTCTTAAGACTACAATGCACCTTCAGGGGGTCCCGGATGAAATTATGTGTAGAGCCTTCCCTACCACCCTCAAAGGTCCAGCATGAGTGTGGTTCAGTAAAATACCCCCGAATTCGGTAAGTTCTTTCGAAGAGTTGAGCAAGTTGTTTGTTAATAACTTCATTGGGGGACAGAGACACAAGCGTTCTTCGTCCAGCCTGTTAACCATAGAACAGGGGGAGAATGAAAGCCTACGGTCCTTTATCACTCATTTCAACAGGGAAGCCCTGACAATGGATGAGGTGGATGATAAGCTACTATTGGCGGCTTTTCACAATGGGGTTAATTCTGATTTGTTCACCCACAAGCTTTATGAGAAGGAACCTCAGTCTATGGCTGAACTTGTCCATTCAGCCCAGAACATTGTGAATGCAGAAGACAAGATCATAGCCAAGAAGAGGAAGAGAGCTGAGAGAATGGAAGCAAACCCCATGCGCCACTCCGAGCAGGCCCCTCGTCCAAAGAAGGGACGGATGGAAGATAAAAAAGACCGAGATGGCAAGAAGGCTAGTCCTTCAGCACGGAGTCAACAATACACGCCACTGAACACGCTGCTCGAGCAAGTCCTTATGCAAATCAAGGACGATCCTTCCTTGAAATGACCGGAGAAAATGAAGGGAGACCCTAACAAGCGCAATAGAAACAAGTATTGTCGCTTCCATAGAGACCATGGGCACGACACGGACAAATGTTACGATCTAAAACAGCAGATTGAAAATCTTATAAGACAAGGAAAGTTGAGAAATTTCCTTGGACGAGAGCATAAGGATGAGAAGTTGAAAGGGAAGGTAGAAGAGTCGTCTCGCCCCCCGCTTGGAGAGATAAGAGTTATTATAGGAGGAAGCTCAGCCGGTCAGTCGTCCAAGTCCAGGAAGACATATCTGAAAGTAGTGCAGAATGTTCAACTCTCTGGACAATCTCCAAGGACAATGACCACGGACGAGCAAGCAATCACATTCACGGATGCGGGCGCTGAAGGAGTTCATCACCCCCATGATGATGCCATCGTTATTACTTTGCTTATTATCGATTATACAACTAGAAGGGTGTTGGTGGACAATGGAAGTTCAGCAGATATTTTATATTACCCTGCCTTTTAGCAAATGAAGCTCGAACGAGACTAACTTCGTCTAGTGAACTCACCCTTGGTAGGATTCGGTGGAATGAAGGTGCAGCCTGTAGGCACTGTCACATTACTTGTCGTGGTGGGGGCATACCCACAACAGGTAGTCAGGGACGTGAATTTCTTGGTGGTAGATTGTTCATCCTCCTACAATGCCATAATTGGAAGACCAACTTTAAATAGTTGGAAAGCAGTTACAACTACTTACCACCTGTCAGTCAAATTTCCAACGGAGCATGGGATAGGACAAGTGCAAGGAGATCAGCTGGTAGCAAGAGAATGCTACCTGGCCATGTTGGCCATGGACGAGCAAGTTCAGACGATGAATATTGAAGAAAAGAGAATGGTGGCTGAACCCATTGAAGTGTTGGAAGATATTTCTTTAGATGAGAAAAACCCTGAGAGGTGCACCAGGGTTGGAGCAAATTTAGAAGAGAAGATTAAGAAGGATATCGTCTGTTTCCTGAGGAAAAGTATTGATGTGTTTGCTTGGAGTCATGAGGACATGTCGGGTATAGACCCTAGTGTCATTACCCACCGTCTAAATGTGTATCCTTCCTCTAAGCCTGTACGACAGAAGAAAAAGTTGTTTGCTCTTGAGAGAGACATTGCTATTAAAGAAGAGGTGCAGAAGTTGACCGTAGCGAAGTTCATTCGAGAAGTTTATTATCCAGACTAGTTGGCCAATGTAGTAATGGTCAAGAAGGCAAATGGTAAGTGGAGAATGTGTGTAGACTTCACCGATCTGAATAGGGCTTGCCCCAAGGACAGCTACCCGTTGCCACGCATTGACCAATTGGTAGATTCCACTGCGGGTCACAAGCTGCTTAGCTTTATGGATGCTTTCTCTGGATATAATCAGATAAGGATGGACGACACAAATCAAGAAAAGACATCCTTTGTTACAAGTCAAGGCTTATTCTATTATAAGGTGATGTCCTTCGGTTTGAAGAATGCTAGGGCAACATATCAGAGGTTGGTTAACCACATGTTTCGTCCGCAAATTGGGCGGAATGTAGAAGTCTACGTAGATGACATGCTGGTGAAAAGTCAGGACGAGGGAAAGCATCTGGACGACCTGCAGGAAACATTTGACACACTTAGGCAATATAACATGAGGTTGAACCCCAGCAAGTGTGCTTTCGGAGTGTCATCCGGGAAATTCCTGGGGTTTATGGTTTCACATAGGGGGATTGAAGCAAATCCAGACAAGATCCAGGCGATACTGAACGTGGAACCTCCACAAAATATCAAAGAAGTCTAGTCTCTTACCGGACAAGTTGCTGCCTTCAACAGGTTTGTCTCTAAAGATACTGATAAATGTTTGCCATTTTTTAAGGTATTTAAAAAAGCATTTGAATGGACGGACGAGTGTCAAAAAGCCTTCCAAGACTTGAAAATCTACCTCACTACGGCTCCTTTACTAAGTCCATCCGTGCTGGGAGAGGAGTTGTATTTGTACTTAGCAGTTACCCCACATGCCGTTAGTTCAGCATTGATAAGGGAGGAAGGAAGAGTGCAAAAGCCTGTATACTATACAAGCAGGGCACTAAGGGGAGCGGAAAGACGATATCCGCTAATAGAGAAGCTGGCTTTTGCATTGATAACAGCTTCTAGGAAGCTAAGGCATTACTTCCAAGCTCATGTCATCAATGTCATGACCGATCATCCGCTCAAGAAAGTAATGAACAAGCTAGAAGCTGCAGGACGACTGATCCAATGGGCTGTCGAGTTTAGTGAATTTGACATCAGATATCAACCAAGGCATGCAATAAAAGCTCAAGCCCTGGCAAATTTCATTGCAGAGTTCACTCCGAGTTATGAAGACTTAAGCGAGGTGGAGAATAGAAAGAAATGGATCGTCCATGTGGATGGATCATCTACACAGCATGCAAGAGGAATATGAGTTGTTTTACTATCCCCGGAGGGAGATAAATTGAAGCACAAGATTCGTCTATAGTATCAAACAACCAACAATGAAGCTGAGTATAAAGCCCTTCTTAAAGGGTTGGAGTTGGCTAAATCTGTGGAAGCAGAATCAATACTCGTCCTGGGAGACTCCTAGCTAGTCATAGGCCAAGTAAATAAGACATGTGAACCCAAAGAAGAACGAATGAAGAAGTACCTTAATAAGGTGGTACGCCTTGTAAAGAAGTTTAAGGAAGCTGATTTCATTCAGATCCCAAGAGAAGAAAATATGGAAGTAGATACTTTAGCAAAAGAAGCCTCAGTAAGCGAAGTAATGGACGAGTTTGACAAAATTCAATACCTGCCCAACATAGACTTTCCAGAGGTGCAGCAGATAGAGGGTGAAGAAAATTGGATGACTCCAATAGTATCATACTTGAAGGATAGAAAGCTTCTAGAAGGAAAAGACGAGGCCAGGAAGCTCAGAGTCAGATCAGCCAGATACGTCCTCATGAATGAGGTACTATACAAAAGGGGTTTTTCACAACCTTATCTGAGGTGTTTAGCTCCGGACGAGGCCAACTATGTATTGAGGGAGGTTCATGAAGGAGCATGTGGCAACCATTCAGGAGCCAGATCACTTGTCCACAAAGTCATCCGTGCAGGCTACTACTGGCCCAACATGCAAGCTGATGCCAAGGCATATGTCAAGATTTGCAATCAATGCCAACAGTTTAGTAACGTCCCCAGACAACCATCAGAATATCTCACCTCAATGATGGCCCCATGGCCTTTTGCACAATGGGTGCTAGACATCTTGGGTCCCTTTCCACTTGGGACGAGGCTGATGAAGTTTTTGGTGGTGTGTATTGATTATTTCACAAAGTGGGTAAAAGTAGAACCCTTAGCGAGTATCACACAACAAAATGTCAAGAATTTTGTCTGGAAGAACATTGTGTGCAGGTTTGGGGTGCCCAGAGTATTAGTGTCCGACAACGGACGACAATTTGACAATGTACTTTTCAGGGACTTCTGTAAACACTTTGGAATTCAAAATCATTATTCCTCACCCGCCCACCCCCAAGCAAATGGTCAAGCCGAAGTTGCAAACCGATCCTTGTCGAAAATCATCAAGACTTGGCTTGAGGGGGCGAAGGGAGTATGGTCGGATGAGCTACCAGGTGTTCTATGGGTGTACAGGATGACGGTGAGAACCCCTATAGGGGAAACTCCTTTCAAGCTAGCCTATGGAAGCGAGGCAGTCATACTCGCAGAAGTGCACATGGCCAACCACAGGGTGACAACGTATCAGGATAAGGATAACGAAGAGCAACTCTGTTTAAACCTCGATCTAATAGACGAGGTAAGGGCGGACGCAGAACAAAGGATGGCAAGGTACAAAAACCTCATGGCTAGGCAGTATGATGCAATGGTGAAGCCAAGGCAGTTCAACATAGGAGACCTCGTCCTGAAAAAGGTTTCTTTGGCAACCAAGAACCCGGCTCATGGGAAACTTGGACCTAATTGGGAAGGACCCTACAGAGTTATCAACTGTAAAATGCAAGGATCCTACTACTTGGAGGCCCTGGACGGGAGAAAATTGGAGCATCCTTGGAATGTTGAGCACTTAAGGAGGTACTATCAGTAAAAATGCTAGCCTGGACGAGTGTCACTATGGACGAGCTTAGTGCCTGTTTATCTATATATTTTTTCAATAATGCTACTTTATTATTATTATGTTGTGGTTATGAACAGAATTATGGGTTTGTTTGTACTTATTAAACTCCATGAAAGGCATTTGCTTCTAAGAATATGCCTCGTTTGTGAACAATATTTATGCCATGTACATAATGTTGTGTGAATTCATAGTTTCCATGCTATTTTCGTTCAAATTAATCTATAAGAAGGCTAAGAGCCCAAGACAAGTAAATTCTCTAGACGTAGAGATGTAACGTCTGTAAACTCTCCTAAAGGTAACAAAGGCATATTCGTCCAAATCATGAACGAACAAGGGCCTTAAACTTAGTGAAGTATGAAAGCGTCCTAACAATGGACGAAGTAAAGCCCATAATACCTTAGTCCAATCTATGGATGAAGAGATACATGAGTAAACACAATCTATTGATCAAGATGCCTACTAAAACAATCCAATCTATGGACGAGATAAAAGTTGGGCCTTCATGAAGTGTGAAAACCAGCTAAGTCTAAGGACGAGTAATGCTGATAATTACCATTTCATATAGACGGATCACACTTGGTGAAATTTAGAGAATGTTGAAAAATATATATACATATGAAGAATGGACGAGCTAAGCTTGAAGTCTATTGTGTATGTAAACAAAATTCTCGTCCATACCATGATAAAAGAAAATAACATTCATTCAATTGTTAAAGGGCGGACAATCAACGTCCAAACACCCTTACAAAAGTAAAACAAATTGTTGACAACTCGTCCTAAAACCATGGACGAACTTAGTGTACTCAAGTTACAATAAAAAGATCCAAAACAATGGATCAAACCAAAAAGAAAAAAGAGAGAAAAAAGAAATACAAAGGATAGCCTAAATGTAAAAGTCTCGTCTTTAAGAAGAAGGGGCATTAGCATTAGGGTCGTCTTGAGGTGGCTGAGTGGTAGCATCGTCTTCCACATTGACGTCCTCGGAGCTAGTTTGAAGAAGAGAGCTGGTAGCAGCAGCCAGGTTAAGCTTAATGGAGCTAAAGTCCACTTTAGGGAAATTTTCCATAGCATCCATTCTGAAATCCTCAAAACCTGCTGCATAATTGGCGTCCAGAAGATCAGTGTTTTGCTTGGACGCCTTGAACTCAGTCACTGCATCTTCTTTAGCCTTGGAAAGAAGAGTACTCAGCTCGTTGTTCTTTTTCTGTGGATGGTCAAGACAAGTATCTTTTTCCACTTCATCAATTTTTAACTCCTTATTCAAGTTTTGTAGCTCTGTTATCTTCTCCTTAGCCTTGGCAGCTACCCCAGCCCACTTCTTGGATTCTTCTTTCACCTCTTGAATCCTTGTCTCTAACAAGACTCTCGTCTTGTCCAATCCTGTGGCCTACCTGGACGCTGCAATGAATTTTGACATAGCCTAAAAAAAAGAAAAAAAAGAAAAATGAAAATGAAAGTTAGGTGAATATATATATATATATATATATATATATATATATTTATATCTTTTATCAAAGACGAGGAAAAAATGTGATTACGTACCTTAAAAAGATCATGAACACCAGAATGTTCAAAATCCTTTAGGGACATGTCATAGCAAGTGTTTATGTCCTCGTCTGAAACAGCTTTTTGAAAACGCTCCCAAGCCAGGTCTTCATTTTCAATAATATTTGAAGGGCCATGTTGAGAAGGCTAGGATGAGGCAGGCATAGTCGTCTTGGACGGAGTGGTCTCAACTGGAGTGGACGAATCAACATCAACTATGTGGACAGGAGACTGGGATTGAGGAAGCTTAGGCTTGACTGTTTGGGACGATCCATGCTTGGCCTTTTTGCCTCATCGGTTGGGGAGATTTCCTAAATCCAGATTTTTAGACAGAGACCTCTTTTTGTCCCCAGCCAACGGACGAGCTTGAGGCTGAGTCTCAGGACGATTCTCTTCACCTACAACTTCTTTCCCCTTATTTTCTTTCATTGTTGACATTCCTAAAAGTAAAAAACAATAACAATGAGTGATGAATTATAAATAGATCAAGAAATATGATAGGTGTTCAAATGACCATTAAGTAAAAACTCACTTCTTCGCACTATGACCTCGTGAGCAATAGCCTCGTCTGATGGTTCAGGACCAAGTCCCCACTTAGCAAGACGTCGTAGGGTAACTAAAGAATGAAAATCCCTATCAGTGAAAAGACGAGCTCTGTGGACGCGCTCACGGTGGACTTTACTTAAAGACGGTCGTTTAACACCTGTCAAGCAAATGGTAAACAAGAGTTAGAAGCAAATAAAAAATAAGTTAAAAGAAAAAGAAAGATGAAAAAGGGGAGGGACGTACCTTCAGGACGAAGGTTCCCTAAGTCCCCAGAGTAAGGGGGAAAAGGATCCCTGCCAACGTCCACAGGGTTCCCTGCCCAAAAACCGGAGACAAAGATAAACTCTGTCTTCCAATTCCTGTCAGACGAGTCTAGGGATTTGATTAATCTACAATCTTTACCCCTAGCTGTGAATTGGTAAAAGCCAAGGAATTGATTTATTTCTGAGGGCTTGTAACAAAAGAGGAACTCGTCCACAGTAAGAGGACGGTCCCCTCCAAATACTTCCCTCCACAAAATTTGCATAGAGATAACTAATCTCCACGCATTAGGATTGAATTGACATATACCTAAACCTAATCTAACTAGTAACTCTCTAGCAAATGCATTTAAAGGCAATCTACGACCCCCCAAGAAATAAGCTTCATAGACGCCTACTCCAAAACGGGGATTGCAGCACCATTCTCCATGGACGGGCAACCTAGGGTTAAGCTTGTCCGGGATTTGGTACCATGCCCTAAGATTGTTAAGCCTTTGCTCAGTCGTTTGGGAGTGAATACCTACTGCGCAACTATATACGGTCTCCTCTTCGTCCAAAGGACTAGACGGAGGGACACTAGACGAGGTGCCAGCTTGGGAGCCAGAGGCTTTCCTAAGTTGTTCCTGGATAACTTCTAAAGGGAGCCCAGGGACACCAGAGGTATATCCCTCGTCCGTAGAACTCCCCTCACTACTATGGCTACTACTAGAACCACTATCATTGGATGAATCATAATACTCGTCTATAGCTTTCTCTGTACTATTCCTAGATGAAGAAATAACAGTTTCAGACATTTTCTGGAAACTAAAAACCTAAAGACGAGAAGGAAGAGAATACCTGGCTCTAGACGGGAGAGGACTATGGACGCAGAGAGACTTCTAGACGAGGCTCTAGAAGAAGAGTGTCAGGAAGAAAAATTTCAGAAATGTAAAGGGTAGAGGAGGAAATCCGCTATTTATAGGCAGCTGACCTAAGCACTTGAAACGACACAACCAACCAGGAAATGACACGTGGCTTACTCCTCGGAAAAATAAATCTGATCACCAATAAAATTATGACATGTGGCACATCTAACTGTGGATATTAAATACGTACGTCCAGGGAAATGATGCCGAGCTACACATTCCTTTGAACGATCCATGTGGACGAGGGGGCAACTGATGCTATTATAAAAAACCAACTTCTGAACTCGTCCATATGGCTCGTCCTAAGGATAAGGTTAATTGTCAGAGTATGTTCGTCCAAGGAGAAAGCTCGTCCGTCCATGAAGTTGGTTGGACGAGCACCTTGCGTCCTGAACATAGTCCTCGAAGCAAGTACTATTTTCCTGTCAGACTACAAATCGTTCCCCTAATAAACGGTTTGTAGTCAATGGACCCCAAATAATGTAACTTCTATGGCAGTTATGGAAGTTACCTCCGAATCTTCCGAACTCCACAACGGTAGGAGAAGTAACTGCCTCAGACAAACACTATATAAAGGCTCTTCTACAGGAGGGTTAGGCATTCAGATATTTCCATACAAATTGGAATTTCGAAAATACTAACTTTACCATCGGAGAATTCTTGGCCAGTCTTCCCTGGTCTCCTCTAATTTTGTGTTCATCTTTTCAGGATATTCCAAGTAACACAGAGATCATCAACGCCCGAGACATTCAACCTTACTAATTTCCTTGTGTTCATCACATTTTATTCCCAATAATAAAAAATTACCATTCATATTGTAATTCTCATTTAGTGTACCAAACTTCCCCTAAATATAAAATAATACTAAATAGGTTCTTAATATTTAACATTGTTTTTTAACTTTTAATGCGTTGATGTTTGACACCTACTTTTTCACTCCTACTTTTGACTGCATTAATAAGAAAATTTTCCAAAACTACATTTTTTTATCAGACAAAATTGATCTTTAACCTTATAACAAAATTTAGTTATAAAATTAGTTGTAACTTAAAGTTATAACCTTACTCAATATCTTTTTATCAGAGGTAAATTTTGACAAATCCACAATTAGATTATATATTCTTTTTGTACTCTCTGTGCTTGTAAAAATTCTAGAAAATTAAAGAACAATAGCTATGTCATCAATAAATTATTTAAATTACAAGTTTTTGTAGTTTAAAATTATGCATAAAATATAAGTTTAAATATTATATAATAAATAATGTCTGATTGACACAAAATTTGATATGTGTATTAAAAGCGTAAAGAATATGCAATTCAACGGTTAGATTTTCAAAATATATAGTAATGTTTATTTTATTGAGTAAGGTTATAACTTTAAGTTACAACCAATTTTGTAGTCAAGCTTTGTTTTTCACTTTATCAAAAAAAAAAAAAAAAAAAAAAAAAAACTGATCTTTAATCGGTCTAACCATTTAAGTTCTCAATTTTGTTAGTTGGACCGGCGCATTTTTTTTTTCACTTTTTTTTATATTTTATTTTTGATAATTTTGGTTTTTACTTTTTAGAGAGAATAAGACCAAATTTAAAGCCCGATTTATGATTGAACCAATTGAACGGACGGATTTAGTTTTTAAAACTATGAACTTTACTATCGTAGATTTACGAAAGATGACTGTGGGATACACGTAGCAAGGATTTGATTGTTCTGGAGGCATAAATGGGGTTGTGTTGGGAGCTTGGGTCCTAGTTGGCGGAATTGGATTATGTGCTCGTTTGTTTCGGCTTTAGAAGCTAAAACGCGCTCTTTGAAACCAAATTTATAAAATGTGCGTTTGGTAAATTTCAAAAGTTGCGTTTTCTAAAAAGTTATGTTTTCATTTGTGAAGGAAAAGCGCGTTTCGCGAAAGTAGCCCTGAGCTCCATTGCAAAAAAGCGCTGGTGCGTTTCATGTTACCGTTGTGCAAATTTCTCAAAAACCCAATTTTATCCCTTTGTTTATAACACAATTTTACAAAGGAACCCAATAATGAAATCAGAACCAACAAAAAAAAAAAAAAAAAAAAAAAAAAAAACAAAAACAAAAACAAAAACCAATCTGACCCATTTTTGCCACATGTCGTTGGCAATGGGGAAGAGATCAAGCAGCAGTGGGGAGGAAGACAGGCGGCGATGAAGGGAGAGCAGATCAGCAAACAACGAAGGCGTGTTGAGGAAGACAGGCAACGGTGAAGGCAGAGATCAAGCACCGATCTGATCCATTCCTCCCTTTTGGATTTCCCCCTCTATCTTCGTTTGATGAGAATCAAATGGTGTGGTGTGTGTGACCTTTAATTTTGTGTGTTTTGATGGGATAGAGGGAAAGAAACTTGCAGAAGAAGTGGTAAGGAAAAAAAAAGAAAAAAGAAAGAGAGCTCTGCAACTGGAACGTTCTGGAGGAAGTGGTAGGGAAAAAGGGGAAATAAGGAAAAAAGAAAAAGAAAAAAGAAAAAAGAAAAGTGGAACGTTCTGGAGGAAGTGGTAGGGAAAAAGGGGAAATAAGGAAAAAAAAAAAAAGAAAAAAAAGAAAAGAAAAGTGGAACGTTCTGGAGGAAGTAGTAGGGAAAAAGGGGAAATATGGAAAAAAAGAAAAGAAAAGTGGAACATTCTGGAGGAAGTGGTAAGGGAAAAAGGGGAAAAAAATGGAATGGTCTGGAGGAAGTGGTAGGAAAAAAAAAATGAACATTCTTTCTAATATCTCTTTTTTTTTTTTTTTTTCTTTTCAATTATTTAAAAAAAAAAAAACACTCAAAGATAAAAATTAAATAACACATAAATCATGAAATTTATAATTCGATAATTAATTCTAATAGTCTAGTATTTTGGTTAGTTGAAGTCGGGTTTTGATACCTAAATTAAAACTTCAAATCAGCGACCAATATAGACTATGGCCCTATATTATCTTGTTCAGTTGTTCTTATCCTCTCAATTGTTTCTCACATCAGATTTCTCTTTGTCTAACCCTCTTTATGTCACTAAAAAAATTTTCATTTGTGTTACAGCACATCATAGTGCTCATTGCTCAATGACACACCTCCTCACATCCTTTGTCAAATCAATCTCGTTAATCATCAACTAAGTAAAAGGCCAATCGTTGAGTCATTAAAAACAAAAACACAACAAATGAAATAAAGCAAGATAGATCTCATCATAGGTGAAAGAGTTTTATTGTAATTGAGAATATCATGTCTTACATCCTGCCAAGTTGAGTTTTCAAGGTGTCCAGCATATAATGAAATAAGAAACATAGGTCCATTGCTGAATTTCAGTTGATCCAAATACAATTGACCAAATTATGATTCTTCTACTGCATCATTTGTATTCCTACAATGGTTCAACCTTCTTTTAGTTAAACAAGCTTAACTAAAAAAGTAGACAAAGTCATGGAAACAACTGAATAACATGCAGCCACTAAAATCATTGAGAGGTAGTACTCACTTTGGGGAATGTGAGTCGAGCTGCATTGTGACTGGTCCATCATTAACCAAATTGACCTGTATCTCATTTGAAAGATCAAAGTCTAAGAGCTATTCTCAAGGTAATACATGAAACAAAAACTAGAATAATCAAGGAAAGAAACAAATTTGTCAAGGTCTTTACCTGCATCATTGCCCCAAATACACCATCTACACAACCGAAAAGTGGAAATGAATAATCAAGATATCAAACATGAAAATGTAATTATTTTCTAGCAGAGTGATATATTAATTAAAAATTATGTGCTTACTGTGCAATGTCAGCGAAGAAACATAAATCTTTTCAAAGACCAAAGAGTGGTAGGAAGACTAAAACTGCATTGTTAATGTGTTACTTTGTGGAGAGAAGTTATGGAGATGATAGGAATAACGAAAATCTTAATCTATAGGTTTCCTTGCAAGTCCCTAAAATAATTCTGATAAATTTTAGAAAACTGGTTAACCCAGAAACAAATTTTCCACAAATGTAACAATATCTATCACTCAAATATGAACCTAAAATAGCACAATCAATTGGAAACCACATCTCATAAAGCGGAGGCACTGGTTCAAATCTCGGCCTTCTAGTGGGGGGCCAATGTGAAAGCAGTGGGGATGGACTTACTGCCCTACAATTACAGCTTGCGAGCTTAGCATTGTAAAAAAGGTAGTATGATTGGAACCCTAGCTAAATTGATTGTGCACTGTTTTTATATTACAAAGAAGAATAAAGCTACTACCATTTATATCCAATGTGAATTTAATTTTCTATCCTACCTCAGTAGGACTACGGTTAAAAGCACAGGAAAACAAAGTATGTACACGAAAGCAATTCCACATACTTCACTATACTATAACCATGACAGGTCATCATAATTCATCAACTGGATCAACAAATGCACAATCCCAGAACACATCAGAACAGCACTTCCATTCCATGTTTTAACAGAAATGTCCCTAGTTTGTGTTTCGTAACTGATGCAGGACAACCTAGGCTTCCCACCTAGATTAGTCCTAAACCTTAGGCTTCACCACCTAAGGTTGTTTGGATTTACCACCAAACATCTCTGAATAATATTAATAATAGTCTAAATACAAAATAAACTAGGAACTTTGTATACAACTTCCAGGAATCACAATAGATAAAGATAAACATTCTTAAAACGAATCCTAATCGATCTCAAATACTAATCAAATGTTAAAGATAAACCCAGATAAAGATAAAGATAACATAATGATTATCTCCTTAGATGTGATATAGTGCGTGACATAGTGTGGTGTCCACACCAATAACATCTTTATATGGGTTAAAATAAATACAAATACATTTGTTAAGGCGTATAGCTACTTATATGTCCAATCCAAAATAGCAATCAAATTATAATTTTTGAGCAATATATTTATTATTGACATGTTAAAACCATAATGTTTTTAAATTACTAATACAAAATTTGGCCAACAAGCACCACTGTATACAGAAATGTGACAGCTGACACATGCTGTATTATTAAACACAACATTTCCCCAAGTTTCTACTCAGTGCCACCTAGTAGTACATATACAAAGATAACATCACACAACAACCTAACATTAAAACAAATAAATAAATAAAAAACAGGAAAAATCTACCTTTTATCGCATCCGGTTTATAGGATTTCTGGAATCTCTCAACTAAAGAAGCATAAAAGGGCTTCGCCGTCTGAGGCGGCATTGCCACGTGGAAGTCTGGCTTGTTACCCTTCAATATTCCATACAATGTAAACTGACTCACTGTAAAAATACCATACTTGTTAAATTTACTCAATGCCACTGCATTGTAACATACATTTCCCCCCATGTATTTAAAAAAGGAAAAAAAGAAAAGAAAAAAGAAGCATGCTATTACCTAGCAGAACTTCGTAATTTTTCTGCATTACCTGCAGTCCAAGATATAAACTTCAAAAATTAAAAAAGGACTTTTATAATAGCAGTTAATACAGTTAAACTAGCAGTTATAATGCACAGCCGAAAAAAAAAAGAGAGAGTGGTGAAATTACATTATGGTCCCAGCCTTTGCCTGTACTTTCATTGGGGAACAACCTCATATTCAAGACTTTACGACAACTGTAGACATAATTCATAAATACTAATAAATAAAAAATTTAAGCACTCGAATTTTTTAAGTCAAAAAATTCGAATTACAATTTTTAAGTTTGGGTGAATTGTCATTTTTATGCCTAAAGATTATTATTATTATTTTTTCTTTTGTCATTTTAGTCTTCAAACTTTAACAATTATATCAAATTAGTCATTCTATCCATTGCCATATATAAAATTACCTTCCAATAAGACGGCGTGTATCTCATATGTGAATAGAGTCAAGTTTTATAAACGGCGAACGGAAGGACCAAATGTTAAAAATAAATAAGATGACAAAAATAAATAAATTTTAACTGGTAAAATGCCTTGACACACTCTTGAACTTTAGGGTAGTTGCTCTTACACCCCTGAATAAAATGAACTTTTATTGTAGCCAATTAAAGTATATAAACTTTAGTGTTTTCAAAAAAAGTATATAAACTTTAGTACCATGAAACAAATAGACCCCTTAACTGTTATTTTAGCTAATTTAGCATATAAACTTTTTTACTCTTTCATTTTCAATTTTTTTTTTTTTTTTAATGATTTGATGCAAAAAGAGGTTCATTTGTCCCCCCAAAAAAAAAGTTAAAGAGGCCATTTTTCCCAAATTTTATGCACTAAATTGGCAAAAAAAGAAAAAGAAAAAACTAAACAAAGTTTATGCACTAAATTAGCTAAAATAGAACTACAATGTGTAAGTGGAACTGCCTCAAAATTCAGGTGTCAGGCCATTTTCCCCAAATTTAACAATGAAAATGATCAAAACAAATAAATAAATTTTAGAGGGTGAAAATGACAAATTACTCAAACTACTTTAATGAGTAATTTGGATTTTAGCCTTTTTTATTTATTTATTAAACTTTAAAAAAAATATAAATATAGTACGGAATTAAAATGAATTATTAAAAGTAGAAAACGAACATGTAATCGGCATCGGAGTCGGAGTCGGACTCGTGGAGTCCGACGAGAACGAGCAGGCCCGGCCCAATTTCTGATACGATGCGCCCCTCCACCTGGACAATACACAACACTTATGCTATCTTGCGCCGGTGGCGTAGGATAAGATCCTCAAAAATTAAGAGAGAGAGAGACTGACCTCGACGCTTGCGGAGGCGACTCGCTGAACAACGGCTCTCATTGCTCTGATTAGTTGTGGTTTCTTGGTATTCCTGTTTCTCTTAGCCAAAGTTGTGGGCTTGGTGCGTATGGTTGCAAAGGAAGGAAAGCCTGAGAAGCTATACATGTTTTTCTTTTTATAATAGCCCAATTTGGATATATTCTTGTTGAATATATGGTCTTTTTTTTTTTTTAAGGAAAGAATATATAGTCTTTTTAAAGCTTTATAAATAGGTTATTAAAAATAATTATTCAAATTAATTGAACCAAATAAATCTCTTCTATTCTTTCTCAAAAACAAACAAACAAACAAATAACTCTTCTATGTTTGTTTCTCACTACTAATAAGTTGTTTGCACTAAATTCTCAAAATTAAAAAAAAAATATATATATATATATATATAAATGACTTTTTTTTTTCTATATAATTTTTTAGCTAAAATGCAAATCAAACCATCTAAAGAGCATTTACATCAATCTTAATAAACTAGTCTAGCATTAAAAATATAGCTAAAAACCCACATAAAGTCTACACATCAGTCTCAACAAACTGAAATTTTTTTATAATTTTTTTTTTGAGATCGTAGCTAAAATTTATTTAAATCCTTTAACTTTATTTTAATGTAATTGAGTATTTTAAATTTCAAATTTATTCAATTTTATCATTCTGTCCAATTTTGTTAAAAACTGCCATTAAGTATGATTATATATATAGGGAAAGAGAGGGAAAGGGAGAGACTTACAAACTAAGGATGAAATCCCTTAAGCTTTGTTTGGTTAGGAGGATGGAAATGTGAGATTAAAAAAAAAAATATTTGTTTTTCACCATGTATATTTAATAGAAAAGATGGAAAAAATAAAATGATAGAAAGTAAATTATTATTGTGTCCTTATATTAAAAGTAAAAGGATGGACAAGTAGAAATAATTTTGTACTTTTTTTTTTCTTAAACCCAATTTCTTTCAACTTTTATTCATAATTTGGAAGGAAAATAAATTCTCGACCTAAGTGAAAAATCATATTTTCTATCACTTTTCCTTTCCCTATTTTCTATCTTTCTCTTTTTCAATCTAACTGAACATAGCATTAGGTTGGCGGCTACACTCTTACTAATTATTAGGTAACTGGCAGGTTAGCCGCCCATGTGAATGTGGAAATTCAACCAGATAGACCTTATTGCAACAAAAATTGAAGTTACATCATGTCACAAAAATGATTGTCCTCATTCAAAAAAAAAAAAAAGAGTTTTGATTTTAATTTTTTCTTTTTTTACTCCCAATCACTCTCAAAAACCTCATCTACAACCAATACCAAACACAAATGGAATCCAGAGGACTTAAAAGCCAATCACCTCAACCAAACACATCAAAATAAAAATAAAACCAAGAATCTAAATCCCCCCCTCCTCCAAGAAAAAAAAAAAAAAAATCAGGACATATGCGTACCACAATCTTTCCTATTCTCTCCTTGTTTTCCTCCCCTCTTTACACCTATTGAACCCATTTTGTCCATAGCTACTACAAAAGATTGAAAAAACTTTTGCTTATCCTGTGCCAAAGCTTGAACAAGTGGTTTGGTCCTTGGGTCCAAAAATAAAGCTTGGTCTGTGGCTAGTAAGCCTAGTTTAGCAACTAAATTGCTATAGTAAGCATGGTCAAACAAGAATGGGGTGGTAACATCAAATGGTGCAACAATGTCATTATTGCCACCATAACGTGGGCATGACATTTTCAGTGCCTTTAGGAGCCTTGGATCAATGGCTGGGTCAGGCTTCTTAGTGCCACGATAGTCATAGAGCCTGCTTACAAAATTCTGACAGTGGGCAAAGCCAATTGTATGTGCACCCGAGAGGACTACTAGGTCATTTGGTGTTAGCCCCTTTGAGCTGAAGAGTTTCAGTAACTCATCAATGGTGGAATTTGAGCGTGGGATATTGGATGCTACTCTTGATGCCATTGATATTCTTCCATCCCACCTTCCTTTCTTCACTTGGTAATAAGGACCCCCTGCCTGCACCAACCATGAATTTGATTTCATATTATTGTTATTTTTTTTATTAGAGAAAGTCTATAAATACAAAAAAAAAAAAAAAAAAAAAAAAAAGATTAAAAATTTCACAATTGCTAATGTGATAAACTGTTAGCAGCAGCTAAAAAGTTATGTCAGTTGTAAGTTTAAATAAAAACCAATAAAAACTTACAAACTTTACTGCTGAACAAATTTATATTTTGATTTTTTTTTTTTTTTCCCATGTACCCTATCTCTTTTTATTAAGAAAAGAGTACTCTAGAACACGTTGTTTATGGCAAAAATAATTAAATGCTATGGTGCTCATGTGCTCACTATTGAATTGGAGATCAAGCCACCTGACCGACAAAAATTTGGTCTTAAAGATGCAGAGTTGATCAGCCAGACTAGGCCAGGCCTAGTAAAGGTCAGCCCAAACTTAAGAATGCGTTTGTAAAGCTTTTTATAATAAATTGTTTATTGTTATATATATATATATATATATATATATATAACAATAAACAATGCTTTACAAACTATATATATATATATATATTTTAATGTATACTTGTATTTTTACACAATAAAATAGATATGCTGATATTTGTTCAAAAACTAAATAAATACACTGAAGTTTATCCAAATGCACCTGAGCAGGGTATTCCGTTAGGTTAGGCTGAGCTAAGGCGAACAAGAATGCAGGTTCAAACTTTTATTTTTAGACCAAGATTTGAAATCAATTAATATTCAAAAACCAAACAAGACCATAGTTTAGTTATAAAACTGCACCACAGAGGACAAATTAAACTAAACTGATTGGGGTTATTGCCAAGAATTTTGTAGTTTAATTGGTTAACACTTACTAGTATTTTTAATGATAACAGGGGTTCAAATCTTCAGTTTCGTGTCGTAACTATCAAATTTATCATTAAAAAAAAAAAAAAAAACCGATTGGATCAGAATGACAAAGGTTGGCAACTTAGCTTACTTCTATGAAATAATTTTGTCCTGTGGATACTGCTGCATTTATTTACTAATACTAGAATAATGAGACGAATCAGTAGTATTTTAATACCAATTAAGATGGGCTGGCCTGACCTCTATTACTATTATATTTGTTTTTTTCGAGAATCTGGCCTGTTCCTAAGGCCGAAATAATTTATCTTGACTTTGCATAAGGCCTGACATTCACTGATTTGGAGACCCGAGATGTTATAACAAGATCACTGTAGGACAAATACCTATTAAGGACAATTATTTTTTGGTAGCTATTATAAGGACAAATTAGGCACATGGAAATGTCCATAAATCCAGTTTTAATTTTCCTTGTTTTACAGATAAGGACTAAACAACCCTAGCTTAATCTTTCTACTTTGGAAGTATCATCCATATCTGAAAATAAATATATTAACAATGATTGACAAAAATATCTAGTTTCTTTAATATGTTATTGTTACATATGTATGACATGAAAAAAGAAATGCAAGAGATATTGCTCTATTGCCTTGCAATATTTTCTACATTGAAGGACATATATATACAAATATAAAGTTAATGATATAGACCCTAAAATAGACAATGCCAAGTCTTCTTAAGGTTGTTCTCTATGAATGAGAAGAACTTATAATTAGTTGATCAAATTGCTTTGCGCGGTAGAGAAGAATTATCTATTTGAATTTGAATCCATGTTTACTATTTCAGTATTTCCTGAGCAAGTAATCAACATTGCAAAGAGGGCTTTCTTTTTCTCGTATAGAGCACAGGGTACCCGTGCATGTTTAACAGTGGCTTTTCTTAGACCAACTCACTGATGTTTGTTACCACCACCGACATTTTGGAGTCAAATTGTCAATGCCTTTTAAGCAATTGGTATTATCATTGATAGACAGAGTATGCAATTAGTGATTACTTTACTAGTATTTTAACTATTCTAACTACATGAAAAAGGGTAAAATATAACATAAAAAATCAGATTCAAGTTATGGGGTTGGGACTTGTGGCTTGCACGTGACTGATCACTATGCTACTTTGAGCAGAGAAGGACTAAGGAGGTGAAAAGAAAAGAGGCACTGACCAAATGTACAAAGTCTCTGGCTGCAATTGCTAGAATGTCTGCACATGACACAACACCAGGGCACTTGCTCTCCACCAAAGCTTTGGCCTTACTTACGGTCTCAAACCCCTCCACTCTTAAGTCCTTGTTATCCTGAGCATTCCTCTCTGCCAACATTTTGCTTGCCGGCTTCGATGATATCAATATTGATCCATCACATCCCTTAATTCACCAATATTAATTGCAAAAATTAAAAATAAATAAATAAATAAAAACTTCAGAATATGTTAAATAAAATCATAATTATGCATTATCGAATATCATTATCTAATTAAGATGGTGCATTTTGGATAAGTAGACTGGGGGGAATGAAAAGGTGGGGTTTGAACTTCGAATCAGAGAAATTAGACACCATAAAAAATGTCATTACTGTCGGGCTATCACTTGAAAACTCATGCTAATAAGTTGATATGGTATGATATGCTAACATGGAGATGCATGCAGAGCCAATTGCTTGTGTGGAATTGTTATTACTTCTACAAAGCAGTCGTGGAAGAAAAGGCGAATGGTGGCAGGCCCGGAGACTGGTGATTCTTTGAACTGTCGGCTGGTGATGGACCCAATGAGTTGCTCGAGTTGAGGGCATGATTTGGCGTAGTAGTCAACTGAGAATTGGCGAGTGGTATTGGTTGGTTTGGCTAGACAATTTGAGGAATGAAGGGTAAGCAAGAAAATGATGAGCAAACAAGTGAAAACAAACATGGAAGAAGAAGAAGGGACAGGCATGGTTTGGACTATGGGGCAGCTTAGGACAAAGGAGGAATAGTGGTTAGTGGGAGGAGAATATAAAAAGGACAGACCATGAGTAAAAGTTTGTTGTGGGGCAAATTGTCATGTAGAAAATTAGTGAGAACCAAGACCCGTGAAGGCCAAAATATGAAATAAATAAAATAATGCTGGAGAGAGAGATGCTGTTGTGTTAGACCAAATAGGGGGCGAAGACTGAAGAGTAACATAGGGATCATGATGGTGGAAATTGAGCAAGAGACAAATTAAAGAGTGTCTATTGGAATTATTGAAGGCTCATGCTAACGAGTGTCAACAATCCATTTTAGGAAAGTTTTGACATTACTTTTATAGGAAAGTTTTAACATTACTTTTATGGGAAATGAAAAAAGTTGTTAAAACATTAATTTTTTTTTTCTCATAAAAACTTTCTTTAATTGGATTCTTAACGAGTACCCTAAGGGCACTCGTTAGCATTTTCCATTATTGAAATCACATTTAAGAGGATTGGATCCCAACTGCTATGGCTTAACCAGGAATAGAAACCTGTGGTCTCACTTTTAGTATTCTACTCTATAATTATTCACCAATGCTACGTACTTGATTTGACTTTGTTTATTTTTCATTTTAAGTCTTAGTTATATATATATACACACAAGTATCAAGTTATTATTTGTAAAGCATAAGTCGAGTGGTTGGGCATTTGGTCTCAAAGTGGTTGTCTTGGGTTTGAGTAGGAGGTCCCTAGTTTAAGTCCAGACACCAGCATTTTAAAAAAACTCATTGAACCAGCGATTTACCCCGTTATGGACCCATCTGTCGCGAATAGTGATTAGTTTTTAGTTGAAAGTTTTGAGGAAATACTGTGGGAAAGCGAAAAAAAAAGTGCCACATTTAAAACAGGACAGGATTTTTATTCAACAAATAATATATATGTAGTTTGATATGTGGTGCTTTTAGGCAAAAAGAAATACGGTGTCTAGCATTTAGATTCTTCTTGTCACATTACAAAATTTTATTTAGGATGCAAAATAACCATTCACGGGTATCACCAATCATTGTGAAAATTGAAAATTTTAAGAATTTAACTTAATTCTTAGAATTTGTGAGATGCAAAAAATTGAGAAAAAATTGCACAAATAAACAGTCACACAACACAAACATTTATGTGATTCGATAGTGTGTCTACCTCCATGAAGTTGCAACAATTTCATTATGTAAGGACAAAATATATAGAGACAGTTGTACAGTAGTACAATTTTCAATACATTGAACCTTAATTAATATGGAGCAACGGTATATATAATTTCCAAAAAAAAATGATCCAAAATGGGCTAAAAACAGGTCCAAAAGTCAGAGTGCTCATAAATTAAACTTTAGAAAATCTCTTATTTAAAACCGTAACATTTCCAAGTTGGGTTAGACAAATAGGATCATACACAAAATCAAACTCCCAACAGAAATCAACTTCGATTATTCTTGATTGAAGAACAAAATATCATCCACTGATTAACTAGTCCCTATATATTTAACCGCGTTATTTCATTTTTATCTTTTTACCCGACCAAAAGAAAAAAGCTTGATCAAAGTAAAGGACAGTAATAATAGTTTGAACTTTTAACTTAAAAGAGCACTTTGCGAGGTCCACAAACAGATTAAAAGGCAGTGAAGAACACAGTTGATTATGATTGCAAAACTAGAAGGCAGAGGTGAGATGGAGTGAACCCACAGTGACATCCCACGCATAAGTTCTTAAATGCAGGCATGTGCAACGGGGGACCTTACCAGTCAACAATTAATAAATGGCATATATGTGGAAAATCCATAGCTTTTTAACTTCTCCTTTTTAAGTCAGTAATAAAGTGAACCAAGCTTTTTGTTGTGAGGACAGTATGAAGAGCTGGTGGTGGACCATGTTACTCTCTCATTCCCTAGCATTAATTGGTAAGGACCAGGTTTATATACCTGAAAAAGAAAAACATTAGTAATGCAATTCCAAACTGCAAAGCCCTTCTAGTGGCAAGTGGCAACCTATTTTTCATTTAAAAAATAAAAAATGGCTACATTTTTTTTTTTTTTTTTTTGGGATGCAAAATACAGTAAGTACCTCTGATTTTTGAGATAATGTCAACTAGGTTTAAGACATTTCTTAAATTGACTAATTCAGCCCCTAAATGCACATGATGAGTAATGCCATTAATCACTCTAACTCTTTGTTTTGACCGTTTGATTGATAAATGATGTTACAACTAACTATATTAAGGTTAGTCAAATCATTATAGAAAACACTAACAAATTTTATAACTGTTTATCTGTATTTAGAGACTAAGTTAGTCAATTTTGAAATATTTTGGACTTGAGGACAATTCCTATATTTTACCCTTTTTATACTAAAAATAATGGAAATGTAATTTTTATAAATGAGACTGAACAATGGACAAAAGGGTTAAGAGTCTTGTCACTCACCTACTTGGTGCATCCTGGTATTTTTAATGGAAACATGCAAAAGTCAAAACCCATCCCAACTATCAAATTATATAGAAATAGAAAAAGGACAAAAGAAAGGCACCTCTAAGTTTCTAACCACCCTGCTCCAAGTATAAAGACAAGGCAAATGAGTAGTATGGTTACGATTAGTATGATTACTTTGAGGAAGGGGCAAGAAAAGAATCGCCACCTGGTTATAGGTCTAGAAACCATATGATAACTCTATAAAGTTCTACACACTAAAATAAGTCCAAAGTTAAATTACAATTGCAGGAACAGGTTAGGCACCCCATACCACCCAACCGTAGATGGCCTTCATTATCTTTATTGGATAGTGGTAGAGAGGCGTCTACCTAATGGGCCTATGTGAACTCGCACTAGCATATAAGTCCTAAGGTTTATTTATGGGTCATATGAATGACAACCAAACATTTGAGCATCCTAACAATCAACTATGTGAGCTTGTGAACATGTAAGCATGTGATCATCCAAGTATGTGAACCTGTGATCATCCAAGCATGTGACTATGTTACTATGTGAACATGTGATCATCCAAGCATGTGAGCATGTTAATATGTGAACATGTAAGCATGTGACCATCCAAGCAAGTATGTGAACATGTGGAGTCTTCCTTTATTATATACTTAATTAATTAACTCAAGTTATATCTAGTCTTGTTAAGAAGTGGTCTTTCATGCTTGATTATTCATTAATGTTCATTTAAATTCAATCCTACTTAAATTCAAACTGTAAAGACTTCTAGGAAATGTATGATCTTCAATTATCCCCCAAATATTTCCTTATTTGACTCATTGATTTAAATTCAAATTTAATTCTATCATTAAATTTTAATTAGGTTGCTTTATGGGGATTATTCAATTTGACTTATTTATTTAAGTTTAATTGATTATAATCTTAGAGAGATTTTTAAACATAATTGATTACGTCACGGAAGTATTCTATTTTTATTTCCACTAGTATGTAACCCATGCTACCGCACGGGAATGGTTAATTGTAGTGATGCCATTGATCAACTTTTTTTTTTTTTTTTTGGGTTTATCATATGGAGGATAGCATTAGATAAAACAATGAATAAAAAAAGAGAATATTGCATTTTATTATTTAAAAATATATAAAGGGACATTAATATATAAAGGAAAAAGCAGAGGATATTGCACAGGCATAAAAGTTGGATGGATTTCACTTATACGCTAGAGCCCACTATCACGATCCTTAACAATAATATCACGATACCCATTATTAGGGTCAAAATCACCCACAATAAGACCAGCAACATCTGAGGCAGTAGGAAGATTATATTGTGAATAACGATTGGTATGGCAATTGATGAGACGCAATCTCACATCTGTGGTATTACATTCAGCGTAGCAATCCTTGGCCATTCTGAAAACCTTAACCAAAGCATTTTTTTCATTAAGCATATGTATTAGAAAGTTAACAATTTTGGGATCAATGCCATCATTTTCTTTATCAAATGAAACCGACCTTATCCTATGTTGCACTTCATTCTCTGTATCAAATATGTAAAGTTGAGCAAATTTTGGTTCTGATCCTTCGACTGGTAACAAAGAGCCAATCCAATGATGATTCTGTCCATTTAACCTAAAGACCTAAGGACCATTTCCATCATTTACAGTTTTGTCAACTTTTCCACCCATTGACATTATTGCAAACATTGCATTATATTGCCGATGGTTGTCATGGAAATGCACAAATGAAGAGCCACTGTTATTTAGCAATTCTTCAAGAATTGGAGGTGCGCGTTTTAACAAAGGTAAATAAATTAGTCCTTTCGAACAGCACAACAAAAACTTTGGTTGTGATGGTCTTCTTGACTTGGTATTCCTCTCTTCATACCATAGAATAGCCCCACAACTCTCAGATGTTTGTGTTGGCTTGCCAAAATTCCATGGTTCAGTAAATTTATCTGTTAGAAGGAACAATATTGAATGGGAGTTAGATAGCGTGGAAAACAATGTCAAATATAATTTTTTTTTTTTTTTTTTTTAGAACGAAAGGTTTAGTCATTCATTGATATGTAAAGAATCATGGTACAAAGCATCCGCCGTTGGCAGTGGAGTATCTTCTATCCAGTACATATCATCAATTATATTCCTAGCATATTTAGCTAATGAGTGAGCCACCATATTTCCTCCTCTTTTCACCCAGCTAAAAGACAACCTGCAATCCCTTAATATTACACCTAATATCCTCACAGATGTGGCCTAGCAGGGAGCTGTTTGCTGCTGGAGTCGAAATTGCTCTAATGACATTTAGACTATCCCCTTCAATGATTAGCCTAGAAAAACCTGCTTCCATGGAAAATTCAATAGATTTTTAGCATGCTAGAACCTCTGCTTCTTCGCTGCTGTTCACATAGGGACCTTTAGCTGACATTCCAGCCATAACCTCACCGTTTGTGTTCCGAATTATTGCTCCAAACCCCGAACATTGCAGGTCCGAAAAAATTGCAGCATCAAAGTTTAATTTGTACTCATCTGGAGGTGGAGTTTGCCATACAATTCTGCTTGGTACTGCATTTGAAGTTGCAAGGTTTTCCTGGGCGTTCTTATATTCCTCAAGATATTCTGCAACTCGTTTATTTAGCCAACCTGGATCCTATAGTTGTCCTTCGTGCACTACAGTATTTCTCTGATTCCATATGATCCATGCTTGAACAAGGAAGAGCTCAATCTTTGGCTTAGCTAACCTGTTCAATAAATTTTCAAACAATTGCATGAAATCGAAGCAGTTAGTGGAACATTTATGCAGAGAAGTGAGACTTCCTGCCCAAACATCCTGTGCAGCTTTGCATTCCTAAATAGCATGAATGGCAGTCTCGATGGCTCTTTTGCAGCAATGGCAATTCTCATCTGATATGAGCTTTCGTTTAGCAAGATTCATCCCTGTTGGAAGGAGTGGAAAACTCTCCAACAAAATACCTTCAATTTGCTAGGAACTCTCATTTTCCATAACGATTTCCAAATCTGCTACCCTTCTGTCCTCCTTGAACACTCAGCCCAGTTTTCATTCCTCAAAACCTTCCTAGCTAGATGATAACCTAGCCGAATAGAATAGGCTCTATTTTTATTATGCAACCAAAAAATGGAGTCTGCTACATGTCTTTGGCTCAATGGAATTATGCAAATAGCTTTAGCATCGTCCCTATGAAAGCTTGCCATGATTATGTCTCGTCTCCACCACTGTAAATCTAGATCAATAAGGTTCGAAACCATCCATTCCTCCCCCTCCTCTGCCATTGGATGCAAAATTTTCTTTGAAGGATAGTTTGGAATCCATTTGTCCTTACTTACCCGAATAGCTTCTCCATTCCCCACTCTCTAGCAGCAGCCACTCCTCAGAATTGGCATGGCAGACATAATGCTTTTCCACAAAAATGAGCTGTTGGGTGAATCAGCTGCATCTAGGAATTGGAATCAAGGGAAATATCTAGCTTTAAAACATTTATAAAGAAGAGAATCTAGCTCATGTATCATTCTCCACCCTTGTTTGCCTAGCATTGCAAGATTGAATAACCTCAAATCTCGAAATCCCATCCCACCTTCATTTTTTGGCTGAGAAAGGCTATCTCAACTTTTCCAGTGAATTTTCCTTTCATTTCCAACTTGACCCCACCAAAATTTAGCACATAAAGCATTTAATTCATCACATAGTTTCACAAGTAATTGAAACACCCCTATAGTGTAAGTAGGGATAGCTTGAGCAACAGCTTTTATGAGTATGTCCTTCCCTGCCCTAGGCAGCATACTGCCTTTCCATCCTTGCAATTTTTTCCAAACTCGATCCTTCAATAGGAAAAAGTTTGGTACTTCGCCCTTCCCACCAGGGTAGGTAACCCCAGATTTGTTTCAAAGCGCTCCACCTCTTTCCCCTTAATGTTGATACAATCCTTGCTCTTTGGCTGGCTTGAGTGTTGCTGCTAAAATACACTGATGATTTTTCCATGTTAATACATTGTTCCGATGCATTAGCATATGTTTTCAAAGCCTCATTAATGACCTCATCCTCCTCAAAAGTAGCTCGACAAAACAAGATGGAGTCATCTGTAAACATTAAATTTGTAATTGATGGCGCCTTTCTACATATAGACACACATTTGATGCAGCCTTCTAGTTCTACCCTTGATAGTAGTGAATTGAAGCTTTCTGCACACAAAAGGAATAGGTATGGTGAAAGGGGATTACCCTGATGGATTCCCCTAGATGATTTGATGTTACCATAGGGTTTTCCATTAATAAGGACAGAGAAGGAAGGTGTAGTTACACACCCTATCACCTAATTAATCCATGCTTCTGGAAAACCGATCTTGGTCATTATACCATTTAAGAATGGTCATTCAACCCTATCATACGCCTTGCTAATATCAAGCTTCAGTGCAAGAGAGACTTTTTTGCATTTCTTCCTAGAATGCATAGTGTGTAATAATTCATATGCCACCAACATATTATCAGTTATGAGACGACCTGGAACAAATGCACTCTGAGTAAATGAGATAATATTTGGGAGGATCCGTTTCAACCTGTTAGCTAACACTTAGAAATAATTTTGTAAATAACATTACATAGACTAATGGGTCAAAAATCAGACATTTTCTTAGGTGATTTTACTTTAGGAAACAACACAATATTAGTGTGGTTAATTTTAAGGACCATGAGACCCGAATTTAGATAATCCAAAACAGCAACAATTACACTATCACCCACAACATGCCAAAATTTTTGGTAAAAAAGTGCATACATACCACCAGGTCTAGGTGCCTTTGTTGGTCCCATTTGGAACAAAACTGTCTTGATCTCATCAGCAGTAAACTCACTAGATAGTACCTGTTGCATGTCTGGGGTTACCTTGTGTAGCACCGTGTTGAGGCATTCATCCATTTGAGAGCATGCACCTGCATTAAACAAACTATCAAAGTAGTTAGTTGCCACCTCAGCAATATATTCCTTCTCTTTCACCCAGTTGCCATCCATGTTTTTAATTTCCTGTATGTGATTTCTCCTCCTTCTCTGTGAAGCTTTAGCATGAAATTTTTTTGTAATTTTATCTCCATGCTTTAGCCAGGAAATTTTAGAACTTCGAGCCCAATAAATCTCCTGTTTCATCAGTAGGTCATCCAATGTCTTGCTTACTTCTAGAAATTTTGCTTTTGACTCCTAAGTGATCTCCTTAGCATTCAACACCTCTAATTTCTTTTGCAGCTACTTGATCTCTTTAGTGTTCGGCCTTGTTTTAGACAACCTCCAGGTCCACAAATTCTCCCCCACAAACCTGTATATTCTGTTTTATAATCTCCAACCCGTGCCCATCATTTATATTAGCATCCCATGTCCTTTGAACTACCTCCTCACAATCCTCCCATAATATCCAAGCTTCTTCAAATTTAAATCCTCACCCTCTCTGCATGCTACTCTTCCTATATTGGTCTATTTGAAGAACAATTGGGAGATGATCTGATGCATGGAGGGGTAAGTGAGTTACTAAACTAGGCTGGAATTTGTTTCTCCACTCCATTGTTGCTACTACTCTGTCTAAACAGAGTTTTGTATTTGCCTCACCCGGTCTCTTATTGTTCTAGGTAAACGGATAGCCTTTAAACCCAAAATCCTTAAGTGGGCACTCTTCCAAGGCTTCACAAAATGCATCAATGTGGTTCAATTGAGGTGGTTGTTTGCTAAGCTTCTCGGTAGAATGAAGTATGGAGTTGAAGTCTCCAATACACATCCAAGGACCACACATAAAAGATTTGAGATGATCCAATAGCTCCCAAGACTTATTCCTTTGACTCACTTTTGGCCAGCCATAAAAACATGTCAGCCACCATTCAAACCCATCTTCTTCTTTAACTTTCACAAGAATATGGTTAGCTGTAAAATTTATTAACTCTATCTACACTTCATTCTTTCATATCAGAGCTAAACCTCCACCTGAATCAAGCTTCTTTACAATGATCCTATTCGGGAAAGGTAACTCGCCATATAGCTTATCAAAACCTTCTTTATCTAGCCATGTCTCCATAAGAAAACAAACATTGGGAACTTGTTCCCTCACAATTTTATGAAGGCTTTGACCTGTCCAAGGGTTCCCAAGCCCTTGGCAGTTCTAGCTTAGAAGCCTCATTGCTCCCGGCAAGGGTGGCAATCCACCTTCGCCAATATATCATTAAAATTCTGAACCACCTTCTCACGCTTCGCTTTCTATGCTTCCTCTTCATCACACTGTATGGAAAGGTTAGTATTATGTGTACTAACTATCTTTCCTAGCAATGGCACGTCCACTGCCTTAATAACATTCCCAAGCCCATAATCCATTCTCACAATTCTAGTCCATGTGGACTTAGGCTTAAAGAATTTTAGCCCACTTGGCTCACCACCTTGCATGTCTTTTGGACTCTCAGAGATTGAATTTAATTTTTCAGCAACCTCATCCACGATTATAGGGCCTTGCATATCTTTATAGATCTCGGAGTTTGAATTTAAATTGACGGTATCCTCATCCACGATTATAGGGCCTTGCATATCTTTAGGAATCTCATAGTTTGAATTTAAATTGTCAGTATCCTCATCCACGATTATAAGGACAGACTTTCCCTCCTGAACATCCTCTGTATCTTTATTCTCGGAACAGACCTACTGGATATCCAGGTTTATCCCCAGATTTTCAACTTGGAAGACTTGTGGAGAGATATCCATTCCCTGATTCTTGGGCCTCCTCGATTGATGCTTGGAATTTTCAACACTGTCTCGTGGTGGTGACCTCTGTCGTCCACTAGAAGCTCTCAGCTAGTCCCCATTAATCAATATTTCCACCATGTCTCTCTACAGCAAAATGACTAGCACAATGACTTAAATCATGCCCCAGAAGGCCACAGAAGTGACCGAATATAAGTAGTCTTTCGTATTTAAAATTCACCCATGTGCGTTCCCCATCTGAATCTATAATAAATCCTCCACGCCTTAAAGGTTTTGATATAGGCATTGCAACTCGAACCCTCATGAAGTAGATCACATCCTGTTTTCTGCGCCTTTCAATGTCTTCCACAACTCCTAGTCTATTGCTAACCTTTCTTGCTACTTGAGGAGACACCATATCAAACAGAGTCCCCCAAATCTGGATCCAAAGAGAAGCATAGTCTAGTTTCACATTACTCGTAGTCATCCCTTTCTGCCACTTTTTAAGCATAAGCAACTGATTATCAAAACTCCAAGGTCCCCCTTTCAGCATTCGATTCAGATCAAAGTCAGTATGGAACTTGAACTAAAAAAGATTCGATCCAACCTCTAAAATCTGCATTCTAGTATGCATCCCCCATGTTGTACGTAGTGTATTCATGGTTGTCCGCTTAATAAAAGCCTTGTAAGTCAGAAACTTGCCAATTAGGCTCAAATTGCAACTTTCAATTTCAGGCAATCTACCCTTATTTGATATCACAATAACTTCTTCCTCTTTAGCCCTTAGCTTCATGTTCCCTAAACCATCAATCACAAAAGTGATGAAGCATAAGAGCATCAAGGCACACAGGCAAGTGGACATGTGATCATCAAAGCATGTAGACATGGGAGCATACGATCATCGAAGCATGTGAACATAAAAGCATGTCATCATCAAAGTATGTGAACAGTAAAGCATGTCATCATCAAAGCAAGTAGACATGAGAGCATGTGATCGTCAAAGCAAGTGCACATGTGAGCATGTGATCAATAAAGTATGTGAATATACAAGCACATCAACATTTAAGCATCCAAGTACAGATACATCTTACCGCCCAATCTCCTTAGGATTGAAGCACGATCATCAAAGCATGTGAGTGTCCGAGCATTCAACTACATTAGCATATCAACCTCCACACATGTAGATTTATTGTCATTCAAGTGTGTACACATGTGGTTCCAAACAAAGGGTTGATGCTTAATGTGAATTGAACAATAAATCATATGAAGGAGTGACACTTAATTTAAAGCTAAGCATTTAAGCATGAGAATATATAAGCATTTGAGCATGAAAGCATACAAGAATGTGATCATGAGATCATACAAACATATGAGCATTTAAGAACCTAAGTACACATACCTCTAATCTCCCAATCACCTCAGCATTCAAGTAAAATCATCAAAGCATTTGAGCGCACGAACGTCCAACTACACGTTCACTTAAGCCTGAAGCCTATAGTCATTTCATAATCCAAGTGTGTGAACATGTGTGTGGATATCAAACATGTGAATATCAATGCATGTAAGCATGCGATCAACAAAGAATTTCAACATAGGAGTAGGTAATCATCAAAGCGTCTAAGCATATGAGCATGAAGGCATACAGGCAAGTTAGCATGTGATCATCAAATCATGTAGACATAGGAGCATGTTATCAATAAACCATGTGAACATACAAGAACATGAGCATTTAAGCATCCAAATACATATACATCTTACTGTCCAATCTCTTTAGGATTTAAGCATTATCATCAAAGCATGTGAGTGTTTAAGCTTCCAACTACCTAAGTATATCAACCTCCATGCACATAGATATATCATCATTCAAGTGTGTACACATGTGGTTACAAACAAAAGGTTGATGCTTAATATGAATTGAAAAATAAATCTCATGAAGGAGTGACACTTAATTTAAATGTGAGCATTTAAGCATGAGAATATTTGAGCATTTGAGCATAAGAGCATACAAGAATGTGATCACAAGACCATACAAGCATATAAGCATTTAAGAACCCAAGTACACATATCTCTAATCTCCCAATCACCTCAGCATTCAAGCAAAATCGTCAAAGAATTTAAGCGCACGAATATCTAACTACACGTTCACTTAAACCTGAAGCCTATAGACATTTCGTCATCCAAGTGTGTGAACATGTGTGTGGATATCAAACATGTGAATATCAATGCATGTGAGCATGCAATCAAGAAAGCATTTGAACATAGGAATAGGTAGTCATCAAAGCATCAAAGCAAAAGAGCATTAAAGCATACAGGCAAGTGGGCATGTGATCACCAAAGCATACGATCATCGAAACGTGTGAATATAGAAGCATGTGAACATTAAAGCAAGTGAACATAGGAGCATGTGATCATCAAAGGAAATAGACATGTGAGCATGTTATCATCAACGAAATGACGAACATGAATAGGTTAGCAACAAAGCATTTGATCATACAAGCATGTGGTCGTGAGAGCATACAAGCATATAAGAATTTAAGCACCCAAGTATGCATACCTCTAATCTCCAAATCACCTCAGCATTCAAGCACAATCGTCAAAGCATTTGAGCACACAAACGTCTAGATACACGATCACTTTAGCCTTCAAGCCTATGCACATTTCACCGTCCAAGTGTGTTCACATGTGTGTGGATATAAAAAATGTGAATGTCAATGCATGTGAGCATATGCTCATCAAAGCATTTCAACATAGGAGTAGGTAACCATCAAAGTGTCCAAGCATATGATCATGAAGGCGTATAGGCAAGTGGGCTTGTGATCATTAAAGCAGGTTGACTTAGGAGCATAAGATCATCGAAACATGTGACAAAGAAGCATGTGAAGATAGAAGCATGTGATCACGAAAGTAAGTAGAATGTGAGAACGTTATCATCAAAGCAATGACAAATATGTATAGGTTGTCAACAAAGCACGTAAACATAGAAGTATGTGAATATAGGTGCATGTGATCATCAAAGCAAGTGGACGTGTGAGCATGTTATCATCAAAGCAAGTAGATACGTGGGCTGGTTATCAACAAAGCAAGTGAACATACAAGCATGTGATCATGCGATCATATATGCAATTAATCAATTAAGTACCCAAGTACACATACCTCTAATCTCCCAATCACCTCAGCATTCAAGCACATTCCTCAAAGCATTTGAGCGCACGAACATCAAATACACAATCACTTTAGCCTTTAAGCCTATAGACATTTCATCATCCAAGTGTGTGCACATGTGTGTGGATATCAAACATGTGAATATCAATGCATGTGAGCATGTGATCATTAAAGGATTTCAACATAGGAGTAGGTAATCATTAAAGCATTCAAGCATATGAGGATGAAGGCAAACAGGTAAGTGTGCATGTGATTATCAAAGCAGGTAGACATGGGATCGTACGATCATCAAAGCAAGTAGACATGTGAGAATGTTATCATCAAAGCAATGAAAATGTGAGCTGGCCATCATCAAAGCATGTGAACATACAAGCATGTGATCATGAGAGCATAGAAGTATATGAGTATTTAAGCACCCAAGTACACATAACTCTAATCTCCCAATCACCTCTATATTCAAGCACAATTGTCAAAGCAATTGAGGGCACAAACGTCCAACTACACAATCACTTTAGCCTTCAAGCCTATGCACATTTCATCATCCAAGTGTGTGCACATGTGTGTGGATATAAAAAATGTGAATATCATTGCATGTAAGCATTTGCTCCTCAAAGCACTGCAACATAGGAGTAGGTAATCATCAAAGCGTCCAAGCATATAAGCATGAAGGGATACAGGCAAGATGGCATGTGATAATCAAAGCAAGAAGACATGTGAGCATACGATCATAGAGGCATGTGAACATAGAAGCATATGATCAACAAAGCATGTTAACATAAGTGCATGTGATCATCAAAGCAAGTAGATATGGGACTATACGATCATGAAGGCATATGAGCATAGAAGCATGTGATCAACAAAGCATGTGGACATAGGTGCTTGTGATCATCAAAACAAGTTGACATGTGAGCATGTTATCATCAAAGCAAGTAGATATATGGGCTGGTTATCAACAAAGCATGTGAAAATACAAGCATGTGATCATGGGAGCATACAAGCATGTGAGCATTCAAGCACCCAAGTACACATACCTCTAATCTCCCAATCACCTTAATATTCAAGTACAATTGTTAAAGCATTTGAGCGCATGAACCCACAAATACGCGATCACTTTCCCCTTTAAGCCTATAGACCTTTCATCATCCAAGTGTGTGCACATGTTTATGGATATAAAAAATGTGAATATCAATGCATCTGAGCATGCAATCATCAAAACATTTCAACATAGGATTAGGTAATCATTAAAGCGTCCAAGCATATAAGCATGAAGGCAAACAGGTATGTGGGTATGTGATCATCAAAGCAAGTGGACATGGGAGTATATGATCATAGAGGCATGTGAACATAGAAGCGTGTGATCAACAAAGTATGTTGTAATACCCAAAAAAAAAAAAAAGGTGGAGTGTTTAAGTAAATCTTTTTGTGGGGTTAATTTTATAATTAATATTACTAAGGGGGTTTTTAGAAAATAAGGTTGAAACCCTTGCTATATATAAGCTAATTAAGTCAGTGTATAATGACAAATATTTTGAGAGAGAAGATTACCCAATATACTCAGGTAGAGAAGGATTGACTACACACTTGAGGTAAGAGCCCAAGAATCTTATTCTTGTCAAATCTAAAGCTTTATTTGGAATTAGAGTTTTTTTTTTTTTTTTCTTTTTTTTATGTGGGTATTTTGGCCAATAGTGAAACTATTTAAATATTCCAAGAGTTTTAATGAGGCAACGAAGAAAGGTTTAGATTTATATTTTAGGTAAACTAGACAGTAGGTACTAGCAGATTTTTCTATGCTCGGTAATTCAATCTTTATCTATGCCTTTTGTTGCGTTGAGTGGAGATAGAATCTGTAGATTTTTAGGCTTGGTGGGGCAAGTTTCTGTATAGCCCTTTATTAAAGGAATAGTACCAAAGTGATGGAGTTAGGGAGTTTGGGAATACAAAAGTCTAGTAACTAGTCTAGGCTTTAAGAGGTCTGACAAGTTATCAGTTATCACATGTAAAAAAAAAAAAAATGGGGGAATAAAGGTGTTAACGTAATAGTGTCTATGTGCCTTTGTTTTTCTTCTAGTATGATATAGTACTAATAGTTTTAGCCTTATCTCTCGGGCATTAATGGTGGCAGAAAAAAAAAAGAATATGAGGATTTTTGGGTATGAGATATTAGTGGAAAATTATTTAACGTTTTTAGTAGTTTTTCTTTTGGCTGTTTACCATTATAAGTTTTTCTTAAACTTTTTTTTTTATGATTGAGTAAACGGAACCTGAAAAATTGTTTAGGTGTTATCTAAGGATTTTAGAGGAAGTGTTAGGGAAAAGTTTTTTTTGTGGTGAGCTAGCTGAGGTAAGTAACCTTTCACCTAATTGGTTTTGTTTTGTTTATATCACGGTAATTTAGCTACTGAATATTGGTTTACAAATGTTACAATTTTATTTTAATTGTTTTAGCTACATTGATTTAAAGCAAAGAATAAAGAATTGTCATAAATATATTTGATTACTGAATATATAATTATATATATATATATATATATATGTATGTATGTATTTGAATGAGATATATTTTTGTTTGAACTATGATTTGATATATATGATTTTGGACAATTTGACTATGTTTTGACTCTAATACCCAGCCAATGGGAGTTATTCATTGTTACTGAAACTAGTTCTATCTAGGACATCACGAGTCTATCGTGTTTTTAGACCCAGCTAATGGGGGATATACATTAGCACAAAATTAGTTTCATCTGAATTTGATGCCCAGTCATGGAGATATAACATGACCATAGTCATAAAGATTGTTAAGAATATGAATTATGTTTCAGTATTTGAACTGCTTTGAGTCCTTGAAACTGCTTATGTGTTTTTGGAACCTATTGTAAATTACAACTTTTGATATATGGAAAACTGATTATTTTATAATCCATCTATGATATATTTGTAAGATTAAAATGTTTGATCTATATACAACTTATTATTTTACAGATCTATTTGCTTGATATAACTTATTAGGACTTTGGTTATTTATTAAGTTGTCAACTCACCCCCCCCCCCCTTTTTCCCTCCAGTTTCAGATTGTGAAGAATAACAAGTTTTGGGATTTTGTTGTTGTGTTGTGGGCATGAAAGAAGCTTAGTGATTTTGGGATTAGATGGTGTACGTGCCCGAACTCCCTTAATGGACTGGATTCGGGATTAGGCTGACAATTAATTTATAACGTGGGCTATGGATTTCCTAAATTGGGTAATTCCTAGCCAAGCCTAGATTATCTGTTGCTTTTCCTTAGTAGAACTCTATTCCCTCTCCCTCTAAGTTGCTTTCCCTTTACTAGTGTTCTCTCTCTTTTTCTTGCTCTCTATTTCGCTCAGAATGACCAACCCCTTTTCTCTACTCTCTTCTTCTATTTATAGCTTTAGGTTGGTGTGGTACTCATGATTATCTTCTGGTCTCACTCGTGTGGGTGGGGCCCGATTTGATTATTCCTGACAAGGAATATGCTTCCTTGGAAATAGTGGCAATGGCGTTGGACCTAGTTCCAACCTCTAAGGTTGCTCAGCAGCAATATTCCCCAAGGCAATACCAAGTTGCCGAGGTCACAGGCTAGCCCTGATGAGTACAGCCCCTGATCAATCTATACATGCTCGACATGAACATGTCCAACTTGCAATCAATGGAACGGGCATGCTATTGGGCTTGGGCTTAAGAATGTTTTAGGGATGTGTCCGGGCCAAGGCCCAAGGCCAAGTGGGCCTGAGGCCGTATGCCGTACAATAGCCCCTCCTTAATTCGTGTCCGGCAACAAGGAATAAATCAAGGACCTAGCCTAGCAAACTAGGGATTCCTCGGGAAACTTAACCACCAATCATTAAATGGAGGATAAGACAGTTATTAATGCCCCTTTAAAAGAAGCGTTATGACAGCCTGTCAAATCCAACCATAATCATGACCTGACGGTTCGTGAACCGAGGCCACGCGTGTGGGAGTTACGAAAAGAAATTTGAAAAGACTTTTCCCGCTCCTTTTCCATTAAATGCCTTCTCCCTATAAATAGTGTCTTCCTACTCTACATATCATTTTTTACGTCCCTACTCTTTCAAATCCTTCACTGCCGAGCTTAATCTTCCCATGCATAGATTCTCCAACCGATATCACAAATTCCTAGAGCCCACAGTAAGTTTCTTCATTCACTCCTCTTCTTTATTCAATTTCTTTTTCTTACTCTAGAAATAATAATGGGTTTCTCTCATCTCCTTAACACCGAGGCAGCCTTAGCTAACTTTAGTGCAGTTTATGATATCCCTGGTGATGTAGAGATAACATATTCTCATGAGGGTGATATTGCTCTTCAGCGACACCCTTATTTAGTGTTTTTCTTCGGCTTATGGACATCTTAGAAGGAGGGGTTAGATTTCCCAAAGACCCTCTAATACTTAGGGCCCTTAAATTTTATGGTTTGTGTCCTAACCAACTCCCACCCAATTTTTACCGAGTAGTGAGTTGTGTCAGCCGGTTAAACCACTTGTACGGGTTACAGCTAGACCACCATGATATAAACTATATCTATAGCTTATGCGGTAACATAACAATGGATTACTACCTAAAAGTTAGGGATGTACGGGTACAGCTGATATCATGCCTTCTTAATTCTAATAGAAACTCTACAAGAGAGTACATCTGGGTGAGTGGCAATTGGCATGCCAACTAGCTCACATGCCCGACTTTGCCTCGGGATGTTGGTGGGTACCGTGCACATTTAAATTTGTTTTCAATTTAGTGTGATTTAATTGTCTTTATTATCGTTTAAGCATGTACTAACCAATTTTTGATTCACTTTGACATAAAGGGCAAAAGGTTTAGACCGGACATCAAGGTCGTGCACGTGAGAGACTTGAATTTCGTACTTCGATCAGAGATTTTTGTCAATTTTGACGGGCAGCTTCGGGCATCCCATCTTATACTCGGCTGCACTCCAGTTTATTCAACCTGGCAACCTTTTAGATAGGCTTTGTTGGCGGACAGTCCCCTATTTTCGTATATTGACGTACGGCATCCAAATTTCCTTCCTCCAAACCTAATAGTAGGCGAGCTCGGGATCTTGGTCCCCAGTTGGTTAGGGCAGACTCATTGGTGCTAGTGAGCGACGCCTCGACTAACTCAGTTTTCCAAGGTTGTGTCGTTCACCTACCAGTTGAGGAGCCTTGTACTGAAGCCTGGCTGATTGATCAAGCAGAGGTCAAGTCGGTAAATTCCTCAGAAGTAGAGGCCGAACAAGGAGAAGGCGAGATGGTCGTTCAAAGGACAATGACAATTGACCGGTTTCTGCCAGGTGCTCATCTTGTGGCGTAGCCACAACCGACTCAAGGCATGAATTAGCCTCCTCCAGCCACCCGTACTCGAAAGAGACAACGCATCTCTGACCAGCCCCTTAGAGGATTAGAGGATGCTCCCCTAAGAACTCTCCTGGCTTCTGCACCCGACGGCGTGGTCATCCGAGAATCCACAGGTAGCGCCCGCCCAACTGTGCAAGTTGGGTCTAACGTGGCGTCTTCCTCTTCCCACCCTATTGTGGGTTGGCATACGATCTTTAGGCTTGGGAAGGAGCCTCTCCCAGTGACTGCCAGTGTAAGAAGTTAGGCTTAGGGTAAGGGTGGTTGGATTGCCTGAAGTCTGGGACAAGGCCTGCAACTTCCAAAGGACGTACACTTTTTCTCTGACGACAGAGATGAATCCTTAGCTACTCAGTTGCAATGGCACACAATCGCGGTAACCCATCTTGTCCTTCTCATTTTGCTACACAAATATATGTGTATTTTTCCTTTTTATATTCATTGATATTGTTGTAACAGGCCGCATAATTGGCTTACATAATTGAAGACCGATTGAAAGATGCCGCCGAGGAGGCTAACAGAGAAAGAGCCCTGAAGGAGGTTGCTGAGGCCACTCTAAGGGATAAGGGCAAGGCTGCAAAGGATGCCGAAGAAAGGGCCCAGGTACTGGTAGAGCAAAAACTGATAGAGACAGATGTGAAACTAGGGGGAACAGAGCTTAAGCTAGCTAAAGCAGAAAGTCTAAATTTGGCACAGGCCAATGAAATTGAAGAGCTAAAAGCGGCCCTAGAAGCCTATAAGGACAAGTGATACAATGTAGGCTTCGCGGATGCCGAGAACTCCATGGAGCCAATCATCTACTAGTCACGATGACATAGGTTCGATGAAGGATGGATGGCTGCTCTGCAAGTGATGAAGTGCCTGATGATTCCTAGTTGAGGAACCTCGAGCAAATACCCATCCTGGAGCCTCATCCCCCAGTTCAGAACCTCACTGGCGCTGAAGAAGAAGAAGACACTCCGAGCATGAGGGAGCTGGTGCAAGAGATTGACTCCCATGTGGAGTTGGTTAACCTTGAAATTACTGACAACCTAAATGTGGCGCCGAACTTAGCTCCATCACAACTCCAAGACTCGGCTACCCTGCCTACCGTGGACATTGCTCCAACTCAACCTGATGACCCTACTGCTTGAAGAAGAAGAAACCGTTTTACTTTACTTTTTCTTTTTCTTTTTTCCTTCTTATGTTACTTGCTTTACTCGGTTTGCCTATGGTCACTAGGATGTGGTGACAAGACATTCATTTTACTTTGGTTTTTTGTTTGCTTTACTTAGTTTACTTAAGTAGACATGTGAGCATGTTATCATCAAAGCAAGTAGATATGTGGGCTAGTTATCAACAAAGCATGTGAACATACAAGCATGTGATCATGAGAGCATACAATCATGTGAGCATTTAAGCACCCAAGTACACATACCTCTAATCTCCCAATCACCTCAATATTCAAGTACAAATGTCAAAGCATTTGAGCCCAAGAACATTCAAATACACGATCTCTTTAGCCTTAAAGCCTATAGAGATTTCATTATCCAAGTGTGTGGATATATAAAAAAAAAAATGTGAATATCAACGCATGAGAGCATGCGATCATCAAAGAATATCAACATAGGAGTAGGTAATCATCAAAGCGTCCAAGTATATGAGGATGAAGGCATACAGGCAAGTGGGCATGTGATCATCAAAGCAAGTAGACATGGGATCAAAGCAACACATACCTCTAATCTCCCAATCACCTCAATATTCAAGTACATTCGTCAAAGCATTTGAGTGCAAGAACGTGCAAATACACGATCACTTTAACCTTAAAGCCTATACATTTCATAATCCAAGTGTGTGCACATGTGTGTGTATATAAAAGAATGTGAATATCAATGCATAAGAGCATGCGATCATTAAAGGATTTCAACATAGGAGTAGGTAATCATCAAAGAGTCCAAGAATATGAAGGCATATAGGTAAGTGAGCATGTGATCATCAAAGCAGGTAGACATGGGATCATACGATCATCAAAGAAAGTTGAAATGTGAGCATGTTATCGTCCAAGGGAGTAGATATATGGGCTGGTTATCAACAAAGCATGTGATCAAGAGAGCATACAAGAATGTGAGCAATTAAGCACCGAAGTGAACACACCTCTAATCTCCCAATCACCTTAGCATTCAAGCACATTCGTCAAAGCGTTTGAGCGCATGAACTTGCAAATACAAGATCACTTTAGCCTTTCAACCTATAGACATTCCATCATCCAAGTGTGTTCACATGTGTGTGGATATCAAACATGTGAATGCATGTGAGCATGATATCGCAAAGCATTTGAACATAGCAACAGGAAATCATCAAAGCGTCCAAGCATATAAGCATGAAGGCATAAAAGCAAGTGGGATTGTGATCATTAAAACAGGTAGACATTGGAGCATACAATCATTGAAACAAGTGAACATAGAAGCATATGAACATCAAAGCATATAAAGATAGGAGAATGTGATCTTCAAAGGGAGTAGACATGTGAGCATGTTATCATCAAAGTAATGACAAATGTGAGCATGTTATCAACAAAGAATCTGATCATGAGATCATACAAGCAGATAAGTATTTAAGCACCCAAGAAACCATACCTCTATTCTCCCAATCACCTCAGCATTCAAGCACAATTGTCAAAGCATATGACCGAACGAACGTGCAAATACACGACCACTTTAGCCTTCAAGCCTATAAACCATTCATCATCCAAGTGTGTGCACGTGTGTGGATATGAAATAGTGAATTTCAATGCATGTGAGCATGCTATCATTAAAGGATTTCAACATAGGAGTAGGTAATCATCAAAGCGTCTAAGAATATGAGCATGAAGGCATACAGGTAAGTGGGCATGTGATCATCAAAGCATGTAGACATGGGATCATACGATCATTAAAGCAAGTAGACATATGAGAATGTTATCATCAAAGTAATGACAAATGTGAGCAGGCAATCAACAAAGCAAGTGAACATACAAGCATGTGATCATGAGAGCAAAGAAGCATATGAGCATTTAAGCACCTAAGTACATATACCTCTAATCTCCCAATCACCTCAGTATTCAAGCACAATTGTCAAAGCATTTGAGCACAGGAACGTGCAAATACACGATCATTTTAGCCTTCAAGCCTAGGCACATTTCATCACTCAAGTGTATGCATATGTGTGTGTATGTATTAAAAATGTGAATATCAATGCTTGTGAGCATGTGCTCATCAAACCATTGCAACATAGGAGTACGTAGTCATCAAAGCATCCAAGCATATGAGCATGAAGGGATACAGGCAAGTGGGCATGTGATCATTAAAGCAAGTAGACATGGGAGCATACGATCATGGAGGCATGTGACATAGAAGCATGTGCTCAATAAAGTAGGTGAACATAGGTGCATGTGATCATAAAAGCAAGTAGACATATGAGCATGTTATTATCAAAGGAAGTAGATGTGTGGGCCAGTTATCAACAAAGCATGTGAACTTACAAGCATGTGATCATGAAAGCATACAAAAATGTGAGCAATTAAGCACCCAAGTGAACGTACCTTTAATCTCCCAATCACCTCAACATTCAAGCACAATCCTTAAAACATTTAAGCGCACCAACGTGCAAATACAGGATCACTTTAGCCTTCAGGCCTATAGACATTTCATCATCCAAATGTGTTCACATGTGTGTGGATATCAAACATGTGAGCATACAATCACAAAGCATTTGAACATTGGAGCAGATAATCATCAAAGCGTCCAAGCATATGAGCATGAAGGCATATAAGCAGGTGGGCTGTTGATCATCACAGCAGGTAGACATTGGAGCATACGATCATCGAAACCTATGAACATCAAAGCATACGAAGATAGGACCATGTGATCTTCAACGTGAGTAGACATGTGAGCAGACATGTGAGCATGTTATCATCAAAGCAATGATAAATGTGAGTAGGTTATCAACAAAGAATGTGATCATGATATCATACAAGCAGATGAGTATTTAAGCACCCAAGAACACACACCTCAATTCTACCAATCACCTCAGCATTCAAGCACAATTGTCAAAGTATTTGAGCGCACGAATGTGCAAATACACGAACACTTTGGCCCTCCTACCTATAGACCTTTCATCATCCATGTGTGTGGATATCAAACAATGAACGTAAATGCATGTGAGCATGCAATCATTAAAGGATTTCAACATAGGAGTAAGTAATCTTCAAAGCATCCAAGCATATGAGCATGATGGCATATAGGGAAGTGGGCATGTGTTCATCAATGCATGTAGACATTGGATCATACGATCATCAAAGCAAGTAGACAAGTGGGAATGTTATCATCAAAGCAATGACAAATGTGAGCTACCTATCAACAAAGTATGTGAATATACAAGCATGTGATCATGACAGCATAAAAACATATGAGCATTTAAGAACCCAAGAACACATACCTCTAATATCCCAATCACCTCCGCATTCAAGCACAATCGTCAAAGCATTTGAGCATACAAACATGCAAATACAAGATCACTTTAGCCATCAAGCCTATAGACATTTCATTATCCAAGTGTGTGCACATGTTTGTGGATATCAAACATCTGAATGTCAATGCATGTGAGCACGCAATCAGAAAGCATTTGAATATAAGAGCAGGTAATCATCAAAGTGTCCAAGTATATAAGCATGAAAGCACACAGGCAAATGGGCTTGTGATCATCAAAGCAAGTAGACATGTGAGCATATTATCATCAAAGCAAGTAGACATGTGAGCATGTTATCATCAAAGCAATGATTAATGAGGGTAGGTTATCAAAAAAGAAAGTGATCATAAGAACATACAAGCAGGTGAGTATTTAAGCACCCAAGAACACCTCCCTTTATTCTCCCAAGCACAATCGTCAAAGCATTTGAGCGCACGAAAGTGCAAATACACGTTCACTTTAACCTTCAAGCCTATAGACATTTTATCGTCCAAGTGTATGCACATAAGTGTGGATATCAAACATGTGAATAACAATGCATGTGAGCATGCAATCATTAAAGGATTTCAACATAGGTGTAGGTAACCATCAAAGAGTCCAAGCATATGAGCATGAAGGCACACAAGTAAGTGGGCATGTGATCATCAAAGCAGGTTGACATAGGATTATATGATCATCAAAGCAAGTAGACATATGAGAATGTTATCATCAAAGTAATGACAAATGTGAGCAGGCAATCAACAAAGCAAGTGAACATACAAGCATGTGATCATGAGAGCAAAGAAGCATTAAGCATTTAAGCACCGAAGTACATATACCTCTAATGTCCTAATCACCTCAGTTTTCAAGCACAATTGTCAAAGCATTTGAGCGCACAAACGTGCAAATACACAATCACTTTAGCCTTCAAGCCTATAGAGATTTCATTATCCAAGTGTGTGCATATGTGTGCGGATATCAAACATGTGAATATCAATGGGTGTAAGCATGTGATCATTAAAAGAATTCAACGTAGGAGTAGGTAATCATCAAAGTGTCCAAGTATATAAGCAAGAAGGCATGTAGGTAAGTGGGCATGTGATCATTAAAGCAAGTAGACATGAGATCATACAATCATCAAAGCAAGTAAACATGTGAGAATGTTATTATCAAAGCAATGACAAATGCGACCTAGCTATCAACAAAGCATGTGAACATACAAACATGTGATTATGAGAGCATAGAAGCATATGAGCATTTAAGAACCTAACTACACATATTTCTAATCTACCAATCACCTCAATATTCAAGCACAACCATCAAAGCATTTATGTGCACAAACGTCCAACTACATGATCACTTTAGCCTTCAAGCCTATGCACATTTCAACATCCAAGTGTATGCACATGTTTGTGGATATTAAAAATGTGAATATCAATGCTTGTGAGTATGTGCTCATCAAAGCACCCAAGCATTTGAGCATGAAGGGATACAAGCAAGTGGGCATGTAATCATCAAAGCAAGCAGACATGGGAGCATACGATCGTGGAGGCATGTGAACATAGAAGCATGTGATCAACAAAGCATGTGAACATAGGTGCATGTGATCATCAAAGCAAGTAGACATGTGAGCATGTTATCATCAAAAGAAGTAGATATGTCGGCTAGTTATCAACAAAGCATGTGAACATACATGCATTTGATCATGAGAGCGTACAAAAATGTGAGCAATTAAGCACCCATGTGAACATATCTCTAATGTCCCAATCACCTCAGCATTCAGGCACATTCTTCAAAGCATTTAAGGGCACCAACGTTCAAATTTAGGATCACTTTAACCTTCAAGCCTATAGACATTTCCTCATCCAAGTGTGTTATGTGAACTTAGAAGCTTACGAACATCAAAGCATATGAAGATAGGAGCATGTGATCTTCAAAGTGAGTAGACATGTGAGCATGTTATCATCAAAGTAATGACAAATGTGAGCAGGTTATCAACAAAGAATGTGATCATGAGATCATACAAGCAGATGAGTATTTAATCACCCAAGTACACATACTTCTATTCTTCCAATCACCTCAGCATTTAAGCCCAATCGTCAAAGCATTTTAGCGCACGAACGTGCAAATACAAGATCACTTCAGCCTTCAAGCCTATAGACCTTTCATCATCCAAGTGTATGCACATGTGTATGGATATCAAACAGCAAATATCAATGCATGTGAGCATGCAATCATTAAAAGATTTCAACATAGGAGTAGGTAATCATCAAAGCGTCCAAGTATATGACTATGAAGGCATACGTGCATGTGGACTTGTAATCATTAAAGTAGGTAGACGTGGGATCATACGATCATCAAAGCTAGTAGACATGTGAGAATGTTACCATTAAAGTATGTGAAGATTGGAGCATGTGATCATCAAAGCAAATAGACATGTGAGCATGTTATCATCAAAGCAAAGACAAATGTGAGGAGGTTATCAATAAATAATGTGATCATGAGAGCATACAAACATGTGAGCAATTAAGCACCCAAGTGAACATACCTCTAATTTCCCAATCATCTCAGCATTCAAGGACATTCGTCAAACCATTTGATCGCATGAACGTGCAAATACACGAACACTTTAGCCTTTAAGCCTATAGACATTTCAAGTGTGTGCACATGTGTGTGAATATCAAACATGTGACTATCAACGCATGTGAGCATGCGATCATAAAAGGATTTCAACATAGGAGTGGGTAATCATTAAAGCGTTCAAGCATATGAGGATGAAAGCATACAATTTAGTGGGCTTGTGATCATCAAAGTAGGTAGACATGGGATCATAAGATCATCAAAGCAAGTACACATGAGAAAGATATCATCAAAGCAATGAAAATATAAGCTAGCTATCATCAAAGCGTGTGAACGTACAAGCATGTGAGCAATTAAGCACCCAACTATACATACCTCTAATCTCCCAATCACCTCAGCATTTAAGCACAATTGTCAAAGCATGTGAATGCATGAACGTGCAAATACACGATCACTTTAGCTTTCAAGCCTATAGACATTTAATCACCCAAGTGTGTGCACATGTGGGTGGATATCAAACATGTAATATCAATGCATGTGAGCACACAATCAAAAAGCATTTGAACATAAAAGCAGGTTGACATTGGAGCATACAAACATTGAAACCTATGAACATAGAACCAAATGAACATCAAAGCATGTGAATATAGGAGCATGTGATCATCAAAGCAAGTAGACATATGAGCATGTTATCATCAAAGTAATGATTAATGAGAGCAAGTTATCTGCAAAGAATGTGATCAAAAGAACATACAAGTAGATGAGTATTTAAGCACCCCAAAACACATACCTTCATTCTCCCAATTGTTCAAGCACAATCATCAAAGCAATTGAGCTCACGAAAGTGCAATTACACGATCACTTTAGCCTTCAAGCCTATAGACATTTCATCATCCAAGTGTGTGTACATATGTATGGATATCAGACATGTGAATATCAATGCATGTGAGCATGCAATCATTAAAGGATTTCAACATAGGAGTTGGTCATCATCAAAGAGTCCAAGCATAAAAGCATGAAGGCATACAAGTACGTAGGCATGTGATCATCAAAGCAGGTAGACATAGAATCATATGATCATCAAAGCAAGTAGACATGTGAGAATGTTATAATAATCAAAGTAATAACAAATGTGAGTAGGCAATCAACAAAGCAAGTGAACAAACAAGCATGTGATCATGAGAGCAGAGAAGCATATGAGCATTTAAGCACCCAAGTACATATACCTCTAATCTCCCAATCACTTCAGTATTCAAGCACAATCGTCAAAGCATTTGAGCGCACAAACGTGCAAATACACGATCACTTTAGCCTTCAAGCTTATAGAGATTTCATTATCCAATTGTTTGCATATGTGTACAGATATCAAACATGTGAATATCAACGGGTGTGAGCCTGTGATCATTAAAGGATTTCAACATAGGAGTTGATAATCATCAAAGTGTCCAAGCATATGAGCAAGAAAGCATATAGGTAGGTGGGCATGTGATCATCAAAGCAAGTAGACATGGGATCGTATGATTGTTAAAGCAAGTAAACACGTGAGAATGTTATCATCAAAACAATGACAAATGTGAGATAGCTATCAACGAAGCATGTCAACATACAAGCATGTGATCATAAGAGCATAGAAGCATATGAGCATTTAAGAACCCAAGTACACATACTTCTAATCTACCAATCACCTCAGTATTCAAGCACAACATCAAATGTGAGCAGGTTATCTACAAAGAATGTGATCATGAGATCATACAAGCAGATGAGTATTTAAGCACCCAAGAACACATACTTCTATTCTCCCAATCACCTCAGCATTCAAGCCCAATCTTCAAAGCATTTGAGCACACAAACATGCAAATACGCGATCACTTTAGCCTTCAAGCCTATAAACCTTTCATCATCCAAGTGTGCGCACATGTGTATGGATATCAAACAACAAATATCAATGCATGTGAGCATGCGATTATTAAGAGATTTCAACATAGGAGTAGGTAATCATCAAAGCGCCCAAGCATATGAGTGTGAAGGCATACATGCAAATGGGCTTGTAATCATCAAAGTAGGTAGAAGTGGGATCATACGATCATCAAAGTAAGTAGACATGTGAGAATGTTACCATCAAAGTATGTGAAGATAGGATCATGTGATCATCAAAACAAGTAGACATGTGAGCATGTTATCATCAAAGTAAAGACAAATGTGAGGAGGTTATCAACAAAGAATGTGATCATGAGAGCATACAAGCTTGTGAGCATACCTCTAATCTCCCAAGTGAACATACCTCTAATCTCTCAATCACCTCTATCACACCTCAAACCCAAAAGGATCCAAAGCGTGAGAGAAGAACCATTAAGAGCCAGAACGTAGGAGTTTTTTTTTCTTCTCCTCAACACATGATAAGGATAAATAACCATACTAAAATCTCCATATTAAAAGTCAGAGCTCTATAACACATTTACAAACAATACAAATTACAAATAATGCCTCCAAATATACACGAAATTCCAAAACTTCAAATGGATCAACATCAAATCACAATCCTTACTAGGATAGATAACCTCAAAGATAAAATCTATGCCTACCATGCCCAAGGCTAACAAACCTCAAGAGCCCAACCTCCGATAGAATTAGCTATGACCTCAATAAATTCAGAAAGTTGAGTCACCAACCAATCATAGCATAAATCTCTCAATTAGCATAATGCTCCAATCACCACCAATAAAACAAGCTCCATGCCCGAGGTATAGCAAATTTATTTGAAAAACTGTTGGAGAGTAGGATGAGCTAAAGTCCAGTAAGTAGTATAATTAATGGAGGTGGGGGAAATGCAAATCTCATGATAATGGGCATTCTACAAAACATGTTATACTTTGGGAATTTCAATGAAAATCCAGCGAATCCATTTCCATTGGTAAAATGATAAGAATGATTTAAACGATATAGCACTAAGCTTTCTCAAAATATTTTAACATGAAACTACATACTGTTTACTGTAAGCTATAAAAACACCCTTCCAAAACCTGAAAATCCAACCCAAGGCCACATGACAACGCCGTCACAAAGACAGAACTCATCTGCCGTCACAAAGATGGAACTTATCTACGATCACAAAGACGGAACTCAACACCGTCACAAAGACGGAACAAATATGCCGTCACAAAAACGGAACTCATCGCCGTCACAAAGATAGAACTCATATGTCATCACAAACATGGGTATTAAGATACCAATGTCACACAGACTATAGTATCTAGCTAGGTAATCACCGGGTAATCACACGTCACGGCATAAGGGTAAAACATAAAGGGCTCACGGATTACATGAATTCAAAACACAGTTCATTTCCAAGTAGTTTCACAAAACCTTTTAATATCCAAAGATATTCATAAGCTTCTCAAAGCCTTCAAACTCATTTCTTGTCAAAAAGATTTTGTATCAACTCTCCCAATTATCAAAGTATCTTTAAATTTTGTGAATAATGCAATAAATCCATAAAATCCATTTTCAAGAATTTAATCAAAGTTGCTTTTCTTTCCTATGCCAAATATTCATGCATTTCCCCATATGCAATATTAAACATGATGCACTTTTCATAAATAGTCATATATATTAAGGTTACAACACAATAGTTTTTAGAAAGATATAGTTCCACAAATAATTTTCCAAAATGTGTTTAACCCAAAAACAATGTTTATGCAACATAGTTATTTTCCAAAAATCCCATTAAAAGCTACTTACCTCGGGAGGCCAACCAATTTTACCTCAACCAGGCACCACCACCTAAGCAAGCAATCCAATTACTAGGTCCATCACCAAGAATCTCGAAACTTGATCAAGCCTATCAATAACAAGGTCTATCACAAAGTACCTTCAAACTTATCTCCATAAATCGAAAATGGTCCCCTAAAATCAAATTGAGGGCCTAAAGCCTAACTTGACTATCCTAAGGCACCTATTACCAAGGGACATCAAACAAGCATACAAGTGATCCAAAGGACCATAACACAACCAAAGCATTTTAATACACTATTGCAAGAGATTAAACCAAACCATTATTAAAGTTAACTAAGTAAAACACATGTCGAAGAAAATGTAAGAATTTACAAGCCAACCCACTCAACAAAGGTTTCAAGTAAATTCCACAAAATACCAACATACTCGTCATACTTTCAGATTCACTACACAGTAGGTTAGCCCTTTTGTAAAAACCGTTTGGTCCATGAAAAGTTATCCGATCAACTTGAAATTAAATAGGGATAAGCTCTTATATGTGTAGTATGTACCATCAAAAACTTGGCACAAAATAATGTTTCTATAATTTATAAAAAATCACGTAGTGCACCTTACTCAAATCTGTCAGGGACAGATTTAGAGTCCCAAAAGAAAAATACTATAATTTTAACACTATGCCAAAAGCTTCGAGACTTGGTTAAACCTTAGAGCTAAATGAGTTAGCACATATAAACAACTAGGATTACAACTCATAACCTTGTATAACAATCATCACAACACAAGTCAAAAAATTCAATCTCATAACTCATATAGGCAATTTATCAAACACTTGGCACGCGACAAGCAAATGCCCACATTCACATATGTCAAAGTCACTCAAATGCAAAGGAAACACACTTTAAAATCAACTCACATCAACATATGCAACAACAAGACCCATATAGTTGATCAAGCAAACCAACCCTCAAATACCCATTAGAAAACTAATCAACTAAAACCTTTTATCAAACCAAAAACTCTCAAATGTTATGAAATTTTTGGATTTTAACAAAACCATTGCTACCCAAATCATCTTAACCCTCTAATCTTCCATTATTCACCAAAACCCATCAAGTATTCACCATAATAGTCATTAAATAGCAAAACCCAAAGGATTTCATAGAAGAAATTGAGATAAAAGCTTAAATTTTTACCTTGGGTTTAATCCACTTCAAAATCTCATGGAGTTTTAGCTACTAGAAAACCAATGGAGACATAATCCTCCCTAACAAGGAGGTCTCGACTAGAGAGAGAGAAAGAAATGAGGAAAGAGATATGGGAGCTTGGAGGTTTGGTCATCATTGGGGAAGAACTAAGAAGAAGAGTGAATATGAGAAGAAAGGGGGAGGGAGAGAGGGAGAAGCGGCTGAAGAAAAATAGGGGGGTGGCTTACCATATGGTGATGTTTGGGTTATTATAGACCACTCATCACAAAAATATTTTGGAAAGAAATTTACCATTTCACCCTTAAATTTCTTCTCTTCCTTAATCCTTACCTAGCCTATCATCACAAATCACTTAAATGCCACCTCAAGCTTTTAATATTAAAAAGACCTCTACAAAATAATTAACAACCTTATTGAAAAACATAAAATTCACTTGAGATATTATTCACTTGAGAAAGTTATCATCAAAGCAATGAAAGTGTGAGTTGGCTATCATCAAAGCATATGAACATACAAGCATGTGAGCAATTAAGCACCCAAGTACACATACCTCTAATCTCCCAATCACCTCAGCATTCAAGCACAATCATCAAAGCATTTAAGCGCACGATCGTGCAAATACACAATCACTTTAGGCTTCAAGCCTATAGACATTTCATCATCCAAGTGTGTGCACATATGTGTGGATATCAAATATGTGAATATCAATGCATGTGAGCATGAAATCATATAAGGATTTCAAAATAGTAGGTAATCAAAAAAGCGTTCAAGCATAAAAGGATGAAGGCATACAGGTTAGTGGGCTTGTGATCATAAAAGCAGGTAGACATAGGATCAACAATTGTCAAAGTAAGTATACATGTGTGAATGTTATCATCAAAGCAATGACAAATGTGAGATTCCTATCAACAAAGCATGTGAACATACAAGCATGTGGTCATGAGAGCATGGAAGCATATGAGCATTTAAGCAACCAAGTACACATACCTCTAATCTCCCAATCACCTTAGCATTCAAGCATACAAGGATGAACGCAAACAGGTTAGTGGGCTTATGATCATGAAAACAGGTAGACATGGAATCATACAATTATCAAAGCTAGTATACATGTGAGAATGTTATCATCAAAGCAATGACAAATAGGAGCTGCCTATCAATAAAGCATGTGAACATACAAGCTTGTGATAATAAGAGCATGGAAGTATATGAGCATTTAAGCACCCAAGTACACATACCTCTAATCTCCCAATCACCTTTAGCATTCATGCACAATTGTCAAAGCATTCGAGTGCACGAACGTGCAAATACATGATCAAGCCTGTGCACATTTCATCATCCAAGTGTGTGCACATGTGTGTGGATATAGAAAATGTTATCAATGCATGTAAGCATGCGATCATCAAAGCATTTCTACATAGGAGTAGGTAATCATCAAAACGTCCAAGCATATGAGCATGAAGGCATACAGGCAAGTGGGTATGTTATCATTAAAGCAGGTGGATATGGGAGCATATGATTATCGAGACATGTAAACATAGAAGCATATGATCAACAAAGCTTATGAACATAGGATCTTGTGATCATCAAAGAAAGTAGACATGTGAGCATGTTATCATCAAAGCAAGTTGATATGTGGGATGGCTATCAACAAAGCAAGTAAACATACAAGCATGTGATTATGAGAGCACACAAGCATGTGATCATGAGTACACATACCTCTAATCTCCCAATCACCTCAGCATTTAAGCACAATCGTCAAAGCATTTGAGCATACAAATATTCAACCACATGATCACTTAGCGTTCAAGCCTATACACATTTCATCATCCTAGTTTATGCACATGTGTGTGGATATCGAAAATGTGAAAATCAACGCATGTCAGTATGTGATCATCAAAGCATTTCAACATAGGAGTAGGTAATCATCAAAGCGTACTAACATATGAGCATGAAGGCATATAGGCAAGTAGGCAAGTGATCATCAAAGCAAGTAGGCATGGAAGCATAAGATCATGGAGGCATGTGAACATAGAAGCCACATGATGAACAAAGCATGTGAACATAGAAGCATGATCATTAAAGCAAGAGGACATGTGAGCATGTTATCATCATAGCTAGTAGATATGTGGGCTGGTTTTCATCAAAGCATGTGAAAATAGAAGCATGTGATCATGAGAGCATACAAGCTTATAAGCATTTAAATACTCAAGTACACATACCTCGAATCTCCCAATCACCTCAGCATTCAAGCAAAATCGTCAAAGCATTTGAGCTCAAGAACGTGCAAATATACAATCACTTAAGCCTTTAAGCCCATAGACATTCATAATCCAAATGTGTGCAAATGTGTGTGGATATCAAACATGTGAATATCAATGAATGTATGCTTGCAATCATTAAAGCATTTCAACATTGGAGTAGGTAATCATCAAAGCGTCCAAGCGTATGACCATGAAGGCATACAAGCTAGTGGGCATGTGATCATCAATTCAGGTTGACTTGGGAGCATAAGATCATCAAAACATGTGACAAAGAAGCATGTGAACAACAAAGCATGTGAATATAGAGGCATTTGATCGTGAATGTAAGTAGACATCTTAGAATGTTATCATCAAAGCAATGACAAATATGTGTAGATTGTCAACAAAGTGTGTGAACATAGAAGCATGTGAACATGAGAGCATAAAAGCAAATGAGCAATTAAGCACCCAAGTACATATACCTCTAATCTTCCAAACACCTCAGCATTCAAGAACAATCGTCAAAGCATTTGATCACACAAATGTCCGACTATACGATCACTTTAGCCTTCGTGCCTATACAAATTTCATCATCCAAGTGTGTGCATATAAGTGTGGATATAAAACATGTGAAAATCAATGCATGTGAGCATGTTCTGATCAAAGCATTTCAACATAGGAGTAGGTAATCATTAAAGCGTTCAAGCATATAAGCATAAAGGCATATAGGCAAGTGGGCATGTGGTCATCAAAGCATATAGACATGGGAGCATACGATTATGGAGGCATGTGAACATAGAAGCTTGTGATCAACAAAGCATGTGAAGATAGAGGCATGTGATCATCAAAAGCAAGTAGACATGTGAGCATGTTATCATCAAACCAAGTAAATAAATGGGCCGATTATCAATAATGCATGTGAACATAAAAGCATGTGATAATGTGAGCATACAAGCATGTGAGCATTTAAGCACCCAAGTATACATATCTCTAATCTCCTAATCACCTCAGCATTCAAGCACAATTGTCATAACATGTGAGCGCACGAATGCATGTGAACATAAGAGCATGTGACCATTAAAGGATGTGAACATAGAAGCATTTGATCATTAAAGCAGATTGATATATGGGCTGGTTATCAGCAAAGCATGTGAACATAGTTGCATGTGATCATGAAAACATACAAGCTTATTAGCATTTAAGCACCCAAGTACAGATACCTCAAAACTCCTAATCACCTCAATATTCAAGCATGATCGTCAAAGCATTTGAGCACACGAACGTGCAAATACACAATCACATTAGCCTTCAAGCCTATAAACATTTCATAATCCAAGTGTGTGCACATATGTGTGGATATCAAACATGTGAATATCAATGCATGTGAGCATGTTCTCATTAAATCATTTCAACAAAGGTGTAGGTAATCATCAAAGCGTCCAAGCATATGAGCATGAAGACATACAAGCAAATGGGCTTATGATCAATAAAGCATGTAGACATGGGAGCATGCGATCATTGAGGTATGTGAACATAGAAACTTGTGATCAACAAAGCATATGAAGATAGAAGCATGTGATCATCAAAGCAAGTAGATATGTGAGCATGTTATCATCAAAGCAAGTAAATATATAGGCCGATTATCAACAAAGCATGTGAACACATAAGCATGTGATAATGAGAGCATACAAGCATGTGAGTATTTAAGCACCCAAGTGCACATATTTTTAATCTCCTAATCACCTCAGGATTCAAGCACAATCAACAGAGCATGTGAGCGCACAAAGGATGTGAACATAGGAGCATGTAATCATCAAAGCAGGTAGATATGTGGGCTAGTTATCAACAAAGCATGTGAACATAGATGCATGTGATCATGAAAGCGTAAAAGCATGTGGACATTTAAGCACCCAAGTATATTTATCTCAAATTTCCTAACCACCCCAGCATTCAAGGACAATCGTCAAAGCATTGGAGTACAAAAACGTGCAAATACACGATCATTTTAGCCTTCAAGCCTATAAACATTTCATAAACCAAGTTTGTGCACATGTGTGTGGATATCAAATATGTGAACATCAATGCATGTGAGCTTGCAATCATCAAAGCATTTCAACATAGAAGTAGGTAATCATCAAAGCGTCTAAGCATATGAGTATGAAGGCATACAGGCAAGTGGGCATGTGATCATCAAAGTTGGTAGACATGGGAGCATAAGATCATCGAAACGTGTGAACAAAGAAGCATGAAAACATCAAAGCATGAGAACATCAAAGCATGTGGGCATAAAAGCATGAGATAATCAAAGTAAGTAGACATGTGAGAATGTTATCATCAAAGTAATGACAAATGTTTGTAGGTTATCAACAAAGCATGTGAACATACAAGCAGCTAGATAGCCAAGTGAGCATGTGATCATCAAAGTAAGTAGACATGAGAGTATAAGATCATCGAAACGTGTGAACAAAGAAGCATGAGAACATCAAAGCATGTGGGCATAAAAGCATGAGATAATCAAAGTAAGTAGACATGTGAGAATGTTATCATCAAAGTAATGACAAATGTTTGTAGGTTATCAACAAAGCATGTGAACATACAAGCAGCTAGATAGCCAAGTGAGCATGTGATCATCAAAGTACGTAGACATGGGAGCATAAGATCAACAAAACGTGTGAACAAAGAAGCATGTGAACATCAAAACATGTGGACATAGAAGCATGAGATAATCAAAGCAAGTGGACTTGTGAGCATGTTATCATCAAAGCTGGTAGATATGTGGGCTAGTTATCATCAAAGCATGTGAAAATAGAAGCATGTAATCACGAGAGCATACAAGCATGTGAGCATTCAAGCACCCAAGTACACATACCTCAAATCTCCCAATCAGCTTAGCATTCAAGCACAATTGTCAAAGCATTTGAGCCCATGAACTTGCAAATACACGATCACTTTAGCCTTTAAGCCTATAGACATTTCATAATTCAAATGTGTGCACATGTGTGTGGATATCAAACATGTGAATATCAATGCATGTGCACTTGCAATCATCAAAGCATTTCAACATAGGAGTAGGTGATCATCAAAGCATCCAAGCATATGAGCATAAAGGCATATAGGCAAGTCGACATGTGATCATTAAAGCAGGTTAACTTGGGAGCATAAGATCATCGACACATGTGACAAAGAAGCATGTGAACATAGAAGCATCTAATCATGAAAGTAAGTAGACATGTGAGAATGTTATCATCAAAGTAACAACAAATGTGTGCAGGTTGTCAGCAAAGCATGTTAACATAGAAGCTTGTGATCATGAGAGCATAGAAGCATATGAGCACATAAGCACCCAAGTACATATACCTCTAATCTTCCAAACACCTCTACATTCAAGCATAATTGTCGAAGCATTTAAGTGCACGAATGTCCAACTGCACAATCACTTTAGCCTTCATGCCTATACAAATTTCATCATCCAAGTGCATGCACAAGAGTGTGGATATAAAGCATGTGAAAAGCAATGCATGTGAGCATGTGAGCATCAAAACATTTCAACATGGGAAAAGGTAATCGTCAAAGCATCCAAGCATATGAACATGAAGGCATATAGGCAAATAGGCATGTGATCATCAAAGCATGTAGACATGGGAGCATACGATCATGGAGGCATGTGAACATAGAATCTTGTGATCAACAAAGCATGTGAAGATAGAAACATGTGATCGTCAAAGCATGTAAATATGTGGGCTGATTATTAACAAAGCACGTGAACATACAAGCATGTGATAATGAGAACATATAAGCTTGTGAGCATTTAAGCACCCAAGTACACATACCTCAAATCTCTCAACCACCTCAACATCTAAGCACAAACATCAAAGCATGTAAGCGCACGAATGCCCAACTACACGATCACTTTTACCTTCAAGCCTATACACATTTCATCATCCAAGTGTGTGCAGATGTGTGTGAATATCGAAAAGGTGAAAATCAATGATAGTAAGCATGCGATCATCGAAGAATTTCAACAAAGGAGTTGGTAATCATCAAAGCGTACAAGCAAAGGACCATGAAGATAGTCAGGTAAGTGGGCAAGTGATCATTAATGCAAGTAGACATGGAAGCAGACAATCATCGAGTACTCTCCCAATTACCTCAGCATTCAAGTACTATCGTTAAAGCATTTAAGCGAATGAACCTACGAACACACGATTACTTTAGCCTTCAATCCTATGGACATTTCATCATCCAAGTGTGTACATTTGTGTGTAGATATCAAACATTGAAATATCAATGCATGTGACCATGTGATCATTAAAGCATTTCAACATAGGAGAAGGTAGTCATCATAGGGTCCAAGCATATGAGCATGAAGGCATACAGGCAAGTAGGTATGTGATCCTCAAAGCCAATAGACATGGGAGCATAAGATCATCGAAACATGTGAACAAAGAAGCAAGTGAACATCAAAGTATGTGAACATAGAAGCATGTGATCATCAAAGTATGTAGACGTAAGAATGTTATCATCAAAAAAATGTCAACTGTGTGCAAGTTATCAATAAAGCATGTGGACATAGAAATATGTGATCACGAGAGTATAGAAGCATATTAGCATTTAAGCACAAAAGTACACATACCTTTAATCTCCCAATCACCTCAGCATATAAGCACAATCGTCAAAGCATTTGAACACACGAATGTCCAACTACATGATCACTTTAGCCTTCAAGCCTATACACATTTCATCATCCAAGTATGTGCACATGTGTGGATATAAAAAATGTAAATATCAACGCATGTGTGCATGTGCTCATCAAAATATTGCAATATTGGAGTAGTCAATCATTAAAGCATCCAAGCATATGAGCATGAAGGCATACAAGTAAGTGGGCATGTGATTATCTAAGCAGGTAGACATGGTAGCATAAAATCATCAAAACATATGAACAAAGAATCCCGGGAACATCAAACCATGTGAACATAGAAGCATGTGATCATTAAAGTAAGTAAACATATGAGAATGTTATCATCAAAGCAATGACAAATATGTGCAGGTTATCAACAAAGCATGTGAACATACAAGCATGTGATCACGAGAGCATAGAAGCATATCACCTCAGCATTCAAGCACAATTGTCAAAGCATTTGAGTGAACGAATGTCCAACTACACGATCACTTTAGCCTTTAAGTCTATACACATTTCATTATCCAAGTATGTGCACATGTGTGGATATAAAATATGTGAATATCAATGCATGTGAGCATGTGCTCATCAAAGCATTGCAATATAGGAGTAGTTAATAATCAAAGCGTCCAAATATATGAGCATGAAAGGATACAGGTAAGTGAGCATGTGATTATCAAAGCAGGTAGACATGGGAGCATAAGATCATCGAAACATGTGAACAAAGAAGTATGTGAACATCGAAGCATATGAACATAAAAGCATGTGATCATCAAAGTATGTAGACATGTGAGAATGTTATCATTAAAGAAATGATAACTATGTGCAAGTTATCAACAAAGCATGTGGACATACAAACATGTGATCATGAGAATATAGAAGCATATTAGTATTTATGCACCCAAGTACATATACCTCTAATCTCCCAATCACCTTAAGATTCAAGCACAATTGTCAAAGCATTTAAGCGCACGAATGTTCAACTACATGATCACTTTAGCATTTAAGACAATACACATTTCATCATCCAAGTGTGTGCACGTATGTGGATATAAAATATGTGAATATCAATGCATGTGAGCATTTGCTCATCAAAGCACTTCAACATAGGAGTATTTAATCATCAAAGCATCCTGGCATATGAATGTTAAGGCATACAGGCAAGTGGGCATGTGATCATCAAAGCCAGTAGACATGGGAGCATACAATCATGGAGGAATGTGAACATAAAAGGATGTGATCAACAAAGCATGTGAACATAGGAGCATGTGATCATCAAAGCAAGTAGAGAATTGAGCATGTTATCATCGAAGCAAGTAGATGTATGGGTTGATTATCAACAAAGCATATGAACATGCAAGTATGTGATCATGAAAGCATACAAGTATGTGAGCAATTAAGCACTCAAGTAGACATACCTTTTATCTCTCAATCACCTCAGCATTCAGGCACAATCATTAAAGCATTTAAGTGCACGAATGTCCATCTACACTATCACTTTAGCCTTCAAGCCTATACACATTTTATCCTTCAAGTGTGTGCACATGTATGTGGATATCAAAAATGTGAAAATCAATGCATATGAGCAAGCGATCATCAAAGAATTTCAACATTGGAGTAGGTAATCATCAAAGCATACAAGCATATGAGCATGAAGGCACAAAGGCAAGTGGGCAAGTGAACATCAAAGCAAGCAGACATAGGAGCATAAGATCACCGAGGCATGTGAATATAAAAGCACGTGATCAACAAAGCATGTGAACATAGGAGCATGTGATCATCAAAGCAAGTAGAAAATTGAGCATGTCATCGTCAAAGCAGGTAGATTTATGGGCTCATTATTAACAAAGCATGTGAATATATAAGCAAGTAATCATGAGAGTGTACAAGAAAGTGAGCATTAAGCTCCCAAGTACACATACCTCTACTCTCCCAATAATCTCAGCATTTAAGCACAATCGTCAAAGCATTTAAGCACAATCGTCAAAGCATTTGAGTGCATGAACGTGTAAATACACAATCACTTTAGCCTTCAAGCCTATAGACATTTCCTCATCCAAGATGTACTCATGTGTGTGGATATCAAACATGCAAATATCAATGCATGTGAGCATGCGAGCATCAAAGCATTTCAACAAAGGAGTAGGTAATCATCAAAAAGTCCAAGATATGAGCAAGATGGCTTACTAGTAAATGGGCATGTGATAATCAAAACAGATAGACATAGGAGCATAAAATCATTGAAACATGTGAACAAAGAATCCTATGAACATTAAAACATGTGAACATAGAAGCATGTGATCATCAAAGTAAATGGGCATGTGACCATGAAAGCAGGTAGACATAGGAGCATAAAATCATCAAAGCAATGTCAAATATGTGCAGGTTATCAACAATGAATGTGAACATACAAGCATGTGATCATGAGAGCATAGAATCATATGCGCATTTATGCTCCCAAGTATACATAACTCTAATCTCCTCAGCATTCAAGCACTATCGTTAAAACATTTGGGCAAATGAACGTGCAAATACACTATCACTTTAGCCTTCAAGCCTATACATTTTAAGCGTGTGCACATGTGTGCGGATATCAAAAATGTGAAAATCAATGCATGTGAGCATGCGATCATCAAAGAATTTCAACATAGGTGTAAGTAGTCAGCAAAACGTACAAGCAAATGAGCATGAAGACAGTTAAGTAAGTGGGCAAGTTATCATCAAAGCAAGTAGGCATGGGAGCATACGATCATCAAGGCATGTGAACATATGAACACGTGATCAAAAAAACATGTGAACATAGGAGCATGTGATCATTAAAGCAAGTAAACATGTGAGCAATTATAATCAAAGCAAGTAGATATGTGGGCCGTTTATCAACAAAGAATGTGAACATACATGCATGTGGTCTTTATAACATACAAGCATATGAGAATTTAGGCACCCAAGTACACATACCTTTTATCTCCTAATCACCTCAGCATTCAGACACAATCGTCAAAGCATTTAAGTGCATGAATGTTCAACTACATGATCACTTTAGCCTTCAAGCCTGTACACATTTCATCATCCAAGTATGTGCACATATGTGTGGATATCAAAATTGTGAAAATCAATGCAAGTGAGCATGCGATCATCAAAGAATTTCAACATAGGTGTAGGTAATCATCAAAACGTACAAGCAAATGAGCATAAAGGCAATCAAGTAAGTGGGCAAGTTATCATTAAAGCAAGTAGGCATAGGGGCATACGATCATCAAGGCATGTGAACGTATGAACATGTGATCAAAAAAGCATGTGAACAGAGGAGCATGCGATCATCAAAGTGAGTAGACATGTGAGCATGTTATAATCAAAGCAAGTAGATATGTGGGTTGTTTATCGACAAAGCATGTGAACATACATGCATGTGGTGTTTATAACATACAAGCATAAGAGCATTTAGGCACCCAAGTACACATACCTCTAACCTCCCAATCACCTCAGCGATGCTATCATCAAAGCATTTGAGCGAATGAACATGCAAATACACTATCACTTTAGCCATCAAGCTTATACGCATTTCATCATTCAAGTGTGTGCATATGTGTGTGGATATCAAAAATGTGAAAATCAATGCATGTGAGATGCAATTATCAAAGCATTTCAACATTGGAGTAGGTAATCATCAAAGCATACAAGCATATGAGCATTAAGGCACAAAGGCAAGTGGGCAATTGATCATCAAAGCAAGCAGACATGGGAGCATACAATCATCGAGGCATGTGAACATAAAAGCACGTGATCAACAATGCATGTGAACATAGAAGCATGTGATCATCAAAGCAAGTAGAGAATTGAGCATGTTATCATCAAAGCAAGTAGACATATGGGCTGATTATCAACAAAGCATGTGAACATACAGGCATGTGATCATAACAACATACAAGAAAATGAGCATTTAAGCTCTCAAGTACGCATACCTCTAATCTCCCAATAACCTCAACATTCAAGCACAATCATCAAAGCATTTGAGTGCACGAACATGCAAATACACGATCACTTTAGCCTCCAAACTTATAGACATTTCCTCATCCAAGTGTGTGCACGTGTGTGTATATCAAAAGTGTGAATATCAATGCATGTGAGCATGTGATCATCAAGGCAATTCAACATAGGAGTACGTAATCATCAAAGCGCCTAAGCATATTAGCATGATGGCATACTAGTAAGTGAGCATGCGATCATCAAAGTAGGTAGACATGGGAGCACAAAATCATCAAAACATATGAGCAAAGAATCCTATGAACGTCAAAGCATGTGAACATAGAAGCATGTGATCATCAAAGCAAGTAAACATGTGAGAATGTTATCATCAAAGCAATGTCAAATATGTGCAGGTTATCAACAGTGCATGTGAACATACAAGCATGTGATTGTGAGAGCATAGAATCATATGCGCATTTATGCTCCCAAGTACACATACCTCTAATCTCCTAATCTCATCAGCATTCAAGCACAATTGTCAAACATTTGAGCGCACATATGTTCAACTACACAATCACTTTAGCCTTCAAACCTATACACATTTCATCATCCATGTGTGTGCAGATGTGTGTGGATATCGAAAATGTGAAAATCAATGCATGTGAGCATGCGATCATCAAAGAATTCCAACATTGAAGTAGGTAATCGTCAAAATGTACAAGCAAATGAGCATGAAGGCAGTTGAATAAGTGGGCAAGTGATCATCAAAACAAGTAAGCATAGAAGCATACAATCATCGAGGCATGTAAACATAGGAACATGTGATCAAAAAAGCATGTGAACATAGGAGCATGTGGTCATCAAAGGAAGTAGACATGTGAACATGTTATAATCAAAGCAAATAGATATGTGGGCTATTTATCAACAAAGCATGTGAACGTACATGCATGAGGCCTTTATAACATACAAGCATATGAGCATTCCCAAGTACGCATACCTCTAATCTCCCAATTACCTCAGCATTCAAGTACTATCATCAAAGCATTTGAGTGAATGAACGTGCAAATACACGATCACTTTAACCCTCAAGCCTATAAACATTTCATCATTCAAGTGTGTGCACGTGTGTAGATATCAAACATGAGAATATCAATGTATGTGAGCATGTGATCATTAAAGCATTTCAACATAGGAGAAGGTAGTCATCAAAGGGTCCAACCATATGAGCATAAAGGCATACAAGCAAGTAGGTATGTGATCCTCAAAGCAAGTAGACATGGGAGCAGAAGATCATCGAAACGTGTGAATAAAGAAGCATATGAACATCAAAACATATGAACATAGAAGCAAGTGATCATCAAAGTAGACATGTGAGAATGTTATCATCAAAGAAACGACAATTGTGTACAAGTTATTAACAAAGCATGTGGACATATAAGCATGTGATTATGAGATTATAAAAGCATAGTAGTATTTTAGCAGACAAGTACACATACCTCTAATCTGCCAATCACCTTAGCATTCAAGCACAATAGTCAAAACATTTGATCGCAAGAATGTCCAACTACACGATCACTTTAGCTTTCAAACCTATACGCATTTCATCATCCAAGTATGTGCACATGCGTGGATATAAAAATGTGAATATTAATGCATGTAAGCATGTGCTCATCAAAGCATTGCAATATAGGAGTAGTTAATCATCAAAGCGTCTAAGCATATGTGCTTGAAGGCATACAGGCAAGTAGGCATGTGATCATCAAAGCAGGTAGACATGGGAGCATAAAATCATCGAAACATGTGAACAAAGAATCCCGTGAACATCAAACCATGTGAACATAGAAGCATGTGATCGTCAAAATAAGTAGACATGTGAGACTGTTATCATCAAAGCAATGACAAATATGTGCAGGTCATCAACAAAGCATGTGATCATGAGAGCATACAAGAATATCCGCATTTATGCACCCAAGTACACATACCTCTAATCTCCCAATCACCTCAGGATTCAAGCACAATTGTAAAAGCAGTTGAGCGCACGAATGTTCAACTACACGATCACTTTAGCCTTCAAGCCTATACACATTTCATCATTCAAGTGTGTGCACATGTGTATGGATATCAAAAATGTGAAAATCAATACATGTAAGCATGCGATCATCAAACCATTTCAACATTGGAGCAGGTAATCATCAAAGCATACAAGCATATGAGCATGAAGGCACAAAGGCAAGTGGGCAAGTGATCATCAAAGCAAGCAAACATGGGAGCATACGATCATCGAGGCATGTGAACATAAAAGCACGTGATCAACAAAGCATGTAAACATAGGAGCATGTGATCATCAAAGCAAGTAGAGAATTAAGCATGTTATCATCAAAGCAAGTAGATATGTGGGCCGATTATCAACAAAGTATGTGAACATACAAGCAAGCGATCATGAGAGCATATAAGAAATTGAGCATTTAAGCTCCCAAGTACACATACCTCTAATCTCCCAATAACCTCAGCATTCAAGCACAATCGTCAAAGCATTTGAGTGCACGAATGTGCAAATACACGATCACTTTAGCCTTCAAGCATATAGACATTTTCTCATCCAAGTGTGTGCACATGTGTGTGGATATCAAACGTGTAAATATCAATGCATGTAAGCATGCGATCATCAAAGCAATTCAACACAGGAGTAGGTAACCATCAAAGCGTCCAGGCATATGAGCATGATGGCATACATGTTAGTGGGCATGTGATCATCAAAGCAGGTAGACATGGGAGCAAAAAATCATCGAAACATGTGAACAAAGAATCCTGTGAACATCAAAGCATGTGACATAGAAGCATGTGATCATCAAAGTAAGTAAACATGCAAGAATGTTATCATCAAAGCAATGTCAAATATGTGCAGGATACCAACAATGCATGTGAACATACAAGCATGTGATCATGAGAGCAAAGAATAATATGCACATATTTACTCCCAAGTACACATACCTCTAATCTCCTAATCTCTTTAGCGTTCAAGCACAATTGTCAAAGCATTTGAGCGCATGAATGTTCAACTACACGATCACTTTAGCCTTCAAGCCTATACACATTTCTTCATCTAGGTGTGTGCACATGTGTGCGGATATAAATTATGTGAATATCTATGCATGTGAGCATTTTCTCATCAAAGCACTTCAAGTAGTTAATCATCAAGTGGGCATGTGATCATTAAAGCCTGTACACATGGGAGCATACAATCATGGAGGCATGTGAACATAAAAGTTTGTGAGCATGGGAGCATGTGAGCGAGTAAGCATTCAAGCACATTAGCATTCAAGCATAGGGGTATACAAGTATGTGAGCATACGAGCATATCATCATCCAGTTGTGTGCAAATGTGGGTATAAACAAAGGGTTGATGCTTAATGAGAATTAATCGATAAGGCTTATGAAGAGCGACATTTGATTGAACACGAGCAATTACACATGAGGGTATACAAGCATGTGAGCATGAGCATATGATCATCAAGACATGTGCACATAGGAGCATACGATCATCGAAGCATTTGAACATAGGAGCATGTGATCACCAAAGCTTATAAACATCGAATCATATGAACATAGCAGACATATGAGCACGTGAGCATGTGATCATTAAACCAAGTAGACATGTGAGCATGTGATCAATAAAGTATATGAACATACAAACACATGAGCATTTAATCAAGATCATAAAAGCATGTGCCTGCATGAGCATCCAACTACATTTGCACATCAGCCTCCAAGAATATAGATTTATTTTCGTCCAACTGCATGTGAACATGTGGATTCAAACAAAGGTTTGATGCTTTGTGAGAATTAATGAATAAGTCTTATAAAGGAGTGACACTTAATTGAATATGTGAGCATTTAAGCATAAGAGTATACAGGCATGTAAGCGTAAGACAATTTAGGCATGTGAGTGTACAAGCATCTGAGCATTTAAGCACCCAATCACACATACCTTTTACCTCCCAATCAACTCAACATTTTAGCACAATCGTCAAAGCATTTGTGCACACAATCGTCCAACTGCATGATCACTTAAGCTTCCAAGCATATAAACATATCATCATCCAAAAGGGTACAAATGTGTGTGGACATCGAACATGTGAATATCAATACATGTGAGTATAGGAGCACATGATCATCAAAGTATATAAGCATGGAAGAATGGGATCATCAAAGCATGTTAACGTGAGAGCATGTGATCATCAAATCATATGAGCATTAGAGCATATGATCATCAAAGCATGTGAATGTATGAGCATTCAGAGCATGTGAGCATAGGATCATCGAAGCATGTAGACATGTGATCACCAAAGCATGTAAACATAGAAGCATACAATCATCAAGGCATGTAGACATAGGAATATAAGATCATCGAAGCATGTAAAAATAGGAGCATGTGAACATCAAAGCATGTGAACCTAGGAATGTGTGATCATCAAAACAAGTAGACATATGAGCATGTGATCATCAAAGGAAGTAGACATGTGAACATGTGATCATCAAAGCAAGTACATATGTGAGCATGTGATCAACAAAGAATGTGAATATACAAACACATGTGCATTCAAGCTTTTATGAACACATACATCTTACTATCCAATCACCCAAACATTTAAACATAAGCATCAAAGCATATGATTGCATGAGCATCCAACTGCCTAAGCACATCAGCCTCCAAGCAGATAGATATATCGTCATCCAAGTTTATGCACATTAAGGCTCTGTTTGTTTTGACTTCAAACTGATTCCGGAAATGCTTTTTCGGAAAAGTGGATGTTTGGCTGTTACTGAAAATTCGGTCAAACTGAAAATGTTTTCAGTTTGACCATAAAATAAGGCTGAGAGGGCGGAAAATATTTCCGTTCTCATTTTCACTTCAAATCACTTTCGCCCCAGGAAAATAGAAGAGAGAGAGAGACAACAAGGAAGAGAGATCGCATCAGCACCCCAGCACCAGCGAAGGCGAGATCGATCCACATCCAAGAGCTCCGACGAACCCAGAAAACCCAAGACCGAGCTTGTTCGTCGAGCAATGCCCAAAGAGAGAGAGAGAGCAAGAGAAGGAAGGACTCAGACATGCAAACACAGAGAGAGAGAGAGAAATCGCACTATCAAACCTATTCCTCAAATCGCGAACCTAGAAATCGTCAAACCCATTCGCCACCGATAGTCGCGAACCCAGAAATCGTCGCACCATTCGTCATACCCATTCGTCAAACCCGAGATCGTCCCGCCGAATTGTCGATCTGCTTGCTCTGGGTCGATCCTCCTTTGGGTCGATCTCGTCGCCGATCCGCTTGCTCTCTTTGATCTCTGATTTTTTTGTTGTTGTCGTGGTGCCGTGGGTGGTTCTTGTTTTGTTGTTCTCTAATTTTGGGTTGATCTCTGATTTGATGAATTTTTTTTTGTTGGGTATTGAGAATTTGAGTTTTGATGAATTTGGGTTTTGTTGGATTTGATGACATATTTGTTTGGAAGCTGAGAAAATGTGAGAAACATGATAAAAATGGGTTTTCTAGAGTATTTTCAAGAATACAACCAAACACCAGAAAATATTTTCCAAAATATTTTTTGGAATGCAACCAAACACTTGAAAATATTTTCCTTTCCGGAAAATATTTTACATCCAACCAAACACAACCTAAGATACAAAACAAAGGGTTGATGCTTAATGAGAATTAATTAATAAGTCTTATGAAAGAGTGAAAATTGAATATGTGCATACAAGCATGTGAGTGAGAGAATACAGGCACATGAGCACAAAAACATATGAGCATTAAAGCACCCAAGTACACATACCTCTTACAGCCCAATTACCTCAGCATTCAAGCACAATCGTTAAGGCATTTGAGTGTACGAATGTGCAACTACTTGATCACTTAAGCCCCAAGCATAGAGACATATCATTAACCAAGTATGTGCACATGCGTATGGATATCAAACATGTGAATATCAATGTGTGTGTGTGTGCATGGGAGCATGTTATCACCAAAACATGTGGCATAGTAGCATCTGATCAACAAGGCATGTAAGCTTGGAAGCATGTGAGTGTGTGAGCATTCAAACATGTAAGCATTCAAAAGTGAGCATGGGAGAATACAATCTTCGAAGCATGTACACGTGACCAATCAAGCATGTAAGAACATGTGAGCATAAGAGCATACGGGCATGTGAGCATGTGATCATCAAAGCGTCCAAACATATGAGCATTAGGCCACATAGGCATGTGGGCATGTAATAGTCAAAGCATGTAGACATGGGATCATACGATCATCAAAGCATGCAGACATGGGAGTATACGATTATCTAAGTATGTGAACATAGGAGTAAGTGATCATCAAAGCATATGAACATATCATCAAAGCAAGTAGACATGTAAGCATGTAATCATCGAAGCAAGTAGACATATAAGCATGTGATCAACCAAGTATGTGAACATATAAAACATAAGCATTTAAGCATCCAAGTACACATACATCTTACCGTCCAATCACCTTTGCATTTAAGCACGATCAAGAAAACATGTGAGTGCACGAGCATCCAACTGCAAAAGCACATTAGCCTCTAAGCATATGGATATATGACACCCAAGTGTGTGCACATGTGGATACAAACAAAGGGTTGATGTTTTATTAGAATTAATGAGTAAGTCTTAAGAAGGAGTGACACTTAATTGAACATGTGAGCATTTAAGCATGAGAGTATACAAGCATGTGAGCATAACAACATACAAGCATGTGAGCATTTGAAAACCCAAGTTCACATACCTCTTACCGCCCATTAACCTCAGCATTCAAGCACAATTGTTAAAGCAAATGAGTGCAAGAATGTTCAACTACAAGATCACTTCGGCCTCCCAGCATACAAACATATCCAAGTGTGTGCACATGTGTGTGGATATCAAACATGTGAATATCAATGCATGTGAGTATAGGAGCATGTGATCGTCAAAGCATATGAGTATGGGAACATAAGATCATCAAAGTATATAAGCAAGGGAGAATGCGATCATTAAAGCATGTGGGCATAGGAGCATGTGATCATCAAGGCATATGAACATGGGAGCATATGATCATCTAAGCATGTAAGCGTGTAAGCATTCAAACATGTAAGCATCCAAACATATGAGCAATCAAGCATGTGAGCATGGAAGCATACAATAATCGAATCAGGTAGACATGTGAGCAACCAAACATGTAAGAACATGTAAGTATGATAGCATACAGGAATGTGAGCATGTGATCATCAAAGCGTCCAAACTAATGAGGCATATGGGCATACAAGCAAGTGTGTATTTGATTGTCAAAACATGTAGACATGGGAGCGTACAATCATCGAAGCATGTGAACATTAGAGCATGTGTTCATCAAAGCATTTGAACATAGGAGCATGTGATCATCAAATCATGTAGATATGTGAGCATGTGACTAACAAAGTTTGTGAACATATAAGCAAATAAGCATTTAAACATCCAAGTACACATACATCTTACAATCCAATCACCTTAGCATTTAGGCACGATCATTAAAGCATGTGCATGCATGAGCATTCAACAGCATAGGCACATTAGCCTCCAAGCATATAGATATATTATCTTCCAAGTGTGTGCATGTGTAAACATAAAGAAAGGTATGGTGCTTAACAACAATTAATGAATAAGTCCTCTGAAGGAGTGACACTTAATTGAACATTTGAGTGTGAGAGCATACACGTATGTGAGCATACAAGCATATGAGCATTTAAGCACCTAAGTACATATACCTCTTACCGCCCAATCGCCTTAGCATTCAAGCACAATCTTCAAAGCATTTGAGCATACGAACATCCAACTGCATTTTTACTTAAGCCTCCAAGCATATAGACAAATCATCATCCAAGTGTGTGCTAATGTGTGTGGATATCAAACTTGTGAACATTAATACTAGTGAGCATGGGAGCTTGCAATCATCAAAGCATATGAGCATAGGAGCATAGGATCATAAAACTATGTGACTATGGGAGCATATGATCATCAAAGAATTTAACCATGCGAGATGTGATTATCAAAGAATGTGAATGTGGGAGCATGTGATCAACAAAGCATGTGAACATATGAGCAATCAAACATATGAGCATCCAAGCATGTGATCAATCAAGCATGCAATTAAACGTATATCGTACCATCCAATCACCTTAGCATTTCAGCATGATCATCGAAGCATGTAAGTGCACAAGCACCCAACTGCATAAGCACATCAGCCTCCAAGCATATAGATATATTGTCATCCAAGTGTGAGAACATGTGGATACAAAGAAAAGATTGATGTTTAATGAGAATTAATGAATAAGTCTTATGAAGGAGTGACACTTAATTGAGCATATGGGTATTTAAGAATAAGAGCACTCAAGCATGAGAGGAAAGACGCATGTGAGCATAAAAGCATTCGAGTATTTAAGCATCCAAGTACACATACCTCTTACCGCTTAATCACCTCAACATTCAAGCACAATCGTCAAAGCATTTAAGCACATAAACATCCAACAACGTGATCACTTAAGCCTCTAAGCATATAGACATATCATCATCCAAGTATGTGCACATATGTGTGGATATCAAACATGTGAATATCAAAGCATATGAGCATGAGAGCATGTGATCATCAAAGCATATTAGCATAGGAGCTTGGCATCATCAAACAAGTGAGCATAGGAGCATGTGATCATCAAAGCATGTGAGCATAGGAGCTTGTGATCATTAAGGCATATAAGCACAGGAGCATGTGAGCTAATAAGCATTCAAACATGTTAGCATTCAAGCATGAGGTTATTCAAGCATGTGACCATACAAGCATATCATCATTCAATTATGTGCAAATGTGGGTATAAACAAAGAGTCGATACTTAATGAGAATTAATCAATAAGACTTATGAAGGAGCAACATTTGATTGTACACGAGCAATTACACATGAGGGTATACAAGCATGTAAGTATGAAACCATACACGCATATGAGTATTTAAGTACTTAAGTACACATACCTCTTACCACCCAATCACCTCGACATTCAAACACAATCTTCAAAGCATTTAAGCACACGAACATCCAACTGCATGATCACTTAAGCCTCTAAGCATATAGACATCATTAAGGCCTATGAGCATAGGAACGTGTGTTAATCAAAGCAAGTGAGCACGTGATCATCAAGGCATGTAAGCATGAGATCATATGATGCATGTGAGCATGTTAGCATTCAAACATGTGAGCATCCAAGCAAATGAGCAATCAAGCATATATGTGAGTGTGGGAGCATGTGAGTATGGTACCAAGTGATTATCCAAGCATTTGAGCTTATGAGCATTCAATCATATAAGCATCCAAGCATGTGAGCATCCGAGCATGTGAGCACGGGAGCATATGATCATCGAAGAATATAGGCATGTGAGCAACCAAGCATGTGAGCATATGATCATCATCCAAATGGGTACAAATGTGTATGGATATCGAACATGTGAATATCAATGCATGTGAGTATGGGAGCACACGATCATTGAAGTATATAAGCATGGAAGAATAGGATCATCAAAGCATGTGAACATGGGAGCATGTGATCATCAAAACATGTGAACATTAGAGCATATGATCATCAAAGCATGTGAGCATATGAGCATTCAGAGCATGTGAGCATAGGATCATCGAAGCATGTAGACATGTGATTGTCAAAGCATGTAAACATAGGAGAATACGATCATCAAGGCATGTAGACATAGGTGTATACGATCATCGAAGCATGTAAACATTAGAGCATGTGAACCTAGGAGTGTGTGATCGTCAAAGCAAGTAGACATATGAACATGTGATTATCAAAGGAAGTAGACATGTGAACATGTGATCATCAAAGGAAGTAGACATGTGAGCATGTGATCAACAAAGCCTGTGAATATACAAGTACATGAACATTTAAGCATCTAAGAACACATACATCTTACTGTCCAATCACCTAAGCATTTAAGCATAAGCATCAAAGCATGTGATTGCATGAGCATCCAACTACATGAGCACATCAGCCTCCAAGCATATAAATATATCATCATCCAAGTGTGCACACATTAGGATACAAACAATGGGTTGATGCTTAATGAGAATTAATGAATAAGTCTTATGAAATAGTGACATTTAATTGAATATGTAAGCATTTAAGTATAAAATTATACAAGCATGTGAGTTAGAGAATACAAGCACATGAGCCCAAAAGCATATGAGCATTAAAGCACCTAAGTACATATACATCTTACAACCCAATTACCTCAGCATTCAAGCACAATAGTCAAAGCATTTAAGCTTACGAACGTGCAATTGCATGATCACTTAAGCCCCAAGCATAAAGACATATCATCAACCAAGTGTGTGCATATGTGTAAAGATTAAACATATGAATATCAATGTATGTGTGCATGGGAGCATGTTATCGTCAAAACATGTGGCATAGTAGCATATGATCAACAAGGCATGTGAACTTAGGGTGATCACCAAAGCATGTGAGCGTGTGAGCATTCAAACATTTGAGCATCCAAGCATGTGAGAATAGGAGAATACGTTCTTCGAAGCATGTACACATGTGACAAGCCAAGCATGTAAAAATATATGAGCATAAGAGCATATGGCAATGTGAGCATGTGATCATTAAAGCGTCCAAACTTATGAGCACAAGGGCACACAGGCATGTGGGCATGTGATAGTTAAAGCATGTAAACATGGGAGCATATGATTATTAAGGCATGTAGACATGGGAGCATACTATCATCTAAGTATGTGAACATAGGAGCATGTGATCATCAAAGCATTTGAACATATCATCGAAGCAAGTAGACATGTGAGCATGTAATCATCAAAGTAAGTAGACATGTGAGCATATGATCAACTAAGTATGTGAACATAAAAATATATGAGCATTTAAGCATCCAAGTACACATACATCTTACTATCCAATCACCTTTGCATTTAAGCAAGATCAAAAAAGCATGTGAGTGCACGAGAATCCAATTACAGAAGCACATCAACCTCCAAGGATATAGATATATCGTCATCCAAGTGTGTGCACATGTGGATACAAACAAAGGGTTGATGTTTTATGAGAAGTAATGAATAAGTCTTAAGAATGAGTGATACTTGATTAAACTTGTCAGCATTTAAGAGTGAGAGTATACAAGCATGTGAGCATAACAACATACAAGCATGTGAGCACCCAAGTTCACATACCTCTTACCGCCCATTAACCTCAACATTCAAGCACAATCGTCAAAGAAATTGAGCACAAGAACGTTCAACTACAAGATCACTTCAGCCTCTAAGCATATATCCAAGTGTGTGCATATGTGTGTGGATATCAAACATATGAATATCAATGCATGTGAGCATGGAAGCATGTGATCATCAAAGCATATGAGTATGGGAACATAGGATCATAAAAGTATATGGGCATAGGAGCATGTGATCGTCAAGGCATATGAGCATGGAAGCATGTGATCATTAGAGCATGTAAGCGAGTGAGCATTTAAACATGTTAGCATCCAAGCATATGGGCAATCAAGCATGTGAGCATGGGAGCATATGATAATCGAATCAGGTAGACATGTGAGCAACCAAACTTGTAAGAACATGTGAGCATGATATCATACGGGCATGTAAGCATGTGATCATCAAAGCGCCCAAACATATGAGGCATGTGGCCATAAAGGCAAGTGTGTATCTGATCGTCAAAATATGTAGACATGAAAGCATACGATCATTGAAACATGTGATCATCAAAGCATGTAAACATATGAGCATGTGACTAACAAAGTTTGTGAACATACAATACAAGCACATGAACATTTAAGAATCCAAGTACACATACATCTTATAGTCCATCATCTCAGCACTTAGGCACGATCATCAAAGCATATGGTGCATAAGCATCTAACAGCATAAGCACATCAGCCTCCAAGCATATAGATATATCACCATCCAAGTGTGTGCATATCTAAACATAAAGAAAGGTATTTTGCTTAATGACAATTAGTGAATAAGTCCTCTGAAGGAGTGACACTTAATTGAACATGTGAGTGTGAGATGTAAGCATGAGAGCATACACATATGTGAGCATACAAGCATATGAGTGCGCGAGCATCCAACTCTAGAGGCACATCAGCCTATAAGCATATAGATATATCATCTTCAAAGTGTGTGCACATATGGATACAAATAAAGGGTTGATGTTTAATGAGAATTAATAAATAAGTCTTATTACTTAATTGAACATGTGAGCATTCCAAGCATGTAATCACAAGAGCATACAAGTAAATAAGCATTTAAACATGCAAGTACACATACCTCTTATTGCCCAATCACCTTAGCATTCAAGTGTAATTGTCAAAAAATTTTAGCGCACGAACATCCAATTGCATGATCACTTTCGCCTCAAAGCATATAGACATATCATCATTCAAGTATACATATGTGTGGATATCAAACATTTGAATATCAATACGTGTGACCATGAAAGCATGCGAACATCAAAGCATATAAGCATGGGAGCATCATAAAAGCATGGGAGCATCATCAAAGCATGTGAGCATGGGAGGGCATGTAAGCGTGTGAGCATTCAAACATGTGTGTATCCAAGCATGTGAGCAATCAATCATGTGAATATGGGAGCATATGATCATTGAAGTGTGTAGACATGTGAGCGGGCAAGCATGTAAGAATATGTGAGCATGAAAGCATAAGGGCATGTGAGCATGTGATCATTAAAGCATCCAAACATATTTACGTAGGGGCATACAGGCATGTGGGCATGTAATTATCAAAGCATGTAGGCGTAGGAGCATACGATCATTGAAGCATGTGAACATATGAGCATGTTATCATCAAAGCAAGCAGTCATGTAAGCATGTGATCATCAAAGCAAGTACACCGATGAGCATATGATCAATAAATCATGTGAACATACAAGCACATGAGAATTTAAGCATCCAAGTACATACACATCTTACCGTCCAATCATTATAGCATTTAAGCACGATCATCAAAGCATGTGAGTGCATGAGCATCCAACTGAATGAGCACATCAACCTCCAAGCATATATTCAAACAAATGGTTGATACTTAATGAGAATTAATGAATAAGTCTTATGAAGGAGTGGCACTTAATTGAATATGTGAGCATTTAAGCATGAGAGTATACAAGCATGTGAGCACAAGAGCATATAAGCATATAAGCATTTAAGCATGCGAGTACACATACCTCTTACTGCCCAATCACCTCATCATTCCAGCATAATAGTCAAAGAAGTTTAGAGCACAAACATCTAACCTCACTTTCGTCTCTAAGCATATAAACATATCATCATCCAAGTGTACATGTGTGTGGATATCAAACACGTGAATATCAATGCATATAACCATGGGAGCATGCAATCATCAAAGCATATAAGAATTGGATCATCAAAGTATGTGAGCATGGGAATAGGTGATCATCAAGGCATGTGAGCATTCAAACATGTGAGTATCTAGGCATGTGAGCATGGAAGCATACTATCATTGAAGCGTGTAGACATGTGAACAGGCAAGCATGTAAGAATATGTGAGCATAAGGGCATGTGAGCATATGATCACCAAAGCGTCCAAATCCAAATATATGAGCGTGGGGGCATACAGGCATATAGGTATGTGATCGTCAAAGCATGTAGACATGAGACCATACAATCATTAAGGCTTGTAGACATGGGAGCATACGAGCATCAAAGCATGTAAACATAGGAGCGTGTTATCATTAAAGTAAGTAGACATGTGAGCATGTGATCAACTAAGCATGTAAACATACAAGCACATGAGAATTTAAGCATCCAAGTACACATTCATTTTACCATCCAATCACCTTAGCATTTAAGCACGATCATCAAAGCATGTGAGTGCATAAGCATCCAACTGCATCAGCACATCAGCCTCCAAGCATATAGATATATTGTCCTCAAAGTGTGTGCACATGTGGATTCAAACAAAGGGTTGATACTTAATGAGAATTAATGAATAAGTCTTATGGAGTGACACTTAATTGAACATGTGAGCATTTAAGCATGAGAGTATACAAGCACGTGAGCATGAATGCATACAAGTATGTGAGCATACAAGAATATGAGCATTTAAGGACCTAAGTACACATACCTTTTACCGCCTAATCATCTCAGCATTTGAGCGCACAAACGTACAATTGCATGATCACTTAAGCCTTTTAGCATGTAGATATATCATCATCTACGTGTGTGCAAATGTGTGTGGATACAAGCACGTGAGCATGAGTGCATACAAGTATGTGAGCATACAAGAATATGAGCATTTAAGGACCCAAGTACACATACCTTTTACCGCCTAATCATCTCAACATTTGAGCGTACGAAAGTGCAATTGCATGATCACTTAAGCCTTCTAGCATATAGATATATCATCATCCACGTGTGTGCAAATATGTGTGGATATCAAAGCATTTGTCCTATGTCGCTCGAATATTATGATAAAGTGGAAACACAAGGATGTACATTAGTTAGTAGTAGCATCATAAAATTATTTAATTTTCTATATATAAAAGAATTAGCTATTTCAAGCTGAGAAAATAGATTTTGTCACGCATAAATACTAATGCCTGCACTAGTTGAGACTGATATCTTTCAAATTCTTATAAGAATAACAAGAAGGCAAAAAATGTAACTAATGACTATTAGCCAGAAGAATAGCATATGTTAATATGATTCCCTCAATAAAGATATGAAAATCAAATCCAGATTCATAACCTTAAGAGAGTAATGTAAGTGTTTGTTGGTGTAAGTCCACACTTTATAAATTTCTACGTGACAGTTAACACTAACATATTAACACTAACTTTAATCATGCTTCATTCTTCTTCTCATTCAACGGAGATATGCATATAAGCTCTTGTAATCAATATAGGACTAAACTAAAGAAATCATATTCTATATGTATAATTAAGTGAACGGTATATGAATTTTAACCACATCAATGTCACACAAACTTTCAAAAAATCCTAATCTCAAAGTAACATCATGCCTATATTAATATATATAATCATATTAATATATATAATCATGAACTGATATCTTCAAGCCAATAGTTAGAAAAAAAATGGTTTATGTTATATACTAGCACATGAATCCATATACATTAATTTAATTTAATCCAAATATATAAAACCATTCAAATGATGTTAGGCACATGAGTCAATATGTATACATACATTGACGGTGTACAACCACTAATACACAAATTAGCAAAGCACTGGCATGGTAACTAAGAGATATAATCATGGGCCACTTCGAATCAAAAAGAACCAATATATATCGCATATATAAAACATGGCAAACGGGTTTTATTGAACAAAAAAAAAAAAAAAAAAAAAACAAGATTATGCAGAAAAAATACTGTTGAAGAATAGTTCATCAAGAAAACGATTTTCTTTGACCTTAGAACTCAATCAACATGTTATTCAAACATGATATTGAAGTAGGCTTCACAAAAGAAACACAAAATAGGAAATTTGTATCCTACTCAGCAACCCAATTTGGGTATTTCTCAAAGTACAAAGAAGTTTGAAATTTTACCCAAAAGAAATTATCTAGGATGCATTCATTATAATAAAACAAGCTTAGCAAAGCAATTCTAGACAAAAGTCTTTCACAAACTAAACTAAAGCCATTCATGATACAAACTACTCATAAAACACCATGCATGAGACCACTCGTCTAAGGTTATATATATATATATATGATAACAATGAGATCTGTCCTTTTGCTTGTATGCTATACTCTGCCTTTGTTTTGTAAGAACGAGAAACTAGCAATAAATATCATCTCTTTAAAGAGGAATGGCATTATAAAATCATCTTATTATTGATTTTGCATGAAGTACATCTAACCAATCTATTTGATCCCAGAGTAGTAGGAAAGAAGGTTTGAAATGAAATTCGATATCTCCTAGATACCAGAGGTAATTCTAAGTCATACTTATCAAGTAATTCAAATCAAGCAATTGGGACCCAATCGCTAAATAAAGCATGCATAATGAATGTATATGAGTAAATAACAAAACCAATTCTATGATTTGCGTATGGAGAAACAAAATGCTTGCAGTTTTAGGATATGCAGATAGCAAAACAAAATACTTACTGTTTTAGAATTGGGATTGAGTATTTTATTTATCTTCACCTCAAGAGGAAACCAATATGGACAAGAGAATTCAGCTACATTTATCTACACATCAGCCACAAGAGCAGTTAGTTAAAAGTTGCCAATCCTTCATTTGAACTACTAATTGTTATGCAACTCACATTCAGTCCCTGGAGAAAGTTTCCTCTTTGTTCATGGGAGTAATAAAAGAATAGGATAAATTACACTAACCACTCTTGAGGTTTGGGTAATGTTAGGGACTTCCCTCCTGTTTTTAGAAACAACATTTTGTCCCTAGTATTGCTAATAGCTTACAATGTGGATGGAATAATTAAAAAGAAATAGATATGAACAATTTTTTCATATGACTAACTTAAAGCATCATAAAACTAATCCTTTTGAGCTCAAGTTCTCCCTCTCTTGCAATAGCTACTGAGTTTAATTATTTTAAAATAACTTAATTTTTTTTATTTAAGCTTTTTCCTTCTTTGGATGCATAAGGCATCAATATATTTCATATGTGTACATGCATTAAGCACTATATAGCTTTCGCTGGCTTGTGGCTAAAGTACATTACAAAAGAAAAATGGGCTGCCTCTATGCAGCCTTGGGCAGAATAACAAGTTTCTAAGCATAGCAAAAAAGCTTACCCCAATTCAACCATCGGATTGATGTGACAGTGATCCTTCTTGCAAATTCATTACATTAGTTTCCTGCATTTGCTATCAATCACCAAAAAATTCTTGCTTGAATTAATCAAGTCCATACAAATTCATTACTCGAATATCAAAAATACAAAATCAACAAAAGAATAAACAAGATTCTACAAAAAGAAAAAAGAATGTAGGCTTTGTATTCGTTTGAACAAAACAATAACAAATAAAAGGGGAAAAAATGTATTACCAATACCAAACTTTTAATTTGAAAATGAATTTATAAAATTCATAAGCTCTAGTGAGTTTTATAAACAAAATGAGTGTAAAAAATCTCTACCATGTGAAGCTGAATAGAGCCATTGAAGTGCCTTGGGTCGAAACATGTCATTTTTTTTGTAGTGTATAGTGCTTGTCAACATGTGTAACAGACACAATGTAATATGCCCATCTCTAAATATTTGATTATACGAGTCAAATTCAACCCAACAAGATTGAGACAATAACTAGGGGACCATGGAAACAACTCTCATGCAGTAAGCATCCCATTTGGTAAGATTACTAGTGCACCACCAATCTCATCCACTTGTGATATTTTTAGAAGAGTATTAAAATAGCAAAAAAGGAAAAGAAGAAATACCTCGTTCTTTAATACCAAGGAGTGCTAGGTCGAGACCAAATACCCACAACCTTTTAAGGAGTTGCAAAGCAAAATAACTCCTCTTTTGAGGCATAAACCCCTGCCCACAACCAGCTTTTATGACATATAAACCTTATAAAGATTTAACCATCAAACCAATCAGCGTTCAAAAAGAGAATACTATTTCACCATAGTGACAATCTAGACGATTACAAATTTTAAGGGCTTCTCAGGAGCTAAATTAGGGTCTAAAACTTTTATACTAGTTCATGTTATCAAGTAAATGCAGTAATAAATTCATAAATGAAAGCAACAAAACAGTTCCAAAAACTTTTCTCTTTTGTGGAGGAACAAAAGTAAATCATGAAAGGCTCAGATTCAGAATTTATACAAACCATGGTTTCCAGGAATAACAAAACACTGAGGTCCATCATATTGCTTCAGTTCAGACACCCCACAAGGTACCTCAGGCTTGTTTACAGCTACGTGCTCTAGCTTATACCACAAAGAGGGCTGGAGAGCATACTCAAAAGGACGGAAGAAATGCCTTTCATATGTGAATGCTGACGGATTAGGGTACCTATATAGAACCAAAAAATATGATATTTAGCTTTGTTTTTTCTTATATAATTAGAACTCACACAACAATATGGAATGAACATACCCTACAAGGAATGAACATACCCTAAAGATTGTCCTTTTAGTTCTAGTAACTTTCAGAATTGTAATTTAAATAATGTTGTGATTGCATGAGAGATTTTTATGTAGGATTTTACTTGGTTGCAATTTTGGAATTTCCAACACTGATTTCCCATGTTTGCTTTAACAATAGAGTGAACTTGGTTTTCAAATATTCATAGCCCAAGTTCAAATTCCATGGAGGAATGTACAAAGCCCCAAAAGAGAAAATCATGGAAGAAGCTGTCATTGTACAAATTTCTACCACCATAATTATCCCAAACAACCCACCATTGCTTTCCACATCATTACCACTGCTATTGCAAATGCCAATACCATCACCACCACTGTTAATGCTACCACCTCCATCACGTGTTGCTACCTTTGCCACTTGCCATAACATCCACCACCATACTACCGTCATCACCAAATCATTGCCACTACCATTACCATCATCATTGAAAAGATTATACTACTCTAATTTCTAAGTTCTTAGTTATACTTATCTAACTTTTCTAAGATGATGAAATATATGTAACTAGCTAAACAGCAAGTGACAAAGAATGGCAAGTAAAATATAAGAAACTATTTATCGGATAAAACTGATTTTAGTTTCAACTTGTAGAGTTTAGTTTTACCTCGTAGAGTTCAACTTACACATTGTCAGGAGATTCCGGAGAATCATAAGGGCAGAGATGATGAAAATATTTGACAGCCTCAATTGCCTCATCAGATTAATCCAATTGTTTCATCACAATTGCCATGTCTTTCAAGGCATATTAACCTGGTCCCTAGCATTTATGGCAGACCAGAACATGGAATTTCCTTGCTTGGATCCTTGTCTATCAACTGTAGTTGGAGAAACAAACATTTAATAATATATATATTAATATATATATATATATATTTATATTTATATATATATAATCAATACAGAATGGAAAATAAAAAAAATTCCAGATGGGTAATCTTCAAACATTAAAACTATCAAATTTTGATGGGAGAAAGGTTTTGATCTCTAAAATCTATATGATCAGCACACTTCATATACATTTTCTTTGGCTATTCTTAAAATTTTTTTATAAATGTTTCCTTGATTACTACTTCTCTTTTCTCAGAGTATTTTTAAGATAAGCTTCCATAACAAGATCCAAATAAAGTTTCTTTGTAAACACAAGGAATCAGTTTGAGCTACAAAGAACAATTTTTTTTTTAAAAAAAAAAAGTAGTTATACATGAAAGATCATATTAATCAATAAAGTTCACATGCCACAAATTTCAGAGGAGAAACATAGAAAATAAATTAAAAAATATCTTTTAAAACAACAGGAACATGAAAATTAATTCAAGTACCTGAATGCAAGAGTTGACAACTGGATCCTTACATTCTGTTCGTCAATGGAGAAATTTCATTACCACAACACTAGAGTTTGCAGGACAATAAATTCGCTATTAATTTTTTAAAATTTAAAAATTTTATATATATATATATATAGATATAGAGAGAGAGACCTAAAGAGTATACAAATTGCACAAGGCTGATACACATTAATTCATTTAGCTAGGAGACATACAGCAAATAACATAATTAGAATCAAGTTTTCCAAGAACAATTTTTATATGAGAAATATTGAGGCAGACTAGACAGGATATGCAAATTTTCCATGAATTGAACCATTGATTTGATTTGATCAATCATTGGCCTGCTTAAAAGGCAACATCTCTGGTTACAGCAGCTACTCTTAACAATTCATGTTAAATTATGCACAGTACCCTTTTGCTTTTTGTTTGAATTAATATGCAATGCAAGTTACTTCACCTGACAATCTAAGTATTTCAAACACATAATCTGCAATATTTTCTTCCACCAGGACTTGGGTCTGCTGTCTTGAAGCACCTTCGCAAGACAAATAATGAAACAGTAAATATAATGTGCTCAGTTGGACTTGTCTGTATGACCAAAGCAATGGACCTTTGATAGCCTTAGCAAAAATGATATTCAAACGAGGCCTATCTTTTCCATCTTCTGGTTCTTGCATGAAGTTATCTGCTTCATATAGAATAATGCTGCTTGCCTCATTTGCATTCACCTTAGCAAAAAACCCTCTCTAAGCAAACACTGTCAAAAGTGCTAAGCAAGAATGACTTGAAAACTGTTAGTTGAAAAAAAAACATTGGTATTGATGAAAATGAAATGAAGATGACTTTAAAATGATATAGTGGCATCTGGACTGGTGAGTTTTTCATTTGTGTCAGAGTGACTGCTGCTTGTGGCCATATAGTATTTAACAAGTTTTGCCTTATAGTTTAGTCCAATATATGGGCAACAGGTCTCTAGAGTTCACCCTAGATTTTTAGAGCTAGCTTGAACAATTTTAGTCTCTTTGATGAAACTCATTACTTGTTTATGAGCCAGTTAAATCAAGTGCTTTCCAATGACCTTTAGGTCAAATGGCACCTTCTAGTGTTTCCAACGGAGACATCTAGGATTTAAATCCTTCCAGCCCCCACTTGAAATGTATCAAAAAAAAAATTAAATCAAATTGCTTTTGTGTCATGTTAAATATTCATGTCAAATCTAAAAAGACCTTCACATCACCATCTAATATCATAATGAAATGTAACTTAGATGTCCTATGTATGATTATTTAGTGATTGAGGCTCTTGTTCTTATTATTCTAACACCAAAATGGAAAAGACTCTTGCCATTTGATCCTGACCAAAATTTTGGTCACATCTTGCTAGTTGCTACTTGCTGCCTCTCCAATTAGACATCCCAAAGGAAATAAGTAGAAACCGAAATTGAATTTGCAAGAAACAAAAAAAGAGATGACTAGGCACAATTGATGACAAACCTAGACAATTCAAGCAGACGTCATCAACTTGGGTCTTCATGAGGGCATTCACCACCAGGTGCAAGAGCTTAAGACAAAAGGCTAATAAAACATCAGTTCCATCACCATCTTCTGATGCATATTGGAAGATAGAAACTTTGTAAAGAACAAGCAGGATTTCCCCCCGGATTTCCTCCCTGTGATAAAAAGGAATCAAGGACTTAAGTGTAATGCAGTACATACTAAAAAACATGAAATGAAAATTTCTTAAAAATCCAGGCTACTTTGTTTGTTACCTTGGCAATTGAAGACCTGCAACAAGATTGGAAACAAGGCCATATTTATCCTTGATGTGGGAATAGAGATTATTCGTCTGACAGTTCAAAAGAACCCCTAAGCAGTGAAGCTGCACTAAGCAATTCATAGAGATGGAGTGTGGGTCAGTAATGTTTAAATAATTAAATTCCCTCAATTCTTGACTACTTAAACGTACTTTTGAGACAATCAGTAATTTATAATACTATCAAAGCACGAGATCCTGAATTTAAACCTTGTCTTTGCTCTACCTTTCATTTAAATTCCAGGTGTTGAGTTACACTTATTACAGGGGAGTCTCGACCCACACATGAGAGAAAGTGTTAGAATTATTAGATAAATAATTACATTTACCATTTTCTAAAAATTTAAGCTTTTAGGAAAATTAGTCATCTATCAAAAATACCTCTAACCCAAACCATTGATAAATTTAAAAATCCTAATGCACAATTTTTATTTGTTATATTTCTTATTGCATTCCTTTTTTAGCGCATCATCTTAAACACATCATATATATATATAATTAAAGTCAAAGAAACACAAACAAAATTCAAATTAGTTTATTGTTGTTGTCTGATTTTGAGGCATTATGTATCCAATTTGACTTTATTAAAAAATTTGATGCAAAGTGACTTATTCATACTACTCAGCAGAGATCTCTCAAGTAGGTAAAATCAACAACTCATAAATCACTACTATTATTGAATGAATGTTTATTTTCTATGTGTAAGCATCTAGTTATATAATGAATCAAGTCCGTATACATTTGAAAGGATATTCCACACCAATTAGAAGAAAAAACCAACGGGGTACAGCTAAGACTACCAAGAAAGGCATTCAAAATTATACAAAATTGGAAACTCTAGTTAATAAAAATCAATAACATTCAAAAACCAGGAAATTCCAAAAAGCAAGAGACCAAAGAAAATCCAAAAAGAAGTTTTCATTACTGACAAGAATCAAAATCAACAGGAACTTGCAATTCAATTAAAACAAAATCAGAATCCAGAAAAAAAAAAAAAAAAAAAAAAAAAAAAAAAAAAAAAAAAAAAAAAAACCCATTAGTCTAAACCATATGAAAGCACAAAAAATCTCTGACCTGAAAATGTTTAACCCCCTCGCTGGAAAAATCTTGTTGTTCTTCCACATAGCCTTTTCTTAAAATTCAAATCTAGCAATCACTTTCTCGAGAACATCTTCAAACCCTTGTCTTGAATTTCCAAGAAAAGTGTTTTTTTTTCATTTGTTAGAGAACCACTTTCTGTATAAGGATATCTTAGAGCATTCAGGAAGAGAGAGAGAGAGATCAGAATTTTCTGGGGAAAATCTTTGAACCCATTTTCTGAATTGAACGGTGAAGATTTAAGAGATTGGAAATGAATCTGTATGTTTTTGTGGTAAGGAAAACCACTTATTGAGGGAAAATTTCCTGCATTTGAAGATGGGTTATCTGGGAAAGTCTGTGAAAGTGAGAGAATTTTTTGAGAGAAAAGTGAAGGAAAGTGTAGAAAGGGTGAGGGAAAGTGAGACAGAGAATTTCTTTTTTCTTTTTTTTTTTTTGAAAACAAACGATAGAAGAGAGAAATTGAAAAGACTGACTTTTATAATTACTAGCCGTTAGCGTCTTGGCACGGTTGCACGTGCGAGTTTCTTTGATATAAACCCAAAAATGACGTCTCAAATGAAATGCTTAATTACTAGCTGTTAGCCTGTTACCTACTTTTCTTTCTTAAAAAAATGGTGATTTTCAAATTTTTTTGGTGCATATATAAAATTTGTCAAATATAGGGTATGTTTGGATACCGCTTATTTACTTAAAACTGTAGCAAAATATTTTTTTAAAAAAAATTTAAAGGTGTGAATAATGCTGTGGGACCCAAATTTACCTAGAAATCTGCGTTTTACTGAGTTTGGTTATCCGTGAACAGTACCCATGAGACCCACTTAAAAAATGCAAAATTCACGGATTGAGCAAAACGCCCAATCCAAACTCACGCATAGTTTATCAAATTTTTCTTTGTGCTTTCAAATACCAATTGCTGAAAGAACCGTTTACAAAAATTTCTCTCTTAAAAGTTCCTCAACATTTAAAGAATATATTTGGTAAGTAATGAAAATATTTCATTAAAGAATTTATTTTCTTATGTTTTAAAAAATTTTAAAAACCAGACCCACCAACCACCAGAGCCAACCCTTTTCCTCTTTTTCTCTCATTTGGATGTATAATTAACTTATTATTGCAATATATGATGTTCATAGAGTACTATTAAACTCAAAAGGATTCTATAAGACACCTCTACCCTATCTAAAGCAAAAAAAGAAAAAAAAAAGGTTAGGTTTTCAGTACTCTAGTGTATAGAATGTAACATTTTTTAAGCTTTGATTCATTTATAAGTTGTTAATAATTAAAAACATTCACATGGCAACTAATTCTTGTAAGTGAAATTGTTATTACATGGAAGTTGTAAAGACGTTTAAAAAGATTATTATTTATTAACTCTGGTTTAACAATTTACATTTAATCCCAACATTTTTACATTCACTGTTAGAAGTGATTTTGAGTAGCACAAACGTGTTACCTTCTTCCACTCAAAATCTGAAAGCAAAACTATAATGCTTAAGGACCTTTTCTTTTCTAATCTGGTAATGCTTAAGGAACTTACCAATGTTAGTTGAGATGAAAGATATGTGATAAAGTTTCTAAATTAGTTTACATTAAGGTTGCGTTTGGTTCAATGTAAATCGAATTCCGAGTGTAAAATGAATGCAGGGGAAAGTAAATTCCCGTAAGGAAAATAAAATCTAGGTGTTTGGTTCTGCAATGGAAAATAGTCTAGAAAACAATTTCTGGTGTTTGGTAACATTCTGAAAATGTTATTTTCCTACAAATTTTTCACATTTTCTCAGTCATTTTCTCAGCTCCCAAACAAATTTTATAACAGAGAAATTCAAAATATACACTTAACACAACCAAAAATCAAAATAAAAACATCCTTTATTCACAAACTCGGTGAGAGGAGGAAGAAACACCGACCAAAACATCTTTTATTCACAAAATCAAAATCAACGAGATCGGTCTTCAGCGGCGGCGACGATCTTCAACAACGGCAACGAGATCAGTCTTGGGTGGATCGGGTATTATAGAGGGTGGGTTTGACAGAAGTGTTTTGTCGGCGTGAGGGAGCGACGAATCGAAGATGTTGGAGGTGAGATGGGCTTCGCCGGCGTGAGGGAGAGTTTTGCCTTGGTGGATCGAGTACATGCAGAGCTCAAAGTGGGCGGAGGTGAGGTTGAGTGGATCGGGTACAGCGGCGCTGCTCGTCGGAGTGTGGGGACCTCGGACCGGCGTTTGCGCATGGGGTGGAGCTGAGGGGAGATGGGTTTCCGACCCCTGTGCTCTCTCTCTCTCTCTCTCTCTCTCTCTCTCTCTCTCTCTCTCTCTCTCTCTCTCTCTCTCTCTCTCTCTCTCTCTCTCTCTCTCTCTCTCTCTCTCTCTCTCTGAGTCCTGGAATTCATTTAAAGGTAAAATGAGAGTGTAATTCATTTTACGGCTGAAGTGGGTATATTTTACAGTCAACGGAAATGATTTTCCGTTTGACCAAATTTTTCATGCGCAACCAAACACATAGCAAGGTGTAAAATGATTTCCTGAAATGCATTTTAGGTGAAACAAACGCAGCCTAAATTGAAACTACTAAGCAGTTATGGCCCATAACCCATATAAGATGATGGGCCAAGCATATGCATGCCCATGCCAAAAGCCTAGCAATTAAGTGCGCAAGTTTGATAGAAATGTGCTATTGGAGAAGCCCAATTATTCTACTTTGATCAAGAAGGCCACGAGCCTTTCACTTATTTACTTCACACGGGTCCAACATTAAGTATGAATTGGGCTTCATAGCCCATATTTCTTCTCTATATGGATCAATCTCCACAATCAATAAGCCATTATTTACACAAAATGGGCCGATAAGAAGTACTCCAAGGCCGAAAACTAACCCATTTTTAGTTTTCATTTTTTTTAAAAAAAAGTTCAAATGTTGGTCTCAAAAGCAACTGAAATTATATTTACTAGATGTTTTTCTTCTTCTTTTTTATGAATTAAAGCTACATTATTCATATAATTATATAGTCAATTATATGAGCAATAATATAATTATCAAGTCAGTTTCACACTTTCACTTCCTTTGCAAAGCCGAGATTAAGGGTAAAATTCTCAAAGACTATGTTTCTATGCATCCATAAGCTCCGGATTACAATAGAAAATATGATGTTCTAACTTCTAAGGACAACTAGAGTTGCACAAACTCTTTACTTTAAGCCAAATACAAGTGTCAAGATAGAAAATATTTCTTATCATAGCAAGGTGAGTCTATGTTCAGTATTCAATTCATGCCTCTTTTTTCTTTCTCTAGCCCATGGCAAGTTAGCATTTGATCATCAACATCCACTTAGAATCATAGCAATATAGCACAAGACCCTTCTCTTTGTGAATGTTTGGGACCAAGTAAGCATGTGGCCAATAGACCAACTATGTGAACATCATTTCTCAACTGAGTATTTTTTTTTTCTTGGTGAGAGATTTTCAACAGTCATTGTGTTTGAATGGGTTTTCCTTTAATGAATGATTTCTTCTTAAAATTGAAAATAATGGGTTCGCTATCATTATTAAGAAGTGAGAATCATATAATTTAGGTTAAATTGCAAATTACACCCCTGAAATTTGGGGTTGATTGGATTTTACACCCCAAAGTTTCAGAAACTTGATTTTACACCTTGAAGTTTGGTTCTGTTAGCAATTCACCCCCCACAATTAGTTTTTGGTGTTAAGTGACACATCATCATGCTGATATGTTTTATCTTTGCCAAATCAGCCTCAAAACTATGTCATTTTAGTGATAACCAAGTGAATAGTTGGCACAATCAAAACTACATTGTTTCAGGCCTAAACTTAAAACACAAACTATAGCTAAGGTAGGCCACAAACAAGGTTGTGCTTGCAAGATCTTCATTCATGAAATCACTGGGCCACAAACAAAAATGACCTCCACCTTTGTTGGTTAGCTTCTATACAGTGATGAAACTATATCATCCAAAAATGGGATTCTGGAGTATATTTACTTGGTAGTTGGTACTATAAGTCTATGACTAAAAACCTTGATCCACTTGCTTTTTATTCCATGCGCCAATGAAATGAGAGTTGGATTTGGCTTTTGTTGAAACTTAAAACCGGGCTATAAAAAAAGGGTTCGCTATTGTAATCTGCGAGTGCGAACTACAAAGCAAGGCTGTGTGTGCAAGCATAATAGCATTCCTTATTTCGTCACTACTGGTCAAGTATAGCACAAAGATCTCCAGATTCCCAAAATTTTATTAAGCATTTTTGTTAGGACATATGTGATTCAATGTTAGGAACATATGTCACTATTTTATGTAATTGACTAATCCTTTGACAAAACGCACTTTACTTGTAATTTGGTAGATCTAGGATATGTTTAATACTTCAAGGAATAAGGTTTCAAGTTCAAGTGTTAAAGCCATGCAAGTCTGTCCAAGAATCAAGTAAGAAAGTGCTGGATTTTAAAGCTCGACAGCTAGCATCTATCGAGGTTTAAAAACTGCTGAAGCCCGTGGCTCGACAGCTAGCTTGATAGATGGTTATTTATCGAGGTTTATGAAACTCAGTTTTTCAAAACTGATTTTCATCCAATCTGTGAGTATGTGTTTAGGCTTTCTTTTCTCACAACCCTAAACATATATAAGGATTATTTTAAGGGCCGTCACAGCTGATGCAACTCAATGCAAAAGTTTTTTCACAAGCATATTGTGAACCGGAGACATATGCCCTAGTTCATCTTTTTCTTGAAGAAGCTGCTGTGTTTGTACACCGTAGGGTTTTGTGACCAAGAAGCTTCTTGATCTTCATTGTGTGATGAACTGAAGAACTTTGCAGCCAACATCCTTCTCAAGTTGGTGATTAAGTCGCGTACTGGGATCCGCGCATCTATTGGTTAGTCATGTACTGGGAGCCGTGCATTGAAAAAGAGAGATTGTCACTATAGAACAACTTCAATTGGGTTTTGGGGTAAGAGTTCAACTGTAGGTTGGTATAAGATACTGAGATTCCTTTACGTGTAACCGCTTGTTTTGATAATAGTGGATTATTGGGAATGGTAACCTTAAAATCACCCGGTGAGGTTTTTGCCGTGTAGGTTTTCCCCATTCGTAAACAAATCACCGTGTCAATTTAATTTCCGCTGCCCTTTAGTTAATTGGTGATTTCTTTGTGCTACCACGCATTTTGCATGTTAATTTGATTAATTAATAAACTTGGCTAATTAATCAATTCATTCATCACAAGGGGTCAGTACTTTCTTTGCCTATCAAGTGGTATCAGAGCAGGCACACTCTGATTAGGGTTAATTTTTGCTGTGTGATCCACTGACCCCTGTTTGTCATGGATAGAGGACAGTCTCTTATTATACCTCCTTTATTTGATGACACTAACTATGCATACTGAAAAGTACACATAAAAGCTTTCTTGCAGTCTTTAGATGAGAAAGTGTGGCAAGCTGTGGAGATAGGCTGGACCAAGCCTACAGAAGCGTCGGCCGACTAGGATGATGCTAAGATCAAGGCGGCTAACTTCAACAGCAAGGCATTGAATGCTTTATTCAGTGCAGTCACAAATGAGGAGTTTGAGAAAAAATCCTCTACTAAAACTGCTAAGGAAGCATAGACCATCCTCCAGACAACCTATGAGGGAACCAAGGCTGTCAAGGATTCAAAACTTCAGAGGCTCACTACAAGCTTTGAAGAGATCAAGATGGAGGATGATGAGTCGTTCGATGAGTTCTATGCCAAACTCAAGGACATAGTGAACTCAGCCTTTAATCTTAGGGAAACCATTCCTGAATCCAAGATTGTGAGAAATGTGCCCAGATCTCTACTCGAGAGATTTCATGCCAAGATCACAGTGATTGAGGAATCAAAGGATATTGACAAAATTCCTTTGACAGAATTGGTTGGTAATCTGCAGACCTATAAGTTGGGTTTGACAAGGATCGAGAAATTAAGTAAAAGCAAGAGCATGGCATTGAAGGCCAAGAGCAGTGACACTAATGAGTCTTCAGACGATGAAGATTCTAAAATGAAGTCCTACATTACAAGGAAATTCAAGAAGTTCATGAAGAATGCCAATGGGAAGGGTTTCGACAAGGACCATAGACGATCTAGTTCTTCTCAGTTTAAAAGTCAAGATAAAGGGAAGAAGGATGCTAGAGATGGCAATCAGTACACTGTTCCCTCAGGACCAAAGTGTTTTGGGTGTCAAGGCTTCGGTCACATGAAACAAGAGTACCCTACTTATCTCAAGACCATCGGAAAAAGCAAGGCACTTGTTGCTACCTTGAGTGACTCTGAGCCTGAGGATGATTCTAATAATGAGGATGATGGAATCCTAAATGCCTTCACTGCCACCGTAAATCCTACTGAAGGGATTGTTGAAGATGTGGATGAAAAAGAGAAATTGGTGGAGTCCTAAGTTTGAAAAGATGGATGAGCAAGATGACATCTACACAGCCTATGCAAAGTTATACAAGGTCTCAGAAAAGTATGAGAAGTTGTATAGGTTGACCACCAAGAAGCTTAGTGATGTGGAGCTTGAGCGAGAAAAAATCTCTACAAAGTTTAATGAAGCCAATCAGACTATTGAAGCACTGAGATTTGAGAATAATTTCTTGGCTAAGAATACCAAGAAGCTTGAGGCAGAACTGTTCCAGGTCAAAACTCAGTTGGAAAGGACTTCAAGTGCTAAGCTCAATAAGATGCTCAGTCTTCAGAAATCTGCTTCCGATTGAACCAGTTTAGGGTATGATTTTTCTTCTACTAGTACCACTATTTTTGTTCCTCCTACTAATAATGTTGAAACTGAGAACAATGATGTTAAGAATGAATTAGCTAGTGAGAACATAGACAAGGGTAAATTTATCTTAGGAGCACACCCTAAGCTTGATAAGAAAGAGATTAAGAACTCTAGGGCTAAGAAGGGAAATACTCAAACGCCTAAACAGAAAAAGCAGCATTTCTATCATCACTGTGGCGCAGCTAGACATACTTGACCTAATTGCTACAAATGGTTAGCCACTCAAAAGAGCAACAGCATGATCGCGTCGGGAGACCAGAATCAGTTTCCATCCTCTTTTGCTCCTCTTGGAGATCTTCTCAAAGCCCTCATGTTCCTTTCAAACTTGAACGGTTTTAATTCTTCCCTCTCACTGCCAAATCAAGGGTTTGCTAAACGGAAAGGTTCTTCCAAGGTGTGGAAGGAAAAGGGCTCCAAATGATTCTGTCACTTTTTCTCTCTCTCCACTTCTTATTTTTGTTTTTGCATTACTTGTGTGTTTTGCTTTCATATTTTGAGTCAGTCTAATTTTATGCATTGCTTTGTTTAATATGTTTTTGTTTGTTTCCTTTTCAGTTTTGTTTTATTTTGTTTTTCATATTAAAAAAAAATTGAAAAATCAGAAAAGTACAAAAACAGTGTGTGTATGTGTACATTGGTACTTGTGTATCTTGGATGGCCAATGAAACAAAGTTTTCTAAACTTTGTATCTTTTGTAGCTTAGATGAGCATCTTTATGCACAACTAAGCAAGTGAGCTCTGTGGCTCATGTTTGTGATAAGTAATGTTAAGTAATCTCTTGTACTTAACACTCATATCACTCTTTTTGACGGGAAGGACTAGAAAATCCTAAGAGAAAGACATAAATAGCCATCTCACCACTGTTGTCCGCCAATCATGAAATGACATTTGTATGCTTCGGCATAGCAAAAGTGGAATGTCAAGTACTTAACATAATTGGGTATTTCTTTTCTCTCTCATATATGCCTATGCATGGTTTGCTTAAAAGAAAAATATGCAAAGAAAAATAAAAGCAAAAAGATCAAAATGCTTTATATATGATTACAAGTGTGTATTATAGGAGATGTGGGAGTTATAGAATGTACCTCGAGGGTGATACTCCCCATCAAACAGTTATGATTGTATGTGAGTTAAAGTGATTTTCTCATATCTCAAATCGTCATAACATGTAGACACTTATGCAATCTTGCGATATTTTTCACACACAACACGCAATATTCTTTGCTACTTTTGATACATGTGTAAGTACAATGTGATTTGGTCATCACAAGGAATACATGTGTTAATGTATGCTCATTAAACTGTCTTAACTTGTTTTTGAAATATAAAATTGATTAAACTTGTTTAGTGTGTGTGTGTGTGTGTGTTTTGGATCTATGTGCTTAACATTTTTCTTGTTGAGAGATGATTTTGAGAGCTTAAAATGTTGTTTGGATCTTTGAGTAGCATGCTTGATTGCATTCATATCTGTGTTTTTCTCTTCTTTGATAAACTATTTTTAAGCAATCTCGATAACTTCTCGATAGCTCTCGACAGATAAGCTATCTACCAAGACTCTTCAGCTTCCTTTTATCGCATTCTTGATAGCTCTCGATAGCTAATTCGATCCATCGAGAAATTTTCTGTCTTCTTGATAGCTTCTCGATAACTACCTCGATCCATCGAGCTTCATTGCTGAGGAAACCTCTGGACAACTCCTCGATAGCTCTTCAATAGCTAAAAGGTGCGTTTTAAACCTCGATAGCTCTCGATCGATCGAGGTTTATGAAGATTCTATATATAGGCGCCTCGCGATTTCAGATTCATTTCTCTCGGTCCTTTCAGCCTCTTCACCTCCCAAAACACCTCTTAAGCACTCCAAACTTCCTCCTCACTCAATCTTTGATCTCAAGATCATTTTTCTTCATCTGGTATGTTAATTTCTCCCTCTTTCTCATGCATTTAATATCTTCTGATCTAACTTTTGGGATTTTTTATAAACTTTGGGGTTTTTCAAAATTAATGAAGTTTTTGTGCAATTTTTGGGATGGGGGTTGCTTCAATAAGTTTAAAACTTTATGCATTGCATCACATATACATTATAACAATGTTTCATGCATTTTAGATGTGTGCTTATTTTGTTGCTATGTTGTGTGCTGGTAGGTTTGGATTGGGTTGAGCCCATGATGCATTTAAATTTTGCATGTCACATGTTCATGCATACATACCTTACTGTTTTTATCTCTTGATATTAAATATGTTTGATGCTTTTCTGATTGTCTCTCTCTCTCTCTCTCTCTCTCTTACGTTAGTTGCATCATGGCACCTAAATGAAAAATCCATTCCGTCCTGGAACCCTCTTCGTTCCGGGCATCTTCTTCTTCTTCTCCATCTGAACCCATTCCATCTCACGTATGGTTCCATGATGAGAAGGCCAAATTGGACTTCTCGGAGAACTTTTCACGACGAGGCATTCATTCAGAACGCCAAGTCGTTCTGTCAGATTTTTCTGACACTAACCTACTCACTGTCATCTACAATAGAGGTTGGGAGTCACTATGTGGTGTACCGATCACGTGCTCTTCCGTGATCATACAAGAGTTCTACTCCAATATGCACGGATTTGATTATTCTATACCCCAGTTTGTCACTCGCGTTCGGGGTATACGCATGGTAATTACTCCGGATATTGTATCCGAGGTACTACACGTTCCTAGGGTAGTGCATCCTAACTACCCTGGTTGTAAGCGTTTGAGGACAGTGTCCAAAGATGAACTCACATCTCTATTCTGTGAGACACCATCATCTTGGGGTGAACGTCAAAACACCCCTTGCTCAGCCTTTGCTAAAGGACCGAGATTCCTTAATATGGTGATGACATTTATTCTTCATCCTTTGTCACACTATAACACTATCACAGAGCCTCGTGCTCGCCTTTTGTTATCCCTCATTGAGGATCTTTTTATTGACTTTCCTTCTCACTTCATATTCTCCCTTATAGATGTCTATAAGGATATGGCGACCCATGATAAGCTCATTTTCCCTTCGGCTATCACACGGCTCCTTCGCCATTTCTCTGTCTCCTATCCCGAGTCTCCCCACTTCACTTTCATGTGTGCCATAGATGCAGCTACCGTTTATACGGAGCGCAGCACAGCTTCGACCGAGGCAGCCTCGGACAGAGACGGCAGCTCCTCCAGCTTCTACCGCTCCATCCACCTCCGCTCCTTCGTCTTCAGTGGGTGGAGTGACACTTAAGGCCATCATGGCACAGCTTGCGTGCATGGATGCTCACCTTGACACTCTCAGCGATGAGTTATGTCAGGTGAACACCCATGTTGGTCGTATCGCACGACAACAAGCTGTCATGGGTGGTTTCATTGTGGCTTCCTCTCCTTCTCCCGAGGCATCTGAGGATGAGAGTGACGATGGCTCCAGCAATGATGACGCTAATGAGGATGATGATACTGGCTCGCCTAGTGATGATGAGATGTCTACTTGACGTACTTGCCATTTGTCACTCGTGACAAAAAGGGAGAGTAGTTTTGAGATAAGAGTAGTCATACTCATAGGGGAAGGGTTACAATAGGAGATTTTTGTTAGGGGGAGTGTTTATATGAGGGATGTAATGAGGATTCTTGTATCTTTTCTTTTCTTTCTATTTTAGATACATTATCTTTTGTACATTGGTCGTGTGACCATTTGACATACATTGTACTTATATTTGGTTTATATTTATATATATAAATATATATATATATATATATTGATGTATGTTATTTCACCTATCTCTCCATGTGTTGTTTCTTTTTTCTCTTTATACACATGTTTCTTATTAATGTATGCAATCTTATATTTCTGTTTCACACTAAGATGCCTTGATGAGCTTTGTTTAAAGTGTTTCAGAAATACAGGTTGTCAAAGTCTTCTTGCCATAAACTCTCTTCTTGCAAAGTTTTTCAAGAGTTTGTGTTAGGATAGATTTTATTGTATTCAACAAGTGAGTATGAGTTGAGTGATTTATGACTTCTCTCATATGTTCATTTATTTGTTGTGGTTTTGTCACGGATTGCCAAAGGGAGAGATTGTTAGGACATATGTGATTCAATGTTAGGAACATATGTCACTATTTTATGTAATTGGCTAATCCTTCGACAAAACGCACTTTACTTGTAATTGGGTAGATCTAAGATGTGTTTAATACTTCAAGAAACAAGGTTTCAAGTTTAAGTGTTAAAACCATGCAAGTCTGTCCAAGAATCAAGTAAGAAAGTGCTGGATTTTAAAACTTGACAGCTAGCATCTATCGAGGTTTAAAAGTTGCTGAAACCCGTGGCTTGACAGCTAGCTCAATAAATGGCTATCTATCAAGGTTTATGAAACTCAGTTTTTCAGAGCTGATTTTCATCCAACCCGTGAATATGTGTTTAGGCTTTCTTTTCTCACAACCTTAAACATATATAAGGATTATTTTAAGGGTCGTCACAGCTGATGCAACTTGATGCAAAAGTTTTTCACAAGTATATTGTGAATCGGAAACATATGCCCTAGTTCATCTTTTTCTTGAAGAAGCTACTGTGTTTGTACACCATAGGGTTTTGTGACCAAGGAACTTCTTAATCTTCATTGTGTGATGAACTGAAGAACTTTGCAGCCAACGTCCTTCTCAAGTTGGTGATTAAGTCGCGTATTGGGATTTGCGCATCTATTAGTTAGTCACGTACTAGGAGCCGTGCATTGAAAATGAGAGATTATCACTACAGAACAACTTCAATTGGGTTTTGAGATAAGGGTTCAACTGTAGGTTGGTATAAGGTACTGGGATTCCTTTACTTGTAACCGCTTGTTTTGATAATAATGGATTCTCGGGAATGGTGACCTTAAAATCACCCGATGGGGGTTTTTGCCGTGTAGGTTTTCCCTATTTGTAAACAAATCATCGTATCAATTTAATTTCCGCTGCACTTTAGTTAATTGGTGATTTGTTTGTGCTACCACGCATTTTGCATGTTAATTTGATTAATTAATAAACTTGGTTAATTAATCAATTAATTCATCATAAGGGGTCAATACTTTCTTGGCCTATCAATTTTCATAAATTCAATGAACATAGTCATAGATCAACTCCATTCACAGTTTGTGAATTTTGATTTGATGGAATAGCCCCTTTGTGAGCACAAATTAAACACATGGTGGTCTAAGGTGAGCCTGGAGCCTTCACCGCCTGCCAAGGTTCACGAGGCGAGCTAATGGGTTTGGTTTAGAGAGGCCTAGGTTCGTGGGGTTTGGGTTAGGGAGGTATGAGGTCTGCCTTCTTTGTGGTTTTTGTTTTTAATTTTAGAGTTTGGCTTGCTGTTTAAGCTATAGTTTGTGTTTTAAGTTTTGGTCTGAAACGACGTAGTTTTGATTGTACCAGCTATTCACTTGGTCATCATTGAAACGACATAGTTTTGAGGTTGATTTGGCAAAAATAAAACACATCAACATGATGATGTGTCACTTAACACCAAAAACTAACTGTGGGGGGTGAATTGCTAACGGAACTAAACTTCAGGATGTAAAATCAAGTTTTTGGAATTTTAGGGTGTAAAATCCAATCAATTCTAAACTTCAGGGGTGTAATTTGCAATTTACCCTATAATTTATTTTAAATTTCTTAATGGGCCTTCGATTTAAAATGATTGAATTTGGAAACATAATGTTTTGATGATGAAAGTGATTAAAACAAAAAGATTTTTTATGCTTGTTTTTCAGTTGGTACTATGTTGGCATATTTAGAAACATAAGATTATGCTTACAAAATTGTTGTTTACAACAACTCATATCCCTAAACACTATTAAATTACCTAAATACCCTCAGAACCTAAAAATGACTGAAAAAATAACCCACCATTCACTCCTCATTTATGAGTTTAATATCCTTTGATTTTATTCTCTTCCATTGAAATGATTTACTTTTTCCTTTAAAAAAAAGTGAAATACTATGTCTACAATACTTTCACAATAAATTTTAAATGGCAGGTTATTATTTGTTATTATAGCTGTGTTAAAAAGTAATTTAAATTGTGGATTCAAATTAGAACTAATAATAACTTTTCACCTATGTTTTGTTGTAAAAGAGTTGTGAATTTGTGAATGTAACACTTCTAAAAAAAATGATGAGAGAGAGAGAGAGAGAGAGAGTACCACTCATAATAAGCAAATGGCTTAATCACATGTTAGAACTTTAGGATGCCCAACTCAAATGAATTGGTATAATGAATACCAAATTTAATATTATCCATGAAGCCCAGGACGGCCCATAAATGTCCTCCTAGGTTTAATATAAATGTCCATGCAACATATCTTCACAACCTTTCAAAATTTTCAATGATTTTCAATTTCGTGACAACTGCTTTCATTTCTGTCTTATTATAGATAGACTTTTCTTCATTTCTTCCCTGATCATTCACATAGAAAAGTAGACTTTAAAGGGAAAATGATGTTTTGGATAACAGTAAGTCATTCTGTTCCAACGATTTGCTGAATGTTGAGCTAATGAAATGAAAGCCAAAGCCCTCTCAGTAGAAAATGAAAATTATGTATTTTACATGACCTCTCAACAGCAATAGTTTTGAATTTTAAATAAATAAAAGTTTATAATATAGAAAATTAAATTAAATTATTTAATGATAAATATAAAGTTTTACTTAGACGTTGCCATAACACTTGAAGTATACAAAACTATTACAAGCACAAAAAATTTCATAATTTTTTTCATGACATTCTAGGTAGCACGGATACGGATACAAGTACTAGTACAACACAAAAACACGAGTAATTTATGAAAAATTATAACATTATATGGTAGGTACAACACAAGTATAACACCCCAAATGAAGTATATGTGCTTCCTAGATGACATTTGAGGTGACAGAGTGTGTTTAGTACAACTTCACTTTCATGTAGAACCACTATTGATATCGCTTTTATTATAGGAAAATATTTATGAATGCCTTAAAAGTATTGATTTAGAAAATATTTTTTTAGAAAATTTTTATGGGAAAAGAAAAAAGCAACTGATTTTTTAAACAAATTTTTCTATTTTCCATTAAAAAATTATTATCAAAACTTTCCTAAAATAATCCATTAAAGATGTCCTAAGAGAACTTTTTTTTTTTTTTTGAGATAATTACAATATGCTGCTAACCCCGCAGCTTGAACCCTTTCTCCCCTAGACCCCCAAGCACTTTTGTACATGGGGAAGTGCCAATTCAACTACAAGGCCTTTGGCTAAGAGAACTTGTTAAACGAACCCTTTAATATATACTCTATCCATCCCAAATTGTTAGTCATCTTTTCCATGTTGGGATGTCCTAATATATAGTCTTATTTGAAAAGTAAGTAAGCTAATTACCTTTCTGCCCTTTACTTTCTTAAAAAGCCAATACTCTTCTTTCAATAAAGTTTAAATTAAGAAGTGTAATTTTGGAAATTTGTATCTTTTTATTTAAAAGTCAATGCATTAAATGATGTTAGTTTGAAAGGTTGAATTTACTTTGCCAAAACTCAACAAATTTGGAAGGAGTAAGTGCTAATTATAACCTACCACCTTTAGAAGAAAAAAAATATATTAAATTTCTTATGTACTAGACTTATTATAAATTATGGTGCAGTGAAGTAGGTGAGGTAAGTTATGCATAATTATCAGTATGCACTCCATTTGCATTATCAACATGCATTCTTTGCACATTGTCAAAAAAAAAAAAAAAAAGCATGCATCCTTTGCAACTTTGAACAAGCTTGTGTCATTACAGAGCCAATTTTGAATACAAAAATATTGAAAACATCATGGAAGTATCCATGCTACTAAGTCTCAAATTCCATGCCAACCAAGGTACACAATCAACCACAAAATCTAATTGTCTATGCTTTGAGAGGAATTTCCTTGTCCATCATATTAAACTCACATCAAGCCAAACAAAAGAAAAATTATGACTAAGGAGTATACAATTGCGTTAAAAAATATGCATGAATAACCTAAAAATATACATAACAAGCCTGGAAATAGGACATAAACACTATTAAAGGACCAAAATATCATCAAAATAGAAGAAATCAAGTTTCTCCTTTTTAATACTCTCGGGTTCAGAAATCTACAAAACAAACCCAGAAAGTAACAAATTGCCTACAATAAGAAATTGGTACAAAGCAAGGTGCTAAGAGAGAGAAAGTTTCTCCTGCACCGGACATGTGAGACGCATGTCAACCCACTAACATGTGGGTTGAGATGTGTCTCATACATCTAGCGCATAAAAGATTTTTCTAGAATACAATATTCCAAAGGTCAGAACTCAGAAGTACCACAATAAGACTAGTTAAAGGCTACAATATGGACTCTTTGATCAAGATCCAAGAGACTTGCCCGATCACTTACTACCACCATGGCACCATCATTTACAAAAACTAGCCGCTAACCCGTACAATGCATGGGAACTTACTTGTTTGTATGGTAGACTAAAATAATTTTATAAAATATTAAATTGATTATGAAACTATACCATTGCATAAATTGCTCCTATTTGGCAATTTGTGTTACAATTTAGTGAAGAAGTCAAAGCTTAAAATATTAGTGAATCGGAAGATTCATTGCCTAGGAATTGTTGAAACAAAACAAAATATATATGGCTAAATAATAGAGAAATATAAGAAAAAAATTAGTTATCTTCAAAAGAATAACCCATGGTATAGTTGTTGATATTTGCCAAACATGTTCAAATATTGCTAAAACTAATGTAAAAATTCAGATGTTAAAACTTCCAAAATGCCAAAAAAATTTTTTTTTTAAAATTAGAAGATTCTAAACCTAGAATTATTGAAACAATAGAAAAAATATATGACTATAGTCACTACACACAAAAGAGAAATATAAGATAAAGATGCCGTTGAAATATACTAAATAGTTCCAGATAATGCAAAAAATTAACCCAAAAATTCAGATGAAACTAAAGAATTAGAAAATTCAGTGCCTACAAATTATTGAAACAAAATATAAACAAAAAAATATGTATCTACACATAGAGAAATATAAAAGAAAGATGTTCTACCCTCAAAAGAATAATCCATTGCTATAATTGTTGAAATCTGCAAGAAAATTTCAAATGTACAAAAAATTAACCAAAAAGTCAACAGTTAAAACACAATAAAATTATTTAGATGAAACAATCTACTAGTGGGTTGAATCTAGCGTCAAGATTACCCTAGGATAATAGCTTGTTGTTGAGACTTGAGATCGAAATTATATAATATATATATATTACGAAGGAGTATGATAAGCTTAGAACTATGAGCTAATAGAATTTTGTAGTATCATGGCATTGTAAATCTATCCCAAAAAGCAATAAAAAAAACGTTTGATAGATACACGGTATTAACGTAGAGTTCAAGAATTTTAAGGTATTTGATTTTTACTTGCACTCCTTTTAAGTGGAGAATGTATATATATATATATATACACGGTCAGTTGGTGTATTTTTTTTTTTTTTTTGGATGAAATTTTGTGTTCTTTAGAACTCTATTTTGGATTGATACAATTTGGTTTTGTATTTTTAAGTTGTTATTTTTTTTCCAATCTAATTAAAGAAATTAAAAAATAAAATAAATTATATTGAGGTTTAAAAAAGTTAAATAATTTATTTAAAAAAAAATAATATTGATGTGGCAAGCTCTGGAGAGGTCAACAAAAAGTCAAAGGTTTTGGTTATATATATATATATATATATATATATACTATATAATAAAAGTTGGGTTTAGAAGCCGTGATTGCGCCAAGTGACTTCACCAAATTGCAGAAATTTTTTTGATTTAAAAATATTTATATATATAATTTTTCTTCTCTTATAATTTCTAAGTTGATAAAAATATTAATTTGATTACAGTACAAACTCTTCATCTAATTCTACGTAAAAAAATGTCCATGTAATCCATATATTTTAATAAAAATCTTAATTTTATTACCATCCAAATTAATTTCGTCTAATCCTTATCTTAAAAGTATACACACACACACACACAAAAAAAAAAAAAAAAAACAAAAAAAAACAAAAAAAACAAAAAACAACAACAACAACAACAACAACAACAACAACGTATAGCTAATAAAGTTTATTTTCAAGCAAATTATCTTTAATATAATATAAGAGTGTAATTTTGAATAAATTTTCTTTCTTTTAATGTACAACCATTCTTTTTTATATTAAAAAAAATTGTTCTCTTGGGTCTATCCAAAAAAACATCTCTTAGGGAGTGAGAACTGAGTACATGTCTAGATGTCCTGCCATCAAAAAAGTAAAATCAATTCTAATTAAACTCTTTGTCTCAAACTCAAACTCTTAATAATTAAACTTTCCCACCATGTTACAATTATAAAGTGAAGGGAAAAAAAATGTTAATATCAACATGAAGCTTTTGTGTCTATACAAAAATAAATAGAGGAAAGTTGACAAGAAAAATTAATTTTTTGTATTTATCCAAAGATTAGTAGAGGAAAAGTTGATAAGAACAATTTTTGTGTCTATTAGCAAAAATTGCTGCAATTTTTGCTTACCTTCAAGTATATCTAAAACTTGTGATTAGATCATAGGGAATAAAATCAATCGGGAACAAAAATATAAATATAAATATTTTTGCTCCACGTCCCTCAAACTTCTCATTTGAACTATGCTCTCTTTGTGAATCTGTGATGAAGGTTATATTTTTTGTATTCTTAGTTTTTTTGTGTATATTTTTAGTTGGATGGCTTTGTTTTGTAATGGGTTTATTGATTTTTAAGTTTCTAGGTGTATCAGCATCCTAATCAAATAGGAAATGGGTCAGCAATGGAAGTTATAATGGAAGCACCAGAGTGTACTGTACTAGGCCAGATTGTGTGGATACTTTAAGGATGCCTACAATGAAAGCTCCAAGTTCTATTTTCCTCTCCAAGGTTATTTAACTCTATCTTTTATTCTTTTCTTTTTTTCCTTTTTTGTTTCATTATGTTCATAAATACATCATATTTTTTATACTACAAGTAATTATATTGGAACTCTTTGAAGCTACAGAGTTTGAAGGAAACTTTAAAAAGCTTAGTTACTATAAGCTTGAATTGTCGGAACTTAATTAATTAGATCTTCATCACTATAATTTATTGGGATATGATCGCAACAAAGGATTCTCAAGAGGAATAACAATGTAGTTGGCCTAGGAAGTTTGGGTCAATTGAAATATACACCGGAATAAAATAAAAAAATAATTGCTAAAATGAGATTTATTGAAGGTGTAGGGTTAAAAAAGGATATTGGTCAAAATATGCCATGATCCATTGAAATTTTAAACACCTTGAAATTATAATCTATATTCCAAATGCATCATTTACTCATAATATAGATTGTCGTTCACAAAACCAGCCTAAGAGAGATATGCGGGACCTCGCAAAAAGTATTACTTTTTAATTTTCATCACATCTCAACGCTAATGAAACTATTTTCAATTATTGATGCAAACTTATTTTTAGGGTCTTAACTCTAAGTTTTTCTCAAAAAAAATTTCTTAAAGTTTATATTTACACATCTTGTTTTGATAGGTTGAAATTCGGTGCCTCCTCCTTTGCTTTCAAATACAAAAATTCAATTCTTGTGTAAATTCTTAATGTTTAGTAATTTGGGTTGTTTATAATTCTTAACTATTAAATTGAGATTACCACTTAAATATATTTTATTATTTAATTTTAATTAAATTAAAAAATATTTTCTTATTTTCTTTAGTTTACACATGATTCTTGATTAAACTGTGCATCGCACAAGTACAATACTAGTATATATATATATATATATATATAAAGAGAGAGAGAGAGAGAGAGAGAGAGAGAGAGAGAGAGAGAGAGAGAGAGAGAGGGCTAAGCCGAACTCATCTAGTCAACATACATAAATTACAAAATGATATATGATATAATGCAACTATTTTATCAATCAATCAATAAATATTATGGCTTCAAAAATTAAAAAAAAAACTTCTAATTGGTGGGTTCTAGTTAACTCAACTAGTAAAATTTCTGGTGGTTGTATAAGAGATATGGGGTTCAATCCCCACCTACACCAAAAACTGATTGGTGTCTTGGTCTAATGATAAAGAACAATCATCAAAAGTGAACGCCACATGTTAAAACTTGAAACTCTCTAAAAAAAAAAAGACCTTCTAATCAAAGATGAAATATTATACTAATAAACGTTAATGATGTTTAAAAAATATTACTCTTACAATCATATTCCAAGATAATAGCATAATTTCTTTTCTAATATATTTACAAGTCCATGGCTTATTCTAGTGCAGATTAGTAAATATTTTGTTAACTAAGCTGATTAACCAAGTTTTCTTTCCTTTGAGTAATTATTGAGTACTTCTGGAGTATCATAAATGCGTATTCTCCCCTCTCACATGAATTGTGAGTCTCGTCATAAATTTAATTAGTGAGACCCACAGTTATGTAAGAGGGGGGAGTATGCATTTATGGTACTCCCAAAATATTCAATAATTTTCCCTTTCCTTTGGCATCTTAATTTAATGTTCAAAATTAATTTCAAACCAGAATTCCTATCAATCACTAGGAATTCATAGCGAGAAATGGAGTATATTTTTATGATCCGTTCAGCCATTCTAAACATTAATTTTGTCGTGTGTCATTATAAGAATATTAGCATTGTTTATTTTAAGTGAAACTCTTTTTAAAAAGTTTTAAAAGACTTAAAATAATACTATGGTTAAAAATTAATTATCAAATGTCTCATGAAATTATAAAGGTGTTCCATTATTTATTTTAAATTATTTATAATATATTATAATATTTTATTTTTTATTAAACAAATTAATCTTACTAAAAATGTCATTCAGCTTTAAAATGGGGGGTTTTCCTTTTATCTATATATATATATATATAGAGAGAGAGAGAGAGAGAGAGAGAGAGAGAGAGAGAGAGAGAGAGAGAGAGAGAGAGAGAGAGAGAGAGAGAGAGAGAGAGAGAGAGAGAGAGAGATAACCGAAACTTTTGAAACTCTCACAATTTTCTACGTCAGCACAATATTTAAATAAAATTATCGTTTTATTTAAATAAAATTATTTTTGTTTAGTCCAAACTTAACAAGGAGTGAAACTCTATCTTATTAACAAGTCCAACTTAAACTCAAACTCATCATTATCATTTTATTCAAATAAAATTATTTTTGTTTAATCCAAACTTAATAAGTAGTGAAACTCTATCTCTTTTGCTTCAAAGAAAAAAAAAAAAAAAAAAAAAAAAACTCTATCTCTTTAACAAATCCAACTTAAACCCAAACTCAAACATTGATAATTTATCTCTAAATTTGCGAGGTTAATCATGAACACTATAAAAGCAAAGCAAACTCCAATATTTTTTTTTTAAAGCTGAGTAGAGGTATGAGCTCTTCTTATGTTATTTTCTTCTTCTCTTCTTTGTTAAAAATTTATATATATATATATATATATATTTTTTTTTTTTATGGTTTTTCATGTATTTTTTAAAAAGTAATTTTCGTACATGAATCACCAAACTCTCTTTAACAATTTTTTACAAGATAAAAAAGTTTGCAATAATTGAAATTATTCTTTTGAATGTAACCCATATTTCTCTTATATTTTTCTATTATTTAGTCATATATATTTTGTTTTGTTTTAATAATTTCTAAGCCGTCAATTATCTGATTCTTTAATTTTTTTGGTTTTTCAGAAGTTTTAATATCTGAATTTTTGAGTTATTTTTTTACAGTATTTGAAACTGTCTGACAAATTTTTTTGTAAGTCATAGCATGTTCAAGAAATGGCTTCTTCATCAAATTGTAACACAAATTGAAGTCATACAAGAGCAAATCATGCAATGGTGTATTTTCTTAAATTTTTTATAAAATTATTTTAGTTTATCTTACAAATAGGTTGGTTCCCGCGCATAGCAAGTTAGCGACTAGTTTTTATAATATATTATATTATTCAATTTTTATATCACATTATTAAAATATCTTTTTCAATTTACATATAATTCTTAATTAGACCATACATTAATTGCACGGACATGATACTTAAAAAATCAGAAAAGTTGATTAAATTATTTTTAAACCCTTTTTTAATTAAATAATAAAAATAGTATTAATTTTTATTTAATGCTATCTGTAGGGATACGATTTTTAACGACCCAAGGATGACGTTGGGCTCGTGTGTAAGGGGCCCGAACAATACGATTTGTGGAGAGTGGATTTGGAAAGGCATGCCCTTGAACGCTGGGCAACGGTTTGGTCCTGGTTTCACGAGAGCTAATACAAAGGCAGGTTTGGACAGTATGACTGATCCTTACATCGATATGGTTTGATAGATTTGGCTCCTCGGAACTAGTCCGAGGAGCATTACATTCTCACCATTCTCTCCTTTTTCTCCTCCTTCTTCTGGGGGCCTCCCCCCTTTTGCTCTATGCTCTCTTTCCTTTTTATACTAGTATTTCCCTCCCGTTCTGCATCTACGTGTCAGTTTTTTCTGGTTTTGGGGTAATTACTTGTCCTGTCAATCCATACGTCAGAATAGTTGGGAAAAGCTGGATAGCATGGTATAAGTATGGGCTTGTCAGGTGCTGGGCTCCATATTATGGTGTTGGCAGCTTTCTCCCGCGTATTGCTCTTGTGCTAAGTTTGTCCTTTTCTTCATGCGTTTTTATGAGGTGTTGAGCGTGAGATTGTCCTCAGCCACATCCTTAGGCCTTCAAGGAGCTTTCATCGCGCGTCCTCGGCAGTAGGGCTCCTCGGCCTGGGCTTTGGGCCCTCAACACAAAGTGAGCCGGGATGCCAAATTTCAGGCCCCACACTATCTTATTCTAAATTTCTATTATTTACAACAACCAGCACTAACCGTGCAATACAAGGGAGAATTTGACAAACTTTGTTTTTCTCTTTTATATATTTTTTTCAAATATGAAATTCGATAATTGCGATATTTATTAATAGATATTTATTAATATTGTATTTATATATGAAACTACCCATTCCATTATTTTTTTTTTTAAAAAAATGATGTGTCAAGATTCTAATGAATTTTTTAAAATATATAATAGAATTTAAATCAATTAAAATATATAATAAAATAATGACATGTAAAATATTAAAATTGTGATGTCTAAAAAACTTATATAGAAAAATATTTTGAGGTCAAACAAAGGCATAAGTCTTTGATTTTATATATATATATATATATATATATAAAGATTATAAATTATAGATAGATTAGATTAAAGATTTCAAAAAAAATTTATTTGCTCTAAAATCTAATAGAATAATACCATTTTTATATCCTTTGAGCAAAAAAAAAAAAAAAAAACATTTTAAATTACTAAGGATGGAAAAAATTTCCTTCCCTACATGACTTATCTTACCTTCTGCGAGTTTTTCTATATATAAAATGTTTAAATTGTCTATATAATTTTTTTTTTTAATACCTATCATATACTCTCTTTTTTTTTTCTTTTTTTCTTTTCATATTCTACTACAAATCACTAAAATAATTTATTTTTCTCTCAATTGGCACTCTCTAGATTCTCTCCCCTCAACTCTTTCATCTCTTCTTAACTCTTTCATCTCTATGTTAAGGATGTCAAAATACCTTTGACCTGCCCCATCATGACCCATTCCTCCCCATCACATTTTGGCTTTAAAGGGATAGATGGAATTGGACATCCCAAATCCAACCCCATCACTCCCATTAGAGATGACAATTTTGTCTCGCCTCATTTAACCCACCCCTCCCCGCTTCGCCTTGCGTGAGTTTTCCCCGCCCCGCAAAGGTGGTGAGGTGGAGATGGGGCGAGATTTTAGCCCTGCACCATGGGATGGATGGAATTGGACATCCCAAATCCAACCCCATCACTCCCATTAGAGATGACAATTTTGTCTCGCCTCACTTAACCCACCCCTCCCCGCTTCGCCTTGCGTGAGTTTTCCCCGCCTCGCAAAGGTGGTGGGGCGGGGATGGGGCGAGATTTTAGCCCTGCACTATGGGATGGGGCAAGGCGGGGATGGGTTTAGTCTTTTTAGACCCACCTTGCCTTGCGTTGATAAATGTTATAATTGTAAATTTTTTATACCCTAAAACCCTACTATTTAAATTAACATTTCAATATTAGCTTATTTTATTCTACTCGACGTGGCTCTCTAGCTCTATTTTTGTTTTTTTTTATGAGATTTTTTTTTTCTATGATATTGTCTTGTTAAACACTTGGATAATATTATTCAGTTTTTGCTAAAAAATAGTTTGGTTTGCTGGGATAAATTTAGTTGTAATTTCAAGTATATTTTCATTAATGAAACATATTTTATTAAAAAAGTTGTAATAGTTGTAGAACAAATTAACAAAAAGTAGAGTTTTACGGGATGAGTCGAGACTTCATGAGGCCCCCTAAGGGGCAAGAATGGGGTAAGAAAATTTTCCTTATCATACAGGTGAGGCGAGAATGGGGCAAGACAAAAGAACCATACGGGGCGGGGGCGAAGACCTCGTCCTTTGGCCCCACTCCACCCTATTGCCATCCCTAACTCCCATTTTCCTCTCTAATTACAGCTTTAAGAAAAATGAGTAATTACATTCTCCTTCTCAAAGGTTTGTAGGAATGACACTCTACATTAATTATTGGTAGTGGCCTTGAAATAATCCTTTTGAATTATTTATGTTTGAAACTTGTTGCAATAACTATGACAATTACCAACTAGTAGATTACTTTTTATTTCTTACTCTCCATATTTATTACATTTCCTATTTTGGTTAAATGAATGTTAAGGGGGAAAATATTTTTTATTTTTTGTTTTTTTGTTTTAGGTTTGGGTGGAGTGTCATTCCTCAAAAAGAGGTGAGTGTAATTACTAAAAATAAAAAAAAATAAAACAAAAACATATTCCCAAAAATAAATTTTATATTTATTTATTATTTTGGGTAAAATATAGTTATTTTTTATATTAAATTTTCAATAAAACTACAATGTACATCTGACCTTGGTATAACCATACATATACACTACAGTTAAAGTTTCTATCCAATGTACATCTGACCTTGGTATAAGTATAACCATATATATACACTACAGTCAAAAGTTTCTAGTCCTTCCTATCAATTTTTACCTTTTGACAATGCTGCAACGTTTGTTATCAAGAATTTCAAAGACACTGAACCATGTTTCCTCAGCCTATGTTGTCCCAAAACATTCATTCACCACCTTGTCTTCGCAACCAAATCTTCAAAAACTGCAACAGAGAGTGATCCCTGGCGATTTCGTGAGATGGGGTTCGCTTGGTTTTTGTAGAACTTCAAGCTTTGCCACTGGGTTCTCGCCATTACAGCACAAGCCGTTGGACTCTATTATGGATATTCAGAGAGTGAAGGATCGCCCGCCTGAGGACATTGCTTCCGCCTGGGATGATGTAATGTCTCACAAAAACTCTCAATTTTCTATTCTATTCTGCCTATGAATCTTAGTTGATGTGATTTTCTTGTAATTTTTTTTAAATGGGTTTTGTTTGGTTTATTGCATGAATATCTTTGATCGCTTTGTGGAATCGTAGAAGTGAGAACGAATTGAATTTGAGATGAATTCTTGGCAGATGAAATTTACTATCAATATAGGTACTATAGGTGTATGTTTATTTGTGTGCATATTTGCTGACCTTGCTTGCAAAAGGAATGTGATTATTATCAGAGCCACTCGCACTCAGAACGTTCTCGGTTATTTCTGTTTCTGTTTGGTTATAGAGAAAGTGTGGGAAAGTAAATGTAATTTATTTGTACTTAGCTGATAGCTCTGTTTGGTTGCTTAGAATCTTGAAGCTGATTTTTTTATTTTGTTTCTCTCTGTTTCTATTTGGTTCGTGAGAAAGTTTGCGAAAGTAGACGGAAATTTTATTTTTTGGGCACTTGAGGTTTAATTGTCATAGATCTATTTGGTTGGTTAGGAAACATTGGAAAAGATAAAAGAATTTTGAAGATGTAATTTTTAGTGGATTTTTTTTTCTTCAATTCAAAGATGTAATTCTCTGGTGCTGCAATTTTAAGTTTTTAGCTATTGAAATGGAAGAATAATGAAAATTGTAGAGGCTGGTACCGTAGTTTGTTTAATGAGAAAATTTGGGTAAAGCACCAGAGAATCAATAAAGCTAGATTCTGGAAAAGGTTCACTAGTCAAGTTATTATACCCCAACTTGAGCAATTGGAGTTGTCCCTAATTACCTAAGTTCTTTGGTACATAACCAGTGAATAAGTTGCCCCCTAATAGCTAGAACTGTAACTTATGAATTATTAGTGATAACTGATAAAACTTTGAAGATTTCCACCAAGCTTTATTTTCTCCTAATTATACTTCTCTAAGATTGGGAAGTGAAATGCCTATATCTGTAGGAAGACTGACTCAAAGTCGATTTGATACCAGTGAAATGGACTCTGTTGTTGAAATGCTAAAGAGGGTTGGAGGAATGGAGCCTGTAAGTTTGTTGTTGCTCAATTTCAAGTTGCTTAAATTGGAAAGAAATCCAATTTCCCTTCTGGCATATTACCTGCCAAGGTGGTTAACATCCAAAAACAGAGGTTCATAAATCTGCCTGATAACATTTTACTTGAATGGCTCAATCTTGGCTCATATTGCGCCAAGACTACCTATAGGTACAATCATATAATTGGTGCAGGTTGAATGTGCGCATTTTCCTCAATTATAAACTGACTTGTTATAAACTTTGTTTTTTGGCTGAATGACTTGTTATAAACATGAAAATTCTGTGTCCAAATTAACTGCATCCGGTTGTGAAGGAAATTGAAGTAAAAGATTGTACTTTGTGTAGCTTTTTACATGGGTTGATTTCCATCTAAATTAGTGTATGCTTCTTTGGGTTTTTCTAAGAGAATGTGATAAATGATTTCTGTTGTCAGTTTACTCTCTCTTCTTTGATGTAATTACCTTATTTTTGGTCATAATTATATGCATTTTGTGAAACCCCAAGAACTGTTTTGCTTATTGTGAGAGGAAACGCCTTTTATAGAAGGTTCTTCAATTCTTATTGCTTTCATGTGAGCATAACCACATTGTGGTCAACATTTGCCAAATGAAGTGTATTCTCATGATCCATTCCAAGTTTATGGCCTTTCTAAATTTGTTGGCCAAACTTTAGAATGCGTTTTATGGAATGAGCTTAATTTCCTTGGACAACTAATTAGCATATGAGGAGTTCTTTTGTAATATCAACCTCTTCAATGATTGTTTAGAGAATCTGTAGCCTGGGACTATATATTTGAGAAGGTTAAGGTTTCTACGGAAACTAGAATCTTTATGAGTGAATTGAATTTGCTTTGCTATTTTGAACCAAAATTATAGTGACATAGAACTCTAGGACCATAGCTTATAGATAGTTTTTTTTTTTCTTATGTATATATTTAGTTATTTTTTGGAGGTGTTATGTTTGTCAGTATCACTTGGGAAGAGGCCATATTGGTGCATCTATGAAAGCAAAGCTTTATTACTTGTTGGAGCAAAGAGCAGCTGATTGGTAATTCATTTAGATGATGCTTGTTTCCCTTCGCACCTTTTATTAAATACTTCTTGGAAACAAAAAAGATATTGATGTTTGTACTGTATGCATATCTTCTCTCCATATTTTGCTATCCATAGTTCTGTCTTTTTTTGCAGCCGATATTTTGTTATTCCTTTGTGGAGAGGAAGTGGTTACACAACAATGTTTGCTCAAGGTTTGGTTTTTAACTATTGGCTTTATATCACACATGCTGTTTATCAAGCTTTGTATATGTGCTGAGCAAATTTCATTTAGCGTTTGTTGGTGGAGTAATATAATCCTGGAAATTCTTATAAAAAATAACCCTGGATATTAATTAAGATAATTAATCACATCATCAGATTTTTCCATTACCTTAATGCTGGTACAAATTACTAATTCACTGGTCTATTTAGTTATGAAATGTAATAGTATTTATTTGCTAGCAAATCATGTATACATTTGACTAGGAGCTGTAACACATGCAAGTGTGCAAACCCAAATAGAGGCAGCCACCAAACTCAAACAAGCTTGTGTTTGTTATGATCATTAATATATTAGAAGTATCTATTCTCTTCTTTTGATGTTTTCTACACATTAGCTGAAGCCAATGCAATGGAACGTTCAAAGGAGAAAAATGCATTGGCAAGGTCTGTGTTGCAGAACAAAACAAAAGAATTATCTATTAAAGCTTGAGCTGAATGTGTTTCGATTTACAGTTGATATGTCATAAAACAAATAGTTTTGGGGAGACAGTCTTTTTTTATTAATAAAATTTTTTATATACTTATTAACAGAATAATAATAAAAATTGTTATATAGAAGGAAGTACAATAGATTTTGGAATCAATGTAATGGGTATATACTCAACCATCTACTTTGAATCACTAAAAAATACACAGAATCTATTTGAGGGTTTACATCATTCAATAGTAACCAATGGAATAAAATCTACAATATTTGATGGTCAATTCATTCTTCTCCTACTATTGCTGTTGTATGCACACTAATATCTTGATAGGGATTAGGCATTAAGGAAAAAGTATAATACATAAATAAGATATTTTTTGATAATGTTGTATGCACACTAATATCTGATAGGGATTAGGGATTAAGGAAAAATTATAATATATAATTTTTTTACCTAATTTCTTTATGACATACACTAATTTTTTTACCTATCAAAAAAAAAAATTATAATACATAAATAAGATTTTTTTTTTGATAATTTGATAGTTGGGGGAGGGGGTTTTAAGCTGTGGATGTCATAGACATCAGGAGGTGCCAACCAATTGAGCCAAAAGGCACTTGGCATAATACATAAATAAGAATTGAAGAGAACATTCCATTCTGTAAGCAACACATATTAAACTGCTAAATGAAGTTTATATTTGACTTGGTATTCTCCTTCTTGGAGGAATCCTTTTGGACTGAATTTACCCTTTTCTTTATACTTAAAATTATTGTAGCCCTTAGTGGACTTTCCATAATAACTAAGTTCATCTTCTTTGTCCTAATGAGTACTGCAAGTGCCTGTTGCAATTGACTAGTGCCCTGTTATTCAACTGACAAGACTTTTCAACTGCCTTACTAGTATTCTAATGTATACCCTGAGATATGTTTCTAATTAATTCAATTAAAGAATAAAATGTTAAATTGACAAGACTGTTCAACATTACTATCCTGTTTCAAAAGTTCTTTCCCAAACTAGATTGGTCTATTTCCTGAAATGGTTGAGCCCCAGTTCTTTATTCTCTTTTTACAATTTTGTTCTAGAAAATCTATTTCAAGTAACCTGTTAGGGTTATGGTAACCTGTTAGGATTATGTTAACCTGGTAGGACTACTATTTGAAACAATACGTTTAATATCTTGTAAAAGGCTATTTTAGCTAGTGCTTTCAAAAGATTTTTAAGATATGTTTTTACACTCTTACAAAAGCAATATTTCAATATGGGACAGGGAGCAGCATATGAGTCATCCATGGCTATAGATGTGCTTTTTCAAGCAACGAACTTTTTACAGCTCACTGCAACTTATTATCAGTAACAAAGATGATCTTCAGTGTATTTGCTATGGTTAAAATGCTTATTTGAACTTTTCTTGCAGTGCAGATGCCGCACATACTTTTCACTGGTCTTGAAGATTACAAGGCAAGAGGAACTCAATCAGCTCCTTACTTTACTGTATCTTATTACAATGAATTTGCAGAAAGCAAGGACTTGGTGCTGATCCGTGGTGATGTTGTGTTCACAAGCAAGATTAGTGACACAGAGGCAAAATGGCTGTTGGAAACGACCCAATCTTTTTATTTGAATGATGTGAGGTACAAGCTGGTTGAACGGTTCAACAAAGAAACACATGATTTTGAGTTCAAGGATGTGTTGCAAGCATTAGACATGCCTATTCTGTGATCTGCCAAATATGATGGTAGAAGACAAGGATTTAGTCAGTATAGGAATTGAGATTACTTAAATTGCGACAAAGACATTATCAGGAATTGTCCTCGTCGGAATCTGGTCAAAGAGTAGCATACTGAGCAACTGAATGGAAGATGTGGTGTAGTTCATTTCATGTTAATGTGTGCTGAAAATTCTGATTGTTAGTTTTCCTTTTTTGTCCCAAAATGGAATAACTACTGTTTTAGACACTACGGAATTCAAGAGTTGATTTTTTTTTCCTTCCCTTTTTTGGTTTTGGGAAATAATATGTTGCATTTTTAGAACAAATAGAAGGCAAAGTTTTCGGACATTTTCACGTTATACATCCAAAATAGTAGTTCAAAGCAATATGTATTCTACGTTTGACTCTGTGTTTTAGTGGCCCATACTTCTTGTGCTTTTAAAGTGATGTTGTATTAATCAATAATCTGTCATCTACTCGTTATAAAAGCTCAATTGAACATCGACTGAATTTCTTATTTGAGTCTCATGTCATTGGAGCAAAGATTCAACGATCTCATTTGTTCTTAAGCAAACGCAAATACGCATAGAGATTGTGCCTAGTTCAGTCAAGGTTATAAGAAAACACTTGGATACTCTATCTGCTCGACAAAGAAAAAGGAGGGAAGAAATCCCAAATAAGGCAAAATATACAAAAAGTAAAAAACTACAATTCTAATGTTGTTAATGTTATTAAAATTATGAGAAGGGTTGTTAATCTTAATAAAATTTATGTGAACTTGTTACTTATTTTTTTTCTTTGATAAAAAATAACTTTAATTCAACCGACAAAAGATCAATATCCAAACTTTCAAGTATCCCAAACAAGAGGAGGGAGGGAAGAGTTTTTACATACCACAACTTGGTTATGGGAAGCTGCACAATTAGTCATGGCATTTTTCTTGTAGAAGTGCATCTCATCTTATCCTTGGTATCACTAGCCTCTACAAATAGCCTCTACAAATTCATTCACTCTAACCTCCAAGTTGTTTATAGCCTTGACAAGGTTTAGCACTTATTCTCTATTATGGAGGATTAGGTTTCCTTAGATCCCAAGTTTCTTCTAGTGTGAAAGCCATTTAAGGTGGCATTGGAGGGGGCATGTTAATGAATGGGTATTGCCTCTATTCAGTTGGTCCAGAGGGTTTAGCACCAATTTAATAATATTTGCACTACTAAAAATGTAATGTTGAGGGTGTAAACTCTCAAGCTCTAGCTAGAAGCTTACAACCAAACCAAAATGTCCCTAACCATCATGCAACTAAAGAATAAGTGTGCTATTGTTTCTCTACCCTCATTGCAAAGAGATTGAGTCAATAATTCCCAACCTATGTTAGTTTTAAAATCACAAGGTTTTATTTTTTATTTTTATTTTTTGATGGGACATAGGGTTTTATTTGTTACATCAAAATATAATTTTAAGATTAAGTATCTGTTTGAATACACGTTTCTATGTCCACGTTTGCGCGTTTTACTATTTTTTTTTTTGGCACGCGTTTCAGGAGCAAATAACACACTGTTACAGCTACTGTTCATGAACAGTAGCCGTAATATTTGACTTTTCAAGAACAGTAGCCGTAATATTTGACTTTTCAACACATCAGTGGATCCTGTGCACTGTTCATGGGACTCACAAATCTCACTTTTCAACAACTTTTTTATTAAAAATAGGTCCCATAGTACTATTCATACATTTAAAAATTATTTGCTACAGTATTTTCAGTTTCAACAAAATAAGTTCTATCCAAACAGACTTTAAAACTTTTTTTTTTTTGGTTGCTAAACAGATTAAAACTTAGTTACAAAACCTTAAATGCATTACATATGATTCTCCAAATAAACTCAAACACACATTGCAGTGAATTTAATTGTCTTTAGTTCAAAATTTTATATACTTTTTGGGTTAGGTTATAGACAAAATGTAGCCTTTTCAAATAAAAAAAGAAAATAATAGGGGTAGAGCAAGTGCAATTGTGTGAGTGTATGACATGGTAAGAAAACGACGCCGTATGGTGAGAGAGAGCAGATAAGAAAACCACTTGAAGGCTGACGCAAAGCTTAAAGTCGCTCGCTCGTCTCGTCCTCAGTCAGTCCTCATCTTCCTACTCTCTTTCTCTCTCTTTTTCGTCGCAAAATCCAAAAATCCCAAACCCTTTCTTCTTCTTCTTCTTCTTCTTCTTATATATTAACTCTCTATCCATTCTCACTTTTATACAATTTCTACTCCTTCCAAAATCCAGAGTCCCCATTTACACACTAACCCCACCAATTTTGTAAGCACTTCTCAAATCCTCAAAACCCTCATAACAATTAAACTCAATCTCCCACTTATATCAAACTGTATAAATAACTGTTTTTGTTTGGTTTGTTTTGTTTGTCAAATTGGACTCAGCTAGATTCTGCAAAATGAGCGACGCCTTGTCCGCCGCTGATGACTCGAAACACATCGAGGAACTCTACAAGTACGTCGAGCGTCTCAACGAGGCCACCGACAAATCACAGGTCCCATCCCCTAATTTCCCACTCTGCTTCCTTTTCTCTTTTCCTTTTTTGTTTTGTTTTTGGTTTCTAGGGTTTTCTAGAACATTTTTATGAGTGTTAATTTTTTATTGCAGAATTTGAAGGACTATCAAGGGATTATCGACATGGCCAAGTCGAGCATCAAGGCCAAGCAATTGGCCGCTCAGTTCATCCCCAGGTTCTTCAAGTTCTTCCCTTCTCTCTCCGGCTCCGCCATCGACACTCATCTCGATTTGATCGAAGCAGAAGAGCTCGGGGTTAGTCATTTTCACGCGTATTTTAGTTATATTATTAAATTCACCATTTCCTAAACAGTTTAAGCTTTTGGGAGAATTGGTCATTTCATGGAATTTGTTGGCCTAGGCCTTGGTTTGCTTTATAGGTGGAACCGATAGTTAATTTTGAATATTCTTCCTAGTGCATCGAAATGGTTTATTGTTTTTCTTTAATGGTTGGAAATGATGCTTTGTGATTCTTTTTTCAATAAATGAGTAACCTTTATTGAAAAGATGGCTGCAATTAACAATAGCAACAACAAAGCTTAACTATGAATAGACAGAGGTGCGCCACGCAAAGCACATAACACGCTACTTTGAATGGAGCCCTAAATATTTGCGCTGCTATTTATTCTGAATCTAATTTCATCCATAGCTGGTAAACAACTGCTACGAAAACGAGTTTAGTAATTGTAGTCTTCAAAATTTTCCCCTTAAGATACTATACACCCCAAGTTATTTCATCCCAACTAATCAGCTGCTTCTTTCACAAACAAAGTTTCAGCGGCTCCACCCGTACTCATCTGGAGAAATAAAACTTGAATCTATTTAGCACCCAACCAAGAAATTTTCAGGCAGCCATTGCACTTCATCTACTACCCTTATTTGAACTTGGAACTCAATTGCTTGGATTGCAGCATTGCTAACGGCGTGGTCCTCTAATCTGGCTGGAGCTAGTCCCTAACTCCTTTTCCCATCCCGCAAAACACTTTGGCATGCTAGCAGAGTCATACACGATTCAATCTAGAACTCTTAGGGAAATGAGATATGGGAGTGAGAGGGAGTTGCTTTGGAGGAGAGTTATAGAGGCGATATGGGAATGATAGGGAGGATGGTGCTCTAAAGATGTGCCGGGTAATTACGGTGTTAGTCTTTGGAAATCCATAAGAAGAGAATGGTCAACCTTTTCTCAGTTTCTATAGCTTGACGTGGGGGATGGTACTAGAGTGAAGTTCTAGAAAGACTTGTGGTGTGTAATTTGCCACTTAAAGTGGCTTTCCTGGAGTTATATAGTATCAGTTGTGATAAAGACTCCTGTAGCAGAGGTTAATAAGGTTATGCAACTCTCTGATGGGGTGATTCGTTGGGATGTCTGCTTCTCTAGACCTGTACAAGATTGGGAATTGGAATTGTTAATTAGTTTTATGGAACTAATCTATTCCAGGCCTGTGAGAGGTGCGGGGTTTGATAATCTTTGTTGGAAATCAGCCAGGAATCGAGGTTTTGAGGTGCCAGGATATTATCATGCCCAATTGTTGTCTAATGATATGGCGTTCCCTTGGAAGGCAGTGTGGTGTTCAAAGGTCCCTCCTAGGGTTGCCTTCTTCATTATGGAAGATTTTAACTGTAGACAACCTTCGGAAGAGGGATATTTTTGTGTTGGATTGGTGCTGTACGTGTAAAAGGAGTGGGGAATCAGAAGATCATCTTCTTCTCCATAGCCCAATAGCCTGTGCTGTGGACGATGGGTGTTGCTTGTTTGGACTCAAGTAGCTTATGCCACTGAGGGTCACCGATATGTTTGTTGCATGGCAGGATGCCTTCGGCAGACATCGTAACATAGCTTTTTGGAGGGCTGTTCTGCAAGCATCATGTGGTGCCTTTGGAGGGAACGGAATGCTAGGAGTTTTGAGGGATGCGAATGGTCAATCCTCCAAAAATCCTTTTTATTTCGTTCTTTATTTGATTGGAGTGCTGTTTTTCTTTCTATCCCCTGTTCCACTCTCCTAGATGTGTTGGAATGTTGTAATCCTTTTTCTTTCAATAACATTTTCTCGTTACTTATCCCAAAAAAAAAGTCATACATGTCTATTCATTGGAAGATAGAATCTTCCTTCCCCACCGTGTGCTTATTCAAAGGCTTGGTTTCTACCCTTAGCTTCACAATCTTTCTCCATCCCCATGCTTGGTTTCTACCGTGAGCCATCACCAACCTCATAACGAATAGTAGAGTCATACACAGACAGTTCCTTGATTCATGGCCACCCCAATAGACCTTGCCTTGGAAAAAAGATTCCCTATTTGGTTCATCACTTCCATCTATTCTTCCTTAGGTAATTAGACATTTTCCCAAAAAGCTTAGCACTAGAAGCTGAGGAATCAGTTCATTTACACAGAAACCTGTTGAATAAGCTTTCAATCCACTTGATTATTTTTGTAGGAGGAATGAATATTCAGGTCCAATAGACCTGAATAGAAAAAAGCAATATAACACTCATTGGATGTCTGTATCGGTTGAAGTGTCCCTTCAAATGACAAATGATTTGCCGTTCATGTAATGAATTGATTCTCAACAAAATCTTATCAATTAAAGGGCTGCAATCCCTGGTAGTAAGCCTACAAAAAACATAGGAACACAGAGATATCTAATTGGATTTTGTTTGCCATCCTATCCAATTTGGAGATTTTGGATTAAGGAAGTTTTTGGTTTTGATCCAAGATTTTACTCGGTAAATGGCTATTGCAGTGTTAGTGAATAAGGGTTTTCTTTGGAGGAAGGTTATAGAGCAAAATGTTGGGAACTCATGGGGTGGGTGCTGCTGGGAGGTTGGTAGGGGTCTATGGAATAAGCCTATGGAAGTTTATTAGATATGTGTGGGCTAGCTCTGTAGTTATTTGTTGTGAGGTTGGTATGGATCTAAAATTCAGTATTGGTATCATTGGTGGTGTGGAGAGGTGACCCTGAAGGAGCGAACATCAATCCTGCCATTTCCATTCAGCATCTATCTCATTCGATCAGGGCTCTCTCCTAGGAATGTCAGAATACAAAATTTCAAACAAGGAGTCTATTGACATCAATTCCCTGTCATTAAAAGCTCTAATCATTGGTGGTGTGGAGAGGAGACCCTATTATGTGACAATGAGGGGCTCACTCGATGTTTATCTTCCTTGGAAGAGTATTTGGTGCTCTGAGGCTTCAAGGAGATTTTTTTTCTTTTTGCTTTTTGGTATGGAGGGAAGCCTGGGGAAAGTTCTAACTTGTAAATCACTTTAGTAGATTGTTGCTGCATGTGTAAGTGCAGTGTCAAATCTGTGGATCATTTGTTGTTACACTGTGACATTGTTCCATAGGTTCTGCTGAGTGTTTTTGGTCTTCCATTGAGATGGTGGAATTGGTTTGGAAAAAGTTCCTTTTTTTGTTTGGAGCCTAGTCCCCTTAAATCTCTTGTGCATACCATGGAGAGAAAGGAATCATTGCACTTTTGAGGATGAGGAAACCTTGGTGGTTCGACTGAATATGCTTTTCACTAGAACATTATTTGAATGGTCATGTGTTTTGAGTCCTAACATTGTCTCCTGTTTTAGATTTCTTTGATTCTCTCTCATTTCAATTGTAATATATACTTCGTATTCTTTTAGGCTGTCCATGTAAATATCTAGTATACGCAAGGTAGTTCTTTCTCATCAATAAATTTTTTACTTATAATAAAAGTGCAAAAGTGAAAGAATTTGAGCCTAATGTCATCACCAACCCCGATAAAGAATACCTCACTTTTATTGGGATTGGCTTCCAAACCTTAAATCATTGTAACTCATTTAAAAAAGCCTTGATAATCTTAATAAATGGCACATCGACAATTATAAAATCATGAGATCATCTGCAAAAAGTGAGACAGTTTCAATTGCTTTCAGAAGGCAATAGATCCATTAGAAATCTCCATGGCAGTAACAAATACGTAAGGGGATGAAAGGTCCCCCTTGCCTTAAGCCTCTCTTACCATGGAAGCAGTCCATAAGACCTCAATTCAAAGCAACTGGTGCTTTGGAGTTATGATGTTCTCCTTAAACCAAGTAACAAACTGATCTGGTATACCAATAGCAACCAGGAAATTCAACATAAAACACCAAGAAACTGAGTCATATGTGTTTCTAAGATCCACTTTTATAATTTATTTGGAAGTACCTGGATTTCTGTTATGGTCTTTCACCATTTCCTAGGCCAGAATAATGTTCTCACCAATATTCCTACCTTGGATAAATGCTGTTTGAGTAGGGCCTAAAAATTAAGGTAAGAAAACCATAATTCTTTTCGCTAAAAGCTTGGTAATGCACTTATATTCTGTCACAGCTAGAAATAGGCTTTCTGAATCTGCTTTGTGATTCATTTCAAAGATGTGCTTTATCAATGCTTGTCTATTGGACAGGTTCGGGTGCAAGCAATTAGGGGGCTTCCCCTTTTCTGCAAGGATACACCAGAACATATCGCAAAGATAGTAGACATTCTTGGGCAACTCCTTGTATCTGGTAAATTACCTTTTTTTGGTTGCATGGCTTATTCTGTTGCTATTTCGCTGCTTGTTATTATTTGAATCTGATGTTGGGTTTTGTTCATGCTTTTAGAGGAATTTGTGGAGCGTGATGCCGTGCATAAAGCCCTAATGTCACTGTTGACGCAAGATGTGAAAGGTACTTCGTATGTTATATTTGAGTGCATGTTGTGTCATGCAGAAGTTAGGATATAAACTATTCTTCCTGTTAGATTCTGCAGCAGAAGTTTTATGCATTTATTATTCAGCATGCTTAAACTAGGTGACAGGGAGGATAAGTATAATATTATTTACCTTTTGGAGTGTGTCCAAAAAATGTTTTTCACCATAATTTGAATAGAAGATAATATCTTTCATTGTGTAAAGTGGGAAAGATCATCTAATTTTCATTCTTTTATATGAACTGGAAAGCGTTGATACGAATATGCTTTTCTGAGTAATGATTTGTATGTTTTGTAATCACAAGCTGTGTTGGAATTGAATATTGACTTGAATGGAGGTTGAGTACCCATGCGAACTCATGCATAATTATTTGCAAGACATGGGTTTAAAGTAATTTTTATATTCACAATATTCACAAATGTTAAGAGGTACTATAGTTAGTTTCTATGTATCTGGCATGTGTATAGATATGAATCTCTATAAATAGGAGTTTACAATATTTGATTTGAACTTGAGACCATGGGATTGTTAAATAATAAAATCAAATAGTAGATTGTAAATAAATCACTGATACAGCTTGCTAAAAACTAATATAATATCACCGGGGCTCGGATGATATCTTTTTTTTTTTTGATAAGTAAGAATGTTATATATACGAATGGCTACTCTATGCATGAAAAAAACATAGAGCAAACCTAGAAAATACAAGAAGAACAAAACAAAGAGAAAACATAAAAGAAAACCAGACAACAGATTAGTTACAAAAGAGAAAGAGAACTAAGAAAAGAAGGGAGAGAATCACTAGTCGTGAGTCCCAAGCCCAAGACCAATAAAAAAGAGTTCCACTAAAAGAAGCAAGCATTTGATCACCGGAACTATTCAAATCCTCAAAAGTCCACTGATTCCGTTCCTTCTAAATACACCATAGGATGCACAACGATACTAAGTTCCAAATCTGAGACGAATGCTACCCTACCCAATTCCACCAGCCAAAAAGCAAATCTGGGATCGATCTAGGTATAACCCAAGACAAACCAAAAGTTATTAAGGCAAAGCTCCACAACCGATGAGCCATCTCACAATGAAGAAGTAAGTGGTCTCCTGTCTCTCCACAATGTTGGCACATAATGCACCAATCTACCAAAACCAATCTCCTCAATCTCAAGTTATCACCCGTTAGGATCTTATTCCAAGCTACACACCAAACAAAAAAAGAAACCCGTCTAGGTGCCTTTACTCTCCATATACCTTTCCAAGGAAAGGTGATTGAGAGAGAATCCCGCAATTTGTTATAATACGACCGGATGTCAAACTCCCCATTAGGTTTCAACTTCCATCTCATCCGGTCTCCAACATCCAGTGGAGGAGTATTAGCTCCCAATACACGAAGAAAATGCAGCCCTTCATCCATCTCCCAATCATTAAGTTCTCGAAAGAAACGAACATCCCAAATTCTTCTATCCTTCGCCCCTTGCCTTGACAAAGAAGCTTCTACAGATGCCTCCTTATCAATGGCAATACCATACAGCCTTGGGAAAGCGAATTGGACGGGTTGATTCCCATACCACCTATCCTACCAAAATCTCACTCTATTCCCCAACCCAACAACAAACTGACAATTTTTGCTAAAATCCTCCCATCCCATACGAATACCTCTCCACAAACCACACCCATGAACTCCCCTTCCTAGCTTTGAGGTCCATCCCCCACAATCTTCCCCATATTTTGAAACTACCACCCTCCTCCATAACCGATCCTCTTCCTTCCCAAACTGCCACAACCATTTCCCCAATAAGGCCTTATTGAAAGTAGTAAGTTTTCTTATTCCCAAGCCACTGTTAGCTATAGGTGCACAAACTTTATCCCATCCTACCAGATGAGTCTTGCTATCACCCCATAGAAAATCCCTTTGCAACTTTTCAATTTTATTAGCCACATAAGTAAGAATAGTGAATAGAGATAGAAAATAGGTAGGAAGACTAGATAGTGTACTCTTGAGTAACATCAAATGAACCCCTTTAGACAAAGGGTGCGTTTGAATCCAAATGCTACCAAATACAACTTCTTCCACCCGGCTCGGATGATATCTCATTTTACCAATTTCAGTTTGTTTTGCAACAGAAAATGAAATAGTGGATGGTAATAAAGTTACTAATATCAAAATGTTAAAAGTTAATATAAAATCATTGGGGCATGATTGCTATCTTCATTTCTGACACGAGTTTCATTTGAACCAAAAAGTGATTTTTTGTTTGATTTTGTTATGTTGAAATTTCTCAAATTACCTCAAATGTCATCCCCGTTATTTTAAAATTTATTTTATAATAGTAACAGCATCTTGAAATGTCAGGCATACATTAATGTGCCCCATTGGGATGGTCACCTGTGAAATCTTGTTGTGGGAAGAAGCTTGTTTGTGGTAGTAGCTTGTTTGTGTGAGGGAACGAAGACTAAATTAAAATGCATACAAATTGGTACTGATAGGTTTGCTTTGAATTGATATGCATGTGGCTCAATGCTCCTTAATTTTTTAATTTGATGAAAATCTCATATCGATATCCCTTTAATGTGACATGTATCAGTCAGTGAATATTTTTATTGTCATCTTTCTAAATCATAACTTGCATGTTTATAGTATTAATGCTTGATGGAATTTAATTTTCTTGTTCATGTAGCTTCTTTGACGGGCTTATTTAAGCACATTGGCTGTGTTGATGAACCAAGTTCAGACGAAACTATTCGTGAGAAAGTTCTGAGCTTTATAAGAGATAAGGTAAGAAGACCAGTTCATGTTATGCCTGTTGCAATTTTTACCCGGCAGCTCTTTTTGATATTAAGGGAAGTAATTGCATGTGCAGGTTTTTCCTATTAAAGCTGAACTCTTGAAGCCTCAGGATGAAATGGAAAGGCATATAACTGATTTGATAAAAAAGGTGTTTTTTTGGTTTTACTACTTTCTTTTATCAATGCAATTTTTCCTTTTCCCATTTGAAAGCTTCTGGAATTATGAACTCAGTTTTGATCTTGTTATTCTACTAGAAGATGCATGAAAATATAATTTGAGTTTCATTGCAGAGTTTAGAAGATGTAACTGGAGCAGAATTCAGAATGTTTATGGACTTCTTAAAGAGTTTGAGTATTTTTGGAGAAAAAGCTCCCCCAGAACGCATGAAAGAACTTATTGGAATCATTGAGGGACAAGCTGATTTAGATGCACAGTTCAATGTGAGTGCTTATTTAATTGTATTGATAATCAGGTTTTTGTAAAAGAAGTAACTTTTGAGGCAGTTCACTACCCAATGTATAATAATGGCGTGGACTTGCCTGGAATTGATGTGATATTGCCTAAATCATTCTAGTCAAATTGTGACATATGGATATGATGCACCTAATTTATATGGAGTTTAGGCACATTCTTTTCATAGTTCACATTCATTTGTAAGAGCATTGCATGATTTCGTTGTCCCTTTAAGTGATGCCTTTTGCTGTGGATTTTAAATTAGAGTTAGGGTGGGGATATATATTACTTGCTTTCCCCTAAAATTTCATATACACTATGTTTTCCTTGTCTAGATGTTGATGACATCTGTGCTCTTGGGCTGTGACTTAGACGATAGTGCTTAGGGCTGGTGTAGATCTTATGTTCAAATCTTTGCTTGCTCTCTCTCTCTTTCTCTCTCTTTCCAAAAAAAAAAAAAAAAAAAAAAAAACTTGAAATGGGCAGTTTATGTGTTGGGCAACTACTTCAATTTAAATAGTAATCAGGGGGTGCTGGAGGTACATTCATGCTTTAACAACGTAGAAGAGTTTAAGAGGATTAAATAGTGAAGCCATGCATTGTTCTCAAGGTAAGTTTGAAATATATAAATACAGTTGGAGATTTTGGGAAGTTGACAGATATACTCTTGAAAACATGAGTTGGCATATTATGTTGTAAATTACATGATTAGGATTAGGACTATTATCATATCATGACTTTTTTGTAATCATGCTGCATAATATTTAGCATCATTGGTTGTCCTTTTGACTAATGTCTGTTTCTTCATCATTTTATAAGATTGTCTGGCCTTGGAAAATAATATTTTTTACTTTATGATACTATGAATCCTTGGTTACAATTTTAATGACTTCAAAATGCAGGTTGCAGATGCCGACCATATTGACAGGTTGATATCATGTGTGTACATGGCTCTTCCATTTGTTGTGGTATGGACTGTATTTGATTTTGTTATTTTCTTTAAATGGCTCATTGTATGTTTGTCTGACAGAACTATGCCTTTAATTAATAACAGAGGGGTGCTTCAAGCAGCAAGTTCCTCAACTACTTGAACAAACACATCATACCTGTATTTGATAAGGTAATACTTCGCTTTCTGTCATGAAATAGTATGTAGCTTGAGTTCATTGGCATTCTGGAGATCTTTATTTCAATATCCTTGGATTCAGTTCTAATTTGTGCTTTTCTTATGCTAAAGGTAATACTAATTCTATACATATGTACTGTTGTGCACACATGTCATTATTTTTTTGGAACAGATATACATTGATAGTATAGGAGCTTTCTCATTGGATCATGTTGCATTTCTCTGTCATTTCATTGTAAATATCTTTTAAGTATTTCTCGGAGAGCAAAAATTGCTCTTGAAAATTCCCTCGTTTTAGAAGGGTCTCCGTCATAGAAGAATTTCTGGTGGCTTGATTATGTTCTAATAAAATGTATTATGCAAGAGATTAACTCTATTGGTATTTATGTTTTCTAGCTTCCTGAGGAGCGAAAGCTAGATTTGCTTAAAGCACTTGCGGAAATTTCTCCTTACACAACTCCGCAGGATTCACGCCAGATTCTTCCCAATGTTGTTCAGCTATTAAAGGTATATATGCTATTTAAAATGACAGTACAAATACAACTCCGTGTATTCAGAATTGCTACATTATTATATATATATATATATATATGTATATATTCTTAACTCCATCTTTGCTAATGAAATTGATATATGTGCACTCAAATTGGGAGTTTCTGTTGTTTTTTTACTCTAAATAATTTGTTTGTCTCAATCTCATAAGATGTCTCTTGTTCCTTCTCAGAAGTACATGCCACGGAAGAAGACTGGAGAAGAGATGAACTTTACTTATGTTGAGTGCTTGTTGTACACATTTCACCATCTAGCTCACAAGGTTCCTAATGCAACAAACAGTTTATGTGGTTATAAGATAGTGACTGGCCAACCATCAGATAGGCTTGGGGAGGACTTTTCAGAGTTAAATAAGGACTTTACTGAAAGGTAATTGATTATATTTTTTAATTTAGTTTTGTATTGTGTAATTTTAATAAAGAAATTGATTTTTCAAGCTTTATGTTTTTATTACTATTTCCTCTCTCTGGAATTTTTTTTTTTTTTTTTTTTTTTTTTGGGTTGTTATGGGCAGTGAATGTAAAATTTGTGAACTGATTTTGGTAGGAACAAAGCCTTTCAGCCTTGTCTTATTTTCTGTACTTTGGAAGGGTGAAATGTATCTTTGTTATGACTTTTACACAGTAGCAACCTTTTCTTCTTACCATATATATACTTGACAATTTTAAAATTATTTGCAGGTTAAGTAACGTTGAGGAGTTAACTAGGGCTACCATGAAGAAATTAACTCAGGGAATGGCTGAGCACAACAAAGCTATGGCAGCTGCCAAATCTGATGAAGCAAAGGACAGCATTGTGAGTCTGTTCTCAAGAGATTCTGTGGTCTTTGGTGGAGCTTTTTTGTTAACATATATCTCATGACTATGACTTTCATATAATGTGCAGAAAACTCAAAAGCAGAATACTACGACAGGGTTGCGGACCTGTAATAACATTTTGGCAATGACAAAGGTGAAAAGAAATGAACTTTCTGCGTCTCTAAATATATGATCCTTTATGCTTTTACTGTAGAGATTGATTTTAATTTCTTATATCCAGCCGTTACATTCCAAAACACCTTCATTTATTGGGGATAAAAGTATCAACCTATCTTGGAAAGAAGCAACAAAACCTTCTGTTCCTGCTACGACAACTGCAACTGGGTAGAGATCTTCCTGATTCTGTTTTCTCTCTCTCAAAAAAAAAAAAAAATATATATATATATATATATATATTTTGTACCTTATTTTAATATATGATTTCTAGCTTTCATAGTTTTTCTGTTTTCTTTGTTGAAAAATCTATATGGCTTCATTTAATCAGCACGAGCACGCAGGAGAGAGTAGTACAAGTGTTTGTTTGGGTTTTTTTTTTTTTTTTTTTTGGGTGTCCTTTTGTCAAGGTTGTCCCATAATTGGAAGTGTTATTTTCACACCTCATTCACTTGCATTGCTTTTCTGCAAGGTTTCATTCTATTGAGATGGAACCTTTTAGGGTGAATACATATATGTTATTTATTTATTTTTAGAACAGAATACAGTTTTTATTTTATTTTATATGAACTTTATGTGCAGAGGGAAACGACCTGTTACTGCTGCTAATGGATCTGGCAATGTGGCATCTAAAAAGGGCCGTGGAGCTGGTGGTTTGCCAAACCAGCTGGTTAATAGAGCATTGGAAGGTTTGTCTCATGGTGGGAGAAGTGGGACTAGGGGCAGAGGCAGGGGTTGGGGTGGGCGTGGAAGAGGAAGAGGCTTCCGGTAGCCTAGGTGTGTGCCGACAGAGTAAGAAGACATTCAGCATTCAAAAAGTCAATATGTACCAGAAGTATACCAGTAGAAGCCTCTGATGTATTGAAGTTCTCTCTGTTGGAGCTAGTTTTGATTTATAGAGGAAGCTGATGAGTTTCTAGATTCATTTGTGGGCTAACACTAGAAATCATATTCCTCTGAAGCATGTCCAGTAGATTTAGTGCTTTGAGTTCTTAATTATTTCAAATTTCGCTGGTCAAAGCAGCAGTCGGGATTTAGGAATCTTTGCATGCCTGTGACTTTGTGTATGCACGTGTGTGTATTTTAATGACAATGAACTTCATTCAGAGGAATGATTTAATAATTCTGACAATTTGTAGAATATAACTTATGTTTGGTTGTAGGAGAACTTGAGATGGTATTGTTCTGATAAGTTTGATTAATTTGTAGAATATGCCTGTTTTTAGAGACGTTTTATTTACAGGACCAGCAGTTTGTTTCAATATTTCTCCAAAGGACAAGACTTGGGTACAGTATTTAGGTGTTGTTCCTTAAGTTTTTTTCTTAAGATTTTATCATGTGGATTTTTTCTCATGGATGAAAGTGTATTTTTTAGTTAAGTAGTCACATGGTTAAATCTTAAGTAGGAACTTAAGGAACAGCATTTAAGATACTGTACCTAAGTTGTCCTTCTCGAAAATAAGAATTGCTGTCGCTTCTCAACGCAAGATATCTTTAAATCTTTTAGTAACTACTATGATACATGTTCATGGAATGCTATACTGGAGAAGGTGTTGGAGGAATATCTAAGATATCTTGCAAGACAATTATGCACTAGAAATCTTAATATCTAAGACAACATTCAAATATTTGTGCTTTTTCTTTAACAATTAAGAGTTAATTGCAATTCAATTTCTGCTGGTGGGGAGGACTGAAGGTGCTCGAGTATCAAAAGTCAACTGAATTCCCGACCTGAAGAATGCTCATATGCATCTGATGTTTCTGCTGGAGTTGGAGCTCTTCCTTGAATTTTGATATGAAAGTGTTTTAAAAGTCTCACTACCTTCTTCCAAGTAGTGTCTTCGTCTAGAGATGGAGTTTCATTTGAAGCATCTTGATGTTGACGAATTATGGGTAAGAAGAATTACGGATAGCAAAAGATAAAGAAATAAGTGGCAAAAGATAAGTGGTATAAGTGGCAAAAGATGATAGAAGAACATTGAAGCTCTGGAGGCCTAAGCACCTATAGTTGGGGGAGTTAACCATTTTTCCTCCAGTGACATTATGGTTCCAGTCTCTGATAGCTTAAGAATTGCTTCAGAAAAATCCCTTGCAATTGGCGAGCCTTTTTGGAAGAACTGGGTGGGAAGAAAGATAAGTTCTATATTAGATTCTCTGGGGAGTAGAAACCAACGTTAGTTTCTATCGGAGAATGGAACTATAATAATTTTGATAGGTTTCAAAAACTTAAGCGGTTTCATCATTCATTTTCATAATTTGCTTAGATTGTGATTTTTTTAAAGTGTTTGGAATAGTTGAAAAATTCGTCATGGTCGTAATAGGTAAGGCTCTGATACCTTGAAAGAAGTCCAATAATGGAGAAACATTATTATATATCTCTCTTTAGTATATAACTAGTTGCTAACCCGTTCATCAGTTCCAAAAATGAAATATTTATGAAACATCTTAAATAGATTTTTCTTTTTTAATAAAAAAAATTCAAATGAGATAGAACTCCAACGCTTACGCTTAGTTATTACATAGTTTAGAAATTGTCCTATAGGATATATGTCTTGCCTATTTCACAAAAAGCATGAATTTATTCTAACACATCCGAAATCTCCTTCAAGCATGGTTCCTGCAACCCAATTGATGTCAGTAACTGTGAGTTGGCAAACTCTGCAATCAAATCCCTGATTCACAGTCCGTGACAGGAGTGTAACACTCAATAGAGCATGACAACCATCCACAATGGGTTTCCTTGGCAATGAATTAATTTAGTATGGACTATAATAGGAGAACCATGACTATCTCTAAAAATAATGCCCAAACCTACATAATAGGTGGCTTTGAAAAAAGGCCAGTGTCATGTCCAGTTTTGAGATGAGGAGAAACAGGAGATGCAATTGTTGGGCTCACTTAATATTTTAGCTTATGTTTTTTAGCACAGTAAAGTTCAAAGATATTTTGGGTTGGTAAACAATTAAAGATATTTTGGCAATAAGTGGGATAAAAATAAGTTGTCATTAGGAATAAAAGAGTAATAGTATTGTATTTATACTTTTTTTTTTGTGAGTATTAAATATTTATCCTTATCAATTCCATTTGAATGGTTCAACAATCTTCTCTTGCTCAAGGCCACATTTCGTCTTTCCTTGACTGGCTCTTCATTCACCTCCTTAAAGAGAAGCTCTAATTTCATACAACATTAGAAATTTCAAGTAGAAAAATAGCAAGCATATCTTTGGAAGTCTGTATTCAATATCTAAAAAAGGCTAGTGTTCATTGATCTTTAAAATAGAATTACAAAACCTTATACAAAAAACATATTAGTCCAGCAACAAATGACAATGCACACTTCAATGCAATGTGCATTCCTCGTATGGCCAAAATAAAATAAACAAACAGCTACTCAAAAACAAAGCAGCATTGCAAGAGCGTATTTGCTACACTTTTTTTTACACAAAGCCATAATTGAGACGTTTTTTTGTTTGGATAAAATTGCCCACCTATAATTTAAATACATACAATATCATAAGCCCTTTGTTTGTTCTTTGTATAGTACTTTAATTATTAAAAGTAATACATAATTTTTCGTTGGGATAAGTTAAAAATTAAATCTGTAAAATTTGGGAACTTATCCCCTACAATTGGTGAATATATGCAATACCTACAATGTATCAACTGTTCCAATAACAAAGTGTGAAATAATTAAAAAAACACACACACACACAAGCTCCAATTGACAACTAATATGTCAAAGCCCAAAAACATTCATGACCCATTTCCTAAAAACATTCATGCATTTATCGTCAACAACCAAACAACTCCAACTCTCAATGATCATGACCAAAAAAAGCCTACCAAATTTGGAAAAAAAAAAAACCATTTTACCATATACTTTTTTCACGAGAAACAAAGAAAAGAAAAGTTGTGATTTCTCTCCATAATTTTCTCTCCGATTTGTTATACCAGTGACATATATTCAAGCAAAGACAATGTCTTGAGGGACTAAAGAGGATCTATGACACCAAGTGGGTAGAGATTGTCTATGACATTGGCATTTACAAACATGGTTTTGAAAACTAGACCGTTCAAAGAACCGTAAAAAGGAGAGGTTTAAGGTTGTTAAAGTCGGACTGAGGTCGAACCATGATGATGTTATAATTAATTTAATAACTATTAAAAAAATAGATTAAATTAGTAAAAATGTAAAAATTGACTAAAATAATTCAAATAAATATAAATATCTATATTTCAAATGTTTTATTTATTATATATATATATATATATATATATATCTATTGATTGAGATACTCAATATTTATTTGTCTTATGATAATTATGATATATATATATATATATGTGAAATGAATATACTTAAACTTTTTGTTAGAGTTTAATACTCTACTTATTTTTATGCAAGTCTTTATTTAAATTATCTTAAATCATGTTTAGCCCATTTGATTACCCGATATTTTTTTATTATGCCCAACCCCATTTGTCACTTATGAATTAAAAAAAAAAAAAAAAATACAAAAACTGAAGAGGGGCAAACATTGGTTTGTCTACCCATTAAAAAATTGATTAAGTAAAAACACAAGCCCAACACAATTTACAAAAGAAATAAGTGGTTGACGGCTTGCAAGCATTTGATACATTATAAAGTGGTTGACAGCTAAGCTTGCCTAAGCATTTAGTGGGTCAAGCACAACCAGTCCATCTTTTGCAACAGCCAAAACCTTCACTGAGATAGTCAAGCAAAGAAGACTTGCAAAAATGGCGAAAATGTAGCAAGAGTGAGAGAGACAGAGACAAAGAAGAAGAATAGGAAGAATAGTGATGCAATCTCACAGTTTGACAGCATCTCTCTCTCTCTCTGTCTCTCTCATCTGAACCTGTGAGAACCAAATTACATATTGTTCAAGCAGTTCTTCACGTTAATAATGTGTACCTAATATGGATTTTGATTTTTTTTTTTTTTTTTCCAGCATAGTGGCAATTGAACATGTATGAAGGAGTGGTTCTATTAAATGAGGAGAGGAAGAGACCAAGGAGGGAAGATAAAGTGTTTCGCGTTAGAAAGGTTGGCATTAAAAACTATTTAGCTTGGGTTTGGGCTTTATGGTGGATAGCCGTAAGCTTGGGGTTTATGGCGGAGATTGGGCTAGAAATCATTTCTTTTTAATAGTATTTTAAAATTATGGAAAAATTTTAGAAAAAAGAAGGGCAATGACATTGTGCAGATTAGGTTCAACGGGAGCATAACAACATTAAATGATACGCTTCAACTTTTAGATATACTAGCTGCGAACCTGTGCGTTGTGCGTAATAATTATTTTTATGGTGGTTTTATTAAATTGTTTTTCTTACAATTTAAACTAATTTAATAATGAGTAATGTACTGTAGGGACACGATTTTTAACGACCCAAGGATGGTATTGAGTTCGTGTGTAATAGGCCCAAACAATATAATTTGTAGAGAGTAGGCTTGAAAGGCTTGCCTTTAGTCTCCGGTCAGCGGTTCGGTCCTGATTTTATGAGAGCCCATACATAGGTAGGTTTGGCCTGAATAGCTAAGCCTTACATCGATGTAGCCCTAAGGGTTTGGCTCCTCGGACTTAGTCCGAGGAGCATCACATTCTTCCCATTCTTCTTTCTTTTGTAGTTTTTTTTTCTCCTCCCCCTTTTCCCTGGCTCTCTTCCCCTTTTATACCAGCGTTTACTTCCCGTCTCTCGTCTACGTGTCAGTTTTTCCCTTTTTGGGGGTAATGACTAGTCCTATCAATCCATCCGTCAGAGTGGTTGGGGGTGGTTGGAAAAAGTTAAATAGCAAGGTCTGCAGTATGGGCTTTGTCAGACGCAGGGCTCCACATTACGGTGTTGGCAGCTTTCTTCCTTGTACTGTTCTTGTACTGAGTTTGTCCTTTTCTTCAGGCGTTTTGTGAGGTGTTGAGTGGGAGATCGTCCTCGGCCACGTCCTTGGGCCTTCAAGGAGCTTTCATTGCGCGTCCTCGGCAGTAGGGCTCCTCGGCTTGGGCTTTGGGCCCTTAACACAAAGTGGGCTGGGACCTCAGATTTCGGGCCCCACATGTGCATATTTTTATTTATTATAGGAACAATTATAAATTTAATATAGGAACAATCATAAATCATAAATATAAATTTTGTCGTACCAAAATGAAAATAATACAAATTTTCTCAGAAATTCGAAAGGCAAGTAAACGAAAATATTCATTTTTTAATAAAAGTTATTTATAACATTTTGTGAATCATTAAAAAGAATATAAAATTTGGAAATTATTTTTTTAGTTTTAAACAAACTTTCTCAAACTTTATTTTTTCTGCCTACAATCTAAAACACCGAAAAACGTAACTAAAAAAATTAATAAAATTTAACAATGATTAATTGGACCAATTAGGAAAACAATTTGTTATTGATAATCTATTATGGTTATTTTCTTTGCAGAAATTGTAATTTTGTCCACCCAAAACATATTATCAAATAAACAATTATTAGAAATCTAAGAATTAAATTTCTATACATGCATTATTATAAAATAATAATAATAAAAATAAAGTTGCAAAAGCTAAAATTTGTCACCCATCCAATTATTTTTGTTTGGCTAACCTTTACTTTTCTCTAAATAAATGGCATTATAGAGTACTTCTAATACAACTATTAAGAGTACTTTGTCTACCACAAAGGATTAAAAAATAAACAAAAAATAGTATAGTCTCATAGTTTAATATCTAAATTGAGCACTATAAAAAATCATGCTCTATAATAGAATAAACACCAGATTACAATAAATACCAAATTATCCAAATCATGCTATGTAATAGAATAATTTTTATATTTTTATATGCTATATTTAATTCTTTATAACATAATAGGATAACATTTAACAATCAAAGAGAACTAAAAAAAAAAAAAAAAAAAAAAAAAAAACTAAATTGCATTAACCCAAAGTAGAGTTTTAAAGAATATGAAAAATTATGAACCTAAAGCAGAGATGCAAGAAAAATTAAAAAAAAATCCACCAAAAAATTGAGAGAGAGAGATAAACTTTTTTTTTTTTTTTTTTTTTTTTTTTTTTTTTTTTTTTTTTTTTTTTTTTGCGAGGGAAAACTATGCATAGAATGGAAGAGATAGTGACAAATTTATAGTAAGAGGGTGTGAATAAGAAGAGACAAAAATAAAGGAAAATGAAGGAAAATAGGAAGAATGTTATTAATGTAGAGGGTAGTAGAGAGATGAAAAGGTAAGGGAGGGATAAATGTTGAAGAAGTAGTGAGGAGATGAAAAGGTAAAGGGGGAAGAAAGGTTGGAGAAGTGTAAATATTAAAAAAATAAATGTTAAAAAAAATTATAGGAAAATTGAAAAGAAAAAAGATAAGGACATGGATGCTGATGTGGCTCAACTGGAGCATAACAATAATAAATGCTACGCTTCAGTTTTTAGATATATACAGATATATAGATATAGATGTGATTACATCTACTTTTATAATATAAAAGTCTTAAGTCTCTGCGTAGTAAGAATCATAAAAATGCTCAATCAATTATATAATAAGGGTGTGTTTGTTTGGAGGTGAAATAGGGTGGATGGATAACTTTGGAGAGAAAATAGGAAGAGAAACTTTTTTATGTTTGGTTGGGCGGAGAGAAAGGAAAATAAATGGTGGGGCCTAGATATTTTTTTCCTGGACATACCAAAAAGTTTTCTCTCCAAAATGGAGAGAAAATTGGGAGAGAGAAGCTCATGAAAAATACCCCTCGTCTTGGAATTCACCTCCAAGTCTCCAACGGGTTGGCTTTCTCTCTCTTCCCTTTTTTTTTTTTTAAAATTTTTTATTTTATTTTACTAACTAACGTGCTGGTTGTTTTTTTTTCTTTGTCTAGACGAGTGGGTTTCTTTTTTTAATTTTTTTTTATTTAAGAAAACAGTTTTGGGTTAATTTCTTATGCTTTTTTTATTTTTATTTTTTTTTACTTTAATGAAGTGTCCATCTATACACAATTTTTTTTTAAAGTATAATGTATTACTTTTTGTTTTATTTAATAGGGATATGATGATAAATTTATACAAACTTTATTTTCAACCAAACAAAAATGCTTTCCATCCATTTTCACCCTCCCAACCAAACACGAATGAAGGAAACTAAAATATTTTCTATTCTCCCAATTTTCTATCCTTCCAACCAAATGGACCCTAAGAGTAAAATATTAGAAGAGATAATGTGATTGCTTCCTTAGAGGGCTCCAATAGTAATGATGGTTGACTAAGACCAGATTTGGTATCTTGGGAGTGATTACTTGGACGATATTGTGTAATTGTCTCCTTAGAACATATTAACATTAAAGATGGTTGATTAGAGTCAGATATGGTAGTAATGGGACTAGACTGTATCTTGCCTTGATTTCTGCTAGCGGATTCTTCTAGTGTTTGAGCTGTCTTTATATTTTTTATCTGCAAGTCTTTAACAAGTCTTATTGCTCTCTTGAAAGCACTCTCTTCAACTAGATTTACTTCTCCTTCTGAAGCATCTTGATGTTGCTGACGGTTTATTGGCAAGCATATTAGAGAAAGTATGAGACAAGTGGTAGAAGTGGCGAAAGATGCTAGATAGAGAACCTCAGAACTTTGGAGATCCAAGCTTCCAGGTTCTCTGGAAGCTCCTTTGGGTACGCGTTGGGGAATCAACTATTCATTCTCCAGTGACCTTATAGTTCCATCCTCCCATAGCCGCAGAATTACGTCAGAAATATTCCTTGCAATTGGCGAGCCTTTCTGGAAGGCCTGTGGGAAGAAAGATAAGATTTCTATTAGATATTTTTTTGGGAGTAGAAGCATATTAGTTTCTAGGGTACATTCCACTAACATACCCTTTGAAGTTTGAGTTAATACCAACCAAGTTTAAGACTTTTCAAAACTGGAAAATTTGGTCTTTAAAGCCAGCTTACTCCCTAAGACAGTTAAGAAAAAAAAGACTAACTGGCTTAACCGTGTTTAGAGACTAAGTTGGTTTTAGAGACCAAATTGGCCAGTTTTAAAAAGTTTTGAATTTGATTGGTATTAGCCAAAATCTTCAGGATATGTTAGTAGAATTTACCCCAGTTTTTAAGAAGATTCTTGAAAGCTAGAAAAGGCAAAAATTTTAATTTTTTAAACCATAAGCGGTTCTTTATTGGCTCACCTTGAAACTAGTATGCATATGTACACAACATATTTTTTTACAATTTTTCAAGGTGACATATTGTGATTAGTATGTAGAAAGTGTAATAATGATGAATTCATGTGCCACAAATTACAAATTTTCACCTCAATAAGTTATGAAAAAAATTGTAAAATATATTTTTTTCCTAACATTACTTATTGAAAACTCAAACAATAACAATATATGTAGGGAGAAGAAGGAACTTAGTGGAAACTAAAACAACAAAAAGGATGCTACGTAAGTTTTCAATTTGTTAACTTAAACACAAAACAAAAAAGTAATAAATAATTTTATTTATTATGTTATTTATGAGTCATTAAGTAGATTTATTGTCACACTAATTTGTAATCTTTCTGTAATAAATTAATAGTAGCCTTTTTGACAAACTTATCATACTAATAAATTATTTCCTTATATTGTGCAGGCTTGTAAAATATCAAATTCTACCCATAGTTAGCATGTATCTCCCCGGGTCATACTTTAGTATTACACCGTAGACCCCCACCCCAACTCTATCTTCCTTGATCAAAAATTAATATCTATAACTATCTTATTTATAATTTTTTTTTTTTCCATTTAAAACTATACACAAAATATGAATATATGATATGACAGAAAATGATAACCAATTAACTTGAAATTTAGTTGAGAATAAAAATGTTAATGTGTAATCCAAAGGTGATAGCTTAAAAATATTAATTTAGTAAAATGTTATTAAATTGTGTAATGTCGACAAAAATCATAGGTGTCGACAAAAATCACTAGATTTTGTTTTTGTTTTTAATTATTTATTTTATTTTGATGAAATTCTTAAAAGTTTCCCTGTAATGTTTAAGTTAATACTCACAAAGCCAAATCCTCCAAATCTATGGGTGTTTAGTACGGTACTAGTGTAACCCTTGCCATACTTATTGAGGAAAACTTTCTCATATGGGATTTCAAGAAAGGCAGCAGATATATTGTTGCTTTCGAATTCCACTAGATATTTGTGTTCGCTGTTGATTTCAATTAAATTGCTTAGCTTGAACTCAAGCACTTTCTCCAGGTAGCTCCTTGCAAATGGACCACCAGAATAGCCAACTTTGACGTTCTTTAACCACTTGATGTCATTTGATTGAAGTTGTCGCACAGTGAGCATTGAAGACAGACTAGCAGTATAGCTCGAGTTTAGGATCAATACCACAAAAAGCCACACTACAAGCACCAAACGTGTGAACTTCTTGTAGATTTTCTCTCCTGTAACATGAAACCGTGAGTTATGTGATAATTAAATTCAACATTTCTAAACAGTTTAACATTTTTGAGATAATTGGTAATTCAAATTCAGAATAAGCTATTGATCTAAAATTGAAACTTACTATGTGCAAAAAACAGAGATGAGAAGATAAACCAGAGAGCAGTGCCAATTTGATTCTTCCATGATCCACTAAATTCTGGATTGGACTGGTGCTCCAGGAAGCACACTATGAGCGTTGTGTACATCAAGATGACACCAGTCATCACCAACATGTTCAAGGTGAAAGGCTTCGTGAACATCCATGCTGACCCTGTAGGTTTTGCTGGAACTATCATTGCAAAACCTGGCTCGACGAATGGAGTAGTAAAATCCACGTATTGCAACCGGTCGGCTGTTATGGTCAAGTCACCAATGGCAGCATCAAAAGTCTTTTGTTGTATTTGAACCACATGACAAGAATAAAGTCCTACTCAGAAATAAATAATTGTAACGAACTATAAGAGTTATATAAGACAGAAATTAGGGACTAACAATAGTCAGTTTAGTTCTAGTCGTTCCTAGGAGCGGCCTAGTTTCTAGTCATAGATTCTCTGCTCTTGCAAGTGGCCTCTGTTTCTCTCTCTTAGATAAGGCATCGTGAACCTCTCTCTTGTTAAATTCAAAATAGCCGTAGACTCATGCGATACTTGGAAATGTTATTAATTGATAAGGATAAAAATGAGTACCTATTCATACAAGGCATAAAGCTGACGGTTTCAAGTAAAGCCATCAGACACAAGCTGACGGTACAGTTATAACCGTCGGTTACTTCATATAGGAGTCAACAAATGATGTTCTAGATTGGGGGAATGAGGGAAGTTTGCGAGATACACTTAAAGGCTGACGACACTAATAAACTGGCGACAGTAGGGCTGAAGGAAATAAATAGGCTGACGACCCTAATGCAAGTTTACTTGCCACCTACGATTACATAAGTAAGGAAATGCCTTGCCCTCCACGTTTGATGATATTCAATGGATCCCTATAAGGAAAGGATCTCGCCAAATACGCCCAAGAAGACTCCTATAAGGAAAAGACTTCCGCACCAAGGAAGAGAGGTCAACCCTCTACTACTATAAAAGCCCCAATACCCTCACTAGCCAAGGTACACATAATTCACCCCTCTCTAGCACTCTAGAGTTGTAAGAAGTTCTAACTTGACCTTCGGAGGGTACTTGGCTGGCACCACACCGGTGCTCTTTGCAAGGCCTTCTCTTTTGTGTTGTGCAGGTACTATTTCGACTGAGCGAGTATCTGTGCCTCACTGGTGACTTTTTTGGCATCATCAGTTGGCGCCGTCTGTGGGAAGCGTAAAATTTGTAAGTCATAGCAAATGCTTCCTGGACAAAGAGTTGCATGGTACTCACTCGATCAATGGTGACCACCAACAACATCCAGGAAGGCGAGCCGTAACCATCTGCTTTCGAGAGACAAGTGTAGACTCTAGCCGCGGCCGTTGAATGCCTCACCAAGCAAAACCAGATTTTGGAAGAACAACTATGCCAGAAGGCAGGACACGGTGCTCAGGAAGAGAACCAAGAGGGTACTAGCGCCGAACGAAGGGACCTAGAGGGACCGGAGGGTAGTAACGCCCCAAGCAGACTGGAATGACAGAATGTAAGCCTTCCATCCCTCACGGATGTGCTTCCGCCGCCTGTTGCTGCAGAGATACAGGTGATAAAGGAACAAATGGAAGTTATGATGAATGCCCTCAAGGGACGGGTGTCCAGCGATCTTGACGACCTCGTTAACCGAACTGACTCACCGTTCACCACCTCCGTCAATTCCTTCCCCCTACCACATAAATTTTGCATGCCACAGATAGATAGTTACGACGGAGTTAAGGACCCTCTAGATCACCTATAGACTTTCAAGACCTTGATGCACCTTCAAGGAGTGGCTGATGAAATCATGTGTAGGGCCTTCCCTACAACGCTGAAGGGTGCGACAAGAATTTGGTTCAGCCGACTGATGCCTGGCTCCATCAGCACTTTCAAGGAGCTAAGCGCTTAGTTTACTGCGCACTTTATCGGGGGACATAGATATAAAAAGTCTACGGCTTGCTTGATGAGCATCAAGCAGCGAGAAGACGAGACGCTGAGATCCTACATATCCCATTTCAATAAGGAAGCACTATCGATCGACGAAGCCGACGACAAGATACTTGTAGTGGCATTCGCGAATGGGCTGCGGAAGGGAAAGTTTTTGTTCTCCCTATACAAGAACGACCCGAAGACCATGTCAGAAGTACTTTACAGGGCCACAAAGTACATGAATGCTGAAGATGCACTACTAGCTCGAGAGGAAAAGCCTAGGAAAAGGGAGAGACAAGAAGGCACTCGGCAAGACCAAGGGCGGAAGAAGGCAAGGCCAGGGGATCGAAGGGATGAAAGGTGCTCCAGGCCCCCGGGGGGAAGGTTCACAACCTTTACCCCGTTAACAGCCCCGATAGACCAAGTCCTAATGCAGATAAAGGACGAAGAGGCCCTGACCTACCCTGGAAAGCTGAAGGGAGATCCCAATAAGCGATCGAGGGACAAATATTGCCACTTCCACCGTGACCACGGTTATGACACGGCCGATTGTTACGACCTAAAGCAGCAGATCGAGGCCCTTATCAAGCAAGGGAAATTGCAGAAGTTCGTTAGAAAGGAGAGAGCGGATCCACATCCTCAAAAGCAGCCCTGCCAACGGTATAATGAGCGCCCTAGGCCCCTCATAGCAAACATTAGGATGATCATAGGGGGAACAGCAACTACTGGGTCGTCAAAGAAGGCCCGCAAAACTTACCTTAGGATGATCCAAAGCGTCCAGCTGATGGGCACCGTGCCAAAAATAGCACGGACAGAAGGCGCCGTCATTGAATTTTCAGAAGAGGATGCGCGGCAACTTCACCACCTGCATGACAATGCGCTTATTGTAAGCATTCGAGTAGGGGACTATAACATGCACTGGGTGTTGGTTGACAATGGCAGCTCGGCAGATATCTTATACTACCCAGCGTTCTAGCAAATGAGGATTAACAGAGAACGATTGATTCCGACAAACGCCTCGCTCGTCGGCTTTGGAGGAACAAGGGTGTTCCCCTTAGGCGCGGTCAGATTATCCGTCACGGTAGGTGACTACCCTCAGCAAGTCACCAAGGACGTAACATTCCTAGTGGTCGACTGCTCGTCCGCCTACAATGCTATCATCGGACAACCCACCCTCAACTCGTGGAAGGCTACGACCTCAACCTACCACCTAATGATTAAGTTTCCTACCGAGTATGGGGTAGGAGAGCTTCGTGGAGATTAAGTGGCTGCATGCGAATGCTACGTAGCCATGATGGAAATGGATGACCACCTCCAAGCTATGAACATAGAAGAACACCGTACGACGGTGGAGCCCGTAGAGAGGCTTGAAGAAATACTTCTCAACGACTCCAGTCTCGACCGAACAACCAAAATTGGAACCCTCACTGATCCCATGCTCCGTCAGGCATTCACGACCTTTCTCAAAAGTAATCGGGATGTATTCACCTGGAGCCATGAAGACATGCTAGGAATAGACCCTTCAGTCATGGTACATAGGCTGAACGTGTCGCCCTCCTTCCCACCCATTCGACAGAAGAAGAGGGTGTTTGCCCTGGAGTGAGACCAAGCCATAGTGGAGGAAGTCCGCAAACTGTAGGAGGCAAGTTTCATTAGGGAAGTTTACTACCCCGATTGGCTAGCAAACGTAGTAATGGTTAAGAAAGCTAGCGGGAAGTGGCGAATATGCGTGGACTTTACTGACCTTAACAAAGCCTGCCCTAAAGACAGCTATCCCCTCCCAAGGGTCGACGTCCTAGTAGACTTTACGGCTCGGCACCAGCTGCTAAGTTTTATGGACGCTTTCTCGGGTTACAACCAAATCTGAATGCATGAAGCAGATTAGGAGAAAACTTTGTTCGTAACCAGTCAAGGCCTCTTCTGTTATAAAGTAATGCCCTTCGGACTGAAGAATGCGGGCATAACGTACCAGAGGCTTATGAACAAAATGTTCGCGCTGCAAATTGGGAGGAATGTCCAAGTCTACGTTGATGACATGCTGGTAAAAAGCCGAAGGGAGGAAGATCACTTGGAGGACCTCAAGGAAACATTCGACACCCTTCGTTCTTACAACATGAAGCTCAATCTAGGAAAGTGCGCCTTCGGAGTGACGGCGGGAAAATTCCTAGGATTTATGGTGTCTCAAAGGGGGATCGAGGCCAACCCAGACAAGATCCGGGCCATTATGGAGATGGCACTGCCAAGAAATGTGAAGGAGGTACAAAGCCTCAACGGAAAAATAACAGCATTGAATAGGTTCGTGTCGAGGGCAACGGACAAGTGCTTGCCCTTCTTCCGCACATTGAAGAGATCGTTCAAATGGACTGCCGAATGTTAGCAGGCATTCGAGGAGTTGAAGGCTTATATCTCCTCCCTACCGCTGCTAAGTCCATCGTAGCCAGGAGAAGAACTTTTCCTCTATCTGGCCGTCTCCCCCGCAGCCGTCAGCGCTGCCTTAGTCAGAGAAGAAGAAAGAATACAAAGGCCGTATACTACACAAGCCGAGCGCTTCGCGGTGCCGAAGAAAGATATCCACCTATGGAGAAACTTGCCTTTGCATTGTTACGGCGGCTCGCAAGCTCAAGCCATACTTTCAAGCCCATACGGTGAACGTCCTGACCGAAAAGCCCTTGCGACGGGCGATGAGCAATCTTGAAGCTACAGGTCGACTGGCGTTATGGGCTATAGAGTTGAGCGAGTTTGATATCTAGTACCGCCCACGGACCGCCATCAAAGGATAGGTCGTTGCAGACTTCATAGCAGAATTCACTCACGACGAAGACAAGGGGCAAAAGAGTCCCCTCATTGGAGCATATATACAGACGGATCATCCAATAGACGAGTTGGGGGGGCTGGCATTGTACTACTGTCACCCGAAGGAGACAGGGTTGAATGTATGGTCCGTCTTGACTTCCCCACCACTAACAATGAAGCAGAGTATGGAGCCTTAGTAGTAGGCCTCGACCTCGCTAAAGCAGCAGGAGCCGCGAGCGTAGTCATTTACTGCGACTCTCAGGTCGTGGCTAACCAAGTGAATGGAGACTATGAGTGCAAGGGCGAAAGGATGAAGAGATACCTTGATCAAGCAAGGGAAAGAGTAGACGACCTAGAGGCTAAAATCATCCAAATCCCCAGAGGAGAAAATGAGCAAGCCGACCGTCTTGCCAAAGCTGCTTCAGCAGAGCATATGATCGTCCCTGGTAATGTACTCTCTTTTGTTCAGCTTTCTCCACTAATAGATTCCGGCGACATACAAGAGATAGGCTCTGAAAGTAATTGGACCATACCATTAGTTTCATACTTAAAAAACGGGGTCTTACCAGACGGGAATGAGGCTGCAAGAAAGCTGAAGGTCCAGGCGGTGAGATTCGTCATGATAAAAGATTTCCCGTACAAAAGAGGGTTCTCCCATCCATATTTGAGATGCTTGGGTACGGAAGAGGCGGACTACGTCATGAGGGAGGTACACGAGGGGATTTGCGGAAACCATTCGGGGTCAAGATTATTGGTACACAAGCTTGTGCGAGCAGGGTACTATTGGCCCACCATGCAGAAGGATGCCGAGGCTTATGTAAAAACCTGCGACAAATGCCAAAGGTTCAGCAATATTGTTAGACAACCAACCGAAGAGTTGACCCTAGTAACGGCCCCCTGGCCGTTTGCTCGGTGGGGGTTAGATATCATGGGGTCATTCCCTACAGCAGTACGACAACTGAAGTTCCTGGTAGTGGGCATTGACTACTTTACAAAGTGGGTGGAAGCTGAAGCCTTGGCCACCATCACGGAGAAGAACGTGAGGAGTTTCGTCTGGCGATGCATCGTATACAGGTTTGGCATCCCTAGAGTCTTAGTCTCGGATAACAGGAAGCAATTCGACAATGACCCCTTCCGGGACTTTTGCTCTCAGTTAGGGATAAGAAACCACTACTCCTCCCCCGCCCACCCTCAGGCTAACGGACAGTTCGAAGTCATGAACCGATCCTTGCTGAAGATTATCAAGACTCGGCTCGAGGGGGCAAAGGGTATATGGCCTGAAGAGTTGCCAAGCATACTATCGGCATACAGGACGACGGCAAGGACACCCACAGGAGAGACACCGTTTCGACTAACATACGAGAGCAAAGCAGTCATCTCGGCCGAAGTTAGACTCACAAGCTACAGGGTGCACAACCATGACGAGAGCAAGAATGACGAGGCAATGCGACTACAGCTTGACCTAGTAGACGAGATCAGGGCGACGGCAGAACAAAGGCTCGCTAGGTATCAGGACCGCATGGCCAAGCATTACAACTCTTGGGTCCAACACAGAGACTTCCAGGTTGGAGATCTCGTTCTCAGAAAAGTCATGGGCGCCGCTAGAGACCCTACCCAAGGGAAGTTCGGCCCTAATTGGGAAGGACCTTACCGAGTCACGTCATGGCAGAGGAAAGGCACTTACCACCTGGAAACGTTAGACGGACAGAAGCTGCCGCATCCATGGAACACCGAGCACCTATGGAAGTATTACCAATAGAGATGACGGCATGGAGACCAACACCCCCTTTTTTACTTACAGTTCAAATTTTAGTTATACTCCTCAGTTCTATCATTTACTTTAGTTTTCGCAGCAATACCTCTTTTTCATTTTAGGCCCAAAGGGCAGGATTTGATTTTCGAACTACTTTTATTTACGAATGCATGGTAATAAGAGGAGTTTATTCAGAAATTGCTGAAGTTTCTATTTTACAAATCTACAGTCTGAAGTTCACAAAAGTGAACGACTAAGCTCATAAAAGTGGACGACTAAGTTCACAAAAGTGGACAACTAAAGTAAACGTCTAAGTCCACGAGAATGGGCAGTTTTAAGTCCATAAAACGGACGGAAGCTAAAAAACTAACGGTCTCACCAAATGGATGAGACTAAGTCCATAATATGGACGAAAGCTAAAAAGCTCACGGTCTCACCAAATGGATGAGACTATAAAATTAAGTCCATAAAATGGACAGGAAGCTAAAAAAGCTGACGGTCTCACCGAATGGATGAGACTATAAAAAGTCCATAAAATGGACAGGAAGCTAAAAAAGCTGACGGTCTCACCGAATGGATGAGACTATAAAAAGTCCGTAAAATGGACGGAAGCTAAAAAGCTGACGGTCTCACCAAATGGATGAGACTATAAGATGTAGCCCGTCAAATGGGTGCCTTCATTATAAAGTCCATAAATTGGACACATAACAGACGGGTCGACAAAGCAGACGATCCTAATATACAGTCCGCCAAATAGGCGACTTCGTCTCAAGTAGATGAAAAATTGTTAAGTCCATAAATTGGACAAACTTGTTAATATTTATAAAGTAGACAAAGTCATTAAAGGTGACGGACATACCAAATGACCGTTTACCAAATGCTCATTAAAGCTGACGGCCTCACTAAGTGACCGTTTGCTTAAATTGTTGTTAAAGCTGACGGCTTCTGGAAAATACCGTAGTTTAATAATGGATGGGTTCCCCCAAGTCTGCATATTAGAAGACCATCAAAGTTGACGGGCTCACCAGTTCTCAAAGAACAAATTATAAAGTCCTTAAAGACAGTGGACGGATCCATATCCAAATAGCATACATCCATAGTTATGCACAAAAGTGGACGAATCTGTCATGCAAAGCAGACGGGTTAATCTCTAGCTTATGAAAGCATAAGAACACGAACATAAGAAGCAGTGCATACATGTTCAAAATGACGGATACCAAGTATCATAAATGAAAGTAAAACATGTACAAGTAAAAGCCCAAAAAACAAAAGGGCACTTAAAAGCATTGTTTGCAAATTAGATAAAATATGAACATTACAAAAATAAGGCCAGAACTAAGCGGCGGGAGCATCCTTAGAGGCCCCGTCAGCTTTATCCTTAGCGTTTGGTTCTTCTACATTTAAAAGCTCAACAGACAGGTTGGCAGCAGGCTGGGCTAAAACGACGCCGTCATCATTGAGAAGGAGGTCCAAGTCTACGGGCTCGTCACCTTTGTCAGCAACGGTGTCACCAGCAGTAGTCATCGGCACAGGATCATCCAAGGTAATCCCAGATAGGTTCAACTCCGGAAAGGCTGACGCAACTTGCTTAAGACAATCATCGAACCCAGTGCCATAATACTCAGCACAGGAATCGATGAATGACAGCGTTGTCTTGAATTTCTGGACCGCGTCAGTCCTAGCCGTCTCTACCTGCTTACATAAGGCCGTTAGCTCTCCCTCTAATTTCTCCTTTTGACGGCTTGCCTCTTCCAATTTCTCCCTCTGATCCTTCAACTCGATGTTTAGAAGACGGACGGCCTCCTTATACTGCGCCTGCTGGTCCATCAGGTTAGAATTATGCTTCCTAACCCGGGTGACGACGCCCTCCTTGGCCACACACCGGTCTTGAAGTGCTTTAACACTAACCAAGGCCTGAAAGGAATATGATCGTCAGCCACTAACCAGGAAAAGATCAGATTAGTCAAGGAAGGAAGCTTACCCGTGTTAAATCAAAGAGAGCTGACGCCCTCAAGTCCTCCGTCCCTAGCTGAGCACAAGGATCTATGTCCGTCGGTTTTATGAAAGATTCTGCTTCCTCGACGGTGTAATCCTTGTGAGTAAGCAAGCAACGGGGCCCCTCGATAACGGGACCAGAAGAAGTCATCACCCCTTTCCCCATGCCACGGCTAGATTTGGGAGAGGACTTCTTAGAAGGCACATCCCCAGGAGTGACGACCACCTTTTTAGAAGGAGGACCGTCCTTCCCGTCAGCCTTCCTCTTGGCTGAACCCTTAGAAACAACATGAGGGGTTGACGAGGACACCCTCTCCTTTCCTTTGGCCTTCTTTTCTTCCCTTTTGCGAGCTGCAGCGGCCCTCACCCTTTGCTTAGCAGCTTCCATCTCTGCGCAAAATAACTGACGAATATTAGTAAAGCAGACGGAGTAAATAAACTGATGGAGGAAATGAAGAATCTACTTACGTCGGCGAGAAAATTCGTCCAACTTACGAGCCTCAGCCGTCGGCTCTGGACCCTCACAATACAAATGGAGAGTATCAAGGGTAATCAAGTCCCTACACTTCCGTTGCTCAAGAGGGATGTCAAGAACCCGACGGATGAATTCCTTCTGCTCTTCAGATATTTCTGGACGAGTGCTAGTTGAAACGAAGAGGAATAGACGGTGTTAAAAAAAAAAAAGAAAAAAAAAAAGGGAAAAAGGTGAGAGGCAGGATTAACCTGAATCCCTAACAAAGGCCCAAGTATTGTCAAAATAACCACGGGGCATCGTACCCCACTCATCCTGACGGCACACCCAATCCGTCCCTCTGACAAAGAAAAATCTATTTTTCTAGTTCCTATTTGAGTCTGGCATATCAGACACTAGTCTTAAGCCCTTCTCGCGGGCAGCAAAATGGTATGTCCCCTTAGAGGATATTTTATGCTGGGGTTTATAGCAATAAAAGAATTCATCTAATGAAAGGTGACGGTTCCCCCCACTTAAGCGATCCCATAGGATCTCAGCACCTATAAAGATCCTCCAGGCGTTCGGAGCGATCTAGCTGACAGACAACCCTAGGAAATCCGCCAACTGACAATGTAAAGCCGTCAGTGGTAGTCTGAGGCCTGCAGCAAACATAGCATCGTACATACCGACGTCTGCAGTCCTCCCTGTATAACACTTTTCGTTCTTTCTAGGAAGACGGATGGGGATATGGTCTGGGATTTGGAAACAAGTACGTAACTCATTGAAAACCCTGTCACTCATCTTTGGTAAGAATTTATTGACGGCCCACTCCTCGGGAGGAATGAAGGGACGGTTGCCTCCAGGACTTCCTGAAGTTCCCTTACAGGACTCCTCGTCACCTTCATCTCCATCGTCGTCACTATCATTCTCCTCTTCACCCCCCTCGACTTCAACCTCACCTAGTACTTTCTCCCCAACTCCCTCAACATAGTCTTCTACGTCGTTGCTAGGAAACTGGGCTGACGTTTCCTTTTCTGACAACTCAGAAAAACCGTCGGACTCTTGACCTGAGCCAAAAACTTCGTCGTAGCCCGCTCCATCGCGGACTGACGACTGGTCACTCAACACGTCACTTGACATCTGACTACCTATAAGTGACGGATCCATTCTAAGTACCTAAACTGACGTCCTCAGTAAGAAATTGTTCAAATAGAGCAAAAATGCAAAGAAAGAAGGAAAAAGAACTTACAAGTAAATAAGTCTTGGAGGAAAAGACGGCCTAGAAAGTGACGGCGTTAGCAACAGGTGACAGATCAACAATAGCAAGGGCGATGAGCTCTTTCTTGAAATGTCAGCAAGGTTGAAATGGAGAAATGAGGAGAAGGATGTGCGTTATATATAGGAAGAAAAATGCGCGGAAGGCGAGGCGACGCCTTTGTCCAGAAACGAGGCCAACGAGAGCGCGCCACGTGTCCAAGCATTAAATGGCTGGCGGCTCGAGGAATCATTCATAAATGATTTTCTCACTCCTCTGAACCAAAAGATAGTTAATCGATAAAAAACTAACTCCACATCCCGTCGATTTAAAGCGACGAGGATGTAGAGTAGGGGGCAGCTGATAAGGATAAAAATGAGTACCTATTCATACAAGGCATAAAGCTGACGGTTTCAAGTAAAGCCATCAGACACAAGCTGATGGTACAGTTATAACCGTCGGTTACTTCATATAGGAGTCAACAAATGATGTTCTAGATTGGGGGAATGAGGGACGTTTGCGAGATACACTTAAAGGCTGACGACACTAATAAACTGGCGACAGTAGGGCTGAAGGAAATAAATAGGCTGACAACCCTAATGCAAGTTTACTTGCCACCTACGATTACATAAGTAAGGAAATGCCTTGCCCTCCATGTTTGATGATATTCAATGGATCCCTATAAGGAAAGGATCTCGCCAAATACGCCCAAGAAGACTCCTATAAGGAAAAGACTTCCGCACCAAGGAAGAGAGGTCAACTCTCTACTACTATAAAAGCCCCAATACCCTCGCTAGCCAAGGTACACATAATTCACCCCTCTCTAGCACTCTAGAGTTGTAAGAAGTTCTAACTTGACCTTCAGAGGGTACTTGGTCGGCACCACACCGGTGCTCTCTGCAAGGCCTTCTCTTTTGTATTGTGCAGGTGCTATTTCGAGTGCGCGGGTATCTGTGCCTCACTAGTGACTTTTTCGGCATCATCATTAATGATTATTTTGTCGTTAAACTTAGTTGAAAATAAAAATTTTATAATAAAAATTTGTTATGGATCATTTTGTGATTGTCAAAAGAAAATTCTTACCATATAAGTTAATAAACTACTACTACTAAATAAATAAAAACCAAAGATATATAATAACTTATGGTTTATATATATAGGTGAGTAAGAATGTAACTATTATTTGAATGATTTTTGTGATTTTTTGATAATTGATAGGCCAAGAATGTATTGACCTCTCTGGTAAATTAATCAATTAGTTAGCCAAGTGAATTAATTAGATTCAATTACATGCAATAAGCGTAGTAGCATAAACAAATCACCAACTAAGTTAAATGCAGCGAAAAATAAATTTGACATGGGTGATTTGTTTACGAATGGGGAAAACCTACACGGCAAAAATCACACCGGATGATTTTAAGGTCACCACTCCCTAGAATTCACTATTATCACAACAAGCGGTTACAAGTAAAGGAATCCCAGTACCTTATACCAACCTACAGTTGAACCCTTACCTTAATACCCAATTGGACTTGTTTTGTAGTGACAATCTCTCCTTTTCAATGCACGGCTTCCAGTACGTAACTAACCAATTCGATGCGTGGATCCTAGTATGCGGCTTACTCACCAACTTGAGAAAGATGTTGGTTGCAAAGTTCTTCAATTCATCACATGATGAAGATCAAGAAACTCCTTGGTTACAAAACCCTATGGTGTACAAACACAGCAGCTTCTTCAAGAGAAAGATGAACTAGGGCAAATTCTGTCTCCGGTCACAATTTGCATGAACACAATTTTGCTTCACTTGTGCAACCCTTGACGGCCTTTAAAACAATCCTTATATATGTTTAGGGTTGTGAGAGAAGAAAGCCCAAACATGTATTCACGGATTGGATTGAAATCAGCTCTGAAAAACTGAACTTTATAAACCTCGATAGATAGCTTATCTGTCGAGCTAGCTGTCGAGTATTGGGCTTCAGCAGCTTTTTAAATCTCGATAGATACTAGCCGTCGAGCTTTAAAATCCAGCACTTCTTCACTTGTTTCTTGGACAAACTTGCATGGCTTTAACACTTGAACTTGAAACCTTGTTCCTTGAAGTATTAAACACATCCGAGATCTACCTAATTACAAGTAAAGTGCATTTTGTCAAAGAATTAGCTAATTTGAATTTGACATGTGTTCCTATCATTAAATCACATATGTCCTAACAATAATAATTAATAAAAATAATTAAAACCTAAAAAGTGTTTTTTTTTTTCATCTAATATAATGGAGGAGGAGGTAATTGATTGTCATTTAAAGAAATTAAAACAATAGAGAAAATTCTCACATAGTCAAACATTTGTATTCTAGTCAAACAAAAAGTCATTCTTATAGTGTTTAATGAGTTCTATATTCAGTGAACCGTTTTAGAATGGACTTTGATTTATTGTTATTATTATTATTATTATTATTATGTATTGGAGTCACAATTGTTAGATATTTTATTCTATTTTGGCAAAGATAATGAAAATAAAAAGTATTTATAATATAAGTATTATATGTCTTTTAATTTTTTGGTGTGATGCAACCCAATATGAAGTATACATTATGCAAATCTTTGTTGTTTATTTCAACCTCTGAAATCCAGGTGGTAAATGGGAGAGAGAAAAAATCCCACAATTGAAAGAACTTTTGAATTTTCGATCAAAGATTGGTTCTTTGTTTTTTGTGTTTTTTTTTTTTTTTTTTTTTTGTTTTTTGTTGGAGGTGATTGATAAAGAATTTGAGCTCTCATTTTTGGAGATAGTGTAACTTTTTCATGGAATTGGATGCTTAGGTCATCAATGGTTGCAAAATGAGGTATACCAACATCTTAATGGAAAAGAGGATAGTAAATCAAAATTATCGTTGCCTAATATTATTTTTATTACATTCATTGCTGCAATAAATCCAATGAAACACACTTTAGGAATTTTTCTTAGTGTTGAAAACCCATTTATGAATGAAGTTTACTAACATAATAGTATTCTTCAGCATTCATTCTCCCTATTTGTTCTTCTATATGAACATGACAATCTTTTTTTTATTTTTATTTTTTTAAAATCCTTTTTATAGTCATTTTATCAAACACATGGAAACATGAAACTACAAATATTGAGATGCCTTTAGCATTGACACAGAGCTTGTTAGCAATTCATTGTAAAAGAGACATTAAACAAACACAAACACACACACGCACACACACACACATACACACACAATTCTCCAATATACAAAAAAAAAAAAAAAAAAAAAAAAATCTTGACATATCAGATGGTTTTAAGGATAAGAGTAATATCCCCACTTAAGAATATAGGTTTGCTGCTCTGAAAGAAGCTCTTTTCTGGTAGGAGCTAAATCCTCCGGTTAAGAGAGACAGAGGACATCTAACAATTTCTAAATCATCTCTTTGATTTTATAGGGGTGGTGGCAATAGAATAGATATGAACTGGTTGAGTTCAATGAGGAGAGGAAGAGGCAAGAAAGGAGGAGAGGGAGAGTCTGAGCCATTAAAGAGCTTACATTTATTTATTTATTTATTTATTTTTCTCAGAAACAATTAAAGAGCTTACATGGAAGTTGAAAATAGTGGAGAGAGGGAGTTAGGGGTGTTATGAAAGTTTAAGTGAAAACTGTGGAAATGTTTAAAGACTAATATAGAAAGAATAGAAAGAAAATTATTTTGTTTATTAATGGATAGAAAATAATGACATAATTGCTGATATGGCTTAATAGAAGTATAGTTACAATAAATACTACACTTTAGCATATATATATATATATATATATATATATATATATATATATAAGATATCAGAAAAGTATTGCCGTTTGACTTACAAGTAAAAAATGATATAGTTAATTCCAAGTGACTAACAATGAGAAATTTCAGGATTTCTACAATCCAACATCAGAAGAATTCCAAATGAATTTGATATAGTTAATCCTTTATGTTAAGGTCAAATATTGTATGTCTTTGCAAATCCATGTCAAAACACATTTTTAATTTATTTGAGTTTTAGTTTTTACTATTTATAAGTTTTTTAAGAACTACATTTAAAGGTTTAAGTGACCATGATCAAAACCAACCAATCGATCGTGGTAACTTAAACCTCGACACTGACTGATTGATCAAGTTTCATAAATCCTGATTTTTTTGCTTTGTATCAGATGGAATGGCAACCTTGTAATTTTTGTACCAGGGTTCCATGACGTCTTAAATACTATTTTCTAGAGCCATCTTCATGAGAAAAATGAGAGAACTCTTTTAAGACATGTTAAGTAATGGATAGGTTGTACATATCAGTGGTTGTATCTGTTTCTTGTATTTTGTACATATAGGAGTAAACTACAGTAGCATAGTATAGTTAGTGATAAATGGTTGTCGTTTATATTGTACAGATTAATGAGTTAGCTAGGTTGGTTATAGGTCTAATCCGAGTGTCCAATTTGTATTGGATAGTTCATTAGTTAGTTATTTTTCTGTTGCTCTTCCTGCCTTTGTTCTCACTATATAAGAGAACATAGCATGATAATTTTATTCAATGAATTCATTTTACAAGTTTCACATTATCCTCTCTTTGTGATTTCATGTCCTCCATTGTTGAACCTTTGAAGCTTGTATGTGATTCAATATGGTATCAGAGTAGAACTAGTTCAGAGATCATTCAAATTTGGTATTCTCTAATTCTTCCTAGTTCAATTCCGTTTTTCCTTGATTTCTTAGTGCTTCTTTTAGATCAACTAGAAATTTTCTTCATTGTGTTTCTGTTGATTCTTGCATTAAGGTCATCATCTTCTAGGTCTTGATTTCTTTAGCGTATTGAAATCTTGATCTTGATTCTCTTGTTCATAATTGAAATTGAAATCTTTGATCTTAGGGTTTCAATTCCCAATCTATAGCTTTCTGTTGTGATCTCATCAAGATTGTGAATTGCATCTTGATTTGATCTAGTTTTACATCATCTCATAGCATTCATTGCTCATTTCTTGAAGAATTCTCTAGAAAGTCAATTCTTGATTTTCGTTTGCTAATTCTTGCTTGGGACTTTGAATCTTCGTCATTTTTCTTTGATAATATTGCATTAAGTATGACTGGGAGTACCTCTAGTGCTACTGCTCCTACTGTCCAGCCTTGGGAAAACACTTCTAGTCCTTATTTTCTGTCTAGTGGTGATAATCCAGGTGTTTCTTTGGTGGTTCAACCTCTCAGTGAGGAAAATTATAACACCTGGAGTAGGGCAATCCTTATTTCTTTGGATACCAAAACTAAATTGGGTTTCATTGATGGTTCTGTTCCTAAGCCTCAATCTGTTGATCATCCATATTACACAGTTTGGTGTAAATGCAACAGCACAGTCTTAGCTTGGTTGTTTAATTCTATTTCTAAGGATTTACAACCAAGTATAGTTTATTTCAAGACTGCTAGAGATGTGTGGCTTGACTTGCAGTATAGATATGGCCAAGGAAATGGACCTAGAATCTTTGAATTAAGAAAAGAGATTAGTTCTTTGTCCCAAGAAGATTTAACCATCAATGCATACTACACCAAATTTAAGGAATTTTGGGACGAGTTTTCCAATTATAGGACATGTACATGTGGTCATCAAGTTGAGGATTGTACCATGTCTTTTCTGATGGGGCTGAATGAGACTTATGCAGTTGTTAGAGGATAGATTCTCCTTATGGAGCCTGTGCCTCCCTTGAGCAAAGTGTTCTCTCTTTTGCTTCAAGATGAGAAGTAGAGAAAGGTGGGTGCTGGGAAGAAAGTCTTGGTTGATACATCAGCAGCTTTGGTAGCTCTAGGATCTAAGTCTGGTAATACCAAGAATTTTACTAAGTCCAAGAATGGCAAACCACAATGCACTCATTGTGGAGCCATGGGACATGTTGTTGACAAGTGTTACAAGTTGCATGGATATCCTCTTGGGTATAAGTTCAAGAACAAGGGTGGTCAGTCCTTTGCAAACAATGTCATTGTTGCTGAAGATCATGCTAGTGAACTTGTCACACTCACCAAGGCTGAATATTAGTAATTGGTTGGATTGTTGAACTCTCAATGTCACTTTAGCACTCAAGCTCCACCAGAGGCATGTTTGGACAATACTCCTTAGGTTGCTACCATCATTACTCAGCCTTTAATGGATGTTCAAGCCCAAGAGTTATTAGGTATCTATTTTTCTCCTTCTTTTGAGCATTTCTGTCTTCTCTTCAAGTGTCAATACCTCTTATATTAGTTCCTATGATTGGATTCTTGCTAGTGGTGCAACTGACCACATAGTGCATTCCATTCATTTCTTTACTTCTATTACTTCTTTTGTTCAGATTTCAGTTAGACTTCCTAATGGGGACATGGTTAAGGTGACTCATATTGGAACTGTTAAAGTTTCAGCAACTCTAACTTTAGAACATGTCCTTTGCATTCCTAGTTTTTCTTTCAATCTTATTTCTATTAGTAAACTGACCCAAAATCCTTCTTGTTGTTGTATTTTCCTTTCTCCTTATTGTTTTCTTCAGGACTTACAGCATTGCAAGATGATTGGGTTGGGTAAGAGACATGGAGGACTGTATACTTTGTAGTGCATTGATTCCATCACCTTACCATCTTCTGTTTTAGAGGTTTTATCTAGATTGCCATCCTTTCTTTGTAATAAAAGTGTCAATGCTTGTAATCTTGACTCTTCTCATGCTGTTGTTGCTTCCAATAATGTTGTTAGATTGTGGCATTACAGATTGGGTCACCCCTCTTCACAAAGATTAGCTTTGTTGAATTCTATTGTACCTAATTTGACTTCTTGTAATAATAACAACTTTTTTTGATTGCTATGTCTATCCTTTAGCTAAGCAACACAAATTGCCTTTTCCTAAATCTACAAGTGTTTCTTTATCTTGCTTTGATTTGATCCATGCTAATATTTGGGGACCTTATTCTACCCCTTCATTGAATGGCTCAAGATACTTTCTTACTTTGGTTGATGATCATAGTAGATGTACTTGAGTTTATTTAATGAAACATAAATCTGATGCTTCTTCCTTAGTTCAGACTTTCTTTCAAATGATTCTTAATCAATTCAAGCTTTCCATTAAGGTGATTAGGACTGATAATGGTCCTGAATTTGCTCTTTCTTCATTTTATGCTTCCAAGGGTATTTTACACCAATTGTCTTGTGTTGAAACACCACAACAAAATGCTATTGTTGAAAGAAAACATCAGCATTTGTTGAATGGTGCAAGAGCCTTGAGATTTCATGCAAATTTACCTTTAAAATTCTGGGGGGATTGTGTTCTTACAGCCACATATCTTATCAACAGACTTCCTAGTCCTCTTTTAGGTAATCTCACTCCTTATTAGAAACTTTTGGGTCATTCTCCATCCTACCATCATCTTAGATCCTTTGGTTGCCTATGTTATGCCTCTTCTTTAACTAGGAACAGATCCAAGTTTGATCCTAGGGCAAAGGCATGCATATTTCTTGGCTATCCTTTTGGGACCAAAGTGTATAAGTTGTATGATTTGTCCACCAAATCTGTTTTTCTTTCTAGAGATGTCATCTTCAAAGAATCTATCTTTCCTTTTAAACATTGGCTGTCTAAATCTGCCCCTAGTCCTTCTTCCACTTCTCACAATATTTTTCCTTGTCAACCTTTACTTCCAAAGTCCATTCCTCCTATTTCTGCTGAATTTTATCTCCCTTTCTATCTTGTTGACACTGCTGTGCCTCCTGATGAGTTTCTAGATCTTGTTTATCTTGATTTGGATTCTTCTCCACCTGTTATTGCTGTTCCACTTGAACCTCCTGTTCTTGCTGCTCCTTTACCTGATTTACCTGTTGTTAGAAGGTCTAATAGGACTCATAAACCTCCCTCATACCTTCATGATTATCACTGCAATTTAGCTTCTACATACATTCCTGATCATCACTGCAATTTGGCTTCAGCTTCCTTCATACCTTCCCATGATTCCACTTTTCCTGACAGTCCAGGTATCCTTTATCCACTTTCCTCTACTTTCTCTTATACTAAATTGTCTAATGCACATAGAGCTTTTTTTGTTGCCTTGTCTGTTGCCAAGGAACCTACTTCATATGCTGAAGCTTTGCCTGATCCCTTGTGGCAAGCTGCCATGAAGGCTGAGATTGATGCACTTCAGGCTAATCAGACTGGGGTAATGACCAAACTGCCTCCTGGTAAAGTGCCTATTGGGTGCAAGTGGGTGTACAAGATTAAGCTTAAAGCTGATGGTTCTATTGAGAGGTATAAGGCTAGACTTGTTGCTAAGGGCTTCACTCAGACTGAGGGTATTGATTTCTATTAAACTTTCTCTCCTATGGTGAAATTTGTGACTATTAGAACTCTTTTGGCTGTGGCTGCTGTGTATGGTTGGCATCTATCTCAATTGGATGTCAATAATGCTTTCTTGCATGGGGATTTGAATGAGGAGGTGTATATGGTTCCTCCTCCTGGATTTGGTAGCAAGGGGGAGGTGTGCAAACTCATAAAGTCTCTTTATGGCTTGAAGCAAGCAAGCAAGTAGTGGTTTGCCAAGCTCTCATCCACTCTTCTTGATCATGGTTTTATTCAATCTAAATCAGACTATTTTGTCTTCATTAAGGTTAGCAAGGGTTCAATCATCTTGCTAGTCTATGTGGATGGCATTCTAATAGCTAGCAATAATGTAGAGGCAGTTAATGCTTTCAAAGTTTTTCTAGATGACAAGTTCAAGCTCAAGGATCTTGGTACCTTGAAGTATTTCTTAGGCCTTGAGGTTGCAAGGACTAAGAAATGCATCAGTTTGTGTCAAAGGAAGTTCACTCTAAAGTTGCTTTTTGATACAGGTTTACTAGCAAGTAAACTTGTTAATGTGCCTATGGATTAATCAGCCAAGTTTAGGAGCTCAATGGGAGAGGATGTTCCAGATCCATCCTTATATAGAAGAATTATAGGCAAGCTACTTTATTTGACTCTCACTAGGCCTGACATCTGTTACTCGGTGCATAAATTGAGTCAATTTATGAGTTCCCTTAAAATTCCACATCTACAAGCAGCCTATAAAGTGCTTAAGTTCCTAAAGAAGACACCAGGACAGGGCTTATTTCTATCTGCAAGTTTAGAATTGAGACTCAAAGCCTACTATGATGCTAACTGGGCAGCTTGTCCAGACACTAGAAGATCAGTTTCAGGGTTCTGTGTTCTCCTTGGTGGTTCTCTTATATCCTGGAAATGTAAAAAGCAACAAGTGGTGTCCAAATCATCAGCAAAATCAGAATATAGAGCAATGGCTACTGTGACAAGTAAGATTGTTTGGTTGTTGGCCTTGCTTAAAACTTTTGGTTTAGATCATAATCAGCCAGCCTCTTTGTACTGTGATAGTAAGGTAGCTTTGTACATTGCTGCAAATCTAGTGTTTCATGAACGAACAAAACATATAGAGGTTGACTACCATTTTATTCGAGACAAAATTCAAGATGGAGTGATTAAGACATTCCATATTCCTACTAGACACCAAGTTGCTGATTTCTTCACAAAGGCACTTGGATATAAACAGTTCTACTTCCTTTTGTCCAAGATGAACTTAATCAACATTTATAGTTCATCTTGAGGGGGAGTGTTAAGTAATGGATAGGTTGTACATATCAATGGTTGTATCTGTTACTTGTATTTTGTACATATAGGAGTAAACTACAGTAGCATAGTATAGTTAGTGATAAACGATTGTCATTTATATTGTACAGATTAATGAGTTAGCTAGGTTGGTTATAGGTCTAATCCACATGTCCAGCTTGTATTGGATAGTTCATTAGTTGGTTATTTTTTTGTTGCTCTTCCCGCCTCTGTTCTCATTATATAAGAGAATAGAGCATGATAATTTTATTCAGTGAATTCGTTTTACAAGTTTCACATTGTTCTCTCTCTCTCTCTCTCTCTCTCTCCGATTTCTTTTTCTCCATTGTTGAACCTTCAAAGCTTGTATGTGATTCAATAAGACATCTTATAGAGAGATTTTTAGATCTAGAGCACTCTATATTGGAGAGTTACGATGTTGTGTGCCCTAGGTTTTGTACCAAGTTGGGTTTCTAAAGCAATGAAATTACCAATTACTCCAATGTAAGTGATTAACCAAATTTCATATTACAAGCACACACATATATGAACTAAAATATGTAGGAAGCAATATGGAAATACGGAAACATATACCAAACCAAGCTAAACACCAAGAAGTATTTAGGAAGAGGAAAACTCGAGCTTCCAAGGGGAAAGACCTCTCCCTCGACCAAACTATCAAGCAATATCCACTAGCATAAATAGTTGCATTGCACGTAAGATTATGAACCCTTCAAGTCCATATCCCCCTATGGTTAGCAATTGGTTTCACGGAACCCTTTCTTCATCTAGTTGATCAAAGACACCACTATAGAGCCACCAATAGGTTTGGATTTGTAATGTCTTCAAAGGTTTCCAAGCTTTCAACTAAAACTCACAACACTCGGTATATGATGAAGGAAGTGAAGGTTACAAATTTCTATCAAGGATGTAACAATGGTGAGAGAAATGGAGAAGAGAGGTTATTGATAGTATTTCTAGCACTATGCAAAGGCTCTCTCTCTCTCCAAAGGCGGGTGGGATGAAATAAGCTCTTTCAAGGTCTACATAATCAAATCACACTCTCTAGTCACATCTAGCATGCACAAGATGTGTGTCTTGGATTATGTGTAAAGGCTTAAAAAATTGATCAAGAAGAAACAGAACATTCTATTTGCATGTTAGTTGCGACAGCCTTTCTCAAACAACCCCCATCCTTATCTACCATGTGTCACTTGTTGATTGGCAGGTCGCATGAACAACTGTGACTACAGTTTGATCAGACTCAAGTATTATCTACTCAAATACGTTTTAGCCCAGAAAAACACATTAAAATGAGAGAATAAATATATAAAGGACAAAGTTTAGCTATAAAATTGGTTATAGTTTTAGGTTACAAACTCACTCAATAAAATAAATATTACTGCATATTTTGAAAATTTAATCGTTGAATTACATGTTCTTTATGCTCTTAATACACATGTCAATTTTTGTGCCAATCGGATATTATTTACTATCTAATCTATAATCTTATATTTTATGCATAATTTTAAATTACAAAAACTTGCAATTTAAAATTTTATTGATGACATAGCTATTGATCTTTAATTTTCTTGAAATTTTGCAAACATGGAGGATATAAGAAGATGTAATCCAATGGTGGATTTGTCAAAACTCACCTCCAATAAAAAGATATTGAGTGAGTTTGTAGCCTAAGGCTACAATCAATTTTGTAGCTAAACTTTGTCCATATATAAAACTTTGTTACTGAATTAAGCCAATAAAAATAATTAAATACTTAACAATGCACATATAAAACATAGTAGAGGTGTTAGGTTTGTAGTGTATGCAGCAGCAGTTTTTTTAGCAAGCACTTCTCAATGAATTAAAGGTAGGGATCGGAATTTGTTACCTCATTATAGACAAGGTGAATCAGCTCATTGTAGGTGCCATTAAAGGCCTCAAATTTATGATGCAAAGGATGTCCCAAAAGTTCTAGCACCTTAAAGAAAAGTTGAATGCAGAAACCGGTATAATTGTTCTCATTTGGTGTCACCCTGTGCTCGACTTTTACAAAATTCTCAAATGATGTTCTACCTGGAACTCCAATTTTCAATGGATTTTCTTTAGTATGAGTTTTCCAATCTTTCTCACATTGTTGTAACTTCCTTGGTAAAGTATTTGTGGCATCATTAGCATTAGCATTTCCATTTTTCTCTATAAGAGGGCTCATGGAGAACCCAAAGTCTCGTGTCCAAAAGTTCATTTCTTTGTATCTCTTCCCAGCCACATTTACAATTCTCAGAATAGGAGTGTCTGAGAGTTGCCGGCTTGAAAATTTATCTTGCCACTTAAACCAGAGAAATTGCTTGATAACATATTGTCTAACAATATCTTTGGACTACTAGAGTTACTCGTCATTCTTTCTATTGCTTGAATAACGATTCTAATGCTATCATATGCTCGCAGAGCATAAATACTGGGGTCGGAGTTGTCTTCCACTGGATATTGAGTTCTGAAAATTTTCTTGAACTGGGCATGAAATTCTTGGTACTCTGAGCTATCTTCAGCAGAATAGTGGGTTTTGATTCCTAAGGCGCCTTTCATAGTAGAAATAACTGAGTTGCTAACGGAGTCCAGCAAGCTTGTATCGCTGTCTGGGATTATCCAAGTTGATTCTCTCCCTACAAGTCCTAACTTCTTAGCTTGTCTAAGCAAATGAATCACCATATCTAACGATGACTCAACAACAATAAAAATCCGAGATTGTGTTTCATGTAGCTTAATCAACTCTTCACGAACACACCCTACAGGATTAGACAAAGCGGAAAATGGCGGAAGGACCAATCTCTGAACCAACATATCGAAGAGCCTCAGATAAAAGTGCTAACTTCCCGGGATCACTGCCATATGGTTCATCTTCATAAATTGCTATGACCTTTTGCCAATTATATGCACGAACAATATCAGCAATGCATTTTATTTGTTCGGAACCATTTTTAGCCATTTGTATCAGAAAAGGCCAGCGAAGTTTCATTAGAGGTGGGGTGATGGTTGATGCTGCAAATGAAATAACTGGAACATGAGGTCGACCTCCAAAGAGCTGCTTCCTGCCATGTGTGCATACCAATAATCACTTTCACCTTTTCCTCTCTAATCAATTCTTCACCTGCAATCAAAATTTAGGTATTCCAACAATTTGAATGTTACTTGTCAGGAGGTTGCTTGAATTTTATGCTAGGATTTGATTGTTTAATGTACACTCAAAAGTTTCCACAACTTTTTACATCATGAGTTAAATGTGCACAATTTTTGAAAATATGAATATTGTGTGAAGTATACATCAATGAGTGTGAAGCAGTAATTTTCCTTTTACTCTACCATTAAATGGAGGAAATGAATACATATGGCTGACCTTAATTAGTTTGTTGAAAATCAATTATTGACCCTCAAATTTTGGGACTAAAGCTTCTTGTTGTTTTAAGCGAATATTAAATGCATGTCTCTTTTGCATGCATTGTCAAACAAGCGTGACATTTGCAAGCATGACTTCTTTGCGTGCAATTTAATAGAGGTTGACTTGTTCTTCACCTTTATTAAATTCGATGTGTGCGCAACAATACATCTTTCTCAAAACTGATAAGCCCAACAAAACTTCTCTTCATTTTAGGGGTTGTCTTGGAACTTTTTACTCAACTCCAAACTTTGTTTTGAGAGAGGAAACTTTGTATTTGCATGAAAAAAATAATTTTGAGTGTATTGGAATTTTGGGTTTTTGAGATTTTCTCTCCACCATATTGTATTCTCCAAATTTTGAGTGAAAAATCTTCTTGTCTTTGCCCTTGGACATAGGCCAAAAGCCAAACCACAAAATCGTAGGTGTTCTTTTTTGTGCGCGTTTGTGTCTATTAGGTTTTGGGTTGACAATTTCTTGGACAATGTAATGTACACTGAGTTTGTGATAAGGATGGACCCAAGATTAGGCCGGAGTATAAGCAAAAAAAAAAAAAAAAAAAAAAAAAAAAAACTCCAAATAGACATTTATATTGTATTAACAAACTATAAGTATGCAAAATCATTATTTCTTAATACATTAAAAAGCAATCATCTACCAAAAAAAGAAAAAAAAAAAAAACACAATAATATTGTTTTTTAATACTAAGCTAGTTAGGTTATTTATTTATTTTTGTTTTGTTAAGTTTTTGGGTTGAATAGTTGCTAGTTGGGCTAGGTTGGCTAGGCTGATTGGAGAGGAGGGGAACCTAAGGTTTTGGAAGAGGGGAGCCCAACTACAAAAATGAAATATATAACCAGTAGAAAAAGAATTTTCTTTGGGCCAGCGGAGCCTAGGCCCCCAGGGGTCCGTCCACTTTGTTGTGAATTACTCAATGTCCAAAATTAAAGTGTGAAAATGTAGCTTAAACAAGTCAGTTTGTCAAGATTTTGATTGTCATTCAATTGATTGAACTCTAGGTTTTGACAACCTTTCGAATACAAGGATTTTCAATTGATGTTTAACAATGTCTCAATCGATTGAAATGAGAATTCATAATCTGACATGTTTTAATGAAGTCAGTGTTGTTTATTATTTCAACCTAACTGAGAGAGCCTATTAAGCTTGACTTCCACAAATTTTTGGAGGTAGGCCCTAAGCTATTTAGAGAGAAAATCCTAGTTTTCCATCTTGTATGCCCATGGGTTCATAAAAATATTTTTTAGGTTGTTTCCCATTGGTGAGATATCTTTATGATGTACTTGGGAGTTGGTTGGAGAATTTGGTCATGTAGCGCTAGTGTGTCATCTGTGAAGACATCCATATAAGCATGAGTTTAGAGGTTCTTAAGCTACATAAATTTTTTATGTTGTATGTTAATCTGCCAAGTAGAGTCTAGGTATAAAAGTTTTATACTAGATTGTAAAACTTCATTTATTATTGTTGAATGCCTTGTTGAGCAAGGTTTTGTTCGAAGTGATTTCTCCTTTATGAGTGTTACTCTATTTGTTTTCCACTTTATCACCATATTTTGTGTTATGTGCTTGATTTTTTTTATTGGTTTTTATGTGGTGTATGTTAATTAGTGGTAATTATGATTGTTTATTTTGTTTCAATGGCTAATTTTCAATGTATTTTTTTTGTTCCTATTTTTTTTTTTTTTTTAATTCTTTGTAAAATCCATATTCCATAATCAATCTTATGTGGGAGTGCTATCTAAATGCCCTTTCCAACAAGTAATTGGTATTAGAGCTATTGCTATTATAACATATTGGTATTAGTGCTTCCACTTTTACAACAAATTGGTATCAAAGTCCAAGTTTACTACCTATGCGTTTGAATTTGTTCTTCAAAGCCAAGGTTCGCTATCTAGGCATTTGGATTTGCTCTTCATGGAAAAGTTTGTTACCTCAACATTTGAATTTGTTCTTCAAAACCAAGGGTCACTACTTAGATGTTTAAATTTGTTCTTCAAAGATAAGGTTCACTACACAAGTGTTTGAATTTATTCTCTTTGGAGATTTTTCCGATTTGCTTATGAATTTGTGTGATTGTGAGAAAGTTGTCAAAGAAAGATTAGGTAAAGATGAATAGACAACCTTGTAGCACTAGGTCCATTCCATTACATGGGTGTTTAAATTAGTTATTTAGAGCCAAGGTTCACTACCTAGGAATTTGGATTTGTTCTTCAAAGCCACTATTCCATACCTAGGCTTTTGGATTTGTTCTCTTTGGAGATTTTATTAATTAGTTTGTAGATATGATTTTGGGAGAGAAAAGTATCAAAGAAATATTAGGTAAAGATAAATAGATAAGTCTTGTAGCACTATACATTTGTGTTCGGTCAATGATCAAAAATACTTTGTTGTTGAGGGAGTTATTCTTCTTTAGAATGTTGAGATTGCCATATGCTTAAGGTTTCAACTTTCTTAAATGTGATCAATGTGCATTATTTTTTGAGCATTTTGGGTGCATTTGGTGACTATTGGTGAATTTGTAGTTTGCTTGGTGTTATATATGTTTTTTTCAAATTCGTTGACCTCTAATTTGATTTTTCCAACATTTTTGGATGTATTTGGCATCTATTTACACATTTGGAAGTAGCTTGAGGTTATTTGCACTTAGTTTTTTTTGGTTGGGTGCCCTTTTGTTTTGACTCTTGAGCATTTGTGGCTTGAGAGAAGTAACTCCAAGTTGTAAGAAATTTGATTGAATTGGGTGATTTGTAAATTTCTCCAATATAGGGAATTGTTATAGAGTATGGCACAATTTGTGAATTTTTTTTTTGGATTAAGGAGTTATTTCTAATTTGAATTGGTTTTGAAGATTGCTCGGTGGAACTTAAGTTAAGGTGGAGATTGGTTAGATATTGCCTAAGATTTCTATTTTCACTTGATTTGGGGTTTTAAATTTGAGATTGCCCTTAGGGGTCTTGGTGGAGGAAATGGATGAATTTCATTTATAGAGCTTGGTCCAATTTAAACCAAGGTGATATTTGTTAAGAGATGGCATGAATTTTATGCTAGCATTAAATGCATGTTTCTTTTAGATGCATTGTCAAACAAGTGACTTTTGCAATGGCTTTTGCACACCTAGCATGACTTCACTGCATGCAATTTAATAGAGGTTAACTTGTTCATCACCTCTATTAATTGCAATGCTAATTATTGTTGTACAAAGCTAGATATACACAATAGTACATACAACCTATGAAATTGTGTTGAAAACATGATTTCAGCCTGTGAGTATGTATACATTGTGTGTGATAATCATTACCCTAATTGCAATGCGTTCATAACCATGCATCTTTCATGAACTTGGTTCCTTTATAAAAAATATGTATGATACTTTGACTAGGGAAACAAGCACAGGAAAATTAGAATGTTGAGAGACATCTTTGAAGGGGGTTTGTGTGGAGGAGGCTGTGCAACAATTCTAGAGAAGAGAGAACTTCTCTTTGTTTTAGTTGCAGTCATGAACTTTGTTCACAGTCTGAAACTTTATATTGAGAGAGAGAGAGAGAGAGAGAGAGAGAGAGAGAGAGAGAGAGAGAGAGAGAGATTTGTATTTGTATGAGAGAATAATTTTGGGTGTATTGAGATTTGGGTTTTGTGAGAGTGTCTATCACCATTTTTTGCATTTGTTAGTGAAATTTATTCCTTTTGCCACCCATGGATGTAGGCCAAAACTCAAACCACGTAAATCCTTTGTGTTCTATTTTGTGTATTTGTGCCAATTTTTCTTTGTAGTTCTCTTTGTTTCTATTATTTGTGCTAGACATATTATGGCCCTAGTGGCCCATACCAATAGTAGGCCCTTGTACTTGTAGAACAAGCATATTAACCTTAAGTTAGTTTATGGTTAGTCTAAACTTAGTCATGTACTGGGAGCCGTGCATCTTTGGTTAGTCATGTACTGGGATCTGTACAAAAAGGGTGGCGTTCATATATTGAAGAGTTCAGAGGTTCTGAAGCGGTAGAAGGTTTCTGCTGTAAGTTAATCTATGGGGATTGTAGAGTCTAGGGACAAAGGTTTTGTACTAGATCTGAAACTTTTCTTTACTATAGTAGATTGCTTTTCAGGAAGGTTTCCCCCAAGGTTTTTTTACTATGAAACTAGTTTGTTTCATTGGTTTTCTTGGGTCATCATATCTTGTCTTATTTATTTTTTTCCGTTGCATGATTTTGACATGAAATTGATGTTTGTTTGTTTTAATAAGTTTTATTCATAATAAATCTAATTAACAACTTGGATTTAAAACTTGTTAATTCTATCAACCGGGGTTTAAATTTCCCAACAAGTGGTATCAGAGCAGACACACTCTGATTAAGTTTTAATCTTTGCTGTGTGATCCATTGACCCCTATTTGTCATGGATAAAGGAAAGTCTTTAATTATACCTCCTTTATTTAATGGCACTAACTATGCATACTGGAAAGTACGCATGAGAGCTTTCTTACAGTTTTTAGATGAGAAAGTGTGGCAAGTTGTTGAGATTGGTTGGACCAAGCCAAAGGAAGCGCCAGCCGATTGGGATGATGCCAAGATCAAGGTGGCAAATTTCAACAGTAGGGCCTTGAATGCTTTGTTTTGTGGGGTGACCAATGAGGAATTCAAGAAAATATCATCCACGGAAGTTGCCAAGGAAGCATGGACCATTCTTGAGACCACCTATGAAGGTACCAAGGCAGTAAAGACTGAAGCTTCAAAGACTCACTAGTAGTTTTGAAGAAATAAGGATGGAGGAGGATGAGACCTTTGATGAGTTCTATGCTAAACTCAAGGATATTGTGAATTCTGCTTTCAATCTTGGAGAATCTATTGCGGAATCCAAAATTGTTAGGAAAATCCTTAAGTCCTTACCTAAAAGATTCCATGCCAAGATCACTGCCATTGAAGAAGTGAAGGACATTGATCAACTTCCTTTGACTAAGCTTGTAGGGAACCTTCAAACCTATGAGATGAGATTAGGCTCAATGGGAAAAGGTGGAAAGAGTAAAAACTTGGCTCTTAAGGGTATAGAGGAAGAGATTAAGGACTCTGAAGATGAAGATGATGATGAGGATGTGGATCTAACCTTCATAACTGATGAGATTATCAAGCTTCTTCAATTTAAGAAAAAGGATAAGAGCAAACCTCCTAGGAAATCTAAATCCTCAAGGAAGGGCAAGAATGAGAAACCCCTCATCCAATGCCATGAGTGCAAAGGTTTTGGTCATATGAGGATAGAGTGCCCAAACTACCTTATGAAAGAAAAGACCAAGGAGTTAAAAGATAAAGGGTTGGTTGCTACTTGGAGTGATACTAAGAATGACTCTTCTAATGAGTATGTGGATGAATGTAGTCACGTTATGACTTTTGCTGCCTCAACCAATAAGGTGATTGTGGAGAGTGCTAGTGACAGTGAGAATTCTTTTAATGATGAAGTACCCAAGAAGATGACCCTTTAGGAAGCCTATGATAAGCTATGTACCGAATTTATAAAATCTGAAAAGACTTCTCATCTTTGTAGAAAAGAGCTTAATGAGGTAAAAACTGAAAAAGCTGAGCTATTAGTCAAACTAGATGAAACTACAAGATTAGTTGAGACTTTTGTTATGGAGAACACCTTATTAGAAGAGAAGATCAAGAATCTTGAGGTTGAGCTTAGTTAAGCTAGAACTCAAATAGAGGAAATGTCTAGTGCAAAGCTTGATAAGGTTTTGAGTGCTCAAAAGCCTAGTTTTGATAAGACTGGCTTAGGATATGCTGTCTCCTTCGGCCCCTCCTCTTCCACAGCTTTTGGATCGAGGACTGTCTTTGTGCCCCAATCTGAGAAAGGTGATAAAGGCATGAAATCCAAAACTGATTTGACTAATTCTAAATCCTTTGTTAGACCTCATGTTTGTCACCATTGTGGTGTTTTTGGACATATTCGTCTTAATTGCTTTAAGTTGTATCCACAAAAGCAAGTGTCCAAACGGTCACAGGTTTGCTCTCAAGGACCTACACCTTTGTTTGGAGAGTTATTAAAAGTCTTGAGCTTTTTAACTCAATTTCAAGAGAGTTCTAATTCTTCTATGTCCTTTAGTAGACATACTAGGACACATGCCTTTTCATCTTCACGACTAAAGACTTATGCTGTGTGGGTGAGAAAGGAGCCTAAGACTTAATTGTCTTTTTTGTTTGTCTTCTACTTTAATTTTTTCTATCTAAAGTAGGACTCTCTTTGATTGATTTCTTATCTGCTTTTGGAATCATGCTTTCATGCATTTGCACCCTTCTATCGTGCCTTCATGCATATGCATCTTTCTTTCATACTTTCATGTTGTTTGTCTGTTTTGTTTGTTTGTTTAGTTTTTATTTTGCCTTGTTTTCAAAATAAAAATAAAAAGGAAAAATCAGAAAAATACAAAACAGTGTGTGTTTGTGTACATTGGTACTTGTGTACCTTGGATGGCTATTGAAACAAAGTTTTCCAAATTTTGTATCTTTTGTAGGTTAGACGAGCATCTCTATGCACAACTAAGCAAGTGAGTTTTGTGGCTCGTGTTCGTGATGAGTAAGGTTAAGGAATCTCTTGTACTTAACACTTATATCACTCTTTTTGACGGGAAAGACTAGAAAATCTTAAGAGAAAGGCATAAATAACCATCTCACCACTGTTGCTCGCCAATCATGAAATGACATTTGTATGCTTTGGCATAGCAAAAATGGAATGTCAAAATGCTTAACATAATTGGGTATTTCTTTTCTATCTCTTATATGCCCATGCATGATATGCTTATTAAAAGAAAAATAAAAAGCAAAAAGATCAAAATGCTTTATATATGATTGCAAGCGTGTCTTCTAGGAGATGTGGGAGTTATAGGATGTACCTCAAAGGTGATAGTCTCCATCAAACAGTTATGATTGTGTGTGAGTTAAAGTGATTTTCTCATATCTCAAATCGTCATAACATGTAGACACTTATGCAATCTTGCTATGTTTCTCACACACAACACGCATTATTCTTTGCTACTCTTGATACATGTGCAAGTACAATGTGATTTGGCCATCACAAGGTTTACATGTGTTAATGTATGCTCACTAAACTGTCTTAACTTGTTTTTGGAATATAAAATTGGTTAGACTTGTTTAGTGTGTGTGTGTGTGTTTTGGGATCAAAATGCTTATATTTTTGTTGAGAGATGATTTTGAGAGTTTAAAATGTTGTTTAGATCATTGGTTGAGTTGCATGCTTGATTGCATTCATATTTGTGTTTTTCTTTTCTTGAAAAACAATTTTTAAGTAATCTCGATAGCTCCTCGACATCTCTTGACAGCTAGGCTATCTATCGAGATTTTTTAGCTTCTTTTTATCGCAATCTCGACAGCTTCTCGATCCATCAAGAAAGTTTCTGTCTCTTCGATAGCTTCTCGATAGCTATTCGATCCATCAAGGTCTGCTCGATATCTGCTCGGCACCTCTCAATCCATCGAGATCCTCTTGCATGAATTATTTTTCACATGTTTTGCATCTTTCTTTTATCTTGTCATCCATAGCATCTTGTTTCATTACATTCATGCATTTATATGGATTTCTTTTGCCCCCTTGATCATCCTTGATCATCTTTATGCTTCTCGGGCGAGGCTAGTTAATCATGACAAAAAATGGGAGAAATTGTGAAGAATATGTGGTTTCTTTTTAAGATTCTACATGTTAGGGGGAGAAATACATGCCCTTGTAAGGGGGAGATGTGTTTCATCTTGTTTGGGGGAGTGCTTACCTCCTTCTTCTTGTACACCGGTCTTGTAACCATGTTTACATATACTATGCTTATCTTTGATATATATATGATGTATGTTTTCTTCACCTACCTCTACATGTGTTATTTCTTTTCTCTCTTTATACACATGTTTCTTTACTTGTATGCAATCTCTTATTTCTGTCTCACACTAAGATGCCTTGATGAGTTTTGTTTAAAGTGTTTCGGAAATACAAGTTGTCAAAGTCTTCCTTGCCATGAACTCTCTTCTTGCAAAGTTTTTCAAGAGTTTGTGTTAGGATGGATTTTATTGTATTCAACAAGTGAATATGAGTTGAGTGATTTATGACTTCTCTCATATGTTCATTTGATTTTTATGGTTTTGTCACGGATTGCCAATGGGGGAGATTTTTAGGACATCTGTGATTCATGTTAGGAACATTTGTCAACATTTTATGTAATTGGCTATTCTTTTAACAAAACGCACTTTACTTGTATTTGGGTAGATCTAGGATGTGTTTAATACTTCAAGAAACATGTTGTTCAAGTCTAGTATTAAAACCATGAAGATTGGACCAAGAAACAAGTGAAGAAAAGCTGTTCACTAAAGCTGGATAGATAACTCGACAGCTGCTCGACAGATAGCTATCTATCGAGGTTTAATGAGGCTCGACAGATACTATCTATCAAGGTATCTATTGAGAATTACGAAAATCAGTTTTTCAGATCTGATTTTCGGCCCATGCTTATGTATTTATGTAGGGTTTCTTTTCTCACAACCTTAGACATACATAAGGCTTATATTAGAGGCCGTCACACAAGAGAATACAAGGAGAACACATGCAAAAAGTGATCGAGTGCCTTATTCTCTCTGAAGGAAGCTACTGTGTCTTTGCGCCTTAGGGTTTTGTAACCAAGTGCTTCTTGATCTTCATTGTTGATGAAGTGAAGAACTTTGCAGTCAATATCTTCTTCAAGTTGGTGTATTAGTCACGTACTAGGAGTCGTGCAGTTTTGGTTAGTCACGTACTGGGATCCGTGCAAAAAGGGTGGCGTTCATAAATTGAAGAGTTCAGAGGTTCTGAAGCAGTAGAAGGTTTCTGCTGTAAGTTCATCTTTGGGGATTGTAGAGTCTAGGGACAAAGGTTTTGTACTAAATTTGAAACTTCTCTTTACTATAGTGGATTGCTTTTTGGGAAAGTTTCCCCCTAGATTTTTTTACTGTGAAACTAGTTTGTTTCATTGGTTTTCCTGGGTCATCATATTTTATCTTATTTATTTTTTTCCGCTGCATGATTTTGACATGATATTGATATTTGTTTGTTTTAACAAGTTTTATTCATAATAAATCTAATTAACAACTTGGGTTTAAAACTTGTTAATTCTATCAACCAGGGTCTAAATTTCCCAACAGGGTATATAGCTGAGAGCAAGATAATTAATTATATATGTTATCGTTAGTCATTAGGGTAGATAACATTTGAGGGCGTCTAGTTCGCCATGATGTTACATTACATTACATCATAATATTACATTATTGTAATCTTATATTAATATAATTTCAATACAAGAATACAACATTACATTATTTAGGAATGTGATAAAATTAAGATGATGTGATATATCTTGTAATTTTAGATTATTGTAATGTTAGAAAAAATAAAATAAACCAAAAATTTTAACGTCACATTATCCTAATGTGTATTACATTAAGGGTACGTCACAGCAAACCAAACGCTCCCTAAGGATTCTGATTCTAGAATGATTATCTCAAGCATACATCTTGAAGATGCTAGGTAAACCACCACCCCCTCCGCCCCCCCCCCCTTCCGTTTGGTAGGTAACTTATAAGTGATGATGCCGAAAATACCACCAGTAAGTCACACGGTCCTCGCGCGCCCCAAATAGCACCTGCACAGCAACAAGAAAGAACCTAGCAGAGAGCACCGGTGTGGTACCGGCCAAACACCCTCCGAAGGTTAAGTCAGAAATATTCTCACTGCTCTAAGGTGCTAGAGAGGGTAAATTATGCGTACCTTGGTTTGTGAGGGAGCATGGTTTTTATAGTAGTAGGGCGTGCCTCCTTTTCCTTGGAGTAGAAGTCTTTTCCTTATAGGAGTCTCCTTGGGCGTATTTTGCGGGATTCTTTCCATATAGGAGTTCTTAGGTTTCATGAAGCGTGGGGAGCAAGTTATTTACTTATACATGCAAACGTGGTGATCAAGTATTCAATGACTGACGCCGTCAGTCTATGTTGTTCCGTCAGATTAAGCACCGTCAGCTTCAGGATGTCCAGCTTTATGGTACTCTATACGTGGAGTTCCTTCACACCATATCACCATCAGCTCTTTAGAAATGCTGACGGCAAAACATGTCCCGTCACCCTTGTCCACTTATTTTATCCTCATCACTTGCCCCCTACTCCATATCTACGTCAGTATTTATACTGACGGGTTATGGAGTTTATTTTCCAAAGAGGTAGGGATATTGTTCGTATGGATCTGTGTATTTAATGCTTTGGACAGGTGGCTCGTTTCTATTGGCTCTACTTTTGACGAGGTGTTGCTTCGTCTTCCGCGCCTTTTTTTCCCTTATATAAACAGCATCTTCCCCTCTTTTTCCACTATTTCAACCCTGCTGATCTTTTGGAGAGAGAGACCGTCGCCCACTTTTCGCCAGCTTTACTTCCATCAGCTTATCCGTCGCTGTCTTTAGAGCCATCCAGAAAGCCACCATATCAGTAAGTTTTCATCTCCTCTCTTCTTTCTTCCTTTCTTTTTTTTTTTTCTTTTTTTATTTTATTTTTGCCTCATTAGTGAGGACGTCAGTCTAGGTACTTAGATTGAATCCGTCACTTGTAGGTAGTCAGACGTCAAGTGACGCATCTTGTGAGGAGTCGTCAGCCTGTGAAGGAGCGGGCTACGACGAGGCCTTTGGTTCCGGAAATGAGTCAGGGGACTCTTTAATTCCGTCAGAGAGAGAGACGTCGGCCCAATCTCCTGACGGCGATGAGAGTTTCGCTGAGGGAGATAAGGATGAGGAAAGAGGGGATGGAAACGACGGGGATGAAATGGATGTTGACGGAGAGGATAGTGACGGGGATGAGGGATCTAGTGAAGGAACCTCGGAGGGTCCCAGAGATAACCGTCCCTTCATTCACCCTGAGGATTGGGCCGTTAACAAATTTTTGCCTAGGATGAGTGGTAAGGTTTTTAGGGAGTTGCGTATTCGTTACCAAATCCCATACCACATCCCGATCCGTCTCCCTAGCGAGGATGAGAGGTGTTACTCCGGGAGGACCGCTGACGTTGGCATGTATGATGCCATGTTTGCTGCGGGCCTGAGGTTGCCTTTGACGGCTCTACACCGTCAACTTGCTGACTTCCTAGGCATATCCGTCACCCAAATTTCCCCAAACGCCTGGAGGACTTTCATAAGAGCTGAAATCCTGTGGGGCAGTTTTAGTGGAGGACACCGTCAGCTTACGCTAGACAAATTTTTTTATTGTTATAGGCCCCATCATATTGCCTTGTCTAAGGGGACATATCACTTCAATGCCAGGGAAAAAGGGTTATGGCTTGTGTTAGACATGCCAGATTCCAATAGGAACTGGAAGAGTAGGTATTTTTTCGTTGAGGGGACGGATTGGGTTTGCCGTCAGGAGGAGTGGGCGACGATGCCCTGCGGCTATTTTGACAATACCTGGGCCTTTGTCCGGGACTCAGGTTGATCCCGTCAACTATGTTTTTTTTTTTTTTTTTTTTTTTTTGAAGTGACGCTACTAACACTTGCTTTTGTTTCTTCCAGCCTGTACCTGTCCGAACATAACTGACGAGTAAGAGGAGCTCATCCAACGGATTCTGGAAATCCCTTTGGAAGACCGTAAGTGCAGGGATTTGATCACCCTTGACACCCTTCACTTATACTGTGGGGGTCCAGAACCGTCAGCGGCAGCTCGAAGGTTGGAAGAGTTTGCACGTCGACGTGAGTAGACTTTTATTTGCCCCGTCAGTTTCATTCCTCCGTCCTTTGCCCTAACAGTCTTTTTTGTGTTGTAGAGATGGAATCCGTGAAGCAAAGGATAAGGGCTGCCGCAGCTCGTCAGAAGGAGGAAAGGAAGGCTAAGGAGGCAGGGGGGGAGGCCTCGTCAACCCCCAAGGCCGTCGCTAAGGTGACGAAGAGGAAGCCCGACGGGAGTGACAGCCGTCCCTCAAAAAAGGCTGTCGTCTCTCCTGGAGATGAACCACTGAAGGAAAAATCCCCTCCGAAGCCTAGCCATGGCGCGGGCAAGGGGGTGATGACTTCTACTGGTCCCGTCAATGAGGGTCCCTGCCGCCTCCTGACCCATAAGGACTATGCCGTCGGGGAGGTTGAATCCCTAATAAAACCGACAGACATAGAGCCTTGTGACCAGGTGGGGATGGAGGATTTAGGGGCGTCGGCCCTCTTCGATCTCACCAAGGTATGTTTATTACATTTTTGGTTGAACAAGCTTTATTTTGTTTTGGTATACTTTTTGACTGACGAATATGTTCTTTTAGGCCTTGGTGCGCGTTAAGGCCCTTCACGACCGTTGTGTGGCGAAGGAGGGGGTCGTCACCCGAGTTCGTAAACATGACACGAACCTGGTGAATCAGTAAACTCAGTACAAGGAAGCCGTCCGTATCCTCAACCAGGAGCTGCAGGAAGTTAGGGAGAAGCTGACGGAGGTCACCCGTCAGAATGACAAGCTCCAGGAAAAGGTGACGGATTTAGGCGAAAAGTCGCAGACGGCGGGGGCTGACGCGATCAGAGACTTTAAAGCGTCACAGTCTTTTATTGACTCATGTGCCGGATATTATGGCACTGGGTTCGATGATTGCCTTCGGCAGGTCGCGTCGGCCTTCCCGGAGTTGGACTTGTCTGGGATTACCATGGATGATGAAGATGACGGCTCTCATCAGCCTAATCCTACTCCAGAGCATGATGATAGTGTAGTCCTAGCTCAGCCTGCTGCTAACCCTGCTGCTTCTGATTCTCTAGCCGTGATTGTGGATATCGAAGACCATCAAGCTGACGGCAACCCTGCTGACGTTCCTGTTGCTTAGTTTTTATTTTGCATTTTAGCCATGTATTTATTTTGTAAACAATCGTTGCATTTTAAACATTTGGCAAACAGTTGTAGTTTTAAACAATGTTTAAGTGCCCTTGTTTTCTTCGGGCTTTTGTTTATATACAGTTGTGTATGCGTTTATTTCCGTTGCTTTTATATCTGTTAACCAATGATTGCGCCATACGAAGTCTTGGTAACCATTCCCGTCTGTTTGGGAACCCGTCAATTTTTGAACGGTCGGAAGATTCCGTCGGTATGACTGACGTTTTTCTTCTTACCTCGTCGGTTTTACGGGTTTCCGGTTGGATTTTTGGCCTTTTTCCAAGGTCCGTCAGCTTAGTGGCATCGTCCGAGTATTGGTTTTCATGGTCGTCAATTTCCTAATTGTGGCCATCTTTCGGGCTTAGTGTAAGTCCGTTGGCTCTATACTAGCCCAATAAGTTTAGTAAGACCGTCAGCTTTTTGGTTTTAGCTTGTTATGGGCTTGATGAACTTTTCTCCTTTGTGGGCCCGTGGGTTTTTGAACCTTGTCTGTATGGTGATATCCTCACCACTCGGGACCGTCAGCTTTTTAGCTTTGGCTTTGATGATCTTGTCATCTTTGTAGGTCCGTTAGTTTTTAGACCTTGTCCGTATGGTGATATCCTCACCACTCGGGACCGTTAGCTTTTTAGCTTTGGCTTTGATGATCTTGTCATCTTTGTAGGTCCGTTAGTTTTCAGACCTTATCCATATGATGACGGTTTCATCTATGGGACCGTCAGCTTTTTAGCCTTAGTCTTGATGACGGTCACCTTTGTAGGTCCGTTGGTTTTAGGACCTCGTCCACATGATGATGGCTTCATCTATGGGACCGTCGGCTTTTTAGCCTTAATCTTGATGACTGTCATCGTTGTAGGTCCGTTGGTTTTAGGACCTCGTCCACATGATGATGGCTTCATCTATGGGACCGTTAGCTTTTTAGCCTTAGTTTTGATGACTGTCACCTTTGTAGGTCCGTTGGTTTCAGGACCTCGTCCACATGATGATGGCTTCATCTATGGGACCGTTGGCTTTTTAGCCTTAATCTTGATGACTGTCATCGTTGTAGGTCCGTTGGTTTCAAGACCTCGTCCACATGATGATGGCTTCATCTATGGGACCGTCAGCTTTTTAGTCCGTGTGTTATGGACATGGTTGTTTTGGTTGCTCACTTTTGTGAACTTAGTTGCCCACTTACGTGGACTTTGAACCGTAGATAAAAATAGATACTTCAGCAATTTTGAATAAACTCCTCTTATTGTCATGTATTTGTAAATAAAAGTAATTCTAAAACCGAATCCTGCCTTTTGGGCTTAAAACAAAAAATAGATATTGTTGCAAAAAACTAAAGTAAATAATAAATCTGAGGAGTAAGGCTAGAATTTGCTGAAATGTATGTAAAAAGGGTCGGTCTTCACACTGCTGCTCCTACTGGTAATACTTTCGTAGGTGCTCGGTGTTCCATGGGCGTGGTAGTTTCTGTCCTTCCAACGTCTCCAGGTGGTAAGTGCCTTTCCTCTGCCACGACGTAACTCGGTAAGGTCCTTCCCAATTGGGGCCGAGTTTCTCTTGGGTAGGGTCTCTGGCGGCACCCATGACCTTTCTAAGAACAAGGTCTCCAACTTGGAAGTCTCTGTGTCGAACCCGAGAGTTGTAGTGTTTGGCCATGCGGTCTTGGTACCTAGCGAGCCTTTGTTCTGCTGCTGCTCTGATCTCGTCCACTAGGTCGAGCTGTAGTCGCATAGCCTCGTCGTTTTTGTTCTCATCATGGTTGTGCACCCTGTAGCTCGTGAGCCCAACTTCGGCCGGGATGACCGCTTCGCCTCCGTACGTCAGTCGGAACGGTGTTTCTCCTGTGGGCGTCCTTGCCGTCGTTCTGTATGCCCACAGTATGCTTGGTAATTCTTCGGGCCATATACCCTTTGCCCCCTCGAGCCGAGTCTTGATAATCTTGAGCAAGGATCGGTTCGTTACTTCGACCTGGCCATTAGCTTGAGGGTGGGTGGGGGAGGAGTAATGGTTCTTTATTCCTAGCTGTGAGCAAAAATCCCGGAAAGGGTCTTTGTCAAATTGCCTCCCGTTGTCCGAGACAAAGACTCTAGGAATGCCAAACCTGCATATGATGCATCTCCAGACAAAGCTGCGCACATTCTTTTCTGTAATTGTCGCCAAGGCTTCAGCTTCCACCCATTTCGTGAAATAGTCAATGCCCACCACCAGGAACTTCAGCTGTCGTACTGCTGTAGGGAATGGTCCCATAATATCTAACCCCTATTGTGCGAACGGCCATGGGGCCGTCATCGGGGTCAGCTCTTCGGTTGGTTGTCTAATAATATTGCTGAACCTTTGGCATTTGTCGTAGGCCCTGACATAGGCTTCAGTGTCCCTCTGCATGGTGGGCCAATAGTACCCCGCTCGCACAAGCTTGTGCACCAATGATCTAGACCCTGAATGGTTTCCGCAGATTCCTTCATGTACCTCTCTCATGACGTAGTCCGCCTCTTCCGTACCCAAGCATCTCAGATATGGTCAGGAGAAGCCTCTTTTGTACAGCACGTCTTTTATTAGGACGAACCTTGCCGCTTGGACCTTCAGTTTTCTTGCAGCCTCCTTTCTGTCTGGCAATACCCCGTCTTTCAAGTATGACACTAACGGCGTGGTCCAACTACTATCAGAGCCTATTTCCTGCACGTTGCTGGGGTCTATTAGCGGAGAAAGCTGAACAAAAGAGAGTACATTACTAGGGGTGACCATATGTTCTGCTGAAGCGGCCTTTGCGAGGCGATCAGCTCGCTCATTTTCTTCTCTGGGAATTTGGACGATCTTGGCTTCTAGGTCGTCCACTCTCGCCCTAACTTGATCAAGGTACCTTTTCATCCTTTCGCCCTTGCATTCGTAGTTTCCATTTATTTGGTTGGTAATGACCTGAGAGTCGTAGTAGATGACTACCCTTGCGGCTCCTGCAGCTTTGGCGAGGTCCAGTCCTGCTATCAACGCTTCATATTCTGATTCATTGTTGGTAGCGGGGAAGTCGAGACGGACCATACATTCAATTGTGTCTCCTTCGGGCGATATTAGCACGATACCGGCCCCTCCGGCTTGTCTGTTGGACGACCCGTCCGTATATATGCTTCAATGAGGGGACTCTTCTGCCCCCTTGTCTTCGTCATGAGTGAATTCGGCTATGAAATCTGCGACGACCTGTCCCTTGATGGCGGTTCGTGGGCAGTACTAGATATCAAATTCGCTCAGTTCTATAGCCCATAACGCCAATCGACCTGCATCCTCAGGATTGCTCATCGCCCGTCGTAAGGGCTTGTCAGTCAGGACGTTCACCGTATGTGCTTGAAAGTACGGTTTGAGCTTGCGGGCCGCCGTCACTAATGCAAAAGCAAGTTTTTCCATGGGTGGGTATCTTTCTTCAGTACCGCGGAGCGCGCGGCTTGCGTAGTATACGGGCTTTTGTACTTTCTCTTCTTCTCTGATTAGGGCAGCACTAACAGCTGCGGGGGAGACGGCTAGATAGAGGAAAAGCTCTTCTCCTGGCTGGAGAGATAAGCTTTCAATTCTTCGAACGTTTGCTGGCATTCGGAGGTCCACTCGAACGATCTCTTCAGTGTTCGGAAGAAGGGCAAACACTTGTCCATCGCCCTTGACACGAACCTGTTTAGTGCCGCTATTTTTCCGTTGAGGCTCTGCACCTCCTTCATATTTCTTGGTGGCGCCATTTCCATAATAGCCCGGATCTTGTCCGGGTTTGCCTCGATTCCCCTTTGGGACACCATAAACCCTAGGAATTTTCCCGCCGTCACTCCGAAGGCGCATTTTCCTGGATTGAGCTTCATGTTGTAGGAGCGAAGGGTGTTGAATGTTTTTTTGAGATCTTCTAGATGGTCTTCCTCCCTCCGGCTTTTCACTAGCATATTGTCGACGTAGACCTGGACATTCCTCCCAATCTGTTGTGCGAACATTTTGTTCATAAGTCGTTGGTATGTTGCGCCTGCGTTCTTCAGGCCGAAGGGCATCACTTTGTAACAGAAGAGCCCTTAGCTGGTCACGAACGAAGTTTTTTCTTGATCAGCTTCGTGCATTCGGATCTGGTTGTACCCTGAGAAGGCGTCCATAAAGCTCAGCAACTAGTGTCGGGCCGTTGAGTCTACTAGGACGTCGACCCTTGGGAGGGGATAGCTATCTTTGGGGCAGGCTTTGTTAAGGTTGGTGAAGTCCACACACATCTGCCACTTCCCGCTAGTTTTTTTTACCATTACTACGTTCGCCAGCCAATCGGGATAGTACACTTCCCTAATGAAGCTTGCTTCCTGTAGCTTTCGGACTTCTTCTGCTATGGCCCGATCTCGTTTGGGGGCGAACACTCTCTTCTTCTGTCAGACAGGTGGAAAGGCGGGTGATACATTCAACCTGTGCATCATGACTGAAGGGTCTATTCCTGGCATATCTTCATGACTCCAGGCGAATACGTCTCGATTGCCTCTGAGGAAGGTTATGAGCTCCTGATGGATTGTGGGGTTCGCGAGTGTTCCAATTTTGGTCGTTCTGCCAAGATCGGAACTGTCCAGTGGTATCTCTTCTAGCTTCTCTACTGGCTCCGTTACCGTCCGGTGTTCTTCTATACTTAAAGCCTGAACCTGATCCTCCATTTCCATCATGGCTATGTAGCATTCACGTGCGGCCATCTGACTTCCGCGCAACTCCCCTACTCCGTAGTTAGTAGGGAACTTGATCATCAGGTGGTAGGCTGAAGTTACCGCCTTCCATGAATTGAGCGTGGGCCGTCCGAGGATAGCGTTGTAGGCAGACGAGCAATTGACCACCAAGAACGTCACGTCCTTGGCTATCTGCTGAGGGTAATCGCCTACTATGACGGACAATGTGACCGCTCCCAGGGGGAATACCCGGCTCCCTCCGAAGCCTACGAGCGGGGCGTTTGTCGGAATCAATCGCTCCCTGTCGATCCTCATCTGCTGGAACACCGGGTAGTATAAAATATCTGCTAAACTGCCGTTGTCAACCAATACCTGGTGCATGTTGTCGTCTTCTACCCGTAAGCTGACGACAAGCGCATCGTCATGTGGATGGTGAAGGCGTCGTGCGTCCTCCTCTGAGAACCCAATTATGGGGCCTTCTCTTCGTGCTATCTTCGGCACGACTCCCGTCAGCTGAACATTTTGTACCATACGAAGGTAGGCCTTGCGGGCCTTCTTGGACGACCCGGCGACCGCCGTTCCTCCTACGATCATCCTTATGTCCCCTATCGGGGGCCTTGGTCGCTCATTATCCCGTCGGGGGTGTTGGTCTTGTGCAGGTGGATCCGTTTTCTCCTTGCTAACGAACTTCTGCAGTTTTCCTTGTCTGATAAGCGCCTCAATCTGCTGCTTGAGGTCATAGCAGTCAGTCGTATTGTGACCATGGTCGCGGTGGAAACGGCAATACTTATCCCTGGAACGCTTGTTGGGATCACTCTTTAGCTTTCCCGGGAACGTCAGAGCCTCCTCGTCCTTGATTTGCATAAGGACTTGATCTATCGGGGCCGTCAACGGAGTGAAGCTCGTGAATCTTCCCCCCAGGGGCTTAGGGCGCTTCTCATCCCTTCGGTCTCCCGTTCTTGCCTTCTTTCGGCCTTGGTCCTGCCGAGTGTCTTCCTGCCTCTCTCTTTTTCTTGGCCTCTCTTCTCGGGCCAACAGCGCGTCTTCGGCGTTCATATATTTTGTGGCACGATAAAGTACTTCCGACATAGTCTTTGGGTCGTTTTTGTATAGGGAGAACAAAAACTTACCCTTCTTCAAGTCGTTCGTGAATGCTGCGACAAGTATCTTATCGTCGGCTTCGTCGATCGAGAGTGCCTCCTTGTTGAAGCGGGATATGTAGGCTCTTAAAGTTTCATCCTCTCGCTGCTTCATACTCATCAAGCAAGCCGTAGACTTCTTGTACCGATGGCCTCCGATGAAGTGTGCGGTAAATTGAGCGCTGAGTTCTTTGAAGGTACTGATAGAGTTCGGTGTCAGCCGGTTGAACCAAATTCTCGCTGCACCCTTCAGTGTTGTAGGGAAGGCTTTACACATGATCGTGTCTGCTACTCCTTGAAGGTGCATTAGGGTCTTGAAGGTCTCCAGGTGGTCCAGAGGATCCTTGACCCCGTCATAACTGTCTATCTATGGCATGCAGAACTTACTCGGTAGGGGGAAGGAGTTGACGGTGGCAGTGAATGGTGAGTCAGTCCGGTTGACAAGGTCGTCAAGATCACTGGACACTCGCCCCTTGAGGGCGTTCATCATAACCTCCATGTGTTCCTTCATAGCCTGCATCTCTGCGATAATAGGGGGCGGAGCTGTATCTATGAGGGAAGGGAGACTCACGTTCTGTCGCTCCGGTTTGTTCGGGGCGTTGCTCGCCTGGGGTCCTTCCTGGTTTCTTCTGTCAGCGCTGGTTCCTTCTTGATCAGCTCCTTGGTTGTCTGGCGCTGCGTTTTTCTGGCGTAGCTGCTCTTCCAGGTTGCGGTTTTGTTGTGTGAGACGTTCCACAGCCGCGGCGAGAGTCTTGACTTGCTTCTCGAGGGCGGTCGTGGGTGGTTCCTCTTCTTGAATGTCGTTAGTGGTTGCCATTGAGCGGGTGAGCACCATGCGACTTTTGTCCGGGAAGCTGTAATATGACTTTACACTACACGTTTCCCATAGACGGCGCCAACTGATGATGCCGAAAATACCACCAGTAAGTCACACGGTCCTCGCGCGCCCCAAATAGCATCTGCATAGCAACAAGAAAGAACCTAGCAGAGAGCACCGGTGTGGTACCGGCCAAACACCCTCCGAAGGTTAAGTCAGAAATATTCTCACTGCTCTAGGGTGCTAGAGAGGGTAAATTATGCGTACCTTGGTTTGTGAGGGAGCATGGTTTTTATAGTAGTAGGGCGTGCCTCCTTTTCCTTGGAGTAGAAGTCTTTTCCTTATAGGAGTCTCCTTGGGCGTATTTTGCGGGATTCTTTCCATATAGGAGTTCTTAGGTTTCATGAAGCGTGGGGAGCAAGTTATTTACTTATACACGCAAACGTGGTGATCAAGTATTCAATGACTGATGTCGTCAGTCTATGTTGTTCCGTTAGATTAAGCACCGTCAGCTTCAGGATGTCCAGCTTTATGGTACTCTATACGTGGAGTTCCTTCACACCATATCACCGTCAGCTCTTTAGAAATGCTGACGACAAAACATGTTCCGTCACCCTTGTCCACTTATTTTATCCTCATCAATAAGTATGACTGATTCAAGTCTCCTAGCAAGACTGAGTAGTGTTCTTCTCTATACTCTATCCCTCTTCCTACGTAAAAAAATAAAATAAAAACAAACACAAACAAACAAACAAGTGTAGATAATTTGGTGCGAAGTTATATTGAATTGACAAAAAATGTTAGTTATATATATAATGCGCGCTGAAATGCACTGGTCTTGGAAGTCAACATACTTTAACACTTTTGATTCATGAAGTTTCAATAATAATAACAATAATAATAATAATAATTAATCCCTGCAGTGTCATATATTAATGTTTTAGAAATTATTGTATTGACGTGTCGTAACCGTACTTATGTTCGTGTTCGTGCTTCATAGGATGACAATGACTGCGAAGCCTACCTTGAAGAATGAGAGAGTGTTAAGTGTAGAATCATATCTTGGTTTATCAGCATATATGTTTCTTCAATCAACGGTCTCCTATCACGCCTTGGAATTGGCCAGGCAACTTGGAAATTTCTGGCCCAGCATTACGACTGCACTCATGTTTCTGCCCTCGAATTCCAACTGGAGTATTATATATATATATATTTTGGTTGTCCTCTGTTTGTCAATGGTGTCCCAAAAGTGGAAAAGTGATTTTCACACCTCATGCACTTGCATTGCTTTCCTGTAAGATTTCATGCTATTGGGATGGAACCATTATGGTGGATACATTTTGTTTTTTTATTTTTATTTTAGGACAGGATACAGTTTTATTTTATTTGAACTTTATGCGCAGAGGGAAAAGACCTGCTACTGTTGCTAATGGATCAAGCAATGTGGCATCTATAAAGGGCCGTTGAGCTGGTGGTTTGCAAACCCAGCTGGTTAATAGAGCATTGGAAGGTTTGTCTCATGGTTGGGAGAAATCAGAAATGGACTAGGGGCAGAGACACGGGGTGGGGTGGGCGTGGAAGAGGAAGAGGCTTCCGGGAGCCTACGTGTGTGCCGACAGAGTAAGAAGACATTCAGAATTCAGAAAGTCAATATGTACCAGAGGTATTGAAGTTCTCTCTGTTGGAGCTAGTTTTGATTTATGGTGGAAGCTGATGGGTTTCTAGATTCATTTGTGACCTAACACTAGAATTCATATTCCTCTGGAGCTTGTCCAGTAGATTTAGACTTATTGCTTTGAGTTCTTAGTCACTTCAAATTTAACTGATAAAAGCAGCAGTTGGGATATAAAAATCTTTGCATGCCTATTATTTTGTGTATGATTGTGTGTTTTAATGATATATAACTTGCATTCAGAGGAATGATTTAATAATTCTAACAATTTGTAGAATATAACTTATTGTTGGTTGAACGAGAACTTTAGATGGTACTGTTCTGGTAAGTTTAATTAACTATGAAGGTGAAAGGCATGCTAGTTTCAAATCAATCAATCAATTTATATATATATATATATATATATTTATAAGTAGAGTACATGAGGTGCCACTACTCTAAAAAAAAAAAGTAGCACTTTAATTTTGCATTTAACAGGTGCGTTTCAATTAGCTCAACTGGTAAAGTCTCTGATAGTTGTATAAGAGATCTAGGGTTCAATCCCCGCCTATACCAAAAACTGATTGGTGTCTTGGTTTGATGATAAAGAGCTATCATCAAGGGCGGACATCATAGGTTGAAACTATTTCAAAAAAAAAAAAAAATTTGCATTTAGCATTTTTTTTTAACCTCTTTTATTAAGTTTTTTTACTTTTACCTAAAAGTTCACATTAACTTATTTTATTGTTAGCTTATTAGTGTCTCATTAATTTACTAAACTTACACCACACCTTTCTCTATTCTTCGTGTCTTTTAGCATACCTACCATATTAGTATTTTAAAAAAAGCAAAAAATAATAATAATTAAGGACTAATAATAATAACTAACCAGATAAGGCCCTGAAGAGAGATAGAAAAACACAAAAATGTTATGAATTGTTAAATAAAATGCATTATTTCACTATATATTTCCAAAATAAAAGATCTGAGACTGACAAAACATTTGAAAGAGGAATCTAAGGGGTCAACACCTCTATTATATAGGCCTCCCAGTACCATCAAGACACCGAAACCCCTACAGGTATTTTTTTTCCTTTTTTCTTTTTTAAATTAGGTGTTTAAATATGATTTAGGTTTGGGTAATTTGGTTCGATAGTTTTTGTTTTGGGTATATAAGTAGAGAAAATATTTGATGTGCAATGTAAAGCCATATTCTATCATAGTTTAATTTTAAATTATCTATAAGATACATGCATACACACTTGCCCATATCATTTCTTAATGTCACACTATCGATGAGTAGAAGATGGTGAGAGAGTTGGGCATACTTTCATTTCATGGTATGAAATATGTGAACATAACACAAACTAGTTAATTTTCATAGCCCCGTTACTTTTCTGAATTTATTTTTGGTTTCATGATTTAAAAAAAAATTAATCTTACCTTGAGAATGCTACAAATATGCAGTGAAACTACTAAACTAATTTTTAATATCTCAAAATATATATGTTTCTTTACTCTAATTTAGTTTACTTTTTCTTTATAATAAATGTACAATATTATCCAAAACCGTTTTACATACAATATCAAAAAATTATCCGTGCATTGTACGGGCAATTTACTAGTCTTAATAACTAATATGACACATGTTCCTGGAATACTGTACGGAAGGAAAATCAACAGTTTGCAACACATTATGCACCAGAAATCTTAATATCTAAGACAGCATTATATTTTTTGTGAATATTTATAACAAGAAGATTTCATTTCATTTCAATTTCTGCGGGTGGGGAAGACTGAAGGTGCTCTGGAGTGTCAGAAGTGATACTGATTTCCAGCCTTGAAGGGTGTTCGTTTACTTTGGATGTGTCTTCATCTGTATCTGATGTTACTGCTGGAGTTGTAGCTCTTCCTGAATTTTTGATATAGAAGTATCTAAAATGGCTAATTGCCTTCTTCCAAGCACCCTCTTCACCTGGAGTTATGTTTGCTTCAGAAGTATCTTGATGTTGCTGACGACTTAAGGGTAAGAGAATTAGGGATAGCAAAAGACAAATGGTAGAAGTGGCGAAAGATACTAGATAGAGAATCTCAAAGCTTTGGAGGCTCAAGCTTCCATGTTCGTTGGAAGCCATGTCGTCCGAGCACTCACCTTGGGGTGTCAACCATTCATCCTCCAGTGACATTATAGTTCCATCCTCCGTTAGCTTAAGAATTACTTCAGAAAAATCCTTTGCAAATGGGGAGCCTTTCTGGAAGGCCTGGTTGGGAAGAAAGACAAGATTTTTATTAGATTCTTTAGACAGAAAGGTAATCATAAAAACAAAATTACTAGCTTTGGCCACTATAGACTTCTACCAGCATTTTTACTTTGTGAACTGGAATTATATGTGTAAATATCAAATGCACAGATAAAATGTAGGAAGAAGTATTTTTCCTCATTGACAAAATTTATCGGTCATGAGTGCTTAGTATGGAAATTATAAAAGAGTTTTTATGATTTATTTAAGCATTCTCTTTGTGGGCAGGGGAAGGTCACATCACTTGATTTTGTTTTACATTTTAAATTTTAAGTTTTTTTTTTTTTTTTGGGAAAATTCACTAGAAAATTTTATCATTGTCAACTCAAAAAGTGTCATGAAATTCATAAGGTTTGGGGTAATGTTTGATTTACTACTCACAAAGCCAAATCCTCCAAATCTGTGATTGCTTGATATGGTACCAGTGTAACCCTTGCAATACTTATTGAGGAAAACTTTCTCATATGGGATTTCAAGAAAGGCAGCATCTATTTTGTTGCTTTCGAATTCTTCTGGGTATTGGTCTTCGTTGCTAACTTTCACGAAATTGTTTGGCTTTAACTGATGCACGTCCTCCAGGTATTTCTTTACAAACGAATCGCCAGAATAACCAACTTTGAAATTTTTCTTCTTTAACCACTCCATGTCTTTTGGTTGCAGTTGTCGCACAGTAAGCATTGAAGACAAACTAGCAGTATAGCTTGAGGTTAGAATCAATACAACAAAAAGCCACACTACAATCACCAAACGCGTGAAGTTGTTATAGATTTTCTCTCCTGTAACATGAAACCATGTGTTATAGGTGTGAGAATAATTGTAAAATAATTAATTTATGATGATTTTTTTGGTACAAGCTTGTTATTGAAATTATTTTTGGCTTTTGGCTACCCTGATCTACACTATATACAAAATAATAATAATAATAATAAATAAAATCCCCCTAATTCTTAGCCTTGAGTGGCACTCGGATTATCTTAGCTTCTAGATGGAATGGAAAATATGTTTCCAATGTTTGATTGCCTGCTGCAGATATCTAGGTTATAATAGCATTTCATGAGCTCTATTCTTAAGATTGATACTTACTATGTGCAAAAAACAGAGAGGAGAATGTGAACCAGAGTGCAGTGCTAATCTGATTCCTCCATGAGCCACTGAATTCTGGATTGGATTGGTGCTCCAACAACCAAACTATGAGCACTGTGTATATTAAGATGGCACTAGTCACCAACCACATGTCCCAGGTGAAAGGCTTTGTAAACATAAATGCTGACCCTACAGGTTTAGCCGGAGCTATCATTGCCACACCTGACTCAAGGATATGTGTAGACTTCACAGACCTGAATAGGGCATACCCCAAAGATAGCTACCCCCTTCTGCGGATTGACGTTCTAGTGGATTCAACTGCAAGACATCGGTTGCTGAGCTTCATGGACGCATTCTCTGGATATAACCAGATCAAGCTGGACAAGGCCGACCAAGAGAAGAATTCATTTTCACCAGCCAAGGTCTCTTCTGCTACAATGTGATGCCATTCGGGCTCAAGAACGCAGGCGTCATATATCAGAGACTAATGAACAAAATGTTCACACATCAGATTGGGAGGAATGTGCAATTTTACTTGGATGACATACTAGTAAAGAGCCTACTGGAGGACGATTATTTGAACGACCTCCAAGAGACCTTCGACACCCTTCGATCATATAACATGAAACTGAATCCCAGCAAGTGTACGTTCGGGGTGACGACAGGGAAATTCCTGGGGTTCATGGTGTCCTAAAGAGGCATCGAGGTTAACTTGGACAAGATACGGGCAATAATGGAGATGACGCCGCCAACAAACATCAAGGAAGTATAGAGCCTGAATGGCAAGGTTGCTGCACTGAACAGGTTCGTCTCAAGAGCTATAGATAAGTGACTACCTTTTTTCCGTACGTTGCAGAAATTGTTTGAATGGACGGCTGAGTGCCAACAAGCGTTCGAAGACCTAAAAGCATACCTTTCCTCCCCTCCATTGCTGAGTCCCTCCAAACTCGAGAAGGAACTATTCCTCTATCTAGCTGTCTCCTCAATAGCTGTCAGTGCAGCCTTAGTTAGGGAAGAAGACAAGGTATAGAAGCTTGTGTACTACACTAGCAGGGCGCTCCGAGGCACAGAAGAAAGGTACCCACCGATGGAGAAGCTCACCTTCACATTAGTGACTGCCGCACATAAACTCAAGCCATACTTCCAAGCACATACTATGATCATCCTAATAGACAAGCCCCTTCGAAGAGCAATGAGCAGCCCTGAAGCTGCTGTACGGATGGCACTATGGGCAATTGAGTTGAGCGAATTTGACATCCAATACTGACCACGTACGGCTATAAAGAGACAAGTCATTGCTAACTTTATCGCAGAATTCATTCTCGCGGAAGACCAGGGGGCAAAAAAGAGCCCGAAATGGAGCGTCCACACGGATGGATCTTCCACCAGACAGGTAGGCAAAACCGAGGTGGTGCTTTACAACTCGGAAGGGGATAGGGTCGAATTCATGATCCATCTTGACTTCCCTACGACCAACAACGAAGCCGAGTACGAAGTTTTGATAGTAGGGTTGGATCTTGCCAAGGCGGCAAGGGCAGAAAGTATGGTCTTATACAGCAATTCCCAAGTAGTAATCAGCCAGGTTAACGGCGACTATGAATGCAAGAACAAACGGATGAAGAAGTACCTTGGGCAAGTAAAGGATCAAGTGAACGACATCCAAGTGAAGTTTTTTCAGGTCCCAAGGAAAGAAAACGAGCACGCTAACCGCCTTGCTAAAGCTGCCTCAGCAGAAGACATGCTCATTCCTAGTCAGGTACTATCCTTCGTTCAAATCTCGCCAGTAATAGACGGCGTCAGTGTGTAGGAAATAGGTCCCAAGAGCTACTGGAAAACACCAATAATCTCTTACCTGAAGGGCGTCGAGTTTCTTGACGGAAAGGAAGCAGTAAGGACGTTGGAGTTCAAGCAGACTATGTCATGCGAGAAGTCCACAAAGGAGTCTATGGGAACCATTACAGCTCACGATCGTTAGTGCACAAACTCATTCGGGCAGGATACTATTGGCCTACCATGTAGAAGGATGCCACTGCTTATGTTAAAGTGTGTGACAAGTGCCAGAGGTTTGCCAACCTCATCCGACAGCCGTTAGAAGAATTCACTCCGATGATGGCCCCATGGCCTTTCGAGTAATGGGGGTTGGACATCATAGGTCCATTCCCAACCGCAATTCGGCAACTAAAGTTCCTAGTGGTCGGAATAGACTACTTCACCAAGTGGGTGGAGGCAGAAGCGTTGGCCACAATCACGGAGAAAAACGTGCGAAGTTTCGTATGGAGGAACATTGTCTACAGGTACTGTATACCCAGAATGCTAGTCTCAGACAACGAGAAACAATTCGAAAATGACACATTCAGAGACTTCTGCTCACAACTGGGGATCAAGAATCACTATTCATCTCCCACTCACCCTCAGGCCAATGGACAAGTTGTGGTCATAAACCAGTCCTTGCTTAAGATTATCAAGACCCGGCTCGAGGTGGCAAAGGGTATATGGCCGAAGGAACTGCCAAACGTCTTATGGGCGTACAGGACGACAGTGAGGACACCTACAGGAGAAATATCATTTCAACTAGCATATGGGAGACGCAGTCATTCCAGCTGAAGTAGGGCTCACCAGCTGCCGAGTAGGAAACCATGATGAGGGAAGAAACGACGAAGCACTATGCTTGCATCTTGATTTGGTGGACGAGGTCAGAGCAACCGCTAAGCAAAGGTTAGCACGATACCAAGATCATATGGTCAAGCACTACAACTCCAAGGTCAAGCATAGGGACTTCCAGGTTGGAGATCTTTTTTTTTAAGAAAGGTGATGGGTGCTACAAAAGATGCCTTCTAGGGGAAGCTAGGACCTAACTGGGAAGAGCCATACATAGTTGCATCATGGCATAGGAAGGGAACCTACCACCTGGAGACACTGGACGGGCAAAAGTTGCATCACCCATGGAACGCAGAGCATCTAAAGAAGCACTACCAGTAGACAGTGGCAAGGGCGACGACAGTCCTCATTTCCAGTTTATTTCCTTTTAGTTTAATTTTAATCTACAGTTTTCTTTTAAGCCCAAAGGGCAATTTTTTCGATTTTCAAAAGACAATTTTTACCTGTAATTTTTCACAATAAGAGGAGTTATTCAGAAATTCCATGTGTATATGTTATCTGCACTTCTACATTATCATTATAAATCCCGAATGGACGGGCTCGTCCTAAAGGGATTTGCATTGATCAGGTCCATAAGATGGACGGGTTCACAAGAAAGTGAGCAGAAATTAATCCATAAGGGGATAGGTCGACCTTAAGGGTTGAAGAATCAAGTCCACAAAGTGGACGGGTTCATCCTAAAGGTGTTTGTATTGATCAAGTCCACAAGATGGACGGGATCCCTCCTGTAAGGACGATTTACCTCCAATAAATGTCTAGAAAAGTGGACAAGTTCTAAAAATTAGTCCACAAGTGGACGGGTTCACGAGAAAGTGAGCTGAAATTAGTCCATAAGTGGACGGGTCCACCTTAAAGGGTGAAGATTATATAAAGTCCACAAAGTGGACAGGTTCATCCTAAGGGAACTAAGTGGACGGATTCATCCTAGGTGGTGATCCAAGATTATGGACTCCACAAGACTGATTCACCTTGTTGGATGACCTAGGATTTAAAATTATACTCCACATAATGAACGATTGAAAAATGAAAATTATAAGGAGGACTGGTTCATCCCAATTCAACATAGTTAACGGATCCAGAAAATAGTAGATAGATTCAAAAGATCACTTAAAGTAGACGGGTTCGTCCTACATTATTAACTTATATTTGATCTACAAAATGCACGGTCCAATGCATTATATTTATAACAGAAACTAGACAGTTTTGTCCAAAGAATTAAAACCACAAATTTAAGGCAGATAGATATTTTGTGAGATAAAATAAAAAAAATAAAAAATTATAAAAGCCCACAAAGGGGGAAGTTTAGATACAAAGCAACTGTTAAATTAGAATCTGTTCCAACAAAAAGGATCTTTACATTTGAATAAGAAAATAAACAAGGAAAAAGTAAAGATTAATCCTAAGGCGCCGGGTCCTCTTCATCCTTCCTCTCCCCCTCAAATGCATGGACATCATCCCCAACAGATTTGGCCTGATCTACGGGAGTCTCTCTGTCGCCAAGGGATTCCGTTATCGGGTCATCGGCAAACGAATTGTTGGTACCCACAGAGGAGACGGGTTGAGCTGAAGTCTGAGGCTAGGCATCAATGTTGATGTGGGAAAGGTCGAGGTCTAGGAACGAGGCTTTGACCTAACAGATGCAATCATCAAAGCCGTCGGCAAAGGAGCCGCTGAGCTCCCTAAGGAGGTCGTCAGAGTCACGATATTCCTTTATCATGACATCCTTAGCCTGACAGAGTTGACTCTTGGCATCCGAGATCTTCGCCTCTTTGTCTTTGAGAATTTTCTTTAAAGCTTCAACTTGTTCCTTCGACTCCTTTAAGAGTTGCTTGGTCAAGTATAGCTTTCCTATCTGGACATTTTTCCAGGCCAGCAACTCTTGCACCTCCGTCTCCTTTGCGCCTAGCCTTTCTCTCAAACGACCTAACGCCATCTCATGAGATACACAACGATCCATTAGCCCTTTCATCATGACCACCCCTTGCATGAAATAGAAAGATTAGAGAAAGACAACAATATGATGGAACAAATAAAAGCGACGGGTATACATACCTGTGTAAGGCTAAAGAGACTCGTCTCCCCCATGGCTGCTGTAGCATGGTTGCCTAAGTTAGAATAATTTTCCTCTTTGATGATCGACGAGATCTGCTTGAGCGCATAGCTAGAGTCCTCATGAAGGAGGATGGGTCGCTCCTCGATGACGGGGACAAGGCCCTTCATCAGGCCCTTCCCAACTCCTGGGCCATGCTTGGCCGGCAACTTTGCTGGAATCTTGCCAACATTAGGCCCCATCATCACCTTTGGCTTCTTAGGTGGATGGTTGTTAGGGTACTTTTTTTTGTTCACATAATTTTATTTGAGTACCACCTATTTATTTTCAAATACCAATAATAAGTTATTGGGTTTTCCCAAATATTTTTTGCTCTATTATTATGTTAATCACAAATGTTTCATATCTCATTATCTAAATTGGGTCATGATATAAACTATCACAAAAGCCCAAAAACTCATATTTTATCCAATTTTATTATCATTATTTAGCTAAACCCGGAATCGGCCCTATGAACCCAATACACACATTCTATTCTATTTAAAGCCCAAGAATACTTATGCTTGGCAATATTTGAAAAGCTCATGATTCAAGTCCATGGCAAAACGATTTTATCAATGGAATTCAAATCCATAATCAAAGCCCATGATTTAAACCCATGGCAATTTATTTATCCAAAACCCAATTCACATTAACAATATCAAAGCCCAATTCTCATCAATTTTCATTGGCAACATCAAAGCCCAATTCTCATTGGCAATATCAAAGCCCAGTTCTCGCTAGCAATATCTAAAACCCAATTCTAATTGGTAATATCAAAGCCGAGTTCTCGCTGGCAATATTTAAAGCCCAATTCTCATTGGTAATATCAAAAGCCCAACTTACGTTGGCACTATTAAAAGCCCAAGCTAACTACTTGGCACTATTTTATCAAAAGCCCAAGGTTATTGATACTTGGCAAAATACTATATCATAATTATTTCACTTAAAAGTCTAATAATGAACAATACTTTAGATTCTTAAACCTATTACTATAATATTACAAGCTCATGGAATTTATGAATCATCTATTCTCAAAACTCAAGGCAATCATCTTATAAAAGCCCATGAAAAGTTAAGATTATTTATCTTAGACCCATGACATTTATTTATTTCATATCATATTATAAACTCATGTTCACTATCTATCTTACATCACAACATTCATAATATTTATTTCCAAAACTCATGGTAACTATTCATCCTACATGTCCATTATGATTACCTATAGAAAAACTCATGAGAATATCACATTATCCCATTATAGTGGATATTGCCTCTATTCAAAACCCATGGTAAATATTATTCTCAAGAAAATAATGGAGGTCATTATTTAAAAAGTCCCAAAGAAAATATCATTTACAAAGTAATCCAAAGCAAAAATTATGAGAAACTATACAAGTTGTTATTTAAAGCCCATGGAAATTAATACCCAAAACCTATCATGAATATTTATTAAAGCTCATGGATTCATTTTATTTCTACTAACAACTAAAACCCATGTGGAATATGTTGGGTTCTACGACTTTAGGTTTAAATGTATTAGAACTTCAATTTGTAATGTTGGCAAATCATGATCAAAACGTTTTAGTCTTGTTTAGACTTACTCAAAGTATTTTCTTTTTATGTAAAGTTGGAATTGAGTTACTGTAGAATTTATTGTACAATTCTATCTGGCTCGATCAATCAAGAATTAGACTCGATCGATTGAAAGTCATGCAGATTGTTTTTCTGCAAAAATTTCCAACTCAGCCCAAGCCCGTTTGACGTGTAGGGTTTTATGTTTTGTCTTAAGTATAAAAGGGAAAACCCTAGCCACGTTTTGGAGATGCTCCATATGCTGTGTGTGTGAATCTTTTGTGAGATCAAGAGGTGGTTGCCTTCACACATACTTAGGGTTTCCAAGTTTCAAGAATATGTCAAGAACTTGGTGATCGATTCAGTTGCTGCATTAAGAGCTTAAAGATACACAAGTAGGGGTGCTTGTATTTGCTGGGAATCCAAGAAAGAAGTAGTCCGTGGACTCGGAGCTGTCAAGTGGTCATGGTAGTAAGTTTTCTACTCAAGGTAGCAATAGGATGTTAGTGGTCTAAGTCACTATTGTGTAAACTTCAATTCTTTCATAGTGGATCCAGTTTTACCTTGAGGATAGCTAGGTTAAATCCTCCCTAGGTTTTTTATCGGTTTGGTTTTCCTGGGTTATCATATCATTATGTTCTTTATTTTCTGCACTTTACAATGATATGATATATGTGTGTTAACCTAGATCTGCATAATTTACCTAAGTTAATCACTTGGCTAAATAACTAGGTTAATCTGGTTGTGTTTTAAGGGGTCTAAAAACAAACAAAATAAAAAATTCATGGCAATATCTGGTAGCTTTTGTCCATTTTGTAGGGCTCACAATGAGAAAGCAAAAGGATAGGCCCAAGTGGAGAGAACCACCAAGTCAGAGGCCCACCAAAATACTCAGCCCTCGTGGCCAAGCCTAACATGAAATCTCAGACAAAACAGCCTGTGTGTGCAAACTGACCCCATTGGAGAACTCCATTCAGTTCTGCCTTCCACTGGAGGTCATCTCAAGAAGCAACCAAGCTCCCAAACCAAATTAGGAGCTGGCCACCTGTCCCATTGCCAACTCTGACATGAACAGTACCAAAGGCTGACACCTAAAGGCTAATGGGCAATAAATACCATTCTTCCCCAAGTTTTGGTCACAACTTAAGGAAGCCATAACCAAGACCTCTAAGCTCATGAAATCATCAACCAAATAGTTTATTTTATTACTAAAAATGTATGTAATTGGTTCATGAACCAAGCCCATGAATCCTAAAGGGGAAAATTTGGGAACATGTGGTTTGGAAGGCATAAAGGGATCTCCAGCAGAACTCTCTGAAGTGGACTTAAACTTTGACACCTGGCTTGGGGTGTTGAATCTTACTTCCTAGGGTCCAAATCTCAGTTGTAGCACTAGGATTCTTCCTTAATACTTGCCTTAATCCCATTGGTTGAACACGATCTCAGCAAACTTAGCATTTAATGCAAGATTATCCCAAATACTACCCAAAGAAGCAAAATAGCCCTAAAAGAAAATCTCCCATTTTTAGGCCAAATCCAGGTTATTAATTCCGCTGTCCTGCTCCCTTGAATCAGACCTACGTTTTTTTGGATTTTAGCTAATTAATGCTTGCTCTAATCCTCTCTATAAAAGGCAAACCACTCTAGCCCTTAAAGGGGGGAAGGGGCCTCTCTAAAAATTTCTATCATTGACTACATTCTGCAGAAATTTAGTCCCTCTTAAGCTTTCTTTAAGCTTCCCCAAGCTCTCTTGAGCTCACTCACAACCTTTCTCAGCCTATAGTCACCATAACACCAACATTCCCCACCTTGCTTACACCTTCCTACTCCATAAACATCCCATAACTGATCATAACCAACCTAAACTCCCTCCATGAAACTCGGCCAAGCTTCCTCTTAACCAACTTTTCATAAGTTCACACACTCACCCAACAAAAAAGCTTCTCTTTACATACCACCCACATTTCCCTTAAGAATCTTGGTAACCACATGCTGCACTGAGCTGGGATTCCCTCTCTCCCTTCATACTATGCCAAATAACTCCTTTTTCATCACTATGTAGCCACTAATACTTACTTATTGTTTTACTATAGGAGGCTATAATGTATTTGAGACTTTTGAAATTTTTTCTTCATATTGATGTAATGATGGCTAAGAATACTGTGGACCCTATTGAACAAAATACACAAAAATTTCCTGAAGTTAATACTTTATTAAATTTATTTAATAATTGAATATAAATTACCCTACCACTGGAGATAATACCGTACCGCTAGAGGATTGAATAGAACTATGATGCTGTAAAAGGACTAATAATATAACAAACTAACAACAGCAATGTGTTTATTGGGCTTTATTATTGTCTTCTTGTCAGGGTACAGCCTCTATCACTGGCGTGGGCGGGCTTACACGACACCAAAAGCCTTTGGGCTTTATTTCAAGGTCCCATCATCGAGTTTCGGCTTGGCTACCCCATATTCTATTTGGGAACATCAAAATTTTTCCCCTCAACAACGGTCAACCTTGTCTGATAGTTTCCTCTTAGTTGACAAATCAGCCTGGCCCATCGCTTTGGGAGGTAGTTTTCCCTCCTACTTCTTTCTTGCAGCTTGTTGCTTAATGTAAACTCTTCTCTTGCTCTCTTCTATTTCTACACAAAAGTTGATGAATAAAAGGGGTTAGATAACTTGAAACAAGGAAATTAAAGTGTTTGGGCAACGGACTTATGTTGACAGATTTGTGAATCGTAACAACAGGCGGCTGCAGTTGGTTCGGGACTGTTGCAATACCAATGAAGTGTGTCTAAGGTAACGAGCTTAGCCCACGACCTCTCAGATAGCTCGGTTTTTGTGAAAATCTTTTCCAAGAAGCTCCACTACTCAAGTGTGACTTCTGGACGGTCCCGGGCTGCAATAGGAGATGGTTAGAGTATCACAAAAGTTAGAAAAGTAAAAACCTCATGAAGACGGATACATACCAGACGGGGGCATAATGCCCCATGTTTTGTCCACGGGCATATATTCTTGTTCACCAAGGTGACACATCCATTCGTCACCTTGGACAAAAAAAATAGCGACCCTTCCAGTTCCTGTTGGAATCAGGGGTGTCACACACAAGCCTAAGCAACGGGCTCCTCGGCACGAAACTGTACATGCTTTCTGACTGTGTGATTTCGAATGGGCGGTAGCAATGGAAGAACTCTTCCACCATCATCCTACGTGCCCCGTCGGACATCACCCCGTAGAGCACATTAGCTCCCAGAAATACTCTCCAAGCGTTCAGGGAGATCTGGGTGACGGCCAGTCGAAGATACTAGAGAAGACAATGGTGAAGAGTGCTTAAAGGGAACCTAAGCCCCACTTTCAGCATTTGCTCATATACACTGACGTCTTCTACTCCCTTGTAATAACATTTTTCCCGTTTAGATGGAAGACACGTTGGAATGTTGATGGGTATTTGGTATTTCTCCCTAAGTGTATTGAAGTGACGTTCTTTGATGGACGAGTTGAAGTCATTTATCATCCACAACGGGAGCATAATGAACTCCCTGAATCCATCAAGGCCTATGACGGACTAGACGAGGGGCTCATCATTTCCTATCTCTTCGTTTAAATCACTTTCCAATCCGTCTCCTTCCAAATCATCATCCTTTGTGGAAGGTGAGTTGGCGGACGGGACCCTTTCTTCGGAAAAGATGTCGGGGCCGTCATGACCTAACGGATACACCTCATCGTAGCCCGCTCCCTTGCGAACACACGTCTGTTCACTCGATGCATTAGACATCTATCACCTACACGTGATAGACAAACCTTAAGACTCTAACAGTCTACATAGACGACGAATTGGCAAAAATTTAAACAAATGACAAGTAAATTCAACTTAAGATAAAGGGTACTTACCGAGTGAGCAAAACAGAGAAGGCAATCAAGGAATGGGTGATGGAGCACCCAGTAGACGGTAACACCAAATAGACAATAGCGCTAAGAAGACGGTATGCTGTTTGGTGAAGTAGACGGAAATGCTCTGGCCGTAAATTTGTTGCAGAAAGTGAAAATGAAAGATAAAGGTGCCTGTATATATATAGAGGTAATAGCATGAAAGATGAAGGGACGCTTTGGTTCGAGCAATTAACCATTAAAAAGACGCCACGTGTACCTACGGCATTTATGACCCTAGGCTAGCCTGTCAATTAGAGAGCATATCCCGAAGTAAAAAAATTAAACCGTCACTCCACGAGTCCATCCTAACATTATGGGACAGATCCATAGAGTGAGGGGGCAACTAAATAGGGTGAAATGAACGTGGATGGTCTGATTCTATTGGATCAAACAGAAGCGACAATACCTTTTTCTTGAAATCAGGATGATGGAAGAGGACGGGGAGCGTGCAGAAGAGGACGGATCCCCTCTGAAGGACGGACAAGAAGATGGACCGGTATAATGAAGATGGTGACAGTGTCACGTGACATCAACATGGTGTAAGACTGTCCTCAAGGTGACGGATGCAATGTGGACGGCGATAAGGTCGCGTGACATCCACGCAGTTTAGGTAGTCCTCAAGAAACTTAAAAAGGAAATATCTTGCGCCTCACGATTAACCCTAATCAACAAAATTGCTATATGGAAAGGATCCCGTAAAATACGTACTTTTATGAGGATCTTCTCTTCCCCAAGAAAGAAAACAGTCAGTTCTACACTACTATAAAAAATAAAAAATAAAAAAAACCCAAAGCACTCCCAAACCTAGGTACGCATAATTTACCCCAACTCTAGCACTCTAGAGTTGTGAAGAGTTCTCTAACTTGACCTTTGGAGAGTATTTGGCCGGTACCACACTGGTACTCTCCTAAGGTCTTCTTGTTCTGTGTTGTGTAGGCATTGTCTTGAGCACATGAGGATCGTGTGACCTACTGATGATTTTCGACATCATCATTTAAAAACATGAAAATAGAAGATAAGGTCATCAAAAAAAAAAAAAACCTGCAACCAATAAGAACAATAAATAAGACCTGACGCAATTATTAAGTCTTAAAATGTTTTCTCTTTAAGTTGAAAATGACAAGGCAAGAGAAACAATTTTGAGGAGCGCCTATGTTGGTTCAAGTGTGAAGCAAAGGAACTATAAAATTTTGTGAAATAAGGCATGTAGTCAGAATAAAAGGAATTGATATGATATGTTCCAGATCACATTTAGCAAGCTTGAATTATGACATTTAGCCCAAAAACAACCAAAACTCGTTAGTGTGGATAAAATGATCAAAAATGTTAGAAGAAACACTTCAATAAATTTTATAAATTCAAGTGATATTTTTTTCAATATAGGCAACCATAATATTTGGCAAGAAAAATAGAGACGAAGTGAGTACAGAAAGGTTTTATCCAATCCCAAATTCTGTCCTAGTTACACTAAATAAGTAATTCTTACGTCATATTTTTATGTAATTGGCATATCCTAAGACAAAACACACTTTATTTGTAATTGGGTTTTAGTTTCTAGTGTGTTCAAGATGATCATTTAGTGTCCAACATTTGTTATTACTGAAGACATGAAGAATATTCAAGAAACAATAGGCTCAATACCTGTCGATCTATTGAGCTTTAATGAACCTCGATATCAGGCTCGATACCTCTCAATCTATCGAGATTCATGGATTTTGTCTTATAAATAACTAAAAACATGTTCGGTACGCTGTAATAGATTCTATGATAGAATGGTTATTCACAAAGAATATTCATATGATCGTTTGGTTGGATTTTTATTACATGGAATTGTTATCATTAGGAATAGTTATTCCTTAAATTGAGGAATAGATATTCCTCTCTATAATGGATATAATAGTTATTCTTTAATATATTTAATAAATTTTGAAATTATTATATTTTCAAAAATATAATTTATCACTATGTGCATAATAATTAGAAAATTACTGTTTAAAAAAAAAAAAAAGATTTGTAGTGTTATTTCTATTTCACAACCAAACCTATTAATAGGAATAGTTATTTTATTACTTTACCTTATATTTCCAATAATAAAGATTATCATTCCTAATGCAATTATCATTCAATGTGTCAAACATACCCTAAATGTTGTTTAAGCCTTTTTAGCTTAATAATTTTTTTTTTTTTTTTTAAATCTCCTATCATTTTTATAATAAAACAAAACCCTTATTAGTTGTTTTTGGCATAATTATAAAAAGTTTTAAAAATTAATTTTTATATAATAGGGGCATAATAGTAAATTCATGCAAATTACAGTTTTCAACCAAACAACAGAAAATTGTATTTAGGAGAAACCACCCCCACTCTCACCCCCCCCCCCCCCCCCCTCTCAAACTCTAAAATTGAGCAATATCCCCCCATAACTATTGGGAATGAGTAAATAGCCCCTACTCTGTTAACACTTAACACATGACAAAATCTTTTGATTGTTGGAATATTTCACAACAAAATTACTAAAATACCCTCGAGAAGTGCAAATGACCCAATTGTTAATTGGGGCAAAGTGCAAATAACCGAATATTGAAGAAAAAACTAATTCAAAAGATGTTTATTTATTGAAGAAAAATTACTTAATTTATTAAATAAAATACTTGAATAAAATGTTTTATGTATGCCTTGATTTTCAAAAATGTTATATGACATTTTTATTTTGAATTAACTTCAAAGTACCAATGTATGTATTTTCCATCTTAGATTTCATTTTTAGTTATGAAAGGATTATTTAATTGTAAATGAACTTAAAAAGTATACAGCATTGTAAATATATATATATATATATATATATATATATTGTAATGAAAAAAAAACATATTAAATCTAACACATTGATTAGGAGTTATTACTGTAATACATCATGTTAAGTTTTTTTTTTTTCTTGACTAAATTAGGAAAGTTAAAATTTATTTTTAGTAAAAAAGTTTTGAGTTTGAAATTGTGAAATTTGGAATTTGAAATATTAATAAAATATGACACATTCAGTTACAACTCCCCCCCCCCCCCCCTCCCTTAATTATTACGTCATTTGCTTCCCCTTTAACTATTAGGTCATTTGTATTTTTCTGCTCAAGGGTATTTTAGTAATCTCATTGTGGAATATTCCAGGAATAACTTGATTGACCCTAGAGGTACTATAGCATTTAACTAACTATAATATGACTACTATGTGTTGCTAAATCCTTACAAGATTTTATCCTTATGGTTCCAAAAGGTCCCCATGTGGACTCACCTTCCTAAACACATGATTGTTGATTTTTTTTTTTTTTAATTCATTGATTACATCCTCAGTCAAATGGATTGAAGGTAGAAGGTTAGGAGTTGCCACCTAGTTTAACTCTAAGAACCAATTTTAACCCCTAACAAAGATCTACACACCAAATACTAAGCTTATTGACATGTGGTTCATAAGACTAAACTTATTAGAGACAAGACAACTCAAGTCAACAACAAATTTCTTAGCGTATGAATAGACTTCTTGGCATGTTTGCACAAGACTACACACCATCTATTTCTCTTTTTTTTTCCTCTCCTCTTCCTCTTCTCTTCCCACGCCACTCTCTTCTCTCTATAACCATCTGCCATTAACACAACCCATTACTCTCTCCGTCCCAGTCTGGCACTCCAACTGAAGCTTAAGTCTTCCTTCTTCTCCGTCTCTGTCTCCGCCTCGGTAGTGGGTCTCGTGGTTCCGGGTTATGGGTTGTCATCTCGGCAGCACAGACGGTGGAATCTGCTGAGCTCTCTCTCCATCTCCTTGAATAGATCAAGTTTTTTTTTTTTTAATTTTTTAATTTTTTTTAATTTTTTAATTTTATCTTGTGGGTGTGGAGTTCGGATTTGAGATGTGGGTGTGGAGTTTGGATTTTTGAGATGTGGGTGTGGGTGTGGGTGTGAGGTTCGTATCTGTGGTGTGGGTGTGGGTGTGAGAAGAACCAGTCCAGCTAGAGAGAGAGTCTGAGAGATGTAACTGAAAAGGAAGTGAAAGGAGAAGAAGAGGGTCTGAACTTAGTCAGTCCGTGGATCCCACATAAAGTGAAAATATTTGAGTTTTGGGAATGAAAACTCAACTAGGTTGTAGTGCTAAACATGCCAAGGATGTAACTTAGAGATTTTTAAGTGATAAGTGATGAGTTATTGAGTGATGAGTGATGGGTGATGGTTTTTGAGTGATGAGTGATGAGTGATAGTGTTTCTACCATCCAAACAAGGCCTTATAGTTTTCCAACTTGAAAATGACCTATAGCAATCTCAGATGACTTATAGTTCCAACTTGAAAATGGCTCTACAAATTTACCTTTCACTAGCATAAAAAGAAAAAGAAAAAGAAGAAAAAGGAGGAAAGAAAGACTTTTCTAAAGATGAATTTTGTCAATTAAAATTCCCATGCACAAGTTTCTATTGTACAATAGAAAGAAAAGGAATAACATAGTTTTGAAGATGAAAGGAATTTTATACACATGTTTAAGGAGTTTTTTAAAAATATTTCATTTACTCCCTTGTTTAAGAGTTTTAATGTAAGGAATGGTAAGATCATTCTTTTATTTGAAAGTTTAATAAGTGAGAGGGAATGAAATTGGTAGAAGGAAAACTTATTTTTCTCTATTCCCTCAAAACCTCAAAAAAAATTTCCCCCAAAAGGGAGAGGTTAAAGGTTTTTAAGGTTGAACCAAGGTTCAACTAAGGTAGTGATGACGTCAAAATGAATGTATTAAAATGGTAAACATTAACAAAATTTTACTAAAAATATTTCTAAAATAAAATCATTTTCAACATAAATTTATAAAAGGTCTTTTTAACGGGTATCCTTAGAGTATTTATTAATGGACCATTTTAGAAAATTTTAATACAATTTTTATAGGAAAAATAAAATTCTGTCCAAAATGTTAGTTATTATTATTTTTTTTTCATAAAAAGTTTCTAAAAATAGTAATTGCTTATCTTACCTAAAAAATCCAGAGCTACTTAGAAAATCATGATATGGACAATTTAATATAGTATTATGCGAATCTCTGCAAAGGAAAAGATTTACAACCGAGCAAAAACCCCAATGGGCGGTGTACCTAATTCTATACAGGCATGTAATAATTTGTTGCAAGTCATTCAATAGCTTGTTAAATAAAATGTCATGTTTTTGCTACAAACCAAAGACAATATAATTAGAAAGCAAAGATTGAGGATAAAATTCATATAATTCAGGGTCCCTCTTTAAGCCCCTAATTCATACTTTCATCACCCTCATCCCTAAAATTCCTTTTCCTGATAATGTGTCCCATTTTAGGCCTATTAGTCTATGTAATGTGATTTATAAAACCACTTTCAAAATTCTTGTCAATAGACTAAAGCCTTTCATGGACAATCTCATTACCCCTTTTCAAAATGCCTTTATAAAAGGTAGGAACATCTCTGACAATATCCTTATTGCTCATGAGATTATGGATATACTTAGAAAGAAAAAGGGTAGGAAGAGTAGCTTTGGGGCTTTAAAGATTGATATGAAAGAAAGCCTATGATAGGGTGAGTTTGAAATTCCTAAGGGCCATATTGATTGCCATTAACTTTGACCAACAGTGGATTAGATGGATAATGGAGTGTGTGACTTCAGTCCAATATACTCTTCTAGTTAATGGCAGCATGTCTAACTCTTTCAAGCCATGTAAAGGGCTAAGGCAGGGTGACTCTCTATCTCCTTACCTCTTTCTCATGTGTGCCAATATCTTATCCTTGTCTTTACAAAAGTCAGTACATGACAAGTTAATTAATGGAGTAAAGGTTGGTAGGAGTGGATGCACTTTTACACATTTGCTATTTGCTAATGATTCATTTTTTTTCTTCAAAAAAGACAATAAATCTTTAGTTAACTTAAAGAGAATTCTGGATTGATATTGCCATCTATCTAGTCAATGCATTAACTTTGAGAAGTCTGATCTTTATTGCTCTTCAAACATGCCTAAGAATGAGCAAGAATGCCTGGCCAAACAGCTTCAAGTAAATTTGGTTCAAAATCCCAGCAAATACCTTGGACTTAATTTTAAACTAAGGGGCAATAGAATAGCAGATTTCCAGTTTCTGGTGGATAAGCTTCAATCCAAGCTGCAAGGATGGAAATAAAACCTCCTTTCTTAAGCTAGGAGGACCACTCTTATAGCTTCTGTCCTTCAAAACCTCCCCCTTTATACATTCACTTGTTTCAATGTTCCTGAAACAATTTGCAAGAAAATGGATTCTATAATCAGAGCATTTTGGTGGGGTCATGCTCATGGGGTTAAGAAACTACATTCACTAAATTGGAACAAGATATGCTGCCCTAAGTCTTAGGGAGGCTTAGGACTCAAAAGGTTTAGTCTAATGAACTAGGCAATGCTGGCAAAACAGTATTGGAGAATAAGTCACAACCCATATTCCTTAGTTGCAAGAACTTTCAAGGCAAAGTACTTCCCTAAGGGATCCATTCAAAATTGCTTTCTTAAACCACACCAGTCATGGGTGTGGAGAAGTATAATCAAGTTAGACAATCCCAAGCTTAAGGAAGGGAGATGGTGGGTTGGTAGGGGAAACAATATCCCTCTTAGGCATCAAGATTGGTTTCGGTGTCAGCCTACTCATTTGAATAATCTCAATCTGACCAATGGTACAGTAGTTGACCTTATAAATCAAGAGAATCATACATGGAAAGCAGATTTAGTTAGGGCTTCTTATCCTTTTCCTCTCTATGAGGAGATCCTGAAAATTCCCCTTCCTAAGACCAATTCATAAACTGTTATGGAAGCACTCAAATAATGGAGATTTTGAGGTTAAAATAGCATATAGAATTCTCATTAAGGACTACCTGTCAACTTCTGCTGAACATCATAGGGAGATTCAAGATGAAATCAAAGTTTGGAAGTTGATATGGAAGATAAAAACACCACAGAAAATTTGTAGTTTTTTATGGAAGCTTATGCATGACAATCTACTAGCTATGCAGTTGTTAAAAAACAGGGGAATCACCGATAATGGGTTATGCCCTCTATGCAATTGTGACGAGGAATCCACCACACATATCTGTTTCTACTTTGTTACTTTGCTAGAGCTTGTTGGCATGGTTTACCATTGGCTGTACACACTTCTGATCTTATAGAAATCTTTGTGCAGCAATGGTTAAAGGAGTTGATTATTTCTCACAACTTGAATGAAGTTGTTTTTATGGAGTATATGCAGAGCATATTTACCACATTGTGGACCATATGGAATCACAAGAATATGGTGGTTCATGAAGAAAAACAACCAAATCCCATGGAAGTAGTCCTAACAATTCAAACTTTGTCTTGCAATTGTTAAAAAACAGGGGAATCACCAATAATGGGTTATGCCCTCTATGCAATTGTGACGAGGAATCCACCACACATCTCTGTTTCTACTTTGTCACTTTGCTAGAGCTTGTTGGCATGGTTTACCACTGGCTGTACACACTTCTGATCTTATAGAAATCTCTGTGCAGCAATGGTTAAAGGAGTTGATTATTTCTCACAACTTGAATGAAGTTTTTTTTATGGAGTATATGCAGAGCATATTTACCACATTGTGGACCATATGGAATCACAAGAATATGGTGGTTCATGAAGAAAAACAACCAAATCCCATGGAAGTAGTCCTAACAATTCAAACTTTGTCTTGCAAGTACAAAGAAGCCTTCTCCAACCAACTTGGATCACACAACAGATGCAACAGATCAAGTAATGAACCCAACACAGCTGCAGGACACTAGCAGTTGCTAATCAAGGTTGCAGGGGTTAGAAAATCAAGGTTTAATAGAAGTGCTTGGGCTTATGAAGCTAAGGATCATTAGGGAGTTATCAGGTTTTATGGTGTAGCTAGCAGCAAAGTAGATTCAACCAATGGGGCTGTGCAGGAGGCTTTAATGGAAGCAATCATCACAACTAGAAACTATGGATTTCAAAGGATTCTTATTTTGACCAACAAGAAGAATCTAGTCCAGTTATAAGCAAGGCTAAGAAACCAGCTTGGCAGGAAAGATCTTTGATTGCTGATTTAGAGTTTTTGTATCAAAATGGTTTGCTTTGTAAACTGTTAGTTGTCCCTAAGGTTGTTCCTGATTTTGTTTATTTTGCTACAAATTTGGCAACCCGAATGCCAATTCACCAAAGTTTGGTATCTTCCTTGATAAACTCTGTATCTTCCTTTTGTGGTATAAAAAAAAAAGGATAAAATTCATATCACACCCTGCATATATTTGGACTCTTGCTTCAGCATACTTGAATGAAGAAGAGAAAAAAGCACACCAATCAGACCTTAGTTGATTAAAATCACAATTATACAAGTTCTACACTAAGAATGTCTTTGCAACTCTATAGGGGAACAAAGTTTTTTTCCAAACTAGTTTGGAGAGAAACCCTACCAACTACTTATATATCTTTATATTGAATGTAAATTTTGAAAATTTAACAATTGGATTGCATGTTCTTATTATATCCTTCATACTTGCAAAATTTCAAGAAGATCAAAGGTCAATTGCTATATCATCAAACAAATATAAACATTTTAAGTTTTTGTGATGTAAAATTGTCTCAAAAATAAGTTTATTTATCAAATAGTAAATAACATCTGATTTGAACAAAATTTGATATGCATGTTAAGAACATAAGTAACATGAAATTCAATAGTTAGTGATTTTCAAAATTCACACCCAAAAAATAGATATATGAGAAGTTTGAAGAATTTCTCTATAAACTAATTTGGAGAGAAATTTTGTTCTTAAAAAAAAGAAAAAAAAAATACCCTGCAACCAATAAGATAAAAAAATAATACCTGACGCAATTATTAAGTCTTAAACTTTTTCTCTTTAAGTTGAAAATGACAAGGCAAGGCAAGCAATTTTGAGGAGCACTTAAGTTGGTCCAAGTGTGAAGCAAAGGAACTATTAAATTTTGTTAAATGAAGCATGTAGTCAGAATAAAACGAATTGACTTGATATGTTCTAGATCACATTTAGCTAGCTTGAAATATGACATTTAGCCCAAAAATGACCAAAACTCGTTAGTGTGGATAAAATGATCAAAATAGTTAGAAGAAACACTTCAATCAATTTTATAAGCTCAAATGATATTTATGTCAATATAGGCAACCATAATATTTGGCAAGAAAAATAGAGACAAAGAGAGAACAAAAAGGTTTTATCCAATCTCAAATTTTGTCCTAGTTACGCTAAATAACTAATTCTTACTATTAAGGTCATATTTTTATGTAATTGGCATATCCTAAGACAAAACACACTTTATTTATAATTGAGTCTTATTTTCTAGTGTGTTCAAGTTGATCATTTAGTGTCCAACATTTGTTATTATTGAAGACATCTATATATATATATATTTTTTTTTTTTGAGAAAAAGGTAAGCTCTTATAAATTAAGGTAATCAGTTTGGAATACAGTCTCCAACTCAATGGGTAGTTCTTCTACCCAAACATCTAAACCCGCAGATGAAACTGCTCTTCTAGCGAGGGCGTGGGCTAACTTATTCCCACCCCAACGCACATGAGAAAAACTACAAAAATGAAACTTGCTAACTTGACGACGAGTTTCCTTAATCACATTTCCATACATCGTGTTGCAGCTGGCCGAAGAGTTCAACGCCGAAACCACCCTGAGACAATCACCTTCCATCATCACCTTGTAGAGACTCAGTTCTTGCGCAAAAAGAAGTGCTCGACGGGCAGCCATGGCTTTTGCCATTTCCACAGAAAAAGGAAGTGAAATCCTTTGAGATAATGCCGTAATGATCTCACCATCAGAATCTTTAATCGCCACCCCAATGCCTGCACTACAAGTATTCTCAATCAGGGCAGCGTCGAAATTCACCTTGAAGACACCCACTGGAGGATGAGACCAACCCACCTGGACACTAGAGCTTCTCAGCAACGCACCTGGTTTGCTTAGGTCCAGAAATTCCCAAACCAACGAGACTGCCTTCTCACCCACTTCCAGCAACGGCCAAGTGGGTTGATTCTCCCTCACTCTGTTTCGCCTCTGCCACAGACACCAAGAGATAGTCGAGAACAGAGCAACCTAAAATACCGATGCATTGTCCAATACTTCCTCCAATAAATCAATAAAACTTCTATACTGCTTCCTATAAAACCGAACAAAATTAATGTTGGACTTCCACACAACCTAGGCATGTTCACACAACCACAGATAATGAATTAAAGACTTCGAGTGCTCATCACGTGTAGGACAGGAATCTTCCACAGGTACGTGACGATAACGAAGATTTTGCTTGGTTGGTAAAGAATCACGAGCAGCTCTCCAAATGAAATGCCGAATTCGATTCAGAGTTTTGATCTTCCATATCTTCTTCCAGATCTTGCTCTGTCCATCCCCTGAAGATGACCCCGGATTGACACTCCTTACAGTTGATTCCAATATACGGTAGGCCTTCCGCACACTATAGTCCCCAGTAATAGTGGGAGGCCAAGTCAACAAGTCAGCTACAGACTCCTCACACATTGAGATTCTTTGGATCAATTCAGCCTCCCAAGGTAGAAAAAGCCGACGCACAAGACTCGGAACCCATACCTTTCTACCTGCCACAAACAGGTCCTTCACCAGACTAACCTCAGTATCAATTCTTGGGGAAACAACATAACTGTTTGAAAGCTCCGGCAACCACTTATGCTCCCAAATTTTGATAGATTCCCCATTCCCCACTCTCCACACCGTGCCTTTATTGATGACATGCCTCACTTGTAAAATACTCCTCCAAGCAAAAGAGCATCGTGGATGAGCCAGCGCTTCCAAAATACTACCATTGGGGAAATATTTTGCGGCAAAGACCTTATAAAGTAAAGAATCTTTATGTTGTAATAGCTGCCAAACCTATTTAGCAAGAAGAGCATTGTTGAAATTCTGAATATCTCTAAAACCCATTCCACCCACAGACTTAGACGAACAAAGAGCACTCCACTTTACCCACTGGATTTTTTTTGTCTCTCCTTGCCCCCACCAAAACTTCATGATCATTGCTTCAATATCTTTACATAGACCAACAGGTAATTTGAACACGCTCATGGAATAGGTAGGTATAGATTGAACTACTACTTTTATCATAACTTCCTTTCCAGCCTGAGATAGCAGCTTCTCTTTCCACCCTTGCATCTTTGCCCAAATCCGTTCCTTTATTTGCGTAAAGCAAGCTTTTTCCCCTCTACCAACAAAGGAAGGCAGCCCCAAATACTTCTCGTAATGCTGAATGGCCGGGACATGCAAGTACAGCTTTATTTCCTCCATAGTTTGTGCATCAGTATTCTTACTAAAAAAGAGAGTGGTTTTGCTCTTGTTTATCATTTATCCCAAGGCTTCTTCATAGGAACCCAACAATTCTTGAATTTTTTCACACTCATTCAATGATGCTCTGCAAAACAAAAGACTATCGTCTACATCAGTCCAATAAGTTTGATAAAATAAGGGCGGCATCCCATCCGGACTCGAGGCCTTTAACGGAGCCATATCCTTAATAGCACATTCCACCTCCTCCATGTTGAAAGGTCTAGCCAAAGTGACCCTCATCTCCTCGGTCACCACCGGTTGAACCCCATCCAAAATCCGCTCAAGGTTCCTAGGATTGGAAGTAGTAAACAAGTTAGCATAGTACTCTATCAACAAACCCAAAACCACCTCCTCATTTTCCTGCCAAGTTCCATTCTCATCACGCAGCCCCTTTGTAAAGTTCCTTCTCTTTCGTTGGGTCGAGACACCATGGAAAAATTTAGTATTCTGGTCCCCACTTTGTAGCCACTGAACTCAAGACTACTGGTGCCACATTTTCTCCTCTTGAGCACATAATTCATTAAGTTCCTTCTTCAACCGACTCACCAAATCAACATCCCCAGATCTAACCGAATCTGCCTCAGCCCTCCAAAGCTGCTCCTTTAAATTTTTTTTATTTTTTTCAAAACATTCCCAAAGTGGTCACGGTTCCACGTTGTAAGCATCTTCTTACATTTGTTTTACTTTTTTGATACCACGTGCATGGGAGTGCCTTCCTAATCAACTCCCCAAGCTCTTGAAATTATACCATTGCACTCTGAACTAGTTAACCACATAGCCTCAAAACGGAAAGGCTTTCGTCTCCACCTTTGGTGCTCCCCATTCGGATTCAAAGATAAAAGAATTGGGCGATGGTCTGAAGTAAAACTATTCAAGTGCCTAATCCTTCCTGCGGAGAACCGAGTAAGCCATTCGTAGTTGGCAACTCCTCGATCCAACCTTTCCCATATCAACTCCCCCCTACGTCGCCCACGCCAAGTAAAGTCCGGACCCGACTAGCCTAAATCCACAAACCCACATTGATCAAGAATGTCCCTAAAAGCTTGCATGAGATTATGAGCTCCTGGTGCACCACCCTTTTTATCTTCCACTTGTAATAATTCATTAAAATCCCAGAAACAACACCATGGAAGTTTTGGCTTTGACCCCAACATACGTAGCATATTCCAACCGTCACTTCGAATACTCGTCTCCGGCTCTCCGTTAAAACCTGTTAATCTCCATGCCTCCTCCGTACCCCCCTTAATAATGGCATCAATATGATAGGAAGAAAAACTATCAACCCAGACAACGCTACTATTTTTCCACATCAAAGCCAATCCACCACCCCTAGCTTCATTAGTCACCATAAACAGACCATCAAAATTTAGCTTCAATTTAATGTGCTCCAAGTGTTCCTTAGTGGACCATGTTTCAGACAAAAACACAATCCCAAGATCTTTTGCTTGGATAATTTCCCCAAGCTCATCAACTGCATGATGGTTCCCAAGCCCCTGGCAGTTCCACGCTAACAAATTCATGGCTGTCGGCGGGGCTGTGATCCAGCCTCCATCATTAAATCATCAAAATCCACCCCTCGTTGCTTTTTGTTAAAATCCGTCTCCTTACCCTCCCCTTCTAAATCTTGAAAAGTTCTCTTTAAAGAAGTCACCCTCTTGCCTTCCTGAGGACTACAAGAGGAGAGGCCACCCTTCCCTTTCGCTTGGTTTCTAATAGTTAATAACTAATAACCAAAACATTTGACTTTTTGTTGACCGCTCCTCATTGCGCCACGTGGCTACATAAATTTATGACACATTTACATTTAAAAATACCGAACAATTGTATCTTTTGGTTCGATGGTTTATGAGAAACAATTTTCTGATTCTCTTCATATTAAAAGTTTCTCCAAAAAAATTAATGTCTCTCTCCGGATATCCTCCTCTCTCCCTTTCTCTCTCTTTCACTCTCTTCTAAAATGTATTTCCCATGCACAATTTTCAAACAATTTCTCTCCATTTGGCTGAAAAACTCAGAAAAATGGCTTCTCTTTTTGATAACAACAGCCAGCAATGTGATAATAATTTTTCTTTTTTAAACTCTATTTCTGCCCGGCTTATATTAGTGAAAGCCTTCTTCTCCCTAGGCTGCCTCACGATGAAACCTAAAACTCATCAAGAACAAACCCAATATGTGCAGAGGCATTCGCTACCCAAAAGTAAAGTCATACCATCCTGGATCAATGGGAGGTCCCTCTACAGTTTCCACACATCCAAGTGAGTGTTGCGTCAAAATTTCCTGGTTCAATTCCTCCAAATGATTCCACCAGCTTTGAATCTTTCCACTCAAGATACCCCAAACGCATCAGATCAGATCTCCTTGGTAAGATCACCTTGAATCCTCAATCTTCACTACATTCTTCTTTTTTTGTTGTTGTTATCCTAATCTATTTGCTAATGAATAATATGTGGTTTTTTGTTTCCATTCTGAACATTCTTGAATTAGGGCGAAAGACAAAATAAATTTGAGGGTCAAATGTTTGGGATCTGGGGTTCCTCATTAGAGTTTGCTGCAATTATAGATTTCAATTCCTAATCTGTTTTCCTCTTTGTACTTTTTTTGTTTTTCCCAGGGAAACACCATTACAGTGGGCAGTTATAGATTTTATACAGTTACAATTAAATTTCACTTTATATTTCTTTAGACAAAAATCGAAAACAAAAAATTCAACTTCCTTCTGATTCTTCACCCTCTCTTTTTAAACGGTGGTGAACCTTTGGTTTTTACAAAACCATCTTGGGGGTTGTAATGCTATGTTCCATTTTAGTTTTTTGATTCAAGTTATTGTCAAGTTATTAAGTCATATTTCAATCTAGGAAATTTCAGATTTCCAATTGAAACTTCCAAATTGGGCGAAGGTGCGTTATTCAGAAAACTTTCTCAAACACCTCACATAGTCGCACGTCTTTAGAGAAACAAAAGAATGCCTAAATTAATCTATAGAAGCAACGTTCTGCCTAGGTAGTTACCAAAAAAAAAAAATCTGTGGTTTCATATCTCTTCCCCCAAAAAAAAAACTTCTTTCTTCTCCCTCTGTTTCTTTACATTCTCTCTCTCTCTCTCTCTCTCTCTCTCTCTCTGTACTCTATTCCTGCAACAACTTTGAAACATTTTCTCCACACAAGTTTTTCCCTGTTTGCAGAAAGACTTAGAAACAAGACTTCTTTTCTACTTTTTAAAAATAATTTAAACAACTGAATCAATATACATAGCAGCGAAAATTATCTGAAAAAGGAAAAAGAAAATTGAGTGAGAGAGAGTCTGTAAGATTTTGAAAGGTAAGTTTTTACAAATTTTCCCCTTTATTTTTCTGGTTCTTAATTTATTCTTCTGTTAATAAATTCTTGATTTTGTATTTACATAATTTAAATTTTACTATTAATTGGCTAATGAAATTTGAGGGCATTTGTCGAGGAGAAGGATATTAGTGCTATATGTTCGAAGTCCAGCAAGATTTGGTTTTTGAGATTAGTTTATGATTAGTTTTAGGGTTATTTTACAAAAGAAATACAATTGACAGAAATCTGGATAAATAATTAATGAAAAAATATATATATATATATATATATATATATATAAGAATTTGTTTTTGTTGCATGTAATACTATAGGTGTTGAACAATTATTGTGTTACAATGTTAGGGGTGAATTCATTGAATTTTGAGTCATTGTTATTCTGTTTTAGTACAATGCAGCCATACAGATGCGTTGAGAGTTGAAAAGAGTTTTAGTTTCAGTTGTTTCAAGCATTCAAATTTAGTTACCTGCTTGGTAAATCTTTGTTTTAAGGCATTGAAATAAAAAAAGATATGTTATCTATTTGTTTATTATTTTGACTCAACCTATTATTTGAGGATTGAATATAGTGAAAATGGCTGCTTTCCTAATTGTTACCAAAAATAAAATAAAACACAGCAATTATTCGCTTTTTTTTATTTTTTATTTTTTTATGGGTTTGGTTTGATACTCTTCAAAATTTGTATTTCATGCTGAAATTGGTAACATAAATGCATGTATGTATTTTTTGTTTGAAATGTAATTTTCCAATTAGTTTTTGTTTAGATGGTTTTCCTCGCCCCGTGTTTGATGTGGAGCAGCTTAGATGGTGTAGACTCACTATGTTCATATTTATTTTTTGTATTGTAGATAGTTTAGCCTCACTATACACATTTTATCTTTGCATCTTATAAGCCTTCAAAGAGATGAATGGTAATATCCCTTCTCTGATCTTGAAAAATTGTTGGTATGTCAAGTAGAAATTAATTAATTCGTCAATCTTACTTATTTTAAGATAAGTGCTAATCAAATTTAGAAGCTTTGCATATTACGCCAAGAGCAGCAGCTTTTGTATTTAGATTTTTTTGAGATTAGCATGGAGTATTTCAGTTACAAAGGAAGTGGGTCTACCACAAGCCAAAACATATATAAATACATAAATAAAGAAATTTGTTTTCGGGATTACATCTGATGTAATTTGTTGGAACTTAACATCTAAGAGATTGTGGAGTGCATGATATTGCTCCAATATTCATATTAGCTGTAAAGGATTAGGAGTTAAGTTTTAATTTTGGAAGCTAATAACCTGTTGTTTTACTAATTTACTTTGTTCAAACACAATCTGTATTTTGTATGTTTCATTCAAGCTGTAAATGGAAAATTGTTGTAATACCACTTTTTTAATTCTTTTGTAGGAAAAAAAAAGTTTCCATCATTGGTATTGAATTTTTTTGTATCATCCAACTTAAAATTCATTTAAAAATCTGTAATATGCCTTTTAGTTTTGCATAGTGATAAAGGTGTTCATTAAAGCTTGCTATTTGTTAAGTCTCTCTCAACCCTCTCTCTGAATCTTTGCCTCAAATTTATAATATCTAATACCATGCCCATCCTGCGTAATCATATATAACTTATATTTTAGACCAAGTTACAATTTCAACAGCAAATACTATCATAGGAATTATATCCGTAGCCTTTTGTAATTTCCTATGTTAAAACAGAGTTCCAAACATGTTTATATCTATAATTATTTATAGCTGTGAATTGACTTTCTCATGCTCAACCTTTACCACAATGATGCAAAGAATTATTGTAGTTCTTAGCCTGTATGGATCATATCATTTAAGTTTTGCTTTTGCCTTTGTCTTTGTTCTTCTGCTTGCAATATTCCAGCTAAATATAGGCATATTTGTTTCTCCGTATTATTGTAGTTCTTAGCATGTATGGATCATTCTTCTTTAATTGGTTTATAGGAAAGAGATGAGATTTTAGAAGGAAAATGCTTGGGTCAAGATTGTCATAGCATTGAGTAACCGTGATAGCTAATTGCGGTTGCTATTGGTTTATGTGTAAATTAAATGTCTAGAACTAAGATAGATGTGGCAATAGTGTTTATTGAAATTCTGGATAAATTGAATCTTAAGGTGCATGATTTACAATTAATATGAAGTTGTATGTTTTTATTGTTGCAAAATCTTATTTGGATTCTGGCTTTGAGCCTAGCTAGGTAAACATACAACGGTCACAATTCTTTGTGAATAGTTTTCCCTTTCTTTTTTTCGTTCTTTTAAATTTTTTCTTCATGGGCAAATCAACCTCTTAATGATTCCTTTAGCCTTTTCTTTTTATCATGTGGTTGATTAATTATTATTTTTATTTAACTATCCTGTGCATCGCACGTGTTAACGACTAATAAAGAATATTCAAGAAACAGTACAAGAAATGATTCAAATCTTCTAGAGTTCCTAGGGTACTTTACTACATAAAGTTCTTTTAATCTTAACCTCTCATTTAAAAACAATGGTTTAGATTTCACCATGTCATTAATTCTAGAACAAAACCTTAAAAATAGATGCCACATCAACCATTAAAATAAACATGTCACATTTTGAATTTTTTTTAGTTTTAAAAACTCAAATCTGAACCCAATCTTGTTGTTGTGCCAACACCAACGGCTCCAAACTTGTCTCCGATGAGATCTCTACGCCAGAATGAATAGAGAACTTGGCAGCTAGTAGGGAGGTATTTTGCTGGAGTGGGGTGAGTGGAGGAGCTATATGGGTTGGGTTGCCAAGAGCTTGAGTGGCAAGGTGAAAAGGCTGCATTTTCAGATCTGGGTTATAGACAGAAGTGCGAACCTTTTGTTACAGGGAAAGTCATTTCTCTATTTTACAAGTATGGGCTCTACTTACCAAATAAAATGATATAATATTGAACTGAATTGGGTACAGAAACTAACTTAGAAAAAAATTGGTACAAAAATTATCCCAAGACATTACGCATAAAGAGTAAGTATATTAGTAATTTAAAAATGCAACAACCAGAGAAACATAATTTGCACGGACGTATGTTAATAATGGTTCTACAAATCATTTTTTTTTTTTTTTTTTTTTTTTTTTTTTTTTTTTGTCATTGAAAATTGTTGCCAAGTTCTCTATTCATTTCAGCACTGAGATCTCACTGGAGACCAGTTTTGGTGCAGTTGGGTGTTGGCACGGTAGTAAGATTAGGGTTCAGATTTGAGTTTTTAAATTTTTTAAAACTAAAAATAAATTCAAAATGTGACATGTCCATTTTAATAGCTGATGTGGCATCTATTTTTAAGGTTTTATTCAAGAATTAATGACATGGTGTAATCTAAACCATTGGTTTTTAAATGAGAGGTCAAGATTAAAAAAAAAATCTATGTGGTAGAGTACCCTAGGAATTCTAGAAGAACTAAATCCATACAAGAAAAGCTAGAACAAAAGATCTCGCACCTGGCTTGTACCTCTCGATCTATTGAGATTTAAGAACCTTGATATCAGACTCGATACCTCTCAATCTATCTTGATTCATGGATTTTGAATTTTAAGATCTATTTTTGACCCTTGATGACAAGGGTTTTCTAAAGTTTTGATACACTAAGTTTCCAAAGCATATAAAAGCTATCTTTTACAACCGTTATCATATACACAAAGACATATGTTGAGATACATGCTTTACAGGAGCTGTTGTGACTTCTTGTGTGCCTTAAGGTTATGTACCAAGATGCTTCTAGATCTACAAGGGTTGATTGAGGAGCTCTACATCTTACAACAACAATCAAGTTGTTATGCTGTTAGTCAAGTACTAGGATCCGTGCAAGGAGAAGTCTCTACAAGAAGAAGTCCGATTGGGCATAGGTTAGTAAGTTCAGCTATAGGTTGGCATTTTGGTATAGGCCAGTAGAGTAAGATCAATTATATACTTGTAATCACTTGATTCTTGATTAGTGGATTCTTTGAGAGTGTTGACTTGAAATTCACCCAATAGGGTTTATATATGCGAAGATTTTCCCCATCGTGATTAAATCGTTGTATCAAATTTATTTTTTGTTGCATCTAATTTAGTTTGGTGATTTGATTGTAAATCCACTTGATTTGTATTTAATTTAAACAATTAATCAACTTAAGTAATTGAATTAATTAACTGAAGTTAATATTTTAACCCCAACACTTCATGTTATAGACTTATATTTTTTGAACATGAATGATATATAAGGTTATTGATTTCATGTTTCCTAAGATTATTTATCCTAGGATTTAATACTAAGGTCATTCAAACACTTAACTGACCTTTCAACACTTAAACTTCCCCCCCTTTTTTTTTGATACAAAACAGAATTTCTATTCTAGCCTAATTTAAGTGTATATGTGTGTGAAGCTTTCTCTTGGAGACTTGAACCCGGCCTTTGCCCCCTACACACCACAAGCATTTATACTTGTGAAGTGACCATCGCACCAAGGGTGCGCGGTAGTACTTAAACTTGCCCTTAAAGTAACAAATGAAAATTTGAATATAAAAAATGTTTAATAAAATGAAAAAAGTGGGGAAGGTGAGAAACCAGAACTCCTTCATATGAAAATAGCTGATACTGACGCTAGTTTAACTTAGACTAAGATGAACTCCTTTAATATAATTAGAGCTGTTAAGTTATGGTTTTTCACATAATATTTATGTTTGCTTATTCTATGACAAAAAGTGTTGTAATTTCATTAATTTATTTACTTGTATTTTATGAGATTTATTTGTAATGGGTTTAGTATTAAGTCGGTGAAGATTGCTCAAGAAGTTGATCTCACGACTTGTCTCGAGAGTAGTGCAATCCATGAAAGTCACATGAGAAGCATTTGTTGGAAGCTGAAAAGTCAAGTGTTAGGCTGTATTTCATGAGTCACTTCGCGACTCAAGCCAAGTTGTGAGTGACTCGCGAAAATGCCATGTGTTTATGAAAATGCCTCAATGAGTGTTTATCCTCATGCTTGTGATGACATGTTACATGACTCTTTGGGTGTTATTTAAATTCCAAATGTCAACCTCTTGAAGAAAAAAGGCTAAGAAGTTTCATGAGAATTTGAGCAAGTTCATTTGTGAAGAGGATGATTTGATTGCTAAGCTCAATGAATCCAACAAATTGATTGAAAAGTATAAGAAATTGCTGAACATTCTCTTGAAAAACTAAAGAAGTTTGAATGTTTGAATGTAGACTTGGATGCTAAACTTGTTTTGTCTAACAAACTTGTTGATGATATTAAATGTGAAAATGAATATCTTAAGATGCATGCCAAGTGTTTGATTACAAACTTGTTGGATTACATTTTCTTTTTATATCTCCATACTTGCAAAATTTTCAGAAGATCAAAGATCAATAGCTATGTCACCAATCAAATATTTAAATTTTGTAGTTTAAAAATTATGCAAAAAAGTAAGTCTATAGATCAAATAGTGAATAACATTTGATTAGCACAAAACTTGACAAGCATACAATCCAACATTTAGATTTTCAAAATACGTAGCTATGTTAAGTTTTGGGTCCGACTCCCCTCCCGTTTCAAACTCTCATGTTTTCTCCTGTTTTAATATAGATGAAGGACACTTGGCAGACCAACAATCCAAAGGCTAATAAAACCCCACGTCATTCTCTCTTAATTTTGTCTCTCTTTCCCTCTCAATTACTCAGAAGTTTTCACGGCCACAAGGCACTATCATACATACACCCAACACCATTGGCAAAGGACGGGAAGGAGTTGTCGAAAATAATGCCGGAGACACCATCTGAGACGCATGGCCAGCACATCAAGATCGTTGCTACAAATACTTAGAAGCTCAACAAATTTTTCATTGATTTTATATACCTAATTTCCAACGTCTGTCTCTCCCTCTTGCTACTGATTTCATCACTGTTGCATGATTACTCTTCTCTCTTTTTGTTTATGGCACTTCATTTTGTGATATATTTGATGGATGGATGATTGATTATGGGTACTGGCATATGGCTTAAATTTCTTTGATTTTATTGTTATGGGTTTTGCAAGGTTATTCTTGGGGTTTCTTTTTGAGGGAGATGGAGAGACAAATTTTGAGAGAGTTCTTGCCTTACCTCTTCTGGGTTCTTTGAATTTTTCCAAAAAATTTTATTTCAATTTGGGTGATGCTTTCTTCTCTAGCGAGATCTGGTCTTAGTTTAAATACCCAGTTGACAGTGATGATATTGGAGCAAGGAAAGGGAAAGAAAGACAAATTGTAAAGAAGAAAAAATTGTATTTCACGTGATGGGTGTATGAGTATGACAATGGGTTTGCTTGGTCTGTAATTTAGAGAGAGAGAGAGAGAGAGAGAGAGAGAGAGAGAGAATGATGTGGGTTTTTTTAGCCTTTAGATTGTTGGTCTGCCAAGTGTCTTTCATCTATATTAAAACTGGAGAAAACATGAGAGTTTGAAACGGGAAGGGAGCTGGACCCTTAAGTTTTTAAGTGGAAGTTGTAGCCATTGGCTATAACCAAGTTTGTAGCCAAATTTTGTGTGTGTGTGTGGGAGGGGGGGAGGTGTTTAGTAACTAGCCTTATTGCACAAGCTTCATGCGTGCTTGAAGGCTCTTTCTTTGTTGGGGGGAGGGGATTTAGTATCATAATTTTCCATTCATTTCAATTTGAGGTATACACACATGTTCAATAACTAATTTAGGGTTGCTGCATCTTCCAATAGTAGTGTGATGAGATTTATGTGTTTGTGGGTGTGTTAAGTATTTTATACTACATCTCATCACACCTTTGAACCTTTGCACCCATTAGAAGATAATAAGGAAAATAAATGAGGCTTAATATAAATGCGTAATTTAAAGACTTAAAACATTAAAGGAATGTAAATACATAAATCATAAAGGAATTTAAAGACATAAAGCTATAAAGGAATGTAAATGCATAAAGCAATAAAGGAATTTAAAGGCATAAAGGTATAATGTAAATACATAAAGCTATAAAGGAATTTGAAGACAATGCACGAATTTAAATGAATTTAAAGTAAATGAAATCTTCTTTGAGTAAACCTCTATACCCATGAAAAATCAAATTAGTAGTGTACAAGGCTAGTCCTCCACTCACTATATTGAGTTAGGGTATAGGGTTTAGACTAGGAAGACCCACCTGAATTAGATCTTTATACCCATTTCAAACCAAAATGGTGGTGCAAAAGGACAAGCCTCCACTTATCATATTAAATATTTAACATGGTGTAAGGTTGCCTTTTCTTTTAAATCAATGGTGTTAGGACATATGTGATTCACTTGTTAGGAACATATGTCACTATTTTATGTAATTAGCTAATCCTTTGACAAAACACACTTTACTTGTAATTGGGTAGATCTAGGTGTTTTTAATACTTCAAGAAACAAGGTTTCAAGATCAAGTGTTGAAGTCATCAAGTCTATCCAAGAAACATGCTGAGAAGTGCAAATTCATTAAAGCTCGACAGCTGCATTTATCAAGTTTAAGAAAGTTATTTTCAACCTGTGTGCTCGACACCTTCTATCTATCGAGGTTTAAGAAAACAGATTTTCTATTCTGTTTTCTTCGAATCTGTGAATGTGTCTTTGGGCCTTCTTTTCTCCTAACCCTAGACATATAAAAGGATTATTTTAAGGGCCGTCAAAGAGTTCACAAGTTGCACAAGTGTTGAGCAAAGTTTGTTCAAGCAAATTGTGACCGGAGACAGAATTTGCTCTAGTTCATCGTTCTTGAAGAAGTTGCAGTGTATGTGCACCGTAGGGTTTTGTGACCAAGCATCTTCTTGATCTTCATCGTTGGAATGAACTGAAGAACTTTGCAACCAACAACCTTTTCTAGTTGGTGATTAAAGTCATGTACTGGGATCCGCGCAATTGGTTAGTCACGTACTTGGGAGTCGTGTATTAAAATGAGAAATTGTCACTACAGAACAAGTCCAATTGGGTATTGGGGTAAGGGTTCAACTATAGGTTGATATAAGGTATTGAGATTCCTTTACTTGTAACCGCTTGTTGTGATAATAGTGGAATTTCGGGAGTGGTGACTTGAAAATCACCCGGTGGGGTTTTTGCCGTTAGGTTTTCCCCATTCATAAACAAATCACCGTGTTATTTATTTTCCGCTGCATACTTAGTTTATTGGTGATTTGTTTGTGCTACCATGCGTTTGCATGTTAATTAACTTAATTAATTTACTTGGCTAAATTAATTGGTTAATTTATCACAATGGGTTAATTTGTTTTTGCCTATTAAGTGGTATCAGAGCAAGCACACTCTGATTAGGGTTAATATTTATTGTGTTGATCCATTAACCCCTGTTTGTCATGGATAGAGGACAGTCTTTAATCATACCTCCTTTATTTGATGGCACTAACTATGCATACTGGAAAGTACGCATGAGAGCTTTCTTGCAGTCCTTAGATGAGAAAGTGTGGCAAACTGTTGAGATAGGCTGGACCAAGCCAAATGAAGCGCCGGCCGATTGGGATGATGCCAAGATCAAGGCGGCAAACTTCAACAGCAGAGCGTTGAATGCCTTATTCAATGCGGTCACTAACGAGGAGTTCAAGAAGATATCCTCCACTAAAACTGCTAAGGAAGCATGGACCATCCTCCAGACAACCTATAAGGGAACCAAGGCTGTCAAGGATTCGAAGCTACAGAGGCTCACTACAAGCTTTGAAGAGATTAAGATGGAGGAGGATGAGTCGTTCGATGAGTTCTATGCTAAACTCAAAGACATAGTGAACTCAGTGTTCAATTTTGGGGAAATCATTCCTGAACCCAAGATTGTGAGAAAGGTGCAGATTTCTGCCCGAGAGATTCCATGCCAAGATCACGACGATAGAAGAATCAAAGGATATTGACAAGATTCCTTTGACTGAGCTGGTTGGTAATCTATAGACTTATGAGCTAGGGTTGACTAGGATTGGAAAGACGGGTAAAGGCAAGAGCATGGCATTGAAGGCCAAGAGTAGTGAGACAAATGAGTCTTCAGATGATGAAGATTCGAAGATGAAGTCCTACATCACCAGGCAGTTCAAGAAGTTTATGAAGAATGCCAATGGAATTGACAAGGACCGTAGGCAATCCAGTTCTTCTCAGTTCAAGAGCCAAGACAAAGGGAAGAAGGATGCAAGGGATGGCGGTCAGTACACTGTTCCCACAGGGCCTAAGTGCTTTGGGTGTCAAGGCTTCGGTCACATGAAACATGAGTGTCCCACATATCTCAAGAGCATTGGGAAGAGCAAGGCACTTGCTGCTACTTTGAGCGATACTGAGCCTGAGGATGATTTCGACAATGAGGATGACGGAATCTTGAATGCCTTCACTGCCATTGTCAATCTTACTGATGGGATTGTTGAAGATGTGGATGAAGAAGAGGAATTGGTGGAGTCTAAGTTTGAGAAGATGGATGATCAAGATGATATCCATACAGCCTATGAGAAATTATACAAGATTTCTGAGAAAATGAGAAACTTTATAGGCTGATTACCAAGAAGCTCAGTGATGTGGAACTTGATCGTGAAGAGCTTTCCACAAAGTTTAATGAGGCTAATCAGACTATTGGAGCACTGAGGTTCGAGAACAATTTCCTAGCTAAGAAGACTAAGAAGCTTTAAGCGGAGCTGTTTCAAGTCAGAACTCAGTTGGAGAGGACTTCAAGTGCAAAGCTTGATGAGATGCTCAGTCTTCAGAAATCTGCTTCTGATCGAACAGGTTTAGGGTATGGTTTCTCTTCCTCTAATATTGCTTCAACTAGTACTACTGTTTTTGTTCCTCCTAGCAATAATGTTGAAATTGAGAACAATGATGTTAAAACTGATTTAGCTAGTGAGAACTTAGACAAAGGTAAATCTATCTTAGGAGCACCCCCTAAGCAAGATAAGAAGGAAGCTAAAAACCCTAGGGCTAAGAAGGCTAACTCTCAAAAGCCTAAACAGAAGAAGTAGCATCTCTATCATCATTGTGGAGTTGCCGGTCATACTCGACCAAATTACTATAAGTGGCTAGCCACTCAATAGAGTAACGGCATGATAGCATCTGGGAACCAAAATCAGCTTCAATTATCTCTTGCTCCTCTTGGAGATCTTCTCAAAGCCCTCATGTTCCTTTCGAACTTGAATGGTTTCAATTCTTCCCCCTCACCGCCAATTCAAGGGTTTAATCAAAGGAAAGGTTCTTCTAAGTTATGGAAGAAAAAGGACTCCAAGTGATTCTATCACTTTTCTCTTTCTCTCTTCTTGTTTTTATATTTGCATAACTTGTGTGTTTTGCTTTTGTTTTGAGTCAGTCTAGTTTTTATGCTTTGGTTTGTTTAACATGTTTTTGTTTGGTTATTTTTCAGTTTTGCATTGTTTTGTTTTTCATATAAAATAAAAAAAAATGAAAAATCAGAAAAATACAAAAAACAGTGTGTGTTTGTGTACATTGGTACTTGTGTACCTTGGATGACCATTGAAACAAAGTTTTCTAAACTTTGTATCTCTTGTGGCTTAGATGAGCATCGTTATGCACAACTAAGCAAGTGAGCTTTGTGGGAAGGACTAAAAAATCCTAAGAGAAAGGCATAAATAACCATCTCACCACTGTTGTCCGCCAATCATGATATAACATCTATATGCTTAGGCATAGCAAAATTGTGATGTTTAGCTTAATATAATTGGGTATTTCTTTTCTCTCTTATATGCCCATGCATGATTTGCTTAAAAAGAAAAATATGCAAAGAAAAATTAAAAAGCAAAAAGATCAAAATGCTTTAAATATGATTGCAAGCGTGTATTCTAGGAGATGTGGGAGTTATAGGATATACCTCGAAGGTGATAGTCCCCATCAAACAGTTATGATTGTGTGTGAGTTAAAGTGATTTTCTCATATCTCAAATCGTCATAACATGTATACATTTATGCAATCTTGCGATGTTTTTCACACACAACACGCAATATTCTTTGCTATTCTTGATACATGTGCAAGTACAATGTGATTTGGTCATCACAAGGTTTTACATGTGTTAATATAGGCTCACTAAACTGTCTTGACTTATTTTTGAAATATAAAATTGGTTAGACCTATTTAGTGTGTTCGTGTGTTTTTGGGATCCATGTGCTTAAAATTGCTATTGAGAGATGATTTTGAGAGGTTAATATGGTGTTTGGATCATTGGTTGAGTTGCATGTTTGATTGCATTTATGTTTGTGTTTTTCTTTTCTCGAAAAATTGTTTTTAAAAGCTAGCTCGACACCTCCTCGACACCTTCTCGACACCTAGCTATCTATCGAGCTTCCAAGCTTTTTCTTATCGCAATCTTGACACCTCCTTGATACCTGGTAGGTCGATCGAGAAAGTTCCTGTCCCCTCGATAGCTTCTCAATACCTGGTGGATCGATTGAGCCTCATCTCTTGTGTCTGATGTTTTTGTACCTCGACACTTTCTCGACACTTGTATCTGTTGACGACCAAATCCTCGACACTTGGCTCAACACCTTGCTCGACACCTTTCAACACCTTCATCTGTCGAGATTTACTGAGGTTCTATTTATTCTCCTCGTGTGATCCGAGTCTCATTTCTCTTGATCTCTCTCTCGATAGCTCTATCTCTTCTCTCCCAAACACTCTCATCTTACTCCCAATCTTCTCCTTAAGGTTTCTTCAAGCTTTTTCAAGAGTTTATTCACTTGGTAAGCTTCTAATCTCTCATTCTTCATGCATTTCATGTTTTGAAACCTAGGTTTTGGGGATTTTGAAAATTTTTGGGGTTTTTCAAAATTGATGAGTGTTTGTTGAAATTTTGGGATGGGTTTTGCTTAAATGAGTTTAAAAACTTCATACATTGCATTTCATGTGCATTAAAACTGTATTATCATGCATTTTAGATGTGTGCAATTGATTGTGTGCTGGTAGGATTGGATTGAGATGAGCCCATGATGCAATTTACTTTGCATGTCACATGTTCATGCATTTCCCATGCATATGTACTTCATTTCAATATACTTGCTATATTTGAATTGTTTTGGAGCTTTTCTGATTGTCTTTTTTTTTCCCCCTCTCTTTCTGTTTACATTAGTCGTGTCTATGGCATCTAAGCGTAAATCTACTCCGACTCAGAAGCCTCTTCGTTCCGGAGCCTTTTCATCTTCTGATTCTACTCCTATCTCTCTTCGGTTCCGTGATGATGATGCCCACAAGGCATTCTTGGAGAACTTTTCTAGACGCGGCATTCATTCGGAACGCCAAGTCATTCTGGTGTACTTCGCCAACATCGACCTTCCTGATGTCATTCACAGTCGGGGATGAGAGTCACTGTGTGATGTCCCGGTCACTTGTCCTTTCATGCTTATCCAGGAGTTTTACTCCAACATGCACGGATTGATCGTTTAGTACCTTTTTTCTTCACTTGCGTTCGAGGTACGTGCATTCCTGTCACACCGCAGCTTGTTGTGGATGTGCTTCGGGTTCCTAGGGTAGAGTTCCCTAACTACCTTGGTTGTGAGAGTCTACGGACTGTGTCCAAGGATGAGCTCAAATCCGCTTTTTGTGAGCGTCCTTCCGAGTGGGGTGAGCGCCAGTTCACTTACTGTTTGGGCTTTGCAAAAGGCCCTTGGTTTTTAAACATGATGATGACCTTTGTACTCCATCCTCTCTCTCATTATAACTCCATTACAGAGCCTCGTGCTCGGTTTTTGTTATCCCTCCTTGAACATCTTACTATTGATTTCCCTTCTACTTTTATTCTTTCCATTATAGATGTTCATCTGGATTCGGCGTCCCGTGATAAGCTCATCTTTTCTTCCGCTATCACGAGGATATTACGCCATTTTTTTGTCCCTTTTCCTGTGTCCAATCACTTCACTCATATTTGTGCCATAGACTATGCTATCGTTAAACGTAGCGAGGCGCAGTTCAGGTCGCAACAAATGGATTCAGCAGCTCCCACCCGTCCGGCTCCATCTCGATCTGCTTAATCCACATCCGTTACTTCCTCTTCCAAGAGCGATGTGTCATTAGCAGACATCATGGCGCAGTTTCAGTGCATGGATGCTCGCTTAGATACACTCTCTACAGAGTTGTATCAGGTGAACGTCTGTGTTGGCCGCATTGTTAGACGGCAAGCAACTATGGGTGATTTTGCTCCTGAGGGTTCTCCTCCACCTCCTCTAGTGGCTTCTGATTCTGATTCTGAGGATGAGGATGATGATGATGGTGATGATGATGATGCTTTTGATGATGATGATGGGGATGCTAGCTCTACCAATGAGATGTCTACTTAACACTCTTACCCTTTGTCACTCTTGACAAAAAGGGGGAGTAGTTTTGGTATATGAGAGTAGTCATACTTAGGGGGAGAGTTAGTATAGGACATTTTTGTTAGGGGGAGTGTTGATATCTTGAGGGATGTAGTGAGGATTTTATGTATCTTTTCTTTTATTTCTTTTATAGACACATTGTTCTTGTACCTTAGGTCTTGTGACCATTTATTGACATACATTGTACTTATTCTTCTATATATGTGGATGTATGTTTTTCTTTCACCTACCCCTTACATGTGTTGTTTCTTTTCTTCCTTTATACACATGCTTCTTATTACTTGTATGCAATCTATTATTTCAGTTTCACACAAAGATGCCTTGATGAGTTTTGTTTAAAGTGTTTCAAAAATACAGGTTGTCAAAGTCTACTTGCCATAAACTCTCTTCTTGCAAAGTTTTTCAAGAGTTTGTGTTAGGATAGATTTTATTGTATTCAACAAATGAATATGAGTTGAGTGATTTATGACTTCTCTCATATGTTCATTTGTTTGTTGTGGTTTTGTCATAAATTGCCAAAGGGGGAGATTGTTAGGACATATGTGATTCACTTGTTAGGAACATATGTCACTATTTTATATAATTGGCTAATCCTTTGACAAAACACACTTTACTTGTAATTGGGTAGATCTAGGTGTTTTTAATACTTCAAGAAACAAGGTTTCAAGATCAAGTGTTGAAGTCATCAAGTCTGTCCAAGAAAAAAGCTGAAAAGTGCAAATTCATTAAAACTCAACAGCTGCATCTATTGAGCTTAAGAAAGCTGTTTCAACCCATGTGCTCGACACTTGCTCGACACCTCCTATTTGTCGAGGTTTAAGAAAAACAAATTTTATGTTATGTTTTCTTGGAATCCATGAATGTGTCTTTGGGCCTTCTTTTCTCCTAACCCTAGACATATAAATGGATTATTTTAAGGGCCGTCAAAGAGTTCACAAGTTGCACAAGTGTTGAGCAAAATTTGTTCAAGCAAATTGTGACCGGCGACACAATTTGCTCTAGTTCATCGTTTTTGAAGAAGTTGCTATGTATGTGCATCGTAAGGTTTTGTGACCAAGCATCTTCTTGATCTTCATCGTTGGAATGAACTGAAGAACTTTGCAGCCAACAACCTTCTCTAGTTGGTGATTGAAGTTGCGTACTGGGATCCGCGCAATTGGTTAGTCACGTATTTGGGAGCCGTGCATCGAAAGGAGAAATTGTCACTACAGAACAAGTCCAATTGGGTATTGGGGTAAAGGTTCAACTGTAGATTGGTATAAGGTACTGAGATTCCTTTACTTGTAACCGCTTGTTGTGATAATAGTGGAATTTCAGGAGTGGTGACCTGAAAAATCACCCTGTGGGGTTTTTGCCATTAGGTTTTTCCCATTCGTAAACAAATCACCGTGTTATTTATTTTCCGCTGCATACTTAGTTTATTAGTGATTTGTTTGTGCTACCACGTGTTTGCATGTTAATTAACTTAATTAATTCACTTGGCTAAATTAATTGGTTAATTTATCACAAGGGGTCAATTCGTTTTGGCCTATCAAATGGGCTTTAGTATGTCTATGTGTAAAAGAAGGCAAAAAGCTTCACACGTAGCCTATACACATATCAAATATAAGGGAAAACACAACCTTTGAACAAGAAAAAAAAAAAAAAAAAAAAACCGCAATAATTTAAATGACATAAAAGTAAATAACTCAAAAAGTAAATAGCAAGAAAAGTAAATGACATAAATTTCAAGAGCACAAATTAAAGGTGCAAGGAATAGAAGAGCATGAAAAGTAAAGAATTTTATTGATTTTGAATGTAATTACAACCAAAAAGAAAAAGGGAGGTGGAGTAGGGTAGTAGTTACATTGCCCTAGCTCTAAGAAGAAATTTTGAAGGTTCACCTATAGGTTTGGAGGGTGAAAAGGGAGTAGGAGAGGGGGGCTAGAATTTCTGGATTTAGGGAGCTATTCTAGGGAGAATGAGAGAGAAAATAGATCTAGAGAGAATCCTAGAGAATTTGAATAAAGTAGGAATTTTTTTGGGATTTTCTTCATAAATTTCAAAGGGAATTTGGGGGGACGCCGGGGGGGGGGGGGGGGGGAGTATTTATACAAAACAGCAAGAAGGGTGGGATTCCCATGAGGTTGTCGCTTGGGGGGTAGGTGGCTCCTATGTGGGATCCTACCACCTCATCTTTGAAAATTAATTCCTCCTAATCCGAAGGTGATATCGTCAAGTCTCTTTGATGTGGAGTAGCTAACCCATAATTATACTTCAATATGGTCCAAGCAGTTTTCACCCATTGTTTTTGTATTTGTAAAGTTTATTGCACGAAAACACTCCAAAAACAACTCTTGTGCTTGAAAAAAGTATTTTTAATGGGGTTTTGGCATTTTTTTTTTTTTTTGATATTTCATCCGTTTCAACTTCGATTTTGGCTCGTGAACTATCGTTTTGAAGAAAATTTTATAATCTTTAAAATGGACAAAAATTTATCTCGATCGAATGGTAGTATTTTTTGGTCAAATTTTTTAAAAATCCCAATTAGGGTTTAGTCTATGTTGGTCAAATTTAGCCAAAAGTGGCAAGTTTGGGATTTTAAACTCTTGAATCATTGAAATGATTTATCCAATGCTTGCAAGATGAAAATACATTTTCCATGTAGTTCTTTATTTTCTTGCATCCAAAAATATGAATTTCAAGTGTTTTGACATGCTAATCGAGGCTAGACAATATCAACAACTTCCCATTCTTTGCCTAATACTTATTGTAATGATAAATGTTGGACAAAGAATTTAATGTTATATTTTGTCTCAACTTTTACCTTTTTTGTCAATTAAAGAAATACTTTGCTAAAGATGGATTTTGTCAATTAAAATCCCCAAACGCAAGTTTCTATTGTACAATAGAAAGAAAAGGAATAACATAGTTTTCATGTGCCTCTACAGGTGAAGACTGAAGATACTAGATCTAGAATGGAATGTGTTGGAGCATTTTAATATTAAATAATTAAAATGAATAAATGTTATAACATAAATGTAAAGATGTGGGAGTGAATATAGAAGATGAGGAGTTAGTGAAAATGTTTAATCCCACATTGAAAAGGAGAGAGACTATTTTATTCTTTTTAATTGTGGTGATTAATGGGCTAACATGAATTGTCTTAGATATTGGGCTAGATACGTGCGCAAGGGGGAGGTGAAGAGTGGAGGTATCAAAAATGGCCCCTCTTGCTATAAAAGGAGAAACTAACCGCTTAAAAAAAAAAAAAGAAAAAAAAGAAAGATTGCTACCGGGAGAAAGGAGAAAGAGAGATCGAGAGAAAGAGAGACAGAGAAATAGAGGAGAATGAAAACAGAGAAATAAGAGAGAAGGAGAGAGTTCTATGGGCATCAACACCGTTAGGCTACATATCTGCCACCATCAGATCGTCGGAACCGGCCCTGATACGTTTTCCTTCATTTTTTTTTTTTAGATTTGGGAATGAAACATTGCTTTTTATTGAGTTTTTTTGTTGGATAGGTTTAGATTTGATTTTGGTTTTGATATTTTTTTGTTTCGGGCTTTTGGGTTCTCCATGAAAATGTTTGTTTTCTCAATTTTTCGATTTTTTTCCCTATTTTGGATTACAGAAATCACTAAGCCTTTCCCTGTTTTCTAATATCTACGTTCATAATTTTTTTTTTCCCTGGGGTTTTGATTTAGAAAACTGGTTTTGTTGTTGATTCATCACCAACAGCAGAACTTTTATCCCTATTGAAAAATATATGGGTTTAGTAGAAGGTAGGCATGGGGGTTTTTTTTTTCCTATTGAATTACTGTTTCAAATTGTATAAAACTATTCCCTTTTTTTATTTGGGAAATTATGATTCATTCATTCATTCTGTTCTTTCTTTGCTGAATTTATTTGTATTAAGGAACTGTCATTTTGTATGTGAATGTTCTGCTTTATGAAATGGGCAATACTTTTATGATTTCTTCTTTTCATTTTGCTTTGTTACAGTGTGAAACTTGGAAAACATTTGTTTGTTTATATGTGAATTTGATTTGGTATTTGATGTTTACTATTAATTAAAGCCAAATTCTTTTTTTTTTCTTTTTTAATTTTGTTTATGAATTCATGGTGTTGAATAGGAAAGCCAAGTCCAAAGAAGAAGAAGAAATTGTCAATTCTTCCCCTTTATCGTATCTCTTATTTGGTGTTTTTACTTTTCTATTGATTTCAATATTTGTTTTATATTGAAATATTGAGTGCTTTTTCTTTTCTCTCTTTTACTATGGATTGCCTGCATTGCCATTAATTTTGTTACTGACAATAATTCCAATTTTTGTATCTTTATGGTTTCATATGTTTGAATCAGTTTTCCCAGATAAGTGTTCCTCTATCTGCTGCTGAACAATCTCAAAACCGGGACTTCTTGCCAAGTGCCAAATCAAGTTCAAAGGTCTGCACTTCTTATTTTACAACACCTTTTTTACCATTTTGATCATTCTAGAATAGAGTTTTTACATTGTTAGTGGTATCCAATAGAGTTTTTTCTCTCACTACCTGTTTCTACTTTGCAGTCTCTACTGATAGTGTTCTGTAAAACTTTTCAAAAGAACATAAAACAATTTTGGCCCCCAAACTCTCCCTATAATGTTTTTTAAAGATAAGATTATCATCCTGTATAGTGATAAACTTTGTATATCCCACACACAAAAAAAAAATAAAATAAAATAAAAAAAAAAATAAAAATTAAATGGGCATTCAAAAAATCTAGGATGTATACAAATTTTTTTTGAACAAACTTACATTGGAGAGTTGGAGTTGACCATGAAAGGAGACCCATTTCTTGGTCTCTCTCTCTGACTCCTTAGTATTTGGCATCTAGACTCACTATTTAGTCTGGTTTTTCTTTCCTTCTTCTTCTTTTTCTTCTTCTTCTTCATCCTTACTTCTTTGACCCTTTTACAGTTTTTTACTTATGAATCTCTAAGTCAAAGGTTTCTTTTATCACGTTACAATTTGCTGGATTGCTCCAACTCCTACCACATGTGTGGCTCACGTGTTCTAGCCACCAGCTATCACCCACTTCAATATATTTACTATTTTATTTGTTAATTTTACCATTTCATTAGTGTTTTTAGGACAATAACATTTCATTCGTTATTTCCCAGTTTCCAAAAAGTGAATTTGACATTTGATGTGGTTTTCTTTTTCTGCTAGCAAAACACTTCTTGCTATTTATATCATCATTTTTTGCTCTGTACTCCTCTAATTTTTTTTTTTTTTTGGAACCAACTTATTTTTACCCCCTCCTATTACTAAAATAATTTTAATTATTGATAGATTTTTTAGCTAGCTGGATTCTGGGCTATACATGAACCACTAACAAATGCAGAATCAAGGTTTGATTAGTCGTGGTCCAAACCTTCATTTTTCAGATTTATATTTTCACTGAACTGTTGCATTACTTTTTACAATTTAACCCATATTTTCAATGTTTTCGTAGGCTTCGTTTGCAGTATTTCTTTCATCTTTCTCTGCTGCAATTTAAAATTGCTATGCTCTTTTTTTTTTTTTTTTTTTTTTTGAGCAATCGGAAATAATGGCTGCAATTATATGGATTGCCCTCTTCAATTTCACTAAGAATAGTTAGGTATACAAAAGTGCTCACCACAGCCAAGAAAGAAAACCAAAAATCCATAAACTAATACCAAAGCAGTAGTAAAAGTATTAAACTTGAAACTAAAATCTTATGAATAGTGGAGCTAAGCAAGATGTTTTGCACAGATCATGCACCTGTAGAGCAGTATAAGATAGAGAACACCAGTTACACATCACACGCATGATACAATGCACTTGAAATTCCACTAGACATGAATTGGATCTTACCTTCTGTTGTAGGACTTTGAAAGTAGGAAGTAAGGTTATAGCATTTGATGCAACATGAAAAATAGTTTGCAATCTCTGTTCTAATGGTTAAGAGATGTCATTTTTTGGTTTCACATGCTGTGCAAACCAAAAACTAGCTCAGCTAGATGTTGCATAGATCACTATTATCCATAGAAACATCATGCCAAGTTAAATTAAATTAAAGGGAGTAGATATATCATAGTGTCCAATGAGAATAATTGCACAGATCACTATTACCCATAGAAATCCTTGGGTAAAGTATAAGCGAAAACTAGATTTCACTTATACTTGAGCTCACTACATTTTCTGTTTTAGAGCATTTTGGTTTCTTAAGTTATATTTAAACTTAATTAATCTGTGCCTTGCCACTTTGTATTTTGTCAGTTGGGCATGAAATATAGATGTGGTTTTGATCTTTGCAATATGTGTTGAGCATGAGAGTTATATCATTTTTGTGAAATGAAAGTTATGTTTTTCTCATCTCTAAGTTTAACTATTTGATCGTCTGGGTGTTTCTTTTAAATATTATTAGATATTATTCTCATATACTTTAAATGAAAACATCACAAATGTTAATGCCTAACTGATTAAAAAAATTTGTAGGTAACTATTGACTGTCATTCACATGGGCAACAAAGCTCTACATCAACTTTGACATTCCAAAAGTCACAAAGGAAATTATGCCAAAAGGACCTCTTAAAGGACTGGATGGATAAGTTTCTTACATAATAGAAAAATAGTTGCTGAAATAGAAGACTTGGAAGCATAAAAAATGCTTAAGAATTATGCACCAAGTTCTATTCTTCATACTCTTTTCTTATTTACTTAATTTTCTATTTTATTTTAGATTATGAGAGATTTAATTTTCTGTATTTAGGCTATGGTTTTGTAATCTGAGCATCCTAAGACACTTAAATCAACATGAATTTAAGTTTTGTAATATATTTGATTCTAATTTTGAACTCAGTTATAATTGTAGATTGTAATTCATTTGTCTTTGTTAGATTGCCGCACTGTTCAGTGCAGCCTTATTTTGGGAATACAAGATTGATGAAAATTGAGAATGCTATGAGTATGCATTTTTATAGGTGCTACATTAAAAAGCTTCTAATTTCAAGTAATGAATCTGAGTCCTAATTTTAAGTATTGAGCTTGATTGTTGACCTTTTAGGTTTATATTATACAAATAACAACTAAAGGCCATGAACAAGGCAAATATTTGGAGTTGAGAAAATCAAAATGCAAACCATTACGAGAGATCGCCAACTTTTGGAAAACTAAATATCAGGAAACCTATTAATATATTGTGCTTGGTCTCTTACTTTTTTCCTTTTTTGAAGTCCAAGTTGTTCAAGTATTAGGAAAGCTGTTAATCTGTTAAATAAATAAAAAGGAATAGCATAATGTTAACATATATACAATTTTATCGCAGATAGATCAAATTAATTGGTGACATGCAAAGCCAAGATTGTTAATGTTAACAACAGATGGGGTATTATTTTTCCATGTCTTATATGCAACACCAAGGTCAAACCTATCAAAGGAGTTTTATGGTGTGAGTGATGTAAAGGTGAGCCTAAATTATAAAATGATTCCGCGCATTGCGCGGGTTAAACGCTAGTGGACCTAATTAATCAGATTAATTTGGGTAGTAATTTCGTGAAGCCCATTGAGCCTATAAATAGACTCATTCATACACAATCCAAGTTACTGCAATATACAATATACACATAAAAAATATGGAGGTTTTTGGCAAAGAAGGGTGTTCTTTCTGGTGGAGCTTTGGGCTTAAACACTTTGTGTAGAGGTCGTTCTAGCCATATGACACTTGTTGGGCTGTTGTATCCTGGGGGAGACAAGTCAGAGAAGGTCTGCGCCAGTTACAAAGTTTAGCCAACCAAGGGCTTGAATCTCCTTAAAGAGAGCGAGTGCCGCGCCTCAGTCCTAATAGTGTTGTGTAATTTCTCTTTTACGTTAATAATATTCAGAAGTATTATTCAGTTTCTCGATGTGTTATTTCCATTATTATTGTATTTGCACCAACAAAATGGAATAGAATAAAATGAACTATTTTGGAATATTTTTTCATTTCTTTGTTTGAGAGTTTTAATGAAGGGAATGGAAATGTCATTCTCTTATTTGAAAGCTTAATAAGTGAGAGAGAATGGAATGGGTAATAAAAAACATTCATTCCTCTCTATTTTGTCAAAATCTCAAATTTTCATTTTCTCCAAAATTGAGAGGAATTGGAATAAAATGAATTAAGTTTAGTAAAATTTTCACTAAAACTCCCAATATACCTCAATATATTTAGTCTTGAAAAAAAAAAAAAAAGGAGTCTAATAATAATATTATCATAAAATGATTTCATTAATTTCCCTCTATGTTACTCTAAAAATAAAATGACACTTACCTTTAATTTCTTTATTTTAAAATATCCAAACAAGATTATTTCATATCATTATATTCCATTTCTTTCCACTCCTTTATAATTTACTCATTCCATTCTATTCTTAAATGGTAATGAAGATTAGGAAGCATTTATGCTGGCATTTTGAACAATGTGTGAAATGGGACTCTATTTTTGAGGAAAGAATTTACTCCATTTAAGTTCTCCAATTCCCTCAAATTTTAAGCTCTCCAATTCCCTCAAATTTTAAGCTAGAAGTATGACACGTAGCATTTATTTGCTTTTTAAACATCACCCATGTATCTTACATCTAAATATTATATAAAGACCGGAAGGAATTTGAAGATCGAATGGGAGGGGTATATCCTAATTGGTTGCACAAACAAAATTACTACTAAGACGTGTTTAGTTAGTGTGAGCTGCAAATTGCAATTGCTTACATGGTTTTAAAATGTCTACTTAAGCAATTGCAATCGAAGCAATTGCAATTGCTTAGATGGTTTTAAAATGTCTACTTGGTTTCCAAAAAAAAAAAATCTGCTTGGCTTTTTTTTTTTTTTAATTTTTTTATTATTATTAATGCATCTCATTTTTATTGGATAAACCTCTTATATATGGCAGGATTGCATATGCACAAGTGGCAGGTGACATGCTCTCCTAAATTTAGCAGGAACAGCTGGCAGTTTTAATACTATACTTCATATAAATTCTGTCACGGACAAGGGATAATAAACCACCCTTTCTAACTTTTGAAATTGGCACCTCCTCATGCACAAAGTTTTTGGGAGTTTAAGGGGGAAAATGTTCGAGCTGCGGGTTAGCAGCATGTTGTAATTATCTCTCTCAAAAAAAAGAAAAACTTTTGAAATTCAAACGGTTATATAGCCGTTGAGACTAGGAAGAGAGAGAAAGAGATGGAAAGAGAAAGCAAATATGGGTTTGCGGCCTTTTCATGGGCAGATGAGGTAGAGAAAGAAGAAGAAGAAGAAGCTCAAGCTCAGCCGCATTAGATTCAGAAGCAGAAAACAAACCCATTTGGCTCTGCAAGACCCAGAGAAGTTGTTCTCCAGGAACGAGGCATTGACTGGAGAAAACTCGACCAAGATTTAATACATCTTTCCAACATAAGGTGCCTTTTCCTATTAGCTTTTCTATTCAAATGCAATTATTAGTCACTGTCTGGTTATTAGACAAAATGAAAAAAATGTTGGGTACTCCTATGTTTTATTGTCTTTATATAGTGTTAATCTATAACTTTTAAGAAGATTATCAGTTTTTCCTTAAATTTTTTTTTTTTTTCTTTGTGGGGAATTTTGAATTGGGGATTTATCAGTTAAAAAAAAAAAAAAAAACTAGTTAAACTACAGTCTTTTGGCATTACTAGTTAAGCTACGAGTCTTTTGGCATGTTTTTTTTACTTGATTTAACAAATCGATGACAATTAAGCAATTAGCTGAATGAGGCTGAGTTGTGTGGAATAATGAAAATTCAAGACATGTTCTCTCCTTTACTTTACTACATTTCCATATCTATAGGTTGTTTATATGTCTAATGTTTCAAAATTTCAAACTGTTAACCCAGCTGGTACAAATGGATTTTATTCTCTAATGCCACCTTATTTCTAATATAACCATTATATTACAAACACAATTTCTGAAAGAAACAAGGCTCAGAGTGAGAAGTCATGTAAAGAAAACATACCTGCACCAGCCGCACATGTGTTTGACATAATACAGTCAGATCCTCCAAGTAGGAGCCTAGAACAGAAACTGGCTGATACTAGATTTAGTTCTAAAGGAAGAGGGGAAGTTCCATGGGTTCCCTTGACTCACCAGAATCAGATTCCTCTAATAGTTTCTCCTCCTCTTAGACATCCGCCAAAGAATCTCATCCCCAGATTACTTGAGGAGTCCAGCATTTGTTGCAATCCCTGTGGCTTTGACAATTGGCAGCAACAATTTCAGTGCAAGAATCGCTTAGGGACAGAGAAAGAGAAAGCACGCAATAAACAAAGGTTTCAAAAGGCTCACAGCTTAGACCCCAGAAGCCACGTTCATCCTCAACTTGATCAGAATACAATCTGGAGCAACAGCCAATCCAGTGAGTTCAAGAACAATGGGACAGAAACCCAGCACTTGGTTTTGCAAATGGAGGCACAACACAGCGGCAAAAACTTAAGAAAATCAGCAGCTTGTATGAACCAGCAAGAAATGAGGATGTTCAATGCGCAGAATTTGGTAGGTACACCACTGGTAAATGAAAGGAGAGCACCCCTTCTTAGACAAGATAAATGGTGGTCATTGGCTCATGAGAGAGAATGGAAGCATTTACAAGATGACTATGCAAGAAGTGATAGTGGTTTTTCCCGCAGGAGAGATAATAACAGTCGAACAGAAAGATCTTTTGCCGAAGAACTTGAGTGGGAAATTAGGGGATTTGACAATGAAAGGCCAAAAGTTGCTAGGAATGTCACTATGACAGTCAGAAACCGTAAGAGAGCCGTATCAGGACAAAATTTGAAGGCGAAAAGAGCATGTTGAGAACAAGGGCAACCATTGAAAGAGTACCCACCAAGTCTTCATTTTCTCTCCTTTCTTTTTTCTTTTCTTTTTCTATCCTTTAATTGTGAGTTTATTTTATTTATTTATTATTAATTTTTTGGGTGGAGAGGGAACAAAACTAATATGGGCATCTCACATTTTGATTGGATCTTTGACACTATTTTGATTGCTAGATCAATTACACCTTCTTGGTATTAAATTGAGAGATTTGGATTTGTGTTTTCCTACAGACTCCAGTAGCCAGTCTCTAGCTATTCTGGTTATCCTTCACAACCAACAGAGCAAGCGGTTGAGAAGAGTATAGAAATTTAAAGCTCCAGATTAATCTTGATGGTAATTGGCAAATTCCTGAAACAAACCAGAAATAAATTTCTTATAAAAACCTAAATTAAAAGTGCTTTAATGATTTACCCCCTGATGACTTAAAGCAAGACCAAAACGTAAGAGAACTTGGAAGATACCAATCTACTATTAACAGCCATTAAGCTTTTATCCATCACTGAATGTTTTAATATTGAAGTTATCACATACAGCTTGTATGTGATAATAATCTCTTCACATCCCTGATGTACAATGTCCTACTGAGAAACTGACCTTTAACAGTCATCAACCAAAACCACCAATTGTTGGTAATTAAAAGTCATGAAGTCCTACAAAAACAGCTTTGATGTGAACAATTCCTTCATCCATGAATTACAACAGAAATTTATACTGCAACTCACTATATAATTCATCTCACAGCCATCAACCAAAACCACCAATTGTTGGTAATTAAAAGTCATGAAGTCCTACAAAACAGCTTTGATGTGACCAATTCCTTCATCCTAGAATTACAACAGAAATTTATGCTGCAACTCACTATATAATTCATCTCATCTAATGCATACAAAAAACCAGCATACACTTCACCAAAAAAAAAAAAAACCAGCATACAACACTAATGATACAACAATTTAATGGTAGCTCACTCCTTCACCACTTACAACCTCACCAATCCGGTATGCTTTATAAGCTCCATTTCCACTCTCAAGTATTCTATAAGATGCTTCCTTGCTCACAACTAGAACCATCCCAATGCCCATGTTAACAGTCCGCCTCATCTCAGCATCCTCGATTTTTCCTGCCTAATTATAAAGTAAGAAAAAAAAATTATTTATGTTTTCATGAAAAATATATAGGTGGTTGAAGAAAACCAGACAAAGAAAAAAAAAAAAACTATATGGAAGACAGTAGTACTCTGCCAACAATCACTTCATCTTTTCTCAATATTTCCAACACAAAGAATACATTTTACCTCTTGAATCCACTTAACACACTTGGTACTTCCCAAGAGTTATTATGGATGACAGCACCAAGCCCTTTTGGAAACACTCGAGGTATATTGTCTGTGAAACCACCACCTGTGATGTGGGCAATCCCCTTTATCCCACCCTTGCTTATTAAGTCAAGTACCTAATTTTGAAGGAAAGGGGAAAACACATTGGTCAGACTAAGCAACAAGACAATATTGAACTGTATAATGTAGAATAGGGGGCAATAAGTAACCTGCTTAACATAGATAACAGTTGGGGACATCAAAGCTTCGCCTAATGTAACATCTTCACCAGGAAGTTTGTGCTCTAGAGAAAGGCCACTTCGAGTTAGAACCCTGTGAAAATATAGCAGTACGTATCAGCAATAATTTGGCAGACTAAAGCATCATATATTGAAATAACTCAGCAAACACTATTTCAAATATTTAACGAAGTCTTTTCCTTAGATGTTATCAAAATAATGGCATAGCAAAGACTCTTAGAAAACAACACTAACCGTCTTACTAGAGAAAAACCATTAGAATGAACACCGCTGGATGGCAGGCCAATAAGGACATCTCCAGCCGCAATGTCTCTCCCATCAATAACTGAATCTTTTTTTACAATGCCAACAGCAAAACCACTGAGATCATACCATCTGCATAAAAATCTGGCATCTCTGCAGTCTGAAAGGTATTAAAAACCCATGAAATGCACATTAGAGGTTAAAGAATATGCATAATCGTTCTAATTTTAATCCAAATAGGAGGGCGGGTGGAGAAAAAAAGGGGGAAAAAGACCACTATAGTTTTAAATGTAATCAAACTTCACTAAAACCATGTAAGAAGCTAATTCTCTCCAGTCAGGACACATTCCAGTCAAATTGAATAAGCAGCATAAATGTTGAAACACATGATTGTCACAATCAACTAACTGTATTAAGTGTGCCAAGACCACATCCATCATATTATAAAAGGGATGGTATAACAAGATGAGTACACTTCCCCCCCCCCCTCTTTCCTCTCCATAACGAAGTACTTCAGCCCTATACCTCTTGTACTACAATCATGAAGTAACCCTCAAAGCCGAATAAAATGCTATTACCGGCCGATTTCCTTTTTCCGGCCGAAACACACTGATATTCGGCCGATACGATCCAATTCAGCCCGAATCGACACGAATTCGGAAACGAAAAAAAAAAAAAACTGGACACGGTTCGACGCGTAGGCAGCGGCGTCCCTCGCGCGTCGCCACGTCGGACGCAGGTGCGGCGGCCATTTTGCGGCGTCCGTGCATCCTAGCCTATACCTCTTGTACTTCAATCATGAATTAACCCACAAAGCCGAATAAAATGCTATTATCTCTTTCACATACCGTACAATCTGCCAACATTAGATACTTGCAATATTTGAACTGATTACTTCCAAGTACTATCTCATTTGAGACCCATTAATGTGAAAAGGAGACAAACAGGATGTTAGATTAATATACTAATTATAATAGCAGTTAGATGCACGATTTGCCCTCCCATTATAATTCACAGCTTGTAGAAATTTGTCATAGTCAAAACACAAAATACTTAAGACTGCCTTATCCTTAGACCTATTGCCAAGGTAGGGTCCTTTGGACCTACCCCTGGGGAGTAAACCACATGATATATTAAATGGAGAGCACTCATTGACACAAGCAAAATTTTCAAGATACTAAAAAGGTAATAAAAATAAAATAAGTCACGTACCTCTCCTCCTAAAAGAGCACAATCGGATTGTTGGCAAGCATCTACAATGCCTTTTATAACCTAGATTAGAAAACAGAAAGATCAAATCAGCTTGAGCTTTTGTACATTTACAATTTTTGTGACCCATGCAACCTAGACCAATTATGCACATTTGTTTGTACCTTTTCAACAAGGTCAACATCTAGGTGGCTAGTAGCAAAGTAATCAAGAAAAAAAAGTGGTTTTGCTCCAGAAGTAATAATGTCATTGACAGTAGGGCTGTTCACGGGTCGGGTTTGTGCCCAACCCGAACTCGACCCGAATGCATCGAGTGGGGAAAAGTTTAACCCGCAACCGACCCGGTTCGAGTTTCGAGTCTGTTGGTTCGGGTCGTATCGGTTTTGGGTCCATATCGGTCAGTTTTAGGTTCGCTGGAGTGAAGCAAAATCTAGCCAGATTTTGGTTGAAATATTGCCGGATCTCGTCAGATTTGATCGGATCTAATGAGATCTGGCCGATATTTCCCTATATTTATAAATATTGGGCCGAGATCTTGATGGATTTGGCCGAAATCTGCCTATCCGATGGACTTAAGGGTTTGGACTTACCGATTTTTAGCCGAGTTTGTGATTTTCGACGAGGGAAGAACAGCTCATCGGGTGGGTCGAGTTCGTTGGTTTCTTAGACAGCCAACCCGCAACTCGAACCGATGGTCTCGGGTGCTTGCGCTGGCGACCTGTGTCCGACCGTGACAAAGCTTTGATCGGGCGGTTTCAGGTGAAGATGATCGAGTTTCGGGCAGTTTGGTCGGGCCAGGCGAGTCATGGACAACCCTAATTGACACTCATTGCAACCTTGTTAGAGACATATTTTATGTAATTGGCTAATCATTTGACAAAATTTTACTTGTAATTGGGTAGATCTAGGACGGGTTTAGGACTTCAAGAAACATGTTGCTCAAGTCAAGTGTTAAAGCCATGAAGATTGGACCAAGAAACAAGTGAAGAAAAGCTGTTCATTAAATCTTGACAGCAATCTCGACAGAAAAACTTCTATTGAGATTTAATGTTGAAGCTCGACACAAGCTGTTTCTGTCGAGACTTACGAAATCAGAACTTCCAGATCTGATTTTCGGCCCATGCTAAAATATTTTTATAGGGTTTCTTTTCTCACAACCCTAGACATATATAAGGATTATTTTAAAGGTTGTCGCGCATGTAGAAAGTGTCCTAGTTCATTATTCTCTCTAAAGAAGCTATTGCGTCTTTACGTCAAGGGTTTTGTGACCAAGGAGCTTCCTGATCTTCATTGTTGATGAACTGAAGAACTTTGCAGCTAACAACCTCTTCAAGTTGCCGGAGTTAGTCACGTACTGGAATTCATGCATTGACCGGAAAGATTGCCGCTACAATATAAGTTCAATTGGGTATTGGGGTAAGGGTTCAATTGTAGGTTGGTATTTCGGGATAGGCCAAAGGGTTTGGTAAGATTCCTTATACTTGTAACCGCTTGTGATTGATAATAGTGGATTCTTGGGAGTGGTGACCTTAAAATCACCCGGTGGAGTTTTGCCTCGTTGGTTTTCCCCATTCGTAAACAAATCACCTTTGTCAAATTTATTTTCCACTGCATTTAGTATAATTGGTGATTTATTTGTGCTACCATGCTATTGCATGTAATTGAACCTAATTAATTAACTTGGGTAATTAATTAATTAATTGCAAGGGATCAATTCATTTTAACCCAACAAACTTGAAGCAAGAAAAAGTGCATTAGAAAAATACTAACAAAATAATTTAACAAAATTTGATATCAAATATTACCAGATCAATCCCAATGGTTTCATGAATTCCAAATTCAAATGCAAGTTTAAGTTCAGTTCCCACACCATCTGTACCAGCAACAAGGTATGAATCGCCTGTCCATGGACACAAGATTAGCAAACTTTAAAAACTCAAAACAACCAGGCCCAACATGGAACAACAAGATTTTCTTATAAAAGAACACCAAATGAAGACAAAAATCAGCAACTATCCTCAAGTTTTCTTGGCTTGGATCTAGTAGGAACAAGAATGAGAGTTTATCTGGCTAAAATTGCCAAATGAATTACCTATTTGACTTGTAAGTTATCTATGTAAAAGACAGAAAAAAAAAAAAAAAAAAAAACTTTCATTTGATAATCTATATATATATATATATATATATATATATAACTGAAGTCTCTGAAACTCCTACAATTTTCCACGTCACCACTATTTTTTTTTAAAATTCTTTTTATTTTATTTATTTAAGTTTAATTTTTTTTTAAAGATAAAATAACCCGACTATTCTATATCTCTTCACCTACTCTTAAAAAAACCGTGAACTCCACCTGCTCTTCTCTCTTCTTCTCTCACACACTCTCAAAACTAAAAGTCTCTCTTCTCCTATGGCTATCACAATCCAGGCCTTCAAGGCATGCCAGATCTTCGACAGTTGTGGCAATCCCACAGTCGAGGTTCGATTCTTAAATTCCCATGTCCCTGATCTGTGTGTTTTTGTTGATAGTGTGTTATAGACTGTTTTGTTTCATATCGAAAATCTGTGTGTGTCTATGACCATCATACACAAGGGTTTTATAGAGCCTTAATCATGTAGGTCGATGTGACAACCTCAGATGGCGCTTTTTATAAAGCCGCTGTTCCAAGTGGTGCATCCACCGATATGTTCCTTAATCAAATATTCGTTTTTTATTTATTTTATTTTATTTTTATAATTGATATTAGTCTTAGATTAGTAATACTTAATCTAAGCAGTGAAATGAACTATGGAGACGATAATTTTCATTTATGTTGTTAGATCATTTTGAAAATACATGATATAGTGAAGAAATTGAGAGAGGATTTGAACATTCAGATATGTTTTGGTGTTTTGTCTCATAGACCAAACTCTGTGTCCTTTTTTCTTGTTTTCCTTTAGGAATTTATAAGGCACTTGAACTAAGGGATGGAGGTTCAGACTACCTTGGAAAAGGTGTATCAAAGGTAAGTTTAATTTATTAGCAAATTTGTAATTAAGCATATTCAGATCAGGGTTGGGTTTTTTTGTATCTTTTATCTCTGTTTTGTTTTTTCTTTATATATTAATTAGAAAGAATACAGAAATTAAGCATATTCAGATCAGGGTTGGGTTTTTTGCTTTGTTGTGTAGGCAATAATATACATCTAAATCCATGTAAAAGGCAGAAGATAGCTAAAGTTAAAGAATTGCTAGAGGATATCCTCTTCCAAACCCTAAAACACACAAAGGTTGATGTATTAAGGGGCTGTATATACACAAATTTTCTTTGTTAACTTAAATTTGTTAAGAGTTTCATCATCTTTTTACTATTCTTTGAGCCATATTGTAAATGGAAGGTGAAACATATCCTTTTAATTTGGAGTATGTACATGAAATCTTTTAACTTCATAACCAAACTTAATGTGGTATCAAAAATATATAGGTACCTACAAAAACCTCATTCCATGTTTTCAATTTTTAGGCACAAAGGAGCTTGCGTAGGCCTTGAGAGAGAAAAAACAACCTGTGGTTATATTGAAGCTAGTGTTGCTACAACATGGTACTCTCTTTTCTTTTTAAAATTCTCTCTTATATAGAGTCTTTTGGAAGTTTTGCAACGATTCATGACTATTGTCCTACTATTTTAAAGTAGAGTAAAAGATCATTCTCATTGTTGTCCACTTTCATTAAGTGTTGTTTCTCTTACACGTACATAAGCTGTTTGATAAAATTTCTAAGTGATTTTTTGTTGTTGTTCTAGAAGTCATAATACATGGGGAGTGGTAAGGAGGAAGATAAGTAGAGAATGTGATGCTGTGTTGTTGATTTAATTAGGGTGAGATGTTTTGTTGGCCTTATTTTCTCAATGTCATATGTTTGATATTGGGATTGGTATTGATGGTGAGATTTTGATATGATTCCCTTTGACAAGTAGGTTTGATTTTTTTAATGATAGATTTCATGGTGGGTTTGTGCATTAAGATTAGAGTTTGTTACCCTTAATAACTTCAAAGGAATCAAAGCTTTTAGAAAGTTTTATTGGCATTGATGGTGAGATAGGTTTATATAGTAGAAAACAACATTTAGATAGTTTTGGTAATAGTTGATAGTATTGTACAAATGTTTTTTTTTTTGTTTTTGGCTGCACTATTGTAACAATGATTTACCATATTGATTATTAGTCTGTGAATTGGTGTCACTTTGGAGCTTTAGGGGCCTTTGTTGGGCTGTTATTGCTACGGACTAGAAGAGTAGTAAAGAAAGTTGACGGGGCTATGGGAAATTATTCAATTTATGTAAGTTCAAATGTGTGGATGATCAATACAAGTTGGTGTTTCAGGTGCTTATGGTCCCAATTTTGAGCATGATTAGATCATACGAGTTAGACCTTGATGGAAAGGTTTAGTGACTTCTACGAAGCAACAGAGGAAGAAGATACAAATAATACTTTAAAGTTGTCTTTCAATTTATTTGAAATATTGATTGAGTAGTTCTTTAAATTTGTTTTTCATACATTTAATGGATAATTGAGGATGTTCAAGATTTGATTCTTCATTTTAATTTAAACTTAAGTTTGATTTCTATTTTTCATTACGTAATTTAATGTTTCATATCAACAATTAAAGAGGAAGAGAAAAAGAATATTTTACATTCATATACAATAGCTTTTTTGTGCATCACACGGGTTAGCGACTAGTTTATTAAACCCAAAAACTAATAAACACAGATGCAAGCGGATAAAATTACAAGATAGAAAGAGGATGAATATTAGGAATCCTAGCCATGCTGCTTGAGACTACGAAGGACTTGGGGTCAAAACAAGACTGCCCACTGGTACACATCAGTACTCAATAATTAACTTAAGAAACCAAACACAAGTCATAAAATTGAGCTGTCAATTACACCATGATTCATTCACACACACAAACACGCAAAATAGCTTTAATCCAAATTACATAATTCAAGTTTCGGTGAATCAATTTCTTCCCTCAAGTTTATTTTTTCACATTTTAATCTAGAAACTTTCGCATTCCTGTCAACTTAGTTCTCCCATCCATTGACATCTATGAAATTGCCACTCTTCACATACATTATGTGTTTACACTACATAATAAGAAAATTTGAAGTTGAGACTACAAAGGACTTGGATCAAAACAGGATCACCCACCAGTACGCATCCGTGCATCACTACTACATAATTAACTTAAGAAAGTAAACACAAGTAACAAAATCGAGATGTCAATCCTCCATAATTTATTTGCCCCAAAAGAAAAAAATGGCTAAAAATCCAAATTATACCCTTCAAGTTTAAGTTTAGGTGAAATGTAAGTCCTTGAACTTTAACATTCCTGTCAATTTACTTAACTCGCCGCGATATGACACTGTTTTACTGGACTTGATGGCTATTTTACAATCTGCGGTGGACAGAAGGACCAACTTATGACTAAAAATATAATTTAGAAATGAAATTGACAATTCACTCAATATTTAAAGGGTTGTGTGGATCGAAAGGAAAGGGGGAATGGAGTTTCAAGATATACATGCTTTCAACTTGGCGATGTTGTCCAAACAAGCATGGAGGTTGCTCACGGAGACCCACTCACTATTCTACCGAGTATACAAAGCTCACTACTTCCCTTCGTGCACGTTCATGGATGTTGAGTTGGGAACGAACCTCTCCTTTGTTTGGCAGAGCTTGCTACAGGCCCGTGAGGTGATCTGGGAGGGATCAACATGGGAGATGGGAGATAGGAGATCAATTGGTGTTAGCTCCCACAAGTGGCTACCCCGACCCCCACAGTTCCTGGACGAAGCAAATACATACTTGAAAGTACGAGACTTGATCATTTAAGAGAGCAACCAATGGAACCGTAGCTTTTTAGCGGCCACGTTCACCTAGTCCACAGTGACGGATATCCTACGGTGTAAGAGGGGAGACTTGAACTCAAGGGATAGGTTAAAGTGGAAGGAAAACAAAAATCAGGTCTTCTTGGTACGGACAGCGTATCAGGTGGCACTTAAACTAAACCACCCTTCAACTGGGGAACACTCCCTAGACGCACAGGACCAGCGCATGTGGAAGAGGTTGTGGTCACTCAATATTCCCCCAAAGGTTCGCACCTTTATGTGGCGGGCATGCTCGGATGTTCTCCCTACCAAAGCTAACCTGGCTTGGCGGAAGGTGCGAATTGATACTAGATGCTCGCTCTATTGCCAGCAGAATGAAACTACGTGCCACATTTTATGGGAGTGCCCGTTAGCCCGTAACGTGTGGGCCTTAGTAAGGGGAAAGTTACAAAAGAGCAACTCAGCTGCTGATAACAGCGTGGTCTATAACAGCGTGGTCTATATGGAACGCAAGAAATCGTTTTCAGTTCAAGCAAGTGCAGACCCATCCCATCGATATCTATAAGCAAGCTTCTGACTTATTAGAGGAGTACCAACGGCTAGCCAAGCCCCTCTCCCACCGCCCTACGACATGACACTTATGTACTTTTGCATGTAGGGATGCTTATAATATTTTTTTGGTTTTGGTTTCAAGGAGTTTTTCTTGGGCCACGACATTAGTGGAATGTGTGGTCATGTTTTGTTTAAACTCCTCTGACACTTGTGTTTTTTGGCCAAAATGACCCATTAGCATTAATTTTTGAAATATTTAGTAACAGAGCACTGTTTCGGAAATAATTGGGGAAATAGCACTTAACAGAGCACTGTTTCGGAAATAATTGGGGAAATAGCACTTTTTGTGGTACTCGAGCGTGGTGAGCTCGAGTACCATGTTTTTTTAATCCACCTGGCACCGTGACATGGAAAGGATAATTTAAAAATAGCTTGGTACCCGAGCTCAAGAAGCTCGAGTACCACAAAAACCCGTTGTCTCCCTGTTACCCACAAACCAAACCATTTGTTAGACTGCTACCCACACTTAAAACTTAAACTTTCTCAATCTGCCTCTCAATCTCAGATATCACTTTCTCAAACTCCCTCTCAATCTCGCCATCACTTTTTCAATATCCCTTTCAATCTCGCTATCATCTTCCTCACGCTCTCAATCTCCCTCTCAGTCTCGCGCTCGCTCTCATTCTGAGTCTCCTTCTCGCTCGCGGTCTCCTTCTTGCTCTTAGTCTCGCGGTCGCTTTCACTCTCACTGTCGGTCTGCATCTTCAGTTTGGATTCACCAGGTATGTCTCCTTATCTCAATATTTGTTTCAGCATTGGGTATTTGTGGGTCTTTGTGGGTATATGTGGGTCTTTGTGGGTCTTTGTGGGTATGTCTACTTGTAAGCTTTTCTGAATGTTTATATGGTATTAATTCGAGAATTTGTGTAGAGTAGCTGTGGCTGTCAGTACATGTGTGAGATTAGCCAAAATAGGCAACTTGGCTGGCCACTGGCTCTTTGATTGGAGCAATGGCTTTAGGAGAAGATGGCTGAAAGAAATTGCCCATTAACCCAGATTTTTTGGGTACAAAATAGATGCATAAGCAAAACAAACAAAACTAAAGAATGTATGTTAGACTTAGACAGGTGATCATCATAAGTATATAGCTTGGCTGGTTGCACTGAACCAACAAGAAAGGTTTTTTCTTTTTTCTTTATATGATATCTCACCTAAATCATACTGCTTGAGCCTGTCAGATGCACCAGACCCATAGAGTGTATGATTTTTTAATTACTGGTACATTGTTCCCTAAAGCTCAATCAAAGGTGTTCATTGAACATCCATGCAATATTATGGAGCATCAGAACAATTATGTTGTGGCTCCTGAATGTGGGATGACTGAACCTTTTTTTCTGTCACTATTGTTTTAGTTAAGCTAATAGGATGTGCAAAGCAGTTAAGTGATTGATCTTATCAATTTTCTGTGTCTGTATAACACACTAGGGCACACTTCAATTACTTACTTAAATTTTTCTTAGATAAGAGCACTTAAACTTGTGTTCTGAGGTGTTGGCAATGTTAAACTTTGGTATAAGAGGAGTTGTATGTAATATTTGAGCGCACTCTGTGGTGTAATGTCACGGGCTCATAGCATAAGCCCCTCAGGGCCAAATTAAGTTACTGAATAAAAAAGTACTGTTTTTTTTCTTCTGTAAGTTCCAATTTATAGTAAATGCTCTTGATTTTCTTCATACCCTTAGTCATTAATGCTATCTGATTTTTAGACTTTTGAATAGTCCCTATTTGGATTTTTAGACTTTCGAATAGTTCCAAGTTATAGTAAATGGTCTTTATTTTCTTCACGTCCTTAGTCATTGATGCTATCAGATTGTTAGACTTCTGAATAGTCCCTATTTGGTTTTCTATATAATAATATATGCAGGAAAGGCTCTGCTGAATATGTTTAGGTCTTGTTTTGTAGCACTGTTAGATCATTAAAAAATGTGTTTCTTGAACATTTATTGGTCTTGTTCTAGATATATTTTGCACTTCTCCAGCAATCTTATGTATAATATCTAGTCTGAACTGTTCTTCATGTTCTATCAATATCTGTTTATACACTGTGCACAAATAGTAAAATTGTGAACAAAGGCTGTATGCCATGGGTACGTCCTCTTTGACAGTGACAATGCTTGCCAGTGATAAAGCAGTCCTTTAGTACATTCATAACTCTTCTTAATTTATCCACCATCCTCTACTTAAAGGAAAAGAAAATGTCATTTAGTACAAGGATTATTGGCATAAATTGGTGTATTGCTCTGGTCATCCACTAACATCAAATTAAAAGTTCTGCTTGAGGTGATATTACCAAATTTTGTCACTTCAACATATCATATTTTAACATATGATTTTATTTTTTATTTTAATCTCTCTCTTTTTGTGACTCTACCTTTTAGGATTACCTTAAGGTATAGTTTTGTTCTTAAATTAGAAATAGATACTCAAACAATTAACATAGTATTGAAGTCATACATGCATGTACTTAGTTCGTTTTTGTCTTTGTTTTTGTTCCCCTTCTATTGAGATCTTAGTCCACCATTTGATGTCATAGACTCACAGCCAGACAATATATGCAACTAGAGTTCAAATTTCAAGTTGGAAGAATTTCATAGGTTTTTCTTTCTTTTTGAAACTAACATATGGAAATCTGTTATTCTCTTCTTTATACAACGGTGAACTTCTAATAATCCTTAAAACTTTAGAGTTAATACTCTCAAGTCTCATTCTTTTCAAGTCTAAAGCAGCAAGTTAACCATGTGAAGAGGAAAGCTTGTAACTTGTTGGTTGAATTTGCACTTATAAAAATAAGAAGCAACATTTGTGATCGTTTTGCTCTTGTATGATACTCCATGATTTGTACTTTGTAGTTTCCCTCCCCATGTATTGATCTTTCCAACATTGTTCAATACGCATATCATGGAAGATGTTATTCTTTCTGCTAAATATAGTTAAGGAAGACAAGGCTCACACCTCAGTCCATACTTGTGGTGCTATTACTTCATAATTGCTGGAATTTTATTGTTTCTTCATTTTCTGTTTGATTTTGTTTTCTTTCATTCTTTCTGCTGCTTCTTTCTGTTCAAGAATGGCAGTGGCTTTTGTCTCCAATATTTTTTTCAGCATACTGGGTTAATGCAAATGTGAATATGCAAGTTTATTTGAATATTTTAGATTTATTAAAAAGAGAATTTATGCAATTTGTATTGTGAAGAATGTTATTGCACCACACAATCGCGTACTCAAATTTTTTTTGTAATTCATTTTATTCAAGTTAATAAGCCATTGAAACTCTATATTTGAGAAGAAAATTGAACTACCCATGATGCGCTTACATTTTTGGCATTTTTTGGGTGTGATTGGTATATAAATAACCCAAATGGCGAAAATGACTGCATCAAAATTTATTTCAAGATTTTGTACTAATTAAATAAATTAAAATTTATTAATGAATGCAATCTCTTATTCTTTAAGGAAACTGATATGGTTTTGAGAATACTGATTGCCAATGTGAACGGGAACTTGGTATTGTGGTCCAAATGTATATCTTTCCAATGTTACTCGGAAAATTATAATTGTATCCCGGACCCATGAGCTGCACAAATCTTTTCACGCACTCACGCACATGCACACATTGCAAGATAAAAAGTTCTGTCTCATGTTAAAAAATAGTGAATTTAATTATTATTTTAACACGTTTTTATGTTATTTATAATTTATTTTAGTAGTGTAGAGATAAGTTTCAATTGTAGAAACACATGCTTTGATACTATGTTAATTTATCAAAACAAATGTTAATTTGTTAAATGAATCAATTGTAGAAACACATGCTTTGATAACTAACTTTTCTAAAATAATTTATTAAATCAATGAAAGGTTGTATTAGATGAATAATGTTGCCATTTTCAAACAAATTTGTTTATAATTAAAAATAAATAAATAAGACTGTCTTGCTGTTGTTTCCAAATGCCAGATATGGACCCACATGGAGCAGGATCCGCTATACAGACTTTGTTGACGAGGCAGGATGAGCATCGTTCAAGTTTGCTTTGGGATGCTCATTTGGAAGGCGAGGTATGCACTTGTTCAATATATGTAGTCGAAAGATTTTTGGAATTTAACTTTGAAGCGTACTTATTATGTGGTACTGTAATTATTATTAATACTACGCTGCTCTATTTGCAGGAAGTGCCAAGTGTATTGACTTGTCGTCACCGAGACAAAAGTCTGCTTGAAGGAGGGGTAGATGGATTAGATCCACGAATTCTCGCTTATATCACTGATGCGGGGTTAGATGGGCTGCTTCGGGTCCCACATATGGACATTGACCACGCATTGATCACAGCGTTGGTGGAGAGATGGCGGCCGGAGACGCACTCATTTCACTTGCCCCACGGTGAGATGACCATCACACTACAAGATATGGAGGTTATAATGGGGGTACCTGTAGATGGCTTGCCGTTGGTGGAAAGTATACCCTCGACGGGCAGTTGGTGTGACGTCTGCCGTAGATTGCTAGGGTACCAACCGCCAGATAGAGAACTTGGAAAAAATAAGAACACTGGAGTGCTGGAAGGGGCGAGCATAAAAGCCAAATGGCTTGAGGATCAGTTTCGCAACCCTCTCCCGGTTGACGCCCCTGAGGAGCTTGTGCAGAAGTATGCTCGTTTTTACATATTGAAGTTGTTAGGTGGTACACTATTTATGGATAAGTCTGGAGAACGGATCTCAATTAGGTATTTGCAATATTTCAATCCAATCAGCAACGGAAAGAAGTATAGTTAGGGTAGTGCAGCACTAAGTTGGCTCTATAGACACCTCTGTAAGGCATCAGAGAAGACAGCCAAGCAGATTGGGGGTGCACTACTATTGGTGCAGTTGTGGGCGTGGGCGAGGTTTCCCCACATATGTCCTGTGATGAGGCATCCACACCAGGCACTGCCTCCAGGTCCACTTGCTGTCAAGTATGTAGCATCTTAGATAGTTACCGTTTTACATTTTCTCATTAACTTTGTTCGCATGAGAATTATGTAAGTAACTAATATGAAGGTTATGTCTGTGTTGTTTGCTAGATGGAAAGGGGCTAAGATAACAACTGAACATTCGATGCACGTCCTACGTGCCTATCGTGTGTCGCTTACTTCACTGCGGCCAAATCAGGTATCGTGTCTTACAAGTGGGAACCGCTTTGGCATGTAGTTTTTGTACTTACAATTCACTTTGGAGTGAATAAATATTTTTAATTTCAGAGTTACATGTATTGTTCACATTCGTTACACATTTTTTCTAATTATATTGTTAATATGGTTGTTTGCATCTGTTGAACCATTGCAGATTGTTTGGGAGCCGTACAGAAATTATTTGCGTTCTCTACCCGCATATTGTACGGCAGGCCAACACATATGGAGGTCTATTGTGCCGCTCATACATTTTTGGGTGGTTGAAGGCCATCATCCCGAACGTGTTCTCCGACAGTTTGGGATGAAGCAAGGCATACTAAAAGATGTTGATACTTCAATTGAACTGCACAAGATCACCCTCCAGGGCAAGCACCATGAAGATTGGGCCTGAGTACATGCCTCGCATATTGCTAAATGGGCTGCGCACGCCAAAATTGCCGATGCACCGGCCTTTCACGGGGAGATGAGCTACAATGACGAGTATATGGTTTGGTTTCGTCCCCGCACTGTTCGCCATATTACAAAAGAGACTTCGTACTGGGACACTTTGGTAAATTTACAAAGACTGTTTCGTTATAAATGTAATTTGCTTCGCATAGTTTAGTTAAACCTACTAACATTACTCTTGTATATTTCTGACAGGTTGAATCGCAGTTGCACATTATAACGAAGTGCGAACCAGGGTCTGAGATCTACACCGACTGTATTAATGCCTTGCAAGCTGTTGAAGAGATCGGTCGATTATCCTTGGACCATGCACGTGACGTGGGCAACACAAGTGAACCAGCTGTACGGCGTGGTCGGCAAGCAGGTGGACGTCAAGGGCGTGGAGGCCATCAATCTAGCCAGCGTCATACATCTAGTCGGCCTCCCACATCTGGTCAGCGTCACACACCCGTGCCCATATCTAGTCGACGTTCCACATCTGCTCAGCGTCCTACATCTGGTTCGCGTCACACACCCGTGCCCACATCTAGTCGGCGTCACACACCCGTGCCCACATCTACTCGGCGCCACACACCCGTGCCCACATCTACTCGACGCCACACACCCGTGCCCACATCTACTCGGCGCCACACACCCGTGCATGACCACACCATGGAGGAAGCAAGTCAGACAACAGATGAGATGTGGGACGACACTGCTTATGACGTAGGCTCCGTGGCACACGATGATGCGGGTCCATCCCATACGTTTGCCCATAGAGACACATTTGGGTCCCCATCCATGAGGAGCGATAGTACTTGCCCACCCACATCTCCTAGTATATCTCCGTTGCCCACCACCCATACGTCTCTTCCACTGACTGCCGGCCCTGGCCCCGCAGTTGTACATGGTAGAGATGAGATGAGGTTCATGCCCATTCCTGGGCGACCCACCCCTGTTGCTGTCCCCCCTGAGTTTGTGCATACCGAGTTCATCCAGACACAGATACCCACCCCCCCACCAGAGCCTTTGCACATCGAGGCTCGGCCACGAAGGCCGCAACGCACACGGACACATCCTCCTGACTGTGGGACTGGACATGGTACTATAGTTTGATTCTATACCGATTACATATACATCGCTTTATAGTTAAATCATTTGCATATTAATATTTGCTTGTGTTGTGTTCTTGTTGTGTTCTTTTCAGGCAAGGTGAGACCAGTCAAGGAACCGGTGAGGAGAAGAAAATGAGAATGATTCAAGAATGGGCAAGAATTTGTGCTACTTTGGGTTTGTAATGGTGTAGGATCTTTTTGTCATGTATAGGATCTTCTTGTTCTTTGGTAATATATATATAGTAGCCCATATATTTTGGCAATGAACATGAAGATTTGGGCTTACAATCTGATATATTTTTTGTTCGTAACTTGCAAAATTCTGCCAATGAACTTCAGAAATTTCCATTTGAGATCTATAGAATAACTTATGTAAATTATGTTTCAGTTGCACAACTGTTTCTTTTGCTAGTAAATTTAGGAGAAGGTGGTATTTGGCCAAAAGGTAGTCACGTCTACATTAAAAACTGAGATACACTTGAGCTCAAGGAAAAAACCCCTTCATATAACATTCTTTTTGGATTGATTCATTTGCCATATTAAATTTTGTCATTGATTTGAGCCTAAATTGTGAGGGGCAGGACTTGTCATTGATTTGAGTTCCATTGTGATGCTTGTGGCTGACTCTCGATTGAGATTCATTATTGTGCAATATTTGAATTTCTATGTGTGTATGTATTTCGCAGGTTGAATTTGACAGGTTCTATATGTGTGTGTAGATCAGAAAAATTGGGAGGTTCTATATGTGTGTGTATGTATTTGGTAGGTTGTTTGGAATAGTTGTTGAATTTGACAAAATAAAATAAAAGTTTGTTGGAAAGAAATGATAAAGGCCAGGGAAAGATATATGTGTGTGTATGTATTTGGAAAGAATGTTTCCTCAGTTATCTAAAGTTGCTCATGTTATGGAATTGAACAACTGTGGAGTGAGAACAACCTGTAGAAGTTGGCTCCAGCCATTCAAAGGTATATATCAAAATTTCTGCAAACTATGTGCCCTTCCAGTTTGTCCTGACATTTTAAACATCTTTTAATGTTGATGTGATATGTCTATTTGTGCAGCTTACTTTCAGCGTGGTTCACCTATATATTCTGCCAAATCTGTGAGATTTCGAATGGGTCATCCAAAAAGCCCTAATGATTTAGGGAGTCATCTTCTGTGTGACTGTCACATTGCCTTCTGCTGATGACACTTTCACATGGACCTACACTTCACCAGAATTTCCAATGGCTCAGGTGTGTTCTAGTACTACTTCCTATATTTCTTGTTTTTCCTTTCTTTTTTTTATGGGTGTGTGTGGGGTTTCGGGGGGGAAGGGGTGTTCTGGGTTGAGAGAATTGTTAGGGATATGGGGTGTCTATTTAATTACAACTGTTAAGATGCTGACGTGCAATCTTTTGTAGGTCGTTGCTATATAAAAAGTCTTAAATCAATTTTCACCTAAAACCTTAAAGCTGCCTCTATCTATGATATGATAGTTATAAAAAAAATTGAATTATTCTATTTGGATCACCATCGGTCCTCCATACACTGTAAAGTTAGGTGATTTGGTCATCATTTTTACCTTTTCGGTTGCAGCCAAAACGAGTTTGATAAGTGGGGTAGCTGATACATTCTCAACTAAACAACAAATTCAAATGACATGGGCAGTCCATGACTTTTTCCAGCTTGGGTCCCTATTAGCTTTGTGTTCTTAACTTCTTTTTTTCATGCTTATTTAGTTATAATTTGGCAATATTATTAAAAGTGTTTAGATGCCAAGTGATCTTTTCCATATGAAGATGCTATGCTTGTATATGATATATTTTTAATATTTAATGATTGCAATTTCAGGAATATGCACCCCAAAGAAACACTACTGCATATGGCTCTTCCAGATGCCCTGAACATATAAAGTCTAAGGAGAAAATGGGAATTGGAGATTTGGTGAAGGACCATGCCCTTCCTTTCCTCTCAGCAAAATCAATTTGTAGGTTTAGATCTGTTTCTGTTGAGTGGAATAAGTGGATAACTAATCCATTCTTAGCCCACAAGCAAAGTCATTGCTTCCAAGACATATCTGGATTCTTCTGTCAAATCGCTGGTGAACACTCCTTCATCTCATGCGATCCACATTCATGTGGCGTTCCAGATCCTTCCTTCAGTTTCTTGCCTGAACCTGTTATCCTCAGAACCACTTGTAATGGCTTGATTTGCTGTCAAAGTTGCATTGAAGACAATGCCTACTACATTTGCAACCTTGTCAATAGGCAGTGGAAGGTTCTTCCAAGACCAAATTATTATCATGGACCTGGATTAGCAGTGGCTCTTGCGTTTGAACCTTCTGCATTGAAATTTGAAGCAAATTATCAGCTTGTTTGTGCCTTTCGTTTGGCTGATCATCCAATCCTCTATTTTGAAATTTACTCATCAAGGTCAAAATCTTGGAGACTTGTTGACACTTTATGTTGTGAGTTGGGTGCTTTGAAACTGAGTGGCGATGGGTTTTACATGAAGGGAATGGTCTATTGGGAAACTTTAGCTGGTTCGGTACTGGCTTTTGATCTAACATATGAGCAATGTGGGATTTTGCCACTCCCTCCAGAAGGTGTTTTGACAAAGAGGCATGGGGAGTTGTGTTACATTCTGCCGCATAAAGAAGATAACAAATATGCAATTCGCATCTATGGGGATTTGAAAATGGTATTGAAGCATAGTTTTCCTCTTGAGCTAGACAATTTTGGCTATACGTCTGGAGGGTTAAGAGCTTTGTCTTGTCTGAATGATGATGTCCTGGCAATATTCTAGTACTAATATTCTAGTTTGAATGAGTAGTAGTAATATTCTCAATCCGTGGCTCGTACTCGTAGTCGTACTCGTACATAGCAAAAGTAAATTTTTTTTTTAATTTTTTGGTTGTTGATGTAGATGCTCAGAGATGAGATAGGGAAAGGAGCGTATGGTCGAGTTTACAAGGGTTTGGATTTGGAGAATGGTGACTTTGTTGCAATCAAACAAGTTTCTTTGGAGAATATTGCTCAAGAGGATCTCAATATCATTATGGTTTGCCCAATCATCTTTTCCTTTTCTTCGCTTTCTTTCTCTATTATTAATGTTTTCTGGAAGATATTTTTGGAACGGTATGGACCTTGTTATTAGTCACATTTGTAGAAGATTGTATATTAAAGTTGTAGTTAATAATAAATATAATTTATCAAAAAATTAGTTTGGGTGCTTCTAGTTCATACCAATCTCCGTAGGGAAAAAATTTAAACCAAAAAAAATCCAAGGTACGAATGTGCCTGTTTTTTGAAATTAGGCAGCTTGGTACCTGAGCCCAGGAAGCTCGGGTACCAAAAAATTAAGCCAAAAAAAATCCAAGGCATGCCTTTTTTTGAAATTAGGCAGATTGGTACCCGAGCCCAGGAAGCTCGGGTACCAATCTGCCTAATTTCAGAATAACCCAGGTAAGCCAGCGTAAATTTCAAATTTGGCAGACTGGTACCCGAGTTTCATGGGCTCGGGTACCAATCTGCCTAATTTGAACTTTAAGTTTGGCTACTATCATGAAGTTAGGCAGATTGGTACTCAAGTTTCCTGGACTCGGGTACCAACTGCATGACATAAACATTACACTGGGCCACTCATTTTGATTTCGAAGTTATGCACACTGGTACCCGAGCCCAGGAAACTCGGGTACCAATCTGCCTAATTTGATGGCCCCCTGTCATTTATCCGGATCCTCTTCCATCAATTTGTGACCGTACAGGCATCATCAAAATTGTTCAATTTGAAGCATTACAAGAAATTAGAAATAAAAGGCACACAATCAATTACATTTTATTACATTCTTCATGGTTTGTACTCTAAATCCATGTAAAAGTTTTTGTGAATGAACATGAAAACTAGTAAGTGTCAAAACGAAAGAATACATTCAGTGTTTCATTGATAATGAAAAAGTAGCCTATTGACAGCAACATACATGGCTTCAATGCTTCATGGAATGCTTCAAAACATTTTTCTGGCAAGATCCATTGAACTTCATTGCAGCAGAGGCTAATATTTTATCCTGTTAATAAGAAAACAAGAGACATAGTTATTAGTTATTACTCCATACAACCCTTATTCAACAATAAATGGAAAATAAAAAAGTGCATAAACAAACTCTTGTTCATAAGCTCAATTGTGCCCAAATCCAACTGCAATTTCTGCTTTATTGTCTAAATTAGTACCATATTTGTACAACATAGAAATGCCCAAGTAGAATTAAAGTTAATAAATGAATACCATATCTATATAACATAGAAATGCCCCAGAAGAATTAAAGTTCAACTACTCTAATCTTTTGACAATTTTTTATTAAAAGAAAAATAGCATCACCAAAATTTCAAACATTCTTTCAGATTTTGCGGGTCTATGCATCAACACTTTGAACTTAGGCTACATAATCAATATGGACATTCTCATCAAGAATTATTTCAGATTTTGCGGGTCTATGCACTTGATTATTCCTGTAGCAATGGAATGTGTTCTGTCAAAGTTCAACACATAAAAGCAAGAAGGTGAACCAGCTACACGCATCAGAAGAGAGGAAGTAAGCACATGCTATACGGCAGAAAGTATTTTGTACATATAGCAAAGCTGCAAGTCGTTTTTTGTTTCTTTATTTATCTTCTTAGTGTTCACACGTGCAACAACCATCTGTAACTAAATCTGCAGAAATGGTGTGAGAGAGTTTTTTTGTTTATCTCTCAAACCCTCATTCACCCAAACTGTTTAAGACTAACAAATTATAAAATAACTGATATTCCATTGAGAACATATGGCTAAAAATTGCGCCTTTAAATCATTTCCTAAATTAAACATCTCCTAAACATTTTGAAAATCAAAAATCAAATCACAATAAGAACAAGATTTATCATACTATAAGATCCAAGTACCTACAACTACAACACTGTGCAATTTGCAATTTGAAATACACTCAGTAAATTTGTCCTTCAATTTAAAGCTAAGTATTCAAAAACACAAATATAGCCTCCCACACTTTCCGAGCAACCAAACAAACACAAAAGCTGACAGAGAGAGAGAGAGAGAGAGAGAGAGAGAGAGAGAGAGACTCAAGCACAAATCCTATCAAACTTGCAAAAGCCGAATGAAACAAAGACTGAGCAAATTTTTCATCGAGATTGTAAAATACACAGAGCAAGATGCAATCCTTGTTTTTCGAAATCATTTTCTCGAGAGTAGTTACCTGATGGACGAGAGAGGAGAGATCGGACTGGACGAGCAGAAGGCGGTCAAGCGATCCAGCTTCTTCTTCTTCTTCAACTTCCTTACACCGATCCTCTTCTTTCTCTGAAAATCTGAGATCCTTCTTCACATCCGAGGGTTTCGAGAACGTTCCACCATTATTTCATAGTGGAGGTGTGGGACGCAGTGGCTGCTAGCTGTAGCCATGGAGATTGAGCAATGGTGTGAGAGAGTTTTTGCATTTTGGGTAGAGAAAGATCTGAAGAAAGAGAGAGTTTTTTGTTCGTTTGGTTAGCTGAAAGGCAGAGAGAAGAGTTAACCTTTACAGCTAACCCCGGTTGAACTTGCTGGGTTAAGTCAGTTGGATTTTAATCGACGTGGTGGACGGGTTTGGTGGGCCTGTAGTTATTGAAATTAGGCAGAGGTACCCGAGCCCATGAAACTCGGGTACCAATCTGCCTAAATTCAAAATTTTGGTGGCCCAGGCATTTTGAAATTAGGCAGATTGGTACCCGAGTTTCCTGGGCTCGGGTACCTCTCCCTAATTTCAAAAACTACGGGCCCACCAAACCCGTACATTGGGTGAATTTTGTTTAAAATTTTTTTTTTTTGGGGTTGACGAGACTTTGAGAATTAATAAAAAATTTACTTGAATATGTACACATGTACAAAAAAAAAAAAAAAAACAATTATAATGTCCTTGTACAAGTTTTAAAATTTTGAATTGTTATATGATAGTTCATTATGAGTATTAATTGTCATTGTGGGTAGCTACGATCATTTTATTTTGTTAAGTTTATCTAATATTTTTATTTTTATGCAGTTGTTATTATTTATTTGTCTTCGTTTGTATAAAAATATTTAAACTGAATGGATAAATTGAACTCATTGGTTTTGTATTAATTATTGACGCACACAACCACAGTCATTTATACATAAATAACACATTACGTGTCTACTTAACCAATAAAATACTTGAACAGTCACTGATTTTACAAATTTTTTTCTTCAATTTTCTTGACTTTATAACAAAAAATTATTATAATATGGTAACAATAAACACACATGCAACAAACTTGTTAATATTTCGTAATTTCTAAATCATATAAAGTTATATTATATATAGGGTCATGTTAACGGATACCCTTAAAGCAATTGTTATATTTTCCATGAAAGTAGTGACAAAACATTTCTCTTATATTTATAAAGAATAATGCACACACATTATTATTTACACAAATAACATTATAACAAAAAATAATGCACACACTCAATATTACATACACTCATACACATATAATATAAAGAATAATGCTAGAGATATCCACTATTTTTCAAAAATTTTCACAAACTGCTGATGTGGTAAGTGATTATTAGTAAATGAAAAAATTGATATTAATAAATAAAAACCAATAACAAGTTGACCATATTAACATTTTGTAAAAATTGTAAAATAGTTTGTGGTTGTAACATTAGTCTAATATAAATTTATGACAGAGTGACACTTACAATCTACACACAATTATTCTATTTGTTACTGTTGGAAATATTTGTTATAGGAAATAATTTTTTTCTTGCATTCTTTTCGGCCTTACAAAGCTCCTGCCCACTTGTCTGACGCCAACTACCAACTTAATGGTATAGAGTGAAGCCAACTACTACTAAGTTAATGGTATAGAGTGAAGCCAACTTCAGACATAATGGTGTACGTTCACCAGCTTACTTCTACAATTTATGAGATGGCTCTTGCACTTGCCAAGTCCATGTGAAGAGTCAGAATGACCATGTGAAAGAATACTGAAGCAGAAGCTACTGTTGGGTCACCATCTATGGATCTTAGTGTCAGTGTTTTTCCATTGAAGACAAACCATTTAAGCTTTGGGTCCTGCCTGCTGTGTACATAGAGGTAATATAGTTAAATTTTTGTCTCATTGTGTATACATGTGTGGTTCGTATGAGATTATTTTTGCATGACCACAATTCATGAGTTGAGGTTGTGGCAAGATATCATGTTCAAATATACAACTGCTGATTTATATATATATATATATATATATAACTTTTTTCTCAAAACAAATGGAGCACAACTATATTGTAACAAAATAAAATATAAAGAAACAATTGCAATTAGAAGCATATTTTCTTTTCAAATAAAGAAAACAAAATGACCAATTCATAATTACTAATAGTTGAAAGAGAGATAGTAAATCCATAAATTATTATATGCTTTAGAAGAATAATACATAAAGTTTAGACATGCACTTTGATTCGTTAAAATAAATGAAGAAAAAAAAATCATCTATAAGTTTTTTATTTTATTTTGTGAAATGAAAAAATATTAAAAATATAGCAAATACTTGTAAAGTTGTGTATATATCGTACTGTTTGATTGCTTGTTAAAATATGCCCCATTCAGCATTTATTTCTCTATCCTTCTAGATATTTAAAATTTAAGTTTACAACAAAAATTCAGATTTTAAAATTGTAAAAAAATTATGAAATAACAGGATTTCATCATTCATTTATGGGTTAAGCTATTTATGAGATAAGCAAGAAAGGCAAGTGCTGTGAATAGTGATATTGGAAAAAAAAGTGAACGTGTATACAATAGCAAAATCCCATTGGGGGGAATTTGACAATTAACATAAACCATATATCTAAATAACAAAAAACTCAAGAAGAAGAAAAAAATTCGTGTCATTGTCATTATATTTGCCTATGCTTTGAAGAATTCATTTCATATTTTATGTTTCTATGTATTTATTTATTTAGATGTAAAAGAATACTATGTCATTGTATATTGTTTATTCTATAATTTACAAGTTATCTAAATATTAAATAAAACACAGTTTTTGTTAACAATTTGCTGGCAGCCAAGTATTGTAATTAAATATATTATAAATTATAGATATGTGGTTAAAACGATTGAAAATTATTTATATCTCTATACAGAAAGTTTAGGAGGTTGAGTTTGAATATAAATTGTTTTTATCATACGTCATCTTTATTTAAGTGGTTATAGATGATGACAACTTTTATATTGTTAATAACAGGTCGGTGATGGATTTTCACTTTTTCTATGTGTACTACGACGGGGAGATGTATTATCATGAGCTGCATGGGTTGTCATACGAAGGCTCGAACCAAAAGCAAAAATACGTTAAGGTGAAACGTGGGATAGGGCTTACGAACTTGCAACGAAGAATATTGAAGGCGATGGGGTTAGACCACTCTAGGCATAAGATTTCCATCGTGTATCGAGCACCTCAACGGGTTGTAGACACGCAAGTTTTCTACAATTCACTACAATTATCGGGTGGCACCGAAGTGAAGATGATGTGGGAAATGGTTGCACAAATGGTGGCTCGAGGATTCATTGCTTCGGATCTCTATGTCACTGTTGAGCCCGCCACAATAGAGGTTGGAGAGGGTTCAGAACATACTGTTTTGGATGGAAGAGTAGATGAGCACATCGAGTCAATACCAGAAAGATCTTATCAAGGGTGTGTAGAGAACACAGGAGATGGGTATGGCAGTGAACCGTGGCAGACATTTGCCCATGGGAACTCGATTGAGGAGGAGGAAGGGCCCCAACAAGTGCATGAAGGAGAGCATTTAGCTGATGATGAGCTCCATAGGGGCACATCCGACAATAACCCTAATGATCACGGACTTGGTGATGATGCAACCCATATCGATGTTACTAGGGATGAGTTCGAGGAGCTCCTAGATACCATGGGTGAACATGAGGATGTTGATCATATCGAAGATGTGGTTGTAGAAGAAAATAGAGAGACATGCCCCGGTCCCGATCCTACGCCGGAATGGTTCACCCAAAACACTTGGGATAATATGTTTGATCCATCACCGGTTATGCAAGCGGAAGTATTACCATGGACGCCTGGGGAGCAGCCAATTAAAGGGATGGTATTCGCGACTAAATTGGTGGTGCGACGTGCGTTGACTTGGTATGCAGTGCGAGAGAATTTTAGCTTCAAAACTGAGTATTCAAACTCAGAGAGGCTTATGGTGAGTTGCGAGGATGATTCCTGTCCATGGTCAGTCCGTGCGATATGTTGCAAGGGAGACAATATCTGGAAGATCGCAAAATGCAAGGGTCCCCACACGTGCGACAAAATTCAGAATGCTCATGATGGTCGGATGATTGATTCGGTGTTCTTAGCATATGTACTTGAGCGCTATATACGAGAAGACCCTGCGTATAAGATAAAGAACTTACGCCACGTTGCTTTGGCAGAGTTAAAACACGAAATATCTCATTACAAGGTATTCTATTCTTTAACTTGCATTATATTTTCATTACAACATAGAGGCATCAGTCTTTTGGGAAGTATAATCATGATATTTTTTTTCCCAAAACCCATGAATACTTTATATTATGAAAATTGAAATTGAAAAAAGAAAAGAAAAAAAGGAATGCGGAGCGAATAAATATTATAGTCTTACAAGTCTTGATTTGTTTTCTTCAAGTTTTTTTATTTAACTTGTATTAATTTCTAATGTAATCATTATGGTTCACATACAAGGTATGGGATGCCAAACAAAAGGCCGTTGCATCTATATATGGGGATTTTAAGGAGTCTTATGCGAAGTTGCCGCGTTTTTTGGCAGGACTGAAGGACGCAAGTCCGGGTACAGAGTATAAGTTAATAGTGGACGATAATTATGAACAAGGAACCTGTACATTCAAGTCCGTATTTTGGGCGTTTCGTCCATGTATTGTTGGGTTCAAGAAGTGTAGGCCTGTGATTAGCATTGATGCAACCCACCTCTATGGAAAATATAAAGGGAAATTGATGATTGCAATGGCGACAGATGCAAATAATAAAATTTATCCAGTAGCCTTCGCCGTTGTCGAGAGCGAGAGCACAGAGACTTGGGGTTGGTTCTTGGCTTGTATAAGAACGTATCTTACTGACCGCAGACACCTGTGTGTCATATTTGACAGACACCCTGGGATACAAGCTATCTTTAGAGACAATAATCGAGACTTTTCCCTGTGGCCTCCCATGACAGAACATCGTTACTGCCTTCGTCATCTATGTAGTAACGTCAACACTAGATGGAACAATGAAACTTTAAAGAATCTAGTATGGAGGGCAGCAAGCGCTACCCAGGAGCGAAAGTTTAATGCCACCTTCGAGTTAATTGAGAATGTCAACCGGGATGCGCACCAATATCTAAAGGATGTGCCCAAAGAGAAATGGGCTCTAAGTTTTGACAAGGGTTATTGTTATGGGGCAATGACGACAAACGTCTCTGAGTGCTTCAATGGTGTTCTAAAGGGTGCTCGTAGCTTGCCCATTACGGCAATGGTGAAATACACATGGTTCAAATTGAATTCTTACTTCGATGATCGTCGCAATAAGAGCATAGCACAGTTAAATTCGGGACAAAAATGGACTAAATATGCCTTGGATATCTTCATGAGAAATAAGGCGAAGGCGGAGCGTCACAGGGTGACAAGATTGAGCGTGCAACAACAATCATATCAAGTAGATACACCGCATAATCCAGAGAGTGCTGGACATGGGGATCACACACATGGAGTTAATTTGTTGCAAAGAAGTTGCACATGTCAAAAATGGAAGCTGTACAAGATACCATGTTCACATGTCATTGCAGTTTGTATTAGGTATCGACATGATGCAGAGCAATACATTGACCCATGCTATAGCGTGGATGCACTGTTTCGGAGCTATGCTCCCGTTTTCCCTGCGCTGAAAGATAGATTATCATGGCCGGATCCTGAAGAAACTCGAAGGGTCCTCCCTAACCCCCAATTGATCCGAGAGAAAGGCCGCCCTGTCTCAACACGAATCAGGAATGAGATGGACGAGGGTGGGAGACGGCCGAGAACCACACCGTGGAAGGAGGGGGGGAGGAAGGTGCAATGCGGGTTGTGTGACCAAGAGGGGCATAACCGAAGAACATGCCCTAAGCGGAATGAGGTACCGACAAGTGGTGGTGTCGCAGACTAGGTACGCTAATTTTGAACCGTGGCATTCTTCTAAATGCAACTTCAAACAAAATGCATGCTATATGCCATTCAATTATGTATTTTTATAACTTAAGAAAGATTGGAAAAAATTTGAAGGACCAAATATCACATATATCGTTAAAATATCATCGTTGCTTGTGTACATGTGGTTCATTCCAATTAGTCTCTTGAGGATGCATACCCAATTCCAAAGTTTTGGGACTAAGACTTTCTCTTCTTATGCTTGGTGTAATTATTAGCATGAACTTTCCAGATACTAATACTATAGTCTATTTGTTAGATATTACTTCATGAGCATGACTACTACCTTGCTGATTTATCTGTTTCTGTTGTTTTCCAAAGGATGCTTCTTCACATCATCTGGAGGCTTGAGGAGTTATGAACACCCCCTCAATGAGGTGAAGCATGTGCCAAGGGTGGACAGTTCTGGTCAGGTGTGTGGTGTAATTTTCACCGTGGATGAAGAGTCGAAGAGGGAAATTGTCGGCATGCCAAGAGTTGGAAGTGCTGCCAACTGGTCATCTAACTACTGATATTGTTATAGTTTCCTTTTACGGCATGGCTGTCATTATTAGTGGGCCTTGCCTTTGATGTCCTTTTTCTTATCATACTACTCTAATCTTTTCATGGCTTGAAAGCATTTTAATGGGTGATTGGATTTATATCCTTTTTAGTACTACCAAAACAAAGACATGATTTTATGCTGCTGTACAATGTTGCGTAAGGTCAAACTAAGCCAGGATCTCAAGTTTGATACAAGAAATAATATGATTGCTCTTCAAGACTGATATTGTGGTAGATTTGTATTTGATATATTTTCTCTATTTTTATCGCTTATTGAATCAAGTTGTGAAAATAAAATCCATTTTTGAACAGTTGCCTGTTCACACAATAACCATTGCAAAGAAACCAGTCCATTGATTTTTAATATGGCTACTATATTCACCAAAGAAGTTAAAGATGTACATCTTAGAGCATAGTTCAGGGCATACTCTTGCTGGATTGAAATTCTTAGGTATTTGTGAAGAAATCCTTGGCAGGAAAGGGACGTATCTGTGGAGCCCCACAGTACAAAATCTGACAGTTTTCAAAGTAAGGCAGATTGGTACTCGAGTTTGGTTGACTCGGGTATCTTGTGAAGTACCCGAGTCCACCAAACTCGGGTACCAATATTGACAATTTTGAAAATTGGCAGGTTGGTACCCGAGCTTGGTGGAGTCGGGTACTTCACAAAGTACCCGAGTCCACCAAGCTCAGGTACCAACCTGCCAATTTTCAAAATAGCCAGATTTGTACACCGAGCTTGGTTGCTTGTGATGCTTGGCAAAAGTGATGGTCACGGGGTTCTGAGGAGTGATTTTGAAGCCCTGAAGGGTCTGCATTGCCATGGAGGACTGCTGGTCGTCTTCAAATTCTACAAAGGTGATACCTGGCTTCGCTTCAATCATTCGGACTTCCCTAAATCCTGGATGCCGTTGGAAAGGCATCTCCAACATCATGCTAGTGGCTTCATGGGGCAAATTCTCTATGAATAGTATATTGTTTGGAGCAACTGCTTCTTGTGCACTTGAGTTCCCGTGGCGGAATGAGGCCTGCATACAACACAAAGCCACACTTTAATCCAAATTGATACAATCATATTCGACGCTATTTTCAAACTCTCTTCTGGAAAGAAGAAAAGAAAAATGGTGCCTGAATAGTAGGTGAGAGATATGTAAAAGTTTTGAAATGGGATCTCAGATCCACCATTACATTCCTGATATCTTTAGGTTAATGATCCAACCTAAAAAGATGATCGCAGAACCAGTGTAACAAATAAAAACTGTCACACATCCATGTAAGAAAACTATGATATTTGATTGCCCGTCAGTCCACAGAGAGAGGGGAAACACGTGTATGTATGTAATAGAAGACAATGCAAACAAGAGAAAACTTACCGTTGAGCCCCCATTTTGAGCACTTGCACCATTGGGCATGGTAGATTACTGCGCTTCTTCAGCACGCCGCTTTCTTTCAGCTGGACATGCAAGTTTAGGTAAGCACAGAACACAGATGAACATACAAAATAACATAGAATTGGGACTGGATTTAATCAAGAAAATAGAATATCTGTGTGGTATTATGATCCAACTGTTATTTTTATTTTTATTTATAATAATAACATACAAATAATAGTCAAGTATTATATATTTTTGGAGGCAAATACCGCTCATGCACCCATATAGGATTGAGCAGTAACCTCCCTCTGCACTCCTCATTTAGGGATTTAGGGGAGGAGAGGCTTCCATTTAGTTTAAAATTTATACTTTGAAAACAATTGGTATTATAGTTTTTGTTGTGGTGACGTTATCAAATTTCTGCTTTCTTATACCCCCTCATCTCCCACTAGGAAAATCATTCTCGACATTCTTAAAAAGTAATCCCATCATCCATTTGTTGTAACCAGCGGGGTTCTTATACCCCCTCATCTCCCACTAGGAAAATCATTCTTGACATTCTTAAAGAGTAATCCCATCATTCATTTGTTGTAACCAGCGTGGTTATATGTTTAAACTTGTAATGATTCAGGCATCTCAAATGAATATAAATATTTACAACATAGCATATGCTATCAAAAACCTCAATGTTATTCAGGACATAGATACTAACCGTATAGAAGATTTGCACTATAGAAAATGCCAAATGAATTTTGTTCACCTTTTTCTTCTTGCTTCTTTTTCTTGTCATAGCTTCCAGCTTCTTTAGCAATACAATCTGACTTCGTTTTTGCGTATTGAATTCACTGTACCAAATTAATTATGCACAAATTCAAATTTACATTACATAGTAAAAATCTAAATAAATGAGAATACTGCAAGCAGTTCTATTTTAAAGAAAGGATAAAATACCAGATCAACTCATTGTAGAACTTAAATCAAAGCCATCATTTGGAGCTGCTATGAATAAGTCTTCAAGAAACCATTAAATTTTCTTCATTGAATAGGGAGAAAAAAATACTCCACTGTATTGGACAAAATATTCGACCAATTTCAAGGTACATAGTTACCACCAGTTAGTTTGTTAATATTAAGGAAAAAAATAAATCATATCCAACAAGTCACAGTATTGTAGTTCAAAATACATAAGTGGTCACATGGGGTCTCTATAAGTTTCAATTGGCAGATTAAACACACTTCAACAGAGTTAAGACAGTTTACAGCTGGCTCAAAGGTAGAAATGAGATGTTAATCTCATAGTAACTTGGTTCCATTGGATAAAACTATTCTATACTTCTGCATATGAGGTAGGTGCCTAAATATGTATTATTATTATTTTTTTGGAAAAGTAAAAAATTTTCTGAAGATATAGAGGCATGTAGCAGGGGTACACCCACAGTTAAACTATAAAATTATAATGATTAAATATGCATAATTTTTTTTGATAAGTACAATGATTAAATATGCATTATGAAGGTTCAAATGCCTTTTAGCATTCAGATGTATATTTTCCAGCAAATATTTCCAAAGCATAAAAAGCTAGACAAATTCATTCTATACAATAGTATGTCAAAACTTGACACAAACCAAAGCAATTTGGGAAAAGGGTGAACTGAAACATTTTATCTTGATGCATTATTTTATTCCACCAGCAGTAGAATGATTACATGAGAACTTCCCATATGAGCAAACTTACTTCTCTTAAGCTTATAAGAGATGCAATCTGTACAGAATCAAAGATCTGTAAAACGAGAAAAAAGAAGTGCAAAAACATATGGGACCACAAACAACCCTGTGTGCAAACAGAATCCAAGATCTAATGTAACAATATGATATAGAGAAGAAAGTTGGACCTGATTCTACAAATTTGAAATTTTAAACCAAATAAACAGATCATGCACAAGCATGTGCATGCAATATGCAACAAAGTACCAATTTGCTTCTTGAGACCCACCATAGCCTTATCATAAAATGGAAAGTTCTGCATTTGACGCACTGCATTACTGGCAGCTGTTATTTCGGTAAACACAACCCATGCTTGGCCTCGAAGCTTGGGTGTCTTCAAGGCAACAACATCCAAAATCCTTCCATATTGTGAGAATAAGGCATAAAGGGATCTCTTCAATTCTGTAAAAGGAGGAAGAGCTGAATTAATACAATATGAAGATAATATAATGAAAATGTAATCACTCAGCCTCCATTTGTTTTTATGTAAACTATTTTCCGGAAACAGTTTTTCAATTTTTCTTATGTTCTGTATAATAAAAAATTACTAGTTAACAATAAGAGTTTTCATTGTCAACAGAAATTACACCAAAATCGTGGATAATGATTTACATTTTGGGAAAAGTAACCATTTTTCAAAACTAAGCCAGTGCCCCCTTTCTACCTCTCCTGACCAACACCCTCCCCCTCCCCCACTTTGCACTGCCACCATCAACACTCCCCACTCCCTCAGCTACCACCCTCCAGCTCTCTCATACACGCCCCCCCCCCACCCCCCCCCCCCCCCAAAAAAAAACCATCTCTAAAATAGGACAGATTTAGGAAATTTGTTTATGAGTAATTGTGGTTGTTTTCAGGAATTAAAGTTGACATGTATGCAGTCATATCCAAGGTGTGTGTGTGTTCCAAGGCACATGGACACGCAACCCCTTTTTCCATATCCTTGCTTCCTAGCTTAGAATCTCCTAGAAATTCTAAACTCAACAAAATTCCAAAAGAGCCATAATTCATAGGGGTCGCAGAAAGTAGAGTTTTGCTCTTGAATATAAAATTACCCATAAATAATAAAATAAAAGCCCAAATTATAATTGTAAGCCCTAAACTTCTAATTTATTGTCCTTTTAAAACCAGAGGAATCTTACTTCAATTGGTCATGTGACACGTGTGTGCCCCATAAGATAAATTTTGAAACAGACAAATTTGTGAAGTAACAATGAATTAGTCTTCCATGTCTTCATCAATCTCCCATTGCTCTTATTACCCCAATCTGCCTACTTTTTTCAGAATATCTGTTCTGAATTATCTCTACAAAGTCATCTTTTAACCTAAAAAAAGATTATTTAAAAAAAATTGCTAGGAAACTATATCTAAATAAAGATGCCTTCATTATTGCAACTAGCATTTAACCCGCACAATGCACGGGGAACATTTTACACATTTAAAATAGCATCAATTTGACATAACTATACAATAAATACAACAGTTAATATGTTTATTAAAGGCTTTGTTTTAATAATGCCAATCAATTCAAAAAACAAAAATGACAATTGTGGGATATAGAGTTAGGTTTAATAACATTGTCAAAAGTCCAAAATTCCCCATAGCAGAAAATAAAGTCTACGAACTCATTAACCCAAAAAACATTTAGTGAGCTTAGCCATATTCTAGCCCTGATGAACTGTAAGTGCCAGCTCTGTTTCACTTGGATGAATTAGGCCATCATCATTCACCTGTAAAAACTATAGCACAATAGCACTTGCAAAAAAAAAATTATGACAAATACATATCTTCTCACATGCATTATTTTTTTATTTTGTCCATCTTGAACATGCCAACTACAAAGGTATACACAATAAGAACAAAATGGATTCTTTGGTGTGCTAAATGGATGATTGTTGTCCATGTTTAAATGTAACCTCTATAATGATAGAAGCTAATACAACCTTTTGAGCTCCGCATTTCAAAAATTGTTTTCTTTAGTAGAAGTGCACTTCTATTCATAATCCACTCAAACTATTTTTGCTAATCTATAACAATCACGAAAACTAAGAAGAACGTATTCAATAATAATATAAGGTAAAATTCCAATGTATAAAAACAAAGAAACAATATTTTAATATCTATTGGAAGAAACACTCTAAATTAAATCTATGAAAAGTTGAAAACCACAAAAGAACCTGAAACAAAATTGGAAAAGAAAAACAAATTCATATTTTTTCTCTGCCAAGTTACACTTTGCTCAATCTTTTGTAGTTTGAATTCTAAGTATGCATCTTATAATCCTAGCCATCAAATCTCCTCCATGGAAGTTTCAAGCGTGTAATGGTCATAAGCACTATAGTGTCAAGAAAATTTTTACTAAACTAATGTCCAACGTTGAAGCACATACATGCTGGAGGAATTGCATCTAAAATCTCATCTTTAACAAATTTAAACACATCAAGTAGTTTGGATATTTTCTGTTTCTTAACTTTTTACATCAGAGAACAAAGGTAAAATTCCTTCTTTTCACCAAGTATAGACATTTCCTTCACTTTAGATAGACTATTATTTCTGATTTAATTTCTTGGTTCTTTTTTTTTAGGCAGGGAAAAAAACTTCTTAGCGTATGAACGATTCAACATAGTTCTCCAAATTTACCTAAGACATTATACACACCCTGTCCTCTATTCTTTAGTTTATTTCTTTCTTTTTGACCCTTTCCCACAAACAATAAAAAATTTAGAATGCATAGTAGAAATAAGAACACATATCCATTTCTGAACAAACAACATTAAAAGGAAATTTCTCAAGTGGTACAAACTACTTTCTATTCTTCCCAAATAGCACTTAAATTAACATATCAAGAAATTGGGTTTTATTAAATACTCCAGGATATGTAAATAAAAGAAAAATCAAAACTCATTCAATAATTAATTATTTGTATTCATATACCAAAGCAACAATACCTGAATCATCTTCTAAAATATATGCCTTTTCCTATTCTTCATGAGCAAAATTCCAACAACGCAAAATAACTACCAAAAGTAATAATCTCAGATCGTAACATCAATAGAAAGAGGGTAAACCCATAACTATACAGTCTAAACTTTCAGATCTTAAACCATCCAAGTTGAAATTTGGCATATTCATGAATTATTAAGTTTCATACTTGACAGGGAAAACTCAGCAAATCTGAATTTCAACAAAAAGTGAAAGGGTAAGAAGGTTTTTTAAAATGGCAGGAAATAATCATACAACCATATTAAATAAATAATCCCTTGATATGAAGTAACACAGTTTTTAACAAAATCTTTGCTATTTCTTTGTTTGTTCCTACTTCCAATTTCACTTTGAAAAAAAAATTGTCAATAAGTCTACACTCACCTTTGCTGAACCTTGACAAACAAACATTTATCACCATCACGACTTCTACCAACTTAAGCAAATATGAAGCACACAACTTTTCCCATATATTTTTATTTTAACAGAAAAACACATAAAACTAACAAAGCATATTTGAAAGCAATCCAGTATGTATTCAATCTCTCAACAATCATTTCCTTCTGGCCAAAACAAATTTTTTTTCCCAAACTCTGAACAAATAGAAGTCATGAAAAATAAACATTACCGCTATGCATGATAAAGTGATGCGTATATTTACCATTGCAAATAAACATTACCACTATTTGGATTGCATTTGATTCTACCTGGGTTTTACAATTTTTTTGCAAATAATTTTTGAGGCTTTGGGAATGTCTTTTCTATTAATGTACTCCTATTTGTTAAGTGCATTTCTTGTATTCATTTCTCAAAAAATAGTTTTGTTAACTCTCAAAGTTAGTCTCAAATGAGACTCAAAATGCATGGTGCCTAGTCACACCATACTAAACCACGTCCATTATAGCAAAGTAGGCACATAATGGATAAAACAATTTGTTAAGTCCTATTAAGAGTATGGATAAAACACAGTTGTGGTGCATGATTAGAATACAATTTGATTGCAACATATCATGAATAGAATGCACATCCTGCTCACATAATCATGATGCCACATTTGAAGAGGCATTTTTTTTTTTCATTTTTGTATGATACCTAAGATTGTACCATGTGTAATAAATTGGGAAAAAAAAATGAATTCAACAAACTATTAAAAAGGTCATACCCATTGTTTGAAGTTAATACCTGATTCTTCAAAAGAATGATAGATTGAACAAATTGAAAAGCATACCCCAAAGAGATCCATGTTACTTCTTCTAAAAGACCTAGAAAAGGAAAAAACCCAATTATCTATTGCTCTGTTTTGATCTTTAAAGTATCCAAAACAGACTGGAACTCACTTAAGAACTTTCATTCCATCCATCTGAGTTTTAACCGGACACCATAAATAGATACCCACACATCAATTTAACCAAATACCCAAAACAAAACAAAGCAAAGCAAAAAATAATAATAATAATAATAACTCAGACACCTTAATTAGAAATATAACCCAAAAAGTCAAATTAAAAACAATCCAGCCAAAGTATTAAAACCTGATCTAATTTAACCAAATACCCCAAAAAAAAAAAAAAAAAAAAAAAAAAATCTAACTCACACCTTAATCAGAAATATAACCCAAAAAGTCAAATAAAAAACAATCCAGCAAAATTATAAAAAAACTGATCTAATTTAATGTATAAACTGAAAAGCAAAGAGAAAAACTAACCGGTAGCAGTTTCGAAAGGACAGTAGACGTTGGGAGGAAGTAGGCCTTTTTGTGAATTCAAATCTTGAGAGAAATTGGGACAGACCGAATCTCTCTCTCTCTCTATTGTTCTCTTTCTCGGTTCTCCTTGTATTTCTGCAAAAAACCTAAAATAAGTATCAATGCAACATTCAATTCTATACCTAAAATAAGTATCAATGCAACATTGTATCAATGCAACATTCAATTCTATACTCTCAGCCACATTGCTAATGGCCACAGCTACAAAAAACCATGTATTTAAAACATAGTATCAGTACAATAAAACTATGTTCAAATCATATTGTATAATATAAACTAGTTCAAAATGCCTTAGAACAAGTAAATTTCATGACTAAAAGCAACAGGATTTTTTTTTCCCAGTCCAAGATAGAGAAACTTCAATTAAACTTAGCTACACTAAGTTCCAAAATGACCAACACAACCTCACAAGTCACAGCACCCACACAATCAAACTAGTTAAGTTCTTCACAACACATTATTCACCAAAAACTAAAACCCAAATAAAAAACTTACAAGAACCACAAATTCAATGAATTCTAACCCATTCCCATTATCATTGACCCTCATGCAAGAAAAGAAAACAGTCTTATCCTGCCCTGCCCTTATTATCCACCTACAGAAACAGATAGAGAACAGCCTCAGAAGAAAATCATAATCAAACGGCCCAAAGAAATTATTGACCTGGACCAGGTCAGTCAGGATGGAAGTCCTAGTTTTGAGTTCCGGAAGACTAAAAGAATAGTTGAATTATCAAATACTGCAAAGCATGGGAGGTTCTTCTGAAGTTGGATGTTTGTGAGGACGAGATTGCGAAACTGACTAGGTGGCACCGTATTGCTATGATACGCAAACTTTCAAGTGAGCAAGCTGCATCGGGGATACAGATTGATCCCACAACTATCAGCAAGTATGCGTGTGGCCAGCAGATGTCATTTCTTCAACTACAACAGCAGACAAGGGAGAAGTCTCAGAGATTTGGGAACGACAAGTTCAGAGTCTTTCTGCCTTAGATCGTGAAAATGAGAGTGACTCTGAAGGAAATAGTGATCTTGATTCATTTGCTGGGGATTTAGAGAATCTTCTTGATGCAGAGGAATGTGAGGAAGAAGTAGGTAACTAAGAGTCAAAGCATGACAAAGCAGATGGTGTTAAGGGGCTCAAAATGAGAAGGCGCCCATCCATAGCTCAGGCAGAAGAGGAAAACGAAGATGAAGCCGCTGAAGCTGCCGAATTATGCAAGTTACTCGTGGAAGATGATGAGGCTGAGAGGAGGAAGAAGAAAAAGACTAAAGTTGTGAGGGAGGAAACAGGGCTGGCTTTGGGCTTGCAACCAAGTTTTGGTTTTGAGAACACAAATCAGATCAAGCAAATTGTCAGTACTGCCCAACCTGATGGGTCCTATTCTTCCAAAGAGATATTTAATAAAGACATTAAGGAGGTAGAAAATGTTATTGCGAAAAAAGGCAAGTATGGAAAGGTGAAAGGTTTGACGAAAAAGAATGATATCACAAGTGTTGGTCTAGTCAGTAAGAAAATCAAAATATCGGGAGATAAAGTCAAGGTTTTTAAGGAGAAGAAATCTGCAAGAGAGAGTTTTGTTTGTGGGGCATGTGGTCAGCTTGGACATATGAGGACAAACAAGACAGGAAACATGAAAAATATGGATTTTAGGGTGAGATGGGCAGGGGATGCGCACCCTCAAAACCTTTTTCTTTTTCCCAGGGAATACACACCCCACAACCTTAATTATGGACTAACCTTTTTTTTGCTGTGAGGTGTACTTATTCTAGTAATGATCTCCTTTTCAATAATAGAATCCTAAACTGAATTTATACATTAAGAGAATCATGAAGCACATGCAGGAAACACAATTCTTGTGTCACCTCAAAGACAATGCATAAGACCATAATTCACAGTAATTTAACATTTAACTTGGTCCACATAAACACAATTATGTGGTCCATCTTATCTTAATTTGGTCCGTACTAACAATGCCCCCCTTCTTTCTTTCTTTTTTTAGTGGAAATCGCCATTTTGTTCAATGATAGATTTGTAGTAGTATCTCTTTTCATTTACAATGAATGCTGGGGGTTTAATAATGTGGATTTGTTTGTCTATAACGTAAGTTTACATTATTAGTGCAATTTAAAGCTATAAAAGTCTTCTATCACTTCTGTTAAAAAAAAAAAAAAAAAAAGCTATAAAACACACTAAGTTCCAAATTCACCAACACAACCTCACAGCACCCACACAATCAAACTAGCTAAGTTCTTCACAACACATTATTCACCAAAAACTAAAACCCAGATAAAAAAATTAGAACTTCTTTCAAAAAAATCAACATGCTAAGTTCTTCACAACACATTATGCACCAAAATTCAAAAAAGTATGAAATTTCTTGAAAATTTAAAACAAAAACCAAGACATGGAATTGCAGCGCCAAAACCAGTTGGATTAGTGAAAATTAAGAGAAAAAGAACTCAAATTTCTCGGAGAGAGAGAGCTTACAAAGCGCAATTGAAGGGGAAATGGTCCGCATAGCGACTCTGTGAAATGAAATTGAAAACCCTAATTGGTCGGAGACAGGGAGAAGAAAGGGCGAAGAAGAAGATGAGGACAAAGACGACGTCGCACCACTGTCATCCAACGGAAAGGCCATTACCATCGCTCCTCCAACAACCACCACTTTCCCTTCTCCTATTCCCTCAGGCGCGACGGCGACGGAGACCACGATTCCACTCCCCCGGCCATCATCGATACGCGAAAGCGATCACAACGACGTTTTTAATTTCTGCCGCCGATGGTGTGAGGGTTTGAACGTTTAGGTGTAAGTGAGAGTGAGAGTGAGACTGTGTTCTGGTAAGGGTGAGGGTGAAGAGAGACCGAGAGCGAGGCGGCGACGGAGAATGAGGCAGATTGCGAGATTGAGAGGGAGAATGAGAGTATTTGTGAGATTGAGAGGAAGAATGAGAGTATTTGTGTGGAAATAGCTTTAGATTGAGAGAGGGAGATGAGGGAGATAGCGAGATTAAGAGGTTTCGTGTTTGTGGGTATGTTTTGCTCTGTTCTTGGTTGGGTATTGTGGGTAACAGATGGTTTAAGTGTGGGGTAATAGGGAGACATGGCTGAGCAGTACTCGAGCTTCAGGAGCTCGGGTACCAAGTTTATTTTTTAAATTCAGATGCCAATGGCAGGTGCCACGCTGGAACAGAAAAAAATGGTACTCGAGCTCACCAAGCTCGAGTACCACAAAAAGTGCTATTTTCCCAATTATTTCCGAAACAGTGCTCTGTTACTAAATATTTCAAAAATCAATGCTAATGGGCCATTTTGCCCTGTGTTTTTTCCTTGTTGTACTGTTTTTACATCAATATTCTTCTATCACTTCAGTAAATTAAAAAAAAAGAAAAAAGGGTTGTTGTAATCTGGATTTTGGCCAAAAAAACAAAAGTAAAATTACCGTACCACGCTCACCTATAATCTAATATAAGCACATAAAAAATAAGAAAAATTGAAGATGAAGCGTGTTATTTAAAAAATAAATAAAATCATAAGCCTATGTTTCTGTCCTGATTGGCAACTAGCGTACCAGAAGTCAGTTCATAATACAAAACAAACTATTGGGTGCATAAAGCACGTGGTCCAGCCCACAAATTAAAAGCCCACATATGGGCTTGTATTATTGCTTGTATTATTATTCCGTCGCTAGCATGTAGTATTATAGGGGTAATTTTACCGTATTCTCCTCAAAAAAAGGGGTACGGTACCCACTAATAGGTAACCTGCTATATTAAGTTATCTTTTTCTCACACTTGATAGTTCTATCCTTACTTTGTGCAGTTCCAACATCGTATGTGATAATTCTTTTGTCACATTCGGTGGTTCCCTTACTTTCTTCTCACATTTGACAGTATCATCCTCACATTGTGCAGTTCCAACATCACATGTGATAATTCTTTTATCACATTCAATGGTTCCTTTACTTTTTTCTCATATTTAACAATTTTATCCTTATATTGTGCAGTTCTAACATCATATAATATACTTCTTTTGCCACATTTAGTGGTTCTTTATTTTTTCTCACATTTGACGGTTCCATCCTCATATTGCATAGTTCCAACATCACATGTTACCGTTCTTTTGCCACATTCAGTGGTTCTTTATTTTTTTTCACATTTGATGGTTCCATTTTCACATTGTACAATTCCAACATCACATATGACAGTTCTTTTGACACATTCGGTGGTTCTCTTATTTTTTTCTTTCTCACATTTGATGGTTCCATTATCACATTGTGCAGTTCCAACATCACATGTGACAGTTCTTTTGTCACATTCTATGGTTTCCTTATCTTTTTCTCATATTTGACAGTTTCATCCTCACATTGTACAATTCCAACATCACAGTTGACAATACTTTTGTCATATTTGGTGTTTTTTTTTATTTTTTTTTATTTTTTTTTAATACATTTGACAGTTTCATCCTTACATTGTGCAATTCCAACATCACATGTGACTACTCTTTTGTAACATTTGACGGTTCCTTTTTTTTTTTTCCTCACATTTGACGGTTCCATTGTCACATTCGGCAGTACCAACATCACATTTGACAATACTTTTGTCACATTTAGTGGTTCTTTTATTTTTTTTTCTCACATTTGATGATTCCATTGTCACATTAGGCAATACCAACATTACATTTGATTGTACTTTTGTCACATTTAGTGGTACCCTATTTTTTTTTTCTCATATTTGACAGTTCTATTGTTACATTGGATAGTACCAACATCACTTCTGACCGTACTTTTGTCACATTCGGTAGTACCCTATTTTTTTTTTCTCACATTTGACGGTTCCATTGTCACATGGGCAGTACCAATATCACATCGGACCGTACTTTTATATTTGGGTTCACCACTAAAGTCACTTTTTTACTTACTAATTAATGCTCATCACAATAGCAATTTTTTCAAAAAATTTGTAGCTCTTATATATGAAACTGTGATAGCCTTGAGAAATGGTGGCCTTGGTCAAACTTTGATTATTTTAAAAAAATTTATCAAAATAATTGTCCTTCATAATTTATCATTTCGATAATAATGATAAGTTTTAGCCCCTGGGGTCACAAGAGATAGCAAGGTTGAAATGCCACTGCTCTGAATGGTGTCACATAAAGCACCACAACAAATTTAATTTTCCAATTCTTCACAAATGTAATTGTCAACTACATTGCATGTATGCACAAAACACATACGTTTGTGATCATGAATGATAAAAATTCAATCTCCCTTTTGCAAAAAAGAAAATTCACTAAATTGCAGCATTTTCCAGAAAATTCAGTCATCAATTTATGCAAATCACTGTAATTTAAGTGACCGAAAATAATCATGTAGTGGAATTTTTCTAGCATTTTCTATAATTTTGGAACATTGTTCATTTTCTTTTGAAAGTGCTAGATTTGATGCCAACTTGTATCGCAAACATTCCGACCAATTCTCCTACAAAAAGTAAACATTGTTGATAAAGAAGCAATTTAAGCATATTATGTGAAAACTGTAAAATTTACTTCCAATAAATATATTCTTGAAATATGAAAACAATTAAAACTTAAAAAATTTAAAGATTCACACAATAGTTATCCATACGTGCAAATACTAATTTAGTACGTACCCATTATTTTGTATAGGATTCGAGGTGGGTGATTTCAATGGAAATCTGGTAATACCATCAGTATAGTTTCCTTTCTCCAAATAACTCAATAACTCAATAAATGAAAGATTGATCTAATGTTTAAATTGACATTGAACATAAGAAGTACCACATACAGGTCCAACTCAAAGATTCACGCCTTTTGACAACAAGTTTTTTTCCAACTAATTTGTTAATTTATTTTTTTGATAAGTAATTTTATTTAAAAGTTCAACTAATTTATTATGTAGTTTCTTTTATAGGCAAGTTCTACACACGCCTCTAAAGAGCACCAAGTCAAGCACATCCGTGCTACTCCATATTTCCAAAGGTCAAAGGTTTAGCATATTGTAACTAAAAGGCTACTATAATGGTTTATAAAAAAAAATTGTGATCCACAGTGGCATTTCGCTAGAAAAGTTAACAGTAAGTTTTTGCTCTCCAAATTAGTGCTTAACCATTGTCTTTCCTAAAGATCAAATATTTACAATATTTTAATAGTTGTAAGTCAAAACTATAATAGCCAAAATCTAAGAGTTAGCCATAGAGTACCAGGACCATTAAGTTCAAAGCAATTTTTAACACTTTGCATAATGAAAGTACCATTGAGAACTTCAGGAAATGAAGAAAGGCATCAAATTTTGGATGTACAATCATATTAATCAAGTCAATCAGGTTTAAGACAAAAATTCATTTATCAAGCATTTTCATGTTAATAAATAATAAAAAAAGAAAAGTAACAAAAACAAATGAAGACACAATTTGATGTATCTTATTTATACCTTCAAACTTGTGAACCAGATCAATACCGTCAACAACCCGAATTCGTGAATCTGCAGATGTGATGAGAACTTCTGATGAACTACCTGGAGCAAACTGTTTAGATAAATTGATTAGCAACTAAAAAGTATCAACCAAACTTGTCTCTCAAAGTAAGCATACAACCCATCTTTACAAGTGAAAATCAGCTGAACAAGGAGAGTATAAAATAGAAAGGAATCGGCAAGGTAATTGTAGTTGAATTTATAATAATCTCATAAAAAGTACAAGATGGTCGAGCCACCAAATTACCAGGAAACCAGAGATTTTCTTGTGATGAGATTTCTTCTTCTTGTTCTACAGTTTGATTTGGCTTTTTTGTTGCAACTTATTCTCTGAAAGTATGAACAGATAAAGAAGTTATTAATAGTTAGTGCATAAAAAACTTGACTAAACCAACCATGCACACACAGAGAGCTTTCTAAACTCGTACCAAATGTATTGTATAAACGGCAACTCCCCTTGTATGAACCAACTAGTGCACCCTTCTAAAACCAACAAATTTCTTGAGCCAATTGAAGAATTTTATTTTATATAACTTGAACTTTTGTCTTTGATATCAACAGAATTCATGATACCAATTTAGTGTAGAAGTCACCTGACTGTATTGGCAAACAGAGTAACTATTACTGCCATTTAATGAGAGGCAAATCTCATGGACATAAACCTCAAGAGTTCTTTTGCATTTTGCATAACTGTCCTCATATTTTGAAGTCCTAGATGAAAATTACAGTACAAACATTGTTGTACCCACCAATATCATATTTATTGAAAAAATGAAAACTATTTAAGCTCTCTGCTTTTATGAATTACTACATCATTTTTTTTTTTTTTTTGCTGAATTACTATGTCTATTAGGACAGCTTGTTTCTATTTTTTTTATGGAAGAAAGATGTTGTAAGTCTCTAGAATTATTACTACTTTCATACCAAGGTTCCATAAGTTCTTATTTTGACTGTTTATTATCATTTTCAAAGATTTACATATGGAAACTATGATGATGATGATGATGATGATGATGATAATAGTCATCATAATAGTTTCCACATGTAGACCTTTGGACCAATCAAGGCTATTTCTCTAAAAACACTAAGACCACGAGCAAATCATTAACATAGAATACTAGACATGGTTTTCTTTCTTTTCTGGAAGAATTAAGACTTTATCCTCAGGCTCATATGCAAAGCTCGGCCAAGCATGGCAAAGCATAGCTATTGCCATGACAAGAAGCTAACTGAATCCAAACACATCAAAAACATTACAATGGCCTATTAAATAACTAAGGAAGGGAAACATTATGCCCAAAGGAAAAAAAATATAAAATAAATAAACAAAAGCCTTTTTTGGCATTTTTACAAACATGTATATGCATAAGCACTCTTAAAAAAAAAAAAAAAAAAAAACCCAAACTTTAAATGTAAAAAATTTCTCCATCTTGAATCCTATTTACTAACTCAATCACAATTCAACATTATCTTCTCACATCATAAAATCCAAGAAAATCAAAAGAAGAAAGAGAGGAAAAGAACCTTATGGCATGTACATGTCAAATATCAATTACATGGCATAAATTTCTTTTACTAATTGAATTGAAAAAACCAAAGAATTTTTTTTTTCACAAATAGATACATGACCTACAAAGAATTAAATAACCCATATTTTGCAAATCTAGAGGTAGGGATCTAGACTAAGAAATACCAACCTGAGGATGGTTAGAGTCGAAAATTTCTTCTGCTAGATATGGATTTGTTTTCTTGAAGAAGGATTTTTTTGCCATGAGATCTTAGGTCCTATGATTTCTCCCCACTCAACAGGGAAAGACGATAGAATCATATTGTAGAGAAAAAGCAATAACCTATCTCTATCTTCAAGCTACTTTTGCTTTGCAGATCGGAAAACTTTGTAAAATTTTGTAGCTTTTTCTACCATACCTAGAATGATAGAAAAACAGGAATATAATGTGACCATGAATATAAGGAGATGGAGTGAATGTAGGAGCAAAGTATGAGAAAGGAAGAAGAAAGAATCGGAGAACCAGAGGAAGAAGAAGAGAACGCAATAGAAAAAGCTGAGATAGGAACCATTTGAATTTGTTTTAGTTTATATAGATTGACCTACTTTACCAGTAACCAGTTTCCATTAAAATTAAATGAATAGTCAGGATTGAAACAATAATAAATTAATGGTTAGGATTAGGGAGGGTACCATACCTCCCAAAACAAATAAGGGGTACCATAGAATGACCCGTATTATAGACTCCAAATTCAAGTGAATTAGAATTTGTGTGCTATTAGGAGTGTAAGTCGGTTGGGTAATATATAAAGATAATATATATTAAGTTTTTAAGGGTGCTGCATATTGAAGAATAGAGAAAAAGGATTGCCGCACAAAGAGCAAAGGTGAGAGTAGCAACAAGGATTGTTGCACAGGGAAAAAAGAGAGAGAGCAAAGTGTTGCCGCATTTGAGAAAGATAATTAGTATGTGTGAGAGCAAAGAAAACAAGAGAGATTTTTTCTTTAGCCGTGAGACATACATAAAAATTATTGTAATTAATTTGATAATAGTGAAATTATTCGGAGTTTGTCCCGTGATTTTTCCCTTCAAGAAGAAAGGGTTTTTCACATAAATATTTGTGTTCTTGTGTGTGGTTGTTATTTTGGATTGCTAATATTATTGATAACATTAATTGGGACCTAACACAAACCTTCTTTTTCCAACAACCTATTCACAATACAAATAACCACGTTGTAACACATACATTCAATTCAAGTTAACCCCAAATTCCACCCCTCCCCCCCCAAAAAAAAAAACTTTACTAAATAGAGCATTTTATGAAAAAACAAGAACATGTTAATTTTAAGCGAAATAAAATCATACATACCGAGAGGGAAAAGAACACCGAAGCCGCCGATACCACATGTGTGACAATTGTGTACAATATTTGCCATGTAGACATTTTTTCGCTACTGAGTTAACTGTAGGGACTAAATTAAGTATAAGTTGAAAATAATAGAGACCTAATTATTTTTTTTTTTTTATGAGAAACAAGGAAATTTTATTAAGAAAAGGAAAGATACAAAGCGTGTTGAAACACAAAGTATTCAATACACAATGGGGTTTCCTCTAACCAAGTAACAAAAGTATCAATCCCTTTGGCGTGATGTGCCAAAGTGTGTGCTGTTATGTTTCCATGTCACCTAACATGTAGTATTTGAGTTCTTCAAAAATCTTGCAAGCTGTGATGGGTGCCCCTAATGATGTACTCAACAGTAGCTAGTGTTATGGATGTATCAGTGAGAGCACTTGAGATAGTTGATGAGTCAGTCTCGAAAATAACATCTTGTAGTCCAATATCTCTGGCAAAGTAAACTGCTTCTTCCATGGCTTTGGCTTTAGCTTCAAGTGGTCCCAGTGGTAGTGGTATGCGCTTGCTCAAAGCTCCCAGCACCAAACCTTCATGGTCACGCACCATGACACCAATTCCCACGGCCTTGTTTTTTGAGAAGACAACCGCATCCACATTGATTTTATACCATGGGTAATCTGGCGGGGTCCACCGTATGTCTGCATGTTCCTTATGATGAGGCTTTTGGAGGTGGACAAGCTAGTAGTCCTCAAGTATGACTTAGGCCTTATGGATTATCTCTCTGCTGGATTGGCGTGGGGCTCCTTGCCTTGTTTTATTTCTATTGTACCACATGCACCAAGCAATTGTGGCAATGAGCTCAAGCAGTTCTTTCCCCATGTGCTACATAAAAATGAGGTGCCAGATAAGGTCTACAAACTCCTTGTAACGTATGCCTCTAATATCTAGTGGTAGTCCAGATGCTTCCCAAATCTCGCGAGTTGCTGTGCAGTCACAGAAGAGGTGTCCATCGATCTCTTCACCCGAGCCGCAGGCTTCACATGAGGCTTCATCCAGGACCCCACGATGGCAGAGGTTTGTTTTAGTGGACAATATGTTGCGGCTAGCTCTCTAGGTAAATGTTTTTATTTTGTTTGGAATGCTACGACCCCAGATAGTGCTCCAGAAGTGAGTGTGGTCAGGCTCATTTGATGTCGTACATGAGTTTGCATAGGGAGATAGGGATAAGGCCACCTTGTACACACTGTTGACTGTGAACAAACCTCTTGGAGTGTAGGCCTAGATTCACTACAAAAAACTGGGCCTATAGTGGCGTTTGTACTGGTCTTACAAACATTGCTATAGGTCTTTTAAAAAAAATAAAAATAACCAAAAAAAATAAAATTAAAAAAGGACCTATAGTGGCATTTGACAACCGCCACTATAGGCACTTTTTATTTTTATTTTTTTTAGTTGTTTTTTTAGATAAAAAGACCTATAGTGGCGTTTGACAACCGCCACTATAGGCACTTATTTATTTATTTATTTTTTTATAAGGGCTAGAGGAGAAAAAAAACCTATAGTGGCATTTGATAACACCACAATAGGCTTTTGTGAGAGTAGGACCTATAGTGGTGTTTGACAAATGCCACTATAGACCCTTGTAAGAGTAGGACCTATAGTGACATTTGACAACCGCCACTATAGGCACTTTTTATTTCAGTTTTTTATTTTTTATTTATTTTTTAATAAGGGCTAGAGGAGAAAAAAGACCTATAGCAGCCACTATTTCGACTACAATTATTAATATTATTTACAATGCATAAAAAAATAAAAAAAAAACTTATGAAACATAAATTTTTGAAGAAAAAAAGTCATTATAAATTAACAAATTCAACTTAGGGGAGGCAAAATCAACCTACATCCATTTGCCCACCCAATTAATTGGATTAAATGGATATTAACCCAATTAAACCTAATTAACATTAATGTTTATTGGGTTTTAACTAGGTACCCAATTAGACCTAAAATACCCCAAAACCACTGAAAATTATCAAATTACCCCCTAAATATAAAAATGAACCGAAATACCCCTAAAACGTAAACAATTACCAAAATACCCCCTAAACCTAAAAAATGACCGAAATATCCCCGAAACTGAAATACCACCTAAACCTAAAAATGAATGAAATACCCTCGAAACCTAAAATGAGCAAAATAACCCCGAAAACTAAAAATTGACCAAAAAACCCCCTAAACCTAAAAAATGACCAAAACACCCACTAAATCTTAAAATTACCAAAATACCCCCCCTAAACCTAAAGATGGGCAATAAATGGGTAAATGGGTTTTATGTACCCAACCCAATTATACCCACCCTAAACCCACCCTAACCCACCCATTTCACACCCCTACAAAATATGTAGCTCTTTTTTATCCAACTTAAAAATAAAATCTACAAAATATGAATTTAATACATTAAAAAAAGTTTTAAATCCCTGAACCTATAGCATGGAAATATAGCTCATATTTGTTGAAGATGAAGCTCAAGCACAGAGAAATGGAGGTTCAAGTTCAACCCAGGTTCAACAGCTTGTGTCTCGTTTGAAATTATAACAGTTGTTAAAGCGCACCGTTTCATTAAAGCTGATGCACACCGTTTCATTAAAGGCATTAGTGATGCGCACCATTTTGATTGAGTAGCTGGTGCTTCTCCATCATGTGATCAAATGGTGCCGTCTTGAGCTAATCAAATGACAGTTACTGTGGCGCGAAAAGCAGTTATGGCTGAGTTGGGGCTTCCGTGATTTTAGGCGCATAGTTTGGATTGTATCTATTCTGTTACAGCTGTGATTGTAACTATATATATATGATGGTGTATCACAAATGTAATTAAGTTTTGTATACACACTTTTCATTTCAATCAAGAAGATATTTTCTCTCAATCTCATTCTTTCTCTCTGCTCTTCTATCTTCTTCTCTGTTCTTCTTCTTCATTGAGTTTTTCTTTGTAATTCTCTGTGTTTTCTGTGTGTGACAAAAATCTTCATGGTATCAGAGCCATCTGTTACTGAAACAATGGCAGCTACAAGTTCAACAATGGCAGCAGCTACGAGCTCAACAATGGCTGCATCTTCATCTTCAGTGTTTTCTTCAAATTCTTCAGTCAATATACTCAATCAACCACTTCTTCTGCTTTCTAATATGGCCAACATGATGACCATAAAGCTGGATAATACAAACTATATAGTTTGGAGACATCAAATGACAATGGTGCTAGAAACTTATTCACTGTTTGAATTGATTGAAGGACCACAGTTGATTCCGGATCAATTTCTCAAAGATCTCTCAGGTTCATACATAGTTGTTGTGAATCCTGATTTCTTGATTTGGAAGTCAAAAGAGAAGGCATTGCTTACCTTCTTGAGCTCTACATTGACTCCCTCAATTCTAGCACTTACTATGGGGTGTTCTTCAGCATTAGAGGTCTGGAAAGTCCTGGAAAACAGGTTCTCTTCCATTTCCAGATCACATGTTATGAACCTTAAGGGTGAACTTCACAATATCAGGAAGGGAGCTGATTCTGTAGATTCATATCTGCAGAAGATAAAAGTTGTCAGAGACAAACTTTTGGTTGTTGGAGTAATTGTGGATGATGAAGAATTGCTTCACATCACTCTCAAGGGACTTCCCAAAGAGTACAATGCCTTTAGGTCAGCTATAAGGACCAGGAGTACTCATGTGAGTTTTGATGATCTTTCAACTATGCTTAATGCAGAAGAGGAGTCTCTAAATGATGGATCTGAGATCAAAGATACCATCTTTGCTATGGTAGCAACATCCACTCCAAAACTTAATAACAATGGTTTTAATCAGTCTTTTAACAGAGGTAGAGGTAGAGGTCACTTCAGTAATAGAGGTGGTAGAGGTGGTTGAGGATATAATGGACCATCTCAATTCTCTCCCTTCAATCAGTTTCAGCAAGCACAATCTAATTCCAATGGAGTTAAGTCAGAAAGACCAGTCTGTCAGATTTGTGGAAAGGTTGGTCACTTGGCCCTTGATTGTAACAATAGGATGGATTATGCTTACCAAGGTAAGCATCCACCTACCAAGCTTGCAGCTATGGCCACTGCATCCAATGCTTATCTCACTCAAGATCAGCCTTGGCTTGCTGATAGTGCTGCAACAGATCATGTCACTTCCAGCCTTAGCCATCTCAGCTTCCCCAAGCCTTATCAAGGTCAAGATCAGATCACTGTTGGCAATGGTCAAAATCTCCCTATCACTCATCTAGGTAATACTTCTATTCCCCTTTCTCAATCTGCACTTCAACTCAAAAATGTTCTTAGAGTTCCTTCTATTGCATCAAACCTTGCCTCTGTCCATAAAATCTGTCATAATTATCAATGTTGGTGTTATTTTGATGAGAATATCATTTCAATTCAGGCCTTAGCCACAGGGAAAGTTCTGTACCAAGGCAAGAGTGAAGATGGTGTATACCCCATCTATCCTCAAAAGGCTTCTCAACTCTCTTTGTCTCCTAACACTTGTTCTAGTGCTTTTAATGTTTCTGTTTTCAATAAAACTCTTTGGCATTTGAGACTTGGGCATCCATCTGACCAGGTTCTAACACATTTGTTTCCTAATGCCAAATTTGATTTGAATAAGTGTACCCTTGTGAATACTGATTGTACACACTGTTTGTATGGCAAAATGCACAAATTACCATTTCCTAAGTCTTTCTTTACTGCATCATCTCCTTTTGAGCTTGTTCACTCTGATTTGTGGGGTCCTGCTCCTATTCCCACTATTAATGGCTTTAAATACTATGTTTTATTCATTGATCACTTTACCAGATTTACATGGATCTATTTGCTCAACTCTAAATCTGAAGTTTTTACTAAGTTTGTTCATTTTAAAGCCATGGTTGAAACACAGTTTTCTACTAAAATTAAGACCTTTAGGTCTGATGGTGGTGGTGAGTACACATCAAATGCTTTCAAAACTTACCTCTCACAACAAGGTATTGTTCACCAAGTTTCTTGTCCATACACTCCTCAACAGAATGGTTTAGTTGAAAGGAAGCACATACATCTTATTGAAACCACCATCACTCTCTTGTCTCAAGCTTCAATGCCTCCATCCTATTGGACTTATGCAGTGCTCACTGCTGTGCACTTGATCAATCTTCTTCCCACATCTGTTCTTGCCTTCCATTCTCCTTGGAATAAACTATATTCTGTTTCTCCTGATCTTTCTCAACTCAAAGTTTTTGGCTGTGCTTGTTATCCATATCTCAAACCTTATACTCCTCATAAACTTGCTCCAAGATCTACAGAATGCATATTTCTTGGCTACCCTATAGGCACAAAGGGCTACTTATGCTTAGATTTGACAACAAAACACTTATATTCTTCCAGGCATGTTATTTTCAATGAATCCAAATTTCCTTTTTCCTTACTCACCAATTCCTCTCCTCCTACTTCCTCACCTTCTTTATCTTCTAATCTTTCTTGGTTTTCCAATATGTTGTACCTTCATTCTACAAATCAACCCTCAGTTTTAGGTCCATATGCTGTCAATACTCCTTATTCCTCCACTGTGTCCACTGCCACTACATCTGATCTTAATCCTTTGTTACCATCCCTTACCTCTAATACTTCCTCATCTTCATCTGCTACCTTACCTACATTACCTTCTCAGCCTACTTTTACCTCAGATACATTGCCTACCTCAAATCCATCCCTATCTCTTCCTCCATCAGATTCTTTACCTGATATACCTTCTGTTCAACCCTTACCTACCACAATATCTACAAATCACCATCCTATGCAGACCAGATCCAAGTGTGGTATTACTAAACCTCATCCCAAATTGTGTTACAAGGCTGTATTGGACTATTCCCTCAGTGAACCTCCCACTTATAAGGTTGCTTCTCAATATCCTAAGAGGTGTAAGGCCATGGATGTTGAGTTTCAAGCATTACAAAGGCAGCAAACATGGTCTTTGGTTCTTACACCTCCAAATGTTAATCTAGTTGGGTGTAAATGGGTCTACAAGTTGAAGTTGAACAGTGATGGTTCCATCTCAAGGTACAAGGCTAGATTGGTAGCCAAAGGTTTTCATCAACAGGCAGGCATTGATTTTCATGAAACCTTTAGTCTTGTCATCAAGCCTGCTACTGTGAGGCTTGTCATTGCTATTGTTGTTAGCTACAATTGGAGTTTAAGGCAGCTTGATGTCTCAAATGCATTTTTACATGGATATCTTAAGGAAGATGTTTATATGCAGCAACCACCTGGTTATGTGGATTCTCTTCATCCTTCATATGTGTGCAAGCTTCATAAATCCTTGTATGGTCTCAAACAGGCTCCTAGAGCCTGGTTTGAGAGGTTCACTTTCCACCTTCTTCATTTGGGGTTCACTGCATCTTTGGCTGACAGCTCTCTCTTCATTTTTCAGTCCTCAAGCACCATTATCTACCTGTTATTATATGTGGATGACATTATTGTTATTGGCAATAGTGCTTCTCAGGTTGCTCATCTTATCATTGCCCTCAATCAGGTGTTTGAACTCAAAGACTTAGGTCCCTTAAGCTATTTCTTAGGGATCCAAATTTCTCAAACTAAGCATGGCATATCTCTCACTCAGTCTAAGTATGCCTCTGATGTTTTACATAGGTTCAATATGGAAAATTCAAAGGCTATGAAGACACCTTGTTGTTCATCTTCTCGTTTGGTGCCTTATTCTAGTGTTCTCTTGTCTGATCCCACTATGTATAGAAGTATGGTAGGTGCTCTTCAGTACCTTACCTTTACCAGACCAGATTTGGCCTTCAGTGTTCATCAACTTTGTCAATTCATAAGCAAGCCCACCTCAGTTCACTTGGAGGCTGCTAAACGTGTCCTTAGATATCTCAAGGGCACTTTGAATCATGGCATTTGCTTCTCCCCTGGCCCCTTGTCCCTCACTGCTTTCTCTGATGCAGATTGGGCAGGGGACCCTACGGACAGACGCTCTACCACAAGATTATTGGTTTTTCTTGGTCCAAATCCAATTTCTTGGTCTGCCAAGAAACAACCAACTGTCTCACGCTCCTCCACAGAGGCTGAGTATAGGGCCTTAGCTACAACTGCTGCTGAACTTTCCTGGTTAAGAATTTTGTTCAAGGAGCTTAGAATTTTTCTTCCCTATGTTCCTGTCCTATGGTGTGATAATGTGTCAGCAATTGCTCTTTCTACCAATCCAGTCTTCCATTCCAGGACTAAGCATTTGGAAGTTGACTATCATTATGTTAGGGAGAAAGTTCTTCGTAGAGATCTCAAAATTGGGTTTGTTTCTGGTACAGATAACTTGGCAGATATCTTTACCAAGCCTTTGCCTGCTCCTCCTTTTCTTTCTTTTCGTTCCAAACTCCTGGTGGATTCCTCCCCCTGTCGTTTGAGGGGGGATGTTGAAGATGAAGCTCAAGCACAGAGAAATGGAGGTTCAAGTTCAACCCAGGTTCAACAGCTCGTGTCTCGTTTGAAATTATAACAGTTGTTAAAGCACACCGTTTCATTAAAGGCATTAGTGATGCGCACCATTTTGATTGAGTAGCTGGTGCTTCTCCATCATGTGATCAAATGGTGTTGTCTTGAGCTAATCAAATGACAGTTACTGTGGCGCGAAAAGCAGTTATGGCTGAGCTGGGGCTTCCGTGATTTTAGGCGCATAGTTTGGATTGTATCTATTCTGTTACAGCTGTGATTGTAACTATATATATATGATGGTGTATCACAAATGTAATTAAGTTTTGTATACACACTTTTCATTTCAATCAAGAAGATATTTTCTCTCAATCTCATTCTCTCTCTCTGCTCTTCTATCTTCTTCTCTGTTCTTCTTCTTCATTGAGTTTTTCTTTGTAATTCTCTGTGTTTTCTGTGTGTGACAAAACTCTTCAATATTGAAGTATACTATGCAACCACCTTGGAGATACAGGACGAAGCAACTTACCAATTGGGACTCTAATTCATGAAGGGATTGGCTTGGGGTGGAGGCAGCGAATGTATAGAGAGTTGAAAGGAAAGCAAAAACGTTTATTCTTAGAACTCTAATTCATGGTGAAGCGATTGTCGTGTAAGAAAGAGGAGTCTCGTGAAACAAGGTAATTCAATTATGAATTGTGAAAACTGGTCCAAGAAAGTGCATCTTTGTGGTAATTCAAGTATGACATTTTTGTTTTTGTTTTTTAATACACTACTTCGTCTTTATATCCTTAGAACTAAGAGCCCTTAAAGATATGAGAACGGTTCGGTCTGGAAAAAGAGCCGTAGGTATTTATTTTCCTTAAGCACTAGTATTATGCCCATGCGATGCACGGCTTAATCAAGTGTTGAATGATCATTTGCACCTGATGTGTCTGCCAGAGTTGGAGCTCTTCTTGGATTTTTGATACAGAAGTATCTTGCAAGTCTAACTGCCTTCTTCCAAGTACTCTCTTCCCCTGGAGTTATGTTTCCTTCGAAAGCATTGTGATGTTGCAGATGACTTATAAATAAGCGAACTAGGAATAATAAAAGACAAATGGTAGAAGTGACAAAAGATATTAGATAGAGAACCCCAAAGCTTTGGAGGCTCAAGCTTTCAGGTTCGCTAGAAGTTATGTTGGCTGAGCACTCATTTTGGGGAGTTAACCATTTTTTCTTTAGTGACAAGATAGTTCCAGCCTCCGACAACTTAAGAATTGCTTCAGAAAAATCCCTTGTAATTGGCGAGCCTCTCTGGAAGACCTGGGTGGGAAGAAAGGTAAAGATTTATATTAGATTCCTTCGTAGTAAAACTGAAGTTATTTATTAAAATAGATAAGAGCGACCGATTGTTTATTGAGCCAAGAGTTTCTTTATTTGCTCGGCTGGAAAGGAATAACTCTATGTACACAAAGACAACGTATCTTCTGTGCCTAGTATATGGGGTGGGTACATGAGATAACTATTGGTACAAAACATATTTGGTGTCATTTTATCACTTAATGACCCTAACCAATTGTATTTAGTGGGTGAAAACCTTGATAAGTTGAGTAAAAAGTAGTGAAATAAGTGCCCTAACATTCCTTACTTAGAATCTAAACAACAATATATACATGTGTAGAAAAGGAAAGGGGGTGCATGCGCACATGAACTCGTGTTTGTATTGGTAGATTCGTTTAATCAGTATCAGACATGAGACGTATATTTGTGCGTCCAATTATGTATCTCTCTTGCATCATTCTAAGCATAAGAATTAACTTGAACAGAAATCATAAAAACTAAACTAAGGATTAAATCAGTTAATACTCACAAAGCCCAATCCTCCAAATCCGTGAGTATGTAGTCTGGTACTAGTCTAATCCTTGCAATTCTTTTTAAGGAAAATTTCCTCATATGGGAATTCAAGAAAGACAGCAAATATTTTCTCTTGTTTGAAAAGCTTGGAGTGCTTTATGTTTACGATCTTGATATTCTGTTCCTTGAACTCAAACGCGTTCACCAGGTATTTCTTTACTGACAAATTGATACGGCCAACTGGTAAGTTGTTCTTCTTTAACAACTCCATATAATTTGGTTCCAGCTTTTGCACAGTGAGCATTGAAGATAGACTAGCGGTATAGCTCGAGGTTAGGATCAATACGACAAAAAGCCACACTCCCATCACCAAACGTGTCAAGTTGTTATGGATATTCTCCCCTGCAACATGAAACCATGTGCTAGCTATGAGTACTTTCTTTAAGAACTTGGCAACGGAATGAATGCCATGCTTGGCTCCTTTCATTGTATTGTATTTATAAGTGCAGATTACATGTGTCTATCCAATTTGTTTCTATCTAAATTTATTTAAGTCATCAAATAACAGAACATATCCTAACAGAATTTCAAAATACATAAAAATTTCTTCAACATAGCATTATCACTTGCAGTCTTTATCTTGTTACTGTAGGGATGTAGATAAGAAGATAAGAGTTCTGATTCAATACTACGCGTTTCTCCAAAAAAAAAAAAAAAACTCAGTAAAGTAATGTTTTCCCTTCAAAACATTGGAAACATTGAGTGGCACTCGGATTATCTTAGCTTCTAGATGGAATGGAAAATTTGTTTCCAATGTTTGATTGACTGCTGCAGATAGCTAGGTTATAATAGCATTTAATGAGCTCTATTCTTAAGATTGATACTTACTATGTGCAAAAAACAGAGTGGAGAATGTGAACCAGAGTGCAGTGCTAATCTGATTCCTCCATGAGCCACTGAATTCTGGATTGGATTGGTGCTCCAACAACCAAACTATGAGCACTGTGTATATTAAGATGGCACTAGTCACCAACCACATGTCCCAGGTGAAAGGCTTTGTAAACATAAATGCTGACCCTACAGGTTTAGCTGGAGCTATCATTGCCACACCTGACTCAATGTATGGAGCAGTGAAATCTACATATTGCAGCCGTTCGGCTGTTATAGTCAAGTCACCAATGGCAGCATCATAAGTCTTTTGTTGAATTCATTTGGACCACAGGACAAGCATAAGATCTTAATCAGTGTAAGGTTGAATTTATTCAACCATCTAATTGGCTTTATTCAGTGCCAAATTTGCTTGTAATTCAGCATTTAGTAACCCTGTATTTAGGTGGGTTTGATGTAAGGGTAGTGAGTGAGATAGAGTGAAGATTGCTCAAGAGTGTGCAAGAAAACAGAGACTCGCGGCTGGGACTCGCGGGTGACTCGCGGCTGCAAGCCGCCAGACGCAGCACACGTGCCAAGCATACTGGAAGGTGAACAGTCATGCAAGCTGGAGCACTACAGGACAAAACAGGACAACTGGCCATACGGTTATCTCGCGACTGGATCTCGCGACTTAGTCAAGCCGCGAGCCACCCCTGTTTTGTAAAACCTAACGTTTCACATTCCTCTCCCACTCCAATATAAATACCCCTTTTACCCACGATTGTGAGAGAGCTTCCAGAGAGAATTTTGAGAGAGAAACCCTAAAGAAAAACAAGATTGATTCACCCACAATCTATACATTAGAGTCTCTTCAAATTCCTCATCTCTCTTCCTCTCCATAGTCAAATCCTTGAGAGGCCATTTTACCATAACCTTGTTCTCACCATATCCATTACTGTGAGAGGGTTGTTTGGTGTTCTGGGAAGCAGTTAGGAAGGAACCGATATTCATTGGTTGATGCTACAGTCTAGTAGCGGAATCCGGGAAGCTAGAAAAGAAAAAGGTTCGGCACAACCTCGTTGGAGCAAGAAGCTTGGAGGGCTTAGGTGCACTGGGTAGATTAGGCTTGGAGGGTCTATTGCTGTCCATGTATCCCAACTGTATTTTCTAATGGATTATTTACCGCTTGGAGGGCGGCGGAGAGGTTTTACGCCGAGGGCTTCGGTTTCCTCTTCGATAACACATCGCGTGTTGTCTTTGTGTTTGCATCTTCCTTCCTCTCTATCTTTGCCTTTTTATTATCTGCTGTGGATTATATTTTGTTTTGGCTTAGATAGTTTTTACCAATTCCATATTATAGCATATGTTAAGTTTCCGCACACTAGTTGTTTGACATATTGCTTGAATTGGTTAAGTTGTAATTTGGGGGTCTAAACGTTCAAAGGTGTTTATACACGTTTTTGAACTTTCAATTGGTATCAGAGCGGGTACACTGTTATTGGTTTCATTACCATTGTGTGATCCTTGACTCCCTTTTGAGATGGATAGGTCTCAATCCCTAAATGCACCTCCATATTTTGATGGTAGTAATTATGCTTTTTGGAAGGTTCGCATGAGAGCATTTCTGTGCTCCATTGATGAATCTGTTTGGGATGCAGTTGAGAGTGGTTGGACTAGACCTGAGGCAGCCAAATCCACATGGGATAAGGCAGCACTCGCTGCATCTAATGCTAACAGTAAAGCTTTAAATGCTATTTTCTGTGGTGTGTCTCCAGATGAATTTCACAGGATTTCTCACATCACCGTTGCCAAAGAAGCATGGGAGATATTGGAAACTACCTACGAAGGCACGAAGAAAGTGAAAGACACCAAGTTGCAAATGCTGACCACTCGGTTTGAGGAGCTCAAAATGAGTGAGGATGAGTCCTTCGACTCTTTCTATGGGAAGCTGAATGAGGTGGTAGTCAGCAAGTTCAATTTGGGGGAGAAAACGGAGGATTCTAAAGTCGTAAGGAAGATCCTTCGATCATTGCCGGAAAGTTTTCGTGCTAAAGTGACAGCGATTGAAGAGAGCAAGGACCTAGATGACATCAAAGTCCAAGAGCTGGTTGGTTCTCTTCAGACTTATGAGATGTCGCTGCCCAACCAACGGAAGAGTAAATCTCTTGCTCTTAAGACCATTAATGAGAAGGTAGAAGTCCATGACTCATCGGAAGACGATGTGGTTGACAAAGATGTTGCATACCTTGTCAAAAATTTCAGAAAGTTCTTGAAATTCAAAAATAATGGCAAATTTGATGATAGAAGAAAATTCCAAAGTTCTGGAAGGGAGAAAAGGGAATTCAAAAAGAAAGATGGAAAAGAATCCCAACCTATACAAGGTGTCACTTGCTTCGAATGTAACGGGCATGGACACTTTAAGAAGGAATGTCCGAATTATTTGAAATCGAAAGGTAAAGTGTATGCCACGACATTGAGTGACTCGGATTCGTCTGACTCAGAATCTGAAGAGAGCTGTGATGGAGAGGGGAACTATTCAGCTTTTATGACCATTGCTCATGTTGAGTCTTCAGATGAGTTCAATCTGCTTGTACAAGACCTTGGAGAACATAGTGATGATGAATCACTAGGAATTGTTGAAGAATCAGATGCTGAACAAGATGAAAGCACAGCAAATCTTCAAGAGAATTATAACTCACTCTTGGAAAAGTCGGGTGAGTACACAAGGGTGGCCAAGGCTGCTGTGAGAAAAATGAAGAAGGCAGAGGAGGACTACAAAAGTCTCCTAATCCGATATAGGGAGGCCAAATGCGAGATAGAAACTTTGAATGGTGAGTTGTCCGAAGCTTACACAAAAGTGAGATTTCTTGAGAATGAGGTTGTGCAAGCAAATGCTAAAATAGAGAGGGTCACCACCAAGAAGCTAGATGATGTTATCTCATCGCAAAAGAGCTTTTCAGACAAATCCGGATTGGGATATACTGGAGGAAGTAGCTCATCTGGAAATGTCACTAAAGAAGTGAAGTTTGTTAAGGCTAAAGATCCAGTTGATGTTGGTCCTACTGCTGAGAAGCCCAAGATAGAAGAGAAGAGAAATGTGGGGAACGAACGGTTGCTGAATTCCCGTAATCAATATGTGGGCAAGTCTGAATCTCGTGCCAAATCTCGTCCACGACCACAAAAAGGTCCTAGATCAACTTATGTGTGTCATCATTGTGGACTTCAAGGACATACCCGACCAAATTGCCAAAAGCTGAGAGCAAAGAACAGTGCAACTCCTCAAAGGTCAGGAGGACCTAGAAATGATAGAAGAAATTGGGCAGGTGATCAATCTAGAGATCAGAATGGTGATCCCGGAATGATGAACGTGATGAAGATGATTGGTGCATTCACCAACTGCTTGGAAAGCTTCTCACGAAGGTTTGAAAGCCCTAACTCCCGTACCCAATCCTATAAGGAAATCACCCCAAACGCAAGTGACGTATGGGTGAAAAAGGGTACTCATGCATAAGCATTACAACGTGTCCATGCATTAATACTTCCTATGTTTTGTGACGATGTTTGTTTGTTTGCTTGCTGTTTTTGCTGCTGTTTGTTTGCTTGTCTACTTGTGCATATTTTTGTTTTTGATCAATCTTTTTCTTCTTATGTGTCAAAAATCCAAAAATCACATAAAAAATTAGAAAGTCAAAAGTTTGATTGACATTGTTGAGTTTTTGTCTCAAAACATGTTTTGCCTTGTACCTTTGTGCTAATGGCTTTGTGCATTTTCGAGCATTGCTTGTTTCTTTGCACTCATATCTCTGTGGGAGAAATTTTGAAATCTTTGTGATTGTTGTAAATAGATCTTCAAACTTGTCATGAATGATTAGTGAATGGTTTTGTTGATCTTGAGACATGCATAGACTTGTGTCTATATATCTTCCCACTCTTTATTTTTGTTTTTGCTAAAAAGAGCTCACCAAATGTAAATCTCCAAATGAAAAGAGATATTGAGCTGCAAAAGCCTGTCGCACATACTAGTATTCGACTAGGAAAAAGGGAAAGCGACCAAAAATTAAAGAGAAATGTTTATTCAAAAGGCCAAAGGCTTGTTTCTTAAAGAGATTTATCAAATTTCTCTCTCACAATGAGAGGTGTTGTCTCAAAAGGATCAAAAAGATCAAATGTTATGATTGAAAGTGGAGTCAAATGTAAAGCTCCAAGTCATGTTATCAAGTTTTGTGGGAGGTCATATATACATATTTCTATAAGTGAGATAGATCACATGATCTAGTGCTAATTGTGTATGCCTTGGTTGAATTGATCATTGAAGCTTCACATTAGACTAAGGACTATCTCATTGTTGATATCCACACACAACACACAAGTTTATGTTCAAAGAATGCCATAATCATTTGTGTAATTGTACTTGATGAAATATGTTTTTCACATGCTCAATCTTTGTTGTTTCAAGCACAAAAAGATTTTTGAGTGTTTTAGGTGTTTTTGGAAAGTATTTTGTTGAAAAATCTGAAAATTTCAAAAATCCAGTTTTGCCCTGTTTTGGCGACTTAGTCGCGGGTATGTCAAGTCGCGTGCCTTAGTCGCGTGTTCGCGGTTCCATTTTGGCGACTTGTTCGCGAGTGAAAGGTCCAGTCGCGAGGTTATTCAGAGATTTTCGCGGCTCAGCTCGCGACTCTCTCGCGGGTAGACCTTCCAGTCGCGAAAAACACTTAGAAAAATTCAGTAAGGGGGAGAAAGTTCAAAGGGAAGTGAGCATAAGTGTGCATAGTGATAGGGGGAGTTCTCACATACTTTTGCCATACCTTTGTTTTAAGTCTTATTCTCTAAACTTGTCTTTTATGGGTTTGATACACTGTGTTTTTGGTGTATAGTTGTTCCTAACTCTTATCTACACTTTTGGTTTAAACTTTAACATAATTTGATGATGTTATTCAGGATTCTTTTTGGCTGTACCCATGTGCTTTTGTAAGCTTTTAGGGTTTTTGTTTTATGCATAGTTTGTAGGCTTTATGGTTTGTACCTTGCTTAATTGCAGCCTTTATGCTATGTTGAAATCAGTACTTTAATCTAAATGTCTTGCATTTTGATCTATGTACTGTCACTCCTGTGCCCTTGTAGGATTGTTCCTAGATGCATATACCTTGTGTACTATGCATTGGTTGAGTGTTGAACATACAAGTGTCTTGCCTTGTGCTTGTTAACTTGTATGTCCTTGTGTTCATTCCAAGTGTGAATGAGCACTGTGATCACTACTTTGTGGTGTTCACTTGGTTGATCAAGCCATGGTTTGTTTCTTAACTCCATCTTTGCTTGATCACATATTGCCTGTTTCATATGCATGTTATGATTTTCTGCCTACAATGATCATGGTGTATTGTTGTGTTTCAGGACAATTATGTTCATATGATTCAAGTGCTTCACAGCTTCTAGAGTTAGGTGTGAGTGAGTTTTGTTCAACTGTTCCCAACTCACATGTTAAGTCTAGAGTCTGGTTTAGGGTTTTGTCACGGAATAGCCAAAGGGGGAGATTGTAAGGTTGAATTTATTCAACCATCTAATTGGCTTTATTCCGTGCCAAATTTGCTTGTAATTCAGCATTTAGTAACCCTGTATTTATGTGGGTTTGATGTAAGGGTAATGAGTGAGATAGAGTGAAGATTGCTCAAGAGTGTGCAAGAAAACAGAGACTCGCGGCTGGGACTCGCGGCTGCAAGCCGCCAGACACAGCACACGTGCCAAGCATGCTGGAAGGTGAACAGTCATGCAAGCTGGAGCACTACAGGACAAAACAGGACAACTGGCCATACGGTTATCTCGCGACTGGATCTCGCGACTTAGGCAAGCCGCGAGGTCAAGCTGCGAGCCACCCCTGTTTTGTAAAACCTGACGTTTCACATTCCTCTCCCACTCCAATATAAATACCCCTTTTACCCACGATTGTGAGAGAGCTTCCAGAGAGAATTTTGAAAGAGAAACCCTAAAGAAAAACAAAATTAATTCACCCACAATCTATACATTAGAGTCTCTTCAAATTCCTCATCTCTCTTCCTCTCCATAGTCAAATCCTTGAGAGGCCATTTTACCATAACCTTGTTCTCACCATATCCATTACTGTGAGAGGGTTGTTTGGTGTTCTGGGAAGCAGTTAGGAAGGAACCAATATTCATTGGTTGATGCTACGGTCTAGTAGCAGAATCCGGGAAGCTAGAAAAGAAAAAGGTTCGGCGCAACCTCGTTGGAGCAAGAAGCTTGGAGGGCTTAGGTGCACTGGGTAGATTAGGCTTGGAGGGTCTATTGCTGTCCATGTATCCCAACTGTATTTTCTAGTGGATTGTTTACCGCTTGGAGGGCGGCGGAGAGGTTTTACGCCGAGGGCTTCGGTTTCCTCTTTGATAACACATCGCGTGTTGTCTTTGTGTTTGCATTTCCTTCCTCTCTATCTTTGCCTTTTTATTATCTGCTGTGGATTATATTTTGTTTTGGCTTAGATAGTTTTTACCAATTCCATATTATAGCATATGTTAAGTTTCTGCACACTAGTTGTTTGACATATTGGTTGAATTGGTTAAGTTGTAATTTGGGGGTCTAAACGTTCAAAGGTATTTATACACGTTTTTGAACTTTCAATCAGAAATAAATTAATGTAACAAAATAAAAGAGGTGTAAGAAGAAGAAGAAAAAAAAAGGACAGTTCTAGTCAAATATTCACTGCCTTTCGGCCCAGTTTCTAGTCATGCATTCCCTGCTCTTGCAAGAGGCCTCTCTCTCTCTCTCAGAGATAAGGACCTAGCTAATTTCAAATAAGCTGTCGAAAAAGTCTTTCCCTCAAATTACAAGTTAAAAATGATATATTTTTGAATTACATGCGAGTAACATTTAGTAGTTTCAGGATTTGTACAAACCAACTTAAGAAGAGTTCCAACTAATGCTTCACTTGTTACAGTTTTGGAGGCCAGTTTGATATATTTGAAAGTTCAAATAGTGTAAAAACACCCTTGAACGTTTAGACCCCCAATAAATAAATTAACCAATTCAAGCTTTATGTCAAACAAATAGTGTGCGGAAAATGAACACAAGCTATAATGTAGAATTGGACAAAACTATCTAAGCCAAATTAAAATCACAATCACAGCAGAAAATAAAAGGCAAAGATAAAGGGAAGAAAGATGCAAACACAAAGACAACACGCAATGTGTTATCGAAGAGGAAACCGAAGCCCTCGGCATAAAACCTCTCCGCCGCCCTCCAAGCGGTAAATAATCCACTAGAAAATGTAGTTGGGATACATGGATAGCAATAGACCCTCCAAGCCTAATCTACCCAGTGCACCTAAGCCCTCCAAGCTTCTTGCTCCAACGAGGTTGCGCCGAACCTTTTTCTTCTCTAGCTTCCCGGATTCCGCTACTAGACCATAGCATCAACCAATGAAGATTGGTTCCTTCCTAACTGCTTCCCAGAACACCAAACAACCCTCTCACAGTAATGGATATGGTGAGAACAAGGTTTTGGTAAAAGGCCTCTCAAGGATTTGGCAATGGAGAGGAAGAGAGTTGAGGAATTTGAAGAGACACTAATGTAAAGATTGTAGATGGTTCAATCTTGTTTTGCTCTAGGGTTTCTCTCTCAAAATTCTCTCTGGAAGCTCTCTATCATTTGTGGGTATAAGGGGTATTTATACTGAGGTGAGAGGAGAATGTGAAACGTCAGGTTTTTCAAAACAGGGCTGGCTCGCGGCTTGGCCTCGCGACTTGACTAAGTCGCGAGATCCAGTCGCGAGATAACCGTATGGCCAGTTGTCCTGTTTTGTCCTGTAGTGCTCCAGCTAGCATGACTGTTCACCTTCCGGCATGCTTGGCACGTGTGCTGCGTCTGGCGGCTTGCAGCCGCGAGTCACCCGCGAGATCCAGCCACGAGTCTTTGTTTTCTTGCACACTCTTGAGCAATCTTCACTCTATCTCACTCACTACCCTTACAACAAGCCCACCTAAATACAGGGTTACTAAATGCTGAAATACAAGCAAATTTGGCACGGAATAAAGCCAATTAGATGGTTGAATAAATTCAACCTTACAATCTCCCCCTTTGGCTATTCTGTGACAAAACCCTAAAACAGACTCTAGACTTAACATGTGAGTTGGGAACAGTTGATCAAAACTCACTCACACCTAACTCTAGAAGCTGTGAAGCACTTGAATCATATGAACAAAAGACTCCTGAAACACAACAATACACCATGATCATTGTAAGCAGAAAATCGTGAAATGCATATGAAACAGGCAATATGTGATCAAGCAAAGATGGAGTTAAGAAACAAACCATGGCTTGATCAACCAAGTAATCACTACAAGGTAGTGACCACAATGCTCATTCACACTTGGAATGAACACTAGGACATACAAGCTAACAAGCTCAATGCAAGTCACTTGCATCCCAAACACTCAACCAATGCATAATACACTACGTATATGCATCTAGGAACAATCCTACAAGGGCACAAGAGTGACAGTACTTAAAGAAAATGCAATACATTTAAATAGAAGTACTGATTTAAACAAAGCATAAAAGGCTGCATAAAGCATGGTACAAACCATAAAGCCTACAAACTATGCATAGAACATAACCCTAAAAGCTTACATAAGCAACATGGGTACAAGACTCAAAACAAACTGAATCACATCAACAATATATATATATAAAGATTAAACCAAGATTATAAGTTATGAGTTAGAAACAAAAGTACACCAACACCACAGTGTATCAAACCCATATAAACAACACATTAACCAAAACATAAGATATAAGATAAAGTAATGCTCCCCCTCAAGGTCTGTTTCTCAAAACTTTCTCCCCCTTTTTGACCGGAATGGCCAAAGGGTCAGTTCCCATGATTTGTGGCGAAGCTGTTGAATTTTGCAGAGAGAATATCCAGCTGGTCCTACATGGCTATCATCCTCTCAGACTGCTCTGTCTGGACCTCTCTGAGTCCATCAAGTCTGTCCAGAATTACTTGAAATGCGTCTTGAGGTACAGCTGAAGAAGGTGATGCTCTAGTCCTCTTGCCACTCCTTCTGGGTGTTGAAGTTGATGCCTGGCCTACTGCCTCTGTCTCAGTCTCCATTGGAGCACCTTCATCTTGTTCAGCCCCTTCTTCATCTACATCACCCGGAAGCCAGACTTGTATCCTTATGATGGTTTGCTTGTTGATTGCTGAGGGTATTGGCATTAGACTGAGGTCTTGAGGAATTGGAATTCCTTTTGCCCTGAAGATCTGCATGAGAAGGCTAGGAAAAATCAGCTTAGCACGGGAAGTTGTTCTGGTCTCTTCCATGATCGTATCAAATATATGAGAGCTGATGTCAATGAATGTTTTCTCCTTTAGCTGCATAAGAAAAATGGCTCTGGCATTGTTGATTGTAGTGAGTTTCGTCACAGGATACAAGTTGTGCATCATGATGATGGTGAGACACCTCATGTCAACTGGAAAAGCTGTGGTGTTGAGACACTTTCCTTCTCTCTGTCCTCCAATGCGATTTTGAACAAATTCTAAAGACAACATTCTGTCTTTGTAGTTGATAAACTCATGCTCCTCTAAACCCTCAAGACCAAGGACCCCATCAATATCATGGGCATCTAGAGTGAATTCATGCCCTCTGATCCAACAATCTAGCTCATCTTCCCTAATCTTCACATTCGAGTAAAATTCTCTTATCAGTGGCTCACACACACCCGGTAATCCACTTAACAACTTTTCCCAGCCTCTGCCTTCAAAACATGTGGGAATAAATGTATCTTTGAGGTCCACTAAATCCACAAAATCTTTCTTGAATTATGGTTCCCTTCATGAAAGAATCTTTGTATCTCTCAAAGTGTTGAACTGATTCGAATCCATTTTCAATCGTTTGTCAGCCTTCTTTGCAGGAGTTTTCTTCTTCGGAGGTGAGGGAGCCATCTGTGAACAATCAGAAGAGGCCACAACAACACAGTACAATACATGTGTAGACCAAATCAGTACATTGTTAGTGACAAGGACAAAAATGCCACCACTCAGATGAACTAAAATCAATTAAACTTCATGCTACTTAAGACAACCACACAGATGAACAGACTTAAAATTGGATACACAAGAACAAATTGGTATAATTTATGGGAAAGATTTTGAAGACATCCGAAAGACAAATATATGTCAATGAGACATACAGATTGATGTGTATGACCAAACTCAAAGAACAAAAGATAGGTGCACACAAGAGATGGACAGGCACAATTTCAGCACAGTAAACCTCATAGCCACAATAGGAACATTTTGAGACAACATATTAGCATAATATCAGACAAGAAATGAGACCAACAACTAGCAAGCCCTAGCTAAGCACATGAAGAAGAATCGACCAACAACTTAGTTAAATGGAACCTAAAACAATAGCTACACAAACTAAGCAAGGGCAAATAGCAATAGCCGAATAGAAACCCATAACAAAAACAAAAACAACTGCGAGTAATTAAGAGGGAAAATCACAGAATCAAGTGAAATAAAGTTCAAGAAAGAAAACCCATACCTGTTACTTGAAGATTTCGAACTGAAAGGAAGCAATAATGGAGTTCGAAAATGGAGGCACAGTGTATATGGGTAAGAGCAGTTTTAGAAAGACAATGAACAGTCACAAAAGTTCGAGGGAAAAACTGAAAAAAGCTTTTAAAAACCGTCCCTATTTTTGCCAAACACGCGTTTTTCGCGACTGAAGTGAGTCGCCAACAAGTCGCTAGGTTGACCCACCAAAACACTCAAAGACAAAGTTTTTGAAAAATTTTTCTAAGTGTTTTTCGCGACTGGAAGGTCTACCCGCGAGGGAGTCGCGAGCTAAGCTGCGAAAATCTCTGAGGAACCTCGCGACTGGACCTTTCACTCGCGAACAAGTCGCCAAAATTGACCCGCGAACACGCGACTGAGTCACGCGACTTGACATACCCGCGACTGAGTCGCCAAAACAGGGCAAAAATGATTTTTTGAAATTTTCATTTTTAAGAACAAAATACTTTCCAAAAACACCTAAAATACTCAAAAATCTTTTTGTGCTTGAGTCAACAAAGATTGAGTATGTGAAAACACATTTCAACAAGTACAATCACACAAATGAATATGGCATTCATTGAACATAAACTTGTGTGTTGAGTGTGGATATCAACAATGAGATAGTTCTTAGTCTAATGTGAAGCTTCAATGATCAATTCAACCAAGGCATACACAATTAGCACTAGATCATGTGATCTACCTCAATTATAGAAATATGCATATATGACCTCCCACAAAACTTGATAACACAACTTGGAGCTTTACATTTGACTCCACTTTCAATCATAACACTTGATCTTTTTGATCTTTTTGAGACAATTACCTCTCATTGTGAGAGTGATATTTGACAATTCACTTTAAAGAACAAGCCTTTGGCCTTTTGAATAAACATTCACTTTAATTTTTGGTCGCTTTCCCTTTTTCCTAGTCGAATACTAGTATGTGCGACAGGCTTTTGCAGCTCAATATCTCTTTTCATTTGGAGATTTACATTTAGAGAGCTCTTTTTAGCAAAAACAAAAATAAAGAGTGGGAAGATATATAAACACAAGTCTATGCATGTCTCAAGATCAACATAACCATTTACTAATCATTCATGACAAGTTTGAAGATCTATTTACAACAATCACATAGATTTCAAGATTTCTCCCACAGTGATATGAGTGCAAAGAAACAAGTAATGCTCGAAAATGCACAAAGCCATTAGCACAAAGGTACAAGGCAAAACATGTTTTGAGACAAAAGCTCAACAATGTCAATCAAACTTTTGATTTTCTAATTTTTATGTGATTTTTGGATTTTTGACACATAAGAAGAAAAAAATTGATCAAAAACAAAACAGAATCAAAAGTATGCACAAGTAAACAAGCAAACAACTAACAGCAAAAACAATAAGCAAACAAACAAACATCGTCACAAAGCATAGGAAGTATTAATGCATGGACATGTTGTAATGCTTATGCATGAGTACCCTTCTTCACCCACACGTCACTTGCGTTTGGGGTGATTTCCTTATAGGATTGGGTACGGGAGTTAGGGCTTTCAAACCTTCGTGAGAAGCTTTCCAAGCAGTTGGTGAATGCACCAATCATCTTCATCACGTTCATCATTCCAGGATCACCATTTTGATCTCTAGATTGTTCACCTGCCCAATTTCTTCTATCATTTCTAGGTCCTCGTGACCTTTGAGGAGTTGCACTATTCATTGCTCTCAGCTTTTGACAATTTGGTTGAGTATGCCCTTGAAGTCCGCAATGATGACACACATAAGTTGATCTAGGACCTCTTTGTGGTCGTGGACGAGACTTGGCTCGAGATTCTGACCTGCCCACAGATTGATTACGGGAATTCAACAACCGTTCGTTCCCCACATTTCTCTTCTCCTCTATCTTGGGCTTCTCAGCAGTAGGACCAACTTCAACTGGCTCTTTAGCCTTTACAAACTTCACTTCTTTAGTGACATTTCCAGATGAGCTACTTCCTCTGGTATATCCCAACCCGGATTTGTCTGAAAAGCTCTTTTGAGATGAGATAACATCATCTAGCTTCTTGGTGGTGACCCTCTTTATTTTAGCATTTGCTTGCACAACCTCTTGCTCAAGAAATCTCACTTTTGTGTAAGCTTCTGACAGCTCACCATTCAGTGTCTCTATCTCACATTTGGCCTCCTTATATCGGATTAGGAGACTTTTATAGTCCTCCTCTGCCTTCTTCATCTTTCTCACAGCTGCCTTGGCCACCCTTGTGTACTCACCCGACTTTTCCAGGAGTGAGTTATAATTCTCTTGAAGATTGGCCGTGCTTTCATCTTCTTCAACATCTGATTCCTCGACAACTCCCAGTGATTCTTCATCACTATGTTCTCCAAGGTCTCGTACAAGCAGATTCAATTCGTTTGAAGACTCAACATGTGCAATAGTCATAAAAGCTGAGTAGTTCCCCTCTCCATCACAGCTTTCTTCTGATTCTGAGTCGGATGAATTCGAGTCACTTAATGTCGTGGCATACACCTTGCCTTTCGATTTCAAATAATTCGGACATTCTTTCTTAAAATGTCCATGCCCGTTGCACTCAAAACAAGTCACAACTTGTGTAGATTGAGATTCTTTTCCATCTTTCCTTTTAAATTCCCTTTTCTCCCTTCCTGAACTTTGGAATTTTCCTTTATCACCAAATTTTCCATTATTCTTGAATTTCAAGAATTTTCAGGAATTTTTTACAAGGTATGCAACATCTTTATCAACCACATCGTCTTCCGATGAGTCATGGACTTCTACCTTCTCATTAATGGTCTTAAGAGTAAGAGATTTACTCTTCCGTTGATTGGGCAGCGACATCTCATAAGTCTGAAGAGAACCAACCAGCTCCTGGACTTTGATGTCATCGAGGTCCTTGCTCTCTTCAATCGCTGTCACTTTAGCACGAAAACTTTCCGGCAATGATCGAAGGATCTTCCTTATGATTTTAGAATCCTCCATTTTCTCCCCCAAATTGAACTTGCTGACTACCACCTCATTCAGCTTCCCATAGAAAGAGTCAAACGACTCATCCTCACTCATTTTGAGCTCCTCAAACCGAGTGGTCAGCATTTGCAACTTGGTGTCTTTCACTTTCTTCGTGCCTTCGTAGGTGGTTTCCAATATCTCCCATGCTTCTTTGGCAACGGTGATGTGGGAGATCCTGTGAAATTCATCTGGAGACACACCACAGAAAATAGCATTTAAGGCTTTACTGTTAGCATTAGATGCAGCGAGTGCTGCCTTATCCCATGTGGATTTGGCTGCCTCAGGTCTGGTCCAACCACTCTCAACAGCATCCCAAACAGATTCATCAATGGAGCACAGAAATGCTCTCATGCGAACCTTCCAAAAAGCATAATTACTACCATCAAAATATGGAGGTGCATTTAGGGATTGAGACCGATCCATCTCAGAAAAGGGAGTCAAGGATCACACAATGGTATTGAAACCAATAGAAGTGTACCCGCTCTGATACCAATTGAAAGTTCAAATAGTGTAAAAACACCCTTAAACGTTTAGACCCCCAATAAATAAATTAACCAATTCAAGCTTTATGTCAAACAAATAGTGTGCGGAAAATGAACACAAGCTATAATGTAGAATTGGACAAAACTATCTAAGCCAAATTAAAATCACAATCACAGCAGAAAATAAAAGCCAAAGATAAAGGGAAGGAAGATGCAAACACAAAGACAACACGCGATGTGTTATCGAAGAGGAAACCGAAGCCCTCGGCGTAAAACCTCTCCGCCGCCCTCCAAGCGGTAAATAATCCACTAGAAAATATAGTTGGGATACATGGACAGCAATAGACCCTCCAAGCCTAATCTACCCAGTGCACCTAAGCCCTCCAAGCTTCTTGCTCCAACGAGGTTGCGCCGAACCTTTTTCTTCTCTAGCTTCCCGGATTCCGCTACTAGACCATAGCATCAACCAATGAAGATTGGTTCCTTCCTAACTGCTTCCCAGAACACCAAACAACCCTCTCACAGTAATGGATATGGTGAGAACAAGGTTTTGGTAAAAGACCTCTCAAGGATTTGGCAATGGAGAGGAAGAGAGTTGAGGAATTTAAAGAGACACTAATGTAAAGATTGTAGATGGTTCAATCTTGTTTTGCTCTAGGGTTTCTCTCTCAAAATTCTCTCTGGAAGCTCTCTATCATTTGTGGGTATAAGGGGTATTTATACTGAGGTGAGAGTAGAATGTGAAATGTCAGGTTTTTCAAAACAGGGCTGGCTCGCGGCTTGGCCTCGCGACTTGACTGAGTCGCGAGATCCAGTCACGAGATAACCGTATGGCCAGTTGTCCTGTTTTGTCCTGTAGTGCTCCAGCTAGCATGACTGTTCACCTTCCGGCATGCTTGGCACGTATGCTGCGTCTGGCGGCTTGCAACCGCGAGTCACCTGCGAGATCCATCCGCGAGTTTCTGTTTTCTTGCACACTCTTGAGCAATCTTCACTCTATCTCACTCACTACCCTTACAACAAGCCCACCTAAATACAGGGTTACTAAATGCTGAAATACAAGCAAATTTGGCACGGAATAAAGCCAATTAGATGGTTGAATAAATTCAACCTTACAATATTGTCTATCTTCAATGTAAGATTAACAAAAATGGGCAATTCAAAGGTTGAAGTAAATTTTCGATCAATTTTTTAAATATTCTGTTACATAGAATATTAAACGAAAAAGTACATGGGGGAATGCAGTTTTTAAGTAATGGTATTTTTTTTTTCCAGAATATAGTAAAATTCTTTAGATAAAACGTGCAAATATAAAACTCAGCAGAATAATTTTAGGCGTTTGTAGTGTATGCAGAGGCTTTTTATTATCAAGCGTTTCTCAAGGAATAAAAGGCAGAGAAGTTGTTACCTTATTGTGGACAAGGTGACCCAGATCATTGTAGGTGCAATTACAGACCTCCAATTTATAAGGCAAAGGATATCCCAAAAGTTCTCGTGCCTTAAGGAAAATTTGAATGCAGAAACCAGAATAATTGTTCTCATTCAGTTTCACCCCGTAATCAACCTTCACAAAATTCACAAATGATGCTCTACCTGGAACTCCAATTTTCAATGGCTTTGCATCAGTAGGCATTTTCCAACCTTTCAGACTTTCTTGTAAGTTCCTCTGCAAAATTACGGGAGCAACCAAAGTATTTGGTTTTCCTATAGAAGGGATCATGGAGAACCCTAATTCTGGTGTCCAGAACTCTATTTCTTTGTATCTCTTTCCAAGAACGTGTACAATGCTCAAAATTGAAGTGTCTGAGAGCTGGCCTGCTTTAAAATGTATTTTGCCACTAAAACCAGTGAAATTGCTTAATAACATACTATCTAACAACATCTTTGGACTACTTCTGTTACTTGTCATTCTTTTGATCGCTTGTATAACAATTCTAATGATATCATATGCTCGCAGAGCATAAAAACCGGGGTCGGAGTTGTCTTCCTCTGGATATTCAGTTCTGAAAATTTTCCCAAACTGAGCATGAAAATCATGATACTCTGAGGTAACTTCTTCAGAATAATGGGTTTTAATTCCAATTGCGCCTTCCATAGAGGAAATAACCGAGTTGTTTACAGAGTCCAACAAACTTGTAATACTATTTGGAATTATCCAAGTTGAATCGCTCCTTACAAACCCCATATTCTTAGCTTCCCTGAACAAATGAATCGCCATTTCTAATGATGACTCAAGAACAATAAAATTTCTTAATTGTGTTTTCAGTAACTTAACAAGCTCTTCATGAACAACCCATCCTGGATCAGACATAGAAGAAATTGGTGGAAGGACCAAACGGTACTCAATCTCCGAACCCACATGTTGGAGAGCCTCAGTTAAAAGTGCCAACTTTCCAGAATCACCACCAAATGCTTCATCTTCATAAATCACTACAACCCTTTTCCAATTGTATGCATGAACAATATTTGCAATGCATTTTATTTGTTCGGAACCATTTTTAGCCATTTGTATCAAGAACGGCCAGCGAAGTTGCATTAGAGGCGGATTGATGGCTGGTGCCGCAAACGAAATAACCGGAACAAGAGCTTGACTTCCAATATCAGCTACTAGAGCTGCTTCTTGCCATGTGTGCATGCCAATAATCACCTTAACCCTATTCATCTCTTCTACTACAGCCAAAATTTACATATTCCATCAACATAGATGTTACTGATATTTTTATGTTAGCAAAATGAGCAAGTGATAGAGACTACTTACCAGCAGAAGTGACTCTAAGGGAGTCCTGGATATAGAGAGAGAGTTTTTGAGTCTTTGAACTTGTGTTGTAGTTTTGAGCTGCAATTTCCATTGTTATTTTCTCTTCTTTTCCAATACGAGTATTAACATCAATGATTAAACCTACACATGTAACATTGTTGTTGTTGGCTTCAACTCCATAGGAGTCGATGAGAAGAAACAAGATTAGGACAGAAAAGAGAACCCAAGATCTCCGGACTGTGCTAACCATTATGAGTTGGGAAGGCATTTGGAAACACGTGTGGGGCTTTAGTGGCATTGCAGACAACATTATAAATACTGTTTTAGTTTGTTAGAGAGATTTTAATATATGAATGGTCTGGGAGTAGTAGTTTATGGTCAAAAAACGCGTTATTTCTATATTAGTGTGAAGTCTTGAATCTTTGGCTTTTTCTTCTTCACATTCCTCCCGACTTTGCTAACCAATAATGAAGGAAGGGCCCAGTCGGCTAGCCCATACCATTTAGTGAGAAGACAACATATACAAATCAAATCTTGGGAGCTAGTTTACTATCCCAAGGAAGGGCATAGTAAGAAGACATTCAAAATTGAAAACCACAAATATAATACTAGAAGCAATTGATGTATTGAAGTTCTTTGTTGGAGCTAGTTTTGATTTATTGAGTTTCTAGATTCATTTGTTAGCTAACACTAGAATTCATATTCCTCTGGAGCTTGTCCAGTAGATTCAGTGCTTTTGAGTTTTTAATCACTTCAAATTTATCTGATCAAAGCAGCAGTCGGGATTTAGGTTGCTCATACTACATGGAGTATTCTCTAAACTTTGCCTGTACGCACAAAGGCAGTTAAGATTAATAAACTGCAGCAGTTAACTACTAGATTTGAAAGTATTAGAATGTTTGATGATGAATGTTTTGATGAATTCTATACTAAAATTAATGATATTGTTAACTCTGCTTATAATTTGGGTGAAATCTATGATCAACCTAAGATTGTTAAGAAGATACTTAGATCTTTGACTGAGGACTTTAGACCCAAAGTGACTGCCATTACTAAAAGTAAGGATATGGACTCCATACCTGTTGATGAGCTTGTAGGATCTCTCTAGTCCTATGAGCTAGACCTGCCTAAGACAAACAAATCCAAATCAATGACTCTTAAGTCAGTTGATGATGTTGATGGGAATGGATTTGATGATGAACTCTCTTCTGCAGAGATTGCATATCTTGCCAAGAACTTTAGAAATTTTCTTAGAAACAACAACAGTAAGGTAAGAGGTAAAAACAATGCTGAACCTAGGAATTTTAAGAGGAATGAACCCACTAAAGTAAACAATACTGATAAATCTAAAGAAAAAGTAGGTCAAACCTCTAGTAATTCACTTGGTCAATAATGTTTTGGTTGCCAAGGGTACGGTCATGTGAAATCATAATGTCTTACATTCTTGAGATCAAAAGGTAAAGGTATGGCTGTAACCCTTAGTGATGATGAAGTTTCTGATCATGAGTCTGGTAGTGACTGTTATATTTTGTGTGATAGGAAAAACCTAGAAAAGTTTGATGCAAAGTGCAACAAGGGATACTTTTTGGGATACTCTTCCACTAGTAGAGCATATAAAGTGTACAATTTGAGAACTAAAACAGTCATGGAGTCTTCAAATGTGGTGATCAATGATGAACTATGTTCAGAATCTCATTCAAAAGACACTCCTCCAGTTCAAGAAAAGACTATAGAGGTTGATGATTCTCTTCCTGAAGATTATGTTGGGAAGCATAGTGATGAAGAACTACAGTTATTAAATGATACTATTTCAGTACCATCGAGTTCAAAACCATCCACTCCTGTTCGTGAAACTCAACAAGAACAAAATGAGCCTAGTTCTTCATCTGAACAGAAAGGTACCTCCACATCTCTGGTCAAAGGTCCATCTGCTAGAGTAAAGTTAAATCATCTTGTCACAAACATATTGGGTAGTCTGAATGATAACATGAGATTGAGGTCCAAAGCCTTGAATGTAATTACTCACTCATGCTATCTATCCCAATTTGAATCGAAAAAAATGGATGAAGCACTTCAAGATGCTGATTGAGTTAATTCTATGAATGAAGAACTTCATCAATTTGTTCGGAATGATGTGTGGGAGTTAGTTCCTAGACCAAAGGGAGTGAATGTGATTGGAACTAAGTGGATTTTTAAGAACAAGTCAGATAATCATGATATAATCATTAGAAATAAATCAAGACTTGTTGCTCAAGGATACACACAAGTGGAAGGGATTGATTTTGATGAGACTTTTGCACCGATAGCAAGATTGGAATCCATTAGGATACTCTTGGCCATAGCAAGTCATTTGAATTTCAAGTTGTATCAAATGGATGTCAAGAGTGCGTTTTTGAATAGGATGTTGCAAGAAGAGGTGTGTGTTGAACAACCAAAGGGTTTTGTAGATCCTTACAGACTGGATGATTTCTACAAGTTGAAGAAAGCACTCTACAAATTGAAAAAAGCTCCCAGGGTATGGTATGATAGGTTAACTGCCTATATCACTGAGCATGGATTCAAAAAAGGATTTGCAGATACTACTCTCTTCATATGAAAGGATAAGAATTATTTTGTAGTAGCTCAAATTTATGTTGATGATATTGTTTTTGGTGCTACTAATGATTCTCTTGCTAAATCTTTGGTAGATGAAATGAAAAAGATGTTTGAAATGAGTATGGTTGGTGAACAAACTTATTTCTTGGGATTGCATGTGAAGCAAACGGATTCCAAAATTTACATCAATCAAGCAAAGTATGCTAGGAATCTTGTCAAGATATTTGGACTTGAAAAAGCTGCACATGCTAGAACACCAATGGTTGCAAATGCAAAGCTAACCAATGATCCTTTAGGTGAGTCTGTTGATGTCACATTATATAGAAGCATGATTGGTTCTCTTTTGTATCTAACTACTAGTCGTCCTGATATTGCTTTCAGTGTTGGTGTATGTTCTAGGTTTCAATCTAATCCTAAAGTTTTCACATTTGAATGCTATTAAAAGAATCATAAAATATGTTAATGGAACTTATGATTATGGATTGTTTTATAGCAAAGGGTCAAATTTGTCTCTTGCCGGATATTCAGATTCAGATTGGGCTGGCAATGTCGATGATAGAAAAAGCACCACTGGTGGGTGTTTTTATGTAAGGGCCAATCTTGTTATTTGGATGAGTAAAAAGCAAAATTTTGTCTCTCTGTCTACTGCAGAAGTAGAATATATTGCTGCTGGAAGTTGTTGTTCATAGCTTCTTTGGATGGAAAAGCTTTTAGGTGATTATGGGATATCACAAGACACCATGGTTGTCTATTGTGATCATTCTAGTGCTTTCAATATCTCTAAGAACCCTGTTCATCACTCTAAGACTAAGCACATAAAGATTAGATATCACTTTATTAGGGATCTAGTTGAAAGAAAGATTGTGACTTTAGAATATATCCCTACTGAAAAGATTGTGACTTTAGAATATATCCCTACTAAATGTCAGAATGCTGACATCTTCACAAAACCACTTGATAGAAGTAAGTTTGAGACACTTCGTCAAGTAATTGGTGTGATTCTGTGTCCCTAGTCATCCTTGGCTCTCATGGTCCTTGTGCTTCATCTCAATACTCTTTGTGACCATTCTTCCTTTCCTAATTTGTTTTTCTTTTTGCTTTTAGGATTTGCATTACATAACATTTATGCATTTCATGATAGGTTGTTTTTGCTATTTTAAAAAAAAAAATAAAAAGAAAAGGAAGGAAGGAAAAATATTTTTTTATCATATATCTTGGATTTGTAATCAAGGTTGGCCATATTATTTTTACATAACATGCTTGTGTACCTTGTTTAGCTTGGATGAGCTTATTTTACTACACTTTGCTAGTTTTAGCTCTGTCATAAGGTGTTTTAAATAAATTATATCACTTACATAATTAGAACAGGTAATAAAATTCACTCCTCTCCTATACTCTGATATTCATAACACTAATTATTTTTAGTTTTACTAGGCTAGTGATTCATAAGACCATTTAGATTTATATCTTATAGCTTTTCTAGTGATTTGGAATAATTATTGTGTATTATTTGTATTGACTTTAGAGCCAAGTATCTCAACTATGGGAATTAGCAAATGGAGGAGAAAATCAGGACAATGGTACTTTGGCATTAGATGAGAAGTATTTACCATTCTTTCCAATCTTTTGGCTTGTAATTGTTGACTAGTAAGTAGTTGTATTGTGTTGTCAAAAAAAAAAAAAAAAAGAAAAAGAAAAAAGAAGAAGAGAGATATGAAATCAGTTAGTGTATACAAAACTGTGAATACTCTTAGAGAATTATAAAGATGAAATCAGTTAGTGTGTGCAAAACTATCTTGCTCTTTTGACTTTTTAATGGATTTATAGCTAGCTGCTCACTACTAGAATTATTTGACACAATGTTGTAGGCTGATTAGGTTGTGAATAGAGGCATGTGATTATGTACTCAAATTATGGTTGAGTGGTTTTATGCAAACATGTGATCTACTTTTTTTTTTCCTCTCTTATAATAACTCCAACTCAACTTTTATATATATAAAAGCATATTACTCATGTTGGCATGTGTATTATTGCCCTCATTGCTAATATGTTGTCTTGTTTATTTGTGATTACTAGGCAAAGATGAAACACCTTATGACAGAGGGGTCACAGTTGCGGGGAAACGACATTGAGGTTGGCATACTTTGGCAGCCCGACGATGCATTTGCACAGATCATCGGTGCAGAGAGAGGTGGCCGTGTCAGAGGGGTAGGCTTTGGTCCAACCCCCTCTGGCAATCGTGCGAGGTCAATGGATGATAGTACGCCACCTCCAACATCTACTGCAACCGACCAAAGGGTTATTAAGTTCTCTACTCAAGTAGAAGAAATGAAGGAGAAATGTACGCGTTATGATGCTGAAATGAGATTAATGCGAAGGATGTTGACTTCATTGTGCCCATCGTTTCCCAGTCTGTCTATGGTAAGAAGTTAGAATACAAAGTATGTGCATTTTTGTTCATGTTTGTATGGTGATTGGTGAGTTGTCATGAAGTTTTTGTGATGCAAAATAATCAGATGAAATTTTGTTTGGAAATGGTTTGTGGATAATTTATGAAGTTAATGGGTTATTGGGTAGTATATGATGCTTTTTTGTGTGTGTAGGTGATTGGTGAGCTTTGATCTGATGAATTTTGCTATGAAATGGGTTAATTGGGTGGCCATGTCTTTGGAGAACTTTTTCTGTTTGCTAAATATTGTTGGTCACCTACTCTATCCAAATAAAGATTCTTTTTAGTTATTTTACCAAAAAATAGTAGTAATAAAGATTCTTTTTGTTTATCATTTATAATTACTTCTTTTACTGTCTAATTTAGATTGTATTAGTGTTTATTTATTTATTAGTGGGAGAGTGTCATGTCAGGTCAGGTCTATTTTGCTTGATGTGTTATGACTTTTTGGACTGATTAGTAGTGTAATTGAAGATGAGAATCAAGTGCTGTAATGAGGTGCAGGAATATACCAAGGTTGTAAGTAAATGAGTGATCAGAGAGAGGACAATATGCCTAAGTAGTGGCCCAGAATTTGACAAGAACTTTTAAAGAGAAAATATCTATGTGCAGCAGGTAGGAACAACTAAGTTACCCATTGAGTTAATCTAGTAATTTTCAGGTTCATATGATCTAATGTCTTGGGTTTAAGTCTTTTAACCGACACTTTAAATCATCCAAAAATTACACTTTCTTCTAATTACCCTGATGTGAGTATGGTATTAAAAGACTACATTAAAGAGTCTTATACACCCATGTTTATAAGTATAAAATTAAAAAAAAAAAAAAAAAAAAGAAAAAAAAAGTGTTTAACAGCCAAGTAATCAACTTATCATTTAGGCGGTCTTACAAGCGCTTGATTATTACAACCACCTCAAATAGAGGAAAAACAAAATTATTTGTCCCTGAATTATTGCAAGCAGCAAAGTGAGGTAAACTCATTCATTCCAAAAATGAAATTAAGCTTGTTTAGAGTTTAGACTCGGGCTAATTAATACAATAAGGTAAATTTATGGGTTTTTAGAAGTTATCTTGAATTTAAAGTCACCCTATAAGTATTTTTTTCTAAGTGTATTTTTATGTTGTTTATTAAATCCTCATTTTAACTTATTTTAGTTATTAACTGTATTGTGGTTTTGTGACTGGGAGCTTGGAAGACATTTTCCATTTCTTTGTATTGATGGTTGTTTCGTACTTATTTGTAAGTAATCACTTATTGAATCTTTTGCATAAATTGCTCACTAATCACTTTTTGAGAAATTTATTGAAAGACTAATACCCAATTGATATGCTTAACTGAAATCAGTCATTTTGAGTGTGTTTTAATTGCTAATGTGGCACTTGGTAGTAATACTAGTTGTTTAGTACACTAATCAATTGTGTTTCTTAATTCATAGGATGGTGATGGTGATGGTGATTCTACAGTGGATATCCAGTCTCCCGGTGCTTAGCGCTTATCATCTGATGCTACATAGTAGGCGATACTCTGGGCACCTATTTTGGAGTAGGCGATACATAGTAGAATGTATTCTTTTGTGCAGGACATTCTATATAGTTAGAATGTATTCTTTTGTGTAGGACATTGTACATAGTTGTTTAGAATGTATTATTTTATGTATAAAAATTTAGACATTTGGGATGTAATTATTGATATGGTTTAATTAAATATATTTAGTTTCTTGGTTTAATGTGGTATGGTATTTGCTATTGGAAAATATGAAAATAGGTAATGGAAAATATGTATTTCAGGTAAATTACAGGTGCTAAATTTTTTTTTATTTTTAAAAAGGACCTATACCAGCGCTTTTGAAAGCGCTGGCATAGGTCCTTTTAAATTATATTGATCCATGACTCATACCAACACTTTTGTGAACACTAGAATAGGTACAACCTGTATAGGCCTTTTAAATTATATTGATTCAAGACCTATACCGGCGCTTTTGAAAGCGCTGGCATAGGTAGTACCTATGCCAGCGCTTTCAAAAGCGCCGGTATAGGTCTTGAATCAATATAATTTAAAAGGCCTATACAGGTTGTACCTATTCCAGTGTTCACAAAAGTGTTATGCCTTTGCCAGCGCTTTTGAAAAGTGTCGGTACAAGTCCAGCGACCCTATACCCACATTCACTGCGCGACAGTTTGAAGCGCCGAGAGAAAAAACACCGGGATAGGAATTTTGACCCTATCCCAGCGCTTTTTGGGGCTATCCCAGCGGTTTTGAAAATGCTGGGATAGCCCCATTTTTTTGTAGTGGATCACTTGATCTTGATTTTGAAGTCACATGTTTTTTATTGTTAGAACTTAAACTTAATAAGAAAGGCATAAATAATTATCTCACCACTGTTTACTAGCCAATCATGAACACCTTAGTGCTCGAGAAAGTGGAGCACATGCACAAAAAGAACATAAGGTGTAGCCTTGGATTAAAACTAAAATTGGTGTGTACATTATTGGACTATAATAAAAATGACACAATGAAATAAAATTGGTGTGGACATTATCTGGCTAATATAATAATTTCATAATGAAATCAAAATTTGTGTGTACATTATGAGGCAAAACAAAAATTTATATGATTGCAAACTTGTTTTCTAGGAGATGTGAGAGTTATATGATGTAACTCTTTAGGTGATAGTCTCTTTCGAACTTATGTGATGAATTTTGTAGAAATTGTGATCAATTACTATCTACATATCATCTCACATGTATCTCATACTATTGCTAGTTGCACACACTATACAAGTTATTCTTTGCTAAATTTAGTACATAATATTGTATGTGATTTTTTTTTGGCCATCCAAGATTATATGTTCCTTGATTTTAATGCAAAACATATTTAATGTTTGAGTTTTGGAGACAAAAAGGTTGAAAATATTGTTTCTAGAAGATTTGGGTTGAATTCAAGTGTTTTTGAAAAAAATTTAAACTCATACTCATGCATTTCATTCATGAAATATTGTGTTTTGAGTGATTTCTGCTTAAACTTGCTCTGTTTTTCAAAAATCTCATTTTTCTAGATTTTCGATCGATCAAAACTGTTTCTCGACCGATCGAAATTACAATAAAAATTTTGGTTTGAATCTACCTGGCTCGATCGATGCTCGATTGATGCTCAATTGATCGAATCTATTTTTCGATCAATCAAAGCTCAATTTCGATCAATCGAAATTCGGTCAGTGAGAGTTTTAAAAAGAAGTTTCTCACGTGTTCTTCATTATTTTCAAAACTTTTCAAACACTCTTCTCACTATTTTTCTTCGACCGATCCAATCTAAGCCATTTTTGTCGTTTTCTTCCACAAATCTCTCAAGGTTTTTTGTCCTCAAGCTTAAGTAAGTCTCTTTTACCCCTTCTTTTTCATTAAAATCACATCTTTCATGCATTTTCATTGAAAATTTTGAACAAAGCATTTTTTGGATTTGAGATCATTTCAGTTATTTTTAATCAATTTTGTTCAAAGGTTTTTTGTTCTTAGATGATATAAACTTGATCCTCATGTATTAATTTGATTAATTTTGTGATTTGAAGAAAATTGAATTTTCTAGGGCTTGGAACTTTGTGAAATTGGGGATTTTTTTCAATTGAGCTAAAATTGATGAAATTGACTTATGTTATTGATTGATTATGTCATTATATGATGTTTTCTAACTAGTGTAATGATTAATTGATCAATTTAGTTTAATTTTTGGAATTGGGTTTTTCAAAATTTAGGGTTTTTGAACTAAAACTCTATGTTCAAGTCAATTGATGGTTTATAAAGTAAAATTGAACAAATTTCAATGCATTAAAGCATGCATCATATGTGCATTCATCACATGCATCATATAGATTGTAATTTTTTTGATATTTTTGTGTTCTAACCCTCTTTAATGCATTTTGCTCTTAGTTTTCTTTCTTTGTTTCTGTCTTTCCTTTCCAACCCTTAGCATCATGGTTAGGAAGACTAGAGCCAAGAAAACCACCACCCCCTCTATCCCTATTTTCCAGAGTGATAGGTTTAAAACCGAGAAAAACCAGGACACCTATGAAAAGCTAAACATCTATAGGTCGGTTTAGGCTGAGTGTAAGGTCATTCTGGATGAGTTAGATCTGGACATACGTAGGAACTTTGAGCGTAGGGGCTGGTTACCACTTTTGGAGGTTGAGCATCCTCCTCCGATTGCTTTGATTAGAAAGTTCTATTCGAACCTCTCTGTCCACTCCGATGATTCCAACACTTAATATGTGAGGAGTTGGATAAGGTGTGAAGAGTATGTCATTACTCCTGCTGTAGTGGCCTCTGCTCTTGGTGTACCTTTGGTACAACAGCCTGTGTACCCTTACACTAAGACCCCTCTTCCTGATGACATCATGTCTTTCATCACTAGTACTACCATTAGTTGGGGTACTGATCCTTATGTCACATCCCCTAAGCTTACTGAGCTTAATTATCTGTTTTTCCAGATTTCTTGTCATTCCATTTGCCCTATCTCTCATTTACTTACTATTCCCATTGAGAGATGTGCGTTTTTGTATGCTCTTGTTACCGATGCTCCTATGAGTTTTCCTACTCTTTTTATTAGATCACTTGTTGAGGTTCATAGGAGTAGTGCTAAATCTCATGATCTTTTCTTTCTGGTTTTTATACATAGGATTCTTTTAGATTTAGGTTTAGAGGATTTTACTGCATCTAAGCCAATACATACCATAGCTCCTATAGGTGCCACCTTTCTTCGGCAAAGAGCAGCTCAGTTGAAAGCTAGCTCTAAGCGCCCTAGAGTTTAGTCTTCTACAGGTGATGCATCTAGGCCTCCTACTTCTGGTGACCCCACTGTTGAGGAGTATGTAGACCTTACAGCTGTTGTTGATCCTTCTGCTTCTTCATCGAGCGACTCGTCCTTGCGGAGCATGCTGGATACTGTCATGACTGTTCAAGCGACACATGGTCAGCTTCTGTTGGATGTGCTCACCGAGCTTCAGGCTTTACGAGTAGATTTGGTGAGTGCTAGAGGTTCTACTCCATAGCCTCCACCTTTTGATGATGAGTCATGATTGCCCTTTGGCAATTCGTCACAAAAAGGGGGAGCACATATGTGCATGGAGATAGGGGGAGTTTTGTTTTGGAGTACATAGATTGTATCTAGGAGCTTCTTGATGAATTTCATTTTGTTTGGCTCATGATGTATTCTTTTTGGTTATGATGTATTTCTTTTTTATGGGTCGTATATGTTAGGGGGAGACACTATGTTTTATGTTTTGTTTCTTTTATTGTTTCTTATTTCACATATGATACATTGGTTTTTGATTTATATTATGAGGTTATTCATGGTATATGTATTTTATTTTATGTTTTGTGAAATCAAGAATTTACTTTGTTTTACTTGTATTTTCCACACATGCGTTTATGTGTTTGTTGAGTGTTTCAGGAATTTACAAGTTAATTCAGTCATGGTTGCTGTCTACACTGGCAACTTATACATAGTAGTTAGGTTGAATTGTATTTAGGGCTTTTTAAATTTGAATGGGCTGTTTGTAACTTTAAGCATTTCATTTTTGTGATGTGTTTTGTCATGGATTGCCAAAGGGGAAGTTTGTTAGGTTCTAAGACTTTAGGAACTAATGTATTAGACCTTCACTTTGTATTATGTTTGCAAACCATGATCAAAACATAGAATCTAGGTTTAGGCTTGCTTAAAGTGTGATTATTTGTAAAATTGGAATTGAGTGATTGCAGAAATTATTGGACTAATTTTGCATGGCTCGATCGATCGAAAATTAGACTCGATCGATCGAATCTCGTGCAGATTTATTTTTCTGTAGAATTTCCAATTCAGCTTAAGCCCAGTTTGACATGTAGGGTTCAGTGTTTTGCTCCAAGTATAAAAGGAAAAATTCTAACTACGTTTTAGAAGTCTTTTGATAGTTGTATGTTGAATCTTTTGTGAGATCTAGAGGTGTTTACCTTCATACACACACTTAGGGTTATCAAGATCAAGATTCATGCCAAGAGCTTGATGATATTTTCAGTTGTTGCTTAAAGAACTTAAAGAATATCTGAAACCTTTGAGTTGAGTCTTAAAGTCACAAGGAGGAGAACTTGTGGTTGTAGTAGATCAAAGAAAGAAGTAGTTCGTGGACTCAAAGCTTTCACGTGGTCGTGGTAGTAAATTTTCTACACGAGGTAGCAATAGAATGTTAGTGGTCTAAGTTCTATTGTAAAAAATTCAATTCTTTCATAGTGGATTTGTTTTACCTTGAGAATAGCTAGGTTAAATCCTCCCTAGGTTTTTTACCGATTAGGTCTTCTTGGGTTATCATATCGTTGTGTTCTTTATATTTTCGTATTATTTACATGATATGATTTTATTGTGTTAACCTTGGACTAAATAATTTATCTAAGTAATCACTTGGCTAAATAACTAGGTTAAACAACTTGTGTTAAGGGGTCTAAGAACGTACAGATTAAGGCCCAAAGAGCCCAATACAATGAATTTGTAGAGAGTGGGCTAAAAACTAAGCTTCAACGAATTGGACAATGCTCACAATGCTCACAATGGACTAAAGATGGTAAGAAAGCAAGGAAAACCAATGGAAAAACAAGTTTTGTGCGAAGAAATTCTTCCTCGGCAATATCCGAGGAGAGTAGTTTTTGAATATATATTTCTCTTAGACTTGAATACAATTACAGTTCTTAGTGGTACAGTGTTTTTTCTTCACAAATTCTCAGATGCTCCCTTTGTAATGGGATTTTTCTTCTTTATATTACCTTCATTTGCTCTATCTCAACCCTCCACGTGTAGATCAAATGGCTGGCTCTTATCCTTGTCCCATCAACACCTTCCTGAAGCTTTTTGAGGTAGCTGTAAGGCTGAACATCATTGTTCAAGTATCACTTACACATTTATGCGGCCAGAGAGTTAGCTACAGAGCATTTAATGCAGTGGTAGTAGCTTTCCCTTAGATATTTCTTACCTTCCCCTTGTCTTAGACCTTCCTGATGCTTATCCTTACCATTAGAACTGCCTAGAATGTTGCTATTGACGGCATGTCAACCCTTCTGACCTCTGCTCTGTTAAGCCGAGGTGGCATTTGTCCTCGGACCACCTTCCTGAACCCTTATGACCAAACCTTCCTCCATTCACTAGCCCGCACTTCTATATCAATGTTTTCTTGTCCTCGGACTACTAAGTGTTCTCGGATAGGGCCCACGGCCTAATATACAATTCTGGGCCTATCCTCCCTACAATAACCCCTCGAAATTCTCCTCTTTTGCTCATTGGGAAAAAGGAGGATTTCGATATTATTGCAATTGTCCTAGTCTTACCATACATCATCTCTGTCTGTGCAGGCGTCTTTTCAACTGCCCGAAGCATGCTACTGACGTTTTGACATCCAATATGTGCTTGCATTTAAAATCTGCAGCTCCATGCTCCCCATGTTCTACGGTGTGATGGAGATCAAACGGTTGGAGATTTTATGGGGATTGGAGCGGGAGTTTTCTTGCTTACATTTTCCTTTCATATATATATATCATCTAAAAGCTTCGACTGCTTCACTTTTTGCACTCTTAAAACTCAAGAGCTTGTCCGAGGAGCCTTTTTTCTCTCCCGTAAGTTGTCTTTAGCAGTTTCTTCCTCCTTCTTCTCTTCTATCCTTCTTTCTATTTAGAAGTCCTTGTTCCTCAGTCTGTCTAATTTCACCTCATCTCTTTAGCACCTTTAAATGTCCTTTCATATGGGTAGATTTGCTCACCTAGTAGCCTCCCTAGAGGGTATAGAGAGCTTCAAAGCTTATATCGAATCCCACTAAGGGTGTCTATTAGGTATTGCAAACATAGGGAATGGCACACTAGGTGGTAGAAGGGAGAAGTAGTAATCCCCATGATTGCATTTATAGAAGGAGGGATAAGAATCTCTATGGGCAGAGTCATTAGGGATTATCTAACAGCTCATAGGCTTTCCCCCACCCAGTGCGCCCCCAACATGTTTAGAACTTTAGGTAGTGTAGACGCCCTCAATGAGAAGATAGGCATGAACCTTACCCACCATGACGTCAACTGGGTTTACAACCGTCATAAATTAACAGGGCAGGGGTACTACCTAAAAACTAAGGTTCCCAAAGTTGGGCTTATATTGTGCCTCCCTGAGTCCAACAAGGGGATGAATAAGGATTATCTAATCGTCTCAGGCGAATGGCACGATAGCCTTCATTGTCGAACGAGAGAAGGGACACTAGGTGGGGCTTTTAGGTCTAGGTCCATTACTTTAACGACACCCTTTTTTCTTACTAACATTTTCTGTAGTTATTCTTCCAATTTGTACTTGTGATTTAGCTCTCCTTTGATTTGCACCGTTTTCTAATAGTGTTTTTTTGTTTTTGATGGATTTGCAGACAAGCACTTTGCTACTTCGAACTTCAATCTTTTTAACAAGCTAGATTTGACTAGAATACTTAAGTCCGAGATCTTTGTCCACAAAGACGGACAATTGAGAGCAGCCCACCTCATCCTCGGCTACGAACCCCTGTCGTCAAGCTTCCAAGCACCAAAGTACATGATCAGAGTGAAAGACCCACGCTTGTACCAAATTAATATCACCATACTAGGCTTCCTCGTCCCCAGCCCCATTCCAAAAGGCATACAGCAAGTAGCACTGCCATTTCAACGCACTGCCTAAGAGGAGGCAATCCCTTCCCAACCAACGATCAAGGAGGAGGAACAAGTAATTGAAGTTTCTGACTCCGAGGAAGAGTTTGAGGTTTTCAATCAGCCCTAATCCCTAGAGCCTCAGGTTGGTGACTCTAGCCACCTTCCTCCAGCCCAAGTAAGTAGCATCCAAGAAGCTGCAAGCGTTCCCAATGCAAAGGTGATACAATGCAAGTCCAGGGTTAGCCTTCTAGAGATCATGGAGTCTCAAGCAGGGGGCAAGGCACCCGAAGTGGCCGGTCAAGATAAACATCCCTCTCTTCCCCTTCCTCAAGTCACCCAGCTTGAACCTGCAGATAAGAAGAGGAAACTGGAGTAAAAGGGGAAGGATGTAATGAAAGAGGGCAGAGGTGTCCCTCCGAAAGAGACTAAGCGTCAAAGAGGGGCTAAGGCAGCCAAGACCACCTAAACAAGGTCCTTCAGCGAGGGGACACCTAGGGATAGGGGACATAACCTTCGCACCAGGGTCCCAAATTGGAATCCCCTGTTGGTGCTAGACGGATCGCCTCTCCCCTCGATCGCCTCGATAAGGGACTTCTAGCAGGGGAAGGCTAGGTATGTGGCGGATGCCATGGAGCAGGCCCTACTACTACTAGATGACATGGCAAATCTGAGGACTATGAAGAGAAAAGGACAACCATGGTAGATCTGAACACCATGGCAGTACATTTCCAAAGGATCAAGGAGCTTGAGGCACGAATTGCCAAGGGACTATGAAGGGAAAACTGAAGGAGGCTGAGAAGGCCAAGGACTAGGCTGAATAGGATGGTTATGAGGTGGGGGTCACAGAGATCGAGGAAACACTTAGGGCTGAGGTCTCGGGGGTGTGTAGAATATGTTGCCTCTAAGTGTGGAATGAGGCCCTTAACCAGGCTGGGGTTGAGGCCTCCTATGCCCTTAGGAGAGCAGAGAATGTCTACTATCCCCTGGCAATTCGTGCCTCAAGCTTCTTGGGCCTTGTGACTGACACTGTCTCCAAAGAGGCAGATGATGATAAGGACAACCCTGCCGAGGTCCTCCCCTTTTCCAACAATCCTCCTAAAGAAGTAGATCAAGCTAAGGCCACTAAGACGAAAAAAGATACAACCAAAGGAGCGGTCCTTGAAGCTACCAAGCCTCCAGCTACGCCCAAGGACCCTTCTAAGGGAAAAGAAGCCTCTCAGAACCATGAGGTTGTTCTAGCTACCCTTCCTATACTAGCCAGGGAGGATTCCAAGGGTAAGGGTTCGGCCTCCACAGCAGCTGAAATTGCCAAGTCCAAGGCCGCAGGAAAAGACAACCCTCCTTTAAAAATCAAATAGAATTTAGGCTAAAATCGAGGGACCTTTTGCTTTTGTGTGCCCCCCTCCCCCTTTTTTAATGTAATTGTAGTTGGCATTTTTGAAATTACTTCGTGTTCTCCCATATTTTAATTAATGACAAGCTCTAGTTTCTTTCATGTTTCATTATACTTATGCAAAGTTAGATGTAACTTCTATTTTGTCCCACGCTTAACTGATCTAAGTGTAAGATGTAATTCCTTTCAATTCATGATATACCTTCATTCCGGATGCTGATAGTTGCTTATAGAGGTGATAACATAATTACCATATTCTAGGCAATCATCAACATAATAAGCTAAGTCTTTCAAACTTATAACTTTTAAGGAAATGTACTCTTAACTCCAAATACATAACTTATACGTTTGAGACAAATATCCCACTTGACTACATGTGTTTTAGGATTTCTTCCTTAATCTAGAACAATGGTAGAATATCCACTCAGCAGCAGATCTAGACAGTAGTAAGTATTAATTTATCCATAGCATAGGGTTCATGAAGCCAGGCATGACCAAGGCTCTGTTTGATACTCAAACAAATAATAAGGAATATCAATTTACCCAAGGTATGTGGTCTGAGGAGCCAAACATGACTAAGGTTCTGTTTGATACTCAAACAAATAATAAGGAATATCAATTTACCAAAGGTATGTGGTCCAAGGAGCTAGGCATAACTAAGGTTTTGTTTGATACTTAAACAAATAATAAGAAATATCAATTTACCCAAGGTATGTGGTCCGAGGAGCCAGACATGACCAAGGTTCTGTTTGATACTTAAACAAATAATAAGGAATATAGATTTACCAAAGGTATGTGGTCCGAGGAGCCAGGCATGACCAAGGTTCTGTTTGATACTTAAACAAATAATAAGAAATATCAATTTATCCAAGGTATGTGGTCCAAGGAGCCAGACATGACCAATGTTCTGTTTGATACTTAAACAAATAATAAGGAATATCAATTTACCTAAGGTATGTGGTCCGAGGAGCCAGGCATGACCAAGGTTCTATTTGATACTTAAACAAATAATAAGAAATATCAATTTACCCAAGGTATGTGGTCCGAGGAGCCAGACATGACCAAGGTTCTGTTTGATACTTAAACAAATAATAAGAAATAACAATTTACCCAAGGTATGTGGTCCGAGGAGCCAGACACATGGATGTCAATACCGTACCGGAGGCCGTACCGGTTTGGCCACCAGTACGATATATTTCGGATACCGGTCAATACCGGTGTACCGTTTCAGGTTTACCGCTATTTTTTATATTTATAAATATATATATATATATGTATGTATGTATGTGTCTATGTATATATATATTATAATAAATATAAAAGTTTACCATAAAACATTTCCTCAATTCAGAACTAAGTATTCATGGTTTTAGACTTTAGTATCAATTAAAAGGAAAAAAAAATAAAAAAATAAAATAGAAAGCTTAAAAGTTACCATTGCATACTAAGAAAACAAATAATACTAATAAGTTAATGCAAATAAGTTAGCATTCTGTCCTAACAAAAATTCAAAAATTACAAAACTTAAAAAAATTAAAAAAAAAATTAAACAAAACTTTTTTCTGTACCGACCGGTATTGCCCGAAATTGGCCGATACGACCGGTATTTTTTTCGGTACGAAACAGGGGGGTCGAGCATACCGGACTGCTGGCCGGTACGGTATATTCCGGCCATACCGGCCGGTACGGTACGGAATCGATAACCTTGGCCAGACATGACCAAAGTTCTGTTTGATACATAAACAAATAATAAGGAATGTACATTTTTAGACCCCTTAAAACACAATTGGATTAACCTAGTTAATTAGCCAAGTTATTACTTAGTCCAAATTCCAAATCTAGGTTATCACAATCAAACAATCATATCATGCATAGCAGTGGAAATATAAATAACACAATGATATGATGACCCAGGAAACCACACCGGTAAAAACCTGGGGAGGATTTAACCTAGCCATCCTCAAGATAAACCTGAATCTACTATGAAAGAATCGAAGTTTTACAATAGGACTTAGACCACTAACATCCTATTGCTACCCACCAGTAGAAACTTACTGACACGACCACGTACAAGCTCCGAGACCACAGACTCCTTCTTTCTTGGATTCTCCAGCAAGTACAAGCACACCCACTTGTGTTTCTTTAAGATTTTTAGTGCAGCAACTGAATGATCATCAAGCTCTCAATAAAATCTCCTTCTTGATAATCCTAAGCATGTGTGAAGGCAACCATCTCTAGATCTCACAAGAGATTCACACACACAGCAAATAGAGCAACCTCAAAAAACGTGGCTAGGGTTTGCCTTTTATACTTAGGGCAAAACATAAAACCCAACACGTTTTAATAAGCTAGGGCTGAGTTGGAAAAATCTGCAGAAAAAACATTCTGCCCGAGATTTGATCGATCGAGTCTAAGCTTCGATCGATCGAGCCAGGCCGAAAGTCACTAATACTTTTGCAGCCACTCGATTCCAACTTTACATACAACGCACACACTTTGAGCAAGTCTAAACAAGACTAACAACTGTTTTGATCATGGTTTGCCAACATTACACATTAGAGTTCTAAATACATTAGTTCCTAAGTCTTTAGAACCTAACAAACTCCCCCTTTGGCAATCCGTGACAAAACACAACTAAAAGCTCAAAGTTTACAAAGAAAAACCCTTTACAAAAAAATGCCCATTATAACAAATCCAATCCTAACTACTATCCATTAGTTGCAAGTGTAGACAGTAGCTCAATTGAATCAACCTGTATATTTCCTGAAACACTTAAACAAAATGCATAACCGCATATGTGGAAAATACAAGTAAACAAAATAAATTCTTGATTTCACTCAACACAAAATAAAGACATATATCAATGAATAACTCATAAATATAAATCAATAAGCAATGAAACAAGAAACATATAAAACAATAAAAGTTTCTCCCCCTAACATGAATAGCCTAACAAAAATACATCAAGAGCCAAAAAAATTTAATACAAAGTGAAGCACCTAGATACAATCTAATCTCCACAAGCTTCAACAAACAAAAAACTCTCCCCTTGAGAACAAAAACCTCTACAAATGTCCCTGAGAACAAAAACCTCTACAAATGTCCTAAATGTACTCCCCCTTTTTGTGACGGAATGCCAAAGAGCAATCAAAATCCATCATCAAAAGGAGGTGGTGGTGAGGATCGTCAAAACTATGCCAACTCTGCTCGCAAGGCACGGATCTCATCGAGCACGTCCACCAAAATCTGTCCATGAGCCGCCTGAACGGTCAAGACATGATCCAATGTACGTCGAATGTCTGAATCACCAAAGTAGTCGGTGGAGGAACATCAGCATCAGCAGCAGCAGCACCAAACGCCTCAGCCATATCAGCACCTGTAGAAGAAGAAGGAGGGGGTACAGCACCAGAAGATTCACCTCTAGGACGCGTAGAGCCAACTCTCAAGTGAGCAGCCCTCTGCCTAAAGAAGGTGGCACCTATGGGAGCTATAACATGTACGGGCTCACCAGCAAGGAAGTCAACTAAACCAAGAAACAACAAAATCCTATGAATGAAAATAGGATGAATAAGAGCATGAGCGACGGCTGAATTCCTATGAACTTCGTTCAAAGAACAAAGAAACAGATGAGGAAAACTAATAGACGCACCAGAAACAAAGGCGTACAAAAACACACATCGCTCAAGAAGGATGGTGTGGAGATGAGAAATAGGCCACAAAGAATGACACACTATCCTAAAGAAAAGATAGGTAGTCTCAGTAAGCTCAGCGGACGTGATCCAAGGATCAGAACCCCACTGGATAGAAGACCCAGTGATGTATGACATAACCTCATCAAGGGGTGGAGACTCCTCATAAGGATAAACAGGCTGCCTAACGACCGGAACCCCAAGAGCTTCAACCACTATCCTAGGGGTAATGGTGAACTCAACACCTCGTATCCAACTCCTAACAAGGGTGTTGGAATCATAGATGTGGCAAGAGAGGTTCGAGAAGAACTCTCTAATCAGGGCAGTCGGGGGTGGATGATCTACATCCAATAGAGACAACCAGCCTCTACTCTCAAAGTTTGCCCTAATGGCAGGATCAAGCTCATCTAACACAACAGAACGCTCAGCCCATATCTTTCTCTTACTGTTCAGCTTCTCATAAACCTTTCTGCTTTTGTCATTCTGAAACAACTCACTCCTAGAGGGAGATTCAGAGGAAGTGGAGGGTGTCCTATGGGCTCTAGTCTTCCTAGGCATGGTGTTAGGATAAGGACAAAGACACAAAGCAGAACAAAACAAGAAAACAGAAAGAAAAACCAAGGGCAGACTGCAAGTTAGCACAAAAAAATATAGAACAAAAATCTATATGATGCAAGAACAGTTAAATGTCATGATGTATGCTCTAATGCAGTGAAATTAAGTTCAATTTAAGTTCAAAGTCACAAAATTGGCTTGAGCATAGAGTTTCTAACAAAAACCCCAAAAATTTTAGAGAACCACTTGTTCAATTTGAAAAAAATTGATCAATTGATCATCACACATAATAGAATACAGTTTATAATGATCAAATACATCAATCCAACAAGCCAATTTTATCAATTTGGACCTAATTGAACAAAATCCCCAATTCGGATACATACAAGCCCTAGAAATTTCAATTTCTCAAAATTCAGCAAATTGATCAAATTAAACCATCAAGATCAAGTTCATAACATCCAAGAACAAAAACCCATTGATCAATTTCAGAAAATTTAGCTTGAATCATCAGAAATCTCAATTTTGCATAGGTTCGAAAATTTACCCAAAAACCATGAATTTATGCATGAAACATGAAATAAAATGCAAAAGGAAGGGTAAAAAGGACTTACCGGCCTTGGGAGAGGAAAACCTTGCAAAAAGAATGGACGAAAACGACAAAAAAATTGAGATTGAGCCTTGACCGAGTCATATGGAGAGAGTAAAGTTAAAGAACTTTTTGAAAACGTGTTTGACTCAACTAAAAACTAGTTTTTAAAAAACTTCTCATATGATTTTTGATTGATCGAAATCTTAGGTTCGATCGATCGAAACAAACAGAGGCTCACCTAAATTTTTAGAACCAATTTCGATTCATCGAAAAACAGACTCGATCAATCGAAATAGATAGAGACTCACAAAATTTTTGAGAAAACACAGTTTTTTGAAAAAGACAAAACACAATTTAGAAACACCTCAAAGTAGTGAAATTGATGAACAAAATGCATGAGTATGTGATGAAGTGTTTTTCAAAAACAACAGTTTTAAACCCAGTTTTCCCAAAATTAAGATTTTCAAACATTCTCCATAAATTCTCAAGCATCAAATCTGTTATGCATAAAAACTCAAAGTATTTGCAAACTCGGTTGGTCAAACCAAAAACACACACAATAACATGTACAATGTTTAGCAAAGAGTAACTTGTGTAGTGTGTGCAACTAGTAAAATCTTGAGATACATGTGAGGTGATATGTGAATAGCAATTAACCACAAGGTCTACAAAATTCATCACATAGGATTTGAAAGAGACTATCACCTAAAGAGTTACATCATATAACTCGCACATCTCCTAGATCATAAGCTTGCAATCATGTAAGTTTCTTGATTTTGCCTCATATTGTACACACAAATTTTAATTGTTCAGAAAGTTATTAAAATAGCCGGGATAATGTACACACCAATTTTAGCATTTATTTGATTCAGTTTTAAGTCCAATAATGTACACACCAATTTTAGCATTTAAACCGAGGCTACACCTTATGAACTTTTTGTGCATGAGCTACACTTTTTCGAGCACAAAATCTTACGATATGCACTAAGATGTTCATGATTGGCTAGTGAACAGTGGTGAGATGGTTATTTATGCATTTCTCAAAAGGTTCAAGTCCGACAGTCAAAGACATGTGACTTCAAGATCAAGACAAGGTAATCAAAACCATAAACATCTTTCCGACACAACATGCACTACAAAGCTTCAACTACTAAAGTGCAATAAGTAAGCTCATCAGAGCTAAACAAGGTACAAAAGACATGTTATGTGAAAATAAATTGACCAACCTTGTTTTCAAAACCAAGAAAATAGTGCAAAACACAACTTGCTTCCTTTTTCTTCCTTTTAAAAAAAAATAAATAAATAAATAAACAAAAACAACCTAGAATGAAATGCATGAATGTTATGCAATGCAAATCCTAGAAACAAAGAAAACAAAAAACCAAAGAACAATGGTCACAAAGAATATAGCAATGAAGCACAAGGACCATGTCAAAAGGACTCAATTAGATTGAGCCTTTTGCATCCAAAACTTTTTAGATGCACCACGAGCATTTGAGTTCTTATTCACATGGGAATGATTTCCAACTCCAGGATTGGAATAAAGGTTTAGAGCCTTTACCAATTCACCAATGAGTACCCTAGGATCTTGTGCTTGAGGCACAGGTACTTTTGGTTTGTTTGCTATCTTAGCAGCTTGCAGCTTATAATAGTTTGGACAAATGTGTCCAAACTTTCCACAAAATTGACAAACCCATGCAGGCTTATCATGTGACTTGTCCTTAGAAAGGGTAGACTGCTTAGGTTTAGACTCTTTCAGTTCAACCCTAATCTTCCTAGGAGGTGTAACTTCTAAGGGTTTGACAACCTCACTCACAACCTCACTCACAGGGGGTTCAGAAGAAGATGAAGGAAGAAAGATAGTGGAATTGGGTGCAGACACATTGATGCTTTCTACAAAACCTAACCCAGTTTTGTCAGAAGGAGACTTTTGAACACTAAGCATATGATCAAGTTTGGAACTAGCAGACCTATTAGTTTGTTCTCTAGCAGCAGAAAGCTCAAGTTCCAAATTCTTAACTTTATCAAGCAAAAGCATGTTCTCAGTCTTTACATTATTCAAAAGTTCAGTAGCATCAAACAATTTAACAAGCAAATTTTTCTTATCAAGCTCAAGAGATGCAATTTTCTTCAAGCCTAATTCAACGTTCATAGCATCCTTTGCAGCAACTTTACAAAGTTTATTGTAGGCTTCTTGAAGATCTGCATCCTCAGAGAGTTCCCCATCAGAAGGGTTCTCTTCAGTAGATACACTTTCATTGACTACAGCAGTAGTAGTGAAAGCAATGAAGTTTCCATCCTCGTCACAACCAGACTCATCATCAAAAACTTCACCATCACTAAGGGTTACAGCCATAGCCTTACTTTTAGACTTCAAGCAAGTAGGACATTCAAATTTCATATGACCATACCCTTGACATCCAAAACACTGAGGACCCATAGAATTATTTGAAGATTGACCTACTTTTTCTCTAGGTTTGTCAGTGTTGTTAACCTTAGTGGGATCATTTTTCCTAAAGTTTCTAGGTTCAGCAGTGTTCTTATCTCTTGCCCTTCTGTTGTTGTTTCTAAGGAAATTCCTAAAGTTCTTGGCAAGGTAAGCAATCTCTATAGCAGAGAGCTCATCATCAAATCCACCAACATCAACATCATCAACAGACTTAAGAGCCATTGATTTGGATTTGCTAGTCTTAGGTAGGTCCAACTCATAGGATTGAAGAGATCCTACAAGTTCATCAATAGGGATGGAGTCCACATCCTTGCTCTCAGTGATGGCAGTTACTTTGGGTCTAAAATCTTCAGTCAAAGATCTAAGAATCTTCCTAACAATTTTAGGTTGATCATAGATTTCACCCAAATTATATGTAAAATTAACAATATCATTAAGTTTGGCATAGAATTCATCAAAAGATTCATCATCAGACATCCTAATGCTTTCAAATTTAGAAGTTAATTGCTACAATTTATTGATTTTAACAGCCTTTGTGCCTTCATGCATAGTCTGGAGGATATTCCAAGCAGTATGAGCAACTTCAACATTAGAGATTCTCTTAAATTCCTCCATAGAAACAGCGTTAAAGATAGCATTCATAGCTTTGCTATTAAACGCGGCTGCTTCTTTTTGAGAAGTTTGCCACTCACTAACAGGAGTTGTGGGCTTCTCCCATCCGTATTCGACGGAGTTCTAGACTCTCTCATCAATTGATTTCAGGAATGCTTTCATCCTTACTTTCCAATAAGCATAATTATTCCCATCAAAGTGAGGAGGAATAATAAGAGAATGTCTGTGTTCCATGATAACAAGGGTCAAGGATCAGTTTAGAGATCAAAAGATCAACAATAAGAGAGCTACTCGCTCTGATACCACTTGTGAGTTTTTAGACCCCTTAAAACACAATTGGATTAACCTAGTTAATTAGCCAAGTTATTACTTAGTCCAAATTCCAGATCTAGGTTATCACAATCAAACAATCATATCATGCATAGTAGCGGAAATATAAATAACATAATGATATGATGACCCAGGAAACTACACCGGTAAAAACCTAGGGAGGATTTAACCTAGGGAGGATTTAACCTAGCTACCCTCAAGGTAAACCTGAATCTACTATGAAAGAATCGAAGTTTTACAATAGGAATTAGACTACTAACATCCTATTGCTACCCACTAGTAGAAACTTACTTACACGACCACGTGCAAGCTCCGAGACCACAGACTCCTTCTTTCTTGGATTCTCCAGCAAGTACAAGCACACCCACTTGTGTTTCTTTAAGCTTTTTAGTGCAGCAACTGAATGATCATCAAGCTCTTAATAAAATCTCCTTCTTGATAATCCTAAGCATGTGTGAAGGCAACCACCTCTAGATCTCACAAGAGATTCACACACACACAGCAAATAGAGCAACCTCAAAGAACGTGGCTAGGGTTTGCCTTTTATACTTAGGGCAAAACATAAAACCCAACACATTTTAATAAGCTGGGGCAGAGTTGGAAAAATCTGCAAAAAAAACATTCTGGCCAAGATTCAATCGATCGAGTCTAAGCTTCGATCGATCGAGCCAGGCCGAAAGTCACTAATACTTCTATAGTCACTCGATTCCAACTTTACATACAACACACACACTTTGAGCTAGTCTAAACAAGACTAACAACAGTTTTGATCATGGTTTGCCAACATTACACATTAGATTTCTAAATACATTAGTTCCTATGTCTTTAGAACCAAACAAGGAATATCAATTTACCCAAGGTATATGGTCCAAGGAGCCAGGCATGACCAATGTTTTGTTTCACACTTAAACAAATAGAAAACATAACACATAATGTCATAAATAAAAACATGGCATAATTGCTTTTCATTAATAATAGTACATTCGCAGGTTATTTACATTCTAGGGGTGTGGTACAACATTCTCATCTAGATCTTCTAGGAAATATGCACTTATGCCAGCCACCAAAGTGATGCGGTATGGCCCTTCCCAATTGGGCCCTAACTTTCCCCATGCTGGATTTTTTGTAGTACCTACAACCTTCCTTAACACCAAGTCCCTAGGGACTAAGGGTCTTAACCTCACACTTGAATCATACCTCTGCTTGAGCTTCTGCTGGTAGTACGCTAACTGAACCATGGCATTTTCTCTCCGCTCTTCAACCAAATCCAAGCTTCTTTCTAGTAAGCTGTCATTGCTGTTTGGAGTGAATAAGCTTGTCCTCAGTGTTAGGAATCTAGTTTCCAAAGCCTTGGCCCCATATGTCATTGAAAAGGGTGTTTCCCCTTGACCTATGAGGAGTAGTCCAATATGTCCATAAAACATGCGTCAACTTTTCTACCTATTTTACCCTTCGCATCATCCAATCTCTTCTTAAGTCCATTTACTATGACCTTATTGACAGTCTCGGCCTATCCATTCCCTCGTGGATAAGCTGGAGTGGAATACCTATTCTTGATACCCAATTCGCAACAGTACCTCCTGAAAGCCTTGCTATCAAATTGAAGTCCGTTGTCTGAGATGAGGGTATGAGGAATCCTAAACCGAGTAACAATGTTCTTCCACACAAATCTCTTGGCATCCACATCCCTAATATTTGCTAGTGGCTCAGTTTTAACCCACTTGGTAAAGTAATCAGTGCCAACCAAAAGCCATCTCCTATTTCCTGCTACTTTGGGAAAGGGTCCTACAATGTCCAAGCCCCACTGAGCAAAAGGCCAGGGACTAGACAGAGGATTGAGAACGCCCCCTGACTGATGAATGTTTGGAGCAAATCCTTGACATTGGTCACACTTCTTCACGTATTCTTATACTTCCTTTTGCATATTGGGCCACCAATATCCCTGAGTAAGGGCCTTGTGAGACAAGAATCTTCCTCCTGTATGGCTTCCATAAATCCCTTCATGTAACTCTTTTAAGAGAAGCTCCACTGCTTCAAGATGGATGCATAGCAAATATGGCCAGAAAAAGAGCGCCTGTATAACTTTTGGTCCTTGGACAGCCAAAATCGAGGAGCCTTTCTTCGCACTTTGTCAGCTTTCCCCTTCTCCTCAGGCAAGATGTCATCTTTAAGGAATAAAACAATAGAATCCATCCAACTTGGTCCTACCCTAATTTGATGAATCTGGACCTTCTCCCTCTTCATCTTGGTAGGCTTACATAGATCCTCGACCAGGATAACCCGAGGTAAACTCTGCACCGAGGAGGTTACAAGAGTGGCAAGGGAATCAACATGCGTATTTTTGCTTCTAGGGATTTGTTGTAAGGAAAAAGAGTCAAATCCTGATTGTAAGTGCCTAGCCTGGTTCAGGTACTCTTGCATTCTCAAATCCTTGGCTTCCAATTCTCCCTTTACCTGGCCTACGACCAACCTTGAATCTGAAAATACCTTGTAGAGAGGGAAAATTCCCGACCTATCACAAGCTGACACGTCACATTACCAGGTCCACAAAATACAGCCAATTACAAAGTACCACATATTGCTGCTCGGTTTTGCTATCACTATTCCGAAACCAACAAAAATTTGCCAAGTGTCATGCAAAAAACCAATCACACATCAACACGTGTAAGCAATGACACAAGCAGCCTCGCACGTGTAAGCGATGACACAAGCAGCCTCGCACGTGTAAGCGATGACACAAGCAACATCAGAGAAGATTCAGAAGCACTCAGAAGTACAGAAGCTCTATAGGAATCAAGCCTCAAATCCTTCAAGAACTTCAAGAACTTCAACTCCAAAATCGGAGAACATTCGAAGCAGAATCATCCAGATCATCTGCCTAGATCCTAAAGTTCACGAAAACCAAGCCATCTGAAGCACAAGCAGCATCAGAGAAGATTCAGAAGCACTCAGAAGTACAGAAGCTCTATAGGAATCAAGCCTCAAAGCCTTCAAGAACTTCAAGAACTTCAACTCCAAAATCGGAGAACATTCGAAGCAGAATCATCCAGATCATCTGCCTAGATCCTAAAGTTCACGGGAATCAAGCCAAAAGTGTCCGAAAACATCAACAAATCACAAATCATTGAAGCTCAATGGATTCAAGCCTCTAAAGCTCCGAAGAACTTCCACCACAAACCTTCGAAGACGAAGAACGCACGAAGAACACGAAGAACGCGAAGAACAAAGGATTTCTAAACAAGCTCATAGCCAGAAATTCATTGTAATTCCATTTCAGTAATCTTCGATCCATCCCTCAACCAAATTGAAGGATATTTTGTGTTCAAGTCAAATCCACATTGCCATAAATCTAATCAATAAGTTTTGCAAGGAGATCGAATCAGAGGATCACTCTTTTGTAATTCTAGAGAATTGTACCACACAATCATCAATACAAATTTGCATTTGTGAAACTATTTTACTTGTTTGATTTATTTCAAACTAGAAATTTAGTCGCTTACAAATTCTGGCACGCCCAGTGGGACATCTCTGCCTCTCATCTCTTTCTCCTTCCAAAGAAAAGAAATTCGACATCATTTTGCTACTAGCTTCAATGGCCTCTAGCAAGAATGTCCGAAAATCAGTGGTTGATGATTCCAGTACTGATGAGTATGTCGGCCCAATCACTCGCAGTCGGTCCAAGGTTCTTGATCGACTTCAACCTCAACCAACCCAAGAAAGCCAACCTCCTGCTGTCATCTCTCTAGACTTTCTTGCAAATAGGGAAGCTACCGCTAAAGATTCATCTGCCTCGAAAGATTTGGAGACCAGTAATGAATCATCCCCAACAAAGACCTTTTCTATCAACTCTTCACCCATGATGAGAAACTTAAGGAGTAAAGCACCTCTGACTCATCCTGTTTCATCATTTTCTCCGTCATCTATAGAGGTCATGCCAGTAATGATGACTAACACCTCTACCATGGAAGAAAAGATGGCTGAAATGGAACAAAGGGTCATCCTTCTCACAAAGGCACTTGAAGAAAAGGACGTCAAAATTGCAACCCTAATGAACAAGCTGGAGGTACAACATTCGGGTGAATCAAGTCTTGGCCCCGAGCACCCACCTGGCTTTACCTTCAAAGGAGAAAACACCAAGGGTGATAAAGGGAAAGGAGGTGAAGGCACTTCTCAACACGGACATTCCACCTCAATGGCCTCAATATCTGTCCAACAACTGCAGGACATGATAACAAATACCATTCGAGCACAATATGGAGGTTCTTTTACAAGTTCTCTCATATATTCGAAACCCTACACAAAGCGCATTGACAACATGAGAATGCCAAATGGGTACCAACCTCCTAAGTTCCTACAATTTAATGGGAAGGGCAATCCAAAACAACATATTGCTCACTTCGTAGAGACTTGTGAGAATGCAGGAACTCAAGGAAGCCTCCTTGTAAAACAATTTGTCCGTTCACTCAAGGGAAATGCATTTGATTGGTACACTGATTTGGAACCCGAATCGATCGACAATTGGGAGCAACTCGAAAGGGAGTTTCTCAATCGATTTTATAGCACACGTCGCACGGTAGGCATGATGGAGCTTACTAACACCAAGCAGTGGAAGGATGAGCCTGTCGTTGACTATATCAATCGGTGGCGTTCTTTGAGTCTAGATTGCAAGGATAGACTCTCTGAAATATCTGCTGTAGAGATGTGTATCCAAGGCATGCATTGGGGACTTCTTTACATCCTTCAAGGGATAAAGCCCCGAACATTTGAAGAGTTGGCAACTCGTGCGCATGACATGGAATTGAGTATCTCTAGCCATGGAAATACGAAACCTCCCGTACCTGAGGAAAGGAAAGAAAGACGGGAAATAAGGAAAAATGACAGAAATACGAAAAGTAATATCAAAGACTCAATGAATGTCGACCCTGCTCCAGTCAAAGTTTCAACAAGAAATGTGAGGGCTAATGAGAAAAGGCCCGAGGGAGGCCAACAGCGTGAGACGTGTCGCTCATCACTTAAGGAATGGGAGCAAAGGGTGTATCCTTTCCTAGATACCGATATGCCCGAAATGCTAGAACAACTGCTCAAGTTGAAATTAATTGAATTGCTAGAATGCAAACGGCCGCAAGAGATCGGAAAAGTTGATGACCCAAACTATTGTAAGTATCATCGCATCATAAGCCATCCAATCCAAAAATGCTTTGTCCTTAAAGAACTCATCATGAAGCTAGCCAAGGAAAGGAAAATCGACTTGGATTTTAATGATGTTGCTCAGTCAAACCTTGTCACATTTTCTTGTGGGTTACCTAGTTCCCTGTCTCCGACTACTAAGCAAGGGGCAAATACCACGCTCATCCAGTTTGGTTCTCTGGAACCAGTTCAAGTTCAGCTCTCACAAAAAGCACCTCATTATAAGTCGAATGATGATAAAAGGTCAATGATGGATGAGGAAGAAGGCTGGACGATGGTTGTTCGCAAAAGATGGAAGAAGAAACGAGCATTCCCTCTTCATTTGATCACCCAAGAGTCCAAAAGAACACAAAAGCAGATTCAGCCTTGGTCAAAAAGAATGAGTTATAAGAGGCAAGGAAGACTAGGAACAAAAGTGTATGAAGATTCAGCACAAACCCGAAAATCCCGAAGGCTCATCACCTTGGAAGAATTCTTCCCCAGAAAATTCTTTCAAAATGACTCAGCCGAGGCCGTCCACACAGTCTCTCGTTGCGAAATTCAGGACGAAAAGGAGGACGTTGACCATGGTGATCCAAAAGAGACCTCGTCGTCTTTGGAGGAACTCCAATCTCAGGTTAATGAAGTTAAACCCTTGCAATCCTCCACATCACCAAAAGAAGTGCTCACCCAAGCTCTTGAAAAACCAGAGATATACGCCCCTCATACCAATACGCTTCAACAAACACAGGGATGTTACGCATGCTCTCCAGACTTAACCTTCACGGATGAGGATCTATTGTTAGGCTCTAAACCCCACAATCGCCCACTCTATGTCTCTGGTTATGCTCGTGAACAAAGGATCGAGCGTATCCTTGTTGACGGAGGTTCAGCTGTTAACATACTTCCAAAGGTGACCATGAAACAACTGGGTTTTACTATGGAAGAATTATCACACAGTCGTTTGGTCATCCAAGGTTTTAACCAAGGAGGACAACGTGCAATCGGCCTGATCCACCTAGAATTAACCATTGGAGAATTGAAAAGCAATGTCTTGTTCCACGTCATTGACGCTAAGACGACCTACAACATGTTGTTAGGACGTCCTTGGATCCATGAAAATGGAATAGTGTCGTCGACCTTGCATCAATGCTTCAAATTCTTTCAAAATGGAATAAAAAAAGTCAATGCCGATTTAAAGCCTTTTGCAGAGACCGAAGCTCATTTTGCTGATGCAAAATTTTATGCAAAAGAAGACATTTCTAGTGAGGTTCTTCCAGTTGAGATCCCGTCTATGAAAAGTAAACAGGATGAAAAGGAGCATGTTAAATTCATCGCCAAAAAGGACATTTCTTCCCCGAAGAAAGGTCCAGAACCATTCCTCCGGTATATACCATTATCACACCGCAAGAATGGACAATCACCATTCACGGAATGCCTTCAACCTATAAAAGAAGTGGGAAGGCTTCCTACAAAGCTCACGATGGAGGATGTAGCCATATTGAAAGAAAATCATGTCATGCCTTTAACTTCATCCACAAATCCTTTGCCCTCGAAGCCGTTAAATGGATTTGTAAGGTCTTCACAAAGTCCGATAGAGCATGGTATTCTACCAAGTGAGCAGACGAAAGAATGGTTCGACCCAAAGGCATATAGGCTGTTAGCCAAAGCAGGCTACGATTTCTCAAAACAAGAAGACTTAGGGAAGCTAATTCCAGAAGCCACCGGAGAAAAGATGCATGGCCTTAGCAAAACACAAAGGAAAATGCGGCTTGAAGGGCATGAAATTCCTATCCCAAAGACCGGATTAGGTTATACTCCCGAACAACCAGCTCAGATATGGATCAAGAAAAGAAGCGATCCTTCGAGTTCCCAATACATAACAGTGGAGGTCAACGAAAGTTCAAACCAAAGAAAAGACCATTCTTCACCCCGTGTCTCAGTGTTTGATCGCATCGAGGCCTCGTCATCACGAATCACAGTGTTCGACAAGTTAAATACAACTTGTTTAACACCAAATCGGGACACTCTTGCTTGTAAATCAATCTTTGATCGACTGGGGGCAACGAAAAGGCCTATTGATAGTCATTCTCAAAGTTCAATAAACTTTGACGTTCAAGGGGAGAAGAAAGCTAATGATGAGATCCGCAGTAGCATTCCTTCACGCATGAAACGTAACTTTACCTTGGAGATCAACACTGAAGGATCGCTCAAAGTCAAAAGATGAACAATTGTGCATACAAGTCAGTCACCCGTCCATGATGAGGAGATTGAAGAGGTATCATCCTCGTTTCATATTACAATAGAAGAGGGTACACTGTCAGATGCTGAAGCAACCAATGAAGAGGTCGATGAAGCTCCTCCAGCCTTGGAAGATGGAGGACAAGCTACAGTTGATGAACTTAAAGAGATCAATTTAGGAACTGCTGAAGAACCCCGGCCAACTTTCATCAGTGCACTTCTCACCCCTGAAGAAGAGGAAGGATACCTCAAGCTCCTAGTAGAATACAAAGATGTGTTCGCTTGGACTTACAAGGAAATGCCTGGGCTTAATCCGAGTATTGCTCTACACCATTTGGCAGTAAAGAAGGGCGTGCGCCCAGTCAAACAAGCTCAAAGATGCTTTCGGCCAGAGCTTATCCCTCAAATAGAAACCGAGGTCAATAAGCTCATTGAAGCGGGCTTCATTCGTGAAGTACAGTACCCAGAATGGATCGCTAACATTATCCCTGTCAAAAAGAAGAATGGACAAATCCGAGTGTGCGTTGACTTCCGTGATTTGAACAATGCATGTCCCAAGGATGATTTTCCATTACCCATCACTGAGGTCATGGTCGATGCCACTACTGGTCATGAAGCTTTATCTTTCATGGATGGTTCTTCAGGTTATAACCAAATTCGAATGAATTCGAAGGATGAAGAGCTTACAGCTTTTCGTACTCCTAAAGGCATTTACTGTTACAAAGTAATGCCTTTCGGGCTAAAGAACGCTGGTGCTACTTATCAACGGGCCATGCAAAAGATCTTTGATAATGTACTTCATAAATACGTAGAGTGTTATGTCGATGATCTGGTGGTTAAAACAAAAAGAATGGAAGACCATCTGGCAGAACTGCAATACGTGTTCAATCGCCTAAGAAAGTATCAGCTTAAAATGAACCCCCGCAAATGCGCTTTTGGCGTAACATCTGGTAAATTTCTTGGTTTCATTGTGAGGCACCGCGGTATTGAAATTGACCAGTCCAAAATTGAAGCTATCCAGAAAATGCCAGAGCCCAAGAATTTGCGAGAACTTAGAGGCTTGCAGGGAAAACTAGCCTACATACGACGATTTATCTCGAACTTGGCTGGTCGATGTCAACCTTTCAACAGGTTAATGAAGAAGGATGTGCACTTTGAATGGGATGAGGCTTGTAGCAATGCTTTTGCACGCATCAAAAGATACTTGCTTAATCCTCCAGTCTTAGGTGCTCCTATCCCAGGAAAGCCTCTGGTGCTGTACATTGCGGCACAAGAAAAGTCCCTAGGTGCTTTTATGGCGCAAGAAAATAAGGAGGGGAAAGAAAGAGCTCTTTATTATCTGAGTCGAACTCTTAATGGGGCTGAATTAAATTATTCTCCTATCGAAAAGATGTGCCTCGCTCTTTTCTTTGCCATAGACAAACTGGAGCACTACATGCAAGCATATACGGTCCGTTTGATAGCAAAGGCGGACCCAATTAAATATGTCCTCTCCAGGCCAGTGGTTTCAGGTCGTATAGCTCGATGGGCAGTCCTGCTACAACAATATGACCTTGCATATGTTCCACAAAAAGCTGTCAAAGGACAAGCGTTGGCAAACTTTTTAGCTGATCACCCAGTTCCATCTGATTGGGAGTTCTCCGATGATTTCCCAGATGAAGATGTGTTTTACATTGAAGTAATGCCACCATGGATGATGTTTTTCGATGGGGCCGCACGTCGGGAAGGAGCGGGGGCAGGTGTAGTGTTTGTTTCTCCACAACGGAAAATACTTCTATACTCGTTCTCATTGAGTGAACTTTGCTCAAACAACGTAGCCGAGTATCAAGCATTGATTATTGGTCTACAAATGGCCATTGAGATGGGCATATCGCAGCTTGAGATCTTTGGGGACTCCAAATTAATTATCAACCAAGTCTCAGAGCAGTATGATGTCAAGAAAGAAGACCTTATCCCTTATTGCAAATATGCGAAGAAGTTGGTAGCAAGTTTTGAGGCCACCACATTGGAGCATATACCAAGGAAGGAGAATAGACAGGCCGATGCTTTAGCTAATTTGGCTACCGCCTTAACATTATCCCAAGAAGAGACAACCGAAGTTGCTATTTCCCAAAGGTGGGTGGTACCTCTCCTAGTTGAAGAAGATGAAGAAGAGCAAACCAACATCATTTCTGTATGCCTTGTTGAAAAAGAAGATTGGCGACAAGTGATCATTGAATACCTTCAACATGGAAGACTCCCAGATGATAAATGCCACAAGACCGAAGTTCGGCGAAGGGCTGCTCGATTCATTTACTATAAAGACACTCTCTTCCGCCGTTCATTTGATGGATTGTTTCTCCGTTGCCTAGGAGAGGAGGAGGCTAAACAAGCTTTAGAGGAGGCTCATTTTGGAATATGCGGCGCACATCAGTCAGGTCCTAAGTTACACTATAGGATCAAACGAATGGGTTACTATTGGCCTACAATGGTGCAAGATTCTATGGAGTGCGCTAAGAAGTGCGAAGCTTGTCAGTATCACGCAAACTTCATCCATCAGCCGCCAGAACCTCTACACCCAACTGTAGCTTCTTGGCCTTTTGATGCGTGGGGACTTGATGCAATAGGGCCATTACCAAAGTCATCCGGTGGCCATTTGTACATCTTGGCCGCAACTGACTACTTCTCGAAATGGGCAGAAGCTGTACCCCTTAGGGAAGTGAAGAAAGAAACGGTGGTCAATTTCATTCGAACTCACTTGATCTATCGGTATGGTGTCCCTCGGTATATCATAATTGATAATGGCAAACCATTCTACAATAGGCTGATGGCAGAGCTATGCGAGAAGTTTGAATTTAAACAATACAACTCCTCCATGTACAATGCCCCGGCAAACGGACTAGTTGAAGCATTTAACAAAACACTTGGCAGTTTGTTGAAAAAAGTGGTATCCAAGACAAAGCGAGACTGGCATGAAAGAATCGGAGAAGCATTATGGGCGTATCGAACAACATTTCGAACGCCTACTCAAGCAACGCCGTATTCTCTTGTTTATGGAGTGGAAGCCGTTCTTCCATTAGAACGCCAAATCCCATCATTACGGATTGCCATTCAAGAAGGATTGACTGGAGAAGAAAATGCCAAGCTCAGACTGCAAGAATTAGAGGCGCTTGATGAGAAAAGGCTCGAGGCCCAACAACACCTTGAGTGCTATCAAGCTCGTCTTTCAAGCGCATTCAATAAAAGAGTTAAACCACGATCATTCCAAGTTGGTGACTTAGTCCTCGCCGTTCGAAGACCTATCATCACAACTCATCGTACAGGCAATAAGTTCACTTCAAAATGGGATGGACCTTATGTTGTGCAAGAAGTCTACACCAATGGAGCTTACAAGTTGATCGACAATGATGATGGCATAAGGATCAACCCTATCAATGGGAAGTTTCTTAAACACTTCTATGCTTGAAATTTAAGAATTGCTCCTCGGTAAGAGCTTAAACTACCCACTATAGCGCTGCAAGAGTACATGATGTCTTCCCATTACCCTTGAAAGCGTACCAATAAGGAGAAATTAATCCCACTCTATGTCACCAATTGCTAGTGTGGCGTAGTGGTTGGATGCCCATGTCGCCCTTGAGGCCGTCTCGGGTTCGATTAGTGGTGATACCCACTATTGCACATTGAGCCCCCCTTTTTGCAAAAACACATAAGAAAAAAAAATTTTACTAAAACAAAAAAAAACAAAACAAAAAAATCATTTGAACTACGTGGTGACTTGATCCCTCTCAAGGGTACGTAGGCAACTTAGTATCTTTTGCTGAGTTCAGTCACGCACTAAAAAAAAAAATTATTAAAACAAAAAAAAAAACAAAAAAAAAGAAGAAATTATCCAAAAAAAAAAAATCATCAAGGAAAAAGAAATTATCAAAAAAAAATTATCAAAGAAGAAAAAGAAATTATCAAAAAAAAATCATCAAAAAAAGAAGTCATCAAAAAAAAAAATGTTGAACGACGTGATGACTTGATCCCTCTCCGGGGTGCGTAGGCAGCTTAGTACTTGTCGCTAAGTTCAGTCACATGAAAAGAAGAAGGATTGCCAGTCTAGTTTGAAGAGTTTTCCAACGGTCATCAATATGCTTTTGAAGTCCCTTTGGTTGGCAAGACATTGCTTAAAGATAGTCAACTGCTTAATAGGATGATCAAAGATCGTTGTAGTCAAAGATGAAGACTGTAAGGAGTTGACATTCCTTAGCTTTCCTTGAAATGATGTTAAACATAAACTGATGCTTGGTTGTGGTGTAAAATAAAATCTCCAACTTCCTTTGCAAGAAATGAAGTCTTCATGGCATTGTCCATCTTCTATGGACATTCTCCCACATTTCTAAAGTATGCTTTGCATCACTTATCTCTTGGGGGCATCTTCTTGTACCTTACAAGTCTAAGCAACATCGTCTCCCTTCTGAGTGGTGCAATTTCATATCATGTCTCCAAAAGTTGGACAATGTCACCTTCCTCCAGCATCTGAAGTTGGTGTTGCATCATCTCTCCTCCAAGGGCATGTCCATGCAATGTCAAAGTCTTCGCGGCATTCTTCTTGAAACTTCAAGGTTTTGTTGGCATCTCCTTGCATCTTCAAAGTCTTGATAAAGACTCCTTGCATTTTCAACATCTTGTTGGCATCTCCTTGCATTTTCAAAGTCTTAATGAGAGCTCCTTGCAATGTCAAAGTATTGGCCGCATTCTTCTTGAAACTTCAAGGTTTTGTTGGCATCTCCTTACATCTTCAAAGTCTTAATGAGAAGTCCTTGCATCTTCAAAGTCTTGATACGGACTCCTTGCATTTTCAACATCTTGTTGGCATCTCTGAAATCTTGATGTCTGGCTACAGTGCTATACGCCCTTCATGTCTGAGCGATGTTGCCTCTGAAAATTGCTTTATGACAAAGATGAACGTTGGCACAGCTTCGGCAAAAATGGAGTGTTGACGTGGCTTCATGGCTTCGGCACAAATGAAGTGTTGATATGGCTTCATGACAAAGATGAGACAAAGATGAACGTTGGCACAGCTTTGGCAAAAATGGAGTGTTGACGTGGCTTCATGGCTTCAGCACAAATGAAGTGTTGATATGGCTTCATGACAAAGATGAACATTGGCACGGCTTCGATGCGAATGAAGTGTTGACGTGGTTGCTTCAATGCAAATGCAAACTTTGCGCGGCTTCATGATAAGAACAATTTGTGTGACTACATTGCAAAGACAATTGTGGAACACGTTCATGCAAAAACAAGTGCTAGCATTGTTCCATTAACGAACAGCACTAGTATTGCTTCATTGCCAACACCCGAGCCAATACGACACCAACGATAAGTACTGGCGATAGCATTGTTGCCTAGCTGAATATCCTTATGGAAACATTGTTGCAAAGATTCTTAAGATGGCTGTGTTGAAAAACAAGTGTTGGTGCAGTTTAATTGCCGAGACAAAGGGCAATAATTTGATAAATGAAGGCAAACACTTCCATGAGAATGTCAGCGTAAAGTTTGATGTCAAAACCTAAAGATCAAGAAAATTGTGCTGCAAAACAAAAACAAGCAAAAAAAAAAATTTATTAGGGAAAAGATCTCATAGCACGTAAAAAAAAAAGTAAAAAAATAAAAAAATAAAAAAAATCTTGAAAGCAGGAGGAGAAAGCTGAAAGTTAAGCATGTATCTCAGTGATGAAGGAAGGCAATAGCATGCCTTTATATAGAAAATTTATGAGACAACAGACAAGAAAAATGAAGAAAGTCAGCAAACCATTAAATGATTCCACCAACCGGCGAATGGAAAAAAATTGCATTCACATTTCAGAAATGTGAAAACAATTAGAGCTCAAAGTCAAATTTTGCAAACTCGAATGCACTCAAAATCAAAGAAGACTGCACCTAATCTTGAAATGAACGAGGATATGCAGCCATGGAGATAAAAGCTGAAGGCTCATTACCCACCTCATGACCTACAAGTCCAAACTCAGCTGCTGCCCTGTCAGAACGGCCACCGCAAAAGTAGACTAGAAGGCCATACGTCCAACAATGACCCGCGGCTTTCACACTCGAATCTGTGCAAATCCAGACACCATTTCAGGAAACTAAGCATACCACTCGATCCAGCGTGCCCCGATCTGCAAAACCCAAAAATTTCAAGCCCAAAAACGGCTGCACGCGCAACCACGCGCCGCCATAAGCTCGCGATGACCAACGGCTTAGTCCGCAAAACTGTGCAAATCTGTTCATAATTTCACAAAACTAAGCCTACAGAGATCTTCTACGGCCTTAGAACTACAAAACCTGAAATTTTCAGGTCCAGAAAATCATCCACGCGCCTCCACGCGCCGCCAGAATGTTCGCCTGACGGTACACACGCCTCCATCAAATATCATGCGTCGGGAGTTTCCCTCATGCGCGTAAACGCGCCACATGCGCCATACGTGTAAGCGCCAGCGCAGTGATGTCACCTCCACACCTGCTGACCCGTTGGTCCAGATTCGACCCGGACCGACCCGGTTTGACCCGGATCCGAACCGCCTGAAATTAAAATAAAAAAAAAAAAAGAGAGAGAGAAAATGCTTTGACCAAGCGGACTTTTGACCTTGACCAAAAAGTCAAAATTTTCAAAACGGACCTGTCCCACTCAATTTTTCGAGTACATTCCGATTTTGGGACCCGTTTCTTCATTCAAAGCTCAGAAATTGTGCAAATGTCCAATTTCCAAAAAGTTGACCTTTGTGCAAATGTTGACCAAGTGTCAAAATTTTTAAAATGGACCTATCTTGCTCAATTTTTCACGTACATTCCTATTTTGGAGTCCGTTCCGTCATTTAAGACTCGAAAATTGCACAAATGACTCGATTCCAAGTGTTCAAAACTTAGGCTCTCAAGATCAAAATTTGAGATTCATCCATTTAATTGGGATCCCTTTAGGGTTATTCTCCAGACTTCATCAAGACTTCCTCTCAAAATACAAATGAACTCTCACAAGTGTGTCTCAAACTTGAAATTACACCGAGTCATTAGTTCAACCTAACATTCCTGTTCGGTGCCTACCAGTCTCCAACTTACCATTCTCATTCGGTGCCTACCATTCCCACCTACCATTCCCATCTACCGTTCTCACCAAAAATTCTCAACTACCATTCTCAACTACCTATCTACCATTCTTCGTCTCTCCACTATAAATAGAAGGGCCGGATTCATCAAGAACTCATCAAAAAAAGAGAAAAAAAAAAAAAAAAACAACACACTGAGTCATGAAATGGAGATTTGCTTCTTTCAGATTTTCAAGTCCTCATTTTCACAGCCATTTCTCACTATGGCCTCATCATTCTCAACACCTAGCAACCAATATTGCTTCATAATCGGTTTGAGATCAACCCTCCCATGGTTCGGTCGAAACCCTATTTACAACATCATTACAGTTTTGAGATCCAAACAAATTTTGTTTCTCCACTTAACGACCACCTTTGTCTACAAAATTACTCATAACAAGGTCTGTATCGGCCTCCCATGCTTCCGTGGATTTGGTTGGCCAGGAAACCCAAGTCCAGCAGAGACACCTGTTCCTAACCTCAGGTCTCCCGTAGTCTCTCTCCAATTGCTTGGTCTTCCAGCAGAAGCAGTGGTTCAGAACAAACAGCAACTTGGCTGGTTTCAAAGACTAGAATCACAAGTTAGCTCTATCTTTCATTTTTCTGTGCTTTTCCAACAAGTGGCAGTAGGTGAAGATGGTAAAAAGTGTTGGGGTATCCTACAAATTGTCTTCCATCCAACACTTGAAACAACCTTCAAGGCACCAGCTCATCAAAATTCAGCCTTTGGTGCCGGTAAATGGTCACCAATGCCTTATTCCATGTCCCCACCACCGTGGGACCCAAAGGTCATCGTTGCTGGTACCTCGAAACACATTTTCTGGAATTACTCCAACTTAAATTCAGCTTGAAGTATTTCAGAAAGTACTCTTCTAAAATTACTTCAACTTAACGTCTGTCGGCATGGTCCCATCACACAGGCACATTCAATAACTTACCGACAGACCTCATTCAGCATGTAGTCAGTCCCATATCCAAAGGTGTACTTCCCAGAGACATCTACACCAGAAGGTCCCCAACATACAGGGCCAGCGCCATGGTGGGTATGTTTCATCCATTCACTTTGCTTCATCTCCATCTTCTTCATTGCCACCACCAGCATACCCAGAATCCATAAGCTTCTGAAATTACCTCAACTTAAGCTGAGTGATACAATTACACATGCGTATTTAACCACTTTCCCACATGTCCTCGCCGTAATCCAAAGCATGTTCTTCCGAGATAACTTCACCAGAAGTTCTTAAAAACACGAGGTTAGCCCCATGACTCTGCATGCTGTACCCAGCCACCATTCTCTCATCTTCCCCATCTTCTACACCCTGTGATCGCCGCCAACGATCCAAAATACTCTCCTGAAATTACCTCAACTTAACCTCTGTTGAAATGATTCAATCTTACAAGTATATCCAACTTCTTGCAAACAACTTTCAGCCTCACCAACCCACTTCAAATACCATAAAACACTATTTTGAAATTACTTCAACTTAAACTATGCTGAGAAGGCTCGGTCACGCAAGTACATTCAAATACTGGCAGACCCCTTTTCGGTCTCATCAAAGCCTTTCATATGGGTGGGTCTACTCTTCGGAAATTATCTCATCCTGCTGAAAGCTCCACCACCTTCAACTACTTCACTTAAAGAGTCAAGTACAAAAATCCATTTTCGAAACTCATTCCCACACCACACTCCAAAACTGTGTGCTTGAACGAGTTTCGAAAGGGCATTTGTAGAGAGGGAAAATTCCCGACCTATCACAAGCTGACACGTTACATTACCAGGTCCACAAAATACAGCCAATTACAAAGTACCACATATTGCTGCTAGGTTTTGCTATCACTATTCCGAAACCAACAGAAATTTGCCAAGTGTCATGCAAAAAACCAATCACACATCAACACGTGTAAACGATGACACAAGCAGCCTCGCACGTGTAAGCAATGACACAAGCAGCCTCGCACGTGTAAGCGATGACACAAGCAGCATCAGAGAAGATTCAGAAGCACTCAGAAGTACAGAAGCTCTATAGGAATCAAGCCTCAAAGCCTTCAAGAACTTCAAGAACTTCAACTCCAAAATCGGAGAACATTCGAAGCAGAATCATCCAGATCATCTGCCTAGATCCTAAAGTTCACGAAAACCAAGCCATCTGAAGCACAAGCAGCATCAGAGAAGATTCAGAAGCACTCAGAAGTACAGAAGCTCTATAGGAATCAAGCCTCAAAGCCTTCAAGAACTTCAAGAACTTCAACTCCAAAATCGGAGAACATTCGAAGCAGAATCATCCAGATCATCTGCCTAGATCCTAAAGTTCACAGGAATCAAGCCAAAAGTGTCCGAAAACATCAACAAATCACAAATCATTGAAGCTCAACGGATTCAAGCCTCTAAAGCTCCGAAGAACTTCCACCACAAACCTTCGAAGACGAAGAACGCACGAAGAACACGAAGAACGCGAAGAACAAAGGATTTCTAAACAAGCTCATAGCCAGAAATTCATTGTAATTCCGTTTCAGTAATCTTCGATCCATCCCTCAACCAAATTGAAGGATATTTTGTGTTCAAGTCAAATCCACATTGCCATAAATCTAATCAATAAGTTTTGCAAGGAGATCGAATCAGAGGATCACTCTTTTGTAATTCTAGAGAATTGTACCACACAATCATCAATACAAATTTGCATTTGTGAAACTATTTTACTTGTTTGATTTATTTCAAACTAGAAATTTAGTCGCTTACATACCTCTACTATTTTTCCTCCCATTTTTTGAACCATAGCCATTCCCACCAACAGAGCCTCATACTCAACCTTATTGTTCGTGGCTGAGAAGCCCAACCTTAATGATTTCTCAATGACGATCCTCTCAGGAGATACTACAACCAACCCTACTTCAGATCTCCTTTGATTTGCTGCACCATCAACATATACCCTCCAAAGTAAAGGCTCTTGCAGGGAAACCACACCAACTGATTTTTCATCCATGCATCACTTCTCCTTATCTTCTTCCATTGGAGACTCAGTGAACTCGGCTACCAAATCTGCAAGGACTTGGCCGTTAATAGAAGTGCGAGGCATATACTTGATATCAAAACTCCTTGGATCATCCCACATTTTGCAATCCTCCCTGTATAATCAGCTTTCCGAAGCAGCGATTAAAGTGGTAGTTGGGTTAGGGCCACGACAATGTGAGCGTGAAAGTAATAAGGGAGCTTTCGGGTAGCATGTACCACAGCCATGATGGCCTTCTCTAATGGTATATAATGCATCTCTTCCTTGTGAAATGATTTGCTTACATAGTAAACCGGTTTTTGTATCCCATCATCAACCTGTATCAGTACTAGGCTTACTGCATAAGGTGCTACAGCAATGTAAGCAAATAAAACCTTGTCCTCCTCAGGCCGAGACATAATAGGTGGCCGAGAAAGATATTCCTTCAACTGTTGGAAGGCCAAGGCACATTCCTCGATCCACTCAAATCCTTTCCACTTATGCAACAACTAGAAGAAGGGCCTACATTTGTCTGCTGACTGAGTGATGAATTGATTCAAAGCAGTAGTCATTCCTATCAACTTCTGGACTTCTTTGGGATTCCGAGGAGACTGTAGATTGTTAATTGCTCTAATTTGATTAGGGTTGACCTCAATTCCGTGATAAATGACCATATAACCCAAAAACTTGCTCAAGCCAACGCTAAAAGTGCACTTAGAAGCATTAAGGCGCAATTTGTGTTTCCTTAGTATTTCAAAAATATTCCCAATGTCATTCACGAGCTCGGACTCTACTTTACTCTTTACCACCATATCGTGTATGTAGACCTCAATATTTTTGCCCAGTTGAGGTTCAAACATCTTGGTCATCATCCTCTGATAGGTAGCCCCTGCATTTTTCAATCCAAAGGGCATCACTTTGTAGTGGTAATTACTAGTGGGTGAAACAAAAGCAGTCTTCTCCTGATCGTCCAAAGCTAATGGTATCTGATGATATCCTTGAAAGGCATCTAAAAAGCTCATCTGAGGATGGCCTACAGTTGCATCCACTAATTGATCTATCCGAGGCATGGGGAAAGGGTCTTTCGGGCAGGCTTTGTTCAAATCTGTGAAGTCTTCACATACTCGCCATTTCCCACTCTTCTTCTTCACCACCACTATATTGGCCAACCACTCAAGATAAAACACCTCTTTAACGGCCCCCGCCTGCTTAAGCTTAACTACCTCTTCCTTGACGGCATTAGAATGCTCCTTAAATGAGCGCCGAGGTGGTTGCTTTTTAGGAACGACAGATGGATTGACGTTTAAATGATGACAAATGAAATTTGGGTCCACCTTAGGAGCATCATAAGCATTCCACACAAACACATCAATGTTTCTCCTAAGAAATCCAATCAGCTCTTCCTTCTCCTGAGGGGGCAACTAAACTCCAACCTAGAATAACTTACCTTCATCATCACCAATAATAACTTTTCTAACTCCTCACACCTTGCCTCTTCTTCACCACGTCTATAGACCACATTGGCACCCTTGATTGCTATAAGCTCTGCACCACCTCCAGCCTGATGTCTAATTGTAGCCACCAAGCATTGCCTAGCCATAGACTAGCTCCCAACTAGTTTCTCAACCTGATCCCCTGATAGATACTTCACCTTCAAGTGCAAGGTGGAAGACACAGTCCCTATGGTTTGAAGTCAAGGTCTTGCCATAATAGCAGTATAGGGGGAGTAGGCATCTACCACGATGAAGTTCACTTCCACCACTTCTGACCCTGCCTGAACATGCATTCTAATTTGGCCCTTTGGAAAGACAATCTTCCCATCAAATCCTATCAGAGGAGAGTCATAGTAGGTTAGGTCCTCGGGCCTCAGCTTCAGCCCCCTAAATAGGTCAGGATACATGATCTCTACACCGCTGCCCTGATCTACCAGCACCTTCTTCACATAATACCCTCCTATCCTGAGAGTAACTACTAGGGAATCATCGTGTGGTTGCAAGGTTCCAACTTTGACCTCATCGGAAAAGCTCAAAGCTAGTCGGACCTCCTCTCTACTCCTCTTCAAATCAAAGGGCAAGTCTTTTGTAAATGGCCAAGCTATAGACATCACCCTGGATGGCCAAGAACCAATTCTTCCTAGAGCAGCAAGAATGATATTAATCGTACCTAAAGGTGGTCTTGTAGAAGCGTTTTTCTAAGCTTCTGACCCTGCTTGACTACCATGTCCATTGGGCTGATGCAGGAATTACTCTAACTTCCCAATTTTAACCAATTGCTCCAAATGACTCCACAACGTCCTGCAATCTTCAGTAGTGTGCCCCCACTCCTGGTGGTATTGGCAGTGAAGGCTTTGGTTGCACTTCATGGGGTCTCCTCCCATCTTGTTTAGCCATTGAAAGCATGGCTCATTCTCAATTTTCTCTAGGATTTGGTGTATTGGCTCTCGGAAAACAGTACTAACTACCTGAGCAGTAGTAGATCTAGAATGCTCGATAAAATCCCTCCGAGGTCGGTTGTTATTATACCTATCTGACCTGAATTCCCTTTTATCCTGAGGGACCACTTTAGCTTTCCCCTTTCCCTGTTGCTGGCCCTCCTCGACCTACTTATACTCATTAATATGGTGCATGAGCTGACAGACACTCCTAACTGATTTCTTGGTCAAAGACTTTCTCAGATCATGCTCGACGGGCAAGCCGACCTCGAAAGTCCTCATAGTAACGTCATCAAAGTTCCCATCTATCTCGTTGAACACCTCTCAGTACTTGTCATAATACGTTTTCAAGGTCTCCCCCTCTCGCATGGTCATAGACAGCAAGGAATCCAAGGGTCGAGGAATCCTACTACAAGTCACAAAACTAGCCCCAAATGCCCTAGTAAGCTCCTTAAAGGAGCTAATAGAACCTACTTTCAGACAGTCGAACCATCTCATTGCCATAGGCCCCAAACTGGATGGGAACACTTTGCACATCAAGGCTTCATTCTTGGAGTGAAAGGCCATTCTCTGGTTGAAGTGGCTAACGTGTTCTACAGGGTCCGTTCTGCCATTATACATGGTGAATGTTGGCTGAGTGAACCATCGAGGAAGTTTTCCTCCTTCAATTCTACGCGTAAACTGTGATTTGGAAATCTGGTTAAGAGCCCTGCTCATAGTATCATTGCCCAGACCTTTGTGAGATGGACTCCTACTCCTCCACTTATAATGATAGTCCTCATCATACAAAAAAGACTCACTAGGAGGAGTCCTGGACCTAGGCTTGTAGCTACCATCTCCATCATCATCAAAAGAGGGATCAGAATTTAAAGGAGTCCTTCTCCGTTGCTCACGGCGCAACCTTCTCCGCAAGCGGTCATTTTCTAGCTGCATGCTTTTAGCATTCTCTTCATGAGAGAGGTGACTTCCACCTCGAGACTGGCTCCTACTAGTATGCGTGGTATGCACACTAACCTCCCGGTCCCTCCTTCGCTCAAGGTTGAGGAATTGATCTTGACGTTGGGAACTGATAGACTCTTCCCGGTTTTGCCCTGAACCTACCATAGTTAGACGTTAAACACACTAAAGCTCAAGTCTCCCCACAGATAGCGCCAATTTTAAGGGCAAGTTTTGGATCCTAAGCTCAAAAGTTAAATGGATTAAGGCCCAAAAAGCCCAATACAATGAATTTATAGAGAGTGGGCTAAAAACTAGGCTTCAACGAATTGGACAACGCTCACAATGGACTAAAGATGGTAAGAAAGCAAGGAAAACCAATTAAAAAACAAGTTTTGTGCGAAAAAATTCTTCCTCGGAAATATCCGAGGAGAGTAGTTCTTAAATATATATTTCTCTTAAACTTGATTACAATTACAGTTCTTAGTGCTACAATGGTTTTTCTTTACAAATTCTCAGATGCTCCCTTTGTAATGGGATTTTTCTTCTTTATATTACCCTCCTTTGCTCTATCTCATCCCTTGGCTTGCTTTTATCCTTGTCCCATCAACATCTTCCTAAAGCTTTTTGAGGTAGCTGTAAGGCTGAACATCACTGTTCAGGTATCACTTCCACATTAATGCGACTAGAGAGTTAGTTACAGAGCAGTTAATGCAGTGGTAGAAACTTTCCCTTAGATGTTTCTCACCTTCCCCTTGTCTTAGTCCTTCCGGATGCTTATCCTTACCATTAGAACTGCCTAGAATGTTGCTGTTGACGGCATGTCAACCCTTCTGACCTCTGCTCTGTTAAGCCAAGGAGGCATTTGTCCTTGGGCCACCTTCCTGAACCCTTATGACCAAACACCTTCCTCCATTCACTAGCCCACACTTCTATATCAATGTTTTCTTGTCCTTGAACTATTAAGTATTCTCGGACAGGGCCCAAGGCCCAATATACATTTCTGGCCCTATCCTCCCTTCAACATATACATTTTCCCTTCCAAGACACCATTTTATCTATTTTACATTTCTACGTAACAATACTACATCCCATTTTTTATTTTAAAATACATTCATTAAAATAATATATTTTCTAGCTATGTACATTTTGCATTTAGTTTGATTTTGCATTCCCAAGAAAAAAAAAATGACCGCTTGAATTAAGACACTTGGACACATTACAACAAATATTTTCACCTAACCCCCTTTGACCAGCCATTTGCATGCAAACAATCCCATCTTGTTTTTTCACTTCTCATTATGTTAAAACGTAATTCGTATTGTGAATTGATTTCTTTTTTTAATTTTTTTAATCGCGAATCATTAGATACAAAAACAACTAATAAAAATTATAAATAAAAAATTATAAATATACAGATAAAAAATATATTTATTATAAATTTGAAATATATTCAACTAATAACTAATTTATTCATTACTTATGTAATAATATTTAACAGAACTAACTAAATAAATCAAATTAACATGTATTTACTAAAAAAAATTCAAATTTATTAAACCTAAAAGTGATCAAACATGACGATGAGCCAAAATGATAATAATTTTTCATCATATTCATCATCTTGCATAATCAATTTCATCTAAGTCATTTTTATCATAATGTTCATCATCTAGCAAAATTATTTATTCGTTAACTACTTTCTTCATCGTTATCACTTTATCAGCATTTACTAAATCTTCTTATTCTTTTATTTTAATAACTTTCTTTATAATTTTATCTTGGTATTTTAGTTTCTTAGACTTATAGCAAAAGTAACAACAATAAATATATTGTCAATTAATACCTTATTCACAGTATAGAAAATAAATTTGCAAATATGAAACGTTAAGTATTAAGTGTGCAGTCCAAATTTTTTAGGAGAAAGAGAGAGGAGATGGGAAGAAAATCATGGACAAGTTATTTTATTGGGCTCAATTAAGTGTCCCAATAATTTTGTATTAAAAACAAGTCTAACAACTTGTTGGACTCAAATAAAAGCACAAATTTTAACATAAAAATTCATTTGAGCCCATTTGTCTATGTATCATACGATATGTATGATTCTACGATATGATACAAATTAAACAATATACATTATAAGATTCATGAACTTAAATTCTATAAAATTGTAAACTCTGGCCCAAAAGTTTACTTAAAAAATCGCTTGCCAAGAGGCTTGCCTTCCCCCCCCCCCCCCTTCTCTCACTCTTCCTCTCTCTCTAAGAGGTTCAATGTAGAGTGATATTCAAATTTTGTAAAAGCAATCCAAATCAAATGGAGCAAGAACAAAATATTTTGAAAAAGGGGATCAATGACACCCTAGAAATGCAATCCAAGGAAATAATAAGTGCAATTGAAGTGGAGCATCATGAAAAGTACTTAGATCTACCCTTATTTGTAGGTATAGTAAAGTATTCAATCTTTGCACACATAAAGGATCGATTTTGGAAGAAACTTCAAGGGTAGAAGGGAAAATTACTCTCAAAGAAGGAAAAGGAAGTGCTTCTTAAGGTGGTAGCACAATCCTTACATATATACTTACTCAGTTACTCTATGAATTTTTTTTTCTATGCCAAAGAAATTATAGAGCGAGCTTAACTCATTGTATGATGGGTTCTGGTGTGGTGATGAGGATGATAAAAGTAAGGTACAATGGTTGAAATGGGAGAGATTCTGCTTACCAATGAAAGATGAAGGGCAAGGGTTTAGGGACTTAAATACATTCATCTGGCAATGCTTTTCAAGCAGGGGTGGTGGTTATGCAATAATAGTATAATACCATTTCACTTGTTGCAAATATTATGAAAGCCAAATACTACCCCAATTCAACATTTATGGAAGCAATACAAAAAGGTAGATATCTCTATATTTGGCATAGTCTCCAAGCTACAAAACCAATTCTAAAGTGGTGGATAATGTGGATATTTGGTTCAGGGTATCAAATTAGTACCAAGACCAGACTCTGTCAAGTTTTACGGTCTTTAAATAGGCCTAAGTCTTTAAACATTTTTTAAAAATTACTTAGATTAATAAAAATTCAGACTTTTGTCTATTGTTTTCTTTAATGGATTCTAGACCCCTTTCTCCTTATAGAGTCAAGGAATACTTGTGGATTCGAGGAACCCTCGTGAATTGGAGGTTATCTTTTAGTTCTGCTTCTTGTTTCCTCTGCATCCTGCATTTGTTTTCTTTATTATCTTGGGTTTGCTTCTTCTTTACCTACTACCCTTTACATAATTGCACTGTTCATTTATGTTTATTCATGCAATTGTTGAGTTCCGTGCTTAGCTAATTAAGTTAGTCATGTAAATTTTTCTTTAATTGTGATTAGCCTAAATTGATTAAGCCGTAATTAAAATTTGGGGTCTAAATTGTACCTAGGAATGTTGGTACAGGAGATTTATTCTTGCTTAATTAAATTCCCAAGTGGCTAGGACGGTGGTGCATATGTTAATGGATTTACCAATGCGGGTATTTTTTTTAAAATTTTTTTTAATAGGACCAATGAGGGCTTGACTATTGATGTGGTCGTTTTCATAAGCAATATTATTGAGATGAAATGAGTTTCGATCATTATGACATTTTTTTTTTATACTCTTTACTAGATTCGTGTTGCTATGGTTTAGTGCTTTGAGTTCTTCTAATCACTTCAAACTTAGCAGCTCTTATTAAGCAGAAATAGAGGTTGATTTAGGAGCCTTTTCATGCCTGTTACTTTGGGAATGCATCCGTGTGTATTTTAATGACAATTTATTTGCATTCAGAGGAATGGTTTTATAATAACTAGCCGCGAACCTGCGCGTTGCACATGATAATTATTTTTATGGTAGTTTTATTAATTATTTTTTTTACAATTTAAACTAATCTAATAATGAATAATGTATTTTGTAATTATATTTTTATTTATTATAGGAACAATCATAAATGTAATATAGGAACAATCCAAAACACCAAAAAAACGTAAACTAAAAAAAATATTAATAAAACTTAACAATGATTATTTGAACCAATATTAGGATAAAATTTTGTTTTTGATAATCTATTAAGGTTATTTTCTTTGTAGAAATTATAATTTCGGCCACCCAAAACATATTATCAAATAAAAAATTATTAGCAAAATCTAAGAATTAAATTTCTATACATGCTTGTTATAAAATAATAATAATTAAAATAAAATTGCAAAAGTTAAAATTTGTCACTTATCCGATTATTTTTGTTTGGCTAACCTTTACTTTTCTTTAAATGAATGGCATTATAGAGTACTTCTAATACAACTATTAAGAGTACTTTGTCAACCACAAAGGATTAGAAAATAAAAAAAAAAATTAGTAAAGTCTCATAGTTTAACATCTAAATTGAGCACTATAAAAAATCATGATATGTAACAGAATAAATACCAAATTATCCAAATCATGCTATGTAATAGAATAATATTATATTTTTATATGCTATATTTAATTCTTTAGAATGCAATAGGATAACATTTAACAATCAAAGAGAATAAAAAATAAAAAAAAACAACAACAATTTAAAAAACAAAACAAAACCCAAAATAGAGTTTTAAAGAATATATAAAATTATCAACCTAAAGTAGAGATGCAAGAAAAATAAAAAAATCTACCAAAAAATTTAGAGAGAGAGAGAGAGAGAACCATTTTTTTGTGAGGGAAAACTATGCATAGAATAGAAGAGATAGTGACAAATTTATAGTAAGAGGGTGTGAATAAGAAAAGACAAAAATAAAGGAAGATGAAGGCAAAGAGGAAGAATGATAATAATGTAGAGGGTAGTGGGGAGATGAAAAGGTAAGGGAGGGAGAAAGATTGAAGTAGTGGGGAGATGAAATAGTAAGGGAGAGAGAAAGGTTAGAGAAGTGTAAATATTAAAAAAATAAATGTTAAAAACAATTATAGGAAAATTGGAAAAAAAAAAAAAAAAAAACCCTAAAACTTGAAAGGCTTCAACGTTTTTTGTTTTTTGTTTTTTTTTTTTTTTTTTTTTCCTCCTTTAAGTTAAAAAGGCTCACACAAAACCCTAAAGTTAAACTGAAAAGGCTTTGGGTTGGGCTTGATAGTGGAACTACATAAATAAGAGTTGGGTTGGATTAATTATACAGATTTATTATAGGGTGATAGTGGAAGTAAATAAATAAGTAGTGGACTGCATTTATAGGGCTAAAAATTGTAAAAACCATTTTAAAACTGTATGACAAATTATATTTAAAAAAAAAAAAAAATGATGTGACGCAACGTGAGAGCAGCAACATTAAACGTTACGCTTCAGCTTTTAGTAATACTAGTTTTTAACTCGTGCAAATGCACAAGATTTATATTTAAAATTTTTTAAAATTTTGTTATTGTATTTTTATAGCATCTCAAAAGTATTTTTCTTTCTTATTTAACATCAACAAAAGTAAATCAAATCATACTTCGTCATAGTAACATATATTAACACACTTTAAATAAGGGAAAAAAAATTAAACTTACAGTAATGGAAAAACAAATACCTTTCTTCAAACATCATACAAATTTAGATTCATAGCTCAAAATAACATTTATAATCCTAAAATAAACCAAAAGTCAAATAGTTTAACCCCTTGTTTATGGACTTCCTTTCTCTCTTAAAAGTCTTATGGGTCTAATGTTGTGAGCATCCAAGCCATTGATGATCTTTTTGCATACCTGGACATATCAGAAGTTTCAAAAAAATAAAATATGTTAAATTGATTCCATACGAATAACACATACAAATGCAAAATTAGTTCTACCATCTAAAATCTAAATCACATGAATCAGTGTTAGATAGCTTATCATTTCTTTTTCCCTTAAACCTGTCTAATAAAAATCTGTAAATCGGAGAAAAAAAAAATTTCTTTTCATTGTAAGCATTAAATGTAGCTTGTACTCATTTTCTTGCTCACTTATCCAATTTGACAATAGGTAAATTATCACGTTTTATATTTCCCAAATATCATCATGATTTTAATTGCCTCATTTGCAACAAACAAATGTCCTAACACCCCCAACAAACCAATGTCCTAACACCCAAACACAAACCCACAACTACCCAAAATATACCAACCACAAACCAACATAAATTCATTGGAAAAATGTTTAAAATAATACTCTAATAATAATAATAATAATAATCAAAGAAAAACTCACCTTAGGACTATAACCGGCTTAAGTAACATCTAGAGTTGTTTTGGGGAGGGGGGGAGAGCCAAGAGAAGGAGAGTGTGGTGGGTAGGCAGTCTCTCTTTCTCTCTCTCAATGTCTGCCTTAAGGGGTTTCTCTTTGCAATCTTGGTGGTAAGAAGGTGGCAGGGAACCGGACGTTGGCAGAAAGCTGGCTCAACAGTGGTGGTGGCACTATATCCACAACTATCTCAAATAATATCACGGTCCCTCTGCAACCAAGGCTTCCACGACTTCAAAGTTGTTAGGAAATACAATTTTCTGGCTCATTGGAATTCAACCAGATATGCCAATGAGCTTAAGGAACAAAACAATAATTATTAGAATAATATTGTACCTGTTCTGTATAAAAGAAGTACATATATAGAGCATCTTTGCAGATTTTTTAATGTAAACTATCGAAAAATTTTAATTATGATCGAATGTACTCTACAGTGTGAACCTCAAAGAATAGGAGGTGCCCTCCAACCAAACATAGTCTACTAAATGAATTACAATTCACAGTCATTGTCAGTTTTGTTAATACAATTCACACACCAGCAACCATAAAAGTACAATAACGAAACACATTGTCCGCAATTGTCTACCATTAAAACAAAAGTTTAAAGTACCTAATCCTGGTTATTCTGCAAATAGAGTGAAAGGCGATAAAAAATTTTAATAGAAAATATGAAAGAAAAGCCAATTGGCAGTAACAAAAACTTATTCTAAAAGAGAACCAAGTTGCATTTCTAAAGAGAGGGCTGACAAACAAACATTTACCACCTCCAAGACTTTTACTATACTAAACAAAAATGAAACACAGCTTCTCCCATAAATCTAAGTTGCATTCCTTTCCATTCGAGTTTCACTGATTTTTTTGCAAATAAATTTTGGCTCTAGGGAATATTTTTTCTATTAATGAAGCAGTCCTATCTAGTAAGCTCTCTGCTTATCTTCCTTTTGAAGATAAATATATTCCTTTCTCAAAAGATAGATTTGTGTTAACTCTCACAATTAGTCTCAAACCACATCCACTTAAAGCAAAGTAGCCACAAAAGGTAAAAAATCAATCCTCTTGGGACTTGGGAATATGGATATTAGTATTACACATTTGTGGTGTATGATTAGGATACAAATTGATCACAAAGTTTCATAATTTAAATACATATCTTACTCAGTCATGAAGCCATATTTAAGGTAAGACATTATTTTTTTTTCTATAATACCAAGATTGTACCATCAAAGTGAATAGTGCAAATGAGAAATAATATAGGCTAAGATGATGCATGTGATGTCTTAAAACTCGGAATTCAAAGTACCATGAATGAAAAATGAAATAGTTATAGTGTGGAATTATGGCCATTAGATAAACTCAAATAGACAGTTAGTTATCATGCAGTCTAAGCCTAAGAGAATGCGTCAATTCATTTTTCTAAAACACATTAAAACACAAATGTACAATCTGCAAACTTCCCCAATAATGGCGAATTTAATGGCTGTCTCTAAGAGAATATGTCAATCTCAAATCAATTTTTTTTTTTCAAACACATTTAAAGTTAAAACACACATGTACAATTTGCAAAATTCCAGATTTAAGTGTACACACATTCAGGCTTAAATATTTGTCTAATTTCACCTATTTGAGGGCTAAATCGGCTCCAATGAAAAATGTTGTTTACAAATTGTCAAAAATTTACACATAAGATCATTATAATATGAAAAATATAAATATTAAGAACTAAAATATTACAGTAATCATAACGTGCTTTTATATTTGGTTTAATAACTATTTTTTTTTTATAGGTAATATTTGGTTTAATAACTATTACTCTAGAAAAGAATTAGTAAATACTGTAGAATAAATATATCTTCAAGCTTTATCCAATGCCAATATAGAATGACCCAACAATTAAATTGCAGAAGATTGAAGGTAAGACCAAAATTAGACTACATTAAATGGATTAAGTTACCTGGGTTGCAAACTCTTATTGACTTTGCCAAAAACAGCCGTCAAGTTGGGTATTCCAATACCAAACAAAACAATTAATAAATATGCAAATTTCAAGCATAGAGAAATTGATTTTGAAATGTAGTCATATTTAATAAACAAACTTAAATGTGAAGATAAAAAAGACCCAAACAAATATCAAAGCCTGATCAAAATATGAAACTAAAAAGTGAAGAGAAACACTGAATTCGAAGATCCAAATCGAAACCAATCTAAACAAAATATCAAAACCTAATCATATTTAACAAACAAACTTAAATGCGAAGGTAAAAACTCACAGGTAGTGGTTCCAGCCTCTCTCTATGTAAGACTCCTTGAATTTGAGTTTCTTTCTTGCAAGTTTTTTAAAATTTTTTTTTTTTTTTGGTACTATCTAACTATAAAATGTTTAAATTTTCACCTACAGTTTGTCTTTCGTAATAAATGAAAGCGTCATGCACATTGTGCGGGTTATTAGCTAGTACATATAATATAAAAAATAACTCTTTATTTTTTTTTTGGAATATGCAGGATTCCTGACAATTCGTCTGCTGTTCAAATCCGATGTTATGGTTTCCTAACTTAAAGTCTTTGTAGCAGTGACTTCAATAGTTTTCTAGTAGACGTCTGCAAGAAATTGAAGAGCCCAATTAAGAAGTGCAACTTGAAACTTAAATTTGATGCATGTTTTTTGTCTATGATCAAGTTATGCTCTAAGATATACATCTGGTGACTTTCCATCTTGCACACTTGATTGATTGTTACAATTATTTCACAGATAATCACTGCTACAAATCTCTGCAAATAGCATATAATAGTAAGCTTCAATTAATGGATTTTCAAACTGCTGTTTCAGTCTTTTCTTATAGTCAGTCTTGTTGTCTTAACTAAGAGGCCAACCTGTTTGGGTGCTCCACTTCATACCACCGTATGGAGGGAAATAGCCTACAGATTGCAGATAAGGCAATGGACATAAGTCTCTGTAAGCTGAATTTTGTGTGTAATTATTCAATGAATACAATGTGCGTATTACTCAGAAATATGACTGAAAACTTTTTTTTTTTTTTTGATAGGTAATCAGAAATTTATTAATAAAGAGAAAAAAGAAAAGAAAAGTACAAGTTGTTCATGATGATGAACAAGAAGAAAAAAAACAAACAACACAGCAAAACAAGAAATCAGGAAACTAAGCTAAGTGAAGACATAAACTCAGAGAGAGAAGAACATTCAGTAAAACCCCAACACCGAGACCACTCCCAAAGACTACGTTGGCATAAAACTTTTAACTCGTCCAAAGTCTTCTCATTATCCTCAAAGGAACGACGATTTCGTTCCAACCACACAATCCACATTAAGCACCCTGGAACCAAATTCCAGATGTCTGAGTTATGTTTCCCGAGCCACTGATGCCAACAAGATAACAAACCCGCCACTGATCCTGGCATAACCCAATGAATACCAAAGGCCTGAAGCATAAAAGTCCAAAGGGAATAAGTAATAGGGCAATGAAGAAGAAGATGGTCTACTGACTCCCCATCACAACAACACATACAACACCAAGTAGCCAACGGGCGACCCCTAAGCATTAGATTGTCCAAAGTGAGGATCCGACCATGAGTAGCTGTCCACAAAAAGAACGCCACTCGCCTAGGAATCTTTGGTTTCCAAACACCCTTCCAAGGAAACAAAGAATTCGAAGCACCCCGAATCGCATGGTAATAAGACCGGGTGTCAAAGTTTCCATCACCCTTCAACCGCCAACAAAGAGTATCACTCCTATCACCCCGAGGAATGCGAGTTTGGATAAGCCGGAGAAGAGAATAAGATGCAGCTAACTCCCAATCTTCAAAAGCTCTATAGAACCTTAAATCCCATACTCTAACAGTACCCCCATCTGGCATCCATAAAACCTCAGAGATACAAGCATCCTTGACCGCTGAACACATATAGAGATCAGGATAGAGATTTTTTAGAGTATTATCACCAATCCACCTATCATGTCAAAAGCGTATACGAGTGCCTTCACCCACTACGAAAGACAGATGCTTAGAGAAGCTCTCCCACCCTTCATTAATGCTTCTCCATAGGCCACACCCATGAGTCCTCCTACACACTTTAGAGCACCACCACCCTTGGCCCTCACCATATTTTGTGGAGATAACTCGCCGCCAAAGATGGGTATCTTCATGCCCATATCTCCACAACCATTTCCCTAATAAAGCTTGATTAAAAGACACCACACTTCTAATCCCCAAACCACCCATCTTGACGGGTAAACACACCTTTTCCCAAGCCACCAAAGGATATTTGAAACTCCCCTCAGAAGATCTCCAAAGAAAGTTCCTCTGAATCCTTTCCAATCTAGCAGCCACAGCTTTAGGAATAGTAAAAAGAGATAAGAAGTTTTCAGTCAAGTTTTCAGTCAAATATGACTGAAAACTTCTATGTCTAAAAAACTAAAATTTTGCATCACAAATTTAGGGAAAAAGTTAGACCATATAGCTATGAATGTTAAATCTAAAATGCTTACATAAATTAATTTTGCAGTCTACCCAGAAAAGAATCAGGGATATTAGCTAATTGCTAATCAAGGTTGAAAAAATTTGTGCCTAGTCAATACTATCCAGCTTTAAGCTTTACTGTCACTCACTGTAGTGCCTTTTCTTGTGACGCATATAACCCACTGGAAAATATAATTCTATTCTTGTTGTGACTGAATTCATGTTGAATGTTTGTTTATGCAGGTTTGAAAAGTTGAGAGATTTTTACTTAAATTGGTAAATTTGAAGTCCACTTCCAGATGGGAGTAGTTGAAAGAGTTGGATACTGTCTTTAGTGCCACTGTAGTTTTAGATTCTGTGTGCTGGTATCAAGGAAAACATCAAAAGCTAATGCCAATTGCATCAGAATGTGAAGTGTGGTGGTCAGTAGAGAAATCATTGCTGCCCGTATATAAGACTCCAATCTTTGATAATAGGTGACCTCATCTGCTGTGACAATAGAATGTCTTCTCTAAGAACTGACGTTATATGCTGAAAGTTTACTTTTTGTCATTTTTACTTATAGTCTTGTCATAGTTACTAATAAAAGAACTCCTAATGAGTGTTATTTTAATGTCTTTTCTTTTGTCATTCGATTTAACCATTGTCATTGTAGATTACAAAGAAATCTCTTGTGTGTTTTTTGTGCTGTTATCTGTAAAATAATTTGCTATATCTATATTTATCATGATTCATCACCATTTTACAAATCTTAGGTGTCTTCTGATAGTTGTTCTAAACGTGTTTTACTAATTACATTTGGGTCCATATAGATACATCGTTTTTCTTTGGGTGTGGCGCTGCAGAAAAGAAGTGAAACAAAGAAGGTGTCAAACGGAAAATTGGAAGGAGGAAGAGGTTTTATTTTGCCATTTTGTCCTCTGCCGAACAGAGGGAATTCATCTTTTCTTTGCGGTGTGTGCAGTTTTTTTTTGGATCGAATTGCGGTGTGTGCAGTTGATTAAGAGTGTGGCAATTCAGGGTTTTTTAAGCAGACTAAGGTAGAAAGTGTTTCAGCAAAACACTGACTTTTCTCTTAATCTGTAAGCATGGCAGATTTTTAAGTGGACTTTTATTTTTGGTTTTGGAGACGGATAAGAGATGGTGGTTTTGGGACGTTGAAGATGCAGATTTGTGTAAGGATTAATGCTTGAAGCAGATTGGCATCAGTGGAGGAAGAAAGGCATTTTGATGTTCAACACCTTCTTATTCTCTGTGTTCTAGGGTTTTATTTTTTCAAATTAGAGCAATTGCAAATGAAAAACTTCAAATATATACTGCAAGAAGCAAGAGCCTTGACAACAATGGTAGAAAAGAAACATGGGAAACGAAAATACAAAGAGGGGAAAATATTTCAACAAAAAATTAAAAACCATTCTAACCCAAATTCCTTACTCAAAACTGAATCTAAGCTAAAACCTGAATGCAATCCAATACAATCCAATCCAATCCAGAAGAAATAAAGTTTCCTTGTGGTTGGAGGCCGACGGTAGTGCCGGCCCTGAGATGTCTTTCTCTCCTGTGCCTTAACAACGCATCACTATTAACAAAGCATCCTTTCAGTAATTTCTCTCTTCTCTTTTAAAATCGAAACCAAATGTAACCCAAATACCTAAATAAAAATTAATCCAACCAAATTTCTTAAAACTAATTCATATTTCATACCTAGATCTAGGAAAGAAAGGCAAAAAAATTACCGATGGTAGTTCTCTCTATCTCCGTATCTCAATACCGGCATGCACCTTTAGGTCACCGGTGCCGGTTCCGGTGGTCTAAGTTTGGCAAGGGATGGTGATGGCCGGCCGTACTAACTCTGTCTCTCCCCTGAATCGCAACTTGTAAGCTTTTTTTTTTTCTCTTCTTCCCTTTCTCCATATCGCTCGTGTTTTTTTAGTTGCAAGCCTTTTTTTTTTTTTTTTTTTTAACCGTTTGTTTTTATATACCCAAAGACTATCAAACGGTGTTAAGACTTTGAAGCAATATAATTTATCGCTTCTTAATTGTGTACGTGTCAGCATTTTAAGGGGTCTTTTTTCCTAACGTGGCAGCACCTCCTTAAGGCTTCTGCTATTATATATATTATATATTATATATTATATATATATATATATAGATATAGTTATGGATTCCGGCAATTTGTATAATATATCATCTATTGTTTGGCTAAATGAGAACTTAAGAAAGCTATTACTTTTCTTACATGTTTCATTAACAGTGAATAGGAACAGAAATAGACAAATGGTAGAGGTGGCAAAAAATATTAGATAGAGAACCCCAAAGCTCTGGAAGCCCAAGCTTTCAAGTTTGGTGGAAGTTGTGTTGGTTGAGCATTGACGGAGTCAACCATTGAAGAAGATTAATCACGTTTAATTCTTACAATTGTGAAAAACAATTTAAGCAAAAGTTAAGAACATTTGACATCCTTATAGTTTGGAGACATTGACCCAATAGTATCCATCACACATGAGATCTGATCTTAAGTAACTGAACAATATGATTTGAAGAAGATTAGTCATATTTAATTCTTACAATTGCGAAAAAAACAATTCAAGGAAAAATTAAAGAACACAGCAAAGATAACAATGACAATAAACTAAAATTTGTATAGTGAATTAAGCATCCCACGTAAAGTACCTCTAGACCAAGAATTTTCACTTCTTTTCACGAAGACTTTTGTTCCTTCAATTATGACTAGATTATCGATATGATTGACCTGCCGAGTGCCAACCCATGAACTAAAATAACAGAAGCTAGCAAAATAAAAAAAATAAAGATGATAATATAATCACCCCTAGACCAAGAATTTTTACTTCTTTTCACGAAGACTTTTGTTCCTTCAATTGTGACTAGACTATCAATATGATTGACCACCTCTATCGGGGGTACAAATTTTTTTCCCATAGGATAAGAGTAATTAATATCATGAGGAGGCTTTCTCTTTCGAAGATCATAAAGGTACATCGTTATGGAATCTGCAAAGAAAAGTTCTTCATTCTTGCCACATCCAACCAAGCTCCATTCTAGGAGAGCTCCAATACTGAACTGTTTTGTCCAAGTTTCCTTGAGCCCATATTCATTCATCACCCATATATCAAATCCAGGTTCATATTGTTGTCTTGAACTAACAACAATGATACAAAGTAATTCATTCCTTACAAAAGGGTACCAATCTTTGTCTTTAAAGTCAATTCCAGCCGGCAACTTCATGTACCCACACACTTCATCTCTAATATTAAACGATATGATAATGTCACGAATCACCTTATATTTCCCAATTGCACCCTTCCAATGTAAAACACCATTTAAGTCCCCCTTGGAAAAAGAATTATCCACAATAGTTCCATGCACAAGCCTATCCTTTCTTCTCCAAGAATTTGTACTCAATGAGTACACATCAACTCCAGAATAAAATGACTCTCATCTTCTTAGAATAAGAAATTATTACCAATCTGTAGTCATTGGTTTTTGGATCATGACCAAATCCGAGACCAATATGTACAACTATTTTATCTTCACCAAGTTCATTTACTGGATAATCGGGTTTTGGGAGTTCTTCGAATTCGCTAGTGACAGGATTAAACAGAAAATTCAAGTCCCCGATTTTAGAACCATTTAGACACAAGACACCATTACATGAACCTACAATTCTAAAAGGTGCCTTAGCATGTTCCTCCATACATGGAATATTTATGCTAAATATTTCATGAAATGCTTTGATCCGAGAACAAGGATATGTAGCACTTACCATGAAAAGTGTCATCACGACATGTGGCAGCCACATAGCCATTGTTGCTATATTTAGATCGGCTAACATGCTTGCAAACTGACTTGAATTGCAGGAGTGTCTTAACAGGTAATCTTGAAAATATGTCCATTAATACATCTTCAGAAAGATCATTCAACATTGCTTTTGACATCTCTCTATTTAGTTGTTTAGGAATTTAATTTGAGGAAAAATAAATTGACAGAAGAATATTGCAGGGTTTTATATAAATAGGCCTACGTGTTGGGGGTTTGTTAGTTTTTGCATTGCAATACTAAAAAGTTATGATCCAGTTTAGTCAAAATTCTGACTTGGTCTGCGGAAAATTTTTGGCCTATCCTAATGGCAAGAATATTTCCCAGCTCAGCTAGCGGCAGTTGAGGCCTTCTCAAAAGCTAAAAGTTTTTTAACAAGAAATTTTGGCATTTTTTATTTGTGGTTTCTTTTGTTAATCTCCCTTTTGTCTTTTCCTCAAATCAAATTTATGTTTTTTTTTTCTTTGTTAACTACTTAACTCCATTTATCATGAAAAATAGATTATACTTTCTCTGCATATTTGCAAGTATACATAGTGACATATGTACATTTTTAGACCCTGTAAGGTTGAATTTAATCAACCATTCTGTTGGTTTTATTCTGTGCCAATTTGCTTGTAATTCAGCACTTAGAAATCCTGTATTTAGGTGGAAATCATGTAAGGGTAGTGTGTGAGAGAGTGTGAAGAAAAGCTCAAGATTGTGCACTCAGCAAGGGACTCGCGACTAGATCTCGCGGCTTGCAAGTCGCCAAAGGATGCACATGAGTGAAGTATGCAGAGGAGCTGAACAGTCACGCCAGCTGGAGCACTATAGGACAAATAGTCCAGTTTGGCCATTCAGTTATCTCACGGCTTGGACTCGCGACTCAATCAAGTCGCGAGGCCAAGTCGCCAGTCCACTCTGTTTGGGAAAAACTAACTCTTCGCATTCCATACACACACTAGTATAAATACCCCTTATATCCATGAAATGTAGAGAGCTTCCAGAGAGAATTTTGAGAGAGAAACCCTAAAGAAAAACAAGATTGACTCATCCACAATCTTCATCCTTTGATTCTCCAAATTTCTCTACTCTCACTCTCTCCATTGTTATATCATTGAGAGGTATATTAGCCAAATCCTTTTCTCACCATACCCATATCTATGAGAAGGTTATTTGGTGCTTGGGAAGCAGTTAGGAAGGGACCAATTGATATTGGTTTATGCTATGGATTATAGCGAAATCCGATAAGCTAAAGTAGACAAAGGTTCGGCGTAATCTCATTGGAGCAAGAAGTTTGGAGGGCTTAGGTACACTGGGTAGATTAGGCTTGGAGGGTCTTTTGCTGTTTATGTATCCCAACTTCATTCTTTAGTGGATTATTGACCGCTTGGAAGGTGGCGGAGAGGTTTTACGCTGAGGACTTCAGTTTCCTCTTCGATAACACATCGTTGTGTTGTCTTTGTGTTTGCATCTCTCTTCCTTAATCTTTTTTATTTAATTTCTGCTGTGGTTGTAATTTTATTTGGCTTAGATTGCTCTATCAATTCTGTTTTAGCTTGTTATCATATTCTGCACATATTTTGTTTGATAATTAGCTTGAATTGGCAATTTATTAATTAGGGGTCTAAACATTCAAGGTGTTTTATATACTAATTGAACATTCAATTGGTATCAGAGCGAGTGCACTTGTTGTGGTTTAAATACCTAAGTGTGATCCTTGACCCCTTGTGTTTATCTGTCATGGATAGTGTTTTGTATGCCTCTATGCATGTTTTGGATGTTGATGAATGTAACATGCCACGTGTTTGTGAAAATGCCTCTACAAGTGATAATCCTCATGATTGTAATGCTATGTTACATGAATCCTTGGATGTTGTTGATATTCCTATCATCAAACTCTTGAAGAAAAAGGCTAAGAAGTTTAATAAGGATTTGAGCAAGTTATTTTTTGAAAATGATGATTTGACTGCTAAGCTCAATGAATCCAACAAATTGGTTGAAAGATATAAGAAACTTGTTGAAAATTCTCTTAAAAAGCTGAAAGAGTTTGAATGTTTGAATATGGACTTGGATGCTAAAGTTTTTTTGTCTAACAAACTTGTTGATGAGCTAAAATGTGAGAATGAATCTCTGAAAATGCATGCCAAGTGTTTGATTACTGAACCTATTGCTAAAAAGGATGAAAATATATGTTGCAATTATTTTGTGGTACCCAATTTTGTGCCTATTGTGTGTTCTACCTCAAAGAACAAATCGGTGTACATTCCTCTACATAAAAGAAATCAAAAGGTGGAAAGAAAGACTCTTAAGTCAAAGCCTCCGTTTAGGTCTCAACCTAGGGTTTTGGATGGATCTAAGTTTGTTCCAACTTGTCAACATTGTGGTGTGATTGGTCATATAAGACCTCAATGTCATAAGTTGAAGAGAGAACAAAACCATGTTACTAGATCCCTTCCCAAAAAGCCTAGTGGACCTAAACACATTGTTTGTCACCATTGTGGTGCCTTTGGTCATCTAAGACCTCATTGCTCTAAGTTTCATGCCCTTAAAAGAATCAAAGGAAAAGAGAAACTTGAGCTTCTTGGAAGTTGTGCTAAAAAGGGTAAACCGAATTTGAGTGATAATAGCATGTTATCAAAGAAAGTGTTTAATGCTCTTAATTCCTTGTCTATGTGCATCTTCGGTTCTCATTCTTCCAACCCTCGTCTCACTTCTCATGAGACACTCATTCCAAACAATCGTTGTGTTTGGATGAGGAAGGGTTTCTATGGTTGAGCTTTTGCTCTTTTGGTCCTTGATCTAATTCTTTCGATCTTTGTAGGACCCTTCATGCATTGAATGTCATTTCTTCATGCATTTTGTGAATCTTGCATTTATTTGTATGCATTGCTTTTGTCTTTGATCTTACTTTTATGTTTTAGTTTTGTGTGAGTAAAAAATCCAAAACCACATAAAAAGTGAAAAATTCAATAAGTTGGATCGTATATGATTGAGCACATATCACATATGAGTTTGGCCTAGTACCTCTGTACAAATGGCTTAGTGCATTTATAAGCTTAGCTTGTTATGTATGCACATCTATCTTTGTGGGAAAAATCTTGACATCTATGTTTGATTGTTGTAAATCGATCTTCAAGCTTGTCATGAATGATTAGTCAAAAGTGATGTTGGTTTTGATACATGCGTAGACTTGTGCCTATATATCATCCCACATTTTTATTGTAATTTCTTAAAGAGCTCAACAAATGTAAATCTCAAAATGAAAAGAGATAATGAGCTGTAAAAGTTGTCGCACATACTAATATTTGACTAGGAAAAAGGGAAAGCGACTTGTATTGAAAATGTATGATGCCCAAAAGCTAAAAGCTTGTTCATCAAATTGAAATATCAAAAATTTTAGGCATCAATCTCAAAATGAGTTGTATTGATTCAAAATGATCAAATGTTATGAATTGTAAAGAAGCCAAATGAAAATCTTCAAAGATATGTAATCATTTTCTTGTGGGAGGTCATAGATGTTCATTTCTATAATTGAGATAGACCACTTGACTTAGTACTAGTTGTATATGATTTGATTGAATTGATCATTGAAGCTTCATTCTAGACTAAGGACTATTTCACACTTGATACACACACACAACACACATGCCTAATGTACAATGAATGACTTATTCATTTGTTCGATTGTACTTGTTTAAATGTGATGTGTGTGTGCTCATCTATATATGGATCAATCCAAAAATATTTTTAATCATTTTATATGTATTTGGAAGTGATTTTTATCACTTTTTGTGTTCATGTTTAGTGCTTACTTTGTTTTTCATTGTTTAACCATGTTCTGTGTTGAAAAACAGGTGTAAGAGTTTTTCGCGACTCACCTCGCGACTCGCCAGTCGCGCAATGCAAGTTGCGAGTTCATCCAGAAGCTTTCGCGACTCATCTCGCGACTCACTCGTGACTCGCCCAGTCGCGAAATGCCCAGAAACAGCTTTTTAAAGAGCTTTTCATGGGAAACCTGTTTTAAACCTCTCCCATTCTCTCTTAAACCCCTATTTCAATATTTTTACATCACAACCTAATCAATTTGAATGGTTTTTCATTCCATTTACATCTTTAAGGTAATTTTAAACTCTTTTCATTGATTTGGATCCTTAGATTATGTTTTGGAGAGTTTTGTGCTCTTGGTTAGGATTTTCATCATAGAGGTTGGGAAAACTTAATTTTTGTCAAATTTTTGTATGGCATTGGTTTCTTTTGATGATTTACTTTGGATGTTGGCCCCTTGTGGCAAAAAGAACATGTATTAAGGGTGGATTTCATGATGTTCATGCATTGTTTTACATTGTTATTCATAGTGTGCACGCTAGGTGTTTGATAAAATGCTTCTTAGGCATTTTCTCACTTGTTTGGACTCCGATGAGTATCAAACTTTGCGGTTTCACATATTTCCTCATTAGGAATATGTTTGGTTCATTGGTTGTGTATTTAACGCACCTTGCCCATATGTGCATTTTCAATGCTTTGGTCATGCATTGCACATAGCCACCTCTTGCACACACCTTTGCTACCCTTGTCATGCATTGGTCTATACCTTGTTTCTTCATCCTAGCATGTCATGTTTACTTTATGCTTTGTAGCATTTTGTTTTGTCTTAGGTTTGAGCTTCATTTTTTCATTCATCTCGCACCCCTCATGCATCATTATCATTGTTCGTACCTTCATTTCTTGCCCTCATTTCTCCTTGACCCTTTGTCTATTCGTGACAAAAAGGGGGAGAGTATACTCTAGAGAGTATACCAAAGAGTTTTTGTCATTTCTACATGACTCTTGTGCACATCCTTAAGGGGTGAAATTCTATTTCTCATGCACATCTGTAGGAGGAGAGATATTCCATAGGGGAGATGCATATACCAAGGGGGATAAGACATTGTGTTAATAAGAAAACTACTTTGTTTTGTTTGTTTTTCTTTATAACTATTTCGGTGTATGATCAAGTTGCTCACATGTTTCACATCATGTTTACTTGATCGCAATTTACTTGTTACATTATACTTGTCCTTTTATTACTTGCTTTACCTTGAGGGTCTAATGTGTTTTGTGCAAGTGTTTCAGGTTACAAGTATATATTTTCCAAGTTTATCACAGTTCCTATGACTCATGATAGGGGGATAGGAGAAGAAAGAGAGAAAGAGTTTTGTGTTATATTAACTATGTTTTTGCTTTGCTCATAGTTCATGATTATGCTTAGCTATTTAAAATGTTTTACTTTGTACCCATACTTTGTAGCCTAATACTTGTTGTTAAATGTTATGCATTTTCTTTAAGTACATCACTCTTGTGCCCTTTGTTGGATTTCATATCCTTAATGCAAAACCTTGTGTTGTTGCATTGGTTGAGTGTTGGACATGCAAATGATACTTTGCATTGAGCTTAATAGCTTGCATGTCCGGATGTTCATTCCTTGTGTGAATGAGCATTGTGGTCACTATTTATAGTGATTATTCATTTTTGGTCAAGCCATGGTTTATTGCTTTATTCCATCTTGCTTGATAGCATTGTGCTTACTCCATATGCATTACAAGTTTTCTGCATACAATGATCATATTGTGTTGTTGTGTTTCAGGAGATACTTGTTCTTATGGTTCAAGAGCTTCATAGATTCTAGAGTTAGGTGTGAGTGAGTTTTGTTCAACCTATCCCAACTCATGCGTTAAGTCTAGAGTTTGTTGTAGGGTTTTGTCACGGAATAGCCAAAGGGGGAGATTGTAAGGTTGAATTTAATCAACCATTCTGTTGGCTTTATTCCGTGCCAATTTTCTTGTAATTCAGCATTTAGAAACCCTATATTTAGGTGGGAATCATGTAAGGGTAGTGTGTGAGAGAGTGTGAAGAAAAGCTTAAGATTGTGCACTCAGGAAGGGACATGCGACTGGATCTTGCGGCTTACAAGTCACCAAAGGAAGCACATGAGTGAAGCATGCGGAGGAGCTGAACAGTTATGCTAGCTGGAGCACTATAGGACAAATAGTCCAGTCTAGCCATTCAGTTATCTCGCAACTTGGACTCGCGACTTAGTCAAGTCGTGAGGCCAAGTCGCCAGTCCACTCTATTTGGAAAAAACTGACTCTTCGCATTCCATACACACACCAGTATAAATACCCGTTATACCCACGAAATGTAGTGGTTAGGAAGGAACCAATTGATATTGGTTGATGTTATGGGTTATAGTGGAATCCGGTAAGCTAAAGAAGACAAAGGTTTTGCATAACCTCATTGGAGCAAGAAACTTGGAGGGCTTAGGTACACTTGGTAGACTAGGCTTGGAGGGTCTTCTGCTATTCATGTATCCTAACTTCATTCTTTAGTGGATTATTGACCGCATGGAGGGCGACGGAGAGGTTTTACGCCGAGGACTTCGGTTTCCTCTTCGATAACACATCGCTGTGTTGTCTTTGTGTTTGCACTCTCTTCCTTAATCTTTGTCATTTAATTTCTACTATGGTTGTGATTTTATTTGGCTTAGATTGCTCTATCAATTCTGTTTTAGCTTGTTATCATATTCCGCATATATTTTGTTTGATAATTAGCTTGAATTGGTAATTTATTAATTGAGGGTCTAAACGTTCAAGGTGTTTTATACACTAATTGAACATTCAGACCCCTTAACACAAGTTGTTTAACCTAGATATTTAGCCAAGTGATTACTTAGATAAATTATTCAGTTCTAGGTTAACACAATAAAATTATATCATGTAAATAATGCGGAAATATAAAGAACACAATGATATGATAACCCAGGAAAACCAAACCGGTAAAAAACCTGGGGGGGATTTAACCTAGCTATCCTCAAGGTAAACCAGATCCACTATGAAACAATTGAAGTTTGTATAATAAGATTTAGACCACTAACATTCTATTGCTACCTCGAGTAGAAAACTTACTACCACGACCACGTGACAACTTTGAGTCCACGGACTACTTCTTTTCTTAATCTACTACAAACACATGTTCTCCCACTTGTGACTTTGAGACTCCACTCAAAGGTTTCATATCTTCTTTAAAGTTATTTTATGTAGCAACTAAAGAGATCACCAAGTTCTTGACATGAATCTTGATCTTGATAACCCTAAGTGTGTATGAAGGTAAACACCTCTAGATTTCACAAAAGATTCAACACACAACCATCAAAAGACCTCTAAAACATAGCTAGGGTTTTTCCTTTTATACTTGGAGTAAAACACAAAACCCTACACGTTAAACGGGCTTGGGCTGAATTGGAATTTCTGCAGAAAAATAAATATGCACGTGGTTCGATCGATCGAGTCTAATTTTCGATTGATCGAGCCTTGTAGATTTTGTCTAATAATTTCTGCAATCACTCAATTCCAATTTTACAAATAAACACACTTTGAGCAAGCCTAAACCTAGACTCTATGTTTTGATCATGGTTTGCCAACATAATACAAATTGAAGTTCTAATACATTAGTTTCTAAAGTCTTAGAACCTAACAGACTCCCCCTTTGGCAATCCGTGACAAAACTCATCACAAAAGTTGTAAGGTTGAATTTATTCAACCATCTAATTGGCTTTATTCCGTGCCAAATTTGCTTGTAATTCAGCATTTAGTAACCCTGTATTTAGGTGGGTTTGATGTAAGGGTAGTGAGTGAGATAGAGTGAAGATTGCTCAAGAGTGTGCAAGAAAACAGAGACTCGCGGCTGGGACTCGCGGGTGACTCGCGGCTTCAAGCCGCCAGACGCAGCATACGTGCCAAGCATGCTGGAAGGTGAACAGTCATGCCAGCTGGAGCACTACAGGACAACTGGCCATACGGTTATCTCGCGACTGGATCTCGCAACTTAGTCAAGCCGCGAGGTCAAGCCGCGAGCCACCCCTGTTTTGTTAAACCTGACGTTTCACATTCCTCTCCCACTCTAGTATAAATACCCCTTTTACCCACGATTGAAAGAGAGCTTCCAGAGAGAATTTTGAGAGAGAAACCCTAAAGAAAAATAAGATAGATTCACCCACAATCTATACCTTAGAGTCTCTCCAAATTCCCCAACTCTCTTCCTCTCCATTGTCAAATCCTTGAGAGGCATTATACCAAACCTGGTTCTCACCATCATCATCACTGTGAGACAGTTGTTTGGATTTCTGGGAAGCAGTTAGGAAGGAACCAATCTTCATTGGTTGATGCTATGGTCTAGTAGCGGAATCCGGGAAGCTAGAAAAGAAAAAGGTTCGGCGCAACCTCGTTGGAGCAAGAAGCTTGGAGGGCTTAGGTGCACTGGGTAGATTAGGCTTGGAGGGTCTATTGCTGTCCTTGTATCCCAACTGTATTTTCTAGTGGATTGTTTACCGCTTAGAGGGCGGCGGAGAGGTTTTACGCCGAGGGCTTCGGTTTCCTCTTCGATAACACATCGCGTGTTGTCTTTGTATTTGCATCTTCCTTCCTCTCTATCTTTGCCTTTTTATTATCTGCTGTGGATTTTATTTTGTTATGGCTTAGATAGTTTTTAACCAATTTCATATTATAGCATATGTTAAGTTTCCGCACACTAGTTGTTTGACATATTGCTTGAATTGGTTAAGTTGTAATTTGGGGGTCTAATCGTTCAAAGGTGTTTTTACACGTTTTTGAACTTTCATTTGGTATCAGAGCGGGTACACTGTTATTGGTTTCATTACCATTGTGTGATCCTTGACTCCCTTTTGAGATAGATCGGTCTCAATCCCTAAATGCACCTCCATATTTTGATGGTAGTAATTATGCCTTTTGGAAGGTTCGCATGAGGGCTTTTTTGTGTTCTATTGATGAATGTGTTTGGGATGTTGTTGAAATTGGTTGGACCAGACCTGAGGCAGCCAAATCCACTTGGGATAAGGCAGCACTTGCTGCATCTAATGCTAACAGTAAAGCACTCAATGCTATTTTCTGTGGTGTGTCTCTAGATGAATTTCACAGGATTTCTCATATCACCATTGCCAAAGAAGCATGGGAGATTTTGGAAACCACCTATGAAGGCACGAAGAAAGTGAAAGACACCAAGTTGCAAATGCTGACCACTCGGTTTGAGGAGCTCAAAATGAGTGAGGATGAGTCTTTTGACTCTTTCTATGGGAAGCTAAATGAAGTGGTTGTCAGTAAGTTCAACTTGGGGGAGAAAACGGAGGATTCAAAAGTTGTAAAGAAGATCCTTCGATCATTGCCGGAAAGTTTTCGTGCTAAAGTGACAGCAATTGAAGAGAGCAAGGACCTCGATGACATCAAAGTCCAAGAGCTGGTCGGTTCTCTTCAGACTTATGAGATGTCGCTGCCCAATCAACGGAAGAGTAAATCTCTTGCTCTTAAGACCATTAATGAGAAGGTAGAAGTCCATGACTCATCGGAAGACGATGTGGTTGATAAAGATGTTGCATACCTTGTAAAAAATTTCCGAAAGTTCTTGAAGTTCAAGAATAATGGAAAATTTGGTGATAAAGGAAAATTCCAAAGTTCTGGAAGGGAGAAAAGGGAATTCAAAAAGAGAGATGGTAAAGAATCCCAACCTACACAAAGTGTCACTTGCTTCGAATGTAACGGGCATGGTCACTTTAAGAAGGAATGTCCGAATTATTTGAAATCGAAAGGTAAAGTGTATGCCACGACATTGAGTGACTCGGATTCGTCTGACTCAGAATCTGAAGAGAGCTGTGATGGAGAGGGGAACTATTCAGCTTTTATGACCATTGCTCATGTTGAGTCTTCAGATGAGTTGAATCTGCTTGTACAAGACCTTGGAGAACATAGTGATGATGAATCACTAGGAATTGTTGAAGAATCAGATGCTGAACAAGATGAAAGCACAGCAAATCTTCAAGAGAATTATAACTCACTCTTGGAAAAGTCGGGTGAGTACACAAGGGTGGCCAAGGCTGCTGTGAGAAAAATGAAGAAGGCAGAGGAGGACTACAAAAGTCTCCTAATCCGATATAGGGAGGCCAAATGCGAGATAGAAACTTTGAATGGTGAGTTGTCCGAAGCTTACACAAAAGTGAGATTTCTTGAGAATGAGGTTGTGCAAGCAAATGCTAAAATAGAGAGGGTCACCACCAAGAAGCTAGATGATGTTATCTCATCTCAAAAGAGCTTTTCAGACAAATCCGGATTGGGATATACCGGAGGAAGTAGCTCATCTGGAAATGTCACTAAAGAAGTGAAGTTTGTTAAGGCTAAAGACCCAGTTGATGTTGGTCCTACTGCTGAGAAGCCCAAGATAGAAGAGAAGAGAAATGTGGGGAACGAACGGTTGCTGAATTCCCGTAATCAATATGTGGGCAGGTCTGAATCTCGTGCCAAATCTCGTCCACGACCACAAAAAGGTCCTAGATCAACTTATGTGTGTCATCATTGTGGACTTCAAGGACATACCCGACCAAATTGCCAAAAGCTGAGAGCAAAGAACAGTGCAACTCCTCAAAGGTCAGGAGGACCTAGAAATGATAGAAGAAATTGGGCAGGTGATCAATCTAGAGATCAAAATGGTGATCCCAGAATGATGAACGTGATGAAGATGATTGGTGCATTCACCAACTGCTTGGAAAGCTTCTCACGAAGGTTTGAAAGCCCTAACTCCCGTACCCAATCCTATAAGGAAATCACCCCAAACGCAAGTGACGTGTGGGTGAAAAAGGGTACTCATGCATAAGCATTACAACATGTCCATGCATTAATACTTCCTATGTTTTGTGACGATGTTTGTTTGTTTGCTTGCTGTTTTTGCTGCTGTTTGTTTGCTTGTCTACTTGTGCATATTTTTGTTTTTGATCAATCTTTTTCTTCTTATGTGTCAAAAATCCAAAAATCACATAAAAAATTAGAAAGTCAAAAGTTTGATTGACATTGTTGAGTTTTTGTCTCAAAACATGTTTTGCCTTGTACCTTTGTGCTAATGGCTTTGTGCATTTTCGAGCATTGCTTGTTTCTTTGCACTCATATCTCTGTGGGAGAAATTTTGAAATCTTTGTGATTGTTGTAAATAGATCTTCAAACTTGTCATGAATGATTAGTGAATGGTTTTGTTGATCTTGAGACATGCATAGACTTGTGTCTATATATCTTCCCACTCTTTATTTTTGTTTTTGCTAAAAAGAGCTCACCAAATGTAAATCTCCAAATGAAAAGAGATATTGAGCTGCAAAAGCCTGTCGCACATACCAGTATTCGACTAGAAAAAAGGGAAAGCGACCAAAAATTAAAGAGAAATGTTTATTCAAAAGGCCAAAGGCTTGTTTCTTAAAGAGTTTTATCAAATTTCTCTCTCACAATGAGAGGTGTTGTCTCAAAAGGATCAAAAAGATCAAATGTTATGATTGAAAGTGGAGTCAAATGTAAAGCTCCAAGTCATGTTATCAAGTTTTGTGGGAGGTCATATATACATATTTCTATAAGTGAGATAGATCACATGATCTAGTGCTAATTGTGTATGCCTTGGTTGAATTGATCATTGAAGCTTCACATTAGACTAAGGACTATCTCATTGTTGATATCCACACACAACACACAAGTTTATGTTCAAAGAATGCCATAATCATTTGTGTAATTGTACTTGATGAAATATGTTTTTCACATGCTCAATCTTTGTTGTTTCAAGCACAAAAATATTTTTGAGTGTTTTAGGTGTTTTTGGAAAGTATTTTGTTGAAAAATCTGAAAATTTCAAAAATCCAGTTTTGCCCTGTTTTGGAGACTTAGTCGCGGGTATGTCAAGTCGCGAGCCTCAGTCGCGTGTTCGCGGGTCCATTTTGGCGACTTGTTCGCGAGTGAAAGGTCCAGTCGCGAGGTTATTCAGAGATTTTCGCGGCTCAGCTCGCGACTCCCTCGCGGGTAGACCTTCCAGTCGCAAAAAACACTTAGAAAAATTTTTTCAAAATTTTTCCTTTGAGGGTCTTGGCGGCTCAACCTGGCGACTTGCTGGCAACTCACCTCAGTCGCGAAAAACGCGTGTTTGGCAAAAATAGGGACAGTTTTTAAAAGCGTTTTTCAGTTTTCCCTCGAACATTTGTGAACTGTTCATCTTCTCTCTAAAATATCTCCTTCCCAAACCCTCCGTGCTCCCATTTCCAATCTCCATTGTTGCATATTTTCTGCTCAAATTCTTCATGTCACAGGTATGGGTTTTCAGTTTTGAACTCATTTCTACTTGATTTTGTGTTTTTCCCTTTGATTTTTCACATATGTTCATAATTTAGAAATGGGTTTGTGTTTTGGCCATTGTTCTTTGTTCATGCTTAGCTTGCGGATGTTGTTGTTAAAGTTTGTGTTGATCTTGGTTGTTTCCTTTCTGGACTTCATCCCGTGCTTAGCTTAGTGTGTCTTTTCTTTTATCTGAACTTGAGCTGTTGAATTGTTTCAAATTGTTCCGTTTGAGGTTGTGAGTTTTTACAGTGATGAATGTGCATGCTCTATTGTGTAAATCCATTGGGTGCATCTGTTAGTTTCACAATGCTGGTTATGAGCCTTATCATTTTCCATTATCTGTCTCATTGACATATATCTGCCTTTAGGATAGTTTCTATATCTGATGATTTTATATGTGTTTCCTATCTTAGGCTTGTTTATCCATGTGATTTTTCTAAGTAGCTTATGATTTAAGTGTTCAAAGCTCATTTGTTTGGCTGAAATCTCTTTGTTAAACTACATGGTACTGACTTGTTCTGCACATATATTGCTCTATACTGTTGTGGCTTCTTCTGATTGTTCACAGATGGCTCCCTCACCTCCTAAAAAGAAAACTCCTGCAAAGAAGGCTGACAAAAGATTGAAAATGGATCCTAAACTGTTTAGGTCAGTTCATCACTTTGAGAGATACAAGGATAACTTCTTGAAAGCAGGAATTATTCAAGAAAGATTTGTAGATTTGGAGGACTTGAGATAAACCTTTATCCCCAGCTGTTTTGAAGGAAGAGGATGGGAAAAGCTTCTGAGTGATTTCCCTGTAGTGTGTGAACCCCTGATTAGGGAATTTTACTCAAATGCTGTGATAAAGGAGAATGAGTTAAGTTGCTGGGTTAGAGGTAAGGAATTCATTTTGGATGCACATGTCATAGATGATGCATTAGGCCTTGAAGGATTAGAAGATGAGGAATTTATCAACTACAAGGATAGGAGTGTTTCTATTGAAACAGTTCAACAAAGGATAGGTGGGCAGAGAGAAGGGAAATGTTTGAATACCACTGCCTTTCCAGTGGACATGAGGTGTCTAACAATCATCATGATGTTTAACCTCTATCCCATTAAGAAGTTGACTACAATCAATTGTGCTAGAGCAATCTTTCTGATGGATCTCAAAGAAAAGAATTTCATAGACATAAGTTCCCACATATATGACACCATTGTGGATGAGACAAGAACAACCTCTAGGCCAAAATTGATCTTTCCCAGCTTACTGATGAGGATTTTTAGAAGGAAGGGTGTTCCAATCCCTCAAGACATCAGTCCCATGTCCACACCTTCTGTAATTAACAAGCTTACTTGCAAAAGGATAAGTGTTAGGCTTCCAGGAGAAGAAGATGAAGGTGATGAAGGAGAAGGTGTCCCAATGGATACAGAAGCAGAGGCAGCAGGGCATGCATCAACCTCAACACCCAGGAGGAGTGGCAAAAGACCCAGAGCATCAACTTCTTCAGATACACCTCCAGATGCTTTCCAAATCATTCTGGAAAGACTTGATGGGATCAGAGAAATCCAGACTGAGCACTCTGAGAGGATGAGAGCCATGCAGGACCAGATTGATGTTTTCTCTGCAAAACTTGACAGCTTCACCACTCAGCCTGCACAGTGACCCTTTGGCCATTCCTGTCAAAAAGGGGGAGATGTTTCTGTTGATAATGACATTGATGATTGAGAAGCAGAAAAGCAGCTCTTAAGGGGGAGTAATGTGTTGAGGGGGAGTTGTCAAATTCAAAGACTTTGTTTATATATGTTTATGTTTTGAGTACTCTTAGTGTTTTTATGGGTTTGATACACTGTGTTTTGGTGTATAGTTGTTTTTAACTCTTAACCTATACTCTTGGCTTAATCTTTAATATGTTTTGCTGATGTTATTCAGGTTGTTTTGTGCTTTGTACCCATGTGCTTTTGTAAGCTTTTAGGGTTAATGTTTTATGCATAGTTTGTAGGCTTTATGGTATGTACCTTGCTTAATGCAGCCTTTATGCTATGTTGAAATCAGTACTTTGATCTAAATGTTCTGCATTTTGGTTTATGTACTGTCACTCTTGTGCCCTTGTAGGATTGTTCCTAGATGCATATACCTTGTGTGTTATGCATTGGTTGAATATTGAACATACAAGTGTCTTGCCTTGTGCTTGTTAACTTGTATGTCCTTGTGTTCATTCCAAGTGTGAATGAGCACTGTGATCACTACCTTGTGGTGTTCACTTGGTTGATCAAACCATGGTTTGTTTCTTAACTCCATCTTTGCTTGATCACATATTGCCTGTTTCATATGCATTTTATAATTTTCTGCTTACAATGATCATGGTGTATTGTTGTGTTTTAGGAGTATTATGTTCATATGATTCAAGTGCTTCACAGCTTCTAGAGTTAGGTGTGAGTGAGTTTTGTTCAACTGTTCCCAACTCACATGTTAAGTCTAGAGTCTGTTTTAGGGTTTTGTCACGGAATAGCCAAAGGGGGAGATTGTAAGGTTGAATTTATTCAACCATCTAATTGGCTTTATTCCGTGCCAAATTTGCTTGTAATTCAGCATTTAGTAACCCTGTATGTAGGTGGGTTTGATGTAAGGGTAGTGAGTGAGATAGAGTGAAGATTGCTCAAGAGTGTGCAAGAAAACAGAGACTCGCGGCTGGGACTTGCGGGTGACTCGCGGCTTCAAGCCGCTAGACGCAGCACACGTGCCAAGCATGCTGGAAGGTGAACAGTCATGCCAGCTGGAGCACTACAGGACAAAACAGGACAACTGGCCATACGGTTATCTCGTGACTGGATCTCGCAACTTAGTCAAGCCGTGAGGTCAAGCCGCGAGCCACCCCTGTTTTGTTAAACCTGACGTTTCACATTCCTCTCCCACTCTAGTATAAATACCCCTTTTACCCACGATTGAAAGAGAGCTTCCAGAGAGAATTTTGAGAGAGAAACCCTAAAGAAAAACAAGATAGATTCACCCACAATCTATACCTTAGAGTCTCTCCAAATTCCCCAACTCTCTTCCTCTCCATTGTCAAATCCTTGAGAGGCATTATACCAAACCTGGTTCTCACCATCATCATCACTGTGAGACAGTTGTTTGGATTTCTGGGAAGCAGTTAGGAAGGAACCAATCTTCATTGGTTGATGCTATGGTCTAGTAGCGGAATCCGGGAAGCTAGAAAAGAAAAAGGTTCGGCGCAACCTCGTTGGAGCAAGAAGCTTGGAGGGCTTAGGTGCACTGGGTAGATTAGGCTTGGAGGGTCTATTGCTGTCCTTGTATCCCAACTGTATTTTCTAGTGGATTGTTTACCGCTTGGAGGGCGGCGGAGAGGTTTTACGCCGAGGGCTTCGGTTTCCTCTTCGATAACACATCGCGTGTTGTCTTTGTGTTTGCATCTTCCTTCCTCTCTATCTTTGCCTTTTTATTATCTGCTGTGGATTTTATTTTGTTATGGCTTAGATAGTTTTTAACCAATTTCATATTATAGCATATGTTAAGTTTCCGTACACTAGTTGTTTGACATATTGCTTGAATTTATTAAGTTGTAATTTGGGGGTCTAATCGTTCAAAGGTGTTTTTACACGTTTTTGAACTTTCAAAAGTAAAATGCTCAAAGTTAAAAATAGCCCATTCAAATTAAAATGCCCTAAATACAATTCAACCTAACTACTATGTATCAGTTGCCAATGTAGACAGTAGCTACGACTGAATTAACTTGTAAATTCCTGAAACACTTAACAAACACATAAACGTATTTGTGGAAAATACAAGTAAACCAAAATAAACTTCTTGATTTCAAAAAAACATAAAATAAAAGAAATATATCATGAATAACCTCATAAATATAAATCAATAATCAAATGTACCATATGTGAAACAAGAAACAAAACACAAAGCATAATGTCTCCCCCTAACATATACAACCCATAAAAAAGAAATACATCATAAAGCTCTTAGATACAATCTATAATCTCCAATCTCCCCCTATCATCTCCATATGTACTCCCCCTTTTTGTGACAAATTACCAAAGGGCAATCAAGAATCATCATCAAAAGGTGGAGGCGATGGAGTAGAACCTTTAGCACCCGCCAAATTCGCTTATAAAGCCTAAAGCTTAGTGAGCACATCCAACAAAATCTGTCCATGTGCCACCTGAACGGTCATAACTATATCCAGCATGCTTTACAAGGACGAGTCGCTCGATGAAGAAGGTGGAGGATCCACAGCAGCAGTAGGGTCTACATACTCCTCAGCTGTAGGGTCACTAGAAGTAGGAGGCCTAGATGCATCACCTGTAGAAGACTCGACTCTAGGGCGTTTAGAGTTAACTTTCAACTGAACAACTCTTTGCCTAAGAATGGTGGCACCTATAGGAGCTATGATATGGATAGGCTCGGATGCAGGAAAATCCTCTAAACCTAAGTCTAAAAGAATTTTATGAATAAAAACCGGAAAGAAAAGACCATGAGATTTTGCACTACTCCTATAAACCTTAACAAGAGAGCGAATGAAAAGAGTGGGAAAACTCATAAGAGCATCGGTGACAAGAGCGTACAAAAACACAAATCTCTCAATGGGAATAGTATGAAGGTGAGAGATAGGCCATATACTATGACAAGAAATCCCGAAAAACAAATAGTTGAGCTCAGTAAGCTCATGGGAAGTGACATGAGGATCAGTACCCCAACTAATGGAAGTACCGGTGATGAAAGACATGATGTCATCAAGAGGAGGGGTCTCAGTGTAAGGGTTCGTGGGCTGCCGTAATAAAGGTACACCAAGAGCAGAGGCCACTACAGCAGGAGTAATGACATACTCTTCACCCTTATCCAACTCTTCACAAACTGAATGTTGGAATCATTGGAGTGGACAGAGAGGTTCGAGTAGAACTCTCTAATCAAAGCAGCTGGAGGAGGATGCTCAACTTCTAAAAGTGGTAACCAACCTCTACTCTCAAAATTCCTACGTATCTCCAAATCAAGCTCATCTAAAATGACCTTACGCTCAGCCCAAACTGACCTAAAGATATTCAGCTTCTCATAGGTTTCTTGGTTTTTCAAGGTTCTAAACCTATCACTCTGGAACTCAGGGATAGAAGGGGTGGTGGTTTTCTTGGCTCTAGTCTTCCTAACCATGATGCTAAAGGTTTAAAGAAAGGGAAGACAGAAACAAAGAAAGAAAACCAAGGGCAGGCTGCATTAGAGAGGGTTAGAGCACAAAAATCTCAATAAATAACAATCTATATGATGCATGTGATGAATGCATATATGATGCATGCTCTAATGCATTGAAATTTGTTCAATTTTACTTCATAAACCATCAATTGACTTGAACATAGAGTTTTAGTCCAAAAACCCCAAATTTTGAAAAACCCAATTTCAACATTAAACCAAATTGATCAATTAATTATCATACTAGTTAGGAAACATCATATAATGATTAATTGTAACAATAACACAAGTCAATTTCATCTAATCAATGCATGAGGGTGGGTTTTAGCCCAATTGAACAAAATCCCCAATTTCACAAAGTTCCAAGCCCTAGAAATTTCAATTTTTCTCAAATCACAAAATTGACCAAATTAATGCATGAGGATCATGTTTATATCATCTAAGAACAAAAACCCATTGATTAAAAATGATTAAAAAAATGAAATAAACAAAAATCCCTAAAATGCTTGGTTTGAAATTTTCAACAAAAATGTATGAATCATGTGATTTAATTGAAAAAGAAAGGGTAAAAGAGACTTACTAGTGCTTGAGGACAAAAACCTTCGAGAAATTTGTGGAAGAAAACAACAGCAAATGCTTAGATTGGATTGGTCAAAGAAAAGGAGTGAGAAACTTTTGAAAAGGTTTGCAAAGTATGAAGAACATGTGAGAAAGACCTTTTTAAAACACTCACTGTTCAAATTTCAATCAGTTGAAATTGAGCTTTGATCAATTGAAAAATAGATTCAATCGATCGAGCATCGATCGAACCAGGCAGATTCAAACCAAATTTTTAATTGCAATTTCGATCGGTCGAGCAACAGCTTCAATCAATTGAAAATCTAGAAAAATGAGATTTTTGAAAAATAGAGCAAGTTTATGTAGAAACCACTCAAATCACAATATTTCATGAATGAAATGAAAGAGTATGAGTTTAAAAGTTTTTCAGAAACACTTGAATTCAACCCAGATCTTTCAAAAACAATATTTTCAACCTTTTTGTCCTCAAAACTCAAACATTAAACACATTTTTCATCAAAATCAAGGAACATATAATCTTGGATGACCAAAACAAATTCACACACAATATTATGTACTAAGTTTAGCAAAGAATAACTTGTGTAGTGTGTGCAACTAGCAATAGCATGAGATACATGTGAGGTGATATGTAGATAGTAATCGATCACAATTTCTACAAAATTCATCACATAAGTTTGAAAGAGACTATGACCTAAAGAGTTACTCATATAACTCTCACATCTCCTAGAAAACAAGCTTGCAATCATGTAAAAAAAAAATTATTTTTTGTTTTGCCTCATAATGTACACACCAATTTTATTTCATTGTGTCATCTTTATTATAGTCCAATAATGTACACACCAATTTTAGTATTAATTCGAGACTACACCTTATGTTCTTTTTGTGCATGTGCTACACTTTCTTGAGCACAAAATCTTATGTAATGCACTAAGGTGTTCATGATTGGCTAGTAAACAGTGGTGAGATGGTTATTTATGCCTTTCTCATTAATTTCACGTCCTAACAATCAAAAGCATGTGACTTCAAAATCAAGATCATGTGATCAAAAACTATAAACAACTCCCACACAACATGCATTCCATAGCTAAAACTAGCAAAGTGCAGTAAAAATAAGCTCTACCAAGCTAACAAGGTACACATGCATGTTATGTAAAGATAATAGGCCAACCTTGATTACAAATCCAAGATATATAATACAAAACATATTTCTCTTTCCTCTTTTTTTTTTTAAATTTTTTTTAAAGGAATAGCAAAAACAACTTATCATGAAATGGATGAATGTTATGCAATGCAAATCCTAAAAGCACAAAAGAAAACAAAACAGCAAAAGAAGAATGGTCACAAAGAGCAATGAGATGAAGCACAAGGACCATGTCAGAAAGACTCAATTAGATTGAGCCTTTTGCATCCAAAACTTTTTAGATGCAACTCTGGCATTGGAGTTATTATTTATATTAGATTTATGAGCAACTCTAGGATTGGTATAAAGGTTTAAAGCCTTTACCAATTCACCAATAAGTACCATAGGATCTTGTGCTTGAGGCACAAGTACTTTTGGCTTATTTGCTCGCTTTGTAACTTGTAACTTGAAACAGTTTAGGCGAATATGCCTAGCTTGTCCACAAAAATGACAAACCCACAAAGGCTTACCATGCAGCTTGTCCTTAGGGAGGTTAGGATTCTTAGGCTTAGACTCTTTAAGATCAACCCTAATCTTCCTAAAAGGTGGTGTAACTCCTATTCGTTTGACAATCTCACTCTTGGGGGGTTGAGAAGAAGAAACAAAGTTTGTGGAATGAGTTTCAGACACCAAGATGCTATCTACAAAACCTAGACCAGATTTGTTTAAGGGAGACTTCTGAACACTCAACATGTGATCAAGTTTAGAACTAGCAAACCTATTTGTTTATTCTCTAGCAACAGATAATTCTAGTTTCAAGTTCTTAATCTTATCAAGAAACAACATGTTTTTAGTCTCTACCTTATTAATCAATTCATTAGCATTAAGTAATTTCAACAACAAATTTTTCTTATCAAGTTCAAGGGAGGCAATCTTCTTTAAACCTAAGTCAACACTCATTACATCATTTGCAGCAACCTTGCATAGCTTATTAAAAGCTTCTTGCAAATCAGCACACTCAGAGAGTTCCCCATCAAAAGGGTTCTCTTCAACCACAACACTTTCATCAACTACAGCAATAGCTGTAAAAGCAATGAAGTTTCCATCCTCATCACTACCAGACTCATGATCAGAAACTTCATCATCACTAAGGGTTACAGCCATAGCTTTACCCTTTGATCTCAAGAATGTAGGACATTCTAATTTCACATGACCGTACCCTTAACAACCAAAACATTGTAGACCTAGAGAATTACTAGAGGTTTGACCAACTTTCTCTTTTGATTTCTCAAAATTATTAACCTTGGGTAGTTCATTCCTCTTAAAATTTCTAGGTTCAACATTGTTTTTACCTCTTGCCATTCTATTGTTGTTCTTAAGAAAGTTTCTAAAGTTCTTGGCAAGATAAGCAATCTCTGTAGAAGAGAGTTCATCATCAAATCCATTCCCATCAACATCATCAACTGACATAAGAGCCATTGATTTGAATTTGTTTGTCTTGGGTAGGTCTAACTCATAGGACTGGAGAGATCCTACAAGCTCATCAATAGGGATGGAGTCTACATCCTTGCTTTCAGTAATGACAGTCACTTTGGGTCTAAAGTCCTCAGTCAATGATCTAAGTATCTTTCTAACAATCTTAGGTTGATCATAGATTTCACCCAAATTATAAGTAGAGTTAACAATATCATTAAGTTTAGCATAGAATTCATCAAAACACTCATCATCAAACATTCTAATGCTTTCAAATCTAGTAGTTAACTGTTCCAATTTATTAATCTTAACTGCCTTTGTGCCTTCATGCACAGTTTGGAGAAAATTCTCTGCAGTATGAGCAACCTCAACATTTGATATTCTCTTAAATTCCTCCATAGAAATAGCATTAAAAATAGTATTCATGGCTTTGCTATTAAAAGCGGCTGCCTCTTGTTAAGAAGTTAACCACTCGCTTACAAGAGTAGTTGGTTTCTACCATCCGTATTCAACGAAATTTCAAACTTTCTCATCAATAGATTTCAAGAATGCTTTCATCCTTACTTTCCAGTAAGCATAGTTGTTTCCATTAAAGTGAGGTGGGATCATAAGAGAGTGACCATGTTCCATGACAACAAGGGTCAAGGATCAACTCTTAGATCAAAAAATCTAAAAAACACAAGAGCGAACCTGCTCTGATACCACTTGTATGATTTTAGACCCCTTAACACAAGTTGTTTAACCTAGATATTTAGCCAAGTGATTACTTAGATAAATTATTCAGTTCTAGGTTAATACAATAAAATCATATCATGTAAATAATGTAAAAATATAAAGAACACAACGATATGATAACCTAGGAAAACCAAACCGGAAAAAAACCTAGGGAGGATTTAACCTAACTATCCTCAAGGTAAACCAGATCCACTATGAAAAAATTGAAGTTTGTACAATAAGACTTAGACCACTAACATCCTGTTACTACCTCAAGTAGAAAACTTACTACCACGACCACGTGACAGCTCTGAGTCCACGAACAACTTCTTTCCTTGATCTACTGCAAACACAAGTTCTCCCACTTATGACTTTGAGACTCCACTCAAAGGTTTCAGATCTTCTTTAAAGTTCTTTATGCAGCAACTGAAGAGATCACCAAGTTCTTGACATGAATCTTGATCTTGATAACCCTAAGTGTGTATGAAGGTAAACACCTCTAAATCTCACAAAAGATTCAACACACAACCATTAAAAGACTTCTAAAACGTAGCTAGGGTTTTTTGTTAGGTTCTAAGACTTTAGGAATTAAATGTATAAGAACTTCAATTGGTAATGTGTTGGCAAACCATGATCAAAACTTAGAGTCTAAATTTAGGCTGCTTAAAGTGTGTTTATTTGTAAAGTTGGAATTGAGTGACTGCAGGATTTGTCTGTCTAAATCCGCAAGGCTCGATCGATGGAACCTTGTGCAGATTATTTTTTCTGCAGAATTTCCAACTCAACCCAAGCTTGGTTTGACGTGTAGGGTTTTATGTTTTACTCTAAGTATAGAAGGAAAAACCCTAGCTACGTTTTAGAGGTTGTTGATGTGCTATGTGTTGAATCTCTTGTGAGATCTAGAGGTGTTTACCTTCATACAAACTTAGGGTTATCAAGATTCATGTCAAGAACTTGTTGATCGTTTTAGTTGCTGCATAAAGAATTTAAAGAAGATCTGAAACCTTTGAGTGGAGTCTCACAGTCACAAGTAGGTGTACTTGTGGTTGCAGTGGATTAAGGAAAGAAATAGTCTGTGGACTCGGAGCTGTCACGTGGCCGTGGTAGTAAGTTTTCTACATGAGGTAGCAATAGGATGTTAGTGGTCTAAGTCTTATTGTACAAACTTTAATTCTTTCATAGTGAATCTGTTTTACCTTGAGGATAGCTAGGTTAAATCCTCCCTGGGGTTTTTACTGGTTTTGTTTTCCTAGGTTATCATATCGTGTGTTTTTATATTTCCGCGTTACTTACATGAAATGATTTGATTGTGTTAACCTAGATCTATATAATTTATCTAAGTAATCACTTGGCTAAATAACTAGGTTAAACAACTTGTATTTTTAGGGGTCTAAAAACGTACAAGTGGTATCAGAACGGGTTAGCTCGTGTATTTAGATTCTTTGATCTAAGAGTTGATCCTTGACCCCTGTTGTCATGGATTCTTTGAAGTTCTTATTGCTAAAATTCCAACTTGTCTACTTTTGGTTAGTGTCTCTTGTTGCATGTGTTAATTATTTCCTTGACTATCTTGGTATAATTACATGTGATGATAATTATGTGTGTTAGGCGTGATCCTTGTCTTTGGTATTTGGATAGTGGTTGTTCTAGGCATATGACAGGAAATAAAGCTTTATTTAAGACACTTTTTGAAGGAAAGATTGGGACAGTCACATTTGGAGATGGAAGCAAATCTGTGATCAGAGGCATTGGAACTGTGGACATTTTGGGGTTGCCGATTTTTGAAGATGTCTGGTATGTTGATGGGTTGAAGGCTAACTTTCTCAGCATCACTCAAATTTGTGACAATGGACTGAATGTTCTCTTTACCAAGTATGAATGCAAGATACTTGATGGAGGAGGTGACTGCATGTGTATCGGTGTTAGGACAGCTGAAAACTGTTATGGTATAACACCAAGTATAAGCAACAAGTGTTTCACTTCAAAGATCAATCAAGAAAACTTATGGCATCAACAGTTGGAACACGCAAGTCACAAGCAATTAGATAAGATTTCCAAGTGTGATGCAGTTATTGGTTTGCCCAAGTTTGAAAAGATAGAGAAGTGCATATGTGGACCATGTCAGATAGGTAAACAAGTGAAGTCCAAGCATCCATCTGTAACTGAAGTTCAAACTTCAAGATCTCTAGAGTTGTTGCACATTGATCTCATGGGTCCTGCCAAAGTTCAGAGTTTAGGTGGAAAGAAGTATATTCTAGTTGTTGTGGATGATTTCACTAGATATAGTTGGGTTGTGCTTTTGAGAGATAAAGCTGAGGTTCCTGAAAAAATGATACACTTGTGCAAGAAATTGCAAGTTGAAAAAGGTACTGTGATAGCCAGAATTAGAAGTGATCATGGAAAAGAATTTGAAAACACAAAACTGGCTACTTTCTGCAATGATTAAGGCACACATCAAGAGTTCTCATCACCCAAGACACCACAACAGAATGGAATAGTGGAACGAAAGAATGGGGTTGTTCAAGAGATGGCTCATGTTATGCTACATAACAAGAAGATGCCCAAGTTCTTCTGGGGAGAAGCAATTAACACTACTTGTCATACACTCAACCGAGTGTATTTCAGGCCTGATTCCAAGAAAACTCCTTATGAACTCTGGAGAGGAAAGAAGCCTTTTGTCAAATACTTCAGGATATTTGGCAATGTCTGTTATATTCTGCGAGATAGGGAGAACCTAGAAAAGTTTGATGCAAAGAGCGACAAAGGATACTTTCTGGGATACTCCTCCACTAGTAGAGCATATAGAGTATACAATTTGAGAACTAAAATAGTCATGGAGTCTTTAAATATGGTGATCAATGATGAATTATGTTCAGAATCTCATTCAGAAGACACTTCTCCAGTTCAAGAAAAGACTATGGAGGTTGTTGATTCTCTTCCTGAAGATTATGTTGGGAAGCATAGTGATGAAGATCTACAATTGTTGAAAGATGCTGTTTCAAAACCGTCAAGTTCAGAACCATCCACTTCTGTTTGTGAAACTCAACAAGAACAAAGTGAGCATAATTCCTCATCTGAACAAAAAGGTACCTCTACTTCTTTGGTCAAAGGTCCATCTTCTAGAGTAAAGTTAAATCACCCTGTGACAAACATATTGGGAAGTCTGAATGATAACATGAGATTGAGGTCTAAAGCCTTGAATGTAATTACTCACTCATGCTATCTATCCCAATTTGAACTGAAAAAGGTGGATGAAGCACTTCAAGATGCTGATTGGGTTAATTCTATGCATGAAAAACTTCATCAATTTGTTCCGAATGATGTGTGGGAATTAGTTCCTAGACCAAAGGGAGTAAATTTGATTGGAACTAAGTGCATTTTTAAGAACAAGTCAGGTGAACATGGTACAGTTATTAGAAACAAATCAAGACTTGTTGCTCAAGGATACACACAAGTGGAAGGGATTGATTTTGATGAGTCCTTTGCATCGGTAGCAAGACTGGAATCCATTAGGATACTCTTGGCCATAGCTAGTCATTTGAAGTTCAAGTTGTATCAAATGGATGTCAAGAGTGCGTTTTTGAATGAGATGTTGCAAGAAGAGGTGTATGTTGAACAACCAAAGGGTTTTGTTGATCCTCACTGACCGGATGATGTCTACAAATTGAAGAGAGCAATTTACGAATTGAAACAAGCTCCCAGGGCATGGTATGATAGGTTAACTGCATATCTCACTAAGCATGGATTCAAAAGAGGATTCGCAAATACTACTCTCTTCATACGAAAGGATAAGAATTATTTTGTAGTAGCTCAAATTTATGTTGATGATATTGTTTTTGGTGCTACTAATGATTCTCTTACTCAATCTTTTACAGATGAAATGAAGAAGATATTTGAAATGAGTATGGTTGGTGAACTGACTTATTTCTTGGGATTGTAGGTGAAGCAAACAGATTCTGGAATTTACATCAACCAAGCAAAGTAATTTAGAAATCTAGTCAAGAGATTTGGACTTGAAAAGGCTGCACATGCTAGAACACCAATGGCTGCTAATGCAAAGTTAACCAATGACCCTTCGGGTGAGTCTGTTGATGTTACATTATATAGAAGCATGATTGGTTGTCTTTTGTATTTAACTACAAGTCGTCCTAATATTGCTTTTAGTGGTAGTGTATGTTCTAGGTTTCAATCTAATCCTAAGATTTCACATTTGAATGCTGTTAAAAGAATTATAAAATATGTTAGTGGAACTTGTGATTATGGATTGTTTTATAGCAAAGAGTCAAATTTGTCTCTTGTTGGATTCTCAGATTCAGATTGGGCTGGCAATGCTGATGATAGAAAAAGCACCACTGGTGGATGTTTTTATGTAAGGGCCAATCTTGTTGCTTGGATGAGTAAAAAGCAAAATTCTGTCTCTCTATCTACTGTAGAAGCAAAATATATTGCTGCTGGAAGTTGTTCACAGCTTCTTTGGATGAAAAATCTTTTGAGTGATTATGAGATATCACAAGACACCATGGTTGTCTATTGTGATAATTCTAGTGCTATCGATATCTCTAAGAACCCCAACACGTGGTCATGGTAGTAAGTTTTCTACACGAGGTAGCAATAGGATGTTAGTGGTCTAAGTCTTATTGTAAAAACTTCAATTCTTCCATAGTGGATCTGTTTTACCTTGAGGATAGCTAGGTTAAATCCTCCCCAAGTTTTTTACCGGTTTGGTTTTCCTAGGTTATCATATCGTGTGTTCTTTATATTTCCGCATTACTTACATGATATGATTTTATTGTATTAACCTAGATCTGTATAATTTATCTAAGTAATCACTTCACTAAATAACTAGGTTAAACAACTTGTGTTTTAAGGGGTCTAAAAATGTACATTTTTCCTTTTATATTTGGAGTAAAACACAAAACCCTACACGTAAAATGGGCTTGGGCTGAATTGGAATTTTTGCAGAAAAATAAATCTGCACGTGGTTCAATTGATCGAGACTAATTTTCGATCGATCAAGCCTTGCGAATTTTGTCCAATAATTTCTGCAATCACTTGATTCAAATTTTATAAATAAACACACTTTGAGCAAGGTTAAACCTAGACTCTATGTTTTGATCATGGTTTGCCAACATAATACAAATTAATTGAAGTTCTAATACATTAGTTCCTAAAGTCTTAGAACCTAACAACATACATGTGGTACTCATAGGTTAAGAATTTGGAATTTTAATCTATGGGAAAGTAGGTCAAATGTTTTGGTTTTATTCAAATGGTTTACAAGATATTAAGGAAATACGATGTCTAAAATTTATTTTTATGTGGTAAAATAATTTGTTAAGTTTAATATACAACACACAAGTAAAACTAACCTATTCAATTTTCCGAGTCAAAAGTGCCCAAAATTTCAACCGATCAGCCAATTGTAGAGGTTAGTGAGTTGGCAACAATTTGGAATTTTCCAACCCACCAATAACTGTTTGGTTGAAAAAATTTCCCTCTACCCATCCAATCTAACCTGATCATAGTCCTAAAGACTAGGTTGCTGGTTTATAGGTTAATAACATTTGCATTTAGCCCAATCACATGCATGTATATCTAACCTAAAGATGAAAATCCACTTTTTTGATTTTAGCCAATCTATTTTTTAGGTTGGCCACCACCTGCACTAGCGTACCCAAGTTCTAAAGAATTTTATCCTCTTCATTTTGTATGAACTAGTATTGATTAGAGTTGGAAAGAAATTAGTAAACATTTTTAACTCCCAATCATGAGCATATTGCACAAAATGTAAAAATCTGGAGGATTTCTCAACTCTAAGCAGTCAGACATCATGAGCATCAAGGGGACCTCTAAGCAAAAAAGGTGAAAATCTCAACTCTAAGCAGTCAGACACCTCTGTGTTTACAGCTAAGTTAAAACATCAGGGGGGACTGAAGAATCTAAAAACCTATCAGAACACCACACGTGTATCCTCCCCTTAACTTACTCTTGTAAACCAGAACTGCATCCTGCTCGTAGTTTTTTGATACAATTTAACTTTGATAGCATTGCCTTTTCCCAAAATAAGAGTCCATCCACCGTTGTATTCTCTCTCTTTCTTCTCTTTTACATTTTCCCAATTACCATATTATTATCTTGGTGAATATGAATGTTTATTGACATCCTTACATACATATATACAGTGTTAAGCACCATTAAAGAATGTCCTAGTTGTTAATAAAAGTTGCTTGCTATAAATTTAACAATAAAATATTGGCTAAAATGCAAAACTCACCCAATAAGTTTCACCACTTTTCATTTTAGTCCTCTAAGTTTGCTTTTTGTCATTTCAATCCTCTAAATTTCAAATTTCTTCAAATTAGTCTTCCTTTAATTCACCATCCATATATACTATTAGTTTTGGCCAAAATTTAATATTCAAAATTTAATATATTATTTATTTATTAATTTAAAACAACATTTTCTTATAATAAAAAAAAAAACCCAGAAATTAAAATAACCCCAATTTCCCCCAACCCGTCTCATCTGAAGAACATGAAATCCCCAGCCTAATCCGATATGTGAAAGATTGAGAGGGAGAAAGAGAGAAATATTTATAGCTCAGCAGCCTAAGATAATGGGGTTTTTAAAATAAAAATTTTTAAAGAGCAAGAAAGAAGAAAAAAAAAAGTCAAAGAAATGAGAATAAAAAAGGACCTAGAAACCTGTAGCAGTTGTGAGGAACAACAAAGCTTGGAGACACCAACCAATCCAAGAGAACACAAACTTCTCCAAACTAAACACATTCTGATCCCAAGACTTCCCAGATACAACAACACAAAGCCTCACTTTTCATCCAAATTTTTGGTAAATACATATAATAGAATTAAACAACAATAACAACAATACTAATAGTTAAGATAAAATAAAGAAGACCGGATGGTATTATTGCTTCAAACAAGACCGTTCTTTTATCATTTCGATGCATGACACGTGTCCAATTGGACGACCGGATGGTATTTTGGGAAAATGGAGTGGGTGCGGGAACCCAAGAGTTGTTCTTGTTGTTTCCCGCTCCCTCCTTTCATATATAAAGGGGAACCCAGACCAATTTCTGGGTTCCCATTTCTTCTGCATCTTAACTCTTTCTCTCATATTTCTCCATTTCTTTAAGAGAGCTCGTTCAATCCTGAAAGGTTTAAGCATACTGGGGTGACCCACTCCATTCCTTGGCCATCCTAGTAAGTTTTCCTGATCTTTCTCCCCTTCTCCATTTTGGTTTCATCATTTCATTCTCCTTGGGTAGGCAAAAATGAGTAGATTTAAGTCTATGGTAGATACTCCCAAGAGATTAGATGTTTTTAGGGCCACTTATAGCATTCCAGATGACATTGGGGTTAGGCATATCCCAGATGCTGACATTGAGGTGTATTTACTTATTTTCGCACTTTTATTCTCGTAGCTCATTTTGCTTATAGGTTCATTTTTGTTTGTGTTGCTTTCAGAGGACTTCTCGTTTCGGCCCAACATGCAACTGATAAACTCTACTATGGACACAACGGAGGAGTCGCCACCTAATTTTTATAATAGTTTAAACTTTTGGTTCTAGAATATCTGTACTTGGCCCCCCTCCTTCAAGAAATTGACAAATTGACCTTTGAAACTCCAAAAAAAAAAAAAATTATTATCAGACCATTTGTTTTATTTTCTCTCATCTCGTAGATCTCTTTCTCTTCACTCTACTATGTGTTGTGGTGTGTGAGAAAACCGGTAGCTCTTTAACTCCACTCAGGCTATGGTTCTTGCTTTCTATATAGATAAATAAATAATAATAAAATGATAGAATTTATTGATTTGCAATGTTTGTACAACCTCTCAAACCAAGTACAACGCGGAGAACCCAAGTCATATGTTATCTATTCTCACCTCTTTTTTTCTATCTCACAATAAATGTTTGTCACAATAAATTATAATTACTAGCCATCGCACGTGTCTTTGATATAAACCCAAAATGAAATGCTGATTTTCAAAAAACAAATATTGATTTTTCTTTCTACTTATTTTCAAATATTTTTTAGTGAATAAAAAATCAGTGTTCTTTTTTTCACCCCCTTTCTTCTTTGTGCTTTCAAAATACCAATTGATGGAAGAACCATTTAAAATTTCTTTTGGAAAGTAATGAAAATAATTCACTAAAAAATCTTTGTTTTTATGTTTTAAAAAATTAAAAGGATTGGTTTATTAGTTTGTGTGGTTTTCCTCTCAATGATATTATCATCTAGCCTACAAAAAGAAAAAGAAAAATCGTTTTATTTTTGTGTCTCAATATCTCATATATTTGTATTGGTATTTTAATTTATTAGGTCATTTTTCAGGATTGTATGTGTGGAGACACACTTAACCCAATAGGCCTAGGTCCAATGGATATGAGCTCAATCATGTTATATTAACCACACATGTATACCTAAAACATCCTAATACTTCTATCTAAATGAATATCATACCAATTTATAACTCTATGAATATGTATAGATACATTTTAAAAAAAAAAATCACAGTTAACACACACACACACACACACATATATATATAATATGTATGTTTATACCGAATTAGTAATGGACCACACATATTCATAGTATTACATAAATGACTTGCAAATTTAAATTATTTTTAGTTACACAAAAAATAAAGGCTCATAAAAGTAAAATAATTCAAAATTTCTTATTTTAATTTTATATATAGAGTTAGAAATATTATTAGCTATTTTATGATTTATTTATATTGGACTTCTTGTTCTCTACACTAAATTAACTAATTTGACACAAAATTTAAAAACTTTATGAGTTGAAATATGATGGGGAATGTTAATGAGACTGTTATGTATGAAGAAGAGTGTGAAATCACAAAGAGCCATGTGTTGAACATAAGAAGAATGGAGAGTATAGGAAGATGTTGGTGTGGCAATTTATTCTCCCACCACTAAATATCCCAAGGTGGTGGGCACGGCGGTGCATCTATTGATAGATTTCTTGGGTGATAGAATACCAATGTGGGCTTTGACTATTGATGTGGTCGTTTTCATGCACACGATTGTTGAGATGATACGGGTTTTGATCATAATGAAATTTGCATATACTTTTTACTAGATTCATGTTGCAATGATTTAGTTCTTTGAATTCTTTTAATCAATTCAAATTTAGCTGCTCTAATCAGCAATTGAAATTGATTTAGGAGACTTTATATGCGTCTTAGTTTGGGAATGCATCTATTTGTGTTAATGACAACTTTTTTGCATTCAATGGTGTACGTTTTTAGACTCCTTAAAACACAACCAAATTAACCTAGTTATTTAGCCAAGTGATTACTTAGTCAAATTATCAGATCTAGGTTAACACAAATATATCATATCATTGTAAAGTGCGGAAAATAAAGAACACAAAGATATGATGACCCAGGAAACCAAACCGGTAAAAACTTGGAGAGGATTTAACATAGCTATCCTCAAGGTAAACTGAATCCACTATAAAAGAATCGAAGTTTTACAATAGCGACTTAGACCACTAACATCCTATTGCTACCTCATGTAGAAAACTTACTACCACGACCACATGATAGCTCCGAGACCACGGACTCCTTCTTTCTTGGATTCTCAGCAAGTACAAGCACTCCCACTTGTGTATCTTTAAGCTTTTGTTGCAGCAACTGAATGATCATCAAGCTCTCAATGAAATCTTCTTCTTGATAATCCTAAGCATGTGTGAGGGCAACCACCTCTCAGATCTCACAAGAGATTCACACACACAGCAAAATAGAGCCACACCAAAAACGTGGTTAGGGTTTCCCTTTTATACCTAGGGCAAAACATAAAAGGGAATAAAAGCTTGCAATCATGTAAGTTTCTTGATTTGCCTCATATTGTACACACCAATTTTATTTGATCAGAAACTTATTAATAATAGCCAGGATAATGTACACACCAATTTTATTTGATTGTTTATTTAAAGTCCAATAATGTACACACCAATTTTAAGTATTTAAACCAAGGCTACACCTTATGTTCTTTTTGTGCATGTGCTACACTTTCTCGAGTATAAAATCTTACGATATGCACTAAGGTGTTCATGATTGGCTAGTAAACAGCGGTGAGATGGTTATTTATGCCTTTCTCAATAAGATCAAGTCCAACAATTAAAGGCATGTGACTTCAAGATCAAGATCAAGTGATCAAAAACTATAAACATCTTCCCACACAACATGCACTACAAAACTCAAACTAGTAAAGTGCAATAAAATAAGCTCATCCAAGCTAAACAAGGTACATAAACTTGTTATGCAAAGATAATATGGCCAATCTTTGATTATAAATCCAAGATGTGAAATACAAAACACAAAAATCTTTTTGGTTTAAAAAAAATTTATGACCAAAAACAAGAAGCACACATTATGCTAAATGAATAATGCAAATGCAATGCACAACAGTGCTTAACTAAGCTATAGAGGGTACACAAACAAGAAATATTAATTTCTTAATTAACCCTTGAGTACATGTACAAACTAGTACATACTCACACAAAATCAGAAATAGCTTAGCACTTATATAACACATACTATTCAAGTTTCTCCACAATGTCAAACATGTTCTAAATTAAGAGAAAGATATCATAATTCATGTAATCCTAAAAAAAAAAACTAGACACAAAATAAAATATTTTTGTCTTTTTGAAATTTTTCAATGTTTTTGGATTTTTGAATAATCAAAACAACCTTAAAAAAATAAAACAACCAAAAACTAAAAGAAAACATGTCCACAATTAATTGAAAGAATTAAATCAGGGACAAGTAAACAACACCCACCTTTGAGAATCTTTTCTCACCCATATAGCACGAGTTTTCAGCTTTGTAGGTGAAAATCTATGAGAAGCAGAGTGTATTTGAGGAATTACACCAATCTTCTGAGAAAGACTGAAATCCTACAAATTCCTTTCACAAGCCAACAAGCTTAAATTTTTCAAAAGAATATGAAACAATTTGTATGGACTTATGGCAGAAGAAATATCATCACATATCCTAGATTGAAATACAGAATGTTTATATTTCAATTTATGACAATTAGGATGAATGTGACCGGAGACACCACAAAAGTGACAAACAGGAACAAATTTAGAAACATCAGTATTCCTAACAACAAATCTAGTCTCAGATTTTTGTTTTTGCCTCAACAAAGAACAATTTGGTCTAATATGACCAACAACACCACAAAGGTGACAAGTAGGCACAAAAACAGATTTATTATGCTCTCTAATTGTAGATTTAGACATAGGTTTAGAAACTTCAGTGTCTACATCAGAACTTTTATCATTGTCTAACCTAGCAAAATAAGCCTTTTCTTTATTATTCCTCTTGAAAGGAGGGATATAAACTTTCTCATTTTTAAGCTTAAAAGAAATAGAAACACTTCTGTTATCAACAACAGGCTTGGTATTAGTCAAATTTTCAATTTTAGCTTTAGATTCAACTAACTCTTGTTCCAAGCTTTGCATCTTCTCATCTTGAAAGGAAATTTGATTTCTCAAAAATTCATTCTTTTTATTAGATTCATCTAATCTAACAACCAATTCCTCTTTTTCAAGATTAGCCAATTTTAACTCTTCCTTGAATTTCTTAGCAATTTTCATAGATTTCAACAATTTCTTACGGAAAGTTTCACAGGCATCAATAAGATCAACAGAAACATGAGCAGAAACATGATTAGAAAGACACTTCAAATTATCCATGACAACAGGGGTCAAGGATCAGCTCTTAAATCAAAAGATCTAAAACAAAAGGGCTACCCGCTTTGAAACGACTTGTACGTTTTTAGACCCCTTAAAACACAACTAGATTAACCTAGTTATTTAGCCAAGTGATTACTTAGTCAAATTATTAGATCTAGGTTAACACAAATATATCATGTAAGGTTGAATTTAACCAACCATCTTATTGGCTTTATTCTGTGCCAAATTTGCTTGTAATTCAGCAATTAGTAACCCTGTATTTAGGTGGGTTTGTTGTAAGGGTAGTGAGTGAGATAGAGTGTTGAATGCTCAAGAGTGTGCAAGAAGACAGAGTCTCGCGGCTGGATCTCGCGGGTGACTCGCGGCTGCAAGCCGCTAGAAGCAGCACACGTGCCAAGCATACTAGAAGTTGAATTGACATGCTAGTTGGAGCACTACATGACAAAATAGGACAACTGGCCGTTCTGTTATCTCGCGGCTGGATCTTGCGACTCAGTCAAGCTGCGAGGCCAAGTCGCGAGCCAGCCCTGTTTTGAAAAACCTGACGTTTCACATTCCATTTTCACCCCAGTATAAATACCCCTTATACCCACAAAAGAATGAAAGCTTCCAGAGAGAATTTTGAGAGAGAAACCCTAGAGTAAAACAAGATTGATTCATCCACAATCTTTACATAAGAGACTCTTCAAATTCCTCAACTCTCTTCCTCTCCATTGTTGAATCCTTGAGAGGCATTTTACCAAAACATTTTCTTACCATATCCATTACTGTGAGAGGCCTGTTTGGTGTTCTGGGAAGCAGTTAGGAAGGAACCAATTTACATATGGTCAAGTAGCAGAATCCGGGAAGCTAGAAAAGAAATAGGTTTGGCGTAACCTCGTTGGAGCAAGAAGCTTGGAGGACTTAGGTACACTGGGTAGATTAGGCTTGGAGGGTCTATTGCTGTTCATATATCCTAACTACATTTTCTAGTGGATTGTTTACCGCTTGGAGGGCGGCGGAGAGGTTTTACGCTGAGGGCTTCAGTTTCCTCTTCCATAACACATCGTGTGTTGTCCTTGTGTTTGCATCTCTCTTCCCTTTATCTTTGCCTTTTATTTTCTGCTGTGGATGTGATTTTAATTGGCTTAGATTGTTTACCAATTCTGTGTTTTGCTTTAGTTCATGTTCCGCACATTAATTGTTTGATATAAAGCTTGAATTGGTATTTTGTAAATTGGGGGTCTAAACGTTCAAGGGTGTTTTTACACTATTTGAACTTTCATTTGGTATCAGAGCGGGTACACTTTTGTTGGTTTCATTACCATAGTGTGATCCTTGACCCTTTTAATATGGACCGGTCTCAATCCCTAAATGTACCTCCATATTTTGATGGTAGTAATTATGCTTTTTGGAAGGTTCGTATGAGAGCATTTTTATGTTCCATTGAAGAATCTGTTTGGGATGCGGTCAAGATAGGTTGGACCAGACCTGAGGCAACAAAATCCACTTGGGATAAGGCAGTACTCGCTGCATCTAATGCTAACAGTAAAGCACTCAATGCTATTTTCTGTGGTGTGTCTCCAGATGAATTTCACAGGATCTCTCACATTACCGTTGCCAAAGAAGCATGGGAGATATTGGAAACCACCTACGAAGGCACGAAGAAAGTGAAAGACACCAAGCTGCAAATGCTGACCACTCGGTTTGAGGAGCTCAAAATGAGTGAGGATGAGTCCTTTGACTCTTTCTATGGGAAGCTGAATGAGGTGGTTGTCAGCAAGTTCAATTTAGGGGAGAAAACGGAGGATTCTAAAATAGTAAGGAAGATCCTTTGATCATTGCCAAAAAGCTTTCGTGCCAAAGTAACAGCAATTGAAAAGAGTAAGGACCTTAATGACATCAAAGTCTAGGAGCTGGTTGGTTCTCTTCAGACTTATGAAATGTCGTTGCCAAATCAACGAAGGAGCAAATCTCTTGCTCTTAAGACCATTAATGAGAAGGTAGAAGTCCATGACTCATCGAATGAAGATGTGGTTGATAAAGATGTTGCATACCTTGTAAAAAATTTCCGAAAATTCTTGAAATTCAAGAATAATGGAAAATTTGGTGATAAAGGAAAATTCCAAAGTTCAGGAAGGGAGAAAAGGGAATTCAAAAAGAAAGATGGAAAAGAATCCCAATCTACACAAGGTGTCACTTGTTTTGAATGCAACGGGCATGGACACTTTAAGAAAGAATATCCGAATTATTTGAAATCGAAAGGCAAGGTGTATGCCACGACACTGAGTGACTCGGATTCATCCAACTCTGATTCTGAGGAAAGTTGTGACGGAGAAGGGAATTACTCCGCTTTTATGACGATTGCTCATGTTGATTCTTCAGATGAATTGAATTTTCTTGTACAAGAGCTTGGAGAACATATTGATGAAGAATCATTGGGAGTTGTTGAAGAATTAGATGCAGAAGATGATGAAGGCACAACCAATCATCAAGAAAATTATAACTCACTCCTGGAGAAATTGGGTGAGTAAACAAGGGTGGCCAAGGCAGCTGTAAGAAAGATGAAGAAGGCAGAGGAGGACTATAAAAGTCTCTTAATTCACTATAAGGAGGCCAAATGTGAGATAGAAACTTTGAATGGTGAGCTGTTAGAAGCCTACACAAAAGTGAGATTTCTTGAGCAAGAGGTTGTGCAAGCTAATGCCAAGATAGAGAGGGTCTCCACCAAGAAGCTCGATGATGTTATTTCAACTCAAAAGCATTTTTCAGACAAATCCGGGTTGGGATATACTGGGGGGAGTAGCTCTTCTGGCAATATCACTAAAGAAGTGAAGTTTATAAAGGCCAAAGAGCCAGTTGAGATTGGCCCTACTGATGAGAAGCCCAAGATAGAGGAGAAGAGGAATTTGGAGAACCGACGGATGGTAAACAACCCATGTAATCAATCTATGGGTAGGTCTGAATCCCGAGCCAAGTCTCGTCCATGACCACAAAGAGGTCTTGGATCAAACTATGTGTGTCATCACTGCGGACTTCAAGGGCATACTCGACCAAATTGTCAAAAGCTGAGAGCAATGAATGGTGCAACTCCTCAAAGGTCACGAGGACCTAGAAATGATAGGAGAAATTGGGCTGGTGAACCATCAAGAGATCAAAGTGGTGATCCGAAATGATGGACATGATGAAGATGATTGGTACATTCACCAACTGCTTGGAAAGCTTCACACGAAGGTTTGAAAGCCCTAACTCCCGTACCTAATCCTATAAGGAAATCACCCCAAACGCAAGTGACGTGTGGGTGAAAAAGGGTACTCATGCATAAGCATTACAACATGTCCATGCATCAATACTTCCTATGCTTTGTGACTGTGTTTGGTTGTTTGCTTATTGATTATATTAGATGTTGTTTGTTTGTTTGTTTGTGCATTCTTTCGTACATATTTGTTTTTGATCAATCTTTTTCTTCTTTTGTGTCAAAAACCTAAAAACCACATAAAAAGTAGAAAATCAAAATGTTTGATCAACATTGTTGAGTTTTGTCTCAAATCATGTTTTGCCTTGTACCTTTGTGCTAATGGCTTTGTGCATTCTCGAGCGTAGCTTGTTCCTTTGCACTTTTATCACTGTGGAAGAAATCTTGAAATCTGTGTGATTGTTGTAAATAGATCTTCAAACTTGTCATAAATGATTAGTGAATGGTTATGTTGATCTTGAGACATGCATAGACTTGTGCCTATATATCTTCCCACTCTTTATTTTTTTCTAAAAAGAGCTCACCAAATGTAAATCTCCAAATGAAAAGAGATTTTGAGCTACAAAAGCCTGTCGCACATACTAGTATTTGACTAGGAAAAAGGGAAAGCGACCAAAAATAAAGTTTATGTTTATTCAAAAGCCAAAGGCTATATCATCAAGGTGAAATATCAAATATCACTCTCACAAGAAAAGGTGATTGTTTCAAAAGGATCAAAAAGATCAAATGTTATGCTTAAAAGTGGAGTCAAATGTAAAGCTCCAAGTTATGTTATCAAGTCTTGTGGGAGGTGATATATGTATTCTTCTATAATTGAGATGGGTCACATGATCTAGTGCTAATTGTGTATGCCTTGGTTGAATTGATCATTGAAACTTCACATTAGACTAAGGACTATCTCATTGTTGATATCCACACACAACACACAAGTTTATGTTCAATGAATGCCATTGTCATTTGTGTGATTGTACTTGATAAAAAGTGTTTTCACATGCTCAATCTTTGTTGATTCAAACACAAAAAGATTTTTGAGTGTTTAAGTTATTTTTGGAAAAGTATTTTGTTTTTACAAAAACTGAAAATCTTCAAAAAACAGTGTGTCCTGTTTTGGCGACTCAGTCGCGGGTCAATCAAGTTGCGTGTCTTTGTCGCGAGATCGCGGGTCTGTTTTGGCAACTTGTTCGCAAGTGGAAGGTCCAGTCGCGAGGGGTACACAGAGATTTTCGCGGCTCAGCTCGCGACTCCCTCCTCGCAAGTGAGACTTCCAGTCGCGAAAAACACTTAGAAAATTTTTCGAAAACTTTTGGATTGAAGTGTTTTGGCGGGTGTATCTGGCGACTATTTGGCGACTTAACTTAGCCGCGAAAAACGTGTGTTTTGCACAGTAAGGGCAGTTTTTAAAATCTTTTTCAGTTTTTCCCTCGAACTTTTTGTGACTGTTCATTTTCTCTCTCAACTGTTCTTACCCAAACACTCCGTGTCTCCATTTTCGAACTCCATTGTTGCTTCATTTCTTCTCAAAATCATCAAGAAAAGGTATGGATTTTCTCTTCCTCACTTCATATTTATGTTTTGAGTTTTATTTTCTTGCTTTGTTTTGAGTTGTTATTGTTTTTAGAGTCTTAATGTGTTCGATCTTTTTACTCTTAGAGTGCTGGGTTTGGTTGGTTGTGTTTGATACTGATTTCATCTGGTGTCATATTGTTGGTTACATTGTGCTTTGGCATTTGTTGGGTTTTCATACTCATTTGGGAAATGGGTTTGGTAAATTTTTTTTCTGGGTTTTACTCCGTTTGTGAGTACGAAAGTTTAGATATGTCATTTGCTCTATTGTGGTTGTATGTGGTTTTCATTGTGCATATCATACTCATAGGAGATTGTCTTATTGACAGTTGACTATAAGGTTGTTTTACTCTGTGATCTATTGCACTTTCACCATTTTGATGTACCTACCTGATTCTATATTGTCATGACTTATGTTTGAAATTGTGTGCGATTTCTATGGTTTACATTCTGAATCTAATCAAGTTGATATCTGTCATTTGTGGTGGTATTGTTGGTTCTTTGCTGTGTTCCTATTCTCTTGCAGATGTCTCGTCGATCCTCTAAAGGCAAAGATGTTGTAACTGATGATTCGTCAACCCCGATTGCTAAACGGACTCGACTCTCATCTCAGCCATCCAAAGACTCTAATTGTGAGAGATTTAGAACCCCTCTTACCTCACACATCTACTCAAATATCTTTGACAGGGCATCTCCTATAGTGGAACGTGTGGTTGAGTTTGACACCTTGGGGACCACTTTTGTCCCTCAGATCTTTGAGTCAAGAGATTGGGCAAATTTGTTCGGAAACTTTGACGACCCAATGGATGAACTGGTTAAGGAATGCTATTCTAATACAAGTGACCTTGGAGTTGAACTAATTTGCTGGGTCAGAGGAAAGGAGTTTATCATCACCCCGAACTCCATAGCCGATATTCTTCGCATCACTAGACCTCAGAAAGTGGATCTAACTCCGTATGATGATCGAACTCCAGAGATTCAAGACATTCTACAAGTTCTTGGACCTGACCATGAAGTCTCTAGTACAGGCACATCCATAAGCACAACCAAGTTTGCACCGGAGTTGACCACACTAAAGTTGATCATGTTCTCCAATCTCTACCTGTTGTCCAACACAACCTTCATCAATCTTGGAAGAGCTCTATTTCTTTGTGACCTTATTATAGGAGCCCCCATTGATATTTGTGCCCACATCTTTCAAACCATGAGGAAGACCGCAGTTAGATCAGCAGCACGAGGATGTATTCCATTTTGCAGTCTCATTATGAAGTTCATTCTTCGTGAAGGTATTAATCCTCCCTCAGATGGAAAAATGATGACCCGTCTTCGTCCAATTTCCATGTTCACTCTACAAGCCAGCAGAAGTAATTCCTCTAAAACAACAAAGAGTGCACATATCTCTCCAGTTACTCCATCTGCTCCTGAATCAGAGACACATGTACATACCACCCCCACTTCGCGTGTCTTTCCTAAAGTTCAACAAACTAGCACTCCACAAGTACAGTCTGATCCTCAAACTGATAGAGTGGGTAGCTTGCTTAAAAGTACTCAGAAGCGTATTGACGAAATGGTGACACTTCTCTACTCCACCAACAACCATGTTCAGATGCGACTCGAGACCATGGAGAATCAGCTAGAAGCTGTTCAACGAAAGTTAGACGACAGCCTTTAGCTATTCGTGCCAAAAAGGGGGAGAGCATACAGTAAGGGGGAGAAAGTTCAAAGGGAAGTGTGCATAGTAATAGGGGGAGTTACTCCACACATATTTTTGTTGCCTTTTAACTTATAGGATTATGTTTTGGATAATCTGTTGTATATGAGTTTGATACACTGTGGTTATGGTCTATGTTTGTCTCTAACTCATAACACATGGTTGGTTATTGAAACTTGGTTTACTTTATATATATATATATATATATATTGTTGATGTTTTTCGGTTTATATTGTGTTTTGTACCCATGATGCTTTTGTAAGCTTTTAGGGTTTCTTGTAGGCTTTATGGTGTGTACCATGCTTTATGCAGCCTTTATGTTTTTGTTAAATCAGTACTTCTATCTAAATGTCATGCATTTTCTTGTTAAATACTGTCACTCTTGTGCCCTTGTAGGATTGTTCCTAGATGCATATACCTAGTGTTTTATGCATTGGTTGAGTGTTGGGCATACAAGTAACTTGCATTGTTCTTGTTAGCTTGTATGTTGAAGTGTTCATTCCAAGTGTGAATGAGCATTGTGATCACTACCTTGTAGTGATTACTTGTTTGATCAAGCCATGGTTTGTTTCTTAGCTCTATCTTTGCTTGATCACTTTTTGCCTGTTTCATATGCATTTCATATTTTCTGCATACAATGATCATGATGTATTGTTGTGTTTCAGGAGTTTCATGTTCATATGATTCAAGTGCCTCACAGTTTCTAGAATTTAGTGTGAGTGAGTTTTGCTCAATTGTTCCCAACTCACATGTTAAGTCTAAAGTCTGTTTTAGGGTTTTTTCACGGAATAGCCAAAGGGGGAGATTGTAAGGTTGAATTTAATCAACCATCTTATTGGCTTTATTCCGTGCCAAATTTGCTTGTAATTTAGCAATTAGTAACCCTGTATTTAGGTGAGTTTGTTGTAAGGGTAGTGAGTGAGATAGAGTGTTGAATGCTCAAGAGTGTGTAAGAAGATAAAGTCTCACGGCTGGATCTCGCGGGTGACTCGCGGCTGCAAGCCGCTAGAAGCAGCAAACGTGCCAAGCATGCCAGAAGTTGAATCGGCATGCTAGCTGGAGCACTACATGACAAAATAGGACAACTGGCCGTTCTGTTATCTCGCGGCTGGATCTCGTGACTCAGTCAAGCCGCGAGGCCAAGCCGCGAGCCAGCCCTGTTTTGAAAAATCTGACGTTTCACATTCCATTCTCACCCCAGTATAAATACCCCTTATACCCACAAAAGAATGAGAGCTTCCAGAGAGAATTTTGAGAGAGAAACCCTAGAGTAAAACAAGATTGATTCATCCACAATCTTTACATAAGAGACTCTTCAAATTCCTCAACTCTCATCCTCTCCATTGTTGAATCCTTGAGAGGCATTTTACCAAAACCTTTTCTCACCATATCCATTACTGTGAGAAGGCTATTTGGTGTTCTGGGAAGCAGTTAGAAAGGAACCAATTTACATTGGTTGATGCTATGGTCAAGTAGCGGAATCCGGGAAGCTAGAAAAGAAATAGGTTCGGCGTAACCTCGTTGGAGCAAGAAGCTTGGAGGGCTTAGGTACACTGGGTAGATTAGGCTTGGAGGGTCTATTGCTGTTCATGTATCCCAACTACATTTTCTAGTGGATTGTTTACCGCTTGGAGGGCGGCGGAGAGGTTTTACGCCGAACGCTTCGGTTTCCTCTTCGATAACACATCGTGTGTTGTCCTTGTGTTTGCATCTCTCTTCTCTTTATCTTTGCATTTTATTTTCTGCTGTGGATGTGATTTTGATTGGCTTAGATTGTTTACCAATTCTGTGTTTTGCTTTAGTTCATATTCCGCACATTAATTGTTTGATATAAAGCTTGAATTGGTATTTTGTAAATTGGGGGTCTAAACGTTCAAGGGTGTTTTTACACTATTTGAACTTTCATATCATATCATTGTAAAGTGCAGAAAATAAAGAACACAAAGAAATGATGACCTAGGAAAACAAACTAGTAAAAACCTGGGGAGGATTTAACCAAGCTATCCTCAAGGTAAACTGAATTCACTATGAAAGAATCGAAGTTTTACAATAGCGACTTAGACCACTAACATCCTATTGCTACCTCATGTAAAAAACTTACTACCACGACCATATGATAGCTCCGAGACCACGGACTCCTTTTTTCTTGGATTCCCAACAAGTACAAGCACTCCCGCTTATGTATCTTTAAACTTTTATTACAGCAACTGAATAATCATCAAGTTCTCAATGAAATCTCCTTCTTGATAATCCTAAGCATGTGTGAAGGCAACCACCTCTCAGATCTCATAAGAGATTCACACACACAGCAAAATAGAGCCACACCAAAAACGTGGCTAGGGTTTCCCTTTTATACCTAGGGCAAAACATAAAACCCTACACGTCATATGGGCTTAGAGCTGAGTTGGAAATTCTATAGAAAAAACATTCTGCCCGACTTTCAATCGGTCAAGTCTAATTCTCGATCGATCGAGCCAGACCGAATTGCACAATGAATTCTACAACAGCTCGATTCCAACTTTACATAAAACACATACTTTGAGCAAGTCTAAAACAAGACTAAAAACTTGTTTTGATCATGGTTTGCCAACAATACAAATTAGAGTTCTAATTCATTAGTTCCTAAGTACTTAGAACCTAACAAGCGGAATTGTTTTATAATTCTGACAATTTGTAAAAAATATATCATATATCAGAATATGAGAAAAGCTACTACTTGCAAGACAGTTTTGCACACAAAATCTTAATATCTAAGATAGTTTTTTCAAATCTTTGTGTTTCTTTTTCATGATCAGGATTTTAATTGCATTTCAATTCGTACAGGCAAGGAGGACTCAAGCTCAAGGTGCTCTGGAGTGTCAAAAGTGCTACTGAATTCCCATCTCGAAGAGCAGTCATTTACATCCGTTGTGTCCTGAGTTGTATCTGATGTGTCTGCCAGAGTTGCGGCTCTTCCTGGATTTCTAATATAAAAGTCTCTAACCAGTTTAACTGCCTCCTTCCAAACAATCTCTTCATCGGGAGTTGCACTTCCTTCAGTAGCATCTTGATGTTGCTGACGATTTATGGTAAAGCCAATTAGGGATAGAAATAGACAAATGGTAGAAGTGGCAAAAGATATTAGATAGAGAACCCCAAAGCTCTGTAGGCCCAAGCTTTCTGGTTCAATGGAAGTTATGTTAGTTGAGCACTCATGTGAGGGAGTAAACCATTCATCCTCAAGTAACTTTGTCTCTCCATTCTCTAATAGCTTTAAAATTGCTTCAGAAAAATCCCTTGCAATTGGTGAGCCTTTTGGGAAGACCTGGATAGGAAGCAGGATAAGATACCTATTAGACTCTTTAGTGGTAGAAACAGGTTAATTTCTAAGAACATTCCTAAAAACAGGAAAAAGTAGAGAGGGTTTAGTTTTAAACCTTAAGGGCTATCTTATTGGCTATACTGGAAACTCAAATATTCGTATATGTATGAACTATGAAACACACACAGAACCGCATATAAAAAGTTATTAGGGGTGTAAATTTAAGAGTATATATACATGTGTCTGTGCTTTGTAGAAAACTTACGGTACATTTGTTTTTAGATGGTCAAAGCAGAAGTATATTTAAATACATGAGGTTTGGCATAATGTTTGATTTAGTACTCACAAAGCCCAATCCTCCAAATCTGTTGGTGCGTATGGTAGCAGTGTAACCCTTGCAGTACTTATTAAGGAAAACTTTCTCATAGGGGAGTTCAAGAAAGGCAGCAGCTATGTTGTTGCTTTTGAATTCACTAGTGTATTGGTCTTCACTGCTGACGTTCACAATATTTTCTGGCTTGAACTTAAGCACATTCTCCAAATAATTCCTTACAAATGAGTCACCATCGCAACCAATTTTCAAGTTGTTCGTCTTTAACCACTCGATACCTGTGACATTTGGTTGTAGTTTTTGCACTGTGAACAAAGAAGACAAACTAGCAGTATAGCTTGAGCCTATGATCAATACGATAAACAGCCACACTACAATCACCAAACGTGTTAAGTTGTTATTGATTTTTTCCCCTGCAACACAAAACAATGTGATATGAGTTCATTCTGCTAGTAAGCATAATTTCATTTAGAAGCACTCTAATTAAATTTGACCATATCTCTGTGGTGATTAATATGTTGAATCTATTAATGATAAATAAAGCGCAGCCAAGAGAATATTATACATTCAGCCAAGCTAAATGCACTTTCCAATACAAAATTTTCAATGGTGGACTGACTACTGGACATAGTTAGGCTTCTACAAACGTAATTGCATGTCATGGGCTCTATAGATCAAATTGATACTTACTATGTGCAAAGAACAAAGAGGAGAAGGTAAACCAAAGTGCAGTGCTAAGCTGATTCTTCCATGGGCCACTAAATTCTGGATTGGATTGGCGCTCCAGGAACCAAACAGTGAGCATTGTGTATATCATGATGGCAGCAGTCACCAACCACATGTCCCTGGTGAAAGGCTTCGTAAACATCGATGGTGACCCCTCAGGTTTTGTTGGAACTATCATGGCCAAACCTGACTCAGCATATGGAAGGGTAAAATCCACGTATTGCAACCGGTCGGCTAGTATGGTCATGTCACCAATGACAGCATCATAAGTCTTTTGTTGTATTTGGACCAACATGATGACAAGGATAAAATCTTAATTAGAAACTTATAATTGTAACCAAATAAAAGATATTTAAACAAAAAAAAAAAAGCCTATAATACTAGTCAGTTTAGCTATAGTCAATTTTAGTTTAAGATTTCTTGCTCTTCCAAGGGGCGTCTCTCTTATAGAATGACCAAGTTAATTTCTATAAGTAATCAGAATGGTATTGCAAAATAAATGCTTTTGAATCAATCATACTTGCTACAGTTTATGAGACTAATTTGATCTATAGAATCTCTTGGAGTATGATTGATTAGGGGATAGAAAAGTGGGAAGATAGAAAATCGGAATAGATGGAAAAGTGGAAAGATAGAAGAGATTTCAATTTTCCCTTATAATGTTTGATTGGGATTGAAAAAGTAGAGAGATGAAAGATTCTTTTGTTTGATTGAGAAAAAAAAAAAAATGAGAGGATAGAAAATATAGTTGTATAAATTTACTCTTAAACTAATATTTGTTAAGAAAAAGCGATAATAATAATAATAATAATAATAATAATAATAATAATAATAATAATAATTATTATTATTATTATTATTACTACGAAGTTAACGCTGGTTGGGGGAATTAAGAAAACCAAAGAAAACGAATGAAAAACAAAAAAAGTAAAAAAAGAAGAATGTAGAGACAAGAAAACAAAGAAGAAAAAGACAAAAAGCATAAGAACGTTGCATGTTGCAGAAGGACATTTTTGTCCAAATTATGTGGTCCCATTTTCTCTTTAGTTTTCCCCCTGATTTGGAGAGATTGCATCGAGTCCCACCAATTTTCCTTCCTATTTACTCTCCTAAGTTTTAACCAATCATCCAAAAATACCTAATTTCATTTATGTATGGTTAATCTTCTACTTGCTGACTTGGTGTATCAAAAGCACATATGGATGATGGTTTTAGAATATGGGGTTGCTTGTTTACGTTAAAAACAATAGAAATTGTGCACATGGAAAATTCAACGGGCAGAATTGTTATGTTTGTAGTGTATGCACCTGGAGTTTATAACTAATGACTTATCAATAAATGAATGGCAGAGAAGAATTTAGGATTGCTTGTTTGTGTTAATAACAATACATAAACAGGAGGGAAGAAGTGTTGTCTGTTAATGTTAATAACAATACATAAAATGTGCATCTACAATACTTACTGGGCAGAATAATTTAAGTGGTATGTTTGTAGTGTATGAACCAGATGTTTATTAACTCTAAATTATCAATGAATGAAAGGAGAGAAGAAGTCTTAACCTTATTAAAAACATGATAGACCAGATCATTGTAGGTGCCATTATAGGCCTCAAATTTGTAAGGCATTTCTAACGCCTTGTGAAACATTCGAATGCAGAAACCATCATAATAATTCTCATTGGTACCGACCTTCACAAACTTATCAAATATTGATCTGCCTGGAACTCCAATTTTTAATGGCTTTGTAGTAGTTGGCATTTCCCAACCTTTTGGAGTTTCTTTTAGGTTCCCTGGCCAAATTACTGGACCAACCAAAGTATTTGTGGTATCATTAAAATCTCCACTACCATTTTTTTCTTCAATTTTTTCTTTAGAAGGGCTCATGGAGAACCCTAACTCTGGTATCCAGAAGTCTATTTCTTTGTATTTCTTCCCAACCACATTTACAATCCTCAAAACAAGAGTTTCTGAGAGCTGGTTTTCTACAAATTGTATTTTGCCACTTAAACCAGCGAAATTGGTTGACAGCATATTGTGTAACAACATCTCTGGACTACTAGTGCTACTAGTCATTCTTTCTATTGCTTGTATAACAATCCGAATGCTATCGTATGCTCTCAGCGCAAAAATCCCAGGTTCGGAATTATCTTCCTCAGGATATTCAGTTCTGAAAATTCTCCGGAATTGGGCATGAAAATCTTGGTACTTTGAACTGCTTTCAGAATAATAGGTTTTGATTCCTAAAGTGCCTTCCATGGAGGAAATAACAGAGTTGTTAACAGAGTCCAACAAACTCGTAATGCTCTCTGGAATTATCCAAGCTGATTCTCCTCCTACAAGTCCCATCTTCTTAGCTTGTCTAAACAAGTGAATCACCATTGTTAATGATGAATCAAGAACAATAAAAACTTGAGATTGTGTTTTCAGAAGCTTAACCAGCTCTTCATGAACAAACCCTTCTGGATCAGACAAAGAAGAAAATGGCGGAAGGATCAAACGATACTCAATCTCTGAACCAACATTTTGAAGAGCCTCAGATAAGAGTGATAACTTCCCAGAATCACCACCATATACTTCATCTTCATAAATTGCTACGACCCTTTGCCAATTGTATGCATGAACAATATCTGCAATGCATTTTATTTGTTCGGAACCATTTGTAGACATTTGTATCAAGAAGGGCCAGCGAAGTGGCATTAGTGGTGGAGTGATGGCTGGAGCAGCAAAGGAAATAACTGGAACATTAGCTTGAGCTCCAAGATTGGCTACTAGAGCTGCTTCATGCCATGTGTGCATGCCAATAATGACTTCCACCTTTTTGTCTTTAATCATCTCTTCCGCTGCAACCAAAATATAAATATTCTATCAACTACATTGTTAAAAATCTATCTTGTAAATTGTGATATGGAATGGAGTGGGCTGGTGTTTTAAAGCTTGTCCCACAATAAAATTTTACTGTTAAATTAAAGGGTTAAGGGAGAGAGAGAGAGAGACGAGAGTATTATTGTTCGGCCTACATCTACTAAGGAAGTCTTTAGTTATATTTTTATTATACTCTAAGTGTTTACAATGAATTCCCAAGGCAGGGACTTTCTAGGGAGTTATGGTCCATTTGGTTGGGATGATGGAAAAGTAGAAAATGAAAAGGGAGTGGAAAAGTGGGAGGATAGAAAAGATTTTAATTTCCCTCATCTATGTTTGGTTGGAAGGGTGAAAAAGTGGAGGGATGGAAATTTTTTTTGATTGATTGAGAAAAAAAAAAATGAAGATAGAAAATGTGGTCTGTATAAATTTATTCTTATGCCTTCACATAAAACAATATAATTTTTTTATATCATATTACTCATTAACATATTTTTTTTACTTATTCAAATTATTATTAAAATCCAACGTAGCAACGGCGTTGGTGCCTATTTTTGGGTGGGTCTAGTACTGAACCTTTATAAGGAAAAATAAATAAAAATTAAAAAAAAAAAATGTTGATTCTGGTAAGTTTTTTATTATTATTATTATTAAAATTAATTCTGGTAAGTTGGTAGTTGTTAAGACAAAAGGAGAAAAAAAGAATGATGTTAAAGAGTCATGCATTGCTTTTACTATGAGAGTGAACTAAAGGGCAAAAAATACTTTTTGAAGTTTGAAAAAAAAAAAAAACAAATTTTCTTCTTTGCTTTCTCCTCAATTTGGGGAGATTTATTTTTGGTGGGCTCAGGTGGAAAACACCCGAGCCCCACCAATTTTCTCTCCATCCTCCCCTTTTAACCAAATACTCTTCCCAACCATTTTCTCTCATATTTTCTTCTTGATTTTTTTCCATCCTTCCAAAAATCACCCCAACCAAACGTATCCTTAAAGTTAGCCCTGGTGCCCTACAATATATTTGACCTCATGGGCCACTACATACCAAACCCATAAATTCCTATCTTTAACATTCTTCCTCAAAATTAAAGGTTGAAGCTTGATGATACCAAATTATAAGCCTGTGAAATTGGAATCTATATATATAAATTAATGGGAAAGACCCAATTGGAACATGTTAGGACATATGTGATTCACTTGTTAGGAACATCTGTCACTACTTTATCTAATCGGCTAATCCTTTGACAAAACGCACTTTACTTGTAATTGGGTAGATCTAAGATGTATTTAATACTTCAAGAAACCGGGTTTCAAGATCAAGTGTTAAAATCATGCAAGTCTGTCCAAGATTCAAGTGTGAAAAGTGCTTTTCATTAAAACTCGACAGCTAGCTATCTATCGAGACTTGTAGAGCTGTTAAAGCCCGTAGCTCGACAGCAGCTCGACAGATAGGCATCTGTCGAGGTTTATTAAAAATAGAATTTCAGTTCTGTTTTAACTCCAATCCATGATTGTATGTTTAGGCTTTCTTTTCTCAAAACCCTAGACATATAAAAGCATTATTATAAGAACCTTCAAAGTGGACACAAGTTGCACAACTGTTGAGCAAAGTTTGTTCAAGCAAATTGTGATCGGAGACAGAATTTGCCCTAGTTCATCTTTCTTGTGAAGAAGTTGCTATGTTTGTGCATCGTTGGGTTTTGTGACCAAGTATCTTCTTGATCTTCATCATTTGGATGAGCTGAAAAACTTTGCAGCCAACAACCTTCTCTAGTTGGTGATTGAAGTTGCGTACTGGGATCTACGCAATTGGTTAGTCACGTACTGGGAGCCGTGCATTGAAAATGAGAGATTTTCACTACAGAACAAGTCCAGTTGGGTATTGGGGTAAGGGTTCAACTGTAGGTTGATATAAGGTACTGTAATTCCTTTACTTGTAACTTGTTGTGATAATAGTGGATTCTCGGGATTGGTGACCTTAAAATCACCCGGTGGAGTTTTTACCGTGTTGGTTTTCCCTATTCGTAAACAAATCACCATTTCAATTTATTTTTAAACTGCATACTTAGTTTAATTGGTGATTTGTTTATGCTACCACGCATTTGCATGTTAATTTGATTAATTATTAAACTTGGCTAATTAATCAATTAATTCATCACAAGGGGTCAATACATTTTTGGCCTATCAAGTGGTATCAGAGCAGGCACACTCTAATTAGGTTTTAATCTTTGTTGTGTGATCCATTGACCCCTGTTTGTCATGGATAGATGACAGTCTCTTATAATACCTCATTTATTTGATGGCACTAACTATGTATACTGGAAAGTACGCATGAGAGTTTTCTTGTAGTCTTTAGATGAGAAAGCGTGGCAAGCTATGGAGATAGGCTAAACCAAGCCAAAGGAAGCGTCGGCCGATTGGGATGATGCTAAGATCAAGGCAGCAAATTTCAACAACAGAGCATTGAATGCCTATTCAGTGTGGTCACCAATGAGGAGTTCAGGAAGATATCCTCCACTGAAACTGCGAAGGAAGCATGGACCATTTTCCAAACAACCTATGAGAGAAAAAAGGCTGTCAAGGACTCGAAGCTTCAAAGGCTTACTACTAGCTTCAAAGAGATTAAGATGGAGGAGGATGAGTCGTTTGATGAGTTCTATGCCAAGCTCAAGGACATTGTGAACTCAGCTTTCAATCTTGGGGAAACCATTCCTGAACCCAAGATTGTAAGAAAGGTGCTTAGATCTCTACCCGAGAGATTCCATGCCAAGATCACCGCGATCGAGGAATCAAAGGACATTAACAAGATTACTTTGACAGGGCTAGTTGGTAATCTGCAGACCTATGAGTTAGGTTTAACAAGAATTGGTAAGTCGGGTAAAGGCAAGAGCATGGCATTAAAGGCCAAGAGCAGTGATACTGATGAGTCCTCAGATAATGAAGATTCTTAGATGAAGTCCTACATTACAAGGCAATTCAAGAAGTTCATGAAAAATGCCAATGGGAAGGGCTTCGACAAGGACCGTGCAATCCAGTTCTTCTCAGTTCAAGAGCCTAGACAAAGGGAAGAAGGATGCTAGGGATGGCGGTCAGTATACTGTTCCTTCAGGACCAAGTGCTTTGGGTGTCAAGGCTTTGGTCATATGAAACAAGAGTGCCCTACATATCTCAAGACCATTGGAAAGAGAAAGGCGCTTGCTACTACTTTGAGCGACACCGAGCCTGAGGATGATTCCGACAATGAGGATGACGGAATCCTAAATGCCTTCACTGCCACTGTCAATCCTACTGAAGGGATTGTTGAAGATGTGGATAAAGAAGGGGAATTGGTGGAGTCCAAGTTTGAGAAGATGGATGAACAAGATGACATCCACACAGCCTATGCAAAGTTATACAAGGTCTCAAAAAGCATGAGAAGCTGTATAGGTTGACCACCAAGAAGCTTAGTGATGTGGAACTTGAGCGTGAAGAGCTTTCCACAAAGTTTGATTAATCCAATCAAACTATTGGAGCACTGAGTTTTGAGAATAACTTCTTGGTTGAGAAGATCAAGAAGCTTGAGGCAGAACTGTTCCAAGTTAGAGCTCAACTAGAAAGGACTTCGAGCGCTAAGCTCGATGAAATGCTCAGTCTTCAGAAATTTGCTTCCGATCGAACCGGTTTAGGGTATGATTTCTCTTCTCCTAGTTTTGCTTCTACTAGTTCTACTGTTTTTGTTCCTCTTGCTAATAATGTTGAAATTGAAAACACTAATGTCAAAACTGATTTAGCTAGTAAGAACATAGACAAAGGTAAATCTATCTCAGGAGCACCCCCTAAGCTTGATAAGAAAGAAGTTAAAAACCTTAGGGCTAAGAAGACTAACACTCAAAAGCCTAAACAAAAGAAGCAGCATCTCTGTCATCACTGTGGAGCAGCTGGTCATACTCGACCTAATTGCTATAAGTGGTTAGTCATTCAACAGAGTAACGACATGATCGCATCGGGAAACCAGAATCAGTTTCCATCCTCTTTTGCTCCACTTGGAGATCTTCTCAAAGCCCTCATGTTCCTTTCGAACTTGAACGGTTTCAATTCTTCCCCTTTACCGCCGGATCAAGGGTTTGCTAGACAGAAAGGTTCTTCCAAGGTTTGGAAGGAAAAGGGCTCCAAGTGATTCTATCACTGATTCTCTCTCTCCCTTCTTATTTTTGTTTGCATTACTTGTGTGTTTTGCTTTACTATTTTGAGTCAGTCTAGTTTTATGCTTTGCTTTGTTTAACATGTTTTTGTTTGTTTTTAGTCTTGTTTATTTTTTTTTTGATATAAAAATTAAAAAAAAAATTGAAAAATCAGAAAAATACCAAAACAGTGTGTGTTTTGTGTACATTGGTACTTGTGTACTTTGGATGGCCATTGAAACAAAGTTTTCTAAACTTTGTATCTTTTGTAACTTAGTTGAGCATCTCTATGCATAACTAAGCAAGTGAGCTTTGTGGCTCGTGTTTGTGATGAGTAAGATTAAGTAATCTCTTGTACTTAACACTCGTATCACTCTTTTTGACGGGAAGGACTAGAAAATCCTAAGAGAAAGACATAAATAACCATCTCATCACTGTTGCTCACCAATCATGAAATGACATTTGTGTGCTTCGCATAGCAAAATTGGAATGTCAAATGCTTAACATCATTGGGTATTTCTTTTCTATCTCTTATATGCCCATGCATGATTTGCTTAAAAAGAAAAATATGCAAAGAAAAATATAAGCAAAAAGATCAAAATGCTTTATATATGATTGCAAGCATGTATTCTAGGAGATGTGGGAGTTATAGGATGTACCTCGAAGGTGATAGTCCCCATCAAGCAGTTATGATTGTGTGTGAATTAAAGTGATTTTCTCATATCTCAAATCGTCATAACATGTATACACTTATGCAATCTTGCGATGTTTTTCACACACAATACGCAATATTATTTACTACTCTTGATACATGTGCAGGTATAATGTGATTTGGCCATCAAAAGGTTTACATGTGTTAATGTATGCTCACTAAACTGTCTCAACTTGTTTTTGAAATATAAAATTGGTTAGACTTATTTAGTGTGTGTGTGAGTGTGTGTGTTTGTTTTTGGGATAATGTGCTTAATTTTTTGGTTGAGAGATGATTTTGAGAGTTCAAAATGCTGTTTGGATCATTGGTTGAGTTGCATGTTTGATTGCATTCATATCTGTGTTTTTCTCTTCTTGAAAAACTATTTTTAAGTAATCTCGACACCTTTCGATACTTGGCTTATCTATTGAGCTTATCTGTTGTTTTTCATCGCAATCTCGACACCTCTCGATAGCTAGGTGGATCGATCGAGAAATCTCCTATCCCCTCGATACCTCCTCGATCCATCGAGCTTGTTTTGCTGTGGACACCTCTTGATAGCTTCATCTATCGAAGCTTTTAAAGCTCGACACCTGTCTCGATACCTCTTGACACCTCTATCTATCGAGAATTACTAAACACCTATATAAGGGTTCAAATGCGATCCAATCCTCATTTTCTCGATCTCTCTCAATCTGTCCGCATCTTTTCACCTCCCAAACCTCTCTCACTCACTCCTAACCTCTTCCTCAAGGATTCTTCAAGGTTATTCAAGTTTTTCTACACTTGGTAAGTTTCTAATCTCTAATTTTCATGCATTTCATGCTTTGTAACCTAAGTTTTTGGGTTTTTTTGAAAATTTTGGGGTTTTTCAAAATCAAAGAGGTTTTTGTGAAATTTTTGGGATGGGTTTTGAAGATTTGATCTTAAAAACTTCATGCATTGCATCTCATGAGCATTATAACTATATTGTCATGCATTTAGATGTGTGCAACTGATTGTGTGTTGGTAGGTTTGGATTGGGCTGAGCTCATGATGCAATTTCCTTTGCATGTCACATGTTCATGCATTCCCATGCATACGTTCCTTCTTTTCAATATATTCTGATATATTTGAATTGATTGGGACTTTTCTGATTATCTTTTTCTCCCTCTCTCTCTCTCTTCTATTTACATTAGTGCATTAATGGCACCAAAACGTAAGTTTGCTCCGTCCCGGAACCCTTTTCGTTCCGGGGCATCTTTGTCTTCTAATCCTACCCCCTTTTCTATTCAGTTCCGTGATGAGGATTCCCAAAAGGACTTCTCGGAGAACTTCTCTAGACAAGGCGTTCATTCGGAATGCCTAGTCATCTTGTCGGACTTCTCCGACACTGACCTACCCACTGTCATTCACAGTCGGGTTTGGGAGTCATTGTGTGACATCCTGGTCACATGTCCTTTCGTGCTAATTTAGAAGTTCTACTCCAACATGCATGGACTGGATACTTCTGTACCTCTTTTTCATACTCGCGTTCGAGGTATGCACATTGTGGTCACATCGGATATTGTATCCGAGGTGCTCCATGTCCCGAGGGTAGAGCATCCTGACTGCCTCGATTATGAGCGTCTGAGGACTGTGTCCAAAGACAAGATGATTTCTGCTTTCTGTGAGCACCCTTCTAATTGGGGTGATCGTCAGTTTACACCATGTTCGACCTTTGCTAAAGGTCCTAAATTCATGAACATGGTGATGAATTTTGTTTTGCACCCTCTTTCTCACTATAACTCTATCACAAAGCCTCATGCTCGATTTTTGCTTTCCCTTCTTGAACATCTCACTATAGATTTTCCTTCACATTTCATTCTTTCTATTATAGATGTGTATAGGGATACGACGACCTGTGATAAGCTCATCTTCCCTTCAGCTATCATGCGGATTTTACGCCATTTTTTTGTTCCTTTTCCCTTGTCTAACTACTTCCCCATTATGGGTGTCATTGACAACGCTATCGCTAAACGGAGCGAGGCGTAGTTTTGATTGAGGCGATCCGGTACAGCAACTCCTCCCACTCCTTCAGCTCCATCCACCTCCGCTCCCTCTACTTCAGCGGGAGGTGTGACTTTGGATGCTATCATGGCGCAGCTTTAGCGCATGGATGCTCGCCTCGATACACTCTCTACTGAGTTGTATCAGGTGAACACCTGTGTCGGCCATATTACTAGACGGCAGGCTCACCTTGGTGGTTTTGTGGAGTCTCCCTCTCCTCCTCCCAAGGCATCCGAGGATGATGACGACTCCGACGACGACGTCGATGATGATGGTGAGGATGGAGATGCTAGCTCTTCTAGTTCTGACAAGATGTCTACTTGACACTCTTACCCTTTGTCACTCATGACTAAAAGGGGGAGTAGTTTTGGTTATGAGAGTAGTCATAGTTAGGGGGAGGGTTAGTATAGGAGATTTTTGTTAGGGGGAGAGTGCACATCGAGGGATGTAGTGAGGATTTTATGTATCTTTTTCTTTTCCTTCTATTTTAGATACATTGGTCATGTACCTTAGATCTTGTGATCGCATTGTAATAGCAAACCTTATACTTGTTTATATATATACATTTGAGGTTGTTATTACAGTTCTTTCACCTATCTCTCCATGTGTTGTTTCTTTTCTTTCTTTCTACACATGTTTCTTATTCTTATATGCAATCTATTATTTCTGTTTCACACAAAGATGCCTTGATGAGTTTTGTTTAAAGTGTTTCAGAAATACAGGTTGTCAAAGTCTTCTTGCCATAAACTCTCTTCTTGTAAAGTTTTTCAAGAGTTTGTGTTAAGATAGATTTTATTGTATTCAACAAGTGAATATGAGTTGAGTGATTTATGACTTCTCTCATATTGTTGTGGTTTTGTCATGGATTGTCAAAGAGGGAGATTGTTAGGACATATGTGATTCACTTGTTAGGAACATATGTCACTACTTTATGTAATTGGCTAATCCTTTGACAAAATGCACTTTACTTGTAATTGGGTAGATTTAGGATGTGTTTAATACTTCAAGAAATCGTGTTTCAAGATCAAGTGTTAAAGCCATGCAAGTCTGTCCAAGATTCAAGTGTGAAAAGTGTTGTTCATTAAAGCTCGACAGCTAGCTATCTATCGAGACTTGTAGAGCTGTTGAAGCCCGTAGCTCGACAGCAGCACAACAGATAGGCATTTATCGAAGTTTATGAAAAACAGAATTTCAGTTCTGTTTTAACTCTAATCCGTGATTGTATGTTTAGACTTTCTTTTCTCACAACCTTAGACATATTAAAGGATTATTTTAAGGGCCGTCAAAGTGGACACAAGTTGCACAAGTGTTGAGCAAAGTTTGTTCAAGTAAATTGTGACCGAAGAGACAGAATTTGCCCTAGTTCATCTTTCTTGTGAAGAAGTTGCTGTGTTTGTGCACCGTTGGGTTTTGTGACCAAGCATATTCTTGATCTTCATCGTTTGGATGAACTGAAAAACTTTGTAGCCAGCAACCTTTAGTTGGTGATTGAAGTCGCGTACTGGGATCCATGCAATTAGTTAGTCACATACTAGGAGCCGTGCATTGAAAAGGAGAGATTGTCACTATAGAACAAGTCCAATTGGGTATTGGGGTAAGGGTTCAACTGTAGGTTGGTATAAGGTATTGGGGTACCTTTACTTGTAATTGCTTATTGTGATAATAATTGATTCTCGGGAGTGGTGACCTTAAAATCACCTGGTGGGGTTTTTGCCGTGTTGGTTTTCCTCATTCGTAAACAAATCACCGTGTCAATTTATTTTCCGCTGCATATTTAGTTTAATTGGTGATTTGTTTGTGCTACCACGTGTTTGCATGTTAATTTGATTAATTATTAAACTTGGCTAATTAATCAATTAATTCATCACAAGGGGTCAATACATTTTTGGCCTATTAGAACAAGTCAACCTTGGTAAACTTTTCAAAATCTACAAAAAGTTAAGGGTTAAAGACCAAGACACCAAGTCAACATAGTCAAAAGTTATGGATCAATGTAGTGGGTTGGATTCAGTTCGGATTCATGGCCCAATAAAGACTTTGTTTGAGTTTCAGACTGGGCCAAGTCAGCCTGCAAGAATGGATGTTGTTGACATGGCAAGTGATGTGTCAATTCAAATGTAATGTGGCACTAGTGCGGTAGAGGCTGTTGACGCCGCATACATGCTAACATTGGTACTAACGTGGTTAACTTAAGGCGGATAATAATGACTTAGAGAGCGTTTGGATTCGGCTGAAAAAAACTGCGTTTGCGTTTTGTCTGTTTTTTTTTTTTTTTTTTTTTTTTTTTTTTTCACGCATTTTGGAGCGTTTTGGGTGTTGCGGCTACTGTTCATGCACTGTTCAATGAACAGTAGCCGCAAACTTTGACTTTTCAAATTTTTTTGACCAATCACAGCACATCGTGTACTGTTCATGGACCCACAAATTTCACTTTTCAGCAACTTTTTCATTAAAAATGGGTCCCACGATACTATTCACACATTTAAAAATTATTTCGCTACAGTGTTTTTCAGTTTTCAGTTTCAGTTTTCAGTTTTCAGCTGTATCCAAACGGACCCTTAGAATATGAAACTTGCAGACCTTGGGGTCTGGTTTCTCAAAAAAAAAAAAAAAAAAAAAAAAAGAATATGAAACTTGGCAAGATGATGTCCCGAATGACATCACAGTTTGGAACCCATATGTGTGGCATGTGACAAGCATCGAGATGCATGCAATGAGATCTCTTGCTTCAGTGCGTGGGAAATTTTGGTGGTGCATCGGAGTACATGAAGAGCATGGATTGATGCACCTATCCTTCTGGTTGATTTTTGCACTGTTGTGTTGATTGGCTTGAGGTCTTTCTTATAGTGGTAGTTGTAAGGTGATTTTAAGATGGAGAGTCGCGACTTGCAAGAATTCCAAATATAAGATTTTGTATTTTAATAATTAGTAGGAATATATATATACATAAAAGACTTAATCATCAATTTTTTTTTTATTTAGCTTCTTTTAAAGAATAATTTTTGGTTCCACCACTGCTTAAGAAAGTACTCAGTATTTTTTACTGTTAGAATAATGTGGCCTAACATGATATTTTATGATGTCTCTATTATCAATAATTAATTATTCAAAATTTCTTGTGAAATTTTGCAATATTTTTATGATGTAAAATATTGGAATATTGAAATATGTTTACTTGATATTGTAGACTAAGATTATGAATCATTTCATTATAGCCCTTGACTTGACCATATCCATCATGATGTAACATATTCTTATAGGTACATTGTTGGACCATAATGGAAAGGAGGTGCAAGTTAAAACTACTCAGACTATGAAAGACAATAAGGGCTAGTCTTTCGATGGGTGGTGCATAATAATCTTGGAAGTCTTTCCATATTGAGATTCATGCACGTTGAGTGTTGGCCTTAATAAATCTATCGTGTCATTACCAGTAACTTGGCCTCCTATAAGAGGTGTTGCCATTATAGTGATTCTAGATATGAACGATAGATGAATCCATGCGTTAGTATGAAGTTACAAAAGTAATGACACGTTAATGAACTTATTCATTAATGAATTAATTAATGAAGTTATTTATTAATGAATGTAACATATCTATTACATGAATTGTTCTTACAATAGAAAGGATTTTATGGCTGGTCATGTCTTTTCTGAATATTATAAATATTATCAAGGCCACACTTGCAAGGGGTGTGAGAAGAGAAAAGAAAGCTCTTATTAATCCTGACCAGCTGGGGAGAGCATCCTAATTGCATGTGAGGTCCTTGAATAATATAATTTAGTATGTAATTTTCTCACATTTTATTGCATATGCACATGATATAATTGTTAATTGATAGATGTATTATATTTGTTTCTCTTGAATTATTACTTTTCAAGTATAATTCCTACAGTCACAAGCATGTAGGCTCTGCTTATATTTATGATGACTTGTCTTTATCTTTATATATATATGGTTAAATATTTCCCCGTTATCATATGTGATATTGTTGTGTTATATGTTAAGAATATAATAAATAGTTATTGATAAATGGTTGCAACAAATGCAACATAGCATTGCTAATAGTATTAAATAAGTATCATTTATCTTTTTTATTTAATTTTAAGTTTTGTAGTGGGTTTTAGATTTCTCTATATCTAAAATTATAATAAGTTAATATAGCTTTCATTAATCCGAAGCTCAAACATGATTACACCCCTTCAATTAATCATATGGATGAGTTAGGATTTGGAAAGCAAGTTAATAATAATAATAATAATAATAATAATAATAATAATAATAATAATAATAATAATAATAATAAAATGATTATGTTCCAAAGCTCAAACTTGATGACACCCCATCGGTTAATCACATGGTTGAGTTAGGAATATGATTTTTTTTAATAAATAAAATAAAATAAAATAATGTTCTAGAGCTCAAACATGCTGACACCCCTTCGGTTAATCACATGGATGAGATGGGACTTTGAAAGCAAATGTTTTTTACGTGTCCACATCCCACGGATAGACACCTTTTTATAATAAATAAATCAAAGTGATAAATACTAATTGATCAAATTCTTCCTTATGCCCCAACGGATATGAGATGAATTTAATTGATTGAAAGATTTGTCATAAATTATATTTATAAATTCTTGAATGTTATTAAAAGAATTAATGGCCAAAAGAATCGGGTTTTAATGCACATATTATATGTGTTGCGTTTTACAAAGAGATGGTAAACTCCACTGGTTCTTTGAATATGGATAATATCATGAAAAGTTGTATACTTTTGATACTCAGTTATGTAGAGTGGAAATATAGGTTTGATTTGTACATGTGATTTTATGATTATAGTTCTTCTTTTAAATTAGAGTGTCTACCTAAGCCCAATGAGGAATCTGTTGAGTCAGATAAAATCTCCTATAGTAAATGGATTGAGGTAGAAAACAAAATGAAATATTTGATGTTGGGATATATGGTTGATTCATTGACGGTTAGCTATATGAATAACCCTAGTGCTAAATCCATAGATGATAGCCTAGAAGTGAAGTTTGGAAAGAAGTCTAGTGCTCAGGAAAAATTCATTACATCAAAATTATCAAAATTTAAGATGCTCATCAACATATGTTTAATATGATTGCCTTAGCTAATGAATTAGCCACCCTTCAAGAAAGACCAATAGATGACAAAAACAAAAATTCCTACACTTGATGACCTCTTATCTAAGGTCATGACTCAAGCGGATGCAAAATTGAGAGTTAACAAATTTTCAATTAATATTGTTGGACAAAAGGAGTTTGTTCCTAAAGGTCGCAAAAGGTTTAAGAAGAAAAGAAAATTCAAAAGTCATAGAAGTGATTGAAAAAGTAACAAGGGGACCTATCTTAAGCCTAATGTTAAGATATAAAAAATAAAAAAAAAAAAAAAAATAAAAAAAAAACTTTTGCTATCATTGCAAGAAACCATAACATAAAAGATCTAAATGTAATTCTGTTTCAAGATCCCGTGAGAATCAACCTAAAGGTTTTTCGCAATCTAATTTAAGGAAATTAATACCACTGTTATTAAGCTTGGATTTTGGTGGGCCAATTCAAGAGTTATTGCTCATACTTCTAATATATACCTTGCAAAAGTTTAAGGAGCCACCGAAAATAAATGATTGTATAAATTAAATTTGTAAGGTTGAATTTATTCAATCATTAATTGGCTTTATTCCATGCCAAATTTATTGTAATTCAGCATTTAGAAACCTTGTATTTAGGTGGGAATCATGTAAGGGTAGTGTGTGTGAGAGTGTGAAGAAAAGCTCAAGAGTGTGCACTCAAGAAGGGCCTTGCGACTGGATCTCGCAACTGGCTCGTGACTGGTGAGTTGCCAAAGGTGGCACACATGTGAAGCATGTAAGGGAGCTGAAGGGTCACGCCAGCTATTGCACTGTTGGACAAATCTTCTAGTCTAGCCAGGCAGTTAGCTCGCGACTCGTTCCAGTCGTGAACTCGAGTTGCCAGAACACCCTGTTTGGTTGTAATTGACTTTTCGCATTCCATACACACCCTACTATAAATACCCTTATACACACGAAATGTTGAGAGCTTCTAAAGAGAATTTTGATAGAGAAACCCTAGAGAAAAACAAGATTGACTTATCCACAATCTTCATCCTTTGATTCTCCAAATTCCTCTACCCTCACCCTCTCCATTATTACATCCTTGAGAGGTACATTAGCCAAATCCTTATCTCACCATACCCATATCTGTGAGGAGGTTATTTGGTGCTTGGGAAGTAGTTCAAAAGGGACCAACTCATTTTGGTTGATGTAATGGGCGATTGCGGGATCCGGTAAGTTAGAGAAGACAAGGTTCGGCGTAACCCTGTTGGAGCAAGAAGCTTGGAGGGCTTAGGTGCACTAGGTAGATTAGGCTTGGAGAGTCTTCTGCTATTCATGTATCCCAACTTTATTCTCTAGTGGATTATTAACCGCTTGAAGGGCGGCGGAGAGGTTTTACGTCGAGGACTTCGGTTTCCTCTTCAATAACACATCGCTGTGTTGTCTTTGTGTTTGCATCTCTCTTCCCTTAATCTTTGCCTTTTAATTACTGCTGTGGTTGTGATTAATTTCGGATTAGATTGTTTTACCAATTCTGTTTTAACTTATTTTCATATTCCGCACATATATTGTTTGATTATAAGCTTGTGTTGGTATTTTGTAAATTGGGGGTCTAAACGTGCATAGGTGTTTTACACACTATTTGAACATTCAAAATTTATATGGGAAAGGATGAAAAGGTCAAGGTTGAAGGTATTGAAGTTTTTGTTGGAAATAAATCTAAATAGTGAATCTAATTTTAAGTTAGTTGATTAGAGTTTTTGGATAAATTTATTAAAGGTTTATATACTAGAAAAACTTGGTTATGATTTTTATTTAGGAAATGAATGATTCTTATGAAGAAAAATGATGTAGTAGTACTATATGAATTTTGAAATAATTTCAAGTACATTTATATGGTAGTAGAGTGTAATGTTCACGTTTTTGTGAAAGATAATACAACTTATTTTTGGCACTTAAAATTGGTATATGTTAGTAAACGAAAGTTGAAAAATGATTGAGTTGGATTTTGTTAAGTGATGTCACATTAGAATATTATCCAACATGTGAAAGTTGCATTGAAGGAAAAATGACTAAAAGAGATCATTCTTCTTATGTTTTGGAGCAGGTTGATACTAATGTTTATGGAGCTATGAATATAATTGTTGGAGGAGGATATCATTATTAATTTTATTGATCATTTCTCTGGATATGAAAATTTCTTATTGATAAAACAAAAATTAGAGGCTTTAAAGAAGTTTATTACTAAAATATTTGATGTTGAAAAATGTACAAACAATGTGATAAATCTGTTAATGCAAATAGAGGTGGTGAGTATGTCTTAAGTGATCTTAAGGTTATTGTACTAATAACATTTTTCTCAAATACTCCCTGAAAAGGTTAGATCTATAATGGAAAGATCAAATTCACCAACTTCATTTTGGGGTGAACTTATTCTAGTTGCTATGCATATCCTAAATAGAAGTCTCACTAAAGCCATAGGGAAAACACCTCATGATTTGTTATTGGTAAGATGGCTAGCTTATTCCATATGAGGATGTATTGCTTATGTTTCATTTTTTATTCTAAAAAGGATAAACTGTTATATCATATATGAAACAAAAAGGAGTGTTATGGCAAATTACTCACAAAGGTCTAGAGGATTTAGGTTTATATGATCTCAAAAGTCAAGTTATTTTGGAAATGTAAAATTCTTGGAGGATCATTTTGAAATTGAGGGTGTAAGGTTGAATTTTATCAACCATCTTGTTGGCTTTATTCCGTGCCAAATTTGCTTGTATTTTAGTAACCCTATATTTAGGTGGGAATCATGTAAGGGTAGTGAGTGAGAGAGTGTGAAGAAATGCTCAAGATTATGCAAGGATGCAGAGACTCGTGGCTGGACTCGCGGGTGACTCGTGACTGGCAAGCCGCCAAAGTGGCACACGTGTGAAGCGTGCCGGGGAGCTGAAGAGTCATGCCAGCTGTTGCACTACAGGAAAAAAGTCCCAGGCTGGCCAGGCCGTTAGCTTGTGGCTTGAACTAGCGACTCAGCCCAGTCGCGAGGCCAAGCCGCCAGACCACCCTGTTTGGGAAAAACTGACTTTTCACATTCCTTCTCACCCTACTATATATAGACCCTTATACCCACGAAATGTAGAGAGATTTCAGAGAGAATTTTGAGAGAGAAACCCTAAAGAAAAACAAGATTGATTCATCCACAATCTTCACATAGAGACTCTTTAAATTCCTCTACTCTCTTCCTCTCCATTGTTAAATCCTTGAGAGGTACATTACCAAAACCTTTTCTCACCATACCCATATCTGTGAGAATGCTGTTTGGTGCTTTGGGAAGCAGTTAAGAAGGGACCAATTTCATATTGGTAGATGCTATGGTCAAGTAGCGGAATCCGGTAAGCTAAAGAAGAAATAGGTTCGGCGTAACCTTATTGGAGTAGGAGCTTGGAGGGCTTAAGTACTTTGGGTAGATTAGGCTTGGAGGGTCTTCTGCTGTTCATGTATCCCAACTACATTCTTTAGTGGATTGTTTACCGCTTGGAGGGCGGCAAAGAGGTTTTACGCCTAGGGCTTCGGTTTTCTCTTCGATAACACATCGTTGTGTTGTCCTTAGTTTGCATCTCTCTTCCCTTAATCTTTGCCATTTAATTTCTGCTATGGATGTGATTTTAACTGGTTTAGATTGTTTATCAATTCTGTATTAAGCTTATGTTCATATTCCGCACATTAATTGTTTGATAATAAGCTTGAATTGGTAATTTGTTAATTGGGGGTCTAAACGTTCATAGTGTTTTATACACTGATTGAACTTTCAGAGGGTATCAATGTTTTTCAAAAGAATTTTTTGGAAGAATGAAGAGATATAGAGTCGATCATAGTAAAAGCTATAGATCCAATGCCTTCGAAAGGAAGTACTCGAATTTCTATGGAATCTAATATGTCTAATTATCATCTTTATAATAGTGAAAACTATAAGAAGATAGTAATCTAAAAAAAAAAGGGTGTCTTAGACGCTCATAAAAGACACAAAGGAATGAAAGTTGTTGGATGCAAATGAATTTTAAAAGAAAGAGAGATGTTTTAGGAAAAATGGAAAGATTTAAAGCCAGATTAGTGGCCAAGGGTTATACTCGAGATGAGAATTAGGTATGCATGTTAGAAAATTATATGGGTTGAAAGAATCTTGCGTATATGTGAAGAAACTTTCTACTATTCTTGATATTCCTACACCATATGTGGATATATTCTTTCGATGGTAATTGATATTGAGATGCTTTTTGTAGTCAAACAATGGCTATTCAAATTTTGAAATGAAGGACCTCAATGAAGCATCATATATTCTGGGCATTAAAATTAAACGAGACTAGATGAATAAAAATTTTAGTTTTCTTAAGAAAAATATATCAACATGAAAAATATTATATGGTTGACCGTTTAAGTGGGAGGTTTCCCTATCATAATTTTCAGTTTTTTTTTTTTTTTTTTTTTTTTTTTTTTTTGTTGAAATTGTCAACAAAACAAAATTTGGTTAACCCTTTTTCCAAAGGCTTGTCTTTTGTGTTATTGAAAACACATGTACTGAAAATAAGGCCATGTTAGGCCAAGTGGGAGACTATTAGAATTATGTGGCCCTTATGATGTCTCTATTATCAATAATTAATTATTCAAAATTTCTTGTGAAATTTTGCAATATTTTTATGATGTAAAATATTGGAATATTGAAATATGTCTACTTGATATTGTAGACTAAGATTATGGATCATTTCATTATAGTCCTTGACTTGACCATATCCATCATGATGTAGCCTATTCTTATAGGTACATTGTTGGACCATGATGGAAAGGAGGTGCAAGTTAAAATTGCTCAGACTATGAAAGACAATAAGGGCTAGTCTTTCGATGGTTAGTGCATAATAATCTTGGAAGTCTTTCTATATTCATGCACGTTGAGTGTTGGCCTTAATAAATCTATCGTGTCATTACCGGTAACTTGGCCTCCTATAAGAGGTGTTGTCATTATAGTGATTTTGGATATGAACGATAGATGAATCCATGCGTTAGTATGGAGTTACAAAAGTAATGTCACGTTAATAAACTTATTCATTAATGAATTAATTAATGAAGTTATTTATTAATGAATGTAACATATCTTTTACATGAATTGTTATTACGATAGAAAAGATTTTATGGCTGGTCTTATCCTTTCTGAATATTATAAATATTGTCAAGGCCACACTTGCAAGGGGTGTGAGAAGAGAAAAGAAAGCTCTTATTAATCCTGACCAGCTAGGGAGAGTATCCTAATTACTTGTGAGGTCCTTGAATAATATAATTTAGTATGTAAATTTCTCAAATTTTATTGTTGATTTTTATTGCATATGCACATGATATAATTGTTAATTGATAGATGTATTATATTTGTTTCTCTTGAATTATTACTTTTTAATTATAATTCCTACATCTAGACGATTCAAAATCAGCATTATTATTCTGCTCATAATCAATCTCATCAGTAGTAATTGTTATTGATATATTAATGTTAACAAAATGTGCAAGTGATAGTGAGTTAGTGACAACATACCAGCAGAAGAGACTCTGAAGGGGTCCTCCATATAGAGAGACAGTTTGTGAGTCTTTGAACTTGTAAGGTTGAATTTATTCAACCACCTAATTGGCTTTATTCCGTGCCAAATTTGCTTGTAATTCAGCATTTAGTAACCCTGTATTTAGGTGGGTTTGATGTAAGGGTAGTGAGTGAGATAGAGTGTAGTTTGCTCAAGAGTGTGCAAGAAAACAGAGACTCGCGGCTGGGACTCGCGGGTGACTCGCGGCTGCAAGCCGCCAGACGCAGCACACGTGCCAAGCATGCTGGAAGGTGAACAGTCATGCCAGCTGGAGCACTACAGGACAAAACAGGACAACTGGCCATACGGTTATCTCGCGACTAGATCTCGCGACTTGGTCAAGCCGCGAGGTCAAGCCGCGAGCCACCCCTGTTTTGTAAAACCTGACGTTTCACATTCCTCTCCCACTCCAGTATAAATACCCCTTTTACCCACGATTGAGAGAGAGCTTCCAGAGAGAATTTTGAGAGAGAAACCCTAAAGAAAAACAAGATTGATTCACCCACAATCTATACCTTAGAGTCTCTCCAAATTCCCCAACTCTCTTCCTCTCCATTGTCAAATCCTTGAGAGGCATTATACCAGACCTGGTTCTCACCATCATCATCACTGTGAGACAGTTGTTTGGATTTCTGGGAAGCAGTTAGGAAGGAACCAATCTTCATTGGTTGATGCTATGGTCTAGTAGCGGAATCCGGGAAGCTAGAAAAGAAAAAGGTTCGGCGCAACCTCGTTGGAGCAAGAAGCTTGGAGGGCTTAGGTGCACTGGGTAGATTAGGCTTGGAGGGTCTATTGCTGTCCTTGTATCCCAACTACATTTTCTAGTGGATTATTGACCGCTTGGAGGGCGGCGGAGAGGTTTTACGCCGAGGGCTTCGGTTTCCTCTTCGATAACACATCGCGTGTTGTCTTTGTGTTTGCATCTTCCTTCCTCTCTATCTTTGCCTTTTATTATCTGCTGTGGATTTTATTTTGTTATGGCTTAGATAGTTTTTAACCAATTTCATATTATAGCATATGTTAAGTTTCCGCACACTTGTTGTTTGACATATTGCTTGAATTGGTTAAGTTGTACGTTGGGGGTCTAAACGTTCGAAGGTGTTTTTACACGTTTTTGAACTTTCAGAACTGGCGTTGTAGTTTTGAGCTGCAATTTCCATTGCTATTCTCTCCTTTTCCAATACGGGTATTAACATCAATTATCAAACCTATTCGAGTAACATTAATGTTGTTGGCTTCAACTCCATGGAAGACAGTGAGAAGAAAAAAGATAAGTGCAGGAAACAGAAACCAAGGTCTTGGTGTCATGAGTTGGAAAGGTATTTGGGAATCTTGTTTCATGGTGTGGGATATAATGGCTGGAGCTTCATTTACTGGTTGGTGACTTGATATTTCATTGTATATATATATATATAGCGGACAACATTTGTTTCAATACTATGGGATATTCTAATTAATACCTTATATTGTCAATTAAAAAACGCGTTATTTCTAGATGTAAGTGTGGAACCTTCAATCTTGCGTTTGTGTTATCTTTGACTTTATGAAGTCGATTTTTCTAACCAGTGATAGAGAGATGATAGGCTCTGATTATTCCAGGAAAGAAAGGGATATCTTTGAAAGTCGGTAAGAGTACAGTTCCTTGAATTTCCATCAATGCCTTGGTGGTGAAGGAAAAATGTAGTCTTGCTGAGATGATGAATACTTCAAACTCTCTAGATTCGTGTCTTGGACTCCAAAAGAAAGAAAAATCGGACTGTAGTTTATCAAACAATTAATGCACAAGCTTTTACTGGAGCGCAAGTCTATTCATACTGATCTGTATGTGAACAGACAAGAATTATCAAGGAAAACCATATGGTTGCACACATATCACTGACATGTGTGCAACCATATGGCGCTTAATTTTTCATTTTAAATCAATAGATAAGATATCATCGATATTTTTTTCTAACTTGGGTTGTTTTATATCATTATAAATCAATAGATAAAGAGGGGATGAATCTGTTAAAAACGCGAAGTGGTATTAATTCAACTACAATGTTCTTGATATATACGCGTTATTTCTAGATGAATGGTGTAAGTGTGGAACCTTCAATCTTGCGTTTGTGTTATCTTTGACTTTATGAAGTCGATTTTTCTAACCAGTGATAGAGAGATGATAGGCTGAGGCTCTGATTATTCCAGGAAAGAAAGGGATATCTTTGAAAGTCGGTAAGAGTACAGTTCCCTTTAATTTCCATCAATGCCTTGGTGGTGAAGGAAAAATGTAGTCTTGCTGAGATGATGAATACTTCAAACTCTCTAGATTCATGTCTTGGACTCCAAAAGAAAGAAAAATCGGATTGTAGTTTATCAAACAATTAATGCACAAGCTTTTACTGGAGCGCAAGTCTATTCATGCTGATCTGTATGTGAACAGACAAGAATTATCAAGGAAAACCATATGGTTGCACACATATCATTGACGTGTGCAACCATATGGCACTTAATTTTTCATTTTAAATCAATAGATAAGATATCATCGATATTTTTTTCTAACTTGGGTTGTTTTATATCATTATAAATCAACAGATAAAGAGGGGATGAATCAGTTAAAAACACAAAGTGGTATTTGAATGTTCAAAATGTGTGTAAAACACCCTTGAACGTTTAGACCTCCAAATTATAAATTACCAATTCCAGCTTATCAACAAACAATGTACGTGCGGAAAATATAAATAAGCTAAAACAGAATTGATAACATAATCTAAACCAAATAAAATCACATCCACAGCAGAAATTAAATGGCAAAGATTAAGGGAAGAGAGATGCAAGCACAAGGATAATACAGCGATGTGTTATTGAAGAGGAAACCAAAGTCCTCGGCGTAAAACCTCTGCACCACCCTCCAAGCGGTAAATAATCCACTAGAGCATTAAGTTGGGATACATGAACACCAGAAGACCCTCCAAGCCTAATCTACCCAGTGTACCTAAGCCCTCCAAACTCCTACTCCAACGAGATTGCGCCGAACCTTTGTCTTCTCTACCCTACCGGATTCCACTATAGCCCATAACATCAACCAATATCAATTGATCCCTTCCTAACTGCTTCCCAAGCACCAAAAAGCCTTCTCACAGGTATGGGTATGGTGAGAAAAGGATTTGGCTAATGAACCTCTCAAGGATGTAACAATGGAGAGGGTGAGAGTTGAGGAATTTGAAGAGTTACTATGTAAAGATTGTGGATGAGTCAATCTTGTTTTTTTCTAGGGTTTCTCTCTCAAAATTCTCTCTGGAAGCTCTCTATATTTCGTGGGTATAAGGGGTATTTATACTGGAGTGAGAAAGGAATGTGAAGAATCAGTTTTTCCAAAACAGAGTGGACTGGCGACTTGGCCTTGTGACTTGACTGAGTCGCGAGTCCAAGCCGCGAGCTAACTAAATGGCCAGTCTAGACTTTTTTTCCTATAGTGCTACAGCTGGCATGATGGTTCAGCTTCTCTGCATGCTTCACTCGTGTGCATCTTCTGGCGGCTTGCCAGTCGTGAGCCACCCGCGAGATCCAATCATGAGTCCCTGCTTCAGTGCACAGTCTTGAACATTTCTTCACACTCTCTCACACACTACCCTTACATGATTCCCACCTAAATACAGGGTTTCTAAGTGTTGAATTACAAGCAAATTGACACGGAATAAAGCCAACAAGATGGTTGATTAAATTCAACCTTTCAGTATTAATTAAACTACAATGTTCTTGATATATACGAGTTATTTCTAGATGAATAGTATAAGTGTGGAACCTTCAATCTTGTGTTTGTGTTATCTTTGACTTTATGAAGTAGATTTTTCTAACCAGTGATAGAGAGATGATAGGCTCTGTAAGGTTGAATTTATTCAACCATCTAATTGGCTTTATTCCGTGCCAAATTTGCTTGTAATTCAGCATTTAGTAACCCTGTATTTAGGTGGGTTTGATGTAAGGGTAGTGAGTGAGATATAGTGAAGATTGCTCAAGAGTGTGCAAGAAAACAGAGACTCGCGGCTGGGACTCGCGGGTGACTCGCGGCTTCAAGCCGCCAGACGCAGCACACGTGCCAAGCATACTGGAAGGTGAACAGTCATGCTAGCTGGAGCACTACAGGACAAAACAGGACAACTGGCCATACGGTTATCTCGCGACTGGATCTCGCGACTTAGTCAAGCCGCGAGGTCAAGCCGCGAGCCACCCCTGTTTTGTAAAACCTGACGTTTCACATTCCTCTCCCACACCAATATAAATACCCCTTTTACCCACGATTGTGAGAGAGCTTCCAGAGAGAATTTTGAGAGAGAAACCCTAAAGAAAAACAAGATTGATTCACCCACAATTTATACATTAGAGTCTCTTCAAATTCCTCGTCTCTCTTCCTCTCCATAGCCAAATCCTTGAGAGGTCATTATACCAAACCTGGTTCTCACCATCATCATCACTGTGAGACAGTTGTTTGGATTTCTGGGAAGCAGTTAGGAAGGAACCAATCTTCATTGGTTGATGCTATGGTCTAGTAGCGGAATCCGGGAAGCTAGAAAAGAAAAAGGTTCGGCACAACCTCGTTGGAGCAAGAAGCTTGGAGGGCTTAGGTGCACTGGGTAGATTAGGCTTGGAGGGTCTATTGCTGTCCTTGTATCCCAACTATATTTTCTAGTGGATTGTTTACCGCTTGGAGGGCGGCGGAGAGGTTTTACGCCGAGGGCTTCGGTTTCCTCTTCGATAACACATCGCGTGTTGTCTTTGTGTTTGCATCTTCCTTCCTCTCTATCTTTGCCTTTTTATTATCTGCTGTGGATTTTATTTTGTTATGGCTTAGATAGTTTTTAACCAATTTCATATTATAGCATATGTTAAGTCTCCGCAAACTAGTTGTTTGACATATTGCTTGAATTGGTTAAGTTGTAATTTGGGGGTCTAATCGTTCAAAGGTGTTTTTACACGTTTTTGAACTTTCAGGCTCTGATTATTCCAGGAAAGAAAGGGATATCTTTGAAAGTCGGTAAGAGTCAGTTCCCTTGAATTTCCATCAATGCCTTGGTGGTGAAGGAAAAATGTAGTCTTGCTGAGATGATGAATACTTCAAACTCTCTAGATTCGTGTCTTGGACTCCAAAAGAAAGAAAAATCGGACTGTAGTTTATCAAACAATTAATGCACAAGCTTTTACTGGAGCACAAGTTTATTCATACTGATCTGTATGTGAACAGACAAGAATTATCAAGGAAAACCATATGGTTGCACACATATCACTGACATGTGTGCAACCATATGGCGCTTAATTTTTCATTTTAATTCAATAGATAAGATATCATCGATATTTTTTTCTAACTTGGGTTGTTTTATATCATTGTAAATCAATAGATAAAGAGGGGATGAATCTGTTAAAAACGCGAAGTGGTATTAATCAAACTACAATGTTCTTGATATATATATCATTATAATTTATATACGTATGACATGAACACATGTACATAAACATTTTTTTTTTTTTTTTTTTTTTTTTATCGGGGGTGGCTCCACATTTGGCCTTAACCTTGAAAAAAATTATTATTATTATATATAAAATTTAAAAATTTATGATTTTTTTATATTTAAAAAAAATTGGTGACCACCCTAAAATTTTCACAAATTTTTATAGGCCCAACATAATTAAACTTTAAACAAAATTTGGTAACAAACTTGGTTATAAACTGATATTATAACTCTACTCAATATTTTTTTATTGAATGTGAATTTTGACAAATCTACTATTGGATTACATTTTCTTCATATATCCTTCATAATTGCCAAATTTCAAGAAAATAAAAAAATCAATAGCTGTGTCATGATCAATCAAATAATTAAATTTTGAGTTTTTGCAGTCTTAAATTATACATAAAAACTAAGTTTATAGACTAAATAATAAATAACATTTGATTGACATGAAATTTGATATATGTTTTAAGAACATAAAAAGCATGAAATTTGACATATGTTTTAAGAATATAAAGAACATGAAATTTAACAGTTAGATTTTTGTTAATGCTCATTTTGGAGAAGCCCAATAGGAGGAAGAAGCCCAACAATATGAGCTGAAAAGAGTTAGTGGATTGAGAGAAAAACCATTAAGCCCGAATGGCGGGAATAATGGATCATAAGCCCATAAAGTAAATAAATGGGCCTTGAGGAAAGCAAATGGGCCTAAAGGAGCCCAGAGAAAAAAGTAGTAAACCCGTGGGCATTATATGATGTAGAAAAGTAAAAATGGATCACAGCAAGCTCGAAGTAATGAAGTAAGTGAGTAAGGGGTTGATGGAAACCCATGAATCCCAAAGATGAAGGATATGGTAACTGGGCGAGGGAAGCCCAAAAGAGTTAGTAAAAGCTTATGAGAATGCAGAATTGAAAATGGGCCGAGGATGCCCAAGGAGGAAAGAAATAGGCCAAGGGGGCCCATAAGCAATGTAAAGGGTCAAGAAAGCCCAAGTAGCATGAATGAAGACCCAATAGCAATGATGGGTCACCGTAATCAAGTGAAAGAAGAGCATACAACAGGCCCAAAAGAGGCCCAGCAAGCACAGATCAAATAACACCACAGTAGGAACAGCAAGATGGCGTGGTAGGAATACTAGTAAGCCCATGGAAGGAGAAAAAAGTGAGCTAAAGGGAAGAAAAGCCTGCAATCAAGCAAGGCCCAACCCTTGAAGGAAGCAAGCCATAAAAAATGGAGGATCAGAAAATAGTTCACGCCACAGGAGGTCAAGAATGAGCAGCAAAACGCACAGACAAGCCTCCAGACCATGGCAAACGCATAAGTAGTAGACAAGCTTTGGACATACACAGAAGTGGAGCATGTGTTAGGTTCTAAAGAATTAGGAACTAATGTATTTAGAACTCTAATATGTATTGTTGGCAAACTATGATCAAAACAAGTTGTTTAGTCGTGTTTAGACTTGCTTAAAGTTGTGTCATTTATGTAAAGTTGGATTCAAATTGATGCAGAATTAAAAGTGCATTTCGGTCTGGTTCGATTGATCGAAGCTTAGGCTCGATCAATCGAAAATTAGGCAGAATGCGTTTTTCTGCAGAATTCCAACTCAGCCTTAGTTCATTAAAACGTTTAGGGTTTTATGTTCTTACCCTAGGTATATAAGGCAAACCCTAGCCACGTTTTAGGGTTGCTCATATTGCTGTTTGTGTAAATCTCTTGTGAGATCTGTGAGGAGCTTTCCTTTACACAAGCTTAGGATTATCAAGAAGGAGATTTGTTCAAGAACTTGATGATCATTCAGTTGCTGCCATAAGAACTTAAAGAAACACAAGCGGGTGTGCTTGTACTTGCTGGAGAATCCCCAAAAGAAGGAGTCTGTGGTCTCAGAGTTTGCACGTGGTCGTGTCAGTACGTTTCTACTGGTGGGTAACAATAGGATGTTAGTGGTCTAAGTCCTATTGTAAAATTTTGATTCTTTCATAGTAGATTCAGGTTTACCTTGAGGATAGCTAGGTTAAATCCCTCCCAGGTTTTTACCAGTTTGGTTTCCTAGGTGATCATATCATTGTGTTATTTATATTTTCGCTGCTATGCATGATATGATTGTTTGATTATGATAACCTAGATTTGGAATTTGGGCTAAGTAATAACTTAGCTAATTAACTAGGTTAATCCAATTGTGTTTTAAGGGGTCTAAAAATGTACAGCATGCACAAGTCCCAGACCCTACTAACCTGTACCCAGCCAATACAGGAGTGGTGGGTCATGGGTTAGAGATAAGAAAGGGTATGGGCAGGCGGTGGGGAGAAGGGAGAGCCTATTTTGGGGTTCCTGCTCAAACTCTTTTTGGGGAAATGTCTTGCTGGGATGACATACTACCCAAAAGAGGGAAGGATGAGTTGGAACCACTAGGTGCATGCCATGAGGGATAGTAAGAGAGAATACCCACCCTGCTGCGGATAAGAATGCCATGATGAACAAGCAAACAAAACAGTTTTCTTTGTTTGGTAATGGGGAATGGCACAGCCAGTAAAGGTAAGTGGTGGTGGTTGGGCAGCTGACAAACCAGTGGGTGGTCGGGAAGGACACCCAAATCCAGAAAAAAATAGTTAAAGGGTAAAATGGTAAAAACCAGTCACGGCAGACAGTATATAAAGGGCCCTTGTCATGCACAGTGTCATCATCACAACAGTAGCAACCACTAGGAGAGAATTACAGTACCACCATTACCATAACACTACACGAGTAAGCACTAAGAAAGAAAGAAAAGAGTGGGAAAGAATAAAAGTAACAAAACGGAGAAAAAGAAAAAGAGAATTAGGAAGAGAAATAGAGAGTGTAGAATGGCTGGCATGCACTAATAGGTTAATTCCTTCTCTCCCTCTAAAAGCCTACCCTTTGTTAAAGATAAAGAATTTGTTTGGGCATAAGCCATTCAGGCCCGTTCCCTCAAAGTGGATAATTTCTATAGTAGGATTCTCCTGCGAGGTTATCCACGTTGAGGAAGTGGTTCCCTCCTTAGTTTTAGTCCTGTAACACAACTGAACATGGTAGACTAACTTTTTCCTTCTTTGATTCCATTACTTATCGTTATTATTTCTTTTCTTGTCTTTGCAATTTTACTTATGATACGAATCTTGTTGTTGTGTTGTTCTTTTCCTTAAGAATCCCTTATTTGTCTTGCCTGGCAGTAAGCACATCTCTTTTATGATTGTTTTATTATATTTATCTACCATAACTCTTTTGCAATAGTTTCATTTTATCTAACAGCAAGTGTGTTGTCTTTATTATTATCCCATTGTATCTGCCTGCCATAACTCTTTTGTAACAGCTATGCTTGCCATAAGCATGTGATCAAAGTTTCAGCAAAAAAGGGGCATAGTTTGTGCACAAGCCGGACCTAGGTTAGTGGCAATTGGACCGGTCCTAACTCTCCTACCCAAAACACTTGGGCCTCAGTGCAGCAAGAGGTAGCCCAGCCCAAAATCGCAAAAAAAGGCCCACCACAATTTTCAAAATATATAGTCATGTTAATTTGTTAGTGAGAGTTGTAACCTTAGGGTACAACTAAGTTTGTAACCAAACTTTGAACATAAACTTTGGTCCACTTAAAAATATATTAGGTTCTTACAAACAAGAAAAAAGCCCGAAAAAATTTTATTTAACTAATATTTTAAAATAGATGTAGCTGGATTAATAATGAGACTATCATGCAATGTTTTTAAAATTTTAAAATATATATATATATATATATATATATATATATCTCTTAGAAGGAAATCCCAAGACTTTATGTATTTGCATTTTTTTTTGTATGGTCAATATATGAAGTTCTCTTTTTATTAGATTTTGTGTAATTTAATTTTTTTAATGATCACTTTAGAAAAAAAAATCCTACAGCCACTACTGTTTTTCATCATTTTTTTTTGTTTACCCCAAATAAACCAGAGCAATATAATTAGTTATTTGTTCGATCGTGACCAACTAGTAATAAAATTAAACATGAAATTTGATGAAAACTTTTGTTAGTCTTTGGCCTGATTAGCGTCTCCTCTACGTGTCAACCACTCTTTGTACGAAAACAAATAAATCGGAAGAAGCGAGGCGTATGTAACAGGATACATAGTTGTATTAAATTGACAGGAATGTTGGTCAAAATTATATATCATATATGAACAATTTGACTATCCTTTAATTAAAACGGCAACGCAATGAACTTTGTGAGGCTATGAATTGAAATAAGGAGATTGCGTGGTCGAACTGTCACCCTTTGTATCAATGTAATATAATAATTTTTTTTTTTTTGATAATCCAATGTAATATAATAAATGTTTGACAAACATTACTGTGTACAATATAATTATGTGCCTATTTTCCACGCACACCTCCTGTGTACACTTTGATACAAATTACAAAGGGTGACATGAGACCCTGCTCTCATGCCACGTGGAATTTACTTGTCTGTAAATCTTACATGCAATAAAAGGGTAGCTTTATAAAAGCGTTTCATTAACGGTTAATTATATATATAAAAGTCTATTAAAAAAAAAATTATATATATAAAAGAATCTTGGTAAGGGGCAGTCAGCTGAGATGGCTGAAGCTTTGGCGGTTGGAAGAGCTGTGATTTTCGCGCGGGAGCTGAGTTTATTTAACATTATTGTTGAAGGTAGAGTCTTCATGTAATTCAGGCCTTGAAGCGTAGTGCCCCCTGTCCTCTGTTGTTTGGTCATATCATTGATGAGACTAAGTGAGTGTTTGGATAGTGTTTTGCATCCACGTTTTGTGCATTTGGCTAAAATTACCTGGGTTCCACGTTACTGTTCACGAACCCCACAAAAGATGAAAAACGCAGATGAATTATTTTGTACTGTTCACGTTACTATTCAACTGAAGCTACAGTACTTTCAGCCCAAAAAATCAGCTAGCTTATAAATTATTTTGCTACAGTACTTTTAGCAATAAGTTTTTAGTTTTCAGCAAAATAAGCAGTATCCAAACAGACCCTAAAACGCTTGGACGAGTGTTAAGAAGTTGTATGTTCCAACATGTTAGGCGGGATGAGAATAGATTAGCTCATAGTTTAGCTAAAAAAGCAGTTTTATCTGCAGATCTTGAGGTTTGGGTAGAAGATTTACCCGAAGATGTGGATGTTGTTTTCCAGTCGGATCTTCCTTGAGTTTGGTTTTCTGTTTTGCTTTGTAGTTCGTTTTTTTCTTTAATAAAATTCCGCTTACCTTCTTCTCATAAAAATATAAAAGAATCAAATAATATATGTACCATAAAAAAAAAAAAATATATATATATATATATATATCAAGTTATATATGAGAGCTGTTCGCAAAAATTATATTCAAGAGGTGCACAACAAGTCAAATCAAGGCTTTTTGGAATTGTAATTTGAGCCAAATATATAAATATTTTGTCCAACACAAATAGAAGGTATATATACATGAAAAAAATATTATTGTATGAAATGGTCTCGTGAGATATTCTCATATATGCATAGACCATGTAAAATTTTCTTAATCCCATCAACCACTTGAACTTAGCAGTATGTTTAGTTGGATTGAAAGGTGGGTTGAAGGAAAGCAAATGAAGGAAAATGGAATGGAAAATTTGAGTTTTTCACTATTTGGTTCACAGTGAAAAAATGATTAGAAAATTGGAGATGCATAATCTCTCCAAATTGGGGAGAAAATAATTAATACTACTGATTAACCTACTTGTTTCCACACTCCACTGTTTTACTTCTTTACATCTTTTTTTTTTTTTTCCTAGTAAACATGGAAAATGTAACTAACACAGTATAGTTTTTTCTCCCTATTCATTGTTAACCTAAAAACGTTAGGGTTATAAAGTATGATAGTTGTTTAGTCTTATAAATAACTAAAAATATGTTCAGTACACTGTAATAGATTCTATGATAGAATGGTTATTCACAAGGAGTAGTCATTGATCGTTTGGTTGGATTTAATTACATGGAGTTGTTATCATTAGGAATAGCTATTTCTTAAATTGAGGAATATATATTCCTCTCTATAATCTATATATATATATATATATATATATATATATATATAAAACCGAAGCTTTTGAAGCTCCCACAATTTTCCATGTCAGCACAATATTAAAAAAATAATAATAAACAAAAAAAATATTAAAAAAATAATAATCTATATATCTATATATAAAACCGAAGCCTCTGAAGTCCCACAATTTTCCACGTCAACACAATATTAAAAAAATAAAAAATAAATCGTTATCATTTTTTTAAAAAAAAATTATTTTTGTTTAGTCCAAACTTAATGAGTGAAATTTTATCTCTCTAACAAGTCCAACTTAAACTCAAACTCTCTCAAGCCTTTGACTTTTAGTTAACCTCTCCACAATTTTACACATCAACATTTTTTATTTATAATTTTTAAATCTAATTTTTTTTTTCAATTAAAAAAGATGCGGTACTAAAACTGCACGCTATTATACTACTACTAAAACATAAAAACCCTAGAACTCTTCCCTTCCCTTAAGAACCTACGCAGGGCTTCTTTGATTTCGTATGCCTAATTGCCCATCTGCAAATTTATCCAACGTTTGTACTATATCCAAAAAGAAGAAGACAATTGCTTAAACTGACTCTTGCATGATACTTGTGTGTACACTAATGCTATTAATGCCTTAATGGACTTTCATGTATGTTTGAAGAACTCACCAACCATTCTAGCCATTAAACCTCGTATGATCTAATCTAAAGAATAAAAAATCAATTGTTTGATGGTTCTTCATGTTTTTCTTTTTTTGTTTTCCTTTTGATTTTGCAGGTTTCCTAAGAACACAGCCTAGCAGGTAAGAGAATTAGTAGTTGTTTTACAACTACAAACCTTTTTTTTTTATAACATACAACTACAAACCTTGATCTTGAAACGTGATTTTTTTTTTTCATATGAGTTTTTCTAATTCTTTGTAGTTATTGTTTTTATCTAATTGTTTTATGTAAGTATTGAATTTAAAATAATAAAAAAACTTTTAAACTAAAATTTTTACTTATCAATTTATGTTAGAATATATTCATGAACTTTGAGATTTGTAAGATTTATTGTTGAAGTTGGTGAAAGTATTTGGTTGTGACTTTTTTATTACGCATCTCTGTAGATTTGAATTTTGATTTAAATTGTGAAATATGTTATTAATTACTCCTCTTTTCATTTGTTTGATGGTTCTTCATGTTTTTGTTTTTTTGTTTTCCTTTTGATTTTGCAGGTTTCCTAGCAACACAACCTAGCAGGTACGAGAATTAGTAATTGTTTTTATCTAATTTTTCTTTTAGGTACAATGATGTTTTACAGTATTCCTCACTTAATGTCACATATAATCCGGTATATAGAGAGTAGATAATTGAAGGTGTTCTACAACCATCAAAATCTAAACCTTCCAAAGGTGGTGTTTTACAACTATTAGAATCTAAATCTATAGCTACAACTATTAGTAATTTTTTTTTTTTTTTTTTTTTTTTTTTTTTCATATGAGTTTGTCTAATTCTATGTTTTCTAATTCTTTAGTTTGATTTCAAAAACATGTGCATGTTTATGATTCCTTTTTGTGGTAATAAGTTTCTATAGTTTAAAGGGTAGGTTTCCGAACATCCTCCTTCCTCCATTGTAATAAGTATTGAATTTAAAACAAAAAAATCTTTTAAACTAAAATTTTTACTTATTAGTTTTTATGTTAGAATATATTCATGAACTTTGAGGCTTGTAAGATTTATTGTTGGAGTTTGTGCAAGTATTTGGTTAGGAATATAATTATGTGCTCCCTGTGTGGGCTAATGATAAGTTTGTTAGAGAAACTTAAAATGTAATATTAATTTTTTCATTATTTTTATTTTTCATTTTTTATGAGAGTAGACCACAAACAGAGAAGTACTATTCTATTCAAAATTTACTATCAACTTTCTTCTTCTTTTCTTTCAATCTATAAACGTCTCACATGACTTTCATCAGCCAACTTCATATTAGCTAAAATCATATTACATGTTTAATGTCTATTTTAGTGTAGAGATTTGTATGTAATGTTTCTTATTGGCAGATTTATGGACACTGAGAACATGCTCTATTAGCTTGAACTCACATGTCTACAACAAAAACTACTCAAAGAAGAGATAAACCCGTGCATCGCACGGGTTAGCGACTAGTGGATATAATAGTCATTCTTTAATATATGTAATAAATTTTAAAATTATTATATTTTCAAAATATAATTTATCTTTGTGCACAATAATTAGAAAATTACTATGTTTAAAAAAAAAAAAAAAAAAGATTTGTAGTTTTATTTCTATTTCACAACCAAACCTATTAATAGGAATAGTTATTCTATTACTTTACCTTATATTTCAAATAATAAAGATTATCATTTGTAATGCAATTATCATTCAATGTGTCAAACATACCCTAAATGTTGTTTAAGTCTTTTTTAGCTTATCTTATTAGTTGTTTTTGGCATAATTATTAAAAGTATTAAAAAAATAATTTTTATATAACAGGGGCATAATAGTAAATTCATGCAAATTAATTTTCATCCTCTCATGTTTTCTTTCAACCAAACAACGGAAAATTATATTTAGGAGAAACACCCCCCCCCCCCCCCCCCACCCTCTCTCCCTAAACTATAAAATTGAGCAATATCCCCCCATAACTATTGAGAATGAGTAAATACATTGTTGGAATATTACACAACAAAATTACTAAAATACCCTCGAGAAGTGCAAATGACTCAATTGTTAATAGGGGCAAAGTGCAAATAACTGAATATTGAAGAAAAAATTAATTCAAAAGATGTTTATTTATTGACGAAAAATTACTTAATTTATTAAACAAAGTATTTGATTAAAATTTTTTATGTATGCCTTGATTTTAAAAAATGTTATATGACATTTTTATTTTGAATTAACTTCAAAGTATCAATGTATGTATTTTCCATCTTAGATTTCATTTTTAGCTATCAAAGGATTAGTTGATTGTAAATGAACTTAAAAAGTATATAGCATTGTAAAATTTTTTAATTATATTTTTTTATAAAAAAAATATATTAAATCCAACACATTGATTAGGAGATATTATTATACATCATGTTAAGATTTTTTTTCTTGACTAAATTAGGAAAGTTAAAATTTATTTTTAATAAAAAAGTTTTGAATTTGAAATTGTGAAATTTAGAATTTAAAATATTAATAAAATATGACACATTCAGTTGTAAGTCCCCCCCCCCCCCTCCCTTAATCATTACTTCATTTGCTTCCCCTTTAACTATTGGGTCATTTGCATTTTTATGCTCAAGGGTAATTTAGTAATCTCATTGTGGAATATTCCAAGAATAACTTGATTGACCCTAGAGGTACTATAGCATTCAACTAACTATACTATGACTACTATGTGTTGGAAAATCCTCACAGGGTTTTATTCTTATGGTTCCAAAAGAACCCCATGTGGACTCACCTTCTTAAACACATGATTGTTGATTTTTTTTCTTTCTCAGGGATTACATTCTTAGTCAAATGGACTGAAGGTAGAAAGTTTAGGAGTCGCCACCTAGTTTAACTCTAAGAACTAATTTTAACCCTTAAAAAAGATCTACACACCAAATACTAGATTTGGGGGCTTAACATAAAAGAAACTGAATAATACTTTTGAATATTATTAATTTGAAGTGAAAAAATTACACAACACTATTTGGACTGAGGTGCGGCACTCACTCTCTTTAAGGAGATTCAAGCCCTTAGTTGGCTAAACTTTGTAATTGGTGCAGACCTTCTCTGACTTGTCTCTCTCAGGATACAGCAGCCCAAACAACCTCTGCACAAAGTGTTCAAGCCCAAACCTCCACCAGAAAGAACGAGTGTTACAAGATCAATTGCTGGATATTAATCTGGTGGGTTAGACCTCCTCCCTTCACCTACCCCGTGCGCACGTATCTAGCCAATATCAGATTCAATTTATATTAGCCCATTAATCACTACAATTAAAAAGAATAAAATAGTCTCTCTCATTTTCAATGTAGGATTAAACATTTTCACTAACTCCTCATCTTCCATATTAACTCCCACATTTTTACATTTATATTGTAATATAAATCAATTTTAATTAATTAATATTAAAATGTTCCAACACTAGGCTTATTGACATGTGGTTCATAAGACTAAATTTATTAGAGACAAGTCTATTCAAGTCAACAACAAATTTCTTAGCATATGACTAGACTTCTTGACATGTGGTGCATAAGATGTTGGGCTTTCTTAAGCTTCACATCAACTGAAAATAAAGAGTAGTAAGTTTCAGATGACTTGTTCCAACTTGAAAATGACCTATAACAATCTCAGATAACTTAGTTCCAACTTGAAAATGACTCCACTAATTTACCTTTCTCTAGAATAAAAATAAAAAGAATAAAAAGAAAAAGAAGAAGAAGAAGGAGGAAAGAAAGACTTCGCTAAAGATGAATTTTTTCAATTAAAATGCCCAAGCCTGAGTTTCTATTGTACAATAGAAAGAAACGGAATAACACAGTTTTGAAGGTGATAGGAATTTTATACACTTGTTTAAGGAATTATTTTAAAATATTTCATTCACTCTCTTGTTTAAGAGTTTTAATGAAAGGAATGGTAAGATCATTCTTTTATTTGAAAGTTTAATAAGTGAGAGGAAATGAAACTGGTAAGAGGAAAAACACATTTTTTCTATTCCCTTAAAACCTCAAATTTTTATTATTCTCCAAAAAGGGAGAGGTTAAAGGTTTTTAAGGTTGGATCAAGGTTCAATCGAGGTCGATCCGTGATGAAGTCAAAATTAATTTAATAGTAATAAAATACAAATGAAGGTATTAAAATGGTAAACATTAACAAAATTTTACTAAAAATATGTCTAAAATTAATAAAATCATTTTTAATATAAATTTATAGAGGGTCTTGTTAACGTGTACCTTTAGGGTATTTATTATTTTTAATACAATTTTTATAAAAAATATAAAGATCTGCCAAAAAAAGTTAGTTATTTTTTTTTCCCCATAAAAAAGTTTCTAAAAATAGTAACCGCTCATCTTACCTAAAAAAATCCAAGAGCTACTTAGAAAATCATGATATGAATAATTTAATACTAGTATTATGCCAATCTCTGCAAAGGAAAAGATTTACAACCGAACAAAAACCCCAATGGGCGGTATTCCTATTTCTATAGATGCATGCAATAGTTTGTTGCAAGTCATTCAATAGCTTGTTAAATAAAATGTCATGTTTTCACTACAAACCAAAGACAATATAATTAGAAAGCAAAGATTATGGATAAAATTCATATCACACCCTGCATATATTTGGACTCTTGCTTTAGCATACTTGAATCAAGAAGAGAAAAAAGCGCGCCAATCAGACCTCTGTTGATTTAACTCTAAGTTGCCCGTGCGATGCACGGATAATTTTGTGATATTTTATGTAAAACAATTTTGAATAATGTTGTACATAAATTATAAAGAAAAAGTAAACTAAATTGAAGTAAAGAGACATATACATTTTGAGATATTAAAAATTGGTTTAGTAGCTTCATTGCATATTTGTAGCCTTCTTATTATTTTTAAATCATGACACCAAAAATAAATGCAAAAGAGTAACGGGACCACGAAAATAAACTAATTTGTGTTGTGTTCACATATTTCATACTATGAAATAAAAGTATACCCAACTCTCTGACTGTCTTCCACTCATCGATAGTGCGACATTAAGACATGGTGTGGGCAAGTATGTATGCATGTATCTTATAGATGATTTAAAACTAAATCATGGTAAAATATGACTTTACATTGCGCACCAAATATTCTCTCTACTTATATACCTAAAACAAAAACTAACTAACCAAATTACCTAAACCTAAATCATATTTAAGCCCCTAATTTAAAAAGAAAAAAAGATTACCCTTAGGGGTTTTGGTGCCTTGATGGTGGTGGAAGGCCAATATAATGGAGGTGGTGACCCCTCAGATTCCTCTTTCTCTCTCTTTCAAATGTTTTGTTAGTCTCAGGTCTTTTATTTTGGTAATATAGTGAAATAGTGCCTTTTATTTAACAATCTACAACATTTTTGTGTCTCTCAATCTCTCTCTAGAGTCTTATCTCGTTAGTTATTACTATTAGTCCTTACTCTTTTTTTTGTTTTTTGTTTTTTTTTTTTTTTTAAATACTAAAACAGTGGGTATGCTAAAAGACATGAAGAATAGTGAAAGGTGTAGTGCAAGCTTAGGCAATTAATGAGATATTAATGAGATAACAGTAAAATAAGATAATATGAACTTTTTGGTAACAATAAAATAAATAAATAAACCTAATGAAAGAGGTAAAAAAAAGGCTAAATGCAAAATTAGAGTGCCACTTGGCAGGACCTCATGCACTCTCACATGAGGTCTCTAAGAGAGAGACATTTTGTAACAACTTTTATTCAACAATATTCCTCCAATTTTTTTTTTTTTTTTTTACTCATTCCTTGAACCGAATAATTATAATAGTTATGTGTGTGCAATTTATAATTGTTGTTTCACTGCATATTTATAGCCTTCTCATCATGAAACCAAAAATAAATGCAAAAGAGTAGCGGGACCATGAAAATCAAATAATTTGTGTTGTGTTCATATATTTAATACTATGAAATAAAGTATGTCCAACCCTCTCACTGTCTTCCACTCATTGATAGTGCGACATTAAAACATGGTGTGGGCAAGTGCGATATCCTGTGAAATTCATTAGTAGACACACCACAGAATATAGCGTTAATAGCCTTACTGTTTGCATTAGCCAAAGCAAGAGCTACCTTGTCCCACTCGGACTTGGCTGTTGTGGGTTAAACATACCCATTCTCGATGGAGTCCCATACCGACTCATCTATAGCACACAAGAAAGCCCTCATACGGACCTTCCAAGACGCATAGTTGCTCCCATCAAAGAATGGTGGGCATTGAGTGATTGTGATCGGTCCATCACAAAGGGTCAAGGATCACAATTAAGTAATAAAACCACAGCGAGTGTACCCGCTCTGATACCAATTGAAAGCTCGAAAATGTGTGAAAACATAAGAGCTATTTAGACCCCCAAAATAAAGTTACGGCTCGATTGATTTTACTTTAACTTATACTAAGTGCAGAATAGAGTATATGCGAGCGGATAAACAAATAAACTACTCTGACCCATAATCATTATAACACGGCAGTAAAATGAAAGGTAAAAGAGTAGGGAAGAAGAATGCAAACACAAGATAACACGCCGATGTGTTATCGAAAAGGAAACCAAAGAACTTGGCAAAAAACCTCTCCTCCACCCTCCAAGCGGTAATCTATCCACTAGACAATCAGTTAGGATACATGGGTTAGCAAGAGACCCTCCAAGCCTAATCTACCCGATGTACCTAAGCCCTCTAAGTTCCTACTCCAACAAGGCTTCTCAGAACCGTATCTTGTCTAGCTCTCAGGATCCCGCAGTACGCCCTATTGCATCCACCAAAGCCTGGCTTCTTCCAATGCTTCCCAGCAACACCAAAACCTCACTGAACACTCTAAAAGGGTGTGGTAAGTGTTTGGGCTATCAACCTCTCAATGGTATGGAAATGGAGAGGTAGGGGTTGAGGAAAATCCACAAGCAATTGTATAGAGAATTATAGGTATAACAATCTCTAACTCTCAAGGTTTGTGGCTCGGATTTTCTCTCAAAAGCACTCCTCAACATGTGTGGGTAATGGGGGTATATTTAGTGTGGGTAAGGATAGAGTGTACTAGAATTGATAGTTCAGCAAAACAGAATGTTTCGTAGGTATCTCGTAGGAAGGCCTTACCCGCGAGACACTCGCGAAACACAGCTGTCTCCATCATGTCCTGACTCTTCGCATTCCAGTCATGTGCAGGGCACATGCATCACTTCGCGGGATGCTTACTCGCGAGCTACCCGCGAAAACACTTCAGTCTTTAATTTGCCTTGAGTCTTCACACTCTCTTTCTCTCACACACAACCCTTACAAATAAAAACCCACATGAAATACAAGGTACAAAAGATTGAACATAATTACAATCAAATTTGGCATGAAATTAAAGCCAACAAAAACATAGTTGTAAATTAAAACTTTACAAAAAACATAAAATTAAAATAACCCATTTACCCCACAGGAACAAAATCCCTAGCCTAACCCAAATGTGAGAGACTAAAAGAGGGTGAAATAGAGAAAGAGAGATCGAGAGGGAGAAGGAGGTGTTTTTGGTGACTCTGCTCTAGGGTTTCTCAGTGGCTTAGCTCCACTCCAAAAGGTCTACTCAGCAGCTCTGGTCAAGAAGAAGAAGAAGAAGCAATAGATGGGGGAATATATGATTAGAAAAAAAAAAAAAAAAAAAAAAAATCATAGCTCTTTGAATTATCATCTTTCTTTTTATATTTTCCTCAAAGAACAGTTTTTTCTTTTTTGGGTCTTCTTTATTTTATCTTAACTATTAGTATTGTTATTGTTGTTGTTGTTTAATTGTATTATATGTATTTACCAAAAATTTGGATGAAAAGTGAGGCTTTGTGTTGTTGTATTTGGGAAGTCTTGGGATCGAAATGTGTTTAGTTTGGAGAAGTTTGTGTTCTCGTGGATTGGTTGGTGTCTCCAAGCTTTGTTGTTCCTCACAACTACTACGGGTTTCTAGGTCCTTTTTTATTCTCATTTCTTTGACTTTTTTTTTACTTCTTTCTTTCTCTTTTAAAATTTTTATTTTAAAAAAACCGTTATCTTAGGCTGCTGAGCTATAAATATTTCTTTCTTTCTCCCTTTCAATCTCTCACATATCAAATTAGGCTAGGGATTTCGTGTTCTTCAATGAGACGGGTTGGGGGAAATTAGGGTTATTTTAATTTCTGGGTTTTTTTATTATAAGAAAATGTTGTTTTAAATTAATAAATAAATAATATAGTAAATATTAAATATTAAATTATGGCCAAAACTAATAGTATATATGGATGGTGAATTAATGGGGGACTGAATTGAGGAAATTTGAAACTTAAAGGATTGAAATGACAAATAGCAAACTTAGAGGACTGAAATAAAAAATTGTGAAACTTATAGGGTGAATTTTGCATTTAAGCCAATATTTTATTGTTAAATTTATAGTGTAAGGTTGAATTTAATCAACCATTCTGTTAGCTTTATTCCGTGCCAATTTGCTTGTAATTCAGCACTTAGAAACCCTGTATTTAAGTGGAAATCATGTAAGGGTAGTGTGTGAGAGAGTGTGAAGAAACGCTCAAGATTGTGCACTCAGCAAAGGACTCGCGACTGGATCTCGCGGTTTGCAAGTCGCCAAAGGATGCACACGAGTGAAGCATGCAGAGGAGTTGAACAGTCACGCCAGATGGAGCACTACAAGATAAAAAGTCCAGTCTGGCCATTCAGTTAGCTCGCAGCTTGGACTCGCGACTCAGTCAAGTTGTGAGGCCAAGTCGCCAGGCCACTCCATTTGGGAAAAACTGACTCTTCGCATTCCATACACTCATCAATATAAATACCCCTTATACCCACAAAATGTAGAGAGCTTCCAGAGAGAATTTTGAGAGAGAAACCCTAGAGAAAAACAAGATTGACTCATCCACAATCTTAATTCTTTGATTCTCCAAATTCCTTTAATCTCACCCTCTCCATTGTTATATCCTTGAGAGGTACATTGGCCAAATCCTTTTCTCACCATACCCATATCTGTGAGAAAGTTATTTGGTGCTTGGGAAGCAGTTAGGAAGGGACCAATTGATATTGGTTGATGCTATGGGTTATAGCAGAATCCGGTAAGCTAAAGAAGACAAAGGTTCGGCGCTGGAGGGCTTAGGTACACTAGGTAGATTAGGCATGGAGGGTCTTCTGTTGTTCATGTATCCCAACTTTATTCTTTAGTGGATAATTGACCACTTGGAAGGCGGCGGAGAGGTTTTACGCAGAGGACTTCGGTTTCCTCTTCGATAACACATCGCTGTGTTGTCTTTGTGTTTGCATCTCTCTTCCTTAATCTTTGTCATTTAATTTCTGCTATGATTGTGATTTTATTTGGCTTAGATTGTTCTATCAATTCTGTTTTAGCTTGTTGTCATATTCTGCACATATTTTGTTTGATAATTAGCTTGAATTGGTAATTTATTAATTGGGGGTCTAAACGTTCAAGGTGTTTTATACACTAATTAAACATTCAATTGGTATCAGAGCAGGTGCACTTGCTATGGTTTAACTACCTTAGTGCGATCCTTGACCCTGTTTGAGATGGACCGGTCTCAATCTTTAAATGTTCCACCATATTTTGATGGTAGCAACTATGCCTTTTGGAAATTCTGGATGAGGACATTTTTGTGTTCAATTGATGACACGTTTGGGATGCGGTGGAAGTTGGATGGACTAGGCCGAAGGCTACTATATCCACATGGGATAAGGCGGTCCTTGCGACAGCTAACGCTAACAGTAAAGCTTTGAATGCAATTTTTTGTAGTGTTTCTCCAGATGAGTTTCACAGAATATCTCACGTATTAGTTGCCAAGGAGGCTTGGGAGATATTGGAGACCACCTATGAAGGGATGAAGAAAGTGAAAGACATTAAGTTGCAGATGCTAACCACTCGGTTTGAGGAGTTGAAAATGAGTGATGACGAATCATTTGACTCTTTCTATAGCAAGCTAAATGAGGTGGTCATTGGCAAGTTCAATTTGGGAGAGAAAACGGAGGATTCAAAGATAGTAAGGAAAATCCTTCGATCATTGCCGGAGAGCTTCCGTGCAAAAGTCACAGCAATTGAAGAGAGCAAGGACCTTGATGATATCAAAGTTCAAGAATTAATTGGCTCACTTCAAACTTATAAGCTGTCTTTGTCGTCACAAAGGAAGAGCAAATCCCTTGCTCTTAAGACAATTAATGAGAGGATAAATGCTCATGACTCATCGGATGAGGATGTTGTCGATAAGGATGTGGCATATCTTGTGAAGAATTTCTGAAAGTTCTTGAAGTTCAAGAAAAATGGAAAGTTCGGTGATAAAGGGAAATTTCCAAGTTTTGAAAAGGAGAAAAAGGACTTCAAAAGGAAAGATGGAAAGGAGTCCCAATCCACCCAAGGAGTCACTTGTTTCAAATGCAATGGACATGGCCATTTCAAGAAGGAATGTCCTAATTATTTGAAAATGAAGGGCAAGGTGTATGCCACCACTCTTAGTGACTCAGACTTATCCAATTCTGATTCGGAGGAAAGCTGTGATGGAGAAGGGAATTTCTCCGCTTTCATGACTATTGCTCATGTTGAGTCTTCGGAGGACTTGAGTTTGCTTGTAGAAGAGCTTGGGGAACATAGTGATGAGGAATCAATGGGAGTTGTAGAAGAATCAAATGATGAAGAAGATGAAAGTACAGCGGATCTTCAAGAGAACTACAATTCACTCCTTGAGAAGTCGGGAGAATATGCAAGAGTGGCCAAGGCAGCCATTAAAAAGATGAAGAAGGCAGAGGAGGACTATAAAAGTCTTCTAATGAGATATAAGGAGGCCAAGTGTGAAATAGAGACACTGAACGGAGAGTTAACCGAAGCGTACACAAAGGTCAAATTCCTTGAGCTTGAGGTGGTTCAAGCAAATGCTAAAGTAGACCGAGTCTCCTCCAAGAAGCTTAATGAAGACCTTGCTCATCAAAACCATTCTCCGATAAAAGCGGATTGGGATACACCGGTGAGAGCAGTTCAAGTGTCAAAGTGACCAAAGATATGAAGTTTGTGAAAGCTAAAGAACCAATGGTAGCAATCATGAATGTTGAGAAGGTGAAGCCGGAGAATAAGAAGAATGTGACTGACCAACCTCCTAAACAATCAATGGTCAAACCTCAGGGTAAAGGGAAATCACTCCCAAAGTCACAAAGAGGTCCGAGGACTCAACACTTCTGCCATCATTGTGGTATTCAAGGTCACACCAGACCCAATTGTTGTAAGTTGCAAGCATTGAAGAATTCAGGTGCTCAAAGGTCGAGAGGACCAAGACATGACAAAGGGAATTGGAATGCTGAACAGTTAAAAGGTCAAGAAGGTGATCCCGAAATGAAGGATGTGATGCAGATGATTGATGCATTCACCACCTGTTTGGCAAGCTTCAACAGAAGGTTTGGAAGCCACAACACCCGTACCCAATCCTATAGGGATATCACCCCAAGCGCACGTGATGTGTGGGTGAAGAGGGGTACTCATGCATAAGCATTACAACATGTCCATGCATTAATACTTCCTATGATTTTTGACATTGATTGGTTGTGTGCTTTTTGTTGTGATGTTAGCTTGATTTGAAAGTTTGTGTTTGTTTGTTTACATTTGCTTTTAAATGTTTTTACATTATTGCTTTTTATTAAACTTTTCTTGCTTTTGTGTAAAAAAATCCAAAAACACATAAAAAGTAGAAAATCCAAAAAGTTTGGTTGACATTATTGTGTTTTGTCACAAGCATATTTTGCCTTGTACCTTTGTGCTAAGGGCTTTGTGCATTTACGAGCGTAGCTTGTCTCCTATGCACTCATATCATTGTGGAAGAAATCTTGACATCTATGTGATTGTTGTAAATAGATCTTCAAACTTGTCATGAATGGTAAGTCAATGGTTTTGTTGATCTTGAGACATGCATAGACTTGTGCCTATATATCTTCCCACTCTTTTATTTTATTGTTTTTGCTTAAAAAGAGCTCAACAAATGTAAATCTCCAAATGAAAAGAGATAATGAGCTACAAAAGCCTGTCGCACATACTAGTATTTGACTAGGAAAAAGGAAAAGCGACATTTGTGAAAATGTACGATGCCCAAAAAGCCAAAGGCTTGCTCATCAATTGAAATATCTAAAATTTCAGGCATCGATCTCACAATGAGATGTAATGATTCAAAAAGATCAAATGATATGACGTATATGGAGCCAAATGAAAAGCTTCAAAGTTATGTAATCAAGTTTACGTGGGAGGTCATATATGCATATTTCTATAATTGAGATGGGTCACTTTTCCTTGTGCTAATTGTGTATGACTTGGTTGAATTGATCATTGAAACTTCACATTAGACTAAGGACTATCTCATTTTTGGCACCTACACACATCACACATGTTTATGCTCAATGAATGCCTTATTCATTTGTGTGATTGTACTTGATTAAATGTGTTTTCACATGCTCAATTTTTGTTGATCAAACACAGAAATATTTTTGAGTGTTTTAGTTGTTTTCGGAAAGTATTTTGTTTTTGCAAAAATGTTAAAAATTTCAAAAGCAGTGTTAGGTTCTAAAGACTTAGGATCTTATGTATTTAGAACTCTAATGTGTATTGTTGGCAAACCATGATCAAAACAAGATGTTTAGTCGTGTTTAGACTTGCTCAAAGTTGTGTCATTTATGTAAAGTTGGATTTAAGTTTATGCAGATTTAATAGTGCATTTCGGCCTGGTTCAATCGATCGAAGCTTAGGCTCGACCAATCGAAATTCGGGCAAAATGTGTTTTTCTGCAGAATTCCAACTCAGCCCTAGTTCATTTCAAATGTTTAGGGTTTTGTGTTTTTGCCCTAGGTATATAAGGCAAACCCTAGCCACGTTTTAGTGTTGCTCATATTACTGTTTGTGTAAATCTCTTGTGAGATCTGTGAGGAGCTTTCCTTTAGACAAACTTAGGATTATCAAGAAGGAGATTCGTTCAAGAACTTGATGATCATTCAGTTGCTGCCATAAGAACTTAAAGAAACACAAGCAGGTGTGTTTGTACTTGCTGAAGAATCCAAGAAAGAAGGAGTCCGTGGTCTCAGATCTTGCACGTGGTCGTGTCAGTAAGTTTCTACTGGTGGGTAGCAATAGGATGTTAGTGGTCTAAGTCCTATTGTAAAACTTCGATTCTTTCATAGTGGATTCAGGTTTACCTTGAGGATGGCTAGGTTAAATCCTCCCCAGGTTTTTACCGGTTTGGTTTCCTGGGTGATCATATCATTGTGTTATTTATCTTTCCGCTGATATGCATGATATGATTGTTTGATTGTGATAAACTAGATTTGGAATTTGGACTAAGTAATCACTTGGCTAATTAACTAGGTTAATCCAATTGTGTTTTAAGGAGTCTAAAAACTCACAAACAGTGTTGCCCTATTCTAGCAACTTGGTCGCGGGTCAGTCTAGTCGCGAGCACCACTCAGAGAATATTCACGACTCATTGGCGAGTCAAAGTCCCAGTCACATAAAAGACTTAGAAATTTTTTCAAAATATGGATTTTTAGGTTTCTCACGACTTAGACTGGCGACTTGTTCGCAGGTGAAAGCTCCAGTCACGAGGGTTACACAGAAATTTTCGCAGCTCCCTTCGTGACTTTCTCGCGGTTGGAACTTTCAATCGCAAAAAACACTTAGACAAATTTTTCAAAAATTTCATCTTAGGTGTTTCACGGCTTGTCCTGGTGACTTGCACGCGACTTGGCTCAGTCGTGAAAATCGCGTGTTTTGCGCTTTAAAGTCAGTTTTTAAAAACTTTTCAGTTTTCCCTCGAACTTTAGTGACTGTTCATTGTCTTCCCCGTTTACACTTCTCTCAAACCCATCGTGTTTCACTCATAAATCCACCATTTTCTTCATCATTTCTTCTTCAATCTTCAAGAAAAAGGTATGGATTTTCTTATTCTCACTATATATTTCATGTTCTTTGCCTTGGATTTCTTGATTTGTGAATTGTTATTGAGTATTGTGATATAGGGTGTTTCGACCATGGGTTGGTTTATTTTTGTTGGGTTTGATTGAATGGTTTTTGTTGGTTATGTTGCTTGATTCACATGCTGTTGGTTATGTTGCTTGATTCATGTTCATTGTAGAATGTCACAAAGACAGTTTCTTGTGACTCTCTGATATTCATAGATTACCTTGCACTTGTTGTGCCTGCATATTCATCACATTTGCACATCACATACACAAATGTTGCACATGCTAATATACTGTTAACATGGTTCATTGTCTGTGTTTGTGAAATATCTATGTCTGCATATAAATGTGCACTTTTTCATTGCCTAACTTGGATCTAATCAAGTTGATGTTTGTGTCCTATGGTTCTACACTTGGTTCTCTGCTGTATGTATGTCTTATGCAGATGTCTCGCCGTTCCTCTCGAGGAAAAGAGCCTGTGACTGATGTTCCATCATCCCCTGTTTCAAAGCGAACTCGACTTTCGTCTCAAGCTTCTAACAGTGAGAGATTCAGGACTTCTCTCGATTCACAGACCTTCTCAAGCATTTTTGTAGATGCTCTTACTGTGGTGGAAAGGGTTGTAAAATTTGATACCTTAGGAACCACATTTATTCCTAGGATATTTGAAGCCAAAGATTGGGCTGATCTGTTCGGGAACTTCGAGGACCTGATTGAAGAATTGGTTAAGGAGTTCTATTCAAAAGCTAGATACACCGGAGTTGAGTTGCAATGTTGGGTACGAGGAAAAGAGTTTACCATCAATCGAGACTACATTGCAAAGGTTCTTCACATCACTAGACCAGAAAATGTAGACCTCACTCCATATGATGATAGACAGCTTCAGGTACAAGACATTCTTCAAGTTCTTGGGCCTGATCATGAGGTTTCAAGCAAAGGCACATCCATAGGCACTGCAAAGTTTGCACCTGATCTGACGACTCTCAAATTGATCATGTTCTTCAATCTCTACCCACTCTCGAACACCGCATTCATCAACCTTGGAAGAGCACAATTTCTATGTGATCTCATCATCGGCGTTCCGATAGACATATGTGCTCACATATTTCAGATCATTGGGAAACAGTGGCTCGATCGGTAGCAAGAACATGTATTCCTTTTTGTAGTCTTGTCATGAAGATCATACTCTTTGAAGGTGTCAGTCCACCATCAGATGGAAAAATAATGGGGCATTTTCGACCATTATCCATGATAACACTACAACCAAGCAAGAGTCATTCCTCTAAAGCTCTTAAGAGTGAGACTTTCACCCATGCCACTCCCTCAGGTCATGGATCAGCTACACCCGTGCATACCGAGACTGCTTCTCCCATCACTCTCGAGCTACAAACCACGAGCACTTAACATGAACAATCTAGACATCCACCTGACAGATTGAGTATTCTGTTTGATAGTATGCATCTGCGTATTGCCGATTTTGAAAATGCTCTCTACACCACCAAAAATCAAGTCCAAATGCGCCTCACGACCATTGAGAACCAGCTAGATGCTATTTAGCAAAAGCTAGAGGATAGCCTTTAGCTATTCGTGCCAAAAAGGGGGAGAGCATATAGAAAGGGGGAGAGCAACACAAAGTGAAGTGTGCATAGTGAAAGGGGGAGTTGTGTGCTCAAAAGGAGGAAGCAGATACATACACTCACACATACTTTTGGATAACCTAACTTTTGGCTAGTATAGTCTTTAGTTATTTGCTTATAGTCTTTATAAACTCTTGGTTATGGTTACAGTGCTTTTGAGATACTTTGGTTTAATGTTTTAAGTTATGTTTATTTTCAGTATTTGTACTTTGGGTTTTGTACTCATGCTTTGTAGCCTAGTACTTGTTGTTAAATGTTATGCATTTTCTTTAAGTACATCACTCTTGTGCCCTTGTTGGATTTTATATCCTTGATGCAATTACTTTGGTTTTTGTATCGATTGAGTGTTGGACATGCAAATGATACTTTGCATTGAGCTAATATGCAAATGATACTTTGCATTGAGCTTATTAGCTTGCATGTCCGGATGTTCATTCCATGTGTGAATGAGCATTGTGGTCACTATTTATAGTGATTGTTAGTTTTTGGTCAAGCCATGGTTTATTGCTTTATTCCATCTTGCTTGATCGCATTATGCTTGCTCCATATGCATTACAAGTTTTCTACATACAATGATCATATTGTGTTGTTGTGTTTCAAGAGATACTTGTTCTTCTAGTTCAAGAGTTTCACAGATTCTAGAGTTAGGTGTGAGTGAGTTTTGTTCAACTGTTCCCAACTCACGCGTTAAGTCTAGAGTTTGCTGTAGGGTTTTGTCATAGAATAACCAAAGGGAGAGAGTGTAAGGTTGAATTTAATCAACCATTCTGTTGGCTTTATTCCATGCCAATTTACTTGTAATTCAGCACTTAGAAACCCTGTATTTAGGTGGGAATCATGTAAGGGTAGTGTGTGAGAGAGTGTGAAGAAAAGCTCCAGATGGTGCACTCAGCAAGGGACTCGTGATTGGATCTCGCGGCTTGCAAGTCGCCAAAAGATGCACACGATTGAAGCATGCAGAGGAGCTGAACAGTCACGCCAGCTGGAGCACTACAGGACAAAAAGTCCAGTCTAGCCATTCTGTTAGCTCGCGGCTTGGACTCGCAACTCAGTCAAGTTGCGAGGCCAAGTCGCCAGTCCACTTTGTTTGGGAAAAACTTACTCTTTGCATTCCATACACACACCAGTATAAATATCCCTTATACCCACGAAATGTAGAGAGCTTCCACAAAGAATTTTGAGAGAGAAACCCTAGAGAAAAACAAGATTAACTCATCCACAATCTTAATCCTTTGATTCTCCAAATTCCTCTACTCTCACCCTCTCCATTGTTATATCCTTGAGAGGTACATTGGCCAAATCCTTTTCTCACCATACCCATATTTGTGAGAAGGTTATTTGGTGCTTGGGAAGTAGTTAGGACGGGAGCAATTGATATTGGTTGATGCTATGGGTTATAGCGGAATCCGGTAAGCTAAAGAAGACAAAGGTTCGGTGCAACCTCGTTGGAGCAAGAAGCTTGGAGGGCTTAGGTACACTGGGTGGATTAGGCTTGGAGGGTCTTCTGCTGTTCATGTATCCTAACTTCATTCTTTAGTGGATTATTGACCGCTTGGAGGGCAGTGGAGAGGTTTTACGCCAAGGACTTCGGTTTCCTCTTCGATAATACATCGTTGTGTTGTCTTTGTGTTTGCATCTCTCTTCCTTAATCTTTGTCATTTAATTTCTACTGTGGTTGTGATTTTATTTGGCTTAGACTGTTCTATCAATTCTATTTTAGCTTGTTATCATATTCCGCACATATTTTGTTTGATAATTAGCTTGAATTGGTAATCTATTAATTGGGGGTCTAATCGTTCAAGGTGTTTTATACACTAATTGAACATTCATATAGCAAGCAACTTTTATTAACAACTAGGAAATTCTTTAATGGTGCTCAAGACTGTATATATGTATATAAGGATAATATGAATGTATAAAAAAAAATATATACATTCATATCCACCAAGATAATAATATGGAAACTAGGAAAAAGTAAAAGAGAAGAAAGAGAGAGAATACAATGGCGGATTGACTCTTATTTTGGGAAAAGGCAATGTTATTATAGTTAAATTGTATCAAAAAACTACGAGCAGGATGCAGTTTTGGTTTACAAGAGTATGTTAAGGAGAGGATACACGTGTGGTGTTCTGATAGGTTTTTAGCTTCTTCAGTCCCCTTGATGTTTTAGCTTAGCTGTAAACACAGAGGTGTCTAATTGCTTAGAGTTGAGATTTTCACGTTTTCTGCAATATGCTCATGATTGGGAGTTAAAAATGTTTACTAATTTCTTTCCAACTCTAATCAATACGAGTTCATACAAAATGAAGAGGATAAAATGCTTTAGAACTTGGGTACGCTAGTGCAGGTGGTGCCAACCTAAAAAATAGATTGGCTAAAATCGAAAAAGTGGATTTTCAACTTTAGTTTAGATATACATGTGATTGGGCTAAATGCAAATGTTATTACCCTATAAATCGGCAACCTAGTCTTTAGGACCATGATCAGGTTAGATTAGATGGGTTGAGGGAAATTTTTCCAACCAAACAGCTATTGGTGGGTTGGAAAAATCCCAAATTGTTGCCAACTCACTAACCTCTACAATTGGCTGGTCAGTTGAAATTTTGGGCAGTTTTGACTCGGAAAATTGTATAGGTTAGTTTTAGTTGTGTGTTGTATATTAAACTTAACAAATTATTTTACCACGTAAAAATAAATTTTAGACAAAGTATTTCCTTAATATCTTGTAAACTATTGAATAAAACCATAACATTTGACCTACTTTCCCATATATTAAAATTCCAAATTCTTAACCTATGAGTACCACATGTATGTCACCATGTATACTTACAAATATGCAGAGAAAGTATAATCTATTTTTCATGATAAATGGAGTTAAGTAGTTAACAAAGAAAAAAAAAACATAAATTTGATATGAGGAAAAGACGAAAGGGAGATTAACAAAAGAAACCACAAATCAAAAATGCCAAAATTTCTTGTTAAAAAACTTTTAGTTTTTGAGAAGGCCTCAACTGCCACTAGTTGAGCTGGGAAATGTTCTTGCCATTAGAATAGGCCAAAATTTTTCCGTAGACCAAAGTCAAAATTTTGACTAAACTGGATCATAACTTTTTAGTATTGCAATGCAAAAACTAACAAACCTCCAACACATAGCCTATGTATATAAAACCTTGCAATATTCTTTTGTCAATTTATTTTTCCTCAAATTAAATTCCTAAACAATTAAATAGAGAGATGTCAAAAGCAATGTTGAACGATCTTTTTGAAGATGTGTTAGGTTCTAAGGAATTAGGAACTAATGTATTAGAACTTCATTTTGTAATGTTGGCAAACCATGATCAAAACGTTTTAGTCTTGTTTAGACTTGCTCAAAGTATGTGTTTATGTGTAAAGTTGGAATCGAGTTGCTACAGGATTTACTGTGTAAATCTGCCTGGCTTGATCGATCGAGAATTAGACTCGATCGATCGAAAGTCGTGCATATTTTTTTTTCTACAGAATTTCCAACTCAGCCCAAGCCCGTTTGACGTGTAGGGTTTTATGTTTTGTCTTAAGTATGAAAGGGAAACCCTAGCCACGTTTTGAGGTTGCTATTTATGTTGTGTGTGTGAATCTTCTGTGAGATCAAGTGACGGTTGCCTTCACACATACTTAGGGTTTCCAAGATTCAAGATTATATCAAGAACTTGGTGATCAATCAGTTGTAGATTCAAGAGCTTAAAGATACACAAGCGGGAATGCTTGTACTTGCTGGGAATCCAAGAAAGAAGTAGTCCATGGACTCGGAGCTATCATGGGGTCGTGGTAGTAAGTTTCCTACTCAAGGTAGCAATAGGATGTTAGTAGTCTAAGTCGTTATTGTGTAAACTTCAATTCTTTCATAGTCGATTCAGTTTTACCTTGAGGATAGCTAGGTTAAATCCTCCCCGGGTTTTTTACCGGTTTGGTTTTCCTAGGTTATCATATTGTTGTGTTCTTTATTTTCCGCACTTGTCAATGATATGATTTATATGTGTAAACCTAAATCTGTATAATTTACCTAAGTTAATCACTTGGCTAAATAACTAGGTTAATCTGGTTGTGTTTAAGGGGTCTAAAAATGTACAAGTGGTATCAGAGCAGGTTACTCTCTTGTTGTAGATCTTTTGATCTAAGACCTGATCCTTGACCCTATTGTCATGGAACACGGACACTCTCTTGTTATTCCACCTCATTTTGATGGGAATAACTATGCTTATTGGAAAGTGAGGATGAAAGCATTCCTGAAATCTATTGATGAGAGAGTCTGGAACTAACGTGAAAAATTAAATCTATTAGATTAAAAAAATGGTCGAGAAAATGAAAATTTCACAAAAAATTTCTTAAATAGAATTAAAATGATTTTTAGTCAATATTGTTTATCAGGAAATCATGTACTAACTAACAACATTCCAATCAATACGTGCATAATGGGGTGATGAAATGGTTGTTCAGTTTATTTAAGAAATGTGATCTAGCTAATAGAAATTAAAAAAAAAAAAAAAAATACAATAACTTTCATGCGTAGTCATGAATTATACCTTTACATATATCTTATGCATTTTACGAGTTTTATATAAATGTATTTCATAAAATTAACAAAATTTATCATAAAACCCTCCATTGTATTTTTTAAAATCACTACATAAAAATGAAAGAAGTTTTTTTTTTCCCAAAAAAATGTTCTCCAGTCATAATATTTACCAAAAAAGATCATACCAAAAAAATCGTGCAACGCATAGGTCAATAACCATTCTATATATATAATTAAAGCCAAAACTGAGAGAAAATCCAATTAGATTCTAAATTGGATTCCAATTGTTGTCTAATTTCGTGCCACGTGTCCAATTTAAGTTTTTTTTTTTTTTTTTTGAAAAAAACATTGATTCCAAATACCGATGGACTCACCATTCTAAATACATTGCAATATACTAACTTTTTTTTTTTTTATGAGATGGTTTTTTTTATGAGATAGTGGCTCCTGAAAAAGTGTCATATATGGGACTATGATTTCATGAACAACATGTAATTTTAAATAGAGTGATGGTAGGTTGCTACATACATATATATATAGCCAAAATGAGAGAAAATTTAATTAAATTCTAAATTGGAGTCTATTTTTGCACCACGTGTCTCATCTATTTTTTAAATTTGTGTATCAGGTGAATTATTAGATGCAAAAATCAAAAAGTCTAAATTCAATTAGATTCTAAATTGAATTTTAATTGGTGGTCAATTTTGTGCCATGTAACCCATCTAATATTTTAATTTTTGCAATAAGTGAATTATTTCATACAAAAACTGAAGAGTCTAGATCTAATTAGATTCTAAATCATATATATATATATATATATATATATATAATTGTGATTGTTTTTAAATGTACATGTGCATATGTACGGGGTTACACACTACTTTTATTAAATGAATGTATCAATTTTTAAACACAAAATAGAAAAATAATTAGGAAATTGATTTATTACCTTGTTGACATGACACGAATTATATTCATTACCATGTTAGTTTACAAGATTTTTATAATATAATTGGTAATAACTTTAACTTCTTAAAAAAATGATAATGTAAAAGATTGACATTTGGCTTTTGTTTTTTTAAAATTTTCATTTTAAAATTAGGTAAATAGTATGTTTTTTTAGATGATGTTCATGAGCACTTTAACTAAAAAGTCAAGACTTAAACCCCATTTGGTTGCCGAGAAAGTAGAGGAAAAGAAAAGAAAAGAAATTTTCAATTTCTGCTAATAAAATGACATCTCATTTACTTATGGAGATGCAATTAATATATTTTCGAATATTTTATTTTATTTTCTAATTAAGGACACGTGATAATTCAAAGGATAGCTTAGATGGCATAAAAATATTATTTTGATATTAATGTTAGATACATCAATTCTTTTCATGTACTGCTTAATAATACGGATTATTTTGACACAATACCAAAAGTTTAGAAACAAAATTGACACGATTAAGATGTTAAAAACCATTTTGATACATAGTACAAGTGTTAAAGACTTGTCAGGGGCGAAAAAGTTTCCTTTCCTACAAATGAGATTTATGATGGGTTGAAGGGTCTAAACCGAAACTCGACGATGGGCTTGATGCATGGCCCAAAGGCTATCGGTGAAGATCCAAGGAATCCACTATATTTTATGCCTTGGGCCTAGATTGGGACTGGCAAGAGTAGCCAATAAACAATCCCTACAGCGGACACGTCAGCACGGTTAAAAAGCATTCTGTAAGAAATAACCCAGCAGTAAAATGTTTCTGCAAAAAATGACCCAGCAGTAAGGTGTTTCTGCAGAAAATAGCCTAGTGGTAAAGTAAGATAAAACAGGATAAACCTCTAGCTGTTAGCTATTTCACAGACTAAGGGAAATATCTACATTTTCAGACTCATCATCTGTTAGCTCTAGAGAAGAGTCTTCTAATACAACAATATGAGGGAAAAATTCTATAGTAACAGTTACATCATAACCATTAATAGTAAAAGAATAGGTAAATATCATGGGTTCCATTATAACAAATAATGAGGAAAACTTAGTGTGAGATGAAGGGAGAGAGAGAGATCCCAGCTAGCGCAGCAAGATCGTTATGGTGCCAAGACATGCTTGTGAATATAGTATAGGTAGTGAGTAGAGGGAGTCATTTGTGAGTAGTATGAGTAATGAGTGATAGTGTATAGTAAAGCTGCTGGGGCTTTCTGCTGGAGGTAGGCACGTGTCTATGAGTAGAGTTATGAAGAGTGTTTTTGAGCTAAGAGCTGGGGAACTTAGTTTCTAAGCTTGAAACTAAGAACTTGGAGACTTTTACAGAGCTTAGAGGAAGCTTAAACAGAATGGTTAAGGAAGAGCTCTTCTTGGTGTGTATCTTAGTCTTGGTGAAGCATTAATGGAGAGTTCCCTTTATATTTGGGTTTTTAAGGGGTAATTAGCAAATAATCGCTGCTAAATTTTTCTCAATCTTCAGAAAATCCTTAGAGAATCGTTCCTAGGATTTTAGCTAAGAGTGGTAAGCTCAACTTTTAGAAGGTTCTTGCTGTTTTGGGTAATAACAGCTGGGATTCTGGCTTAGCATTAAATGCGGATTGGCCTTGGCTGATGGGATTAGAGTATGCTTTAGGCTAATGATCTTGGTTATACTGCTGCTAAAATCAAAGCTCCCTGGCAGGTTGCATCACCCCAAGCCAGGTGTCAACTTGGAGCCCATGTTGGGAACTCTGCTGGGATCCCTTTAGTGCCCTCCAAACCACATTTCCCTAAGTTTCCCCATTTGGGGTTCATGTGCTTGGTCCATGAACCAAAGAATACATGTTTTTAGTATGAAAATGAATTGATTTCAAGTTATTTCAGGAGCTTTGATGGCCTGGTCATGGTTGCTCTGGTTTTGACTGGATGGGTTAAAGAAGAAAGAAGGGGCAGCTAGCTGAAGCTTCCCAGCTTTCTGTCACATTAGCTTCAGCTTTATGTCACATGAGAAATGATGGAATTTCAGCTGGTGGAGGAAAGGTTTAACCCCTGATGGACACGTGTCCTCTTCTGATCTGATTGGACAAGTTGGGACTTGATGGGAAAGGGCTCCAGCTGTTTAGTTGTGCTGGATTTTGGCTGGTCAGCTCATGTGACCTCTAGCTACTGGAATTTGTGTGTGAGCTGGGCTGGTCCAGCTGGGCTTTGTAGTTAAGCTTCCTTGGGCTTGGTTGTCCCTACAAAATGAATAGTTTTGCCATGGGTGATATTCATGGTCTTTTATAAATCTTGTAAGAGAGGTATTTCTTGGGGGATGAATAATTATATTTCCCATGAGTGAGAGATTTAGTATATGTAAAACAAGTGTCAAGAATAATATTTGAGTTTTGTAAGTATGTGCCAAAATAGCATTTGGGCTTTGAGCATAAAGTAATTGTTTTTGCCAAAGTAGTATTTTGGGCTTAGTGAAATAGTTGCCAAAATAGATTTGGGCCTTGTAAAACAATGCCAAATTAATATTTGGGCTTTGTAAAAATAGTGCCAAATTAGTATTTGGGCTTTGCAAAAATAGTGCCAAATTAGCATTTGGGCTTTGTAAAATAGTGCCAAATTAGTATTTGGGCTTTAGAGGTCCTGCATCGTAGCGGGCTTTAGAGACGTCGTATCATAGCGGGCTTTAGAGATGCCGTGTAGCAACGGGCTTTGTAAGGGTGCCGTGTAGCAACTGGCTTTGTAAGGGTGCCGTGTAGCAACGGGTTTTGTAAGAGTGCCATGTAGCAACGGGATTTAGGGCGCTGTGTAGCAACGGGCTTTAGAGTGCAGTGTAGCAACGGGCTTTGTAAGAGTTCCGTGTATCAACGGCCTTTGTAAGAGTGTCGTGTAGCAACGGGCTTTAGGCTGCCATGTAGCAATGGGCTTTGTAAGAGTGCCGTGTAGCAACGGGCTTTAGGGTGCCATGTAGCAACGGGCTTTGTAAGAGTGTTTTGTTGGGCTTTTTGGCTTTTCCCACAAGGTAAGTGCTTTTGGGCTTTAAATAGATGATATAATTTTGTGGCTCAATATGGTAGCAATATGGTGAGTATTTTTGTGAAAACCCAAGGTGGATAACATGTGGGCTATAATGGGTAATATTTGTGAGAGGGCCCTAGGCAATTTATGGGCTTGTGTATGGAGTATTTGTGAAGGCCTAATAACATGGAGAATACTTGGGTAATATATATGAGAAATCATTATGTGGGTTTTTAAAATAATGTGTGGGCTCATGTGGGTATTTTGTGAGTGGGCTAATGAAATTAAGGCCTGAAAATTTGTACCTCAACAAGACTAAAATGGTAATTAAACATGTTTTTTACGTACTTTTATTAAAGATTAAATTCTATAAGGATGTGGTTTAAAACCCAAGTTTTACACTCTCTAATTCCAACAGGTCACATCATCTTATCACGTATTAAAGAATAAAAACAACCACACTCAATCAATTATAATACTCATCTAAAAATTCAACTAAATTGGGAGTTTATTAAGATGTTATTAATTGTGATATGATGTACTAAGTTTTAAGTAAAAAAATGATGTGACATCTCTTATTGGATGCTTTAAAACATGAATTTTACACCCCATTCTTACCAAATTCAGACTCTTTTTATTAATATCCTCAAAACACTTTTTTTTATTAGCTGAATTTGGAAACTAATATCTTGTTTGGTTGTAAGGGAGATGAAAAGGAAAGAAGGGAGGAAAAAGTAAGGGAAGGGAAAGGGAAGAAGAGAGAGTTGTACATAGAAGGATTGCCTTAAACAATTTCTTCAAAAGAAAGGTCTTCTTTGAAAAAATAATGGGATCGTATGAAGGATTGTGCTAAGAAAATTTCTAGAACACAAACTTTTCTCAAAATTATGGGTTGTGAGAAAAGTATGAAACTTCATCAAAAAAGAAAAAAAAAATGAAATATTGGTGAATCGGTGAAATTGTGTATTCTCACTTTTTAATAGAAAACTAAAAAGTGAAAACGCTTGGGACCATCACAACACATATTAATATAGTAAAACTTAATGAAAGAGGTAAAAAAAGGCAAAATTTAAAGTTAGAGCGCCACTTGGCAAGACCTCATACACTCCCGTATGATGTCTTTGCTTTTATATATATATATTGATTGATTATACAGGTTTTACGCTAGGAATGTCTTCGACAATTCTATAGGGCAAGTTACATCAGACATAAGAAAACATCACATACTAGTATAACATGATTACCAACAGTTGCTCCTAGCTGGAATAGCAAAAAATAAATGTTTATTCCCAAATATCAATATGATAGGAATGACGAAAGAAAACTTGAAACAAAACTATATTTAAAAACTTGAAAATAGAAGATAAGGTCATCCAAAAAAAAAAAAAAACCTGCAACCAATAAGAACAAAAAATAAGACCTGACGCAATTATTAAGTCTTAAACTTTTTCTCTATAAGCTGAAAATGACAAGGCAAGGCAAGCAATTTTGAGGAGCGCCTAAGTTGGTTCAAGTATGAAGCAAAGGAACTATAAAATTTTGTTAAATGAGGCATGTAGTCAGAATAAAAGGAATTGATATGAAATGTTCCAGATCACATTTAGCAAGCTTGAAATATGACATTTAGCCTAAAAACAACCAAAACTCGTTAGTGTGGATAAAATGATCAAAACAGTTAGAAGAAACACTTCAATAAATTTTATAAATTCAAATGATATTTATGTCAATATAGGCAACCATAATATTTTTGTCCTAGTTACACTAAATAACTAATTCTTACTATTAGGGTCATATTTTTATGTAATTGGCATATTCTAAGACAAAACGCACTTTATTTGTAATTGGGTCTTAGTTTCTAGTGTGTTCAAGATGATCATTTAGTGTCCAACATTTGTTATTATTGAAGACATGAAGAATATTCAAGAAACAATAAGCTCAATACTTGTCGATCTATTGAGCTTTAATGAACCTTGATATCAGGCTCGATACCTCTCGATCTATCGAGATTTGTGAATTTTGAATTTTAAGATCTATTTTCGACCCTTGATGACAAGGCATTTCTAGGGTTTCATACACTAGGTTTCCAAAGCATATAAAAGCTATCTTTTACAACTGTCATCATATAGACAAGGACACATATTGAGATACATGCTTTACAAGAGCTGTTGTGACTTCTTGTGTACCTTAGGGTTATGTACCAAGCTGCTTCTAGATCTACAAGCGTTGATTGAAGAACTCTACATCTTACAACAACAATCAAGTTGTTATATTGTTAGGCGACTCCTATGTGGGATCTGACCACTCATCTTTCAAAATTAATTCCTCCTAATCTAAAGGTGATATCGCCGAATCTTTTTTATGTGGAGTAGCTAACTCATTATACTTCAATATGGTCCAAGTGGTTTTCACCCATTATTTTTGTATTTGTAAAGTTTATTGCACGAAAACACTCCAAAAACAACTCTTGTGCTTGAAAAAAGTATTTTTAATAGGGTTTTGGCATTTTCTTGATATTTCATCTGTTTCAACTCCGATTTGGCTCATGAACTATTGTTTTGAAGAAAATTTTATAATCATTAAGATGGACAAAAATTTATCTCAATCAAACGGTCAAATTTTTTACTAATCCCAATTAGGGTTTAGTCAATGTTGGTCAAATTTAGCCAAAAGTGGCAAGTTTGGGATTTTAAACTCTTGAATCATTGAAATGATTTATCCAATGCTTGCAAGATGAAAAGATATTTTCCATGTAGTTCCTTATTTTCTTGCATCCAAAAATACTAATTTTGGCCTTTTAGGGCTTAAACAAGTGTTTTGACGAGCTAATCAAGGTTAGCCCAATACGGTATCAACAACTTCCCATTCTTTGTCTAATTCTTATTGGAACGATAAATGTTGGACAAAGAATTCAATGTTGTATTTTGTCTCAACTTTCACCTTTTTTGTCAATTAAAGAAAGACTTTGCTAAAGATGGCTATTGTCAACTAAATCCCTGAACGCAAGTTTCTGTTGTACAATAGAAAGAAAAGAAATAACATAGTTTTCATGTGCCTCTACAAGTGAAGATTGAAGATACTAGATCTAGAATGGAATGGAATAGAATAAAATGAACTATTTTGGAATATTTTTTTCTTTCCCATGTTTAAGAGTTTTAATGGAGGGAATGGAAATGTTATTCTCTTGTTTGAAAGCTTAATAAGTGAGAGAGAATGGAATGGGTAAGAGAAAACATTCATTCCTTTCTGTTTCGTCAAAATCTCAAATTTTCATTTTCTCCAAAATTGGGAGGAATTGGAATGAAATGAATTATGTTTAATAAAATTTTCACTGAAACTCTCAATATACCCCTATATATTTAGTCTTTAAAAAAAATGAGTCTAATAATAATATTATCATAAAATGATTTCATTAATTTCCCTCTATATTACACCAAAAGAAAAAATGTCTCTTACCTTCAATTCCTTTATTTTAAAATATCCAAACAAAATTATTTCATTTCATTTTATTCCATTACTTTCCACTTCTTTATAATTTACTCATTCCATTTCATTTTTAAATGGTAATGAAGATTAGGTAGCATTTATGCTGGCATTTTGAACATAGGACTCTATTTTTGGGGAAAGCATTTACTCCATTTAAGAGCATTCTCATTAAACATGCTATATGCTATAAATGCTATTTTTTAGCATCTCATTCCAAAAAAAAAAAAACACTCTTCATTAAGCATGCCATATCCTATAAATTTTGACACCATGCTACAATGAGCTGCTAGTGAGCTCACTGTAGCATGGTGTCAAAAAAAAAAAAAAAAAAAATCATTTGTTTATTCGGATCATTAATTAAAAAATTGTTTACTTTCCCCAACGTCTCTCTTCCCAAGCTCTCTCTCTCTTCCCCGACTGAACTTTAGCCTCTCTTTGATTTTCTCTCTTTTCTTCTCTCTTCCTCTCACCCTCTCTCTAATTTTCTCTGCTCTCTCACTCTCTCGATTTTGCTATGGCCACGGGTGGTCTTTTTCTCTCTTGCCCAACGTCACATCTCTCACCGTGGGTTTGGTGGGTCTCTATTATATGGGTCGTGATTCGTGGTTCGATTGGTGGTTCGTGATTCGTGGGTCTATGATTTTCTCTGCTCTCTCACCGATTGGTGGTTCGTCACTATGTGTGTGAGAGTGTTTCTGATGGAATCGCATTTGGGTACTCTGTTTTCAACTTTTCTTTCTTCCTCTCTGCTTCATAATATTCATCTATGATTTTATCTCTGAGTTTTGTGGGTTTTGTGCTTTGATTTCGATGGGTGTGATTTGATTTTGTGATTTGGTGGGCTCGTAGGTCTTTGTTGTGATTTGATTTTGGCTGGCTTTCGGCCGTTGTAGTGGTTATGATTTGATTTTGGATGGGTTTTGGCCGTCATGGTGGTTATTTGGATTTGATTTTGACTGGGTTTCGACAGTGGTGCGTGGTTGGAGGTGATGAGCTTGAAAAGCTCCAGCCATGGAGGTTTAGAAGGAGAGCTCAATTTAAGAGGGAGGGCTCGAAGGAATGAGAAGGGTTTTGTCAAGGGTTCTTTTTACATTTCTTGTACCTTAGACATGCGTCTTGATGTTATTGGACAACACTTAGTCTAGGCTTTTTCTATGAGGGAAGTTGGGCTTGGCGCTCCACGGAATGGGTTTCAAAGTACCATTCTGCCGCTACTAGTTTGTGCACAAACACTGAGTCCAAGTCCAAGGGAAGACGTAGCAAAGTGGACTTATCCTCTGTTTCTGCCGCAGAAGGAACTTTTCTCCAGTTTCTACCACAAGCTGACTTTTCTGCTGTGCGGTAAAACTTTTTGCTGTGCAATAAAATCTTTTGTTGCACAGTAAAGCTTGCTGGTGTGCAGTAAAACTTTCTGCTATGAAATAAAACCTTCTGCTATGCAGTAAAGCTTTTTGCTGCACAGTAAAGCTTTCTTTTGCTATGCAGTAACGCCTTCTGCTGTACAGTAAAGCTTTCTGCACTTTTCTGCAACGTGAATGACTACTCTTCATTTTTTTTTTTACTGCCGAAATACTTTTCTACTTCCTACATATAAAAAAATCTAAAACTCAAAGAAAATACCAATCAAGCAAATGTTACTTTACATGGGTTAGCATATTCTCAAATATATACATACATATATTCGTAAATACACTTATACGTATTCACATATACATATATAATATATATGGCAGAACATAAGCTACAATAATATGTATGTATACTTATGGCAGGATAATGATTAGTTCGTGTCAAAAGTAAAACACATAATAACAAAGAAATAGGAAAGCTTTAGTAGAAAAAGTTTAGCTAGTATAATAGCTAACATGGTAAATATAATAAAAAGGTGCTACAGCAGAATAACTAGTACAGCAAGTAAAGATACCACAGCAAGACAAAAGATGTAGCGAGCGTGATAAAAAAGTGCTACAACAGAATGACTAAATACAGCAGATATAAGTTATAATGAGAGAAATCAAATATATTTGCAATCAAAATCAAGTATTGAATTTTCCCATAGAATAAGTAAACCAAGAAGGAACCCAAACTCCAACTTGAACAACCTTGTCTAGGCTTCTGCCATCAAAGTTGTGCATTTTGGAGAATAGGCCTAAATGGCTACTAGCTATTACTTTTGGAGACTTCAAAGAGTGGGTTTGCTAAGAGGGAGGGAAAAGATGGTCTATTGATGCATGCTCCTAATTCTGCCGTGTTTTCTCTCTTCTTTTTACCACTTTCTTTCTTCCTTTCTCTCCATTCTTTTTACTCTTAGTTGCTTACTACTCTCTTGTCGTTGGTTGTTTTTCTCCCTTGGGTATTTTCCCTTTTGAATCCCCCTCTCCCTAGGTGCCTCTCTCTTTAAGTGCCTCCCTTAGGTTCTTACTGCTCTCTTACCATGGGTTCCTCCCCCTAGGTGCTTCCCCCCTTTTTCATCCATGTCTACCTTTTCCTTTTATAGCGAACTAATTCAATGGGATATCTCCCTTTTACCCCTAGGGCTTCACTAACTGTTTTTGGCTTGTTGTGGGCATTCCTTCAGTACTACCCATCAACCCATTGGTTGCCCGGCCACTACCTCTACTCAGAATACATTTGCTACACCACTACTCATTTCGTGACAAAATTTCCTTTTGTTTGTTCTTGCTGTATACCTCTACCTCTGGGTTCAAATGGATAAGGATTGGGCTACCTCACTACCTAGCTTTATGGCATGCCTAACCATCTACTACTATTTTTGGGTAAGATACCATCCTAGTAGGGTATATTTCTAGAAGAAGTTACGGCTGGAAACAAAATATAGACCCCCCTTTTCCCCCCACCACCAAACCACACCCTCTGAATCCCCTTGACCATGGGCTCACCTCCCTTGTATTGGCTGGGTACAGATTGGTGGTGCTCTGGCCCTTGTGTGCTTGCTCCATTATCTTCTGTTTTTGTCTTCTTTCGTATCCACACTATTTTTTTTGTAGTAGATTAGCTTTGTTTTGTTCTGCTGCGTGCCTCTATCTTATTCCTTTATGCTTTTCCTGCTGTGTTTGTCATTTCCTTTAGTTTGTCTTTTCTTTCCTTCACGCAATTCCTGCTACTGACACTTCTTGTTGTTCCTTGTTTCTTTTCATCGTGCTTCTTCATATTAGTTTTCACACCTATCTTTTATACAAAAGGATTTGGGCCTTTATGGACCAAATAATGTTAACTGGATCAAAAGGGTCTTGGGCCCAATTTACCTTGATCTGTTAAAGCCATTCTGCTGTAGATTTGTAATCTGTTGCAGATCTGTGTTTTGCTGCATATCGCTTTCCCTTGCACTTCTTTCTTTGGACCTTTCTTGCTCTTCGTCTTCTTGGTGGGTCTTTGGGCCTTGCTTTTCATTGGGCTTTCCTCCGTATGGGCTTTTGGGTACGGATTCAAAAAATGGGCATCAATAGGTTTTAGGCAAAGAATATGGAGAGGGTGAGACTTAGGGTTGAACCACCGTGGATTGGTGGCGTTGATGTTTAGAGACGCAGCTTGGTGGTCAGCCATGGAGCATGGGTTTGAGAGTTGAAGATCAAAGAGAGGGAGAAGTTTCTAGATATGTTGGGTTGAGAAAGAGAGAGAAACAAAGGGAGAGAGAGGAAGAATAAAAAATAATAAATAAAGAATATTTAAATGAAGTGGTAAAAAAAATAGAAGTTTTGATGTAGGTTGTATTGTAAAGTGATGTGTTAAATGTTATAAAGTTGGTTTTTTAGATGCTAAATGCTAAAATTTTTACAATCTTTAATGAGAATGCTCTAAAAGTTCTCCCATTCCCTCAAATTTTAAGATAGAAGTATGACACGTAGCATTTATTTGCTTTTTAAACGTCACATATGTATCTTACATCTAAATAAAGATTGGAAGGAATTAGTGTGGGTTGCAAATTGCAATTGCTTAGATGGTTTTAAAATGTCTACTTGGCTTTTTCTTTTTCTTTTTATTATAATTATTAATGCATCTTATTTTTATTGGATAAACCTCTTATATATGGCAGGATTGCAAATGCACCAGTGGCAGGTGATATGCTCTCCTAAATTTAGTAGGAACAGCTGGCAATTTTAACACTATACTTCATATAAATTCTGTCACGGGCAAGGGATAACAAACCACCCTTTCTAACTTTTGAAATTCAAATGGTTGAATAGCCGTTGAGGGGGATTCTAGCCTTTTACCCCTATTTTTTTTAAATATTTGGCAATGTGCCCCTGTTTTGAAACTATATAGGTTCGTGCCCCTGTTTCGAAACTCGATTTTAATAAAATCGAGTATGGTGCAATCAAATTTAAAAAAAAAATAATAATAAAAATGCATGGAACTTGAGTTCGTGGAGCTCAAAATCCATACCTATAGTGGCGTTTTAGACCCCTATAGCAGCGTGTTTATGCAATTTTTTGTTTTTATATTTTTGATCGCCCCATACCAGGTTCAGGGAGCCCTATAGCGGCGTTCAGGAAGACCTATAGTGGCGTTTTCATGCAATTTTTTGTTTTTATAAGTTTGATCGCCCCATACCAGGTTCAAGGAGCCCTACAGTGGCGTTTTAAAGCCCTATAGCGGCGTTTTCATGCAATTTTTTGTTTTTATAAGTTTGATCGCCCCATACCAGGTTTAGGGAGCCCTATAGTGGCGTTTTAAAGCCCTATAGCGGCGTTTTCATGCAATTTTTTTGTTTCTATAACTTTCATGGAATTTAAATGGAACTCGAGCTCCACAAACTCGAGTTCCATGCTTTTTTTTTTTCTTTTTTTTTAATTTTTTTTTTTAAGTTTGATTGGGCATAACTCGATTTTAAACCAAGCAAGTTTTTCATTGAAACTCGATTTTAAGAAAATCGAGTTTCAAAACAGGGGCACAAACCTATATAGTTTCAAAATAGGGGTAAAAGGCTAGAATCCCCAGCCGTTGAGACTAGGAAGAGAGAGGAAGAGATGGAAAGAGAAAGCAAATATGGATTTGCGGCCTTTTCATGGGCTGAGGTAGAGAAAGAAGAAGAAGAAGAAGCTCAAGCTCAGCCGCATCAGATTCAGAAGCAGAAAACAAACCCATTTGGCTCTGCAAGACCCAGAGAAGTTGTTCTCCAGGAATGAGGCATTGACTGGAGAAAACTCGACCAACATTTAATACGCCTTTCCAACATAAGGTGCCCTTTTCTATTAGCTTTTATATTCAAATGCCATTATTAGTCAGTGTCTAGTTATAGACAAAATGAAAAAAATGTTGGTTCTCCTATCCTATGTTTTATTGTCTTTATAGTGTTGGAAGTATAACTTTTAAGAAGGTTTATCAGTTTTTCCTACTTCTTTTTTTAATAAGTTAATTTGATAGTTGAGGGGGAAATTTTGAACTGGGATTTATCGGTTAAATAAACAAAAACAAAAAATGCCAGTTAACAAATGGATCACAATTATGTAATTAGATGAACGAGGCTGAGTTGTGTGGAACAACGAAAATTAAAGCCATGTTCTCTATTTTACTTTACTACATTTCCATATCTATAGGTTGTTTATATGTCTAATTTTTCAAATTTTCAAACTGTTAACCCAGCTGATGCAAATGGATTTTATTCTATAATGCCACCTTATTGCTAATATAACCATTATATTACGAACACAATTTCTGACAGAAACAAGGCTCAGAGTGAGAAGTCGTGTAAAGAAAACATACCTGCACCAGCCGCACGTGTTTGACATAATACAGCCAGATCCTCCAAGTGGGAGCCTAGAACAGAAACTGGCTGATACGAGATTTAGTGCTAAAGGAAGAGGGGAAGTTCCATGGGTTCCCTTGGTTCACCAGAATCAGATTCCTCTAATAGTTTCTCCTCCTCTCAGATATCCGCCAAAGAATCTCATCCCCAGATTACTTGAGGAGTCTAGCATTTGTTGCAATCCCTGTGGCTTTGACAACTGGCAGCAACCTTTTCAGTGCAAGAATCGCTTAGGGACACAGAAAGAGAACGCACGCAATAAACAAAGGCTTCAAAAGGCTCACAGCTTAGACCCCAGAAGCCACATTCATCCTCAACTTGATCAGAATATAATCTGGAGCAACAGCCAGTCCAGTGAGTTCAAGAACAATGGGACAGAATCCAGCACTTGGTTTTGCAAATGGAGGCACAACACAGCGGCAAATACTTAAGAAAATCAGCAGCATGTATGAACCAGCAAGAAATGAGGATGTTCAATGCGCAGAATTTGGTAGGTACACCACTGGTAAATGAAAGGAGAGCAGCCCTTCTTAGACAAGATAAATGGTGGTCATTGGCTCATGAGAGGGAATGGAAGAATTTACAAGATGACTATGCAAGAAGTGATAGTAATTTTTCCCACCGGAGAGTTAACAACAGAAAGATCTTTTGCCGAAGAACTTGAGTGGGAAATTAGGGGATTTGACAATGAAAGGCCAAAAGTTGCTAGGAATGTCACAGGTTCTACGGTGACAGTCAGAAACGGTAAGAGAGCAGTATCAGGACAAAATTTGAAGGCGAAAAGAGCATGTTGAGAACAAGGGCAACCATTGAAAGAGTACCCACCAAGTCTTCATTTTCTCTCCTTTCTTTTTTCTTTTCTTTTTCTATCCTTTAATTGTGAGTTTATTTTATTTACTTATTACTAATTTTTTGGGTGGAGAGGGAACAAAACTAATATGGGCATCTCACATTTTGACTGGATCTTTGACACTATTTTGATTGCTAGATCAATTACACCTTCATGGTAATAAATTGAGAGATATGGATTTGTGTTTTCCTACAAACTCCAGTAGCTAGTCTCTAGCTATTCTGGTTATCCTTCACAACCAACAGAGCAAGCGGTTGAGAAGAGTATAGAAATTTAAAGCTCCAGATTAATCTTGATGGTAATTGGCAAATTCCTGAAACAAACCAGAAATAAATATCTTATAGAAACTTAAATTGAAGGTGCTTTAATGATTTACCCCTTGATGTTTTAAAGCAAGACCAAAACGTAAGAGAACTTGGAAGATACCAATCTACTATTAACAGGCATTAAGCTTTTATCCATGATCACAGAATGTTTTAATTTTGAAGTTATCAAATACAGCTTGTTGCTGTATATGATAATAAACTCCCATCCCTGATGTACAATGTCCTACTGAGAAACTGACCTTTAACAGCCATCAACCAAGACCACCAATTGTTGGTAATTAAAAGTCATGAAGTCCTACAAAACAGCTTTGATGTGAACAATTCCTTCATCCATGAATTACAACAGAAATTTATGCTGCAACTCACTATATAATTAATCTCACAGCCATCAACCAAAACCTCTAATTGTTGGTAATTAAAAGTCATGAAGTCCTACAAAACTGCTTTGATGTGACCAATTCCTTCATCCATGAATTACAACAGAAATTTATGCTGCAACTCACTATATAATTCATCTCATCTAATGCAAACCAAAAACCAGCATACCTTTCACCCAAAAAAAAAAAAAAACCAGCATACAACACTAATGATACGACAAAGAAAAAAACAAACCCATGTTAAAAGTCCGCCTCATCTCAGCATCCTCGATTTTTCCCACCTAATAAAAAAGTAAGAAAAAAAAATTTATTTATGTTTTCATGAAAAATATATAGGTGGTTGAAGAAAACCAGAGAAAGAAAAAAAAAACTGTATGGAAGACAGAAGTACTCTGCCAACAATCACTTCATTTTTTCTCAATATTTCCAACACAAAGAATACATTTTACCTTTTGAATCCCCTTAAACACAGTTGGTACTTCCCAAGAGTTATTATGGATGACAGCACCAAGCCCTTTTGGAAACACTCGAGGTATATTGTCTGTGAAACCACCACCTGTGATGTGGGCAATCCCCTTTATCCCACCCTTGCTTATGAAGTCAAGTACCTAACTTTGAAGGAAAGGGGAAAACACATTGGTCAGACTAAGCAACAAGACAATATTGAACCGTATAATGTAAAATAGAGGGCAATAAGTAAACTGCTTAACATAGATAATAGTTGGGGCCATCAAAGCTTCGCCTAATGTAACATCTTCACCAGGAAGTTTGTGCTCCAAAGAAAGGCCACTTCGAGTTAGAACCCAGTGAAAATATAGCAGTACATATCAGCAAGGAATTTGGCAGACTAAAGCATCATACATTGAAATACCTCAGCAAATACTATTTCAAATATTTAACGAAGTCTTTTCATTAGATGTTATCATAATAATGGCATAGTAAAGACTTTTAGAAAACAACACTAACTGTCTTACTAGAGAGAAACCATTAGAATGAATGCCGCTGGATGTCAGGCCAATAAGGACATCTCCAGCCGCAATGTCTCTCCCATCAAAAACTGATCTTTTTTTACAATGCCAACAGCAAAACCACTGAGATCATACCATCTGCATAAAAATCTTGCATCTCTGCAGTATGAAAGGTATTAAAAACCCATGAACTGCACATTAGAGGTTAAAGAATATGCATAATCGTTCTAATTTTAATCCAAATAGGAGGGGGGATGGAGAAAAAAAAAGGGGAAAAAGACCACTATAGTTTTAAATATAATCAAACTTCACTAAAACCATGTAAGAAGCTAATTCTCTCCAGTCAGGACACATTCCAGTCAAATTGAATAAGCAGCATAAATGTTGAAACACATGATTTTCACAATCAACTAACTGTATAAGTGTGCGAAGGCCACATCCATCATATTCTAAGAGGGATGGTATAACAAGATGAGTACACTCAAATTTGTTGTCTTATTAAGAAAATGCCTCCCCTCCCCCCCCCCCCCCCCTCTTTCCTCTCCATAACGAAGTACTTCAGCCCTGTACCTCTTGTACTACAATCATGAAGTAACTCACAAAGCCGAATAAAATGCTATTTGCTCTTTCCCATACTGTACAATCTGCCAACATTAGATACTTGCAATATTTGAACTGATTACTTCCAAGTACTATCTCATTTGAGACCCATTAATGTGAAAAGGAGACAAACAGGATGTTAGATTAATATGCTAATTATAAGAGCATTTAGATGCACAATTTGCCCTCCCATTATATTTCACAGCTTGTAGAAATTTGTCACAGTCAAAACACAAAATACTTAAGACTGCCTTATCCTTAGACCTATTGCCAAGGCAGAGTCCTTTGGACCTACCCCTGGGGAGTAAACCACATGATATATTAAATGGAGAGCACTCATTGACACAAGCAAAATTTTCAAGATACTAAAAATGGTAATAAAAATAAAATAAGTCACGTACCTCTCCTCCAAAAAGAGCACAATCAGATTGTTGGCAACCATCTACAATGCCTTTTATAACCTAGATTATAAAACAGAAAGATCAGATCAGCTTGAGCTTTTGTACATTTACAATTTTTGTGACTGATGCAACCTTGTCCAATTATGCACATTTGTTTGTACCTTTTCAGCAAGGTCAACAACTAGGTGGCTAGTAGCAAAGTAATCAAGAAAAAAAAGTGGTTTTGCTCCAGAAGTAATAATGTCATTGACACTCATTGCAACCTTGTTAGAGACATATTTTATGTAATTGGCTAATCCTTTGACAAAATACACTTTACTTGTAATTGGGTAGATCTAGGATGGGTTTAGGACTTCAAAAAACATATTGTTCAAGTCAAGTGTTAAAGCCATGAAGATTGGACCAAGAAACAAGTGAAGAAAAGTTGTTCATTAAATCTCGACAGCAATCTCGACAAAAAGACTTCTATCGAGATTTAATGTTGAAGCTCGACACAAGCTAATTTTGTCGAGACTTACGAAATTAGAACTTCTAGATCTGATTTTCGGCCCATGCTGAAATATTTGTATAGGGTTTCTTTTCTCACAATCCTAGACATATATAAAGATTATTCTAAAGGCCGTCGCGCATGCAGAAAGTGCCCTAGTTCATTATTCTCTCTGAAGAAGCTACTGCGTCTTTATGCCAATGTTTTTGTGACCAAGGAGCTTCTTGATCTTCATTGTTGATGAATTGAAGAACTTTGCAGTCAACACCCTCTTCAAGTTGTTGGAGTTAGTCACGTACTGGGATTCATGCATCATTGGTTAGTCACGTACTGGGATTCGTGCATTGAACGGAAGATGGCCGCTACAATACAAGTCCAATTGGGTATTGGGGTAAGGGTTCAACTGTAGGTTGGTATTTCGGGATAGGCCAAAGGATTGGGTAAGATTTTTTATACTTCTAACTGCTTGTGATTGATAATAGTAGATTCTTGAGAGTGGTGACCTTAAAATCACCCAATGAGGTTTTGCCTTGGTGGTTTTCCCTATTCATAAACAAATCACCTATGTCAAATTTATTTTCTGCTGCATTTAGTATAATCGGTGATTTGTTTGTGGTACCATGTTATTGCATGTAATTGAACCTAATTAATTAACTTGGGTAATTAATTAATTAATTGTAAGGGGTCAATTCGTTTTAACCCAACAAACCTAAAGCAAGAAAAAGTGCATTGAAAAATACTAACAAAATAATTTAACAAAATTTGATATCAAATATTACCAGATCAATCCCAATGGTTTCATGAATTCTAGATTCAAATGCAAGTTTAAGTTTAGTTCCCACACCATCTGTATCAGCAACAAGGTATGAATCGCCTGTCCATGGACACAAGATTAGCAAACTTTAAAATCTCAAACAACCAGGCCCAACATGGAACAACAAGGTTTTCTTATAAAAGAACACCAAATGAAGACAAAAATTAGCAACTATCTTCAAGTTTTCTTGGCTTGGATCTAGCAGGAACAAGAATGAGAGTTTATCTGGCTAAAATTGCCAAATATGAATTACCTATTTGACTTGTAAGTTATCTATCTAAAAGACAGAAGAAAAAAAATACGTTCATTTGATAATTTATTAAACCCAAAAACTAAAAAACACAGATGCAAGCGAATAAAATTACAAGATAGAAAGAGGATGAATATTAGGAATCCTAGCCATGCTGCTTGAGACTACGAAGGACTTGGGGTCAAAAGACTCAAAACAAGACTGCCCACCGGTACACATCAGTACTCAATAATTAACTTAAGAAACCAAACATAAGTCATAAAATTGAGCTGTCAATTACGCCATAATTCTTTCACACACATAAACACGCGCTTTAATCCAAATTACATATTTCAAGTTTGGGTGAATCAATTTCTTCCCTCAAGTTTATTTTTTTCACATTTTAATCCAAAAACTTTCGCATTCCTGTCAACTTAGTTCTCCCATCCATTGACATCTATGAAACTGCCACTCTTCACATACATTATGTGTTTAGACTACATAATAATAAAATTTGAAGTTGGGACTACAAAGGACTTGGATCAAAATAGGATCACCCACCAGTACACATCAGTACATCACTACTCCATAATTAACTTAAGAAAGTAAACACAAGTAACAAAATCGAGATGTCAATCCTCCATAATTTATTTGCCCCAAAAGAAAAAAATGGCTAAAATCTAAATTACACCCTTCAATTTTAAGTTTAGGTGAAATATAAGTCCTTGAACTTTAACATTCCTGTCAATTTACTTAACTTGCCACGATATGACACTGTTTTACTGGACTTGATGGCTATTTTACAGTCTACGGTGGACAGAAGGACCAACTTAGACTAAAAATATAATTTAGAAACGAAATTGACAATTCACTCAATATTTAAAGGGTTGTTGTAATCTGGATTTGGCCAAAAGAACAAAGTAAAATTACTGTACCACGCTCACCTATAATCTAATATAAACACATAAAAAATAAGAAAAATTGAAGATGAAGCGTATTATTTAAAAAAAATAAAAAATAAAAAATAAAATAAAATAAAAATTCATAAGCCTATGTTTCTGTCCTGATTGGCAACTAGCGTACCAGAAGTCAATTCATAATACAAAACAAACTGTTGGGTGCATAAAGCACGTGGTCCAGCCCACAAATTAAAAGCCCACATGTAGGTAACCTGCTATAGGGGTAATTCTACCGTACCTCCCTCAAAAAAAGGGGTATGGAACCCACTAGTAGGTAACCTGCCATACCAGGTTACATTTTTCTCACATTTGACGGTTTTATTCTTACATTGTGTAGTTTCAACATTACATATGACATTTTTTTGTTACATTCGGTAGTTCCTTTACTTTTTTTCTCACATTTAACAGTTTCATCCTCACATTGTATAGTTCCAACATCACATGTGACAGTTCTTTTATCACATTCGATGGTTCCTTTACTTTTTTTCTCATATTTAACAATTCCATCCTCATATTGTGCAGTTCCAACATCACATGTTACAGTTATTTTGCCACATTCAGTGGTTCTTTATTTTTTCTCACATTTGATAGTTCTATCCTCACATTGCGTAGTTCCAACATCACATGTTACCGTTCTTTTGCCACATTCGGTGGTTCTTTATTTTTTTCTCACATTTGACGGTTCCATCCTCGCATTGTGCAGTTCCAACATCACATGTGACAATTCTTTTGACACATTTGATGGTTCCCTTATTTTTTTCTCACATTTTACGGTTTCATCCTCACATTGTGTAGTTCCAACATCACATATGACAGTTCTTTTGTCACATTCTGTGGTTCCCTTATCTTTTTCTCATATTTGACAGTTTCATCCTCACATTGTACAATTTCAACATCACAATTGACAACACTTTTGTCACATTTGGTGGTTTTTTTTTTTCCCTCACATTTGACGGTTTCATCCTTATATTGTGTAGTTCCAGCATCACATGTGACTATTCTTTTGTAACATTTGAAGGTTCCTTTTTTTTTTCTTTTTTTTCTTTTTCACATTTGACGGTTCCATTGTCACATTCGGCAGTACCAACATCACATTTGACAATACTTGTCACATTTAGTGGTTCCTTTATTTTTTTTCTCACATTTGATGATTCCATTGTCACATTAGGCAATACCAACATCGCATCTGACTATACTTTTGTCACATTCAGTGGTACCGTAACTTTTTTCTCAGATTTGACAGTTCCATTATTACATTGGGTAGTACCAACATCACTTCTGACCGTACTTTTGTAACATTCGATAGTACCCTATTTTTTTTCTTACATTTGATGATTCCATTGTCACATGGGCAGTACCAGTATCACATCTGACCGTACTTTTATATTTGGGTCTACCACTAAAGTCACTTTTTTACTTACTGTTTTATTTTAGACCCCTTAAAACACAACTGAATTAACCTAGTAAATTAGCCAAGTGATTATTTAGTCCAAATTTCAGATCTAGGTTAACACAATCATATAATCATATCAATGTAAAGTGCAGAATATAAAGAATACAAAGATATGATGACTCAGGAAACCACATCGGTAAAAACCTAGGGAGGATTTAACCTAGCTATCCTCAAGGTAAACCTGAATCCACTATGAAAGAATCGAAGTTTTACAATAGCGACTTAGACCACTAACATCCTATTGCTACCCACCAGTAGAAACTTACTGACACGACCACGTGCAAGCTCCGAGACCACGTACTCCTTCTTTCTTAAATTCTCCAGCAAATACAAGCACACCCACTTGTGTTTCTTTAAGGTTTTTAATGCAGCAACTGAATCGATTACCAAGTTCTTGGCATAGTCTTGAATCTTGGAAACCCTAAGTATGTGTGAAGGCAACCACCTCTTGATCTCACAAAAGATTCACACACACAGCATAATGGACAACCAAAAATGTGGCTAGGGTTTTCCCTTTTATACTTAAGACAAAACATAAAACCCTACACATCATATGGGCTTGGGCTGAGTTGGAAGAATTCTACAGAAAAACATTCTGCCCAAGTTTCGATCGATCGAGTCTAATTCTCAATCAATCGAGCCAGACAGAATTGCACAGTAAATTCTGCAGTAACTCGATTCCAACTTTACATAAAACGCATATACTTTGAGCAAGTCTAAACAAAACTAAAACCTGTTTTGATCATGGTTTGCCAACAATACAAATTAGAGTTCTAATACATTAGTTCCTAATCCTTAGAACCTAACAGACTCCCCCTTTGGCAATCCATGACAAAACACAAAACTAAACAAAATAGCTCAAAGTTTACATAAAAACAGCCCAATATAAAAACATAGCCCAACACAAAAAATTCAACCTAACTACTATCTATCAGTTGCAAATGTAGACAGCAACACAACTAAATCAACTTGTATATTTCCTGAAACACTCAACAAACGCATAAATGCATGTGGAAAATACAAGTAAAACAAAAATAACTTCTTGATTTCACATAACCATGGTTTGAAAAACCGGTACGGTGAAAGAACCGGAAAAATATCTAATTACCGGTTTTATAGTCGGACCGGGGTCCGACCGATGGTCGAACCAGTGACATCATAAATAATTTAATTAAAATATTAAAATAATTTTTGTTTAAAATTTGAATTTTAATAACTTATATTAAGAAAATATAAAAATTAGAAAAAGTGTTTTTTTCTCCATACCACCTTTCTTTTCTTGTCAGTAATGGTTGACAAAACTATTAATATTTAAGTTTCATCTTTTAGTTTATATAAATATAATAGTATAACTTTAACTATTTATTTAACCAAGAAAATTTAAATAAAATAAAATAAAAAAACCCAAAGTCAGATGACTAGACAAGTCATTGACTTATGAGTTATGACTCTTTATTCTTTAACAATCCAATTTCCCACTCTGCCACTCTTAGCCACACGTTTTGTTTTGTTTTATTATTATTATTATTATTATTATTATTATTATTATTATTATTATTATTATTATTATTATTTTTATTTTTTTTATTATTATTATTATTATTATTATTATTATTTTTAATACATCTCGTGAATCTAGCACTCCACTCCGGCACTCCCCACTTTACTTACCATCAAAGACTCTTTATTTTTCCAGTCTTTTGGCCTCCACAAAATCCTTATCTTCCTCTCTATCTTAGGAAGTTAGATCCATTATTTATCTCTGCAATACCATCATTAGTTCCTCTCATTTCTCTCTTTCTCACTGAAGATCTGTAGATACCACTCCAAAAGGCTAATTTCAACCCCAAGCATGAATATTCAGTCATTTTCTCTCTCTCAAGCATAGCCAATCTTAAGAAAAAAGACTTTATTGCAACAATCTGTCCTCACCATCAACAGATCTGAGAAAAAAGAAGATATTTACTGCAAAAAAAGCTCCATTGCAGATCTCTTTCAGCAATTTTACAAAACCGGTTCGACCTCCGGTTTTTCCGGTTCTCAGGTTGAACCGCCCGGTTTTTACTGTTTACCGGTTTTTAAGGTATTTCTAGTTTTTTTGCATAACCGAACCGGATTGGAGGTCGGTTTCCGATTCAACCGGTCGGATCGGCCGGTCCGGTCTGGTTTTTAAAACCATTCACATAACACACAATAAAGACATATATCATGAATAACTCATAAATATAAATCAATAAGCAATGTGAAACAAGAAACATATACCAATCAATGTATCTCCCCCTATCATGAAAAAACCAAAAATACATCATGAGCCAAAAAAATGTAAATACACAATAAAGCATCTAGATACAATCTAATAGCTCCACAAGCTCCACAAGTACAAAAATCTCCCCCTAACTACAAAAATCCTCTACAAGTGTACTCCCCCTTTTTGTGACAGAATGCCAAAGGGCAATCACACATCATCAAAAGGAGGTGGCGGAGGTGATCATCTCAAATGCTCCAGATCCGCTCACAAAGCATGAAGCTTATGAAGCATGTCCACCAAAATCTGTCCATGAGCCGCCTGAACGGTCATGACAGTCTCCAACATACGTCGAATGTCTGAATCATCCGAGGTAGGAGGTGGAGGAACATCAGCAGCAGCAGCATCAGCAGCATGATCAACGAGCTCCTCAGCCATAACATCACCTAAAGAAGAAGGAGGAGGAGGTGCGACATCGGAAGGCTCTACCTTAGGGCGTTTAGAGCTAGCTCTCAAATGAGCAGCCCTCTGCCGAAGAAAGGCGGCACCTATGAGAGCAACAATGTGTACAGGCTTAAACGCTGGAAACTTAACTAAACCGAGATGCAAAAGAATCCAGTGAATAAAAACGGGGAAGAACAAAGCATGAGCAGTAGAACTACTCCTATGCACCTCAATCAAGGAACGAATAAAAAGATGAGGAAAGCTAATAGGAGCATCAGTAACCAGGGCATACAAAAATGCACAACGTTCCAAAGGAATGGTGTGCAGATGAGAGATAGGCCAAAAAGAATGACAAGCAATCCTATAGAAAAGATAATGAATCGCAGTGAGCTTAGCAATGGTGATCCGAGGATCAAAACCCCACTGGATAGAAGACCCAGTGATATAAGACATGATGTCATCCAAGGGAGGAGACTTATCATAAGGGTAGACAGGATGTCGGACCACTGGTACCCTAAGGGCATTAGCCACTACCGAAGGAGTAATGGTGTACCCTACACCCCGTACCCAACTCCTCACGAGAGTGTTGGCATCATAGGAGTGGACAGAGAGGTTCGAATAGAACTCTCTAATCAAGGTAGCTAGAGGTGGATGTGAAATATCTAACAAAGGTAACTAGCCCCTACACTCAAAGTTACGCCTAATCTTGGGATCTAGCTCATCTAAAAGGACCTTTCTCTTAGACCAAATGTTTCTCCTCAGGTTAAGCTTCTTAAACGCGTCCTGGTTTTTCTCACTCAAGAACCTATCACTATCAAAGGTGGGGGAAAGAGAAGAAGTGAAGGTCTTATTGGCTCTAGTTTTCCTAGGCATGATGCTAAGGAAAGGACAAGATACACAAAAAAGAACTAAAGAAAACAAAGAAAAACCAAAGGCAGACTGCAAGTTAGCACAAAAAAGGAAAAAGAAAAATCAATTCTATATGATACATGAACATTATCAACACATGATGCATGCCCTAATGCAGTGAGAAGAAGTTCAATTTAGCTTTAAAATCACAAAATTGGCTTGAGCATAGAGTTTACATCAAAAACCCCAAATTTTGAAAAACCCAATTTCTCAAAAACCAACAAATTGACCAAATTGATCATTATACTTGGTAAAGAACAATATATAATGACCAAATCAATCACCCAAACAAGCCAATTTCATCAATTAAGCTCAATTTGAACAAAATCCCCAATTTGGGTTTATTCAAGGCCTAGAATATTCAATTTTTCACAAATCACCAAATTGATCAAATTAAACTATCAATAACAATTATACATCCTCATATGACAAAAAACCCAGTGATCAATTTGAAGAAAATAAGCTTGAAACATCAAAAACCCCAAAATCCTATAGGTTCGAAATTTCCCACAAATGCATGATTTAATGCATGAAACATGAAAATAAATGCAAAAGGAAGGGTAAAAGTGTCTTACTGACCTTAGAGGAGAAAAACCTTGCAAAAAGAACGGAGGAAAACAGCAAAAAATCTTGATTGGAGCCTTGACCGATCGGATAGAGAGAGAAAGTGTTTGAAAACTTTTTGAAAAAGTGTTTGAACACGTGAGAATCAAGTGTTTTAAAAAACTCTCTATACGATTTTTGATTGATCGAAAATTAGTTTTGATCAATCGAAACACACAGAACCAAGCCAAAAAATTTGAAATGCAATTTCCATTGATTGAAAAACAGATTCGATCGATCGAAATACACAGAGCCAAGCCAAAACTTTATGAAAAAAAGATTTTTGAAAAACAAGGCAAAGTATGATAGAAACTCCTCAAAGCATTGAATTTTGTGAACAAAATGCATGAGTATGAGATGAAATGCTTTTCAAAAACACTTGTTTTGAACCCAGTTTTCCCTAAAATTAAGATGTTCAAAAAATTCTCCTTAAATTCTCAGGCTTCAAGCACATCTATATATATATAATAGCAGAAGCTGAGAGAAAGTGGATTCCTACAATTAAGGAAGTGCTGACAAATAGGATAATTGCTTATCTAAAATTCAAATATGTTTCACTTTAAAAAGCGATATATTACATTGTTTGGTAACGCTATAACACCGTTTAAGAGCGAAAAATTATAATTTTTCATTACGTTAAACACTATTTGGAGCGCTCTTGGTATAAAAGAAAACTAACCGCTTAAGACCAAAAAGAAAAGAAAAGAAAGATTGCTACACGGAGAAAGGAGAAAGGAGAAAGAGAGACCGAGAGAAAAAAGAGACAGAGAAATAGAGAGGCAGAGAACGGAGAAGGAGAGAGAGATAGAGAGATCAAAAACTGCAGTTTGCAATCAAGAATGAAAAGATGTCTCTCACTTCGTGTCAGATTTTCTGCCATCACCGTAAGCCTCCACTCGCTACCCGACCATCGGAATCGCTACTGGTAAGTTCTGTTTTAAATTTAAAAATTTAGGGTTTTGGGTTTTTATTTGGAGAATCAATTGGGTGTTAATTATGATTTAGATTGGTATTTTGGGTCAGATTTGGTTTTGATTAAGGGATACGAAGATAGAGGAACCAAGCAGAGTTCGTAGCGATACAGAGAAAGGGAAGGAGACAAAAAAAAAGTTTGTGGCATAGTGGAGATTCGACTGAAATTGAAAGGTCAAGAAGGATTGCCCAAATTTCCTTTTGTTGGATTTATATTTTGGGTTAGAATCCAATCCTACTTTTAATTTTGATTTTAGGTTTTTGAATGTTTTGGTAGATATTTAGATTCCAAAAACAGCGATTGATAGAGATCATAAGGCAGAGAGAGAAACATTTGAGGATTGCCATTACCGCCATTACTGCCATTCTGGCCTTCCACAATCATCCGGTCTCTCGCTGACTTGCTATCAGTAAGTTTCGATTTTGTAAAACATTTTTTACTTTTTGAGAAAGAAATTGGCGTTAAATATTATTTAGGCTTGGGATTGTTTTTGCTATACGTATTTGGCTGAGATTAAGGTATTTTGATTATTTTGGTTTGATTGTTTTTGCTTAAACCTTATGACTGACAACCTTTTGCTGTTTACATATAAAGAAACCGAAACATTTAGAATCAACATTAAGAGAAAGTTGGTAACTGTAAGTCACGCACAAAGACGAAGAGATGGACAACGAGAAAGAGGAAACAGAGTATTCCCACCCATCGGTAGGTAAAGCTTTTAAATAAAAATAACAAATTCGGCTTTAAAGTCTAGAATTTGGGTTGGAATCCGTTTGAACTAAAGTCTTTTGGTTAGAATCAAATAGTTGCTTTAAGAGATTTATTTTATTTTGGGTATTTGTGTTAGATTTAATTTTGTTTAGGGTATTTGTTTTTATAAAACATCAATTGACTCAAATTTAAACCTCGCTTTTAAGATAACTAGTCGCTAACCCGTGCGTTGCACGGAAAAGTTATTGTGTATGAAAATTTAAACAATTCTTTGTTTCTTCCTCTTTGATTGTACATTGAATTCTAGTCTCAAAAATTCCTACTTTTGATACGAAACATTAATTTACTAAATCAAAAATATCAATGAAACTTAAATTACAATTAACAAAAACACAATCCATAAACTTAAATTAAATCCAAACACAAACAAACGAACAAAAAAGAAGTCTCATATTTACAATGACAATTCCAATATATTATGAATTGAATTTTTATAGAATAACACTAATCTTTTAATTAAGGAATTGAATTTTTGTTATTGAGTATAAAGCTTGATTGGTATTGGTTACTAAACAATTAATATTGAAAAGGGTGCTCGTTCAGCTATCACAAAAATATCCTATTCCTTGATAATGAATATAAGATAACCAAAAAATTAAATAAAAACTTATTCTTCACCATGACACCAAACCCCCTAGCCCCAATCATGGTTCTCGCAATTTAATTCCCATTGTCCATGACAATGTATCCCCATTACTCACTCACCTATATTTGCGCATCCATATTCTCTTTTCATTAATAACTTACAACTGCTCCATGTTGCCTTAACAGGTGAACTTTAAAGTTTAAAGAAATGATAATTTCAACATGTGCCATTTTGTTAGGCCACACATTATCTAGCTGCTGTTATTAATCAATACAAAGGCAGGGAAATGAACAATTTTATGGTACAAACAGCTTTACAACACAGCCTGAGCCCTCAAACAAAGCATACAATATTGATAGAAATTATAATGAGTAGAAACTGCACTCGATGTGGTTCACTGCATAAGTAACAACATATTAACGCCTGTCCAAATCAAGCTTCAATGCTGTTTCTTCTGCTTGCTTAAACTGAAAATCATATCCATTTGCAATCAGTTAGTCTTAGCGCATAAAAACTTGGTAGAAAGTCAATAAATAAGCCAGACAAAAAAAAAAGAAAAAAAAAAGAAAAAAAGAATCTAAACTGCTCTGGAGTTTCAATCTTGTCTCTCCCACTGCAGATCATATCAAATCCTCCCTAATAAAAAGAAAAAAGGAGCAAATTATTAAAAAAAAACAAACAAACTTGAAATAGAACTAATATTTAAAATGACATATATATAGAGACAAATTAATGAGCAGAATATTGTAAAATACCTAAGGTGGTGTGGCACATAGGAGGTAAAAGCAATGGTATTTTCTTTCAGAATTGGTAATCGAGCAAACAGGCGAACTTTCTAGCAGATTCGTTCTAATTTCTGCCCGACTATATCTACATAATAATGTCACTAAGACCTTTTCAAAAAAAAAAAAAAAATGTCACTATGACACGAAAGAGACATTATAATGAGAAGTTCAAACAGATATACCTAAAACATATGCATAATTAAGAAATATATATGCAGTATGTATAATTGAAATGAAAGAAATAAAAGTGTAAAGATAGTCTTCATTGAAAAGCAAACCATGGAAAACTAATAAAAATCTTGAGTTGTTGTTTCGAATTGTTTTGGCATTGCCAAAGGCCTTAAAAACTGGGTTGGACTGTGATATTAAAGGTCAATGTGGACATAAACCTTGATTCTTACTTAATTCTTTTGATAATATGCCAAGCATATACTCATTTAGGAAAATCTGAAATCCAACTGTGCGTCCTTCTACTCCAAATTGCCCGCCTAAGTGTGCAAGATATCTCATGAGCATCTTTGTTGTCTCAATTTTACCAGCACCTCTATCTCCACTAACCAAAATTGAATTGTCTTTTCCTTCACTAATCATTGCCCTATTTTCTTAAACAACACATCAAATAAGAAACTACCACCAGGAAGTGATATGAATTGCATACATTTGAAATGTAATTAACTTGACTTAGATATTTAGGAAAGATGCGGGCCATAGGAGTATTAGGTCTAAGAATGGCTACATATAATTAGAAGTAATTTTTTGTTTCACTTTACCGCAATTAATTTATAAAACATGCCTATCTAGATTATCTCAATCAAATTTAAAGTTGTAGCTGTTTAGTTATATACATATATTAATAAAGAAGGTATAGTCCAGAATTCATTCCTATTTAAGTAGATTATTAAATTTTCTAATGTTGCAACTTGGGTTTTGATGATGGAAAGTTCTAGAGTACATAGTACTAAATTGCTACTTATGTTGATGACATAGTATGCCTAAATGCACATTAGAAAAAATGCTATGACCAATGGCAACTAAAACCAACAGGCACAAACCATGAAGTGGATATAAACTAATGCAAGAGTAAGTAAGACATTTTGTCAAACACATGGTGTGCACAAAATTTCAACATTAGAATGTACCATAAAACCGATAATGAACAATCCTAAGTGTGGGATTGTTCATTATCAATTTTTTGGGACAAGGAGAAACAAACCAGCAAGTGGAAAAATAAGACTAATAAGAAAGATGACAAATTTAATATATAGATTCAATATAGCTAGAAAATCAGAATGAACATACCAAAAAGAAGCAGTGCTCCAATTAAGTAACCTAGCAATAACAAATTCAACACCCTAGGCAGAAACAAACGTAGAAAGGAAAAAAAAAACAACCATCAAACAAAAGAATAGAGCACAACACGAAATAGTAAAAGGAGACAGATTTAATATATAGATTCAATACAGCTAGAAAATCATAATGAACATACCCAAAAGAAGCAATGCTCCAATTAAATAACCCAACAGTAACAAATTCAACACCCTAGGCAGAAACAAACGTCGAAAGGGAAAAAAAAACCATCAAACAAAAGAATAGAGCACAACACGAAATAGTAAAAGGAGACAGATTTAATATATAGATTCAATACAGCTAGAAAATCATAATGAACATACCCAAAAGAAGCAATGCTCCAATTAAATAACCCAACAGTAACAAATTCAACACCCTAGGCAGAAACAAACGTCGAAAGGGAAAAAAAAACCATCAAACAAAAGAATAGAGCACAAAAGAAATTGGAATGTTGGTATACCTCAACTGAACCACCCCGTTTATGTCAATATTTATATAGATGTGAGGAGAGGAAGGAAGGAAGGAAGACAGAGAGGCTGCCGTTAGAAGCCAAAACAAAAGCTGAAACTGTAGATCAGGAAGATGAAACCGTGAGTGAAACAGTAGAAAAGAATCTGAAACCGTGAGAATCAAAAAGTGGGGAAGGGGAAAGGACTAAACTTGAAACAATGAAACAAAACGAGGGATTGGGAGATAGGAAGTTGTAACCGTGAAAAAACATCAGGGATTTAATTGAAAAGGCTTTGGGTGTGGGCTTGGGCTTTATAGTGGAATTAAATATATAAGAAGTGGACTTTAAAGCAGAGATAGGGCTAAAAATAATTTTATTTTTATTAGTATTTTAAAATTAGTAAAATCTATTTTAAAATTAAATTAAAAATTCAGAAAAGTGGATGGGAATGACGTGGTTGCTGATGTGGCTCAATGTGAGCTTAGCAACATTAAATGTTACGCTTCAGCTTTTAGTAATATATAGATGTGGTGTTGAAGAACTCACGTGGCTAACATGTTTTATTCTTTACAAATTCTCATCACAGTTTTAAAAAAATCATGTGGGTTGCATGTTTTGTTCATTAAGAATGATACTGCAGTCCCATGGTTTTTCCTATATTTGCTAGGGATTGACAAGCGATAGTTTAATTAGCTCATGCATGTGATTTTTATAGTGTAGATTAGGTTATAGTACCTTGGTATCTACAGAAAGGAATAGCTCATGAGATTAATGTTCATAGTTTTCCTACTTTTTTTTTTTTTTTTTTTTACTTCTTTTATCTTTATGTTTATTGCCTAAATGGTTTCCTTCTTTTGTTGCTGCCAAACCCACATGAAGAAACCATGTTTGAATGAGACATCTATAAACATGGTTAACAATTGAAATTTTTAATATATAAACAACATCTAAATTAAACATGGTTAAAGCATCTAAATTTTTCTTGCTAAGTTGTTTATTAAGTTACTGATCGGTCTTTTGTTTTATTCTAGAATTCTTAATCCACGTTGCCAATTAAATTGTGAAAGGTTGTTTCCTATGCATCTCAAAACTCTTAACTTTTTTTTTTGGTTGAATAGGTTTAGATTTGATTCGTTTTTGTTTTGGGTTTTTTTATTATCAAAATGTTTGTTTCCTCAATTTTAGATATTCGCTTTTTTATTTATTTTTATTTTAAAAGATTACAGAAATCACTAAATCATTGAGATTAAATAAGTGTAAGAGAATAGAGAGGCAGAGATAGAGAGAGGTGACGAGGACACGGAGAAAGAATCAGAGAAAGGGAGAGGCGATGAAATACGACACAGAGAAAGAAACAAAGAAAGAGGCAGAGTTCCTAAGGCTGTCCATTGTGCGTTACAATCAAAAGGGAAAGAGAGCAAAGTTCATTTGAACCATACACCATCCGTTCCCTTGCCAGATTTAGACCATCGGATCGCCGGAACTGACATCGACAACGGTACATTTTTTTCTCAATTTTGTAGGTTTGGGTATAAAACGTTACTTTTAATTGAGTTTTTTTGTTGGGTAGGATTAGATTTGATTCGTTTTTGTTTTGGGTTTTTGGAATCTCTATCAAAATGATTGTTTTCTCAATTTTAGATATTTGCTTTTGTTTTGTTTTTTGTTTGTTTTTTAAGATTACAGAGATCACTAAAAATATTGATTTGGGTATGAAATGTTACTTTTGATTGAGTTTTCCTGTTGGATAGGTTCAGATTTGATTTTTTTTTGTTTCAGGTTTTTAAAACACAGAATGATTGAGCCCTACACTGTCAGTAGCCTCGCCATAGAAGAAAAAACTATGGACCATCAACACCGTAAGACCATATAGCGATAGAGTGAGAACTACCACCGGTAATTTTCTTTTTCCTTTCTTTCTTAGATCTATAGGTATGAAAAATATGAATTAGTTTTGAGAAATTTGGTACTCTCTGGTCATTCTCCAAATTCTTTTCATTCCAAATTAAATTCACCTCTTCGTTATTGTAAACACACACATGCAGAAAGAACCATAATAATCTATCAATAACATTTACAATACAAAAATGTGTCACAAAGTTTGAATTGCAAATTGTTGCAGAGAAAAGGTCAAATTACAAACTATGGCAGAGAATGGATTAGTTGCTTAGGTCCAGAAAATCTTGGCCCCACCCATATACTATATTATTATCATTTATGTTTATTGAATTGAATTTTAACATCATTTGCATTTATAAGGCAATAATATGTTTGATTGTCTGATATTCTTTAAGGTGCATTATATTTGTTGCTCTTTTCTTAGATTTAGTCATGTACACACTCTAATGCTCAAGGAAAAATGTCAACCTACTATGAATGATGTATATAGTGTGTGAAGGGTGGTTACCATTAATCTTTGCAGAGCTTTTAAGTTGGTAAATTTCTATAAGATGCTATGTATAGAATAATAGGGATGTAATATAATGTAATGTCCATTCTTATTTTTTAAAATTGTTGAAATTTCCTTATCTCTTTTATTCTGTTCTAAATGAAAATTGTCTTTTTGAATATCTTTAGTTGTGCCAAGAGGGAGAGTTGTGAAACCAAGAGATAGTTATGTTGAAAACAATGGAAGAACAAGTGTATTTCCATAGTTTCAAAATGAATAGGAGGTAGATGTGAAAAACACACCAGCAGTTTTGCTGCCCAAGAAGAATCACGATTTAGTCATGAGCCACATTGATACGGAGTTCTTGCCACCACGACTTCCCCCATTTTATCCTTTCAAGGTCTTTGTGGAACCGATGGTACCTTTTAAAGTAACTACAAGTATACATCCTTCAAATAGTCCGAAAACAAGTTCTGCAAAAGTTCTTCTTACTCCTTTGGGTTTGTATCAGTTTATTTTATAGTTTGTTTTTGTTTGTATGGAGTCAGTAATTTACTTCTTATTATATAATAATTGTGTTAATTTTATAATCATTGTGAAACTGAGGGTGGGAGAGAGGGACTTACTTTTAATGTGATATAGTTCAAAGCTTAATGACAGGTTGGGCATTGATGGAGTTATCTTTAGAAAGAGCATGTAATTTAGCAACATATCTCTACGTTTAGCCATCTGATTCCATGAAAATTCAGGTTAATTAAGTTGACGAAAGGAAAATAGCTGAAAGTTGATGATAAATTTAAGCTACAAAGAAAACAAGAAATAGAAAAAATATACCTTTGTTTGGAAGAATCTCAACTTTTTACTTAAAATAGATTGACAATATTTTGAATATGATGATTGTTTTTGTAATATCTCCTGTTTAAGGTTCTAATTTTCTTTTTCTCATACAGGTGGTGTGTACGTGGGAAAAAGGGACTTTGACTTTGATATAGAATTCTTTAGGTTCTTTCTATTTCTGACCTTATTAATGACAAGGCACTGTTGTCGGGCTTGATTGTTCTGTTTATTTTGTTTAAGATGTAGGTGAGGAACCTTTAATCCCCATTGTTATGGATTTCACAATGGAACTATTGTTTCATTTCTTTCACTAATAAAATTGGTTTTTTTTCCCCACTAGGGCCTCCATATATTGATGATTTAGAAGCTATACTTGACGAGTTTTTTCTCAAGTCTCTTATTACTTATGTTGAGGATGGCAGCATTGAGGAGGTATGCACTCTCTAAATTATTCAACCTTGAATTGGCAGAGTCCATAATTGTATGTGATAATGGAGTTTTGTTAGTACATTCAATTAGTATATCATGTTTTATAATTTTTTAGGATTTTTTTTTTCATGTTATGCAATTTGACTTCAGATGTCGGTCTTATTATAGTGTCTATAAAGTGGTAAAGAAACTATGTTTTTTAAGACCTTAGTCAGGTTGGTGCAGCACTCAATCTTTTCCTTTCTTTTTTTGGTAGCCCTGAAAAATCAGTATATGATCACTCAAAACCAAACCAATCTAATTCAAGCCAGACCTAAAGCAAAAATAATTTAAAATGTTAAAAATAAACAACCAGCCAAATTTGCTACAGTTCACCAAGTAATATTGCTACAATAATTTGAGACTTTTTAGCTACTTTTTTATTTATTTTAGTGACTGTGACAACTAAAACAGGTCAGTATTCTAACTTGCTGCCTCCTTTAAGTCCTTAGCAAACATTGATCAAATTTTATTGCTTTATAATTAATATTTTGGACTCTTTTGTAGTAAAACCAAAATGTCTTCCAGGAAGCAATTTCATTAAATTATTAGTAGGTTATTCTACTAGAGTTCAAATTACCACTCAGAGGTCTAATAGTTTTTAATATACTTTTAGGCTTTTATTTATGACCTTCACAATGAGTTCTAGTCATGATTTGCATGTCCTAAATTGCAGAGAATGATGAAGCCAATGATGTACTACACTGTATTACTTTTGAAATGGTGTGTGCTTAATGGCACTATGCATGCTTTCCCCATGGAGTTTGCTACGTTCCTGCTACTGGTGTACAGGTCTATCATACTGGATTGCTGCATTGTTCAAGAGCTACTATTGCATTAAGGCTTTATCAATCAAGTATTACTGTTGTATTTAGTGATGAAATACTCATTGACGTATTGTAATAATTAATCAGTAGTTGAAATTTACAAGTGATGTGAAATGATTCCTATTTTTTTTTCTTTTTTCTTTCTACGCTTTGTATAATACATTTGATTACTCAAAATTATAATTTTTCTTTTCTTTTCTTATTATTTCTTCCTTCTCCCCAGTTAAATTTCTTTCTTAGGAAAACAGTTAAAAAATATAAGTTGCTTTGTAAGGAATACATTTAAAGATAGAACATAACAAATAAATAAAATAAAATATTCCCGCACATTGCGCGGGTTAAAAGCTAGTTTTGCATAAAATACAAGGAATTTTCAAACTTGGTTGGCCAAACCAAAATCACACACAATAACATGTACAGAGTTTAGCAAAGAGTAACTTGTGTAGTGTGTGCAACTAGCAAAAACTTGAGATACATGTGAGGTGATATGTAAATAGAAATCAATCATAGTTTCCACAAAATTCATCACATTGAATTTGAAGGAGACTATCACCTAAAGAGTTACATCATATAACTCTCACATCTCCTAAAAAACAAGCTTGCAATCATGTAAGTTTCTTGAATTTATCTCATATTGTACACACCAATTTTATTTATTTAGAAACTTGTTAATAATAGCCGGGATAATGTACACACCAATTTCATTTTCTTGATTTAACATTTAAGTCCAATAATGTACACACCAATTTTATCATTTAAGCCGAGGCTACACCTTATGTTCTTTTTGTGCATGTGCTACACTTTCTCGAGCACAAAATCTTACGATATGCACTAAGGTGTTCATGATTGACTAGTAAACAGTGGTGAGATGGTTATTTATGCCTTTCTCAATAAGTTCAAGTCCAACAATCAAAAGCATGTGACTTCAAGATCAAGATCATGTGATCAAAAACTGTAAACATCTTCCCACACAACATGCACTACAAAGCTTCAACTAGTAAGGTGCAATAAATAAGCTCATCCAAGCTAAACAAGGTACATAAACATGTTATGTAAATATTAAATTGGCCAACCTAGATTTCAAATCCAAGAAAAAAATGCAAAACACAATTTGCTTCCCTTTTCCTTTTTTTTTTTTTTGTTTTTGAAAAGAAGAAACAAAAACAGTCCTAGAATGAAATGCATGAATGTTATGCAATGCAAGTCCTAGAAACAAAATAAATAAATAAAAACGATGGTCACAAAGAGTAGAGCAATGAAGCACAAGGACCATGTCAGAAAAACTCACTTAGATTGAGCCTTTTGCATCCAAAACTTTTTAGATGCACCTCGAGCATTGGAGTTCTTATTCACATGAGAATGATTACCAACTCCAGGATTGGAATAAAGGTTTAAAGCCTTTACCAATTCACCAATAAGTACCATAGGATCTTGTGCTTGAGGCACAGGCACTTTTGGTTTGTTTGCTCTCTTAGCAGCTTACAGCTTGTAACAGTTTGGACGAATGTGCCCAGACTTCCCACAAAAATGACAAACCCAAGTAGGCTTACCATTCAACTTGTCCTTAGTAAGGGTAGACTCCTTAGATTTAGACTCTTTCAAATCAACCCTAATCTTCCTAGGTGGTGTAACTTCTACAGATTTAGCCTCACTCACAGAGGGTTTGATAATCTCACTCACAGGGGGTTCGGAAGAAGAAGAAGGAACAAAGTTTGTGGAATGTGGTGTAGCTACAGAGATGCTTTCTACAAAACCTAAGCCAGTTTTGTCAGAGGGAGACTTTTGAACACTTAGCATGTGATCTAGTTTGGAGCTAGCAGACCTATCAATTTGTTCTCTAGCAACAGATAGTTCATGTTCCAATTTCTTGACTTTTTCAAGCAAAAGCATATTCTCAATCTTCACATTATTCAAAAGTTCAGTAGCATCAAATAAATTCACAAGCAAATTTTTCTTATCAAGCTCAAGAGAAGCAATTTTCTTTAAGCCTAATTCAACACTCATAGCATCATTTGCAGCAACTTTACAAAGTTTATTATAGGCTTTTTGAAGATCTACATCCTTAGAGAGTTCCCCATCAGAAGAGTTCTCTTCAACAGACAAACTTTCATTGACTACAGCAGTAGTAGTGAAAGCAATGAAGTTTCCATCCTCGTGACAACCAGACTCATCATCAGAAACTTTATCATCACTAAGGGTAACAGCCATAGCCTTACCCTTAGACCTCAAGTATGTAGGACATTCATATTTCATATGACCATACCCTTGACATTCAAAACATTGAGGACCCATAGAATTATTAGAAGGTTGACCTACTTTTTCTTTAGGTTTTTCAGTGTTATTAACCTTAGTGGGATCATTCCTCCTAAAATTTCTAGGTTCAGCAGTGTTATTACCTCTTACCCTTCTATTATTGTTCCTAAGAAAATTTCTAAAGTTCTTGGCAAGGTAAGCAATTTCAATAGCAGAGAGATCATCATCAAATCCACTTGTCTCAACATCATCAACAGACTTGAGAGCCATTGATTTTGATTTGCTAGTCTTAGGTAGGTCCAACTCATAGGATTGAAGAGATCCTACAAGTTCATCAACAAGGATGGAGTCCACATCCTTGTTCTCAGTGATGGCAGTCACTTTGGGTCTTAAATTTTCAGTTAAAGATCTAAGAATCTTCCTAACAATTTTAGGTTGATCATAGATTTCACCCAAATTATATGCAGAATTAACAATATCATTAAGCTTAGCATAGAATTCATCAAAAGATTCATCATCAGACATCCTAATGCTTTCAAATTTAGAAGTTAATTGCTGCAATTTATTAATTTTAACAGCCTTTGTGCCTTCATGCACAGTTTGGAGGATATTCCAAGCAGTATGAGCAACCTCAACATTAGAGATTCTCTTAAATTCCTCCATAGAAATAGCGTTAAAAATAGCATTCATAGCTTTGCTATTGAACGCGGCTGCTTCTTTTTGAGAAGTTTGCCACTCACTAACAAGAGTAATGGGCTTCTCCCATCCATATTCAACAGAGTTCCAAACTCTCTCATCAATTGATTTCAGGAAAGTTTTCATCCGTACTTTCCAATAAGCATAATTATTTCCATCAAAGTGAGGTGGAATAACAAGAAAGTGTCCGTGTTCCATGACAACAGGGGTCAAGGATTAGCTCAGAGATCAAAAGATCTTCAACAAAAGAGCTACCTGCTCTGATACCACTTATTTGTTTTTAGACCCCTTAAAACACAATTGAATTAACCTAGTAAATTAGCCAAGTGATTACTTAGTCCAAATTTCAGATCTAGGTTAACATAATCATATAATCATATCAATGTAAAGTGTGGAATATAAAGAACACAAAGATATGATGACCTAGGAAACCACACCGGTAAAAACCTGGGGAGGATTTAACCTAGCTATCCTCAAGGTAAACCTGAATCCACTATGAAAGAATCGAAATTTTACAATAGCGACTTAGACCACTAACATCTTATTGCTACCGACCAGTAGAAACTTACTGACACGACCACGTGCAAGCTCTGAGACCACGGACTCCTTCTTTCTTGGATTCTCCAGAAAATACAAGCACACCCGCTTGTGTTTCTTTAAGCTCTTTAACGCAGCAACTGAATCGATTACCAAGTTCTTGACATAGTCTTGAATCTTGGAAACCCTAAGTTTGTGTGAAGGCAACCATCTCTTGATCTCACAAAAGATTTACACACAGCATAATGGACAACCAAAAACGTGGCTAGGGTTTTCCCTTTTATACTTAAGACAAAACATAAAACCCTACACGTCATATGGGCTTGGGCTGAGTTGGAAGAATTCTGCAGAAAAAAATTTTACCCAAGTTTCGATCGATCGAGTCTAATTCTCGATCAATCGAGCCAGACAGAATTGCACAGTAAATTCTGCAGTAACTCGATTCCAACTTTACATAAAACGCATAGACTTTGAGCAAGTCTAAACAAGACTAAAACCTATTTTGATCATGGTTTGCCAACAATACAAATTAGAGTTCTAATACATTAGTTCCTAATCCTTAGAACCTAACACTTACTAATTAATGCTCATCACAATAGCAATATTTTAAAAAAATTTGTAGCTCTTATATATGAAACCGTGATAGCTCTTATATATGAAACGCTCATCACACTTTGATTATTTTAAAAAGATTTATCAAAATAATTGTCCTTCATAATTTTTCATTTCAACAATAATGATAAGTTTTAGCCCCTGGGGTCATAAGAGATGGCAAGGTTGAAATGCCACTACTTTGAATGGTGTCACATAAAGCACCACAACAAATTTAATTTTCCAATTCTTCACAAATCTAACTGTCAACTACATTGCATGTATGCACACAACACATATGTTTGCGATCATGAATGATAAAAAATCAATCTCCCTTTTGCAAAAAAGAAAATTCACTAAATTGCAACATTTTCCAGAAAATTTAGTCATCAATTTATACAAATCACTGTCATTTAAGTGACCGAAAATAATCATGTAGTGGAATTGTTCTAGCATTTTCTATAATTTTGGAACATTGTTCATTTTCTTTTGAAAGCACTAGATTTGATGCCAACTTGTATTGCAAACATTCCGACCAATTCTCCTACAAAAAATAAACACTGTTGATAAAGAAGCAATTTAAGCATATTATGTGAAAACTGTAAAATTTACTTCCAATTAATATATTACTTGAAATATGAAAACAATTAAAACTTAAAAAATTTAAAGATTCACATAATAGTTATCCATACGTGCAAATACTAATTTAGTACCTACCCATTATTTTGTATAGGATTCGAGGTGGGTGATTTCAATGGAAATTTGGTAATACCATCAGTATAGTTGCCTTTCTCCAAATAACTCAATAACTCAATAAATGAAAGATTGATCTAATGTTTAAATTGACATTGAACATAAGAAGTACCACATACAGGTCCAACTCAAAGATTCATGCCTTTTGACATCAAGTTTTTTTCCAACTAATTTGTTAATTTATTTTTTTGATAAGTAATCTATATCTATATACATATAATAGCAGAAGCTGAGAGAAAGTGGATTCCTACATTTAAGGAGGTATTGACAAATAGGAAAAAAGACCCCTTAAAATACTGCCACGTATACAACTTTTAAGTAAAACAGCCGCATGTTACAATGTTTGGCCTTTCAAAACTCTGCCACGCTTGCAATTAAAAAACCGGTTAGAAAAAAACCCCATTAAAAAAAAAAAAAAAAAAAAAAGGCATTGCAATTAAGAAAACCTTACCGATTTCTTTTCATCAGACTGCTTAACATTTTCTCTCTCTAAACAAAAAAACAAGCGATACTGCGATACAGAGAAAGGGAAGGAAAAAAAAAAAACCTTGCAATCCAGTGAAGAATCGTGCGATCAAACGTTCGTCCTAGAGGTATTGAGAGAGAGAGGCTATGAAGACACGGAGAAAGAAACAGAAAAAGAGAGAAGCGATGAAGACACGGTGAAACAAACAGAAAAAGAGAAAGGCGATCTTGGTACACGGAGAAAGAAGAGATCGCCTCTCTGTTTCTGACAGAACGCCTCTCTGCCCACAAACAACGCCTCTGATGGGTTCTATTCTTTCTCTGATTTTTTTTATAGATAAATTAGATCTATTATATGCATTCAATTTTTTCAATTTGGTTCTAGATTTGGATTCAAAAGTTAGGGCTAAGGAAATCATGTTCTAATATGTGATTGTTCTTTTTTAATTTTTTTGGTAATAGATTTTTTTCAATTCGTCTATTTTGGAATTAAATCATTCAATTTCAAAAATTAACCGGTTAAAATACTATCACACGGAGATAGAAATAGGGAGAGAGAGGCGATGAGGCCTGGGACACGGAGAAAGAAACAGAGAAAGAGGCAGAGTTCAGTTTCCCCACCACCGTCCGCTCCCTTTCCAGATTTTGACCACCAAATCGCCGGAACCGACATTGACAACGATACATTTTTTTCTCAATTTTTTAGTTTTGGGTATAAAGTTTATATTTGATTCGTTTTTGTTATGGGTTTTTGGATTCTCTATCAAAATGTTTGTTTTCTCAATTTTAGATATTTGCTTTTGTTTTGTTTTTTTAGATTACAGATATCACTAAAAATATTGATTTTAGTTTGGGTACTTTTGTTTCTAATCTTAACGAAATCTTTGGGATTAAATAAGTATAGAGTTGAATCTTGCATTGATATTTATTTTAGGTTTTTTTTGTCGTATACCCATAACCAGTAAAGTTTTGGTTTTTTTTTGTTCAAATCTGGGGATTGAATATGATTTAGGTTTGAATTTTTTGGTTGGATTGCTTTACCCTCGCCAGACTTAGACCACCAGAACCACAATCACAAAGAGAAACAGTTCTTAAGGCGCACATTGGAATGAGAGAGACTAAAAGTTTTAAGGAAAAAAAATCAGTTCTAATTCTTATTTTTAAGATTTGTATATTCCTTTTTTTTGTTAATGCTATTGTTCTCTTCTTTCTTTCTTCTTATTCTCTGAATTCTATTTGGTTTTTCTTTTCTTTCTTCTTAACTTTTTTTTTTTTTTTTTTTGTCTGCAACCGTTCTATGGCAGTTTCTGTTGAAAGGAAAAACCTCGGTTGCTATAAAAAACTATTTCAGTATCAAACAGGAAAAAATTGGGGCTTTTAGAATAACGACGTAGAGATTTGAGATTTTAAAGTAGAGAAAGAAAAATCAAAGTCTTCACACACAATCAGATTGCCGAAATCATTACCTGTAAAGTTTTGTTTTTAATTCTTAAAATCTTTGAAATACTTTGGTTTGATAGGGGCACATTTGCATTAGACGAAATTTTTGAAGAACGAAGTAGATTTTAATCAGAAAGTGTTGAAGCCCAACTGAAGATTTTTGGCAAAAACAAGTTTGAAGAGAAGCCAGTAAGCACCACAGTTTTGAAATTTTCTAATTTGCATTTTTTTAATAGAATAATTTGCATAAGTTCATGATTTGTTTTTAGCATGGCTCTTCATTAAAATTTATCTATATACTATTGAAAGCAACAATGTGTGCTAATTAAAAAGTAGATTTGGGTGTTTTGTCATTTGATGAGTTGCCTTGAATGTGTTTGATTATAGTTGTCAATCAGACTCACATTAGAGTTGTGACTGAGATTTATACTACTTTGATTCAAAAGAACAAAAAACAAGCCCTCTCTCAAAACTCTTTTTAAAAAATAGAGAATGCCGAGAAGAATCCTGCACTTGACCATAAATTAGGATTTGATTTATGATTATTTCAATGAATGAATTATGTAGACTACTTAAACTATCTTTTGGAATTGTCTTCCCAGTTTCAGGCTTCTTTTTTTCTTCTTCTTTGGGTAAACAATATTGAACTTCTTCTTTTCTTTGTTTGTAGTGGCTGAAAAGCACTTAGCATCAAAAAAGGATTAAAGGTAACATCCTAACAAACCTGCAAGATAGCCTGAAGGGGATATTTTGTGTAGTTGAGAGGGAATTAGTAGCTGGAAAGTGGATGGATTTGGGGACTACTACCTCCATCATGGCTCATCAGATATGTATTGAGTACCTACTTTACAATGAGCATAAAGCATGATATTAAATCTATATCAATGAAAATGGTGTCCTCACACACTATATATAAAAGAAACTGAGGAAACATTAAATTTTTATAGTTATATTTTTCCAGTTTCTTTCATTCCTGTTGTAACAGAGAAACAGAGCTAAGTTAAACATGCAAAGGGTTAAACTTTATTTGAATTTTCATGTTTTATTGATAATTTTGTTGTGTCTATTGCTATGAAACAAATTGGAAAGCTTGGAAAGGGTACTTTTTACATCTCTAATTCCTATGTTTTTAGTTTTTTTTTTTTTTTAATTTTTTAATTTTTTTTTCGACTGAGTCAGAATAGTGTATTTAATTGTATTGTGACTGTCTAGATCAGTTATATATTTGCTTTAATGCATCAAAATTTTCCTTATAATGTCTATTGAATTTTGCATAAGATTTTGAATCATGACTATAATGTAGTGATGTTAAATTTGGTTCACCATTTTTTCATATTTTCAAGGTAAATTGTTAAAGCAGTAAAGCACAATCTTGATATAGAAGTTTGATAATCTTTTACAAGTTATTTCGCTATTGTTCTTCTCATCATCTTTTGAGTAGTAGAGTGCATGCTAAATTGCTTAGAGGAACACTATGGTGTTTTACCCATAGGGACAGACCAAATTATAATTGGTAGATAATAATGAAAAGGGTAATGATAAGTGCAAGTGATTTCTCATCTTGGTTCATATTATGTTCAGATATATAGATCTAGCAATCCAACTTTTTCTTTCCATTGCTTATCTTCTCTTCCCCCCTTTTTTTTTAAAGAAACATAATGATATCAAAATCTTATAACTTTATTGCTTCTAATGAAACCATTTTTACAATTATTTACAATCATATATACTCTCATCATTCCACGTATTTCTACAATTATGCATAGGTTATCATTTTCACAACTCTTTGAAAAAATTCATATCCAAAAACAAAAACAAAAAAAAAGAAAAAAAAAAAGAGGAAAATTTTAAGTGAAACTCATGATCAGATATAAAAATTTCCGTTAACAAGCTTTTACAATAGATTGATTATAGTTTTTATTTTGTTTTTGCTTTGGAATGCTCTTCAACATATATACTTGGTCATGTGTGACTTTAAATGAAGCTAAGCATTGTTGGCAATAGAAATTTAATAGCAGAACAAATGAAAACCCAAAGCAAAAGCTATTTATTTGTCTTAATTTGGGAGTGAGAACTTGGTTTTGCTGCATTACTCAATCAAGGTTTAAGGTTTGGCTACCTTTTACCCTAATCTCCCATTTATATTTTCCAGTTTATTGAGTTCTGTTTTCTTCCATTGTTGTATTGGTTAGATTTTATTTTTGTTTAGCAGATTTTTGTTAGGTTTGCACTTTTTTTTGTTTGCCTTTATGTTTTATCGATTACTGTAGAGTGTAAATTTATTGATGATGTTCCTCAAATTGAAATTATGGTTTCCCTTGAATTATTTACTGCATTCTTTAAATAGAAACAAATAGATGACAAAAAATTTGTTAGATACTGTTTTGCTGCACTACTCAATCAAGGTTTAAGGTTTGGATACCTTTTTCCCTAATTTCCTTTTTTTTTTTCTTTTTTTTTTCTTGAATTATGTTTTGTTTAGTTTTCTTGAACTGATTATGTTTTGTCGATGACTGCATACTAAGGGATTACTAAATCAAAGTCTTTTTTCAATTTATCTAAAGTCTTTAACTTCTCATTCCCAACTACTTAATGCTACAAAGGGTCCTCTCACTGATAAGACCATTTATTATACTTCAATAAGAGTTACTGAATTAATTTAAAAGGTCAAATTCTGTTTTTGTTTTTACATAAGTGCCTGCAGAGTGCAAAGTGACATGATTTGGAGGTAATAATAGATGAAGCTTTTTCTTTGTGTCCATTAAGGGTTGATTTTCTTAATAGGTCATAGCTTTCTTTTAAGATTTTTTGTGTTGGCCTGTAATGATTTTTCCTAAGGGAATCTTTGCCTATATATATATATATATATACATATATATTTTTTAATTATCAATATATATTTTCTGCTTCAATTTTGGAGTTTGGGGAGTACAGTTATTTTGTAATTTTTTGTAAGTAAAATTATTGGTTTTTTATGTTAATTACTGAATTTTTGGTTCTCTTTAGAATTGCGTTTGGTTATTTCCTGTTGGCTCTTCTTTCATTTATGGCTGTTAGAGACAATTTTGTGATGCCATCTCTAATCACCTATCCTCTAATCACCTATGTTTTGTATTCTATGTTTTGTTAATAGCCATATTTGTAAGATGGATGGTTTAAAATCTGAATGTTTGGGGAGTACAGTTATTTTGTAAGTAAAATTATTGGATTTTTATGTTAATTACTGTGTTTTTGCAGATTGAACTGCATTTTCTTTGATCCCCTTTGTTGTTTTTTTTCTTGATATTTAATTTTACTATTATTTCTCTATTGATATATGTCTCTGATTTACTAGAATGCTTATTTTGTTTGTTTGTTTGTTTTTTTTTTTTTTTTTTTTTTTTTGGAGCATCTTACGCTTTCTTTTTGCGTTAAGAATAATTTCTCATATATTTCAAAATTGTTTTATTAGACTTTGTTTCTTTTAATTTTTGTACTGCTCAGGCTATTAGGCTCAGTTTATTGGCAGGTTTTTTTTTAATGCTGTTGTTAGCTTTGTTTATTTTGTTTATTCATTTGTTTTTATTGTGTATGTCTTAGTGTTTTGGATTGAGTACTTATAGATGCTTTAATTTTATTTATTTATTTTATGAATAGAAGATTACATAATAATGGGTGAAAAGCTTCATGAATTCCATAACTTGCGTGTGTAAAATCTAATCTATCTCTTTGTGTAATTTTGAAGCAAAGCCTAAAAAATTTGAGGAATTTTAGTGTAATTAATCTTGATTCTTGCTGTCGAATTGAGTGCTTATGTTGAGGTGCTTTTTCAATAAAGGTATTTCAGTTAGTAATGATTTCTGCTTAGTGTAGTTGTTTTGATTTGGTTTGGTTTTGGATATATGGTTAATATGTTTTTGGGCAATTTTTTAATCAGCATAAGAGTTTTTGCCTCTGCATATGCATCATGCTTCTTGAATGACCATTTCAACCTAAGAGTTTACAAACTTTTCACTCAACTTTCATCCAAAACAATTTTAGGTTTACTTATCTCTCTTCATTTATTATTGATTTTTTCCCTTGGGTTTGTAGGTGGAAAGGCATTTCCTTAATGCAATCCAAGTCTTAGAAGATAAGGTATGACCAATGTATAGTTTTTACTTTATTGAAATCTCTTTGATTTTGTGCTTTCATAGATTGTGGTGAAAAGGTTCAAATTTGTTGAATCGGAGGGTTTTGAATCTTTTGATACAATGATTTGCTTTGATCTTTAATTTTGCATATTTATGTAAAAATAATTGAATTGTCTATTCAAATTGTGAAGTTACGAAGAGGAATTACCATATTCATCTTGCTTAATTTGTTTCTTAATATTTTGAGTTACATTGTTTACTAAAATGAGTTTGTTAGTGGGGACTGAAAATGTTTCCAATCCTTAGATAGTTAAAAGTAGAAAACATAGACATGTTTGATGCCTGCAGCCCATTGTTATTAATCTGAGTGACATCTTTGAGAAGAGGATCCCATGAAAATTGCATTATCAAAATTTAAACCATAACTGAAATATAAAGTTGCATTTTATAATTTAAAGATATAACATTAAACCTAAATCATAAGAGCTGGACATAAAGAAATTACGTCTCTATAGACTTATGGGGGATAAACTTGGTAATAGATGTGTTATCTCATATAAATTGTGTATTCATTTATTTACATTTTGTATACAGGTGAATATTATGATGAGGAGGTTGCTGGAAGAGTGCATGATCTTGCTACCTTAAATAGACAATCTATATCAGTAGTTAAATGAATAACATATTCAGTTTTATACAAGGTTGAGATTTCTCAATTATACACAAAAAATTGTAATATTCAGTTTGATTTTTATACATGGTTGAGATTTCTCATAGTTAAACTAGCCTTCATTTGGGTTCTATTCAATATTTTGTTGCTTAATACAATTGGTAGGCTTCACCCAAGGTTTCTTATTCTTACATTTTCATATTTTTACATTATAAACATTGTCTGCATTTTCCTTTGGTGTAGTAGGTATTGTCATAAAAAAAAAAAAAAAAAAGAAGTGAAATTGATAATTTGGTATAAATTAGTGGCACTACATTTTTGGAATCACCCTTATAGTGAAAATGCGATTTTTTTTTTTGGGCTAAGTGAATTTTGTGAGACTATTTACTATTGTAGTTGATGTAATTCATAGGTTATTATTATAGGATTTGAATTTCATGATATTTTAATTATTAATTATTGTTAGTTGAAGTCATTGGTATTTGCTTCTAGCAAAAACAAAGACGACTATTATCTCTCTTGGACCACCCTGAATTTATTTTGTTTATCTTTTTGGAACTTTGGAACATGCTTTAAATAATTAACTCTTTTTTTTTTAGAAACAAAATAATTAACTCTTGGAGTCGAAAGAAAGAAAAAAAAAATCACTTTCTTTCATTTTCTTGAGTGCATGTGTGATGAAGGAAAACATTTTTGTTTTTTGGGTCTATTTCAAATTTTGTTGAATAAGCAAGAAATTTCAAGATTACATTTCATTGTCTCTATGTAAAACTCCTTGAATTGAGGTTTCTTTCTTGCAATTTTTTTTTTTTTTTTTTTGTATTATCTAATTATGAAAATTTTAAATTTTCACCTATGGTTTGTCTTTTGTAATAAATAAAAGTATCCCGCACATTGTGCGGGTTATAAGCTAGTATATCTAAAAGCTGAAGCGTAGCATTTATTGTTACTACGCTCCTGTTGAGCCACATCAGCGTCCACGTCATTGTCCTATTTCTTTTTAATTTTTCTATAATTGTTTTTAACATTTACTCATTTTTTAAAAGATTTACACTTTCTCCCTCCCTTACCTTTTCATCTCCCCACTACCTTCTACTTTAATATCACTCTTCATCTCTCTCTTCATCTTCCCTTATTTTGTCTCTTCTTATTCACACAATTTTACTATAAATTCATCATTCTCTCTTCCATTCTTTGCATACTTTTCCCTCACAAAAAAAGGTTATCTCTCTCTCTCTCTCTCTCAAATTTTTGGTTGATTTTTTTATTTTTCTTGCATCTCTGCTTTAGGTTGATAAATTTTTGTATTCTTTAGAATTCTACTTTTGGTTGATGCGATTGATTTTGTATTTTAATTTTTTTTTTTGTTATCTTTGATTGTTTATCTACTCTAATCGATTATTTTTTAAAAATTGCAAATTACCCTTTAAATCTAGGTTGAATAGTATTCAAGATTATAAGTGTTTTTGTCTTTGTCTCTCTCCGGTAGGACTACCATTCTTTTACCAAAGTAGACGAGGATTACAATATATGATGTTGTCTTAAACATTATTACAGGTACTTTTTTTTATCAAATTTAATTGTTTTCCTTTCTCCTTTTAAGTTGTACTATTAAAATATGGACATTGATAGTTTTAGTGACATGTAATGCATATTGTGGTATTGATATGGGTGTTTTTTATGAGCCATTTGGGAATAGGAAAATGCCCAACAAATATAAAGGCTAATGCAAAAGGTTAGTGTCGCTTTATTTATGTTAGCAATGCACTTTCTTAATTTAACGTTTGAATTTTCAATCTTTATAGTTTAAACATTAAGGTCATATGGTGATTTGCTCATCATGTGTTTGATGTTTTGTTTATAGACAAAGGACAAAACTTAGGTACAGTACCTTAAGTGTAATTCCTTAGGTTCCCCTTTTAAGATTTAGTCATGTGGTTACTTAACTAAAAAATACACTTCCATCCCATGAGAAAAAACCCACATGGCAGAATCTTAAAAGGGAAACCTAAGGAACAGCACCTAAATATTGTACCTAAGTCTTACTCATAGACAAACACCATAACTCAGGTTTTATAATACTTTTGTGCAAGATTGACACCATCAATTGATGGGCATGATTTTTGGTTCATTAGATTGTATGCTTTTTCCAATATGGATGTGACTCAATTTTCATAAGTATTTGTCTCTCTAATTGAAAATTCCTATGTTTGGTCTTTGGTACATCTAATTCAAGTAATCGGAAAGAAATTTTAAAAATTAGAATTTTAGGTAATCAAAATTTTACTTTTATTTTTGGGTTGTGATCATTTATGAAATGTAATACCCATATTTTTGGGCACAATGTTTCTCTATTAATTTCTATATATTAATTTTGTAATGGTTGAAAGCAGATTTGCGTTCCTTTGTTTTTGTTTGTTTTTTACAAGCTATTGTTTCTACTTTATGTTTTTTAAATAACAAGACTTCATATGAGTTTCATAAGCAACATTAATAATAATAATAATAATAATAATAATAATAATAATAATAATAATAATAATAGTAATAGTAAGTTGTGTGCTGTATTTATTTTGTTTGATAAGGAAGCTAAAAAATTACTAAGACCATACAATTAGCATATATGATCTTTCATCTACTTTGACAATGAATATGCTAAATTAAGTTCAATATTTTATCAAATGAATGCAAATTTCAACCTACTGAATGAAAATAAAAAAGCTCATTGGAAAAAAATTTATATTTCAACTAAAGCTTAACGACTATAACTGGAAGGAAGGATGAGAATTCAAATATAGGAATTCATATTGTGTCAAAACAATCAAGTAAAATTCTTTGATCCATTAATAATAAAATCTTTTTGGAAAATCGAAACTTATACAAGTTATACTACCTACATTCTTAACTTCTACCTACTTTGATTATCATTAAAATAACAAAATAAATAAATAAAGCAGCAAATTTTTTGACCCCATGAGGTACATGAATCAAGGGTATCCAATTAAATACTAGCACTAATAAAAATAAACTGTAAAATATAGAAAAATAATGAATCGCATCAATACTAGCCAGCAATTGTGGCCACTACTATTCCATGAAATTTACTCATTTAAGCTGAAATAAAAACTTCATTATTTAACAATCAAAATATAATCTTGGCTCATTTTATTCAACATTTATATTCAACTACAACCTCCAAATTTATTAAATTATATATTTTTTCTCTCAAAGAGAGTTTTTAATCATCTAAGGAAGTAGAATATATAGAGTTCCTAAATAACTTATAAGTTAAAACCCAAATCCATAATAGAACTACACAATCAAAGCATGAACATATAACATCAATTATTTTTTGAATTACTGCTTGAAATTGACACAATTGTTGGAAGCACTTAAATTCAAAAAAAAAAAAAAAATCCACATAAAGTGTTCTTATGAAACATTACAGTGCATTAAAAAAAAATAAAAACAACATAGCTACCAAGGATATTTCCTCTAGTAATAATATAAGTAACATAAAAAATAAAGTTCCCCAATTTAAATATCACATTGTCTTTTGATTTTTTTTAAGGAAAGTGGCAATTGAATAAGCATGAAGAAGTAATTCAGCTAAATTAAGAAAGGAAGAGCCAAAGAACTAGATATTAATTATTGTTTCAGCTGTTTCAATATTATTAATAATTTAATTATAAGAGACTTTTGATATTATAAGAGACAATAATTTAATGTTATTGTCTTTTGATTATTTTAAGGAAAGTGGCAATTGAACATGTATTGTAGCATGAAAGACTATTTGGCTTGGGCTTCATTGAGGAGAACATTAAACATCAGCTATAATTGAAAAATATATTAAATATTATAAGGCTTGGGCTTTATTGTAGAGGGTATATGAAACGCTTTTATTCACTTAATCGACAATGAAAAATTATTGCTAATAACTAGAGAAATCACTAATGCATAAAACACACACAACACTATAAATTACAATCCTAAACAACTTAAAAATTACAGACTAAAAACATGATACAACTATACAATCACAAAATAAGCATACAACATGACCACAAATATTTTGTACAAGATCAAATTACAAGGGAAAAAGAAATCCTTCTTCAAGCCAACATAGAAGGGGACAAAAATGCAAAATATGGACTAGCAATTGCGCTGTTATGTGAATCAAATAACGAGGGAATACAACTACTATTTTTGACTCTAAATCAACCAGATGGAGGGAAAAAAAAAAAACTTCTCCAAAACTATTGACAAATCCTTCAACATACAACTTTCATAACAAACACATTTCGTATCCCAAAAAATCAGGCATGCAAAAATATTGGAGTGGATCATTGGGATTGTGAATGTCCTTACCCTTATGGAAACAAGGAATTACATGTAACATGCAAAATGTGTTCAATTGACTTGAAAATGTATAAATTAGTCAACCAAGTATGGTAGAATTAACATTTAAAAAAAAAAAAATCAATTCTAATGTAAAATATCCTCATTTTGTTCCAAATAGTAATCTCTAATAAAAAAATATAGTTCCATGAGCAAAAGCTCCTATCAGCATGAATCCTACTATATATCAAGGTTTTCAGATCCGGACCGTTCATTGAACCGTAAAAGAGAGAGGTTCAAGGTTTTTAAGGTCGAACCGAGGTCGAACCGGGATCAAACCGTGATGACGTCATAATTAATTTAATAATTATTTTAAATATATATAACATTAAATTAATAAAAAAATAGAAAAATTAACTAAAATAGTCCAAAACAAATATAGATAGTATTTTTTATAACATAACTTTCATAATACAAATAAAAATTATTAAATTCTAAAAAAACATAAATAGCTATTGAGTTTCTAAATTATTTTTAAGTCATGACAAACATACTTTAGTACCCAATAATTTTTATTTTATGAAACTCAATAAAATAGTTAAGAGACAAATTAGTTATTTGCTCATGGCCAAGCCCATTTGACTGTGGGTCATTTTTTTTTTTCCCCAAGCCCATCTAAATAGTCACAGTTCACCATTTATCATGAATTAAAAATAAAAAAAATCAAAATCAAAAGCTAGATCTGACTCCATGCATTTAAAAATGGTCAAAGTTAAATAAATAACAAACTCCAAGAAGAAGGAAGTGCTTGACAGCAAGCAAGCAGTATATTGTGACAGCAAGCAAGCACGCAGAGCAAAGAAGAAGTCTCCCGAAGCAGTAAGTCTACGTCATTTTTAGCAATACTTTCACAACAAAATTTTTGTAAAAAATTGTTACTAGTTTTAATTTAAACCCACCATTGAAATTATTTTTTTACTCACTAATATTAATTAATAACAATCTATTATTTAAAATTTATTGTGAAATATTGTGAAAATATTATAGCAACATTTAATTGTGATTTTTTATTCTTTTTATTCTTTATACTTCCTCCCCTTCCGTCCATACGTTTCTTTTCCTTTTCTTTTCTTTTTTTTTCTCTTGTTTTTTTTCCTCCACACACGTATCCCCATCCCCACTAACCCACTCCTCTCAAGTCTCATCATGTTTTAATTTTTCAAGAACTCTTCCTCCACTGTCCAGACCGTGTCCTCTCTGCTTTTATTTTTCTTTCTTCATCTCTAGCTCTCTCTTTCTCATTCTCTTTCTCTCATACTCTCACTCTGTCACACACACATTACCGGCGGAGAACAAAGCCGAAATTTAAAGCTTGATTCGCCCAAGAGAAGAGTTTTTGAATAGAGGGAGCTGCGTGATGTACTCTGAAGAGAGAAGAAGAAGAAGAAACATAAAGACATGTTGTGTTTCTCTGGAGATGGCAGTGGCAATGTTTCTGAAGACATGATGTACTCCCAGCAGAGTTGTGTTTCTTTTTCTTTTGTTTTTCTGTGTTTGTTTTTTTTTTTTTTTTTTGGAGGTTCAGATTCACGGAAGCAGGGAACCGTGAGAAGCGGTTTGATCACGGTTCTCAGAACCGTGAGGTCCAACCGTGGTTCTCACGAGTTCCTGCTATTTTTCCATGGAGCGGTTCTTGAGGCTAAACGAACCATAAACATGAACGGTTGGAGGTTTTCCCGGTCGGACCGTACGGTCCGGTCCGGGTTTCAAAACCTTGCTATATATTGGTAATACATATATAACACAGCTTGAGATGTAATAACATGATAAATATTAATAACAAAAAGACCACCCTAAAAGTTCAACTAATTTATTATGTAGTTTCTTTATAGGTAAGTTCTACACATGTCTCTAAAGAGCACCAAGTCAAGCACATCCGTGCTGCACCATATTTCCAAAGGTCAAAGGTTTAGCATATTGTAACTAAAAGGCTACTATAATGGTTTATAAAAAAAATTTGTGATCCACAATGACCTTTCGCCAGAGAAGTTAACAATAAGTTTTTGCTCTCCAAATTAGTGCTTAACCATTGTCCTTCCTAAAGATCAAATATTTACAATATTTTAATAGTTGTAAGCCAGAACTATAACAGCCTAAATCTAAGAGTTAGCCATAGAGTACCAGGGCATTAAGTTCAAAGCAATTTTTAACACTTTGCATAATGAAAGTACCATTGAGAACTTCAGGAAATGAAGAAAGGCATCAAATTTTGGAGGTACAATCATATTAATCAAGTCAATTAGGTTTAAGACAAAAATTTCATGTATCAAGCATTTTCATGATAATAAATAATAAAAAAGAAAAGTAACAAAAACAAATGAAGAAACAATTTGATGTATCTTATTTATACCTTTAAACTTGTGAACTAGATCAATACCGTCAACAACCCAAATTCGTGAATCTGTAGATGTGATGAAAACTTCTGATGAACTACCTGGAGCAAACTCTTTAGATAAATTGATCAGCAACTGAAAAGTATCAACCAAACTTGTCTCTCAAAGCAAGCATACAACCCATCTTTACAAGTGAAAATCAGCTGAACAAGGAGAGTATAAAATAGAAAGAAATCGGCAAGGTAATTGTAGTTGAATTTATAATAATCTCATAAAAAGTACAAGATGGTAGAGCCACCAAATTACCTGGAAACCAGAGATTTTCTTGTGATGAGATTTCTTCTTCTTGTTCTACAATTTGATTTGGCTTTTTTGTTGCAACTTTTTCTTTGAAAGTATGAACATATAAAGAAGTTATTAACAGTTAGTGCATAAAAAACTTGACTAAACCAACCATGCATGCACAGAGAGCTTTCTAAACTAGAACCAAATGTATTGTATAAACGGCAACACCCCTTGTGTGAACCAACTAGTGCACCCTTCTAAAACCAACAAATTTCTTGAGCCAACTGAAGAATTGTATTCTATATAACTTGAACTTTTGTCTTTGATATCAACATAATTCATGATACCAATTTAGTGTAGAAGTCACCTGACTGTATTGGCAAACAGAGCAACTATTACTACCATTTAATGAGAGGCAAATCTCATGGACATAAACCTCAAGAGTTCTTTTGCATTCTGCATAACTGTCCTCATATTCTGAAGTCCTATATGAAAATTACAGTGCAAGCATTGTTGTACCCATCAATATCATATTTATTGCAAAAATGAAAACTATTTAAGCTCTCTGCTTTTATGAATTACTACATCATTTTTTTTTCCTTAATTACTATGTTTGTTACGACAGCTTGTTTCTATTTTTTTATGGAAGAAAGATGTTGTAAGTCTCTAGAATTATTACTACTTTCATACCAAGGTTCCATAAGTTCTTATTTTGACTGTTTATTATCATTTTCAAAGATTTACATATGTAAACTACGATGATGATGGTTGTAAGGTTGAATTTATTCAACCATCTAATTGGCTTTATTCCGTGTCAAATTTGCTTGTATTTCAGCATTTAGTAACCCTGTATTTAGGTGGGCTTGTTGTAAGGGTAGTGAGTGAGATAGAGTGAAGATTGCTCAAGAGTGTGCAAGAAAACAGAGACTCGCGGTTGGATCTCGCGGGTGACTCGCGGCTGCAAGCCGCCAGACGCAGCACACGTGCCAAGCATGCCAAAAGGTGAACAGTCATGCTAGCTGGAGCACTACAGGACAAAACAGGACAACTGACCATACGGTTATCTCGCGACTGGATCTCGCGACTCAATCAAGTCGCGAGGCCAAGCCGCGAGCCAACCCTGTTTTGAAAAACCTGACGTTTCACATTCTTCTCTCACCTCAATATAAATACCCCTTATACCCACAAATGAGAGAGAGCTTCCAGAGAGAATTTTGAGAGAGAAACCCTAGAGTAAAACAAGATTGATTCATCTACAATCTTTACATAAGTGTCTCTTCAAATTCCTCAACTCTCTTCCTCTCCATTGCCAAACCCTTGAGAGGCTTTTTACCAAAACCTTGTTCTCACCATATCCATTACTGTGAGAGGGTTGTTTGGTGTTCTGGGAAGCAGTTAGGAAGGAACCAATCTTCATTGGTTGATGCTATGGTCTAGTAGCGAAATCCAGGAAGCTAGAAAAGAAAAAGGTTCGGCGCAACCTCGTTGGAGCAAGAAGCTTGGAGGGCTTAGGTGCACTGGGTAGATTAGACTTGGAGGGTCTATTGCTGTCCATGTATCCCAACTACATTTTCTAGTGGATTGTTTACCGCTTGGAAGGCGGGGGAGAGGTTTTACGCCGAGGGCTTCGGTTTCCTCTTTGATAATACATCGCATGTTGTCTTTGTGTTTGCATCTTCCTTCCCTTTTATCTTTGCCTTTTATTATTTGCTATGGGTTGTGATTTTAATTTGGCTTAGATAGTTTTTCCAATTCTACATTATAGCTTTTGTTCATTTTCCGCACACTAGTTGTTTGACATAAAGCTTGAATTGGTTAATTTGTAAATTGGGGGTCTAAACGTTCAAGGGTGTTTTTACACTATTTGAACTTTCAATTGGTATCAGAGCGGGTGCACTTGTTGTGGTTTTATTACCTAAGTGCGATCCTAGACCCCTTTGTTGTGGTAGCTATTATGGAAAATACCATGCTGAATTGTAGCTTAAGTGGTTGTGAAAATGACTCTATGCATATGTTTGAAGGGTGTCTTACCAATGAACTTGCTGAGTTGTTAAAAACTAAGAAACATGCTAGGATATTTGTTCACATGCTGGAATATTTTGAAAATCAGAATCATATCTTACACAGTAGCATATCTGAATCTAAATCGTTGATTAAGAAATATAAAAGAAAGAACAGAATGTTGTGTGAGATGATTGATAATCTGAAAATGAAAAGTCAATTTGACAGAAGCATGAAAATTGATGATGAGTCTTTGTTTAAAGATCAAGAATGTTTGTCTCATGTTAGCTTATTTGTGCATACCTCATTGAAGGTGTTTAATGCATGCTTGTGGTATCTTGACAGCGGTTGTTCTCGTCATATGACAGGGGATAAGTCACAATTTAAGACACTCAAAGAAAAGGTTGGTGACTATGTGACTTTTGGTGATGGAAGTCATGCTCAAGTCCTAGGCAAAGGGACTATAGAGATACCTGGATTACCGTTGTTGAAAGATGTGTTATACATAAAAGGGCTGAAGGCAAATCTGCTGAGCATCACTCAAATTTGTGATGATAATTTCCTGGTACAATTCTCTAAGAAGGGATGCTTGATCATCAATGAAGAAGGGATTCAGGTCTTGGAAGGAAATCGGACTACAGACAACTGTTATGGAGTTGTTCCCACGGCACCCATTTCGTGTAGAAGTGCTCGTGTTGATATGTTGGAACTTTGGCATCACAGATTTGGGCATGCGAATTTCAAACAAATAGCTAAAGTGTCCAAACTCGAAGCAGTTGAGGGACTTCCTAAGTTTGGAAAGGTGAAGAAGACCATTTGTGGTGCATGTCAAATGGGAAAGCAAACAAAGGCAAGTCATCACAATATGAATGTAATTGCTACTTCTCGGTGTTTGGAGTTACTTCATGTTGATCTAATGGGGCCTACTAGAACCGAAAGTCTAGGAGGAAAAACATACATTATGGTCATTGTGGATGACTACTCAAGATACACTTGGGTTGAATTTCTTCGAGAAAAATCAGAAGCATGTGAGAGGTTGGAAATTCTATGCAAGAAACTACAAAACGAGAGAGGGGTCCTTATTGCCAAAATAAGAAGTGATCATGGGAGGGAATTTGAGAATGCAAGATTTGAATCTTTCTGTGAAAAGAATGGAATAAAAAGGGAATTTTCAGCCCCCAAAACACCACAGCAAAATGGAGTGGTAGAGAGAAAAAATCGGGTGATTCAGGAAATGGCGAGAGTCATGTTGCTTAACAAGCAAATACCTCAAAAGTTTTGGGGAGAAGCTGTCAACACCTCGTGTCACATTGGCAATAGAATATTTTTCCGAGTAGGAACAAAGAAGACCGCTTATGAGATTTGGAATGGAAAGAAGCCTAGAGTGAAGTATTTCCGGGTGTTTAGAAGCAAATGTTATATCCTAAATGATCGAGAGAATCTTGGGAAGTTTGATGCAAGAAGTGATGAGGGTATTTTTCTTGGGTACTCTACTACGAGTCGAGCGTATAGAGTGTTTAACAAGAGAACTAAGACAGTGATGGAGTCCATCAATGTCAAGATTGTCGATGCCTTATCTAAGGTGGAGATGATTGATGATGGAGAAGGACCGAGCACCAAAGAACCCGATGTTGAGATCGAAGCTCTTGATATAGAAGTTGAAGAACCTACACCAGAAGAAGAATCGACTCCCATCAACCCAAGAATGGAAACGAGATCGATGTCTAGAACATCAAGTCCTCTTACTCCTCCAGAAGTCCATCCTCCCATCTCTCGAAGTGATGAAGTTTCCACATCAAAGAAGCCATCTTCAAGAGTAATTAAGAATCATCCGGAAAGCAACATCATAGGGTCCCTAGATGAAGGTCTTCGTCTTAGAAAAGGAAACATCCTATTGGCCAATCATGTAACATATCATTGCTACCTTGCTCAATTTGAGCCAAAAAGGGTAGAAGAGGCCCTTCAAGATGAGAATTGGGTTGAGTCAATGCATGAAGAGCTGAATTAGTTTGTGAGGAATGATGTGTGGGAACTTGCTCCAAGGCCTGAAGATGTTTATGTCATAGGCACAAAATGGATTTTCAAAAACAAAACCGATGAAGATGGAGAGATAATTAGAAACAAATCCCGGTTAGTAGCTCAAGGGTACACTCAAGTAGAAGGAGTAGACTTTGATGAATCCTTCGCTCCTGTGGCAAGACTGGAATCCATTCGAATCCTCATGTCCATTGCATGCACTTTGAACTTCAAACTCTATCAAATGGATGTAAAATGTGCATTTCTGAATGGATACCTAAATGAAGAAGTGTTTGTTGAGCAACCAAAAGGATTTGAGGATCCTCACTTTCCTAATCATGTATTGAGATTGAAGAAAGCCCTTTATGGCTTAAAACAAGCACCTAGAGCTTGGTATGATCGGCTTACACATTACCTCCTAGATAGAGGATTCAAAAGGGGATATGCCGACTGAACTTTGTTTGTCAAAAATGATGAAGATTATCTCCTTGTGGCACAAGTTTATGTTGATAACATAGTGTTTGGGGCTACCATTGAAGTTCGTGCTATTCAATTTTCTGAGGAGATGAAGAAGGAATTTGAGATGAGTATGGTGGGAGAACTCACATTTTTCTTGGGTCTTCAAGTCAAACAACAGAAGGAGGGTATATTTGTTTCAAAAGAGAAGTATGCTAGAAACATTGTCACGAAGTTTGGACTAGACTCCAAAAAACATGCCTCCACTCCCATGAGCTCATCTACTAAACTGAATGTTGATTCTTCTGGAGTAGAAGTAAGTCCTACCTTATATAGGAGTATCATTGGGAGTTTACTCTATCTTATAGCAAGTAGACCGGACGTTGCATTCAGTGTTGGTGTTTGTGCCAGATATCAAGCTAATCCAAAGGAATCTCACCTAACTGCAGTTAAGCGAATCATCCGATATGTTAATGGAACTTCAAATTATGGTCTGTGGTATTCAAAAGACTCAAATGCTTGTCTTGCTGGGTATTCAGATGCTGACTAGGCTGGTAGTGTAGACAATCGAAAAAGTACTTCAGGAGGCTGCTTCTACCTTGGTAACAATCTTGTCTCGTGGATGAGCAAGAAACAAAATTTCGTGTCTCTATCTACTGCTGAAGCAGAATACATCGCCGCTGGAAGTTGCTGCACTCAGCTTCTTTGGATGAAGAAATTACTTCATGATTATGGAATTCCTCAAGAGACGATGTGTGTCTTTTGTGACAACACCAGTGCCATCAATCTTTCCAAGAATCCTGTCCAGCATTCAAAATCTAAACACATAGAGATACGTTATCATTTCATTCGAGATCTGGTAGAGGAAAGAGTTGTGTGTCTTGAGTTCATACCCACCGACAATCAAAAGGCAGACATCTTCACCAAGCCTCTTGCTGGTCCACGGTTTGAATCACTCCGTAAGACCATTGGTGTTGGTATTCCTTAACTCTCTTGTGTGATGTGTGCTTCACATGTTTATAATATGATATGTCTGTTTTTGTTGGGGCACACACTACTTTGTTGATTTTTTTCTTGATTGTTTGTTTGTCTATTTGTGCATACATTTTGGTCAATTTTTTTTTGTTTGTCAAAAATCCAAAAATCACATAAAAATTAGAAAATCAAAAAGTTTGATTGACATTATTGAGTTTTTGTCTCAAAACTTGTTTTGCCTTGTACCTTTGTGCTAATGGCTTTGTGCATTTTCGAGCATTACTTGTTTCTTTGCACTCATATCACTGTGGGAAAAATCTTGAAATCTATGTGATTGTTGTAAATAGATCTTCAAACTTGTCATGAATGATTAGTGAATGGTTATGTTGATCTTGAGACATGCATAGACTTGTGTTTATATATCTTCCCACTCTTTATTTTTGTTTTTGCTAAAAAGAGCTCTCCAAATGTAAATCTCCAAATGAAAAGAGATATTGAGCTGCAAAAGCCTGTTGCACATACTAGTATTCGACTAGGAAAAAGGGAAAGCGACCAAAAATTAAAGTGAATGTTTATTCAAAAGGCCAAAGGCTTGTTCATTAAAGTGAATTGTCGAATATCACTCTCACAATGAGGGGTAATTGTCTCAAAAGGATCAAAAAGATCAAATGTTATGATTGAAAGTGGAGTCAAATGTAAAGCTTCAAGATATGTCATCAAGTTTTGTGGGAGGTCATATATACATATTTCTATAATTGAGATAGATCATATAATCTAGTGCTAATTGTGTATGCCTTGGTTGAATTGATCATTGAAGCTTCACATTAGACTATGGACTATCTCATTGTTGATATTCACATACAACACACAAGTTTATGTTCATTAAATGCCATATTCATTTGTGTGATTGTACTTGTTGAAATGTGTTTTCACATACTCAATCTTTGTTGATTCAAGCACAAAAAGATTTTTGAGTATTTTAGGTGTTTTTGGAATGTATTCTGCTCTTAAAAACTGAAGATTTCAAAAAAAAAATTTTGCCCTGTTTTGGCAACTCAGTCGCGGGTAAGTCAAGTTGCAGGCCTCAGTCGCATGTTCGCGGGTCTATTTTGGCGACTTGTTCGCGAGTGGAAGGACCAGTCGCGATGGTTACTCAAAGATTTTCGCGGCTCAGCTCGCGACTCCCTCGCGGGTAGACCTTCCAGTCGCGAAAAACACTTAGAAAATTTTTCAAAATTTTGTCTTTAAGTGTTTTGGTGGCTTGACCTAGCGTCTTGTTGGCGACTCACGTCAGTCGCAAAAATCGCGTGTTCTAGAAAATGAGCTCATTTTCAACACTTTTCTCAAAAAGGGGTTTTCACTTGCCTGTCTTGCACTCTGTGTTTGTTCATTTTCTGATCTTACTTTCACTTTTGCATCTTCACTGTGGTAATCTTCAAACTCTTTCAACAACTTGTTACCATTCATTCTATCTTCAAGGAAAGGTATGGGTTTTGTTCTCTACTCTATGTGTTGCTTTTTCCTCACAATTGTTTGTGTTCTCCTTGGTATTCATATTTCTCTTACCTGTGTTTGATAACTTGAGTGTATGATGTTCTCATTTTTGTGTGGTTTTAATCTGACCCACTCTATTGTGTAGCTACATTTGGGTCATTTTTGGCCTTCATTGCTATTTTCTGGACATTCCCATCTAGCTTTTAGGGTTTCTTCATCCACCCTAACTTGATGCTAATAATATCTGTTGGATTGTGCTCTTTCTTTTCCTCTATTCATGTTTCAGACTGGAAATGTCACCATTCAAGAAAGCAGCTGTGAAAGGAGGTGGGTCCAAAGGAAATGAACCTGTCATTGATGTAGATGACTACACACCTCAAACAAAAGGGACTCGCTCTTCCTTAAAGAGTTTCGATCCCAACAAGTTCAGATCCCATGCTGCCTTTCAGTCTTATGAGAATTATTTCAGACATGCTACACTATTACTGGAAAGACCTTTTGACCAATCATCACTTCACGACACTGACATTCCAAAATGGTTTGCTCATAAGGATTGGAATTACCTTCTCTCTGATCTGGATGATGCATATGAGAATTTGGTAAAGGAATTCTTTGCCAACACGATTGTTGAAGGAGAAGAACTTAAGTGCTGGGTTCAGAAAAAGAGTTTTTCAGTCTCTCCAGCATATTTGGCAGAGATCCTTCACATCAACCGACCACTGCTTCGTCACTCACTGGTTTATGATGATCTCTGTCCTGATGAGGAACTCCTTAAGGAGAGTCTTAGACAAGACTTGGAATTCTTATCCAATGGAAACTCCGTCAGTGTTTCCTCTCTTCCTCCAAAACTGAGAGTACTTACAATTGTGATGTTTCACAATTTGTACCCCTTATCAAGCACTGGGTATATGAACCTCGGACGTGCTTTGTTTCTTCATGATCTAATCTCTGATGTAGAAATTGACATCTGTGCTCATATCTTTCATGTTCTGCGCAAAACGGTTCTACGAACTGAGTCCCGAATGTGCATTCCTTTCTGCTGTCTCATTTCAAGGATCTTAAAGCTCAAGGGAATTTATCCAATGGCAGATGAATCTCCTTACTCAAAACCGAGTCCAATCAACATGCGTACATTCAATGCAAGCATTGGACATAGTCGGAAGAGAGCCAAACCGGAAACTTCCGCATCTCACAGTGGCTCTCATTTCAGCACTCTCTCCCTTGATGAAAAACTTGATCACATTGTATCCTCTATACACGAGTTGAATACAAAGATGTCTGGACTCACATCTACTCTACACCATCACAGCACTCGATGGGATATGAAGTTTACCTCACTTCAAACTCAATTGGATCAGATTCAGAGAAGGCTAGAAGAGAATGTATGGCCTATTCCATGACAAAAAGGGGGAGTGATAGCCTGATCAGAGGGGGAGGATATTACCTAAGGGGGAGTGTTTCTGCATTCTTCTTCAGTTTAAGTTGTTATATTGTTGATGTTATTCAGTTTATTTTGTGTCTTGTACCCATGTTGCTTATGTAAGCTTTTAGGGTTATGTTTTATGTATATTTTGTAGGCTTTTTGGTTTGTACCATGCTTTATGCAGCCTTTTATGCTTTGTTTAAATCAGTACTTCTATATAAATGTATTGCATTTTCCTTTAAGTACTGTCACTCTTGTGCCCTTGTAGGATTGTTTCTAGATGCATATACTTAGTGTATTATGCATTGGTTGAGTGTTTGGCATGCAAGAGACTTGCATTGAGCTTGTTTGCTTGTATGTCCTAGTGTTCATTCCAAGTGTGAATGAGCATTGTGGTCACTACCTTGTAGTGATTACTTGGTTGATCAAGCCATGGTTTGTTTCTTAACTCCATCTTTGCTTGATCACATATTGCCTGTTTCATATGCATTTCACGATTTTCTGCTTACAATGATCATGGTGTATTGTTGTGTTTCAGGAGTCTTATGTTCATATGATTCAAGTGCTTCACAGCTTCTAGAGTTAGGTGTGAGTGAGTTTTGCTCAACTGTTCCCAACTCACATGTTAAGTCTAGAGTCTGTTTTAGGGTTTTGTCACGGAATAGCCAAAGGGGGAGATTGTAAGGTTGAATTTATTCAACCATCTAATTGGCTTTATTCCGTGCCAAATTTTCTTGTATTTCAACATTTAGTAACCCTGTATTTAGGTGGGCTTGTTGTAAGGGTAGTGAGTGAGATAGAGTGAAGATTGCTCAAGAGTGTGCAAGAAAACAGAGACTGGCGGCTGGATCTCGCGGGTGACTCGCGGTTGCAAGCCGCCAGACGCAGCACACGTGCCAAGCATGCCAGAAGGTGAACAGTCATGCTAGCTGGAGCACTACAAGACAAAATAGGACAACTGGCCATACGGTTATCTCGCGACTGGATCTCGCAACTCAGTCAAGTCGCGAGGCTAAGCCGCGAGCGAGCCCTGTTTTGAAAAACCTGACGTTTCACATTCTCCTCTCACCTCAGTATAAATACCCCTTATACCCACAAATGAGAGAGAGCTTCCAGAGAGAATTTTGAGAGAGAAACCCTAGAGTAAAACAAGATTGATTCATCTACAATCTTTACATAAGTGTCTCTTCAAATTCCTTAACTCTCTTCCTCTCCATTGCCAAACCCTTGAGAGGCTTTTTACCAAAACCTTGTTCTCACCATATCCATTACTGTGAGAGGGTTGTTTGGTGTTCTGGGAAGCAGTTAGGAAGGAACCAATCTTCATTGGTTGATGCTATGGTCTAGTAGCGGAATCTGGGAAGCTAGAAAAGAAAAAGGTTCGGCGCAACCTCGTTGGAGCAAGAAGCTTGGAGGGCTTAGGTGCACTGGGTAGATTAGGCTTGGAGGGTCTATTGCTATCCATGTATCCCAACTACATTTTCTAGTGGATTGTTTACCGCTTGGAGGGCGGCGGAGAGGTTTTACGCCGAGGGCTTCGGTTTCCTCTTCGATAACACATCGCGTGTTGTCTTTGTGTTTGCATCTTCCTTCCCTTTTATCTTTGCCTTTTATTATCTGCTGTGGGTTGTGATTTTAATTTGGCTTAGATAGTTTTTCCAATTCTACATTATAGCTTTTGTTCATTTTCCGCACACTAGTTGTTTGACATAAAGCTTGAATTGGTTAATTTGTAAATTGGGGGTCTAAACGTTCAAGAGTGTTTTTACACTATTTGAACTTTCAATGGTGATGATGATAATAGTCATCATAATAGTTTCCACATGTAGACCTTTGGACCAATCAAGGCTATTTCTCTAAAAAACACTAAGAACACGAGCAAATCATTAACATAGAATACTAGACATGGTTTTCTTTCTTTTCTAGAAGAATTAAGACATTATCCTTAGGCTCAAATGCAAAGCTCGGCCAAGCATGGCAAAGCATAGCTATTGCCATGACAAGAAGCTAACCGAATCCAAACACATTAAAAACATTACAATGGCCTATTAAATAACTAAGGAAGGGAAACATTATGCCCAGAGGAAAAAAATATAAAATAAAATAAACAAAAGCCCTTTTTGGCATTTTTACAAACATGTATATGCATAAGCACTCTAATAAAAAAATTAAAAAAAAAAAGAAGCAAGAGAGGAATAGAACCTTATGGCATGTACATGTCAAATATCAATTACATGGCATAAATTTCTATTACTAATTGAATTGAAAAAACCAAAGAATTTTTTTTTCCCAAATAGATACATGACCTACAAAGAATTAAAGAACCCATATTTTGCAAATCTCGAGGTAGGGATCTAGACTAAGAAATACCAACCTGAGGATGGTTAGAGTCGGAAATTTCTTTTGCTGGATATGGATTTATTTCCTTGAAGAAGGATTTTTTTTGCCATGAAAATCACTGCTTAATCTCAGGTCCTATGATTTCTCCCCACTCAACAGGGTAAGAAATGACAGAATCGTATTGTAGAGACAAATTTCTTGCAATAACCTATCTCTATCTTCAAGCTGCTTCTGCTTTGCAGATTGGAAAACTTCGTAAAATTTTGTAGCTTTTTCTACCATACCTAGAATGATAGAAAAACAGGAATATAATGTGACCATGAATATAAGGAGATGGAGTGAACGCAAGAGCAAAGTCTGAGAAAGGAAGAAGAAAGAATTGGAGAACTAGAGGAAGAAGAAGAGAACGTAAGAGAAAAAGCTGAGATAGGAACCATTTCAAATTTTTTTAGTTTATATAGACTGACCTACTTTACTAGTAACCGGTTACCATTAAAATTAAAGGAATAGTCAGGATTGAAACTATAATAAATTGATGGTTAGGACTAGGGAGGGTACCGTACCTCCCAAAACAAATAGGGGGTACTGTAGAATGACCCGTATTATAGACTCCAAATTCAAGTGAATTAGAATTTGTGTGCTACAAGGAGTGTAAGTCGGTTAGGTAATATATAAAGATAATATATATTAAGTTTTTGAGGGTGCTACATATTGAAGAATAGAGAAAAAGGATTGCCGCACAAAGACCAAAGGTGAGAGTAGCAACAAGAATTGCTGCACAGGAAAAAGAGAGAGAGAGAGAGAGCAAAGTGTTGCCGCATTTGAGAAAGATAATTAGTATGTGTGAGAGCAAAGAAAACAAGAGAGATTTTTTCTTTAGCCGTGAGACATACACAAAAATTATTGTAATTGATTTGATAATAGTGAAATTATTCAGAGTTTGTCCCGTGGTTTTTCCCTTCAAGAAGAAATGGTTTTCCACGTAAATATTTGTGTTCTTGTGTGTGATTGTTATTTTGGATTGCTACCTTTTTCCAACAACCTATTCACAATACAAATAACCACGTTGTAACACATACATTCAATTCAAGTTAACCCCAAATTCAACACCCCCCCCCCCTCACCCCCCCCACCCCCCCCCCCCCCCCCAAAAAAAAGAAAAAAAAACTTTTCTAAATAGAGCATTTTACAAAAAAACAAGAACATGTTAATTTTAAGCGAAATAAAATCATACATACCAAGAGGGAAAAGAACACCGAAGCCGCCAATACCACATGTGTGACAATTGTGCACAATATTTGCCATATAGACATTTTTTTTGTTATTGAGTTAACCGTAGGGACCAAATTAAGTATAAGTTGAAAAATAATAGAGACCTAATTTTTTTTATGAGAAATACGGAAATTTTATTAAGAAGAGGAAAGACACAAAGCATCTTGAAACACAAAGTGTTCAATACACAATGGGGTTTCCTCTAACCAAGTAACAAAAGTATCAATCCCTTTGGCGTGATGTGCCAAAGTGTGTGCTGTTATGTTTCCATGTCATCTAACATGCAGTATTTGAGTTCTTCAAAAATCTTGCAAGCTGTGATGGGTACCCCTAATGATGTCCTCAACAGTAGCTAGTGCTGTGGATGTATCAGTGAGAGCACCTGAGATAGTTGATGAGTCAGTCTCGAAAATGACATCTTGTAGTCCAATATCTCTGGCAAAGTAAACTGCTTCTTCCATGGCTTTGGCTTTAGCTTCAAGAGGTACCAGTGGTAGTGGTATGTGTTAGAACATATGTCATTTAGAGTTGACTAATCCTTTGACAAAACGCACTTTACTTGTAATTTGGTAGATCTAGGATGTGTTTAATACTTCAAGGAACAAGAGTTCAAGTCCAAGTATTGAAGCCATGCAAATTTGTCCAAGAATCAAGTGAAGAAATGTTGTTCATTAAAGCTCGACAAATATCTTGACAGATGTATCTATCGAGATTTAAAATGTGAATCTCGACAGATAGCTCGACAAATGTATCTATCAAGAATTACGAAAATCAGATTTCCAAATATGTTGTTCACGCATATCCAAGCTATGTGTTTAGGTTTTCTTTTCTCACAACCCTAGACATATATAAGGATTATTTTAAGGGCTGTCTTAGTTGATGAAACTTGATGCAAAGGTTTTATTCATGTATATTGTGATCAGAGACAATTTGCCTAGTTCATCTTTCTCTTGAAGAAGCTGCTGCATTTGTACGCTGTAGGGTTTTGTAACGAAGGAGCTTCTTGATCTTCATCGTGTGGATGAACTGAAGAACTTTACAGCCAACATCCTTCTCAAGTTGGTGTGTTAGTCATGTACTTGAATCCGTGCATCGTTTGGTTAGTCACGTACTTGGAGCCGTGCATTGAAAGGAGAGATTGTCACTATATTACAAGTCCAATTGTGTATTGGGATAAGGGTTCAATTGTAGGTTGGTATAAGGTATTAGGATTCCTTTACTTGTAACCGCTTGTTATGATAATAGTGGATTCTCGGGAATGGTGACCTTAAATTCACCCGGTGGGATTTTGCCTCGGAGGTTTTCCCCATTCATAAACAAATCACCATGTCAAATTTATTTTTGCTGCATTTAGTTATTTGGTGATTTGTTTGTGCTACCACGCTATTGCATGTTAATTGACTTAATTAACTCACTTGGCTAATTAATTGGTTAATTTACCCAAGGGGTCAATATATTCTTGGTCTATCAGTATGTGCTTGCTCAAAGCTGCCAGCACTGAACCTTCATGGTCATGCACCATAACACCAATTCCTACGGCCTTGGTGTTTGAGAAGACAACCGCATCCACGTTGGTTTTATACCATGGGTAATCTGGCGGGGTCCACCGTATGTCTGCATGTTCCTTATGATGAGGCTTTTAGAGGTGGACAAGCTAGTAGTCCTCAAGTATGACTTAGGCCTTATGGATTATCTCTCTGCTGGATTGGCGTGGGGCTCCATGCCTTGTTTTATTTCTATTGTACCACATGCACCAAGCAATTGTGGCAATGAGCTCAAGCAGTTTTTTCCTTATGTGCTGTATAAAAATGAGATGCCAGATAAGGTCTACAAACTCCCTGTAGCGTATGCCTCTAATATCTAGTGGTAATCCAGATGCTTCCTAAATCTCGCGAGCTGCTGTGCAGTCCCAGAAGAGGTGTCCACTGGTCTCTTCACCCGAGCCGCAGGCTTTACATGAGGCTTCATCTAGGACCCCACGATGGCATAGGTTTGTTTTAATGGGTAATATGTTGCGGCTAGCTCTCCAGGTAAATGTTCTTTTTTTGTTTGGAATGCTAAGACCTCAGATAGTGCTCCAGAAGTAAGTATGGTCAGGCTCATTTGATGCCGTACATGAGTTTGCATGGGGAGATAGGGATAAGGCCACCTTGTACACACTGTTGACGGTGACCAAACCTCTTGGAGTGTAGGCCTAGATTAAACGATCTTTGGCTCAAGTTCAGCTACTTGGAATGCCCAGAATGGCATCGACATCATCTGGTAGAAAGATTTTCATTATCATGTCTTCTTTCCACTCCCCGGTTTCTTCATTTAGGAGGGTGCAAACCCGTGAATCAGCGGGTATTGTACTCAGTGGAGATATGACTCCAAAGGTGGTTTGTTTTGGGAGCCACTTATCAAACCAAATCTAAACAGAGGAGCCATCACCTACTTGCCATCTGCTTCTGGCCTTAACTACTTCTTGGGTAGCCATGATGCTTCACCATGCAAAGGAAGGTTTTGAGCCCAACTCCGCATGTAGAAAATCATAGTGTAGAAAGTAGCGAGCTTTGAGGACACGGTATACTAGAGAGTTGGTATTAGTTTGTAATCTCTAGCCTTGCTTGGCGAGAAGTGCCAAGTTGAAAGCTTTTAGATTTCAAAAACCCAATTCACCCTCCTTCTTTTAGATCTTGAGACCCAATTGACTACTAAGAAAAGATATGGATCACATTGACCATGACCTCAAAATGTAAGGACCAAAATGGTGTTTTTGCTTTTATTAATACTAGTCTCATCACATATGTTTCGCGCTAACGACGAAGTTCTTTCTTTTTTTTTGGATTTATTGTCACAATTTTCCATTCATAACTAAATTTTTAATAACAACTTTCATATAATTCATGATGATGTACAAAAATTAGTAGGCTGAATTCTCCGGGCTTCAACGATGGTCAAGCGACCTAAAGAGGAAGAAATAGACTATTGAAGGTGACCGGGGTGAACCAGCCAAGGACCCTCTAATGGTTAAGTCAGTTTTTTCTCTAGAACACTAGTGTAGTGAGTGGATGAATAGTAATACGTACCTTGGTTGGATGAGGTTTGGTCCCTTTTATAGAAAGTTTGAAGTGGGTCTACTTGGTGGGTACCACTAATATTGTGGGAGATGTGTGGACTTGGTGGGGAGAGTAGAGTGAATTTCGGGGAATTCACCCCACATTCGAAGATGAGGGTTAGTGGTCTAACCATTTGAGATTGTGGAAAACACTTAGAAATTTACTAATTGTTTATTGGTCTTCCATACCTTCTCATGGTATGGATGACCTAGTTCTCCTTAAACGACAAGTGTCTCTTTGGATGACTGGTGATTTGCTTGGACGTCCATATTTTATATTTGTGGTGCATATTTCTCCTTTCTCCTTTCTGAAGGTTGTTTTGGATGTTACTGGTCTTGGACGACCTTATGAATGAAGACTACTAGTTATTGATCACCATTAGTTGCCCCCTTGTTCATAGGTCGTTTGTGCTCTTGTCGTACTTGCCTTGTGTTGCTTTTTCTGGGTTTTTCTAAATTTTTATTACATGTGGCACTTTCTGATGCATTGATGGGTCAAACACATGGCATCCAAAGATTTGATGAAATCAATTAGCGAAGATGTTGCTGTGTGGCTTGATTTGAGTGGCCAGGAGGTCGAGTCGCTTCATTCTTGGGGAAAGTGGCCGCGTGGTGCCTTCTGGTTGGTCTGCGTCGCTTCAGTGACCCTGCTGGTCACCTATAAATAGCTCAAGACCTCTCTCACCCTCTCACTTTCTCAAATTTTCTCTTCTGGCATTCTTATCTCGATTCATCCTTTGCGCCTCATCTAGAAGTCCTCTTCCGTCCTTAGTCTTCTTCATCTAGCATCAGGTATTATCTCTTTTCTCATCTAAGGTTTTCTTCTTTAGTGCTTTCTTATAAATGGCTGAGATTTCAGTTTCTTCGTCTAGTGATAGGGATGATAGGGAAATAGACGAGTACCATGACAATAGTAGTAGTAGTGCATGCACAACCTTTAACTTGTGAACATTAGGGCAATTTTAAAAGAAAAGATCAAAACGCGGTTAGTCAAACAAGCGAGATACAATTTCTACTAGCCGTATGCCTTGATAGCAGTGAAAGCATAGAAATTTCATGCAAGGAATTTTGATAATTTTAGAAATTTTTTTTTTTTAAATGTGAGGGCGTTAGTTTTTTTAACAGTAGAGTAGCAGAAATACTGATTTGGCGGATGTGTGAAGTTCAAGGAGCAAATTGGCAAAAATAAAAGTTCAGGGGGTATGATGACTACTACTCTAAAGTTGAGAGGGGTGTCAAGGCTATTTTTTTATCTATAGAAAAGGGGTTCACTTCCTATTTTTTCATTCAATGGTTTATATGATTTAGAGGAATACAACATCTAAAATTTATCTCTTTATGGTAAAATAATTTTTAAAATTTAGTACACATCACATCAATAAGGCTAACTTATATAATCTACCGAGACAAAACTACCAAATTTTCAACCAACCTATCAATGGTAGAGGTTGGTAGGTTGGTAATGGTTGGGAATTTTTTCAGCCCATCAATGGCGATTTTGTTATTTATTTATTTATTTTTTTAAATTCCCTCAATCCATCCAATCTAACATGTGCACAATCATAAGGACTAGGTTGTTGGTTTATAGGCTAAGAGCATTTATATTAGCGCAATCACATGTTTAGCTAAATTAGGGTTAAAATTTTACTTTTTCTATTTTAGCCTATCTATTTTTTAGGTGGGTCTCCACCTGCCTCTATATCATTTCCTTCTTCTTCTTCTTATTATTATTTAATAGTTGTGGAGGAAAGATTTGAATCGGGAACATCTCAAAAAAAAAAAAAAATGTTGTTAAACTACAATGCAATTGGCCTTATTTCCAGTTCAATATACTATTTTTATTCTACCCAACCACTTAAAAAATGCTATTTTAAACCACCGAATTCATCCAACAAACTCAATATTCGCCATAACAAAGCTTTCATAAATGATGGGAAACTTATTGGTGATGGGTTTTGTCACTTGGATTAAAATAGAATTTTTAAATGGTTGGTATAATAAAAATAGTGTGTGATGGTGAGACACAGTTCTTGCAACTAGACTTAGTTGGCCCAATCAAAACTCGTCAATCAATTAAAAAACTATAACGACAATTAACTTTCAATCAGAGGAATGATTTTATTGAAAGTGCACTAGCCTAGTTACTAGGTGCTAATTAAGACCCACAAATTTTAATTACGACTTGATTAATTTTAAGTTAAACATAATTAGTGTGGAATTAACATAATTAACCAATTAATCAACCAAATCTATATGCCAAAGCATGGATAATCATTTTTGAACAAAGCAATTAAGTTAAGGGTAATAAATAAAGGGATGCGAACCAAAGATAACATCGGATGTGTTAACGAAGTGGAATACTTGAGAACCTAATGGAAAACCTCTCTATAGCCTGAGAAGTCAAATCGATCTGCTATGTGAATAAGTTGGAGTACAGGGATGACCCTCCAAACTTAATCTACCCAATGTATTCAAGCTCTCTGAGCTTCTGCTACCAATAGACTACACCAAGTTGTTTTTCTCAAGATTTTTGGATCCTGTGACAACAATCGGTTGCACCACCAAGATTTGGCAAAGACCCAATGCTTCTCTCAATGCTCTGAAACACACTCAACACTCATTTATTGTGTGGGATGTGCTAGTTTAGCTCTTCTCATGGTATGCAAATTAGAGAGGGAACAGAGTATAGAAAATCTAAGAGATTTGTGTAGTAGATTGTGGGCTCACAATCACTAGCTCTCCAATGGTGTTTCTAGGGTTTTCTCTCAACAACTCTACTTATAATTTTGTGGGTATATATAGTGTAGGTGAATGGGAGAAAGTGTGCACTCAAAAAAATAGCTAGCGGAGTGTCTCGCAACTCACTTGCTGGTTGGCCTACTCATGAGAAAGCTAGATGTAACCAACTTTTGAATCTTCAGTATGTGCCCTTCACATGATCTCTTGTGGGTGCTGCAATCCAGAGTTTCTCACAAGGCAATCTTGAAATTCAATGATTTAAGCAAAATTTCACCAACTTTAGACTAAACTCATGTACATAAAATCCCACAAAAATAAAAGGAAATAGATGAAAGAATTGCAAAGCAAATTGAGACGAATATAAAGCCAACAAAACCACACGGAAAATCACAACTTAACAATTTTATAATTTTGACAATTTGTAGAATATAATTTATATTTGGTTGAATGAGAACTTGAGATGATATGCTGATAAGTTTGGATTAACTGTGAAAGGGAAATGCAACCTAGCTTTTAATCTTAGCGCACATTTGCTACATTGAATGTAGATTACATTAGAAATAGTAATACCTACTATGATAAGTACATGTGCATGGAATTAATACTATACTAGTGAAGGAATATGTAAGACAATTATGCATAGGAAATCTTAATATCTAAGGCGGCATTCAAATATTTTTGCTTCTTTTTAACAATCAAGAGTTTGTTGATAGAATGCATGGATATTCCATTTTTGCTCACGTATTGTTTTTGCTCACGTACTTGTATCTAATACATACCGGACTAGTATATACTGGATACTTCTAAGATACATAATCAATCTTCTACTTTTAAAAAAAAATAAAAAATAAAATAAAATTGAGTGCCAATACATCTAGGATACAGCCATGATACGACTTGGATACCGTTGTAACCCAACCCTCAATAATGAGAGATAGCCTAAACTTGGAAGAATTTTTATTTATATGTTTTATATATTGGTTTCTATGTTGAACACATATAATAGCTACAGATTCACTTTATTATCCATTATTACTTTTAAATTGATACATGCTTAACAATATATATAAAATATAAATAAATACATTTAATAAGTAATTAATACATATATCCCTGTGTATCATAGCCTAATTTTTTCAAGAAATGTTAAATCCGCATATCCGTATCCATGTCATATCCATACCCGTATCCGTAATATGCATCTTAGGTTTGTTGCATTTCAACTTCTACTGGGACTGATGATGCTCTGAACTCTGGAGTGTCAAAAGTTGTACTTAAATAACCGCCTCAAAGAGTATTCATTTGCACCTGATGTGTCCACCAGAGTTGGAGCTCTTCTTGGATTTTTGATACAGAAGTATCTTACAAGTCTAACTGCCTTCTTCCAAGTACTCTCTTCACCTGGAGTAATGTTTCCTTCGAAAGCATTGTGATATTGCTGACGACTTATAAATAAGCGAACTAGGAATAATAAAAGACAAATGGTAGAAGTGACAAAAGATATTAGATAGAGAACCCCAAAGCTTTGGAGGCTCAAGCTTTCAGGTTCGCTGGAAGTTATGTTGGCTGAGCACTCATTTTGGGGAGTCAAACCATTTTTTCTTTAGTGACAAGATAGTTCCAGCCTCCGACAACTTAAGAATTGCTTCAGAAAAATCCCTTGTAATTGGCGAGCCTCTCTGGAAGACCTGGGTGGGAAGAAAGATAAAGATTTATATTAGATTCCTTCGTAGTAAAACTGAAGTTATTTATTAAAATAGATAAGAGCGACCGATTGTTTATTAAGCCAAGAGTTTCTTTATTTGCTCGGCTGGAAAGGAATAACTCTATTTACACAAAGACAACGTATCTTCTGTGCCTAGTATATGGAGTGGGTACATGAGATAATTATTGGTACAAAACATATTTCGTGTCATTTTATCACTTAATGACCCTAACCAGTTGTAATTAGTGGGTGAAAACCTTGATAAGTTGAGTAAAAAGTTGTGAAATAAGTGCTCTAACATTCCTTACTTAGAATCTAAACAACAATATATACATGTGTAGAAAAGGAAAGGGGGTGCATGCGCACATGAACTCGTGTTTGTATTGGTAGATTCGTTTAATCAGTATCAGACATGAGACGTATATTTCTGCGTCCAATTATGTATCTCTCTTGCATCATTCTAAGCATAAGAATTAACTTGAACAGAAATCATAAAAACTAAACTAAGGATTAAATCAGTTAATACTCACAAAGCCCAATCCTCCAAATCCGTGAGTATGTAGTCTGTTACTAGTGTAATCCTTGCAATTCTTATTAAGGAAAATTTCCTCATATGGGAATTCAAGAAAGACAGCAAATATTTTCTCGTTTGAAAAGCTTGGAGTGCTTTATGTTTATGATCTTGATATTCTGTTCCTTGAACTCAAACGCGTTCACCAGGTATTTCTTTACTGACAAATTGATACAGCCAACTGGTAAGTTGTTCTTCTTTAACAACTCCATATAATTTGGTTCCAGCTTTTGCACAGCGAGCATTGAAGATAGACTAGCGGTATAGCTCGAGGGTAGGATCAATACGACAAAAAGCCACACTCCCATCACCAAACGTGTCAAGTTGTTATGGATATTCTTCCCTGCAACATGAAACCATGTGCTAGCTATGAGTACTTTCTATAAGAACTTGGTGACGGTATGGAATGAATGAATGCCGTGCTTGGCTCCTTTCATTGTATTGTATTTATAAGTGCAGATTACATGTGTCTATCCAATTTGTTTCTATCTAAATTTATTTAAGTCATCAAATAACAGAACATATCCTAACAGAATTTCAAAATACATAAAAACTTCTTCAACATAGTATTATCACTTGCAGTCTTTATCTTGTTACTGTAGGGATGTAGATGAGAGTTCTGATTCAATACTACGCGTTTCTCCAAAAAAAAAAAAAAAAAATACTCAGGTAAAGTAATGTTTTCCCTTCAAAACATTGGAAACATTGAGTGGCACTCAGATTATCTTAGCTTCTAGATGGAATGGAAAATCTGTTTCCAGTGTTTGATTGACTGCTGCAGATAGCTAGGTTATAATAGCATTTCATGAGCTCTATTCTTAAGATTGATACTTACTATGTGCAAAAAACAGAGAGGAGAATGTGAACCAGAGTGCTGTGCTAATCTGATTCCTCCATGAGCTAATGAATTCTGGATTGGATTGCTTCTCCAACAACCAAACTATGAGCACTGTGTATATTAAGATGGCACTAGTCACCAACCACATGTCCCAGGTGAAAGACTTTGTAAACATAAATGCTGACCCTACAGGTTTAGCCGGAGCTATCATTGCCACACCTGACTCAATGTATGGAGCAGTGAAATCTACGTATTGCAGCCGTTCGGCTGTTATAGTCAAGTCACCAATGGCAGCATCATAGGTCTTTTGTTGTATTCATTGGGACCACAGGACAAGCATAAGATATTAATCAGAAATAAATTAATGTAACAAAATAAAAGAGGTGTAAGAAGAAGAGAGAAAAAAAGGACAGTTCTAGTCAAATATTCACTGCCTTTCGGCCCAGTTTCTAGTCATGCATTCCCTGCTCTTGTAAGAGGCCTCTCTCTCTCTCTCTCTCTTAGATAAGGACCTAGCTAATTTCAAATAAGCTGTCAAAAAAGTCTCTCCTTCAAATTACAAGTTAAAAATGATATATTTTTGAATTACATGTGAGTAACATTTAGTAGTTTCAGGATTTGTACAAACCAACTTAAGAAGAGTTCCAACTAATGCTTTACTTACAGTTTTGGAGGCCAATTTGATATATTGTCTATCTTCTACCTAAGATTAACAAAAATGGGCAATTCAAAGGTTGAAATAAATTTTCGATCAATTTTTTAAATATTCTGTTACTTAGAATATTAAACGAAAAAGCACATGGGGAATGCAGTTTTTAAGTAACGGTTTTTTTTTGTTTTTTTTGTTTTTTTTTTCCAGAATATGGTAAAATTCTTTAGATAAAACCTGCAAATATAAAACTCAGCAGAATAATTTTAGGGGTTGTGTTTGTAGTGTATGCTGAAGCTTTTTATTAACAAGCGTTTCTCAAGGGATAACAGGCAGAGAAGTTGTTACCTCATTGTAGGTGCAATTACAGGCCTCCAATTTATAAGGCAAAGGATATCCCAAAAGTTCTCGTGCCTTAAGGAAAATTTGAATGCAGAAACCAGAATAATTGTTCTCATTTGGTTTCACCCCGTAATCAACCTTCACAAAATTCCCAAATGATGCTGTACCTGGAACTCCAATTTTCAATGGCTTTGCATCAGTAGGCATTTCCCAACCTTTCGGACTTTCTTGTAAGTTCCTCTGCAAAATTACGGGAGCAACCAAAGTATTTGGTTTTCCTATAGAAGGGATCATGGAGAACCCTAAGTCTGGTGTCCAGAACTCTATTTCTTTGTATCTCTTTCCAAGCACGTGTACAATGCTCAAAATTGTAGTGTCTGAGAGCTGGCCTGCTTTAAAATGTATTTTGCCACTAAAACCAGAGAAATTGCTTAATAACATACTATCTAACAACATCTTTGGACTACTGTTGTTATTTGTCATTCTTTCGATCGCTTGAATAACAATTCTAATGCTATCATATGCTCGCAGAGCATAAAAACCAGGGTCGGAGTTGTCTTCCTCTGGATATTCAGTTCTGAAAATTTTCCGAAACTGAGCATGAAAATCATGGTACTCTGAGGTAACTTCTTCAGAATAATGGGTTTTAATTCCAATTGCACCTTCCATAGAGGAAATAATCGAGTTGTTTACAGAGTCCAACAAACTTGTAATGCCATCTGGAATTATCCAAGTTGAATCTCTCCTTACAAGCCCCATATCCTTAGCTTCCCTGAACAAATGAATCGCCATTTCTAATGATGACTCAAGAACAATGAAATTTCTTAATTGTGTTTTCATTAACTTAACAAGCCCTTCATGAACAACCCATCCTGGATCAGACATAGAAGAAAATGGTGGAAGGACCAAACGGTACTCAATCTCCGAACCCACATGTTGGAGAGCCTCAGTTAAAAGTGCCAACTTTCCGGAATCACCACCAAATGCTTCATCTTCATAAATCACTACAACCCTTTTCCAATTGTATGCATGAACAATATTTGCAATGCATTTTATTTGTTCGGAACCGTTTTTAGCCATTTGTATCAAGAACGGCCAGCGAAGTTGCATTAGAGGTGGATTGATGGCTGGTGCTGCAAACGAAATAACCGGAACAAGAGCTTGACTTCCAATATCAGCTACTAGAGCTGCTTCTTGCCATTTTTGCATGCCAATAATCACCTTAACCCTTTTTTCTCTAATCATCTCTTCTACTACAACCAAAATTTACATATTCCATCAACTTAGATGTTACTGATATTTTTATGTTAACAAAATGAGCAAGTGATAGAGACTACTTACCAGAAGAAGTGACTCTAAGCGAGTCCTGGATATGGAGAGAGTTTTTGAGTCTTTGAACTTGTGTTGTAGTTTTGAGCTGCAATTTCCATCGCTATTTTCTCTTCTTTTCCAATACGAGTATTAACATCAATGATTAAACCTACACATGTAACATTTTTGTTGTTGGCTTCAGCTCCATAGGAGTCGATGAGAAGAAACAAGATTAGGACAGAAAAGAGAACCCAAGATCTCCGGACTGTGCTAACCATTATGAGTTGGGAAGGCATTTGGAAACACGTGTGGGGCTTTAGTGACATTGCAGACAACACTATAAATACTGTTTTAGTCTGTTAGAGAGATTTTAATATATGAATGGTCCGGGAGTGGTAATTTATGGTCAAAAAAAGCGTTATTTCTATATCAGTGTGAAGTCTTGAATCTTTGGCTTTTTCTTCTTCACATTCTTCCCGACTTTGCTAACCAATAATGAAGGAAGGGCCCAGTCGGCTAGCCCATACCATTTAGTAAGAAGACAACATATACAAATCAAATCTTGGGAGCTAGTTTATTATCCCAATGAAGGGCATGGTAAGAAGACATTCAGAATTCAAAACCACAAATATACTACTAGAAGCAATTGATGTATTGAAGTTCTTTGTTGGAGCTAGTTTTGATTTATTGAGTTTCTAGATTCATTTGTTAGCTAACACTAGAATTCATATTCCTCTGGAGCTTGTCCAGTAGATTTAGTGCTTTGAGTTTTTAATCACTTCAAATTTATCTGATCAAAGTAGCAGTCGGGATTTAGGAATCTTTGCATGCCTATTACTTTGTGTATGCATGCGTGTGTAGTTTAATGATAAATAACTTGCATTCAGAGGAATGATTTTATAATTCTGACAATTTGTAGATTATAAGTTATGGTTGGTTGAACGAGAACTTGAGATGGTACTATTCTGATTAGTTTAATTAACTTTGAAGAGGATGTTATATATTTAGACCCCTATAAACTCAGATTATTTAACCTAATAATTAACCAAGTTTTTATTTAGGTTTATTAAATAGATCAAGGTTAAACACACATCAATCATATCATAAACAACGGAAAAGTAATGAACACAAGTGATATAATGACTTAGGAAAACCAATGAAACCGTCCAGTTTCAAGGTAAAAAATCTGGGGACGACTTAACATAAACAATCACAAGGCAAAAATTCACTAAAAGAATGGAAGTTTTACAATAGATTCAACCCTAAATCTAATGCTACATCTTGCAGTACTTACTCACGTGATCACACACAGCAACGAATCCACAGACTCTTTTATTTTGTAATTATGAGATCTCATTCAAAGGTTTAGATCATCAACTGTGATTGATCTTGTATGCAACAACTTTAGATTTACCGGTTCTAATAATGTGTAGATGGAATTCCAATAGTGACTTTAAAAGGAGAAGGCATAGTACTTATTAGATCTCAAAAGAGCACCTCCAAAGTCTCTTCAAAACATGCCTTAGGGTTTCCTTTAAATACTTAGTGAAATAGACCTGAAACCCTAATCACATATTGGGCTTAATAAGGCTGTTGGGCAGAAATTAAAATCTGCAGAAACGCATCTCAACCTGTCGAACCATAGTCTCGATCACAAAACATATAAATACTGATCAAAACGTTTAAAACCCTAATTCACACTAATTACGTGATTAGGCGACAAAATACTGAAATTTACCAAAAATGGCAAAATTTAGTTAAATGCAGAATCATAAACGACTGACCTTAAGGGTCGTCCCAAAACAAATGAAACATTATTCTGACTTTTGAGCAAAAAGTTAGTAAGGAAACAAAAATTACTATAAATGGCAAAATCGTAGTTTTCGGGGCCTAAATAAAGGAATTCGCCATTTTCAAGAGTATCTCGTGGCAAAATAACGACCATTGCTTAGATGGTCGTTTCGCTTCAGTTTGCCAAATTTCATACAATTTTGACTCTGAGGCCCTTGATTTGTACTAGTGTCTTTCTACCTTGTGCGTTGATTTCAGGCACGCATGAGAGTCCATGAAGGCCATGGCCGCTATGTTCTACATCATTTTTTGAGTCTTTGAACTTGTGTTGTAGTTTTGAGCTGCAATTTCCATTACTATTCTCTCTTCTTTTCCAATACGAGCATCAGCATCAATGATTAAACCTACTCGTGTAACGTTAATGTTTTTGGCTTCAGCTCCATGGTAGAAAATGAGAAGAAAAAAGATTAGAACAGGAATCAGAAACCAGGATCTTGGAACCGGGCTAACTGTCATGACTGGGAGCAGCATTTGGCAATTTGTATCGATGTGTGGAAATTGGAATAGCATTACAAAAAGTCAAAAAGTGTTTGGATCGATCGGAAGATCCTAATACATGGACCATCTTAGATGTGTGAACTTAAAAAACGCTTTATTTCTAGATGTCTCGGTGTGGAATCTTACATCTTTGATTTTGCTTTCTATAAAGTTGATTTTAGCAAACTTACGGGGAGATGTAGACCTGGTAAACTGGTCAAGGAAATCAGGTATGGGTTTGATTTCGCGAAGTTTGGGTCAGAAATGAGTTTTCCTAAACCGGTTATAAAACTTATGATATGAGTCAGTCATATGACTAACATCTGTTTTTCTCATGGCAAAAATGAAAATAAAAAAATAGAAAAGAAATTTGGTAATATTGTGCTTATTTTCTTTCAATACAATTAAAAGAGCAAAGAAAGAAAAATACTTGAAAACAAAAGTTAAATAATACATAAAATTTAAAGTTTATGTAGTCCAAGGTCCATTAAATTGGAGTCTCCAAGTTTCGACCTCGTGTAAAAAGATGTGAGTGACTGTATGAAGAAAGAAAGGAAATTAGTTAAAAACAAAAAAAAAAAAAAAGGGGAAAAAACCCTACAGGAAAAAGGGCAAATCCAACCTGACCTGTCAATTTAGAGGGTTAGGTTTGTATTATCTTATTATTTAATGGGTCCAAAATTCTCTGCCTATGCCTGCATTTTTCTTTCAAGTTCAGACAAAGTTTCACCCAATTTTGTCAGGTCTAGACAAATGAATAAGAAGTATAAAATTTTTCTGAATTAAAACATGCTCAGATTCTTCTGGGAGCTTTGAGAGTGACATCTTTTAAAGTCAATAATTAGTGGGAATGGGGAATGAGAAATGTAGAGTTCCCCGTAATTCCATCACTGTCTTGGTGGTTGAGGAAAAGTCTACTAATTTTTTTTGAGAACAAAATTCTGCATGTTAGTGACGGAATATTGCAATAGTTAACCATTTTATAATTATAAGTGTTGGTTTTTAGACCCCTTAAAACACAATTGATTTAACCTAGGTAATTAGCCAAGTTTTTACTTAGTCCAATTTAACAAATCTAGGTTATCACAATTATAAAGATCATATCATGCAAAGCAACGGAAAATAAATAACACAAGATATGATCACCCAGGAAACCAAACCGGTAAAAACCTGGGGAGAATTTGACCTAGCTATCCTCAAGGTAAACTTGAATCCACTATCTTGAAAGAATCGAAGTTCATACAATAAGACTTACAAGCCCCCACGCTCGACTTCTTATTGCTACCCAACAGTAGAACTTACTGACACGACCACGTGCAAGCTCCGAATCCACGGACTCCTTCTTTCTTGGATTCACCACCAGATACAAGCACACCCGCTTGTGTTTTCTTTAAGCTTCAATGGCAGCAACCGAGTTGATCATCAAGGTGTAGATAAATCTTCTCCTTGAAAACCCTAAGTTTATGTAAAGGAAAGCTCCTCTAGATCTCATAAGAGATTTACACAAATAGTAATATAAGCAACACTAAAACGTGGCTAGGGTTTGCCTTTTATACTTAGGACAAATAAGAAACCCTAAAAACGTTTTAAAACAACTAGGGCTGAGTTGGAAAATTCTGCAGAAAAACATTCTGCCCGAGCTTCGATCAATCGAGCCTAAGCTTCGATCAATCGAGCCAGACCGAAATGCATTAATCTTTTCTGCATTCAGCTCGATTCCAACTTTACATAAATGCACAACTTTGAGCAAGACTAAAACACTTCTAAACACATTGTTTTGATCATGGTTTGCCAACAATACATATTAGAGTTCTAAATACATAAAAACCTAAGTCTTTATAACCTAACAATAAGATTTTAAGGGTACATATAACCACACGAGGTGTGACTTGATGGTAGAAGTTCTCGTCTTGCACCTAGAGAGGAGCAGTTCAAACGATAGCCCTAGCAAGACCCGTGTGGTACACGTGGTATTACACATTGCCGTCACATGGCATGGGGTCGATGAGCTCACACCGGAGACCCATTTTTTTCATTCAGCAAAAAAAATGGTACATATAAGATACTTTTTCATTGACTATGGGAGAGAGTTAAAAATGTTTTCAATAAAAAATGGAGTCCCTGAAATATAGAGATAGTTTGTGAGTCTTTGAATTGGAGTGGCATTTTTTCAGCTAAAATTTCCTTTGCTATGATCTCTTCTTTTCCAATATTAGTATTAACATCAATGATTAAACCTACACATGTAACATTGTTGTCGTTGGCTTCAACTCCATAGGAGACAATGAGAAGAGAAATAAAGATTACAGGAAAGAGCAACCATCGGTTATGAGTTGGGAAGGAATTTACAAATCTAAGAAGTGTATGTGGGGCTTTAGCGGTATTGCAGACAACATTATAAATTACTGTTAAAGAGATTCTAATGCATGCATCATCTCATAGAGATTCTATGAAGCCAGACTTTGCTAACCAATAATAAAGAAATGATTAAGTGATGTCGCAGAAGCCTAAAGAAAGCACACAAATACTTTCTTGATAGAACAGAAACTAAACTGTTAGTTTCTGGTAGTAAATCTCGAATCTACAAGGGGTTTCCCTGAATCCACATGGAGATAAAAACTGGAATCCACCAAAAGAAAAATTTGACAAAACGTCTGTGTTTATTGATGATAGTCTGCCTCACCTCTTGTAAGGTTGAATTTAATCAACCATCTTGTTGGCTTTATTCCGTGCCAATTTGCTTGTAATTCAGCACTTAGAAACCCTGTATTTATGTGGGAATCATGTAAGGGTAATGTGTGAGAGAGTGTGAAGAAATGCTCAAGACTGTGCACTGAAGCAGCGACTCGCGACTGGATCTCGCGAGTGGCTCGCGACTGGCAAGCCGCCAAATGATGCACACGAGTGAAGCATACAGAGAAGTTGAACCGTCATGCCAGCTGTAGCAATACAGGACAAAAAGTCCAGACTGACCATTCAGTTAACTCGCGGCTTGGACTTGTGACTCAATTAAGTCGTGAGGCTAAGTCGCCAGTCCACTCTATTTTGAAAAACTGACTCTTCACATTCCTTTCTCACTTCAGTATAAATACCCCTTATACCCACTAAATATAGAGAGCTTCCAGAGAGAATTTTGAGAGAGAAACCCTAGAGAAAAACAAGATTGACTCATCCACAATCTTTGCATAGTGACTCTTCAAATTCCTCAACTCTCACCCTCTCCATTGTTACATCCTTGCAAGGTTCATTAGGCAAATCCTTTTCTCACCATATCCATATCTGTGAGAAGGTTTTTTAGTGCTTGGGAAGCAGTTAGGAAGGGACCAATTGATATTGGTTGATGCTATGGGCTATAGCGGAATCTGGTAAGTTAGAGAAGAAAATGGTTCGGTGTAACCTCGTTGGAGTAGGAGCTTGGAGGGCTTAGGTACACTAGGCTTGGAGGGTTTTTTGCTGTTCATGTATCCCAACTTGATTCTCTAGTGGATTATTTACCGCTTGGAGGGCGGCAAAGAGGTTTTACACCGAGAACTTTGGTTTCCTCTTCGATAACACTATGTTGTCCTTGTGTTTGCATCTCTCTTCCCTTTTTCTTTGCCATTTAATTTCTACTGTGGTTGTGATTTTATTTGGTTTAGATTGTTTTATCAATTATGTGTTTAGCTTATGTTCATATTCCGCACATACATTGTTTGATAATAAGCTTGAATTGGTAATTTGTAATTTGAAGGTCTAAACGTTCATAAGTGTTTTATACACATTTTGAACATTCAATTGGTATCAGAGCGGGTGCACTTGATGTGGTTTAATCACCTAAGTTTGATCCTAGACCCATTAGTTATGGATGAAGCTATGGAAAAGGCTATGCTGAATTATGGTTTAAATGTTTGTGATAATGACTCTATGAGTTTGTTTAAAGGGTGTCCTAACAATGAACTCCTAGAGTTATTGAAAACAAAGAAACATTCTAGGATGTTTGTTCACGTGCTGAAGTATTTTGAAAATGAGAATCACATCTTACACAATAGTCTATGTGAGTCTAATTCTTTGATTAAGAAGTATAAAAGAAGAAATAGAATTTTGTGTGATAAGATTGATAATCTGAAAAAGAAAATTCAATCCAACAAGAGCATGGAAAATGAAGATAAGTTTCTATTTGAAGGTCAAGAGTGCTTGTCTCATGCTTGCTTGTTTGTGCACACTTCTTTGAAGGTTTTTAATTCATGCCTATGGTATCTTGATAGTGGCTGTTCTCGTCATATGACAGGAGATAAAACATTGTTTAAGTCACTTAAAAAGAAGGTTGGTGACTATGTGACATTTGGGGATGGAAGTCATGCTTAAGCTCTCGGCAAAGGGACTGTTGAGATTCCTGGATTACCCCTATTGAAGGATGTCTTATATATCAAAGGGCTGAAAGCAAATCTCTTAAGCATCACTCAAATATGTGATGAGGACTTTCTTGTTTAATTCTCAAAGAAGGGATGCGTAATTATTGATGAAGAAGGGATTCAAGTCTTGGAAGGAAATAGGACTACCGACAATTGTAATGGAGTAGTCCCCACGGCACCAATTTCCTGTAGAAGTGCTCGAGTTGACATGTTGGAACTTTGGCATCAAAGGTTCGGTCATGCAAACTTCAAACAAGTAGCTAAAGTTTCAAAACTTGAGGCGGTTGAAGGACTTCCAAAATTTGGAAAGGTGGAGAAAACCATTTGTGGTGCATGTCAAATGGGGAAGCAAACAAAGGCAAGTCATCAAAAGGTGAATGTGATTGCTACTTCTCGATGCTTAGAGCTCTTTCATGTCGATCTAATGGGGCCCATAAGAACTGAAAGTCTAGGAGGAAAAAGATACATTATGGTCATTGTTGATGACTTCTCAAGATACACAAGGGTGGAATTCCTTAGGGAAAAATCAGAAGCATGTGAGAAAATGGAGGTTCTATGCAAGAGGCTTCAAAATGAAAAGGGGGTGTCTATTGTCCAGATAAGGAGCGATCATGGCAAGGAATTTGAGAATGCATGATTTGATTCTTTTTGCGAAAAGAATGGGATTAAGAAGGAATTTTCAGCTCCTAAGACTCCTCAACAAAATGGGGTGGTTGAGAGAAAAAACTAGGTAATTCAAGAGATGGCAAGGTCATGCTACTCAACAAGAAAATTCCACAAAAGTTTTGGGGAGAAGCTGTGAACACTTCATGTCATATTGGCAATAGAATATACTTTTGAGCAGGAAAGAAAAAGACCGCATATGAAATTTAGAATGGAAAGAAGCCAAATGTGAAGTACTTTCGAGTATTTGGAAGCAAGTGCTACATTCTCAATGATCGGGAGAATCTTGGGAAGTTTGATGCGAAAAGTGATGAAGGTATCTTCCTTGTATTCTACAAGTAGCCGGGCATACAGAGTCTACAACAAGAGAACAAAGACAGTAATGGAGTCCATCAACGTGAAAATTGATGATGCTATAACAAAAGTAGAGATGGTTGATGATAGAGAAGGGCCAAGCACTAAAGAACCCGCTGTTGAGGTCGAAGCCCTTGATATTGAGGTTGAAGGATATACACTGGAAAAGGAATCAACTCCCGTAAACTCAAGATTGGAGACTAGATCAATGTCTAGAACATCAAGTCCTCTCATTCCTCCGGAAGTTCATCCTCCTATCTCTCAGAATGATGAAGTGTCCACTTCAAAGAAGCCATCATCACAAGTGGTTAAAAACCATCCAGAAAGTAACATTATTGGGTCTTTAGATGAAGGTCTTCGCCTTAGAAAGGGAAACAAACTTCTGGCCAATCATGTGACATATCATTGCTATCTAGCTCAATTTGAGCCGAAAAAGGTAGAAAAAGCTCTTCAAGATGAAAATTGGGTTGAGTCAATGCATGAAGAGCTGAATCAATTTGTGAGGAATGATGTATGGGAACTCGCTCCTAGGCCTGAAGGTGTTCATGTCATCGGCACCAAATGGATCTTCAAAAACAAGACCGATGAAGATGGAGAGATTATCCGGAATAAATCTCGGCTAGTGGCTCAAGGATACACTCAAGTAGAAGGAGTAGATTTTGATGAATCCTTCGCTCCCGTGGCAAGGCTTGAGTCTATTCACGTTCTCACGTCAATTGCATGCACCATGAACTTCAAACTCTACCAAATGGATGTGAAATGTGCATTTCTAAATGGCTATCTGAATGAAGAAGTGTTTGTTGAACAACCCAAAAGCTTCGAAGATCCTCACTTTCCGGACCATGTGCTAAGATTGAAGAAAGCACTTTATGGCTTGAAACAAGCTCCAAGAGCTTGGTATGATCGGCTTACTCAGTACCTCCTGGATAGAGGATTCAAAAGAGGGTATGCTAACTAAACTCTGTTTGTCAAGAATGATGAGGATTATCTTCTCGTAGCTCAAGTATATGTTGATGACATAGTATTTGGAGCTACCATTGATGCTCGAGCCATAGAAATTTCTAAGGAAATGAAGAAAGAGTTTGAGATGTGTATGGTAGGGGAGCTTACATTCTTCTTGGGTCTTCAAGTCAAACAAAGGAAGGAATGCATATTCATTTCACAAGAAAAATATGCTTGAAATATAGTGAAAAAGTTTGGATTAGACTCCAAGAAGCATGCCTCTACTCCTATGAGTTCATCTATGAAGCTCAATAATGATTCTTTTGGGTTGAAGTGAGTCCAACCTTGTATAGGAGTATCATTGGGAGTTTACTCTATCTCACGGCAAGTAGATCGGATATTGCTTTTAGCATGGGTGTTTGTGCTTGATATCAGGCTGCTCCGAAAGAATCTTACTTGACTGCGGTGAAGCGAATCATAAGATATGTCAATGGAACTCTGGATTATGGCTTATGGTACTCAAAGGACTCTAATGCTTGTCTTGTTGGTTATTCGGATGCTGATTGGGCTGGAAGTGTGGATGATCGAAAGAGTACTTCAGGTGGCTGCTTCTATCTTGGAAACAATCTTGTCTCTTGGATGAGCAAGAAACAAAATTTTATGTCTCTCTCTACAGCTGAAGCTGAGTATATAGCTGCTGGAAGTTGCTATACACAACTACTTTGGATGAAGAAGCTACTTCATGACTATGGAATTCCTCAAGATACAATGTGTGTTTTCTATGATAACACCAGTGCTATAAATCTCTCTAAGAATCCGATTCAGCATTCCAAGTCAAAACACATAGAGATACGTTACCACTTCATCCGGGATTTGGTGGAAGATAAAGTTGTATGTCTTGAATTCATTCATACGGACAACCAAAAGGCAGACATCTTCACCAAGCCTCTCTATGGTCCACAATTTGAATCACTCCATAAGACCATCGGTGTTGGTACAATTCCTCGAATCTTATGTGTGATGTGTGCTTTATTTCTTTTTCTTGAGTTGATTACTCTAGTTTAGAGCACACACTACTTTGTTGGCTGTTTGTATAGCATGTTCAGCTTGTTTGCTTTTGCTTTAAATGTTTTTACATTGTTGTTTTTAATCAATCTATTCTTGCTTTTATGTCAAAAATCCAAAAACTCATAAAAAGTAGAAAATCCAAAAAGTTTGATCAACATTATTGTGTTTTGTCACTAACATATTTTGTCTTGTACCTTTGTACAAATGACCTTGTGCATTTACGAGCGTAGCTTGTTCCCTATGCACTCATATCTCTGTGGGAGAAATCTTGACATCTATGTGACTGTTGTGAATAAATCTTCAAACTTGTCATGAATGATTAGTCAATGGTATTGTTGATCTTGAGACATACATAAACTTGTGCCTATATGTCTTCCCACTCATTTATTTTATTGTTTTTGCTTAAAGAGCTCACCAAATGTAAATCTCCAAATGAAAAGAGATATTGAGCTACAAAAGCCTATCGCACATACTAGTATTTGACTAGGAAAAAGGGAAAGCGACGTAAAATGAAATGTATGATGCCCAAAAAGCCAAAGGCTAACTCATCAAATTGAAATATCAAAACTTTCAGGCATTGATCTCACAATGAGATGTAATAATTCAAAAAGATCAAATGATATGATGTACATGAAGCCAAATGAAAAGCTTCAAAGTTATGTTATCAAGTTTTTGTGGGAGGTCATATATGCATATTTCTATAATTGAGATGGGTCACTTTATCTAGTGCTAATTGTGTATGGCTTGGTTGAATTGATCATTGAAGCTTCACGTTAGACTAAGGACTATCTCATTGTTGATATCCATACACATCACACATGTCTATGTTCAATGAATGCCATATTCATTTGTGTGATTGTACTTGATTATATGTGTTTTCATAGGCTCAATCTTTGTTGATCAAACACAAAAAGATTTTTGAGTGTTTTAGTTGTTTTTGGAAAGTATTTTGTTTTTGCAAAAATTGTCAAAATCTTCAAAAACAGTGTTGCCCTGTTTTGGCGACTCAGTCGCAGGTTGGTCCAGTCGCATGCCCAAGTCGTGAGCCCACAAAGAGATTTTTCGCGACTCACTAGCAGGTCAATGTCCCAGTCGCGAAAAATACTTAGAATATTTTTCAAAATTTGGGTTTTTAATGTTTCTCGCAGCTCAGTCTGGCGGCTTGTTCGCGGGTGGAAGGTCTAGTCGCGAGGGGTACACATAAATTTTTTCGGCTTACCTCGCGACTTCCTCGTCAGTAGAACTTTCAGTCACGAAAAACACTTAGACAAATTTTTCAAAAATTTTCTCTCAGGTGTCTCGCGGCTTGTCCTGGTGACTTGCACGTGACTTAACTCAGTCGCGAAAATCGCATGTTTTGCACAAATTGGTCAGTTTTTAAAACGTTTGGGTTTTCCCTCGAACTTTTGTGACTGTTCATTGTCTTCCTCGATTGAACCTCTCTCAAACCCACCATGTTACTCACAAAAATCCCCATTGTTGCTCATCATTTCAACCTCAATCTTCAAGAAAAAGGTATGGGTTTTCTTATTCTCACTATATATTTTATGTTCTCTGCCTTGGTTTTCTTGATTTGTGAGTTTTTATTGAGTATTGTGTTACTTGGGGTTTCGAATATGGGTTAGGGTTATTTTATTGAGTTTGTTAAATGTTATTATTATCATTTTTGTTGCTTCTGTTTTGAGTTAGTATTTACTGATCTATGTTGGTTTGTTCATCTCATACCCATTAAGATATGTCTCATTGACATGTGTTTTTTTTTTTGGAACTAATGTGTAATACACTGTTTGCGAGTGTGGTTGGTTCATAATGAGTGATTATTGCATGATGGGTCACATGTTTGGCTGTGTACCCTAAAGTGTTCATGATTGAGTTGTTGTGCTCACTGTCACAATGTGTTATGCATAAGAATTGATGATAGTTTGTTCTGTGCTCGTCTGATTTAAGTTATCTCATTCAATGTTGATCCTGAACTGTGTCTGGTTTGAATGTTTGGTATAATACTCTGTCATTTTCTATGCCACTAACATGTTACTAATGTTTTGAGTTTCCATCTATTGTGCTCTATTTTTTGTGGGCTTTGCTGCTGTGTTATGCAGATGACTCCTACCAAGAAGAAAACTACTGCCAAGAAGGGTGATAAAAGGCTGAAGATGGACAATACCAAGTTCAGGTCTCCTCATCACTTTGAGAGATATAGAGATTTTTACTTAAAGGCACCTCTCATCCAGGAGAGATTTATTGACTTGGTGGATTTGAAGGACACCTTCATTCCAAGCTGTTTTGAGGGCAGGGGTTGGGATAAGCTTTTGAGTGACCTGCCTGGAGTTTGTGATCCTTTGATCAAGGAGTTTTATGCCAATGCAGTGTTAAGAGAGCATGAGATAAATTCTTGGATACGAGGAAAGGAATTTACCATAGATATGGATGACATAGATGATGTGTTAGGTTTTGAGGGCATGGATGATCATGATTTCACTCATTATAAGGATAAGATGTTGTCCTTAGAAACTATTCAGACACATATTGGTGGAGTGAGAGAGGGGAGATGCCTCAACACCGCAGCCTTTCCAGCAGACATGAGGTGTCTAATAGTGATTATGATGTTTAACCTATACCTAGTGAAGAAGCTGACCACAATCAACAATGCCAAAGCCACTTTCCTTATGGAGCTCAAGCAGAAAACCTACATAAAGATCAGTGCTCACATCTTCTACACCATTGTGGATGAGACCAGAACAACCACCAGGGCCAAGCTGATTTTCCCTAGCCTTCTTATGAGGCTTTTTAGTTTGAAAGGTGTGGAGATCCCTCAAGATATCAGCCTATTGTCTACTCCCTCAGCAATTAACAAGCGAACCATCACAACGATAAGAGTTCGTCTTCCGGGTGATGAAGAGGAAGGTGACCAAGAAGAAGGTGAACCCATGGACACTGAGACAGAGGCTGCAGGAGAACCCTCAAGCTCAAGAGGTCGTGGCAAGAGGAGTAGAGCTTCATCTTCATCAGCTGTAACTTCAAATGCATTCCAGATCATCCTAGAGAGGATTGATGGGCTCAGAGATGTCCAGAATGAACAATCTGACAAACTGGCTGCCCTTCAAGATCAGATGAACATCCTCCCAGCAAAGTTTGATAGCTTCTCCACCCAGCAGTGACCATTTGGCCATTCCAGTCAAAAAGGGGAAGATTTTTGGGGTAGCTCTTGAGGGGGAATGCCAGTTTGAGGGGGAGCCTGCATAAAACTTACATTTAGCAGTATTTACCTCAGTTTTTACTTTATGTTTATGTTGGTGGAGTTGGTATTATGTTTTGAACAATGTTTTAATTATGGGTTTGCTACATATGTTGTTAAACACTTTGGTTAATTTCTTGGTTTTTAAACTCATGGTTGGTTTATGTGATTAAGTTTTAAAACTTGTGTTATTATGGTTTAATGATTATAAGTTTATTTTCAGTTTTTATGTACTTTGGGTTTTGTACCGTTGCTTTGTAGCATAGTACTTGTTGATTAATGTTTTGCATTTTCTTTAAGTACATCACTCTTGTGCCCTTTGTTGGATTTTTATCCTTGATGCATTTACCTAGTGTTTATGTATCAGTTGAGTGTAGGACATGCAAATAATACTTTGCATTAAGCTTATTAGCTTGCATGTCTGAATGTTCATTTCGTGTGTGAATGAGCATTATGATCACTATTTATAATGATTGTTCGTTTTTGGTCAAGCCATGGTTTATTGCTTAAGTCCATTTTGCTTGATAGTATTGTGCTTGCTCCATATGCATTACAAGTTTTCTACATACAATGATCATACTGTGTTGTTGTGTTTCAGGAGATACTTATTCTTATGGTTCAAAAGCTTCACAGATTCTAGAATTACGTGTGAATGAGTTGTGTTCAACTGTTCCCAACTCACATGTTACGTCTAGAGTTTGTTTTAGGGTTTTGTCACGGAATAGCCAAAGGGGAGATTGTAAGGTTGAATTTATTCAACCATCTTGTTGGCTTTATTTCATGCCAATTTGCTTGTAATTCAGCACTTAGAAACCCTGTATTTAGGTGGGAATCATGTAAGGGTAGTATGTGAGAGAGTGTGAAGAAATGCTCAAGACTGTGCACTGAAGCAGCGACTCGCGACTCGCGACTAGATCTCTCGGGTGGCTCGTGACTGGCAAGCCGCCAGAGGATGCACACGAGTGAAGCATGCAGAGAAGCTGAACCGTCATGCCAGCTGTAGCACTACAGGAAAAAAAGTCCAGACTGGCCATTTAGTTAACTTGCGGTTTGGACTCGTGACTCAGTCAAGTCGCGAGGCCAAGTCGCCAGTCCACTCTGTTTTGAAAAACTAACTCTTCACATTCCTTTCTCTCTCCAGTATAAATATCCCTTATACCCACGAAATATAAAGAGCTTCTAGAGAGAATTTTGAGAGAGAAACCCTAGAGAAAAACAAGATTGACTCATCCACAAACTTTACATAGTGACTCTTCAAATTCCTCAACTCTCACCCTTTCCATTGTTACATCCTTGAGAGGTTCATTAGCCAAATCCTTTTCTCACCATACCCATATTTGTAAGAAGGCTTTTTGGTGCTTGGGAAGCAGTTAGGAAGGGACCAATTGATATTGGTTGATGCTATGGGCTATAGCAGAATCCGGTAAGCTAGAAAAGACAAAGGTTTGGTGTAACCTCGTTGGAGTAGGAGCTTGGAGGGCTTAGGTACACTGGGTAGATTAGGCTTGGAGGGTCTTCTGCTATTCATATATCCCAACTTGATTCTCTAGTGCATTATTTACCGCTTAGAGGGCGGCGGAGAGGCTTTACACCGAGGACTTCGGTTTCCTCTTTGATAACGCTGTGTTGTCTTTGTGTTTGCATCTCTCTTCCCTTTATCTTTTCCATTTAATTTCTACTGTGGTTGTGATTTTATTTGGTTTAGATTGTTTTATCAATTCTGTGTTTAGCTTATGTTCATATTCCGCACATACATTGTTTGATAATAAGCTTGAATTGGTAATTTGTAATTTGGGGGTCTAAACATTCATAGGTGTTTTATACACATTTTGAACATTCACCTTTGATGGTTATGAAACATATAAATACTAAGAAAGAACGTCTAAAACCCTAATTTGCACTAATTACGCGATTAGGTGACAAAATACCAAAATTTACCAAAAATAACAAAATTGAGTTAAATGCAGAATCATAAACTACTGACCTTAATATTCTTCCCAAAATAGATGAGACCTTATTTTTACTCTTAAACTAAAAGTTATTAAGGAAAAACAAATATTGCTATAAATAGCAAAAACACTGTTTCCGGGGCCTTAACGAAGGAATTCGCCTAAATTTAGCTGACATTCATGGCATCATGACTCCAGATCAAAATGTCATTTTCCTTCAACCTGCCAAATTTCATGCAATTTCGACATTGTTGTCCCGATGCCCTCTACTGGCACTCCCCTTTGATCTTGCGTTATGACTTCCGGAACCCTTGCTGCTTCAGGATGGCATGTGCTATCTGTTCAACATCAGTTTCCCCCACTTGAAAAGAACTCGACCCCGAGTTTCCCCTATCTGGCGCATCAGGAGGATGGTACTCATACAAATCAACAACATTGAAGGTGGAAGAAATATTCATGTTTGGTGGAAGAGCAACAACATAAGCATTTTTGTTGATCTTCTTTGAAATCTGGAATGGCCCATATTTCTTGTCCTTCAACTTGTTGTAGGTACCAACGGGAAACCTCTCCTTTCTAAGGTAGACCAGCACTAAATCCCCAACAATAAAAATCTTCTCGCGTCTCTTTTTATCAGCTGCTTCCTTGTACTTGGCATTAGTAGCTTGTTTTTGTCTCACTTCCTCTTGCATTGCCTAAATACGATCAGCCATATTCTTTGCAGCTTGACTCACCCCTAAAAGCTCAGGTAAATGTACCAAGTCCAAAGCTTGTTTAAGGGGCACATAGTAGACAGTGGCAAATGGAGACTTACCAATGCTTTTGTTGACCGAGCTATTGTAAGCAAACTCTGCTTGAGATAATGCAAGATCCCATTGCTTGGTCTCCTTTCCTGAGATACTCCGGATCAGATTCCTCAAAGTGCGATTAACCACTTCTATTTGGCCATCAGTCTGAGGATGACTGGTGCTGCTGTAATTCAAGGAAGTGTCAAAATGCTTCCACAAGGTCTGCCAGAAGTGATTGATGAACTTGGTATCCCGGTCAAAGGTGATGGACTTTGGCTCTCCATGCAAATGCACAACTTCTTTAAAGAACAGATTGGCCACTCGAGTAGCATCTGAAGTCTTCTTGCATGCTATGAAATAGGACATCTTTGAGTACTTGTTGTACACACAATTTTTGTAAAAGATAAATCACATGATCATGAAATAGTGTAACAAATGATCAATTTGTATTGATTTGTATATATGTGAGTACAATCATCTGTATGAATCTTTACAATGAAAGAGTACAATAAATTCCTCTGATTCGATCTCCAAGAAACGTTACGATCCAAAGGGGCTATGAAGCTTGATCTTGAATCGTGCTTTAATGTCTCCAAGTTGAATAAATAGTTGAACATGCTTGATTTGATGCGAGGGCCATTAGCTTGATCTCGAACTAGATTAAAGGAGAATCCCCACTTTGATTTAAAGAAGTAGGAGTAGCCCTTGATGAACAATGGAATTCTTGTGAACTTTAGAGATGACTCTCTATTTTGGCAGAGTGTCAGTAGTGTTTTCTCTCTAAATCTTCATTTTTCTGAGCTAAAAGGACCCCAAGTGATTGTTCTTGTGTAGTAATGTAGAGCACTAGAGGTTTTCTTGGCATAGACACTCCTAAGACAGGTGAGTTAAGCAGATAGCTTTTAATGCTCTCAAACGCATTCTTGCAAACCTCATCCCATTCAAAGGTGGCATCTCTCCTTATCAATCGACTAAATGGTTGACACCGTCCTGTTAGATTCGATATGAAACGTCGAATGTATGCTAGATGGCCTTGTAAGCTTTGGAGCTCTCGTAAGTTCTTTGGTTCAAGCATCCTTTGGATAACGTCTATTTTAGATTGATCCACTTCAATACCTTGATGTTGAACAATAAAGCCTAAAAACTTCCCAGATGTGACGCCAAATGTGCATTGAAGGGATTCATTTTGAGTTGGTATTTCCTTAGTTGAATAAATACAATGCGCAAGTCCCGTAAATGATCCTCTCTTTTCTTTGTCTTAACAACTAGATCGTCAGCATAACATTGAACAATTTTGTGGAGTATGTCATCGAAAATTTATTGCATTGCCTATTGATATGCTGCGCCGGCATTCTTGAGCCCAAAAGGCATTACCTTATAACAGTAGATCCCCTTTGGAGTTTGAAAAGCAGTGAGCACTTCATCCTTGGATGCCATTCGAATTTGGTTGTATCTTAATGAGCCATCCATGAATGATAATACTTCATAACCAGTAGTCGCATCAACCATGAGCTCTGTATTTGGAAGTGGGAAGTCATCCTTTGGGCACGCTCTATTTAAGTCTCGAAAATCAACACAAACTCGAATTTGTCCATTTTTCTCTTTGACAGGGACAATGTTTGCAATCCACTTCGGGAATTATACCTCATGGATGAATCCTGCCTGCTCGAGTTTGTTAACTTCTACCTCAATTTGTGGGAGGAGTTCGGGTCGAAAACGACGTTAGGCTTGCTTGATTGGGCGCACTCCTTGCTTTACTGCTAATCGGTGAATTGCAATTGTTAGGTCTAAACTTGGCATCTCCTTGTATGTCCAGGTGAACACATCTTTGTACTCCATTAAAAGCTCAAAGTATTTGCTTTCTTCCTTTGGTGTCAAAAGCGAACTCACAAAGATTGGGTGATATTCCTCGTCAATCCCTAAGTTTAATTTTTTGAGCTCATCTATACTTGCTTGCCCCCCATCTTCTATTGCCCAAAGGGCTTCATTTGGTTTATCGTCTGATGTGTCTGATTCGGAATCGGTTTCCGCTATCACGTGCCAAAAAGGAAGGACTAGTGTCTCGTGATCCTCCTCCCTATCGTCAACTTGCTTCTCGAGCTCTCGTGTGTGCATAATAGTCCGCCGCTATACTTTAAGGGAGTTTCCTGTACTAATTTCTACAATCAACTCATGTTTCATGCACAAAGGGATAAGACTGTAGGCTTCGGTGCCATTTCTCTTTTGTAGGCCACTTTTCCCCTCCTTGGGCCGTAGGGTGTCAATTGGGCTACTCATAGACCCAAGCCTATCAAATTCCGACCTACATGTACGTGAGGTTCCTTCCTTTGTAGGGAGAGAAATGCTTAATCTATTAAATACTGACTCTTAAGGAGCAGATGTTTCTAGATGGTCATATACAGAAGACCTTGACACAGGCTTCGGCTTCCCCTCCTCCTCAACTTCAAAGGTGATGTGTTGTGATGTCGCCATTTTTCCTTTCCCTTTGGCCGAGATTCGAACTGGCTCTTGTGATGAATACCCCAACTTGGTTCTAGGAATCTCAATTATAGTCTTGTTGCTTCACTTTGCTTTGGGTCGAGTTAAGCCTATGTGACTTCTCTTCCACATAATCTGAATAAAGTTGCCCCAATTGCGAAGAATTTTTGAAATCATAGCCTAATTTTGCCAAAAGTTTATACTCTTTAGGGTCGAAACCCTCTTCTGTTCTTCTGACTAGCAATGAATCTTCTTCAACAAGGTTAAGTGTGGCTCTAGTGAAACCTTTGAGTGGGGGTTTTGTGGACGCCACTTGGTCTAACTTCAGTAATGGCAAGGTGAAATCACTTTTAAGGATAAAGATATCTTCCTCTTGAATAGACTTTTTGCACTTATCCTTAGTCTCCATCATCAACCCGAATGGGGATTGCCCTTCCTTCCGTTTAGACGCGGGCACATATCGTAAGACCATGGGTTCCTCTTTCTCCTCTTCACGAAACTTCTGTCTCACTTCAAAGTTAGGTTGGGGACCTTCCGTGAGGGGCTTGCCTCCTTCCTTACGTTTTGCCTTCTTCTTTTCCGTAGTCTTTTTTTGTGGTACGTCGCAAGTTATGTCATAATCCAAGTAAAACTTGGCATCTACAAAGTTAGATTTTGCCGCTGTAAATGGTTGTAAATCTGCTGTCACCATCTTTATTTGCTTGCCATCGTAATACTTAAAGCATTGATGTAATGTAGAAGGTACAACACCATTCCCATGAATCCATGGTCATCCTAACAACAAGTTATAAGAAGTCTTCAAATTGATCACATGGAAGAGAGGTCTTGCATTCAACTTATCAATAGTCATATCTAACCGAATCATGCCGATTGCCCTTTGACCTTCTTGGTTGAAGCCATGGATGACGAGTCGACTTTTGGATAACTCTTCCATGGATATGCTTAGGTGTCTCATTGTTCCTTTGGGCATTATATTGATGGCAGACCCATCGTCTATGAGGATGCGGCTTACTCTTTCCCCCCATGAGTAACCTGAGACAAAAAGTGGTCGATTGTGTGGTTTAGAGCCCAATAGGAGATCCTCATCGACGAACGTCATCTTGTCACGACAGTGAGCACATAAAGCAACCGCTTCTTCCAATGCATGGGTTTCACTTCCCTCTTCCTTGGTTACTTTGGTTTCTTCAAGGTTCACTTTTTCCTCCTTTTCGGTAAGGTCTTCTTAATCATCAGCATCATGGAAAGAAACCATGTAAGTGGTTGTCATTAGGCTCTCTGTAAGAAAGCCTTTAGGGAGCAACTTTTGTTTCTTCAGACCATTTGTTCCCTTCCCCTTGGGAGCAACTTTTGAATCGTTTGCTTGAAGTTCCCTTTTCTTGTAAGGAACATGGGGTTTTAGGTTACGCTGTTTTCGAAGTCTCTTGTAGGTCACAAAAGTCCAACCCTCTTCGTCGCCCACCAATTCGTCATCAGCTCTATCATTATCTTGAGGGCTGAAGCATGACATATGCATAGGCTCAAGCATTCCAAATTGGATGTGCTTGTAATAGGCTCTTGATGTTGATGGCAAGGTGGACCGCACTTTCGTTGGAGTTGGTGACTTCACAGAAATTGGGGATCCAACATCGAATGTACCATGATTTGCCTCAGTAGTTTCATCTAGGTCTAAAAGAATTTTACTATCCTTTGCAAGCCTTAGGATAAGGTCCTTCAGAACAAAACATTTTTCTATAGGGTGACTTAAAACTCGATGGTATACGTAGTATTTTGAGTTGTTGGTATGCCCATTTCCTCCAGATGCTTGCATTTTGGAAGCTTGATCACATTCTTCTCCAATAAGTCCTCGAGCATGCCTTGAATGTTGGCATCTAGAAACAGATACGTCTTTTCTTCCGTCTCTTTCAAAGTCAATCGACGCTTCTCCCGCTCTTGCATTGGACTGACCCTTTTCTCCATTCTCTTATTCTCTTTGCTGGAGATCTTCACAAGCTCCACAACAATGGCCATAGATTCCTTAACCATGGGTTTGGAAGAATTATCCCCTCTCCTCGTATCTTTCTTCTCTTTATGTTGCTTGTCAACAAGTAAGCCCTTTTCTTTATGGCTAGATAGGCTAAGCTCCATGTCATGGGCTCGGGTTGCAAGCTCTTCAAAGGTGTGAGGTTTGATACCTTGGAGGATGTAAAGCAATCCCCAGTGCATACCTTGGATGCATATCACCACCCCTAAAGACTTGAAAAGGCGATCTTTGCAGTTGAGGCTCAATGAGTGCCAACGATTGATTTAGTGTACCACTAGTTCATCTTTTCATTTCTTTATGTTGGTTAATTCTGGAATGCTTACGGTACGCCGGGTACTGTAGAAACGGTTCAAGAATTCCTTTTTCATTTGCTCCCAACTATCAATGGACTCGGGCTCAAGATTCGTGTACCAATCAAAGGCATTCCCTTGAAGAGTACGCATGAATTTCTTCATGAGCAAGTCCCCATCCGTATCGGCATTATTGCAAGTCTTAATGAAATGAGCGATATGTTGCTTTAGATTCCCTTTCCCATCAAATTGTTGAAACTTAGGAGGTTAGTAACCCGCAAACATCTGTAAAATGTCAATCCTCTTGGTGTATGGTTTTGAATACATTAGAGAGCTTTGTAGTGCCCCACCATATTGAGCTCGAATGGTGTTCGTTATCATTTCCTGCAGGGATAATTACACATAACCCACCTGTGGTTTGGGCGAAAATCACTTTGCCTACCCGTGGTTTGAAAAGTATCACTTAACCCACCTGAGGTCTGTTTCCGTCACTCTCCGTAACCCACCTCGGTCTCTGCCGTTACAAAAACACCTTTTAACCCCAAAACAGAACATAACGCGAATCAAAACCCCCAAAACTCAAACACTTTTCGAGAGAGACACCCAAGGCGCAATCAGGCTTGTTCTTCGCGGTTTGGAGCGTGTGGAGAGGGAGAAAGCACTTGTTTTGCATCATCGAACCTGGGCAAGGTATGTGTGATGTTTTTTCATCTGCATTTGGGTCTGTTCCTGATTTAGGGTTTCAGATTTTGTTCAAGTGTGAACTTACTGTGTGAAAGTCTAAATCCAGGAATCGTGGTATGTTGAGATGTCTTCATCAAGTGGTAATTTCTCGGGTTCATGTGGACATATGTGCAATGAGCAGACTTGTGTTTTGAGAACAAGTTTGAGTTTGCACAATTTTGGGAGGAGGTTCTTGGGTTGTAGCCGTTATAAGGTTGGTCCTAAGTGTCCTTTCTTTGTTTGGATTGATAACCCAACCTGTCCTCGTGGGAATGAAGCTGCACCTTTGGCTCTAGAGAAGATGTCTAGGCTTCAGACTGCTCTCCAACTTGCAAATGAGAGGGAAAGGACAGCTCTAGAAACGGCAGAAGAAGCTAGGCAAATGGCAGAAAAGGCTCTTGAAAAGGAAGCCAAAGCCAAGGAGAGGGAGAGAAAGGCTCGAGCTGTCTGTGCAAAAGCTAAGGAAAAAGCCATTCTTGCTGAAGAGAAGCAAAGAATGTGGAAGTCTGCATGCATTTTGTCATGGATCTTTTTTGTTATTGTTATGTTGTTGTGTTTTGGCTCAATTGAGTTCTCTGGAGTGAAGAGACCTAGATTGTTGCCCCTGAAGTAGTTAATTGGTTAGTAGAGATAGTTATGGCAATGGTGTTAATGAATTTGCATTGTAATAGCACTAGCCTACTGATGTAATGTTTTGATGTGTCAATGAATGAAGAATTGGTCAATTCTTGAGTATTTTGTGCATATCCTAGCAACCATTCAATGGAAGAAGTAATGGTTAATTATCAATTTGGCTGTGCATACCATAACAACAATTCCACAATAAAAACTTTCATACACTGTATTAGAAAAATATACTTGGACATAATTTGTAGTAGCAATAAATAAACTTCCATATAATTTGGCTGTGCATACCATAACAACCATTCCACAATAAAAACTTCCCATATACTCTATTAGAAAAATATACTTGGACACAATTTGTAGTAGCAATAAATAAACTTTCATATAATTTGGTTGTGCATACCATTCCACAATAAAAATAATATACTTGGACACAATTTGTAGTAGCAATAAATAAACTTCCATATAATCTAGTTTGGACAAATATTGTTCCATACAAACTGTAATATCACAACTTCCATATTGTACCTTAATTACAAAAAAGCACATTCCAAGGCCAGCAGTGATTGTTTTTTACACTAATTAGTAATTACAAAAAAGCACATTCCAAGGCCAGCAGTGACTGTTTTTTACACTAATTGATAATTACAAAAGGCCAACAGTGGTCTTCACAAAAAAAAAAAAACCAAAAAGGCCCACATGTTCCCACTAGCTTTACTCCCAATGCTGGCATGCGTACCCACTAGCTTCATTCATTTCTTGCCTTTACTCTTTCCTCTTTCCACCCACTGGATTCATTTTTGGTGGCCTTTGTGCAGCAAGCTGTCCTCTAGTCCTCACACCACCAGTGCTCCCACTTGCATGTGAAGGCTACAAAATAAAAAATAGATCCACTTGTTAAAAAATATCCCAAGCTACACAACCATCCAGGACTAAGTTACCTGTGAAGAACTTGGTAAGGTATCCCAGGTCTCCCTAGGTGTGTGAAACTCTGGTTGTGAAGAAGAGAACCATCCTGCTCTCTTGTGAGATGGCCTAGGTTGATTTCCTTGCTGTGAGGATGAAGGCTGAGTGGCAAACATCATGTTGTAGGTCTGTGTAGGCTGCTGGGATGGTGGCTGAGGTGCAGGCTGAGGTGCAGATCTAGGTGCAGGCACCCCTTCCCTTGCCTGCAACAAAACCCAGTTTCAATACAGTGTCTATTGTAAGTTTAAAAACAAGTTTTTTTTTTTTTGTTTTTTGCCATTTAAATCCTAATTACTTACAGCTTTTTCTCTTTGAAGTCTCTGTCTCCTCTGCCATGGTGTCTCCCCAGTAATGCTAGCCTTGCACCCTCTTGAGTTATGCCCTTCCTTTTTGCATTTCCCACATCTTACAGGTCTGTTCTGTCTACTTGCTTTGTAAGGGTTCCTAGGCTCATCAGAAGCCCTCTTTCTTTGCTTGGGTGGTCTGCCTGGTGGTTTGTATATGTGAGGTGCCAGGGGAGCAGGCTGTCCAGTCTCAGCCCATTCTGACTGGCCAGGCATGGGAGGAAGTACCTCCTTGTATATCTCCATGTAAGTTTCTTTGAAGTAGCATGGGTGGGTATAGTCTTCTGGTGTCTCAATGTTTGTATAAATGGCTGTTATGGCATGTTTGCAGGGAATGCCATTTAAATCCCAAGACCTACAGCTACATGTCTTCTTCACCAAATCAACTACATGCCTCTCATACTGACTGCCTACCTCATAAAGGAAACTACCAGCTGGGGTAGCACTAAATGCCTTACTTTCAACCTTCAATTTCTCCAACCTATCTTGTATGCTTGGACACAACTTTCCAGCATACTTCTGTATCCCTTCCTTTTTTGTGTAAAGCCTAGTCATAAGTCTAACCCTAATCCACTCCAACATTGCCAAGATAGGCTTGTCCCTAGACTTCAATATCATTGCATTAAAAGACTCACTCAAATTATTTACCAAACAATCTGTTAAGGCCCTAGGAGTGAAGTGTGACCTTGTCCACTGTGCAGGTGCAATGTTTGCAAGATACTCATATGCCTTTTCATCCAAATCCCTTATGTACTGCATGCATCTCTCAAACTCCCTTACTGTTGTGGCAGCAGCACACCTCCACAATGCATCCTTTAACTCCAATCCCTTGTGATCAACTTTGAAATTGTTGTAGATGTGTTTCACACAGTATCTATGCTCCACGGTAGGGAATAGTGTCTCTATTGCAGGTATAAGCCCCTGTAAATAAGCAAGTAAACAAACAAACAAAACAAGTTAGTTCAGCAAACAAAGTCAATTATTCAAGTGTAACTGAACAAAACAAAACTTGCATACCTTTTGCCTATCAGAAATGAAGACCAACTGAAGCTCCTCTGGCCTCCCTATATCATCAGCAAAAATTTCCAAAAACCATATCCAAGACTCCCTGGTTTCTTGTTCCACAACAGCCATGGCTACTGGAAAAATGTTGTCATTTGCATCCTTGGCAGTGGCAGATAAGATTTGCCCACCAAATCTGTGCTTTATGTGACAACCATCTAAACCTATAAATGGCCTGCATCCACCTAAAAATCCTACCTTCTGAGCATTGAACCTAACATACATCCTCTTAAATTTTGGCTGGGAAGTCTCCTCAGCCATTTCTGTCTGCAATATAACCCTACTCCCCTTGTCTACAGTGGTTATCATTTGTGCATAGTCCCTAAGGACACCATATTGCAGTTGCTCATCTCCATTTATCAAATCCTTTGCCTTTCTCTTTGACCTATACACTTGGTTTACACTTAGGTCAACAGATAAATTTTGCATCACATGGTTGTGTACACCATTCACCTCCCAATTTGGATTTTTGCTAAAATCCTCAATGAACCTCTTAGCAACATAAGCTGATGTTGCTTGGCTGTTTTTGAAAGACTTGGGACAAGTACAGTCATCAGTCAAGGTCTTAATTTGAAATGTTAGCTCTCCACTTATTTGAGATGCATAACATCTCCACCCACACCCATTCCTGCAGTGAACTGATATCTTGGTCTTCTCATTAAGCTTGAATTTGATGTCAATAGGTTTTTTGATTGCATACTCCCTCAAAGCAGCTCTGAACACCTTTGCATTAGGGAACTTCATCTCCTTCTTCAGTACAACATTTCTCATGTCACTCTTAGCATTAAACTCCACTTGCTCAGGTACCTGCTCATCATCAGACCCATCCATGCTTACCAGGTCATCCTCAAGGGCTGGCTCAGCCCACTCAGGGTCTGTGTGGGGTGCATTGCTTGATTCTGGGGCTGTGTGGGGTGCATTGCTTGATTCTGGGGCTGTGTGGGGTGCATTGCTTGATTCTGGGTTTGTATTGGGAGCAGAACCTTGTGGAGCTGAGTTTTGAGCAGCAAATACATCATCACCAAAGCCATCCCCCTCTAGGCCTTCATTTAGCCAATCATCATCATCTCCTTCAACATTCTGTTCTTCATCTCTTGCATCAATGTCAACATCCTCAACATCTTCTTCATCATCACTCTCATCATCATTCTCATCATCTTCATCATCACTCTCATCATCATTTTCATCATCTTCATCATCATCACTATCCAATTCTATTTCAACCCTTGCTGCATCACCACTTACATCACCACCTGCATGACCACCTACACCATCTGCCACTCCCCCTGCATCACCACCTACACCACCTGCCACTCCCCCTGCATCACCACCTACGCCACCATCTGCCACTCCCCCTGCATCAGGATACTCAACTGCCAATGGCTCCACATCTATGTCAGTATAGATTATGATTTTTTCAGCATACCATGCCTTATGAAGGTTAGTCATGTTTACGACATCTGTATCTGTTTCTATGTCTCTTAAATCATGCTGTAGATCACCATCAGGAATTAAATACTTATATCTACTGTGTTCCTTAGGAGCACCAACTAGATGGCATAAATCCCGAATTTCAAAGTAACTCAACTTGTCAGGGTCAATCTCTGTCAGTAAACGTACAGACTCACCCACATATTGTATGGTTGGCTCCTCCACAAAACATCCCCCAACATGAATTTCAAGGTCAAATGTGACATCATCCATTTGCAATTAAAATAAGTATTTTGTTTACACACACTGACATGCAGAAAGTGAGAAGAAGCCAAAAGAGACAACAAGCCAACAAATTGACAACAACACACGGACAAAGGACCACATAAAGCACATGCAAAACCAGACTCCCAACAAATTCATAGGGACCACACTACCCACACTTCACAAACAAGTGCAATCATTGACAAATAAACTTGATTCCTTCAGGTATATGCATTATAGAAACAACAATCGCAAAATGCATATCCTAAGCGATTCTACACATAAATAGCAAAATGCTAATTTAACATACAAAAAAAATTTTACTGTGCAGATGAACAACAAAACCTAACTACGTGGGTGGGTCACCATAAAAAAATGACATCAAGAACCCAAATGCAGATGAAAAAACATCACACATACCTTGCCCAGGTTCGATGATGCAAAACAAGTGCTTTCTCCCTCTCCACACGCTCCAAACCGCGAAGAACAAGCCTGATTGCACCTTGGGTGTCTCTCTCGAAAAGTGTTTGAGTTTTGGGGGTTTTGATTCGCGTTATGTTCTGTTTTGGGGTTAAAAGGTGTTTTTGTAACGGCAGAGACCGAGGTGGGTTACGGAGAGTGACGGAAACAGACCTCAGGTGGGTTAAGTGATACTTTTCAAACCACGGGTAGGCAAAGTGATTTTCGCCCAAACCACAGGTGGGTTATGTGTAATTATCCCTTTCCTGCAATTGCTAGACCGATAGAGATGAAATTGAGGTAGAGCTCCCTTGTGGATCAGCCTTCTTTGGAGAAGATGTATGAGCACCTTTGGATGTATGCTGATGCATGTGAGAATGGCCTTTGCTGGACTCCCCTCGATTCAAAACCTCAAGTTTGTTCATAAGTGTGGCAATTTGAAGGTCTTTCTCCTCTATAGTCTTGGTAAGTTTAGATATGGCATGTCCCATTTCAGCAATCTTTTCATCAATGATGGCAATCTCCGTCATCATGGCCGCCATAACTATTGTACAAGAAGAATTCTCTGAGAATATAGATGAAGTGACTTCTCGGGGGGATCCTTGGGAAGAACCTGACTGTGAAGCAGTACTCAACCTAGCATTTGATGCAAAATAGTGATATTTGCTCCCTACTGTTAAAAGGTGTTTTTGTAACGGCAGAGACCGAGGTGGGTTACGGAGAGTGACGGAAACAGACCTCAGGTGGGTTAAGTGATACTTTTCAAACCACGGGTAGGCAAAGTGATTTTCGCCCAAACCACAGGTGGGTTATGTGTAATTATCCCTTTCCTGCAATTGCTAGACCGATAGAGATGAAATTGAGGTAGAGCTCCCTTGTGGATCAGCCTTCTTTGGAGAAGATGTATGAGCACCTTTGGATGTATGCTAATGCATGTGAGAATGGCCTTTGCTGGACTCCCCTCGATTCAAAACCTCAAGTTTGTTCATAAGTGTGGCAATTTGAAGGTCTTTCTCCTCTATAGTCTTGGTAAGTTTAGATATGGCATGTCCCATTTCAGCAATCTTTTCATCAATGATGGCAATCTCCGTCATCATGGCCGCCATAACTATTGTACAAGAAGAATTCTCTGAGAATATAGATGAAGTGACTTCTCGGGGGGATCCTTGGGAAGAACCTGACTGTGAAGCAGTACTCAACCTAGCATTTGATGCAAAATAGTGATATTTGCTCCCTACTGTTAAGTCCTCTGGAACGAATGCTGAATCTCCCTTCCTAGAGGAAGTGTGCTTGCTTGTCCTCAAAGTGCTCAAGGAGATGACAGTCTTTGGCTGGGCTGAGGCACTTATGAGTCTGGTCACATGAGCTTTCCCCTCAACTTCTTGTGATGTGAGGAGCCTTATTGCCTTAGTTTTGTTTCGAGTCATGGGACTTGTGGAAGTACTGCTGCTTGTTGACCCCCCAACGCTTTTGGTAGCATTATTGGGCATTTGAGACTTCTTCAAGGCCATTGATCTTGGTGGATTGGAGACTTGAAGATTTCAAGGATGGAGAAAGAGATGAGAGGCAGAGTGGTCCCACCGGGCGTGCCAAAAATTTGTACACACAATTTTCGTAAAAGATAAATCACACGATCATGAAATAGTGTAACAAATAATTAATTTGTATTGATTTGTATATATGTGAGTACAATCCTCTGTATGAATCTTTACAATGAAAGAGTATAATAAATTCCTCTGATTTGATCTCCAAGAAACGATACGATTCGAAAGGGCTATGAAGCTTGATCTTGAATCGTGCTTTGATGTCTCCAAGTTGAACGAATAGTTAAACGTGCTTGATTTGATGCGAGGGTCATTGGGTTGATCTTAAACTAGATTAAAAAAGAATCCCTACTTTGATTTGAAGAAGTAGGAATAGGTCTTGATAAACAATGGAATTCTTGTGAACTTTAGAGATGACTCTTTATTTTAGTAGAGTGTCAGTAGTGTTTTCTCTCTAAGTCTTCCCTTTTCTCATATGAGAAGCCTCTATTTATAGGCAACTCAATAGTATTTAATTTGTAATTTTCTCTCAACATTTATTGAGAGTTAAATTATGAATTTAATTTGGTATATCATTTAATAAGAACTTTCCATATGGGTCTTTTCTCCTAACGTTGCCATATGGCTTTCTTCATTTGATGTTGCCATGTGACTTGATTTCATTCGCTGATCATCCACATCATCAATTGGAGATTAATTTCATCAAACATATTTTATCATGAACAATCAGACGGTTATGAATACATCTTAAAATTTTGATGTCTACACTTGTCAACCACAACAAAAACAGAATCCATACCTCACTGGGTTCGAGGAAGACCCGGTATAAAGTCCATAAATAGATCCTCCCATGGTGCTTGTGAAACTGGCAAAAGCATATATAAACCAGTATTTTGAGATTGGCCCTTGGCAGTTTGGCAAATTGGACACTTCCTCACATGATTGCTAACATCCCTCTTGAGTTGTGGCCAATAATACCTATCATCCACTAGTGCTATAGTTTTATCTTTGCGCATATGTCCTCCCAAACCTCCACCATGTAGCTTTCTAATAATCTGCTCCCTCAATGAACTTTTAGGGGTGCATAATTGATTACTCGAAAGAGGAAACCATCCTGGTTGTACATACTACTAACAACAATATGAGTTTGTTAACACTTACACCAAATATCACCAAAATCCCCATCATTCTCATACAGCTCCTTGAGGCAATCAAACCCTACAACTTCAATACGTATGGTGGTCAACAAAGTTCCTCGCCTGCTAAGCGCATCTGCCACCTTATTAGTGACACCAAACTTGTGCTTCAATGTGAAATAGAAGCACTGTATATAAGCTACCCACCAAGCATGCATCCTGTTAATGCTAACTTGACTATTGATATGCTTCAATGCCTGATGATCTGTATATAATACAAACTCCCTCTGAATCAGGCAATGCTCCCAATGCTTAAGAGTCTGTACTGAAGCAAAGAACTCCAGCTCAGAGGCCGACCATTTACTTCGAGCTTCACAAACTTTCTCACTGAAGAATGCTACTGGTCTATTGTCTTGTGAAAGAACAGCGCCTATAGAATCTAACCCTCTTGAGGATTCATCCTGTAATTTGGCAAATTTGGTAGACTAGCTCTAAGAGCTAAATCAATGCAATGCTGGATGTCAACATTGGTGGTAAACTTGCAGGTAGCTCTTTTGGAAAAAGCTCTTCAAACTCCTTGATCAATGATTGAATTGCCCCAGGTACCTCAGCAACCTTCTTAGGCTCTCCATCCATCACCACTACAGCATATACCTGTTTCAACTCCTTACACTCCCTGTCAAACTCATCCTTATTGTTGACTATCAGAAGTGATGGCTTCCCCTCCACTTTAGAAGCTTTGGGTACACTGCATTCCTTAATAGGACCAAGGACAATTTTTCTGCCATTCTTAAAGAACACATACATATTATCCTTACACCTATAAGTAGCATCTACATCATACTGCCAAGGTGTACCCAATATTAAGTGACATGCATCCATTTCAACAACATCACAAACTACTTCATCTACATAACATTTACCCATAGAAAAAGAAACATGACATTGTTGAGTAACAAGAGATTTCGTACCTTTCTCGATCCAACCTATCTTGTACGGAGAGGGATGCTTTTCTGTCTTTAGTCCCAGCTTGGTAACCAAACTCTTCGACGTGATGTTCTCTACACTGCCACTATCAATGATCAAATCACAAACCCTCTTACTGATGATGCATCGTGCTCGGAAGATCTCATTCCACTAATCACCGTATTCCACCCTTAGTGTGAGCAAAACCTCTAAATCACCAAAGACCTCCCTAATGGCACGCCTTCCTCATCTTCTTGGACCTCATTGGGATTATAGGCATATGGATTAGCATCTTATACACCTCTTCACCCTCCTGTTCTCCTTCTACCTCGCCCTCTTTTGCCACTACCAAATTCACTACAGCTCGCTTAGGGCAAGTACTAGATCAATGTCATGGTTCTCCGCTCCTGTAGCACTTATTCCCAGTTGGCCTAGCATAGGGTTTGGCATTCTTTATCGGTTGGGCTATGAAACCTGTTACTACCACTGTGGACTGGTTGACACCACTATTCTCCCTAATCACGAGTTGTGATCATGGTGTAAACGTGGGTTGTTTACCTTTGTTGGCAGTAGAACTGGATGACTCCGAACTTCAGTTGGAAAACTTCAAACTTGCCTTGAGATGTTGATATTCTATTTTCTTGAACAAGGTTACAGCCTTATTTAAAGTATATAGGGTTTGTAAGGATACCTAATCTCAAATAGAAACCCGTAACCCATGTACAAATCTGGATATCCGTTGATCTTTAGTTTCCTCCAAATCATTGCGATTAGCCAACTTGTCAAACTCCTCCATGTACTCATTAACTGTTCGAGTACCCTGCCTGCAATCCTAGTACTATCAGAACAACTCCTACTGGTAATCTGGTGGTAAGAACCGATCTGCCATTAATCTTTTCATCCTCCTCCATGATCGTATCGGAAGCTTTCGTTCACGGGTATGGTTTAATTGAACACAATCCCACTAGGCAGATGCTCTTCCCTTCAATTTGTAAGCCACCAAACACACTTGTATGCCATCTGCAGTACCCATATAATCGTAAAACTTCTCCACCTCACTGTCCCAATCCAGATACTCTTCAATGGAGACATTACCATTAAAGGATGGTGACTCTACTTTCATCTGATAGTCCCTCTACTCTTGATAATCTCAGTCATTATCCCTCACAGGACCACGATCACTACCAAGGACTCTCTCTGCATACTCCTCATCCTCACTGTTCTCTTCGTTGTAGTCTTGCTACCTATTCCAATTTGGATAGCAATGTGGAGGGCCACGCGCTCGGTTATCACGTCATTCTTCGTCATCATGATTAGGGTTTCGGTTAAGCAGGGTGGCAAGCGCTTCTTGAATTTGGTCCAGAGTTTGTTGGGTTGAATCACAAAAGTGTTGATTTTCATCATGAAAATCAAGGAACTCAGCCCTAGTGAGGACTGGGTTGTTGACGTCGTTACCACCGTCATTGTTGTGGTGGTCACTGTCTCGCCGGTTAGCCATCAAACCAGGGTAAGTCAAGACTCTGATACCAACTGATGTCGTGGAAACCTGAAGAAAGTACACATGATGCTCTCTTAATGGAACAGAAACTAAACTATTAGCTTTTAGTAATAAACCTTGAATCTACGAGGGGTTTCCCTAAATCCACAAGGAAATAAAAATTGGAATCCACCAGAAGAAAATTTGACAAAACATCTATGTTTATTGATGATAGTTTGCCTTGCCTCTGACAGCTTCAAAACATATAAATACTGAGAAAGAATGTCTAAAACCCTAATTCGCACTAATTACACAATTAGGTGACAAAATACCAAAATTTACCAAAAATGACAAACTTGAGTTAAATGCAGAATCAAAAACTATTGACTTAAGGGTTGTCCCAAAACAGATGGGACCTTATTTTGAATTTTAAACTAAAAGTTATTAAGGAAAAACAAATATTACTATAAATAGCAAAAACATTGTTTTCAGGGCCTTAACGAAGGAATTTTCCTAAATTTAGCCGATATTTGTGGCATTTGTCAGGAATCTAGATCAAAATGCCGTTTCCCTTCAACCTACCAAATTTCATGCAATTCTGACACTGTTGCCCCGATGCCCTCTACTGGCACCCCTCTTTGATCTTGCATTGTGACTTCCGGTGCCCTTACTGCTTCAAGAAGGCATGTGTTGTTTGTTCTACACCATTAAGATGGATTGGAAATCTTTCATAACTTGAGTTTGGCGGGAATGGAAAGGGAAAATGCTTTGTTTCCTTCCCATCAAGAAAACTATTTTATTATTTAATAGAGAAGATCATGATCTTCACTAGGGGTGTGCAAAATATCGGCTTGACCTGCCATTAGGGGATCATGATCTTCACTAGCATTAGGTAACATTCCTTATTTTGCAATTTGTGTAGATGCATTTACATTTACATATATACAGACATTTAATACATATACATATATGGAAAAAGTAATGCTACAGACACGAACTATTTTGCAACATTTTTACAAACTATTGATGTGGCCAACCTCTTATTAGTTTTCATTTAGGCCCACCATTAATATCACTTTTTCATTTACCAATAATCATTCTCCACATCAGCCATTTGTAAAATAATTTGTATCTCTAGCATTATTCACGTAGAAAAGTGATAAGTAGTAAGCTAGATATATATACAGCTCTTTAGTTTAAATCTTCATTTAAATCAAATACATAAATGCCATGCCAGGAAAATGAATAAGAATTAACTTTTCCTTAAAGTTAATTAACAAACACTTATCATTTCATAGGAACTTCCAAAGAATTATCATGATTCACATGCATGCTCCACTGTGAACTTCAAGTCATTTTCTTAGAAAATGTATTGGGTCTTCTTTGCACTTTTGTGTAGATTCTGGATGAAGCACATGCAATTCTTTCATACAATCTAATTATACTAGGTTTATGATTACTCTAGAAAAGTCGTTAGTAGCTGCATCATTTGATAAGGAAGAAAAAAAAAAAAGATGGTACTAATGCCATTATAATGTTTTTTTGTTCATATAGTGTGTGTTTGGCTCCAAGTTAAAAAACTAGCTTATTTTACTATTCAGATTATTTTTGCTACTATTCATAGGCTCCACTGCACTTTTTGGTACTATTCATGGCCCCACTGTACTATTTCAGCTAACTTTTATCTTTATCTACAGTACTTTCAACAAAATGTTTTCAGTTTCAGCAAAATAAGCGGATCCTAAATAGATCCATAGTTTGTTTCAAACCTCACTGGTATCATTCTCCCATCTATTGCTTCTTCTTCTTCTTCTTGACCGGAGTTGTCGAGTAGACCTTCTGGAGTGGAGCTAAGCTATTGAGAAACCCTAGAGCAGAGCCATCAAAAACACCTCCTTCTCCCTCTTGATCTCTCTTTCTTTATTTCACCCTCTTTTAGTCTCTCACATTTGGGTTAGGCTAGGGATTTTTTTTTGTTCCCGTGGGGTAAATGGGTTATTTTAATTTCATGTTTTTTTTTAATTAACATTTTTTAAAATCAAGAAATAAATAATTAAATATTAAATATAGCCAAAACAACGCTTTTTTGGGTAAGTTAATGACAAAATGCAAACTTAAAAAACTGAAATGAAAAGTGGAGAAACTTAGAAGGTGAGTTTTGAATTTTGGCCTAAACTATTATTGCTTCTAACAAGACCATTCATTTATCATTTCGATGCATGACGCGTGTCCAATTGGACAACCGGATGGTATTTTGGGAAAACAGAGTGGGTACAGGAACCCAAGTGTCGTTCTTGTCGTTTCCCGCTCCCTCCTTTCCTATATAAAGGGGAACCCAGACCAATTTCTGGGTTCCCATTTTTTCTACGTCTTAACTCTTTCCCTCACATTTCTCCATTTCTTCAAGAGAGCCCGTTCAATCCTAAAAGGTTTGAGCTTCCTGTGGTGACCTACTCCTTTCCTTGGCCATCCTAGTAAGTTTTCCTGATCTTTCTCCCCTTCTCCATTTTGGTTTCATCATTTCATTTTCCTTGGGTAGGCAAAAATGAGTAGATTTAAGTCTATGGTAGATACTCCCAAGAGATTAGACATTTTTAGGGCCACTTACGGCATTCCAGATAACATTGGGGTTAGGTATATCCCAGATGCGGACGTTGAGGTCAGTAAGAAGCTTGAAATTATGGTTATACCCTTAATGGCCTTTGTAGAAGGAGGAGTTAGGATCCCTATGAGCTAGTTGTTAACCAAATTCTTGAGGCATTTCGAATTAAACCCCGACTAGTGCACCCCAAATCAATAGGAGATTGTGGCTTCATGCTCGGTGTCCGGGGGTAGAGTAGGTGGGTAGACTTTTAGGTGCATTTACTTATTTTCGCACTTTTATTCTAGTAGCTCTTTTTGCTAATAGGTTCATTTTTCTTTGTGTTGCTTTCAGAGGACTTCACATTTCGGCCCAACATGCAGCTGATAAACTCTACTGCGGACACAACGGAGGAATCGTCATCTAGTTTTACAATGGCCTAGGAACCATGAATATAGCGTCCTTTCGAGGAAGAAGCTTTTGGTCTTACTACCAGAGATATGGGTTCGAAGTTAAGGTACGGTCTTAGGAAGATGTTAGGCACCCAAAACCACCCAACCCTAAGGTTGGCTTCCCCTCATTGTGTCTTATGTCTTAAGCAAGATGCCACTTTCTTGGATGAGATCACAGCCATAGATTCGTAAGGTAGTTTCAGTAGCTTCATCAATACCATCTTTCCTAGAAGGTGAGTTCTTTAGTTGCTCATAGGTTAAGTAGAAATTTTCAATTGCCGTGTATATCATTCTAAACCAAATAACTCAACAAAATTGCCACAACATAAGAAATACAAAATTTTAGTCTAACATACCCATCAAATTAATATTTTTATTTTTGAAGTCACAAACTTGAAACTGTGTATAAACATGAATGAAACATTTAGATTGAGAAAATTTGGAGATTGCCTTAATTATTGTATGGATGCCAAACCTTGAGGATCTCTAGCTCCTATCACCATTGAACTCACCGGAGGGGGGTGGGTCTGGCTGTTGGGGGGTGGACCAGTGGCAGTGTGGTGATACAGAGGCTAGTAAGGGGATGAGAACAAAATTCTGAGGAGAAAATCAAAATAGAGCAAAATATTATTCATAATCTGGAGTTTGGTCTTAACAACCCACAATGGATTTGTTGTGATGGAAGTGGCAGCCCCAGCACTAGAAGTAGCTGGCATAATCTCATTGAATGAAATTACTAATAATCTCATTACTAGCATCCAAAATGAAATTACAACATATGGACATGTTCTCACTTGATAAGTTTTAATGATACCAACCAATAATTCCCTAGTGAATGTTCAAACCAACAATGCACTGCTCTTGTGTAGACTAGTATTTTTAATTAGTAACTAGTTTATAAGCCCACTAGTATCCTGTGAAGATAATATAAATAATAAAAAATAAAAAAGCAAATTTTTTTGTGCAAGGATTATAGTTTTGTTTAGTAGAATCATCATGATTACAGAGTCAACTTAGGAATTTGACAAGATCCTTGGCAATATTATTTATTGAGTTTGGTTAATTCTTGAGAATTTTATTTACAGAAAACTAAAAGGAAATTAAGAGGAAATTACCTGCGCAAGAACCCATGACCGTGGCAAAAAGCAAAACCCTTTTGCCCTATCAAACAAACAAAGTGATCTTTTGAGTTTTGACAAATGAATACATAAGAATAGAGTCACAGAGAATAATAAGAGAGAGAGAGAGAGAGAGAAATAGAAGCAGCAAAGGGAATGATGAGAAAGAAGAATACTTCCAAAGGCAAACGGAGACAGCACTCTTAACCGGTGGGGACTCTCTGCAAAAATAACAAACTCTATAGTGTAAACATCCAAACCAAGTCAAGAATACTTTATAGTGTTTGTTTTTTATAATGATATGAAGAAAAAAAAATCAGAATTGATAAAAGGGAAAAAAAGCAGTGATGCCCAGTCCTTTTTTTGTTTAGGTTTTTTTTTTTTTTCATCAAAGCATAAAAACAAATTTGAGAGAGAGAGAGAGAGAGAGAGAGAGAGAAACTTGTACTGCGAATGGGTAGAGGGAAACCGGTTGAGATTTTGATGAGAAGATTACTCTAAAGCAAACAGAGACAGCACTCTCTGCACTCCTCACCCTTTTTCCCCATCACTCTTCGGATCAAAATAACGCATCCATTGCCGATACCCATCTCTCTCTCTCTGATTTCAAAATCTAAAACAGAGTTCGGCTTATGTGAGGGATTCTTATTTATGGGAAAAGCAGGGTAGGGGTGTGTGGCCTACGATTTTTGAGTGTTGCTCAACTCAACGGTAATATGTTTTGAAATTCAAAAGAATATTGTAGTTGGACTTGGATCACTGCTCAACCGTATGGGCCTATGCTCCTTTTAATTGGGCCCATTGTTTTTAAAAATTTAAAACTGAAATAAACAATAGTATTTTCTAGCCCACTAAAAAAAATAAATAAATAAATTTATTAGTATTTATATTTATATCTATACTCTATATAAAAAAGGACAGTCGAGCTACTTGTATTTGGCAAAACGACAATAGAAAGCTTAAAATGGTAAAGGCTAAACAAAAGGCTTAAATTACTTTGTTGCTCCTAAAGGTATGTGTGAGCTACAAAAAATAAAAATAAAAATAAAATTGGAGCCCCTTTTGGTCTTTTCATCATCAATTCAAGAGGTTTCCTACCTTTATCAAAAAAAAAAAAATCCCAGCTCCTTTTGGCTTTATCTTATCTCTGTTGATAGACACAGGAGACAGTGAGAGGGATAGAGATAAAAAAAAGACAGAGAAAATTACTAGAGAGTAGAGAGAGGATGTATAAACATGGCTACACATACAAAAAGAAAAAGAGGGAGAAGGTTTGTGAAGAAATAAAGCTCATATTTATGTTTTAATCTCCATTGACTCAAACACCAGTCCCTCCCTATTTTCGCAACCTCTCCTACTCACTCACTATTCTCAATTGATTGTTATTTTATGGTTTCTTCAATATTTGAGGTGAGCTTTCAATTTATTTACTAACACTCTCTCTTAATATTCTATTTTGACTCCCTCTATAATTTTGAGTTTTATAGATTTTTATTTTTATTTTTGATGTAGAACAGACAGCACATGTCTTCCTAGAGCAATAAGGGCACAGGAAATCACAACGCAAGATCAAAGGGGGATGCCACTAGAGGTCATCAAGGTGACAGTGTCAGAATTCCATGAAATTTGGCAAGTCAAAAGGAAACGGCGTTCTGATCCAAATTCATGACAACGCCATGAATGTCGCCAAAATTTAGGCGAATTCCTTCATTAAGACCTCGAAAATAGTGTTTTTGCTATTTATAGTAATATTTGATTTTCCTTATTAACTTTTAGTTTAAAAGTCAGAATAAGGTCCCGTCTATTTTAGGACGACCCTTAAGGTTAGTAGTTTATGATTCTGCATTTGACTCAATTTTGCCATTTTTGGTAAATTTCGATATTTTGTCACCTATTCACGTAATTAGTGTGAATTAGAGTTTTAGACGTTGTTCTCAATATTTATATGTTTTGTAGTCGTCAAAGGCAAACTAGACTATTATCAATAAACACAGACGTTTTGTCAAATTTTCTTCTAGTAAATTCTAGTTTTTATCTCCTTATGGATTCAGAGAAACCCCTGGTGAATTCGAGCTTTACTACCAAGAACTAACAGTTTAGTTTATGTTCTATCAAGAGAGCATCGTGTGTGCTTTCTTTAAGCTTCCGCGACATCAGTTGGTATCAGAGCCTTCACTTACCCTGGTCTAATAGCTAACCGGCGAGACGGTGACCACAACAACAATGATGGCGATGACAACGTCAACAACCCAGTCCTCACTATAGCTAAGTTCCTTGATTTTTGTGATGAAAATCAACAGTTTCGTGATTCAACCTAACAGACTCTGGACTAGATTCAAGAAGCGCTTGCCACCTTGCTTAACCGAAACCCTAATCATGATGACGAAGAGCGACGTGATAACCGAGCGCGTGGCCCTCCCTATCATGGTCCAAATTGGAACAGGCAGTAAGATTACAACGAAGAGAATAGTGAGGACAAGGAGTATGCAGAGAGAGTCCTTAGGAATCATCGTGGTCCTGTGAGGGATAATGGCCGAGATCATCAGGAGCAGATGGACTATTGGATGAAAGGAGAGTTACCATCCTTTAATGGTAATGTCTCCATTGAAGAGTATCTGGATTGGGTTAGTGAGGTGGAAAAGTTTTTTGATTATATGGGTACTGCACATGACAAACAGGTGTGTTTGGTGGCCTACAAATTGAAGGGAGGAGCATTTGCTTGGTAAGATCGTGTTCAATTAAACCATACCCGTGAACGAAAGCTTCTAATACAATCATAGAGGAGAATGAAGAGATTAATGGCAAATCGGTTCTTACCACCAAATTACCAGCAGGAGTTGTTCAGACAGTACCAAGATTGCAGGCAAGGTACACAGACAATTAATAAGTACATAGAGGAGTTTGATAGGCTGGAAAATCGCAATGATTTGGAGGAAACTAAAGATCAACGGATTTCCAAATTTGTACACAGGTTGCGAGTTTCCATCCGAGATCAGGTATCCTTACAAACCTTATATACTTTAAATGAGGTTGTAACCCTATCCAAGAAAATAGAATATCAACATCGAAGTTTTCCAACCGCAGTTCGGAGTCCTCCAATTCCATTGCCAACAAAGGTAAGCAGCCCATGTTTACACCACAATCACAACCCGTGGTTAGGGAGAATAGTTGTGTCGACTAGTCTACAGTGGCAGTAGCAGGTTCTGCAGCCCAGCCGATAGCGAACGCCAACTCTTATGCTAGGCCAACTGGGAATAAGTGCTACAGGTGCGGAGAACCAGGACATCGATTTAGTACTTGCCTTAAGCAAAACACAGTGAATTTGGTGGTGGCAGAAGAGGACGAGGTAGAAGGTGAACAAGAGGGTGAAGAAGTGTATAATGATGCTGATCCATATGCCTATGATCCCAATGAGGTCCAAGAAGATGAGGAAGGCATGCCATTAGGGAGGTCTTTGGTGATTCAGAGGTTGTTGCTCACATTGAGGGTGGAATACGTTGATCAGTGGAATGAGATCTTTCGAGCACGATGCACCATCAGTAAGAGGGTCTGTGATTAGATCATTGACAATGGCAATGTAGAAAACATCACGTTGAAGAGTTTGGTTACCAAGCTGGGACTGAAAACAAAAAAGCATCCCTCTTCGTACAAGATAGGTTAGATCAAGAAAGGTACGGAAAATCTTGTTACTCAACAATGTCGTGTTACTTTTTCTATGGGTAAATGTTATGTAGATGAAGCAGTTAGTGATATTGTTGAAATGGATGCATGTCATTTAATACTGGGTAGACCTTGGAAGTATGATGTAGATGCTATTCATAGGTGTAAGGATAATGTGTGTGTTATTTAAGAATGGTAGAAAAATTGTCCTTGGTCCTATTAAGGAAGGCAGTGTACTCAAAGCTTCTAAAGTGGAGGGGAAGCCATCACTTCTCATAGTCAATAATGAGGATGAGTTTGACAAGGAGTGTAAGGAGTTGAAACAGGTATATGCTGTAGTAGTAACGAATAGAGAGCCGAAAAAGGTTGCTGAGATACCTAAGGCAATTCAACCATTGATCAAGGAGTTTGAAGAGCCTTTTCTAGAAGAGCTACCTGCAAGTTTACCACCAATGCGTGACATCCATCATTGCATTAATTTTGCTCCTGGAGCTAGTCTACCAAATTTTCCACATTACAGGATAAATCCTCAGGAGGGTCAGATTCTACAGGGGCAAGTGGATGAGCTTTTGAGCAAAGGGTAGATCAGGGAGAGTATGAGTCCATGTGCAGTACCAGCATTGTTAACACCAAAGAAGGATGGGTGCTAGCGTATGTGTGTGGCTAGTCGAGCCATCAACAAGATCATAGTCAGGTATCAATTTCCTATTCCCCGACTAGATGACATGTTTGATATGCTGAGTGGGTCCAAGTGTTACACCAAGCTGGATCTCAAGAGTGGGTATCACCAAATTCGGATCAGACCTAAAGATGAGTGGAAGATAGTTTTCAAGACAGAGGAGGGGCTGTCTAATGCTCCCAGCACTTTCATAAGGCTTATGAATCAAGTATTGAAACCATTTGTTGGAAAGTTTTTGGTAGTTTATTTTGACAATATCCTAATTTACAGTAAGACAGAAGTAGCCTACTATAATCATGTGCGAGAAGTATTGGCGGTGTTGCAGGCCAATGAGTTGTATATCAACTTGAAGAAGTATAGCTTCTTGACTAATAAGTTGCTATTCTTAGGGTATATGGTCAGTGTGGATGAGATTCATGTTGATGAGGACAAGGTCCGTGTAGTTAGAGAATGGCCAATCACAAAGACAGTCAGTGATGTGCGAAGCTTCCATGGGCTAGCAACCTTCTATTGAAGGTTTGTTCGAGATTTCAGTAGCATAGTAGCCCCTATCACTGAGTGTTTGAAGAAAGGGAGGTTCTCATGCGGAAAGGAGGTAGAACAGAGCTTTGCCTTGATCAAGGAGAAGTTGAGAATAGCCCCGGTTTTGGCATTGCCCAACTTTGATAAGGTGTTTTAGGTAGAGTGCAAGACAATAAACCAATAGCATTCTTTAGTGAGAAAGTTTGTGAAGCTCGAAGTAAATGGTCAGCCTATAAGCTGGAGTTCTTTCCTGTAGTATGAACTCTTAAGCATTGGGAGCACAACCTGATTCAGAGGGAGTTTGTATTATATACAGATCGTCAGGCATTGAAGCACATCAACAATTAAGTTATCATTAACAGGATGCATGCTCGGTGGGGTAGCTTATATACAGTGCTTCTATTTCACATTGAAGCACAAGTCTGGCATTACTAATAAGGTGGTTGATGCGCTCTACAGGCCAGCATCTCTGTTGACCACCTTACGTACTGAAGTTGTAGGGTTTGATTGCCTCAAGGATCTATACGAGAAAGATGAGGATTTTGGTGATATTTGGGGTAAGTGTCAACAAACTCATACTTCTATCAATAGTATGCACATCCAGGATGGTTTCCTCTTTTAGGGTAATCAATTATGCATCCTTAAAAGTTCATTAAGGGAGTAGATTATTAGGGAGCTGCATGATGGAGGTTTTGCTGGACATATGGGCAAAGATAAGACTATAGCACTAGTGGATGAGAGGTATTATTGGGCACAACTTAAAAGGGATGTTGGCAATCAAGTGAGGAAGTGTCCAATCTGCCAAACTGCCAAGGGTCAATCTCAGAATACTGGTTTATACATGCCTTTTCCAGTTCCATAAGCACCATGGGAGGATCTGTCTATGGACTTTATACTGCGTCTTCCTCGAACATAGTGAGGTATGGATTCTGTTTTTGTTATGGTTGACAAGTACTTGAAGATGTCCCATTTCATAGCATGCAGGAAGACTTTAGATGCTACTCGAGTGGCCAATCTGTTCTTTAAAGAAGTTGTGCATTTGCATGAAGTGCCAAAGTCCATCACCTCTGACTGGGATACCAAGTTCATCAGTCACTTCTAGCGGACTTTGTGGAAGCATTTTGACACTTCCTTGAATTACAGCAACACCAGTCATCCTCAAACTAATGGCCAGACAGAAGTGGTGAATCACACTTTGGGGAATCTGATCCGGTGTATCTCAGGCGAGAAGCTCAAGCAATGGGATCTTGCATTGTCCCAGGTAGAGTTTGCTTACAACAGCTTAGTCAACCGAAGCACTGGTAAGTCTCCATTTGCCATCATCTACTGCGTGCCCCCAAAACACGCTTTAGACTTGGTACCTTTACCTGAGCTTCCAGGATTGAGTCAAGCAACAGAGAATATGGCTGACCGTATTCAAGCCATGCAAGAGAAGGTGAGGCAGAAACTTGAAACTACAAATGTTAAGTACAAGGAAGTTGTTGATAAGAAGAGGCATGAGAAGATTTTCAATGTTGGGGATTTAGTGCTGGTGTATCTTAGAAAGGAGAGATTTCCTATTGGTACCTACAACAAATTGAAGGACAAGAAGTATGGGCCATTTCAGATTACTAAGAAGATCAACAACAATGCTTATGTGGTTGCTCTTCCTCTAAACATGAGCATTTCTTCTACCTTTAATGTTGCTGACTTGTATGATTATCATCCTCTTGATGAACTAGATAGTGGGAACTCGAGGTCAAGTTCTTTTCAAGTGGGGGAGACTGATGTAGACCAAACAGCACATGCCTTCCTAGAGCAGCATGCTTATGTGGTTGCTCTTCCTCTAGTCATGAGCATTTCTTTTACCTTCAATGTTGCTGACTTGTATGATTATCATCCTCCTGATGAACCAGATAGTGGGAACTCGAAGTCAAGTTCTTTTCAAGTGGGGGAGACTGATGTAGACCAAATAGAACATGCCTTCCTAGAGCAGCAAGGGTGCAGGAAGTCACAATGCAAGATCAAAGGGGGGTGCCAATAAAGGCCATCAGGGTGATAGTGTCAGAATTGCATGAAATTTGGTAGGTTTAAGGGAAACGATGTTCTGATCCAAAATCACGGTATCATGAATGTCACCAAAATTTTGGCAAATGCCTTCATTAAGGCCTCTAAAATAGTGTTTTTGTTATTTATAGTAATATTTGTTTTTCCTTAATAACTTTTAATTTAAAAGTTAAAATAAGGTCCCATCTGTTTTCAGACAACCCTTAAAGTCAGTAGTTTATGATTCTGCATTTAACTTAATTTTGCCATTTTTGGTAAATTTCAGTATTTTATCACCTATTTGCGTAATTAGTGCGAATTAGGGTTTTAAATGTTATTCTCAGTATTTATATGTTTTGTAACCATTAGAGGCAAACTAGACTATTATCAATAAACACAGATGTTTTGTCAAATTTTTTTCTAGTGGATTCCAGTTTTTATCTCCTTGTGGATTCAAGGAAACCCCTTGTGGATTCAAGAAAACCCCTTGTGGATTCGAGGTTTACTACCAGAAACTAACAATTTAGTTTTGTTCCATCAAGAGAGTATCGTGTGTGCTTTCTTCAAGCTTCCGTGACATTAATTTTCTATTTCGTGGATTTTAGTATATGGAATTTATGAATCTTGGAATTTTATATCAAAGATGGAGTAGCAAAATTTGCTTTGTAGAGGAAGAAGTGTAGATTCAAAGCTGCAAGTGGCAGTGATTTAAAAGATAGAGATAGAAGAAATCACTGCTAATGGTTCGTATAGCTTGCCTCTACCACTGTCAAAACCATTAAATTCAAACAAATTCAACGCTAGTAGTGAGGACTCTTTTTAATTTTTGTTATTATCTTGTGTGCAGCTTTATGTACCTATGTGATTTTTTTATATTACTAACGGGTACAAACGCAAAACACTCCCATCACAACGGGGAGAGAGAGAGAGAGAGAGAGAGAGAGAGAAGCAAGAAGGAAAAGAAGAAGATTTGAGAGAAAGGTTTTGTGTTGATTTGTTCAAGATTGAGAGAGAGGTTTAGATGATAAAAGGGGGATTTTCTTTTGATTTCGGTATTTTGGCTCAGCAGAGGGTCAGGTAATTTCTCTCTATGAATTTCTAATTTATTCATTCCTTACAAATCTACATTTCTGAATTTCCACTATATTAAATTTCTATATCTTCTCAATCTCTATTGATTTCAGTAATCCTTTCACACAGTCATACTACACCTCACTCAATTCCCTCAATTTTCCACCAGACAGTCACACCGATTCAAGTACCGTATGGGCTTTTTGTTGTATTGTTGTCATTTGTTTGTGTTTTCTCTTGGCCTTGCATGATTTTAGGAAAGAGACGAGGAAGGAGGTAAAAATCAAGAGCAAGAGAAGCTTTGTATAGCAAGTGTAAATCATGGATGGAGATGGCTATGAATTGAAGATTCAGGTACATCAATAAGTGCATATGTATTGATTGTGAAAATGTTTGAATGACTTTTTATTTTTTAATTTAATTTAATTTTTTCTTTGTTCGTGATGTTCTCTTGGGCTTGCATTTTTTTTCCTTTTGCTTTTGCAATAAAAAGAACTAAACTTCAGGAAAAGAGAGTTTTAGATTGGTTCATAAGTTCCTGGTTTGTGTTTGTATTTGTTTCCTCTACTTTTATCGGGTATTTTGGTTGAATTTTCAATTTTTGTGGAAGCGAGAGATTAGTTTCAACCACCATTGTTTGTTGACCAGTTAAGTTTTTTTTTTTTTTTTTTTTTTTTTTTTTTTTTTTTTTTTTCTCATCTGGGTTTTGTACCTTTGTATCTTCTGCTAAGGTTTCTTTTTTTTTTTTTTTTTTTTTTTTTTTTTTTTTTTTTTTTTTTTTTTTCATATTTGTGAGAGTGAAAGTTTGGGTCCAAAGGGTCAAAAGGCTTGGGTGTCTTCTTTTGGCAACAATTCAATATTTTTTTGTTGAAGCTCTTATCGTTTTCTTTTTGCTTTTTCAAGTTCAATTCAAAGAAGCTAAATGATTGATTGTGTATCAGTTTAACCTTCCTTAATTACACTATTTTCCTCATCAATTGGCATATTCCTTAGATTCTCACAAAATATGCATGACATTAATGGCTTGTTTTCCCTTCAATTTGTTTATATGGCTGCTTAGTGGACATTTTTGTCATATGTATATTTCTATGCACATGATCTTTCACAAAAAAGGTATGAAAGAAGCATTTGGGAAAGTTTGGAAACTAGAGTAGAATGGTTTGTCTAATTATTTTGAGATGACAAAGATACATGATTTCTATAGACTACTATATATACATCAATTTGAACTTAGTATACAAGATATAGCAGTATATAACATTTAGCAGAATGTAATGTGCGTAGGATTCAGATCATGAAGGTTATGAATTAATTTGTGAAAGTTAATTTTGTATTCAACACTATTGTGAAGTTGTTTTGTCGTGATTATTGCTTCTACCCTATGAATTAAGGATATTGTTAACCTAAAAAATACTCCCACTGAAGCTTTTGCTCTCTTTGAATGCTATCTTGCATTCTCTATTAGCAAATGAGGTAGGGTTGTCTATACAGACTTATATGATTTCTAACCAGGTTTTTCTTTCTTTGTTTTTTGTTTATTTATTTATTTATTTTTTTTTTGTGGGCATCATTTATCCTTTTAAAATATAATAGTTTAAGAACACTATAGCTCAAGGGCAACTTCTCCCTTCAAGAAAGGGCATGTCTAACTTATCAATAAGAAAAAAATTAATTACTATTCCAATACTGTTCTAATCCTATATTTGTAGTTAGATAGTGTTTTCCTCGTGCCTTCAACGTGCAACAAAAACTAGTAATTATTAAAAAAGTAGATTTTTGTTTCCCATAAAAATATAAATATATAAAAAAGTTGATTTTTGTGATAGGTTTCTGCTTCTATATTTTGATGATATTTAGTGATCACCCTTTGTCCATCGTGACAAAAAAGAGTGACAATGTAGGGAGAGTAAGATACAGTGGGCATAAATACTTTTTTTTTTTTTTTTTGATGTATTTAGCTAAAGAGAGAGTTAGCTTAGCCAATTGTGGGCGTAAATACATGTTTTTTATTTACTTTGATATATTTGCTATTTGAGTAACTTTTTCATTATGTATGGAGTTTAGAGTTTAGATTCTCTACCCATTTATTTTGATATCATTGAGCTAAATTATTATATTTTAATTATTATCAATTTCATTTTCACATGCCTATGTTGAATTGAATATTCTATTATATATAATATGTGCTTTTTGTAAGAAATTTAGAGCTAAAACTGATATTATTTGTCATTATATTCCACATGGAATGCATAACTTGTTTGTTGTTAGTTTTATAAAAAATAAAAACAAAATAAAAAAATAAAAGTATAGAGCTTCTAAAGTTAGTCGTTTTATTTCATTCTATTGTTTTTACAAGATCGATTGAGTTTGATAAGTATTCGTTCTATGGTTTAACGCCCATTAGTTTCCTTGCCTATGTTATTCTAAAAAAAAAAAAACAGTTTCCTTGCCTATGTGTTTAACGGAATAATGATGTATCACCCTTTGTCCATTATGACAAAAAAAGAGTGATAGTGTAGGTAGAGTAGGATATAGTGGGCATAAATACTTTTTTTTTTTGGATGTATTTAGAGAGAGAGAGAGAGAGAGAGAGATTTTTTTTTTTTTTTTTTGAGAAACCTAAAGAGAGAGTTAGCTTAGCCTATTACATATATGTTTTTTTTATTTACTTTGATATATATGCTATTTAAGTAGCTTTTACAGTATGTGTGGAGTTTAGAGTTTAGATTCTGTACCCATTTATTTTGATTTCATTGAGCTAAATTATTATATTTTAAATTCTAATTTAATTTGTATATCTTTATTTTGGCATTTGTGAACAACAACAAATGGAATGGTTACTTAATGATATTATACACTACAAGACAATTCCAAAACTTTTTTTTACATGGTGAATGAAATGATGAAATTTATTATGTATGAACAGATTTGAAATGTTTATGTATTAATACTTGAACAGGTTTTATCCATTTATGTATGAACAAGTTTATGACATAAACAAGTTTGTGGACTATGTGGAACTTGTTTCATTCACCATGTATGAACTGTTGGGATTTGTGGAGCCTAGTTGTGTTTGATTCGGATTATGACCCAACCCAAAATAATATTGTTACGGTTTTTAATGGGAGATTTTCTGAGGCTTAGTCCTATGTGCAAGATATAAAACTATTGTTTTGGAGATTAGGGTTTTAAGTTGTTTTTTAGAGAGAAAACTGTACTGCTGCATCTTGTATTTTTTTTTTTTTCCCTGAGAATAGTGAAATCCCTGTAACTTCATAGGCGTAGGCAAATTGTCAAACCATGTAAATATTATCTTGTGTGATTGTTTTCTTTGGCACATATTTTTCTCTATTTTTGCATCTTACAAATCTAAGAATTTCGTGTACATTCCCTTCAATTGGTATCAGAGCCTAGGGATAGGTTTGAGTGGAAGCAATGGAAAAGGAAATAAGGAAAGGAGTCTGGAATAGAAAAATTCGATGGCACAGACTTTGGATTCTGGAGGATGCAAATCAAAGACTACCTCTATGGGAAGAAGTTGCATCTGCCGCTTTTAGGGGAGAAACCTGCAACTATGAAAGATGATGAATGGACTCATCTTGACAGATAGGCACTAAGAGTAATCAGATTAACTTTGTGAAGGCCTGTTGCACACAATGTTGTGAAGGAGAAGACCACAGCAGATTTGATGAAGGCTTTGTCTAGTATGTATGAAAAGCCGTTAACTAACAACAAGATGCATCTGATGAAGAAGCTATTCCATTTGAAGATGGCAGGGAATGCATAAGTAGTACAACATCTGAATGAATTTAACATCATCACAAATCAACTATCTTCCATAGAAATTGATTTTGATGATGAGATCCATGCACCGATTGTTTTGGCTTCCTTGCCAAACAGTTGGGAGGTTATGAGAATGGTAGTAAGCAACTCTACTGGAAATGAAAAATTGAAGTACAATGATATACGAGATCTAGTTCTAGTTGAGGAAATTCGCAAAAGAGATGCAGGTAAAATCTCAAGATCTAGTTATGTCCTTAACCTTGAGACAAGAGGTAGAGGTAATGACAGAAATTCAAATCGAGGTAGATCAAAATCCAAAAATTCCAATTAGAACAAAAGTAAATCTAGATCAGGCCAACAAGTATAATGTTGGAACTGTGGCAAAGCTGGCTACTTTAGAAGGAACTGCAAAAGTCTTAAGAAGAAGAACGAAGATGATTCTGCTAATGTTGTAATAGAAGAGGTATAGGATGCACTACTTCTTACAGTAGATAGTCCACTTGATGATTGGGTTTTGGACTTAGGAGCTTCGTTTCATACCACTCCACACCAAGAAATCATATAGAACTATGTTGAAGGTGATTTTGGTAAAGAGTATTTGGCTGATGGAGGAGCCTTGGATGTTGTGGGTATGAGAGATGTCCAGATTATATTGCCCAATGGGTTTGTCTAGTTATTGTAGAAGGTTCGACATATTCCTGACCTAAAGAGGAATCTGATTTTTGTAGGACAACTTGATGATGAAGGGCATGCAATGCTATTTGTTGGTGGTACTTGGAAGGTTACAAAGGGAGCCATGGTATTGGCTCGTGGAAAGAAAACTGATAATTGTATCAATTTAAATAATTACTAATCATTAATAAATAATATTATTTTGCCAAATTTACCCCCCAAAATATCGGCTATAAATATTAAATTGATCCCAAAGGTTCCTTATCTACTATTGCTCTTAAATTAGTTTTTCTTTTTCTTTTTTTTTTTCAAAAAAAAAAATTAGAAAAGATTTTTCAAAAAAAGTTTTCAATTTTTATTTTTATTTGTTTTTCAAATTAAAAAAAATAAATAAATCTTTTTGACTAGGGGCATTGGTACCTTAGGTCATTTCAATTCATTTTCAAAAAATAAATCTCTGGACTAGGGGCATTGGCCTTCTTGGTAACCTTTTTCTAAAAACTTTTTTGTTCGTTCAAAAACTCCTAGATTTTTCCAAAGCCTTCCTTTCAAAGACTCCAAATTTTTTCAAAAGCCTTCTTTTCAAGTGAATACAGGAAGATCCATTTGACAATACTTTTTCCAAATCATAATGATTAATTGCTCTACCAATCAATTTGTTCCAAAGTGGGATTTAACTTCATTCAATCCATGTAAAATATTTAGAATATGAGAAGAAAATGTCCTAAAAGGCAATCAAAGAAATCCATCTATTCATTCAAAATTATCAAACCATATACACTCAATCCATATCTCAAAAAAATTGTCACATCATTGGAGCATTTGTACTCCTATTCCAAGAATAATTTATTAAAAGAGTTTAAGTCACTGTGCTTACAAGAAAGTATCACTAGGGATAGGAGGCCACCTTTAGTAAGCTACATTATTCCTTAACACCCATTACAATAATTATTCATTGCTAGCCAACTTGGGTCAAAATGGCCAAATACTACATTTTTGCAAAATATTTTGCAATATACCACTGTTTGTGAAATATTAAGCAATGTACCACCTTTTTGAAACTCAAGTTTGTGAAACTCAAGTTTGCCATGTAACTCAAGTTCCATAAACTCGAGTTCTTTGAAAAAATAGCTTTCAAATTTGCAGGAAAATTTTTGATGGAACTCGAGTTCTCCAAACTCGAGTACCCAAAAAGTGGTAGATTCCTACATATCTCCGAAACAGTAGTAGATTGATATATATTTCGGTAAATAGTGCTATTGTGTCATTTTGGCCCAAATGGTGTAGCAATATATTCTTCAACCATTAAATTCCTCAAGCGGCTAGCATTGTGGCGCATATATTAATGGATTTCTTGGGCGATACCAATGTGGGTTCGACTATTGATGTGTTTGTTTTCCAGCACAAGATTATTGAGACGAAACTGTTTTTGATCAAAATGAAACTTATTCTTGCTATGATTTATTTCTTTGAGTTCTTTTTCTCACTTAAATTTAGCTGTTGTAAGCAGCATTCAAGGTTGATTTAGGAACCATTGCATGTCTGTTTTGGGAATGCATCCGTGTGAGTTTTGATGATAACTTATTTGCATTCAGAGGAGTGGTTTTATAATTTTGAAAATTTGTATATTATATCATATATTGTTTGGTTAAATGAGAAGTTGAGAAAGCTACTACTTTTCTCATAAGTTACATAAACAGTGAATGGGAGCACAAGCTAGCTTCAATTCTTAGTAATTACTTGTGATGGAACTGGAAGTGCCCACAAAACTTAATATCAAAGATTGCTTTCAAATATTTGTGTTTCCTTTCAATGATCAGGAGTTTGATTGCATTTCAATTTGTGCTGGCAAGGAGGACTCAAATTCAAGGTGCTCTGGAGTGTCAAAAGTGCTACTGAATTCCCACCTCGAAGAGCAATCATTTACATCCGTTGTGTCTTGAGTTGTATCTAATGTGTCTGCCAGAGTTGTGCCTCTTCTTGGGTTTCTAATATAAAACTCTCTAACTATTTTAACTGCCTCCTTCCAAGCTCTCTCTTCGTCAGGAGTTGCATTTCCTTCAGTAGCATCTTGATGTTGCTCACGACTTTTGGTTAAGAAAATTAGGGATAGAAATAGACAGATGGTTGAAGTGGCAAAAGATATTAGATAGAGAATCCCGAAGCTTTGGAGGCCCAAGCTTTCAGGTTCGCTGGAAGTTTTGTTGGTTGAGCATTCATGTGAGGGAGTCAACCATTCATCCTCAAGAAACTTTGTCTCTCCTTTCTCTGATAGCTTTAAAATTGCTTTAGAAAAATCCCTTGCAATTGGCGAGCCTTTCGGGAAGACCTGTGTGGGAAGCAAAATAAGTTATCTATTGTATTCTTTAGAAGAAGAAACAGGTTAATTTCTAACAATCCTAAAAGCATGGAAAAGTAAAAAAGTTTTAGTTTTAATATCTTATTGGCTCTATTAGAAACTATAATCATATATGTATGGAACACTCACAGAACCACATAAAAAGTTATTAAGTGGTGTAGAATTAATGAAGCTTATGTATGTGTGTGTGCCTGTGTATGTGTTTGACAGAAAACTTAGGGCTCATTCGGTAATGTTGTTCTAATAACATTGTTTAAGTGTTGTGAAAATACATGTGAGTGAAAAAGTGTTGTGAAAATACATGTTGTGTTGTTTAAATAACGAAAACTGTTATTCAAACAACGTTACCAAACAAACTCTTATAGTACAGTTGTTTTAAGATGGTCAAACAAAGGTGTCATTAAATTAATAAGGTATGGACTCTGGCATAATGTTTGAGTTACTACTCACAAAGCCTAATCCTCCAAATCTGTTGGTGCGTATGGTAG